>OV277354.1:8696071-9978928 GCA_922984085.1 Sicus ferrugineus
ACTGAACTTTGTGTTGGCTTCCTTGCTCATGTTCTTCCATGAATTCCAAGTTTTGGATGAAAATCGTAAAAGTTTAACAAAAGAACAAGAGATGCTCGATCTTTTAAAACAAAAATTAGAACCGAGAAGCCAATTTTTTACATTTGACCCAGAGGCGGGCAACAGTCTCAGAAGGCAGGAGTACTCATGTACTGAACTTTGTGTTGGCTTCCTTGCTCTTGTACTTCCATGAATTCCAAGTTTTGGATGAAAATCGTAAAAGTTTAACAAAAGAACAAGAGATGCTCGATCTTTTAAAACAAAAATTAGAACCGAGAAGCCAATTTTTTACATTTGACCCAGAGGCGGGCAACAGTCTCAGAAGGCAGGAGTACTCATGTACTCAACTTTGTGTTGGCTTCCTTGCTCATGTACTTCCATGAATTCCAAGTTTTGGATGAAAATCGTAAAAGTTTAACAAAAGAACAAGAGATGCTCGATCTTTTAAAACAAAAATTAGAACCGAGAAGCCAATTTTTTACATTTGACCCAGAGGCGGGCAACAGTCTCAGAAGGCAGGAGTACTCATGTACTGAACTTTGTGTTGGCTTCCTTGCTCTTGTACTTCCATGAATTCCAAGTTTTGGATGAAAATCGTAAAAGTTTAACAAAAGAACAAGAGATGCTCGATCTTTTAAAACAAAAATTAGAACCGAGAAGCCAAGTTTTTACATTTGACCCAGAGGCGGGCAACAGTCTCAGAAGGCAGGAGTACTCATGTACTGAACTTTGTGTTGGCTTCCTTGCTCATGTTCTTCCATGAATTCCAAGTTTTGGATGAAAATCGTAAAAGTTTAACAAAAGAACAAGAGATGCTCGATCTTTTAAAACAAAAATTAGAACCGAGAAGCCAATTTTTTACATTTGACCCAGAGGCGGGCAACAGTCTCAGAAGGCAGGAGTACTCATGTACTGAACTTTGTGTTGGCTTCCTTGCTCTTGTACTTCCATGAATTCCAAGTTTTGGATGAAAATCGTAAAAGTTTAACAAAAGAACAAGAGATGCTCGATCTTTTAAAACAAAAATTAGAACCGAGAAGCCAATTTTTTACATTTGACCCAGAGGCGGGCAACAGTCTCAGAAGGCAGGAGTACTCATGTACTGAACTTTGTGTTGGCTTCCTTGCTCTTGTACTTCCATGAATTCCAAGTTTTGGATGAAAATCGTAAAAGTTTAACAAAAGAACAAGAGATGCTCGATCTTTTAAAACAAAAATTAGAACCGAGAAGCCAATTCTTTACATTTGACCCAGAGGCGGGCAACAGTCTCAGAAGGCAGGAGTACTCATGTACTCAACTTTGTGTTGGCTTTCTTGCTCTTGTACTTCCATGAATTCCAAGTTTTGGATGAAAATCGTAAAAGTTTAACAAAAGAACAAGAGATGCTCGATCTTTTAAAACAAAAATTAGAACCGAGTTACTACTTACTACTAAAATGATATATACGCAACCTTCAATCAAATTAATTAGCACTCGGTTACGAATTGCGAGCTCTACCTTGTCGTACCATAACTTGTTCCAATTTACTTCCTTATCCTGAAGGTTTTTCTCGTTCTTGGCGTATCATCTGGCAACGGCATCGCGCTAATGGACGAGATAATGACAGGCTTCGGCTTCGACAGCCTCCCTGATTTGTGTAAATCTGCATATTAATCATTTATTCTTGCCGCATGCTACAGAATAGCTGTCGAAAATGTTGCAATGGGAAAGGAAGGAATTTTTATGAAAGTGTGTTTTATATTATTTTTCGTTTTAAAAACTTTTTCGTTGTTGATTTTATTGATATTTACACTGAAAACCGGATAATTCTAAAAGAGTCAAAATTTCTTCGTTGTCGTTCGAGATCACGTGATGAGAGGGGAAAGAAAATTTGCTTATAAACGAAATTATTTAAAACACAGCATTTTATCAGCATGTTGTTGAGAAACTACTCGACCATGAAATTCCATGAAATTCCATGAAATTCCATGAAATTCCACGAAACCTCATTCAATTCCCGATAACTAATAAACTACCATCGCGCATCAATTTCCTCGCCGGAGTATCAAAGTTTATGCGCAACGGGTTCAATGTTTCCAGGTGCAGATAATATTCCGACTGCGATTTCCTCGTCTGATAACCGCTAATTAACGGGTTTTCCCCGAACGCGTACCACTCCAGCAACTTGAACGCAATCAACCCCGACCATGAAAGTGGAGCAGCAAGAGAGAGAAAAGCCAGCATAAAAAACGAATTTATAGTTTCTTCACTGAAGTGGGCCACACAATTAGAGGGTCACTTGAGGCGCTGGAGTGTGCGAAAAGCAAGGAATGAGACTAGAAAAGAAAGGAAGAGAGAGAGAGAGAGAGAGAGAGAGAGAGAGAGAGAGAGAGCGTGCGAGCTATCAAATGACGCACCCCAATCCTATTATTAACACAAGAAATGGCGAAATTGCGTTAGAAATATCGAAGTATTTAACCAGCAAGCAACTACTATTTTTAATCTGTCCTCCTCGTAATCCCAGATAAACGGGTATCTAAAGTGTTTTTTGAGTATAATTGGCATTTCTAAGGAATTCTTTTTTGGTCTCATAATCGATTTGATAACCGAAAGTATGACATGAAGAATGTTTCTTGTTGCTAGGTGTGATATTCGCTAACGAAAGTGAATCAAAATCATTTTTTGTTTCATTCTTGTCGTCGATTCGGCTGCATCATCATCACAACGCATCATCGAAATACAACACGAAAACGATTTCGAATCCCATGATTCGCTTTCATTGTTCGCTCAACGAGTTGATTTAGCGAACCAAATGAATTATTTCGGATTTTTTCCTCCTTGCGGTTCTGGTTTGGTTGTCTGCCTGAATGTTTTTCTTCCTGAATGTTGTCGCAATTAATTTCATTGTATTTATTTTAGAGAAATATTTTCCCATATCTTTTCTGTTTGCGTGACACACATCCATCGAATGAGGCGGCGGCGACAACCTTGTATTTGCTTTCAAAAGTGTGCCACATGAGGGCGTAGCAGCGCTGATGGGCTGCGCGGTCTCGTTCTTGGCTTGCTTTCGATGTGTTTGCCATCCTGTCGTTCGTGCTGCCTGCCCGCCGTCCTGCCTTTCTGCCTTCCTGCCGTCCTGCCTTTCTGCACGCCGTCCTGCAGCCTCTTTAATCGCTTTAAATTGTGTCAATGCAATGAATGAGTCGTCTCGAGAATGAATATGAATGAGAACGCGCCTTCGTGATGAGAGAAGTAATGGGCGTTGACATTTCTACTGCAGAATGCATTTGATGCACTTGAAATCCAGGTATTCAAGCTGGCAGCTGCTTTTTTACAAGGATCTTCAAGAAGAAGAGGAAATCGATTGATTTAAGTTGACGTTTAAGCCTCAAAAGCAGTTTTTCTTTGATTTAAATAAAGTTTAATAGGTTACGAGAAGTTTTTAGAGGATTTTGTTTAAAAATAATTAAAAAAAAATTATAAAAATTGAAATATATTTTTATGTTTTTTTTATGTTTTTTTATTTATTAAATATTTCAAATTTAACCTCCAAAACTCAATACAGAAAAAGGTTTTTACGTATGAAAATCGATTTAAATACAATTTCCTAAAAATTTTCCACTACCTAACAAACGCCTGCGAAGCAATTAAAACATCAAAAAATAAATTAGTAATAATGATTTTTCTTCTCGCGATTTCAACAAAAATGCAGCTCACCCCGTGTTCGTTTCTGCACTCAACATAAATCATAAAAGAGTAATTAAAAATAATAAAAATAATGTACTACAAATTAGACAGCAGACACGTTAAGATAAACGCAGAATTTATTGCTGAAATCTTTTCCCCCGCCATACATTTATTTGCGTAAAAATATCGTTTAATCGGCAGCGATTTCAATTCCATTCAGCATTCAACGCTGGAGAGGAGGAGGAGAAGGAGGAGGCGGAGGAGGAGGCGGAGGAGCTGCGGCGGTGGAGGAGGCGGAGGAGCTGCGGCGGTGGAGGAGGCGGAGGAGCTGCGGCGGTGGAGGAGGCGGAGGAGGAGCAGGCGGAGGGGAGGAGTGGCTTGGATGGTTGGGTGTGGCTGCGTTCAAGCGCACTCGAGTGCAGTTCAATGTTGGCGCTGAGGACACCCACGTTGTCAGCTTTTGATGATTTCTAATTATTATTACTTCTACAAAAAACACCCAGCGGGGGCTTCAGTGCCCCCTCGATCTCATCGCCCCTCCTCCCCCTCCTCCAGCTCCCCCTCAATCTCTCCCTCGTGCGCTCGACAAACTGTTTTTCTTTTTGTTTTTTTGAGAGTATCAGCGTGACCAGCGTGATAACCTGTCGACAGCCTGTCGAGTGGGTGTTCGTCATGTCATGTCATGCGGTCATTCATTCATTCAGTCAACTATTTAATTTACAAACATTTATTAACATATTATAAGTTGTGTTGTTGCTGTTGTTGTTTTATTGCTTTTCGGCGTTTTGGATTAGCGTGGTGATCTCGACGTTGGAAAAACATTTCAACGCTTCAGCGTGTCTGGCGGTCGCACAACCGCCGGTCTCGCCGGCGCCAGAAAAACATTCGATCTGCACTGCGAGCGAGTGGCCGCTGCATTTCGAAACGATTCCGAATTTCATATTGTTGTTGGCCATTTAAAATGCCATGATTTCACGATGTCTTCACATTCCGATTGAACGCAATTGAATGGCATTCGAAAACGAAGTCAGAGTCGGTGACTGAATTAAAAACACTTTTTTCCACGTTTTCGCTCTGTTCGACTTAATTATCTCCTTCTATTAAATTTTCTTACACTTTTTTACTTTTTTCGCCCCATCTCTTCGATTTTTTCACTTATTAATTTTTTTCATTTTTTCGCTGTTTTTTACTTTTCGCCCCAAAAAATTTTATTTTTGTCATTTTTAATGTTAAGTAAATCAAATTCTATGGCTCTTTAAAGTTCTCTGTTAATAATTCCTCTGTTAATATTCGTTCTCTGTTAATATTCGTTCTCTGTTCATATTCGTTCTCTGTTAATATGCGCTCTCAATAACAGAGAAGATTTGTTTCTAAGAACGAGTTTACAGTACATTATTGGTATGAGAATTTAACTGGTGCAACCAACATGTCGCATCCAACGACGGATGGAGCCAACGAGAACATGTAACATCAGCGGGTTTTACCAGAGGTCTGTTAAATTTACGGCTCTCTGCTGTTCAATTTACAGCTCCCTGTTAAAAATATGTCTGCGATGTGTGTGTGTGTTTTTTTGTTGTTGTATCATCATACCGTTATCACTTTCGCTCTCGTCAATACAACATCGATTAAGTTGCATGAGAGTCTTCACTAACTAACTGTAAATGTAGATGAGAGTGAACGTTTTTTAATACCAATCTGTTATTTTTTTGAATAGAAAACGAATTTAGATTAAAAAATCAGAAAATTTTTATTAAACAATTGAGTACAAGATTTTATGAGAAAAATATAATTATTCGTTTTATAATAATTAGTAATAATTTCCAAAAAAGGGTCACCCTATTGTAAATAACTGCAGTCTGATGTTACTCGCACTTGAACATCATCAGTGCGCAATATCATCATCAACGTTAGAAGAAAAAAATGTCATGCGATATTTTTTATATTTGTTACACTCATGCATTCTCGCACTCGTGCTCGTTTTTCGGCTGCATCTGTAACAGCATACAAACGACCTTTTTTGTTGTTGTTGCTATTGTTGTTCGGCTGTCGTTGCTGTCGCCGCATTTGAATTTATAACTGGCGCAGCCACATTCAGTCTTAACAGTTCCATCGCGGTGTAAAGACGTCGTTTTACACGGAAGTGAGCGAGCCGCAGTTTCAGATGATAGAAATCGCATTTTTTTGTTGGCTTTGAGTGAACGAATATCGATCAAAAGTGACTTCTTTGAGAAACCCAGGCGAGTTTTCTGTGAGAGAGCAAAAACAAAAAGAAAGCGAAATAGACGAAAAAGAAGCGAAAGCTCTCACACATACACTGACCCCGGTCCACACACACATATATATATATATATATAGCGGAAACGGAAGCGTGTGACTTTGCGAAGCGGCGAGCGGTTATTAATTTGAAACATTTCAGTAATAAAAAATTGCAATTTTCTATGAAATTTGAAAAAAGTAAAAGAGAAATGCGAGAGTGCTTAAAAAACAAAAACAATTCGAGTGAATCTCAGTTGAGTCTCTCTTTTTTTGGAAGCGAGGAAGCTGGAGTTTGAAATTTAACTGTAGAATTTAACGATGGAAAATTGAATTGGAATTGTTTTTGAAATTGCAAATTACACGCTTTTTCATGGATTTAACATAAACTGCAGGCAACAACCATCAACAAGCAACAACAACAACTGCAGCAGCAACAACAGCAGCCCTTGAAAATCGCTTAATTTACTTCCTCAGCTGGAGTAAATGGATTAAAATTATGTTAAATCATCACCGAATGAATGTCGAATCAGTTGAGGCTGCTAATTTTTATTGTAAGTGGAAGCAAAAAAGAGTTTTAACAATTTTTGTTGGGTTATTTCGTTAATTTTATATTTTTACACTTCTAACTTCTTTTTTCTCTTCTCAAAATCTCAACTTCCTTCCTTGCCGTCAAAAATATTGCGTGGAAAAGAACGGAAAAGTAAATCTAAACTTTTGTCTCTTTTGCAACATTTTAGTCGAATCTTATTTCGTTTTAAGTTCAAAGTATCCGTGAATTTATCAAGCCAACCTGTTTTTGCTTCAAAAACTGCATTTTAGCCAACATTAATCGTTGCAGTTAAAATATCGTGACACACACAAGCACTCCAGCCTACGCACTGCAAGATTTTATCGTTTGATAACTTTTGCTAGCTTGAATTTTTCGTAAAAATCAATAATAATAAAAAATCAGAAATAATTAAATATAATTAAATTTAACTGCAGATTCATTCAATTTCAAGTAGACTCGGAATTCAATTCCAAAGTTATCCTTATTTTTATTTAGAATTTTCTCTTTTGTTTCTTTATTTTCTCTTTTGTTTCTTCAATTTTCCAACACACTAATTAAAATATTTAAATTAAACTCTATTCTAAATTTTAATAGAAAAATGCTCGTCTCCGTAATTAAAATACACCTCTAAAATCGTTTATTAAAACCTCAATTTGATCATAAAATCGAAAATTTCGATTTATTGGCGACTCGCACCGTTAACGTCAACGATTCGCAGTGAAAAAGAACTCGTAAGAAACTCGCTGACCCCTCATAAAATCAACCATTAAAACTTCGTGTCGCTCGTTAAATCAACTTTTAATTACGTTTTCTTTTTTTTGTTTTTTACACTAGCATAAAATGTGTGACCCACAGAAACTTCAAAGTAACGCGCTGAAGGAATTGAATTCAAATAAATTTAGTTATCTAATTAACTTCTGTAGTTAATGTGCGCTTTGGAAAATGAGGAAATGAGGAAACTTCTACTGGAGAAATGAGGAAATATTTCAAACTTAAAGACAAAATAAATATAATCTAAATCAATAAATTCCGCATAAATAGAGTTAAATTGAAATATGTTCGCATAACCTGAAGAATTCGTTAAAATTATCACTTATTGCAATTGTTTAAATAAGGAATAAATAATAATAATTTATAATTTAACTTTTTAACAAGGAATTCTTACTGTAGAATTTAACTTCCAGCTTCACGTAACTAAAGATTCAAACAATCAATCCACCGCACAACTTTAAAAACTCATTCGTGTTTTTAATGCAGACGTCGAAAAGAGTTCCTGTTTGAGTTCCTGTACTGCATCCGGAGTTCCAGTTCCTGTTCTTCCGTTCACATCGTCGTCTCTCAGACATCCTGTTTTACTCTAATTTCATAAAATCTCAATATTAAAAGTCTGCGGTAGTGAAATCTCCGCAGTTGCTTTCTTAGAAAGGAATTCATTCTTTATTTTGTACTTAAAATTTTTATGTTTTAAATTTCAAAACGGATTCGTTACGATTATCGAATTCGAACTCGTCTGTGCTCATCGGTCACGTAAATACGTCACCTTACAGCGCCCTCGCCCCTCAAACCTCCTCGCCATTCACACCTCCTTCGCCTTCCACACCTTCTCGCCCTTCACACCTCCCTCGCCTTTCACACCTCCTTCGCCATTCACACCTCCTTCACCATTCACACCTCCTTCGCCCATCGCACCCCCTCACCCTTCACACCACCTTCGATCCCCACCAAAACCCTTTTTCAGTCGCATGTTTACACTTGACGTTACAAGTTGTAATCTGCCTTCCAATAATAGCTTCAATTTCTTATATATTACAAGCAACTCTTTTTCTGTCTTTTCTTGTTTTCTTCTTTGCTTCGAAACAATATTTTTGGCTTGTTTTATTTGTTTTTCACTATTCTACCTCACAGATAAAACCCACATAAGTTAAGCTTCAGTGGTTTAAAATGAGTTTTATCAGATTCCAAAGGTTAAAAATGTGTATTTGTTGCTGTTGTTCGATTTTTTTAGATCTCTCGTCTCTCTTACACAATCAACATAACAATTTACGATTTGTCGTAGCGTCCGTAGCGTTGTTTTAAGTAGCCTAAAGTATATTTAAGAAGGCAGAACGTTTTGTATCTGCGAGATTGTAAATATGTTTACAATATATTTAGCGGCTTTGCTTTTGCGTGGTGCCGATAGCGGTATTGATTTTATGGAACAGTGTACTGAATTTTATAAACGGTGGTCTTGACAAACTAAAACAAGATAATAAAATCAAGTTGAATAGTGGAATATAATATAAAAATACAATGTAATGTAATGTAATGTAATAGAATATAATATGACATAATATAACACAATATAATATAATATGTCATATATTGTAATATAACATAATATAATACAAGATAACATTACATTCTGTAATATCATTCGATATAATACAGTATAACATAAAATAGTATAGAAATATAAGATAATATTATATGATACTATATGTTATATTTATTCCCTAGTGTTAAACTCTAAAAATCCTATAAAATAAATTCCCCCCCTTAAATAATAATTCCCCCTCTTATTACATATTAATAATGTGATTTTCTCCCTACCGTTGCTTTCCTTTCAGGTGGTGATTTCGGGTGCATTATGTACAGTAGAAGATTACGTAATAATGTCACAGTGTGCACACAACAAAGCCATAAATTTAGCTGCAGAAGGAACCGTCTCGGTCACAGACATCTCAAAAACACGTAAGTAGCAATGAACACGATTCCCTAATCCGCAAAACCGAAAATGCAATGAGAAGGATTAAAAAAGGACATTTAAGAGCTCTTTTAGAAGAGAACATTCTGTAAACAAAAATTGAAATTAATTATTTATACAAGGAATTATTTGCAAATGAAAAGGGAAGGAGTTGTTAATCCCAAGATTTTTTAGGGTTACAGGATTTGTGAGAAGAAGTTCAGTGTGGGGAACACAAATAAATCGAAGACTCACATTTCAATTTCACAGAATGTGTCAATGTAACTTCTTAAAATGTATTTGTAAGGGAAATCCGCATAGTGAAGACATTTCAAAATAAATTCGTTTATAGGCGTAACCTTTAACAAAACCTTTTTGTTCACCGAATCATTTATCGGAATTTTCAGCTCAAAAGAAATTAATAATTCCTATCTCTTCCCTTGTAATGCAGCAATGATTTCCATAATTATATTACACCTCTTTACGTTCATCGAAACTGAACAACACACTAGCATGCATCCATCCATCTTCACTATTATTTATATTAAAAATTAACAGTCTTCTCTGCTCCCTTCATGCTCAAAACATCCAAACATTTCCGGTTGTAAATATAACCTATCTTTCCACTTTGTTTCCACCTAACCTGAATTCCAAAGTACACTCGAAATAATGTAGAAAGGAATTCTTTTTTTAGGGATTCCATAAAATCAATTTTAAATCCAATAACATCCTCACACGTCACCACTACCGACAATCCAACTATATAACTCTCGAAATCGAGATAATCCTTGAAAATCACATTTAAATACCTCAAACCGCACTTATAACAATATTTCAATCACTTTCATCACCACCGATCAAGCTCCGGATTACTATACCTCACATATAGAAGAAACAGCACCCGTTAATATAATTCATCCTTCTTAATGGACACAACCTTTCGTCACTCCTTCCATTGCCTTCAACAAAAGCAACGAACCTTTTCCTACCACGCCCCTCCCAACAACTCACGCTGTGTGTTATATTATTTACGTGCAACATTATCTCACTTTGCGCGTACAGATCAATGCGTTCGGCTTCTACGGTTTCGGTCTTCGGTATCTAAATGGGCTTAAAGAGTAGCGGCGCATCGAATCGAGAGCGCCTAAATACTCTTTAAAATGGTCTTAATTCCTAAGATTGATCTTGGTTGTCAAAGGAGAGCGAAAAAAGAGGATCTACGAGTAAAAAACCATTAAAATACCATCTGTATTGTATGAGTTCGCGCTGCCGTGAAGAGTTCTTCATGATCATCATGAGTTATTGATGATCATCATGACTTATTGATGATCATTAGAGTTATTGACGATCATATTGAGGATCAACATCAATATCGTCATCATCGTCATCGTCATCATCTTCGGTTTTCTGAGGTTTTTCTGAAGTAAACGTGGTCGTTTCGTTGGTAGTACCAACTTGGTACCTGGTTATGATTAACCACATGAACAGCGAGTCGTTGTTGCTAATGCTTTCCTATCTATCAAAATATAAATGATCACAGCGATCGATCGTTCAGTTCGATTGTTCTCTTTTACATTTACTAATCAACGTAAGCGCCATTACTTCATGCAGCCACGGTTATTGTTCGATCGGTATTTTGTATTTATGATCTTTTGACGGTTTTGCTTGATGGTAACCCACTGATCGCTTTAGTTTGATTAGATACGATCATTTGTACTTTTCCGTTTAGATTATTATGTTGGTTTTGTGAGTGGAATGGTATTTATGATCAAATTGTACATTTTTGGTGGTTGTACAACTAACGATCTTTTCTACTGATCTTGTTATAGTGAATTTTTGGCAAATGTTTCGATCGCCAACATACGAAAAAAATATTAAAATGTGCTTGTTTTTAAGGGATTTGAATTTTTTCAAAAAGATTTATCCGTTTTTAATGAAATTTATTCCATTTTTTAACGTTTATTTCGTTTCTTATCACTATCCTACCACGACCACATTTTACACTGAATTGTTTTTAATTATTTTCGAAAAATATTTTAATTTCTTTTATTCAAAACCAGCCGACCAAAAGCTAAGCAAACAAATTATAATTTCAAAATACTTTCAACAACTTTTTTGTTTTCTTAATGTGACAAGATCACTTGAAGATCACAAGGAAATCATAATGAAAGTTAAATTGAAGGAGAAGCGGAGAAAGAAATGAATTCAGTATGAACAGAAAATATGGCGCTAACGATTTTTCTTTCTCGTCGGGAAATACAAACAAAACTCATCGATCGATTCATCGTCTTGAGTTCGAGGACCATCATGTTTTGACCACCGATTTCTGATGCTGTTTAATGGCTTGTAACACAGCTAACCGATCGGCAAGCGCTACAAAACTGTGGGAAACAATAATATTTTGAATATTTTCAGTTCTTAACTGAAGTGTTTTTGAGGTTGATTGAGAGAGAGAGAATGTAAGAGAGTGAGTGAGTTGAAGAGAGTGAGTGGTAGAGAAGTCTTTTGTGGTAGACGGCCGATACAAGATCACTTGTTACTTGATTTGAACAGACAAATTTAGGATGGCTGTTGACTGGTATTCAGACTTCAGCTGCTAACTTGCCTTTCTACCATTCTATGCGGTAGGTATGGCCACATGACTTGTTGTTGTTGTTGTTGTTGTTTTCCTTTCCAAAGATTTCAGGTGAAAATTCTTGAACGTGTTGTATTTGTATTTATTTTGATGCTATTTAATGAAGAAAACATTTTCCCCTCGTCTCCTCCTTGTGACTTCGTTTCTAAAGATCGATAATTAATAGTTGATTTTGTGTAAGTGGTATCTACAACAGCAGCAACAACAACATGTTCGAGTATTTTGGAATTATTTATGCAGGTTTTTCCCTGCATCACCGACTGATCTGTGATGATTTTTCAAATTTGTTCTGTGCGATTTCTAAGAAAAGCCGAAAACCTCCACACCTTGAGATGTGAATGTTGTTTTTTTACATATTTTACTGGAGTATTCAATATTTAATCTGTTGTATGCACTTGTTTACGCTGGGATCGTATTAAATGTTACCCACATTATTAACACATTTCTCCAAAAATGTGGAAAAAGTGATGGGGACATTTTTGTGGAAAAGAGTGATTTTGAGAAGATGAGAAAACTATTTCACTTAGATTTCCCTCACACCAAAAATAAGATAAAGATCGAGAACCGAATGGGAAATAAGGATCTTCTGAATAAGGATCGCTATAACTCACCGACAGCAGTTAAGAATCACCGAAACATCACCGAAGGATCACCGAAACAACACCGAAAGATCACCGAAGGATGACCGAAGGATCACCGAAAGATCACCAAAAGATCACTGAAGGATCATCGAAGGATCACCGAAAGATCACCGAAAGATCACCAAAGGATCACCGAAGAATCACCGAAAGATCACCGAAGGATCACCGAAAACCCAATCGTCACCAAGTGGTAAAATAATCCTGGTTAACTACTTCCTAATTATATCTCTCGGCTGTTGTTATCCTTGCTTCTCTCTTTGATGAGATGACAAATTTCTCGAAAGCATGCATTTCGAAAGGGGGAAAATAACAAAATCTACATTTCCAAGCAAAAATTAGGCGCAAGATTCTTGTAAGCTGATCCCGCTTAGAGGGGATTTCTCTGCTGCACGGGCAAAGTATTGCTTCTCGCATGCAAATGAAGGAATAGATGAATGAGGAATTAGGTACACCATGTTATTGTGGTACCTCATGAACTGCAAAACAGAAAAAGAGCCTCAAGGCGTGCCGAACAAAGCGACTTTTCGCACATTAGCCCGCAGCGCGCTCGCTAGCAAGCCGGCTGGCTAATGTAAATCCCGCTGGAGTACCCTGAGCACCTTCGGCATTCCTCTACATCACCTTTGACACCATTGACATTTCATACTTCGAGCGGCTGCTTTTGGCCTGCAGCTCAGCTCACGGGACTCACCTGTTGTTTAGAGCGAAAAAATTATGAATTCCCTCTCCTTGCGGTCCTTTGTATCCTTTTGTGTAAGGAAAAAAGTTATTTTTATTCTGAAAAACAGTAGAATAACACAAAAGTGCGTTTCCCACTTATTGTTTCCAAGGTGCGCGTAGCCTGGCTGTGCCATCCTCGAAAGGTGCGTTCAGAGTGCGAACTCAAGTAGCGAACAAGGACTCGCTTCGAGTGCAGATGTGCGCAGCTGCATTTGTAGCTGCTCATTGTGTGGCATGAAGGTCATCGTGCGACAGGGGTAACAATTCTGCAGCGGAGCGTGTAAAATGTGGCACGCATGCTGCTTGTCGGCCAGTCTTTGAATAACGTTGTGTAAAAAAAGTTCTATTGTATCAAGAAGTTGTGCAAGAATAGAGAAATTTGGAAAAATTATTAATTATGTTATCAAAATTACAATTAATAATCATTTTTCTGAAATGAACTAAATAAATCACATTAATTTCATTACATTTCATACACCTTCAATGTCCGTACCAGTGTTTGCGTTACGTAAACATTCAGTGGGTATGGCGTGCTACTATTTCAAATATTTGCTACACTTTTAGAAGGCGGGCCAAAAATAAAATGTGCGTGCGGCATGCGTGCCTCGAAAGCACTTCGAGGTGCAAAAGCCTGCTGATGGCGCTCGAACCGCCTACCGTGCTGGCGTCAGCAACCAGCAGATGAAGAAGGGCGTCTGGAAGCACCGAATGCTTGGACAAACTGCAGTTACAAGAGGTGTTGGGATGGTGCCGGGGGGGGGGAGAGAAGCAGGAAAAATACTCTGAAAAAGTTTTGTTGCCCTTGGACATTTCCATCCAAGCACATGGAGAAGCAAAAAAGTTGAAGTGGCGTGTACCTCACACGCTAAATACGCTGACAAAGCGACACAGAAAGAGGAGACGCTTCTTCTTCTTTAATTGCACTTAATAGTGGCGCTTAATTTTTGGTAAGAGCAGAACTGAGAGCAGAACTGAGAGCAGAAAATTCAGCCGGAGAGCAGATAGCAGGGAGTAGACGAGGATATTGTATTTTCTAGGGAAAACAGAGATATTTTCAGGTATTGTGATTGATATGATTGATTGTCAAATTCCAGCTCTATGACAAAAAATGCAACAATAGAAATAATTTAAAACTCTCAAAGCAAACAGAGCAACATTTGGTTCCCAATGCATATCGCGCGACCTCTCTTTTAATATTTTATGGAAGAGTTAAATAAAATTTATTACCCAGTAGCTTCCTCAGTTGACCTTACAATGTCAACGCTTCGAAAAAGTAGCAGCTGAATGGGAGGAACCGAAGTTATTGAATTAATTAAGGCCTGAAATTTTGTGTGGGGGGAAGTGAAAAATACGTAAATATACGAAAAGTACGAGTTGTCAGAATGGAAAAGTCAAAATGGGATTGGAAAAGTCAGTCAGTTCAGAATTAAAGAGTTAAATTTAGTCAGGTCATCGATTTTACTTTGTTGGGAAAGTAAATAAAATCGGATCGATTCGGTACACACTCACCAAAAAGGGACAAAAATAAAATGAGTTCTTAGAACCAAAATAAATTCTAGTAATGAAAATCTGAATATATTTGAATATTAAGCTTTATCTAAATATCTTTCATTATACAATATATAGGAAAACCAGAAATATGTTGGACTCTTATTAATTTAAAGCATTTTTAAGCGCTTAAAATATTTTCACTTCATTTAGTTATTTAAAGAAAATCAGTAACCATCTATGATTGGCTTTTTAATCGAAGTTTAAGCCGCAGTTTTGTGAAAGAAAGATTCATATCTCTTCTCTCGTTATATACAGATAAAGTCTTTATAATTTCTTTATTATTTGTGGTTAAAATATTACAAGAATAATATCTGAGCATAAAATACAATGTTATGTGTAAACTATCCCCGTTGTAACCTTATAATTCATGCATTCGCCCTTACAACATTATTTTCCACATTGCAAAATAGTCTCCTTCCCTCCAAAGCTGTTGACCATCATTATAAGTGCGAGAAAATATAATTTATATTCTTATAAATCATAAAATAACTTCCGCAACACAATTATCGTTGCAGCTGTTGATATTACAAACCCAGAAATTACTACCAAAAATTATTTTTATTCTGATATCGGTAGATCGAAAGGGATTTTGTCGTCAGTAAACAATAGAGTAGCTAATGAATTTTGATATTTCTATCGATTTTATATATCTGCAGCTATGATGGGGGTTGAATTTAGTTTAATAATGCTGGTCACGATAGAAGCCCAGCCAAACCAAACTTATTAAATGCCGTGAAATAGTTTCATTTCCTCGCCCCATACTCTCAACGAGGAGCTACAAATTTAGATTCCTCCTTCAAATTAAGTTCCACGTGCCCGAGAAACTATAACGAGGGTGCCCATGCAGTCACCCTCATCGCTATAAATCACATGAATTGAGGTTTTCATGCCTGTTTCTCTGAATCTGGAGAATTAGGTGGCGATGACGATGACGACGACTCACCTAATTAAGACGTTGGGGGGAAAATGTCGAGCTGTCATCAAATCAAGTTTGAGTTTTCTTCGACTACATCGCGTTTAATTTCATCGTATATAAATAGACGAAACTTCTTCCTCAGTTAATTTCAGAGAGTTTTCCAGCAATTTTTTATTGTGTTTTTAGAAAACGCCCTAAATTTCAGGAGACTTCTTGGCATTAGTTTTCGATGTGTTATTGTTTAAAATATTTTCCAAAGGAATTTCAAAATTAGTCAGATGATGATCCAGAGAAGGGTTAGAAGGAGGCCACATTAAATGTGACCACAAATGTTTTGAACACCATTAACCGCTAAAATTGCGTAACACCTTTAAATCCGCTGGGATTAAATGACTTTAATTTGTCGTGAATGGCTTTGTGTTTCTGTTTTATTTATGTTTTCTCGATTTTTCTCTTTGAGTCGTCAATTGTCTTCCTTCTTTTTACGTTTAAGTTCGTTAAAGGTGATCCACGTTTAGTGTAAATTTAAACTCATTTGTCGCTTTTATGGTTCTTTAGTTCTAAAGGTTTTACAAGTTAGGAAGGTTTAATCGTAGTGTAATCTAATTAAATAATTGAGAAGAAGAAACAATATAGATTTTTGCAACTTTTATTTAAGAGAATTTTTCTTTAGTTTTCTGAGAGTGTTTTTTGAATGGTATATCGATTGTTACTACCACTACATCAACCTTATAAATAGTAATATAAAATAGGGCGCGTGTTACCTATAAACAATATAAAATTTATAGTTTTCCTCTCTCCAACTTCCTCCTCCCCCTCTTGCCATTCTGTAGACCAGCAAATCGCCTATAAATGTCAGCGCCACTTAATTTTTAATGCCTGCCAGCCATGACAACACGAAATCAACTTCATTTAGCTTCATTTGCTCGCCAGGCAGCCCAGCGAGCCAGGCCAACTTTGTCGAAATCGGTCGCCGCTTCGTGTGGTCGCCGCAGCGGAAGAGCCGAGATTTTAGCACCTTGAACAAGGCTCGCTGCAAAATACATATGTTGCACCTTGATTTACAGCGGTCAGTCAGTAATGGTCGCTGGCCGGCACACCCACCCGCACCGGCGAGGCGACCAAATGACGATGCACCGACATGGAGGCGCCCTCAAGGTTCTGCGCCTCTGAGCCAACAAGACAATTTTGCCAATTTTGACCCGAGCGGGACAGATTTTTTCTTCTTCTTCGGAATGCAACGAGAAAAAATAGTTTAGTTTGTGGCAAACGGCATCCATGAGGAAAAAGAAGACGTGTAAAAATAATAAACTATTTTGAAGCCGAGCCGAAAGTGAGCCCGACTGAGTGAGTGATGGCCAGAAGTGAGCTACGACGAGTCGCACACACACACACGCAGCAACAGAGATACATACCTGTCACGTGAGGCTGTAATAAAAACGTCAGATCCTCTCTTGTTACACAGATTCTCTTGGCCGTCCCCGGTCGTCCTTCGCGGTCTCGGCCGAGACTCGCTGTGTCCCGTGCTACCTCCGGGTGGCAATTTAGTTACACATTTCGTCCCGGAGGATCTCAATCCTGACAGAGATTTTATTGTTCGGCATGTTTGTAATGCAAGCCATTTCGCTGTTGTTGGTCTGCATTTATTTGTTTACAGCATATTTGCACTCTCGGGCCTTCGTTTCACCTTTCGGAGACTTTTTAAACAGTTTTTTAGGTTTTTATTCTGTGTTTCAGCTGCAGCTGACACTGAATGACATTGCAATACAATGAAATAGCACAACCCTTGTTGTATATTCATTCTCTTACAAGTTTTTCTATAATTAAGCTAAAAATAGCAACTATTAAATGTGAAAAGGATAAAAAAGGGCGGACACACACATCGTTCTTCGGTTGAAACAATCGTGTCGTGTAATACAGTTAATATAATGAAAAAGCAATCTAAATTTTTTTATTTCCTTTTTCTTCTCTTCTTCAACTCGCTTCCGTTCCTTCCTCCAGCATTCATACGAGTATTGAGAATTCTTGCCGCCACTGATAGGGCGAGTCAGAGAATTCAATTCGGCAGATTGGAACGAACATTCACGTTTCCCAAATGGACGATGATCGTCGGCTTCCGATCAATTAAAACGCCTAATAGAGTTATCGATTGCTGGCTCTGGCAGCTGCCGCCGCCGCTCGAGTTCAGTTGCAGGCAGTGCAGATCCGGGCAGCAGTCGCACGGTTGTCCACCGTACGAGGCAACGAGTTGCCTGGCCGCCGCCTGTGTTGCCTCCGTTCCGCGGGCGGCATTGAGGAGGTCCACGCTGTGTTTATTTTTAACATTTTTGGCGCACATTTCCAGCGAAATTCTACATGCTTCGATTTTAAGCTTATCTTATGGCTGAATATTAAAGAGTCGAGCCGACAAAATTTTGCAGAAATGATATTTAATTGAGGGCACAGCCATAGCCGCGGTCAAGGTGGAGTCACTCTCCCCCCCCCCTTCCTCGCGTGTGTCTACAACTCGCGACTACATATGGCTGGCCGATGTTACGCCCAGCAGAGGCCACCATCGTCTACGGCTCGCGATATTAAGAGGCATATTTTTTGAATTTAAATTTAAGGCCACTTAAAAGGGGATTTTAATGATTTACCAGATTTTTGTTCTGATTTACCAGTAAGTTCCATTTCGTCACTCCTTCGGATTCAAACCCGATTCGAACTCCGGCATCTCAAGCGAACACTTACAGCGTCCCTTCTCACTCCCTACTTTGCGTTCCTCGAGTTTTGAAAGGAATAAACTTGTAATACTCGAGAAGTCTTAAATCCCACCTTGTCGGTTTTGAGATTCGAACCTGCTACCTCCGGCTTCTAAGGCAAACACGACCTATTATACGATCGTATCAGTAAATTTGTTTAAATTATAAAAAGTGTTACCTAACTTTGTCCTTATTTCGTTATTTCTTCCAAAAATACCATCAACTGTATAAAGTATCATTAAAATATTTACTTTTTTATTAATTTTCAATAAGATCAACATATTTGTCATAATAAAATCTACACATTTATTTTTAAGTCAGGTTTACAAAAGTTTTAAGTGATCTTATTAAACTGGCCTGAAAGAGGATAAATTAGACTCTTTATTGGGCCATTTGAAATTGTTCGCATATTTTATATGACCAGCGGACACTTATTTCATGTTCTATAAAATGCTGTCGACATTTTAATTACTTTTTCTGAATTCATAATTTGAATATTTAATTTAAAACTTGATAACAGCTGTGCAACAAATGGTATGCGATAAAAAATTTATTTTGAAAAAAAAAACATTTAAAAATATGATTGCAATAAAAATTCTATATTACGATGGCAACTAGTTTTGGAAAAAATCAATTAGCGTATTTATGTTAAATCTTTTTTTTTTTCTAATTGAAAACATTCTATTTATTCAATAAAAATAAATTTAATAAATAATTAAAATAATAATAAAATTCAATAAAAAAATATTCAATAAAAATAAATAAAAATAATTTGAATTTTAAATTTATAATTTTTAAGAAATACACGAAGAAATAAAATTAAAATAGTAAAGTTTTTTCTTTACAATGTTTTACATATTTTGAAAATAACTCTACCAAGTAACACTCTACCAACATAAAAAAAAACCTTTGCAAACGCAATTAAATCCATCAAAAAACCAAATAAAAAGAAAAAATATAAAAATAAAATAATATAAATTTCCTATGCGAAATAATTTATATTAAGTTTCCAAGCAATGAATTCATAATGAAGTTCGTCTATTAAAATTTCTGTTTTTGCCTCTTTTTCCTCTTTTTCTTTTAAAAAATTTAGCCACAAATTTTAATTTTGAATGTTTGGCGTTGCTCGATTTGAATAACAATTAATATCGATTGACTTCGAACTTAATGAAATTCCAAGCAATCTATCAACTGGTCATTTTTAATGACAACAAGTAAAGTACTTTATGACTAGTTTTTTAAATTATATTTATTAGGAAAATGTATACACTATTTAGTAATACATAAATACAGAGTACAGTAGTGGTCGAGTTTGGGGAAAAAATAAGGAAGAATTTATGAATTACTCAATGAGTTTAAATCTTTTCAGTTTTTAATAACGAAAGTTTTAATAACGTAAATTTTTGAAGCGATTTTACTAACTAATTTTTTTTAAGTTTTCTATAGTTAATACAGATGTTTCGGCAACCAAAATAACCAATTTAAATTGTAATTTTAATTTTTTTTTTATTTTCAGCTTTAAAATTTTGTTCATCAGTTGCACGACTGTATTGATTACATTGATTATTTCGATGTTAAATGTACAACTGTTGTTAATTGATTCATCTTAAAGAATGAAAATACACTAGTAATGAATAAAATAATAAAGTGAATATAAAATAATAAAGCGATAATATAAAATTGTAATTAAAATGAAATTTTTAATTGCAATTTTTGGCGCAAGTTTTCCAGTTTCAAAATATGATAAATTTTATTTTATTTCGAATAAATTTTCATAAAACTCACTGTACTGTACTTTGCTGGTTACTAGAGTGACTAGTAGGTTATTTTAGAATTTAATCATGAGTTACTATTAATACATGCAAAGAAAAAAAAAAGAATTATTTTAAAACGTAATAAATATTCCGCCAATTTGTATGCATAAAAAATGAAGTCATTAATTTCCTACGTGCGCAAAGTTGGATTCAATGACGCGAATGCAAACAAAAAATTAAAAAAAAAACCAACAAGAAATGTTGCATTAATAAATCTACAACATTTAGCAATGACACCAAAAATAACAACACCAACACACATTAAACACCCAACATCACATTCTTTCGTCGCCATTCATCTTGTGAGGTTCATCATTCAGGTCAAATTTTTCCAAACAAGAAAAGTTCAGTGCTTTTAATTTGTTGGTTTCCGTGGCGTGAGAATAAAATGCAGATCGTCGCGAATGACGTGTAACTGAAGAAATGACCGGGCGAGTGTTAGAAAAGCTGGCGATATTAGAAAACCATCGGAGACACCATCGGGCGTAACCATTATTCTTTTCTAAGGGGGGCTACATGGAGGAGCTGGAAGTGGGGACGAGGGAGTCTCGTCTCGGACGGGGTCTTCAGCCTTTAACATTTTAATTCTTTTAGAAGTCATTACGAAATATTAAATCATATTTTTTATGATTTTAAATCTTTACTATAAATATAAAGGATTTTCAAATTTGTAAATCACTCCCAATATCCAGAAGGATCGGGAATCCCAAACTCCCCTCCAACTCACACTCTAGTCTCTCAAAATGTGCTTCTAATTTGGTACTCAACTTTCGGTTTAAATGCCGAGTTCGTTCCTCTTCTCTCTTCGCGATTTGCGTTCTTCCAACTTTTTTAATTAAGTTATTAGTCACGGCTGTTATACGGAATTCGTTGTGAGCTTAAATTGATGCATTCATCTGGAGTAACCAGCCGAACATCCAAAGCAACAACAACGACAATGTCCCACCCGCCGCTTTTCCCATTTTCCACCCATTTAAGTGTGTCAAATGGTGCGAGTTAAAGTTGAGCTCGCATTCGGTGCACTTTTTTACCCTCGACTGCGATTAACATCAACACCTTCATGTAATGAATTCGGTTTGAATTTTCCGCCGCCGTCGCGCCGCAGCGACGAAGGCTGGTTGTTCTGGTTAATCCGGTTGGTGTTGATGTTGTTGTCCAAACCAGAACCGATTGATACCGATTAGTTGGCGTTACCACTTTAGATGATGGATATCGGATAATTTAAATCTTAAGCAATTTTGTATTATTTTCAGATTTTTCAATTTTATTTCAAATCTGCAATGAGAAATTAATAATAATTTTCAGAATTTTTTTGGCCTATATTTAGTAGTTTCCCGGCCTGGAATTCGATTTTTCATAGAGAAAAAACTCTCTATCGATTATGTAATCGTGATCGCGAGACGCTTTTTCTAGTGGAGTTTATAAATGAGACAATAATAGCGATCTAATCAGTAATTTTTAGTCCACACGAGAAGCGAGATGAAGCGAGTTGAAGTGAAAATGAAGATCGACAGTCGAAAATGTCTTAATCTTAAATATCTATAATTAATATATCACAATATTAGCCAGTAGTATTGAGAAAAATAAGATGTCTTCGCTCGGCGGTGGATTATTTCTCTTCCTTAGTTTCGGTGCAAATTTCACGGCTTCTTAAGACGATTTTTTTCTGTGTACGAATACTACGAAGACTGTTGTTGTTACTGCTCTTGTGGTTGTGGTTGCGGTTGCTTTCATTAGCCGTCGACTCATCCATTTAGACGAAAGCACCGCCAGCCAGGCGACGGACCACACACGCCAATCCAATTCAGTCCAATCCAAGCCAGCCTGCCATGGATTGACGGGAACGTTTGTGTGGACGTCACGCGGGTCAATAAACAATAAGAAATTAAATTGTCTATTCTTTTTTATATTCACCCAGTTTATATAACTTAAAAAACTTAATAAATATTTAAGCTCTCATAATTTACAGAAGTTTTATGGTGTCCGAGATTCTTTAGAAATCAGACAACTTTTGAACCCAACTTTCTCCGTGATATTCGGTTATTGTAGTTGGTTTTTTGACAGTAGCCATCCTGCAATTCATTCAGTAGCCATCAATTCATTCATTCAAAAATTGAAAAAAAGTCAAATTAACCCTTTTTGCAGTCATACTTCAACTACACTGGAACGCCAACCGGTCAGGCAATCAATTCGAAATACTTGCATTTTATGCTTCCATAATACGGAAAACGTGCCAATGCTGCCACCTGTTTTCGCAAGCATTCCAACCAACTCTTCTCGTTTGTGTGTTTAAAAAATTAAAAATTCAACGGCGACAGCATTGAATTGCATGTGTGTGTGTGTGTGTGTGTGTGTGTGTGTGTGTGTGTGTGTGCACACAACATGCCGTTAACAAGTTTCGTGATTACGATCATGCAACTCCAGCTACGAGAACTAAAACTAACTGCTAATTATTACGCTTGATAACTTTTACGATAAAAATCGTAATTTCATAGCCAAAGAAAAACAAATCGCAACCACTGATGCTGCTGATGAAATTTTTAAATATCAAAGCATTTATAATTAAAAAGCAAGATGGGAAAATGAAATTAGACGTTATTATCAACTCGATATTATCAGTAAAATGAGATTTTTAGTCTATACTCACCGATAACCAGTCATAAATCATCAACTTATAAAATCAACTGATAAAACCTGAAAGCGTTAACGAGTTCTGCAATCGAGGCGAACTTTATAAACTTTCTATAACTTTACAAACTTCAAAATTTACGAAGATAATATTTTTAGGTTTCTTTATCAGTAGATTTTAAAAATATTTCGAGTAAAGAGTTCTAGTTTAATAAAAAAAATCTAAAAAAACGCCGCTGAAACAACAATTGAAATCTATAACAAAAATTACTGCGGTACACAACACTTTCACTTATTTTTAATCCTACAATAAACCGTAAAAACAACAACAAAATCTTGTCATCTCAGCTTATCTCAGCTTTTATCTTACGTCTTTTACTAGTGAAAGTCGTGCACACGCGTTTTTTTACGATCAAATATTATATTTCAATCGAATAGCGGTGACAACATAAAATTGATCGTTAAAAAACATCTGATCACCAGTATATCAGCAGCCGCCACAGAGCGGCAGGCGTAGGTAGACCAGAGTGTGAATGTCATTTAATGCGGTCATTTAATATGCTAACGATGTCAATTTAAGATAACGCGCGAGATTTATATGACCAAAGAAATGCCGACGTCTCTAATGATCCCCAACCACGCCCACCAACCCAACATTTGAATCCACGCCGTACACAACTGAATAAGCGGAACTCCGCAGGTTGCAGCACTCTCTGCAGCCACTTTATGACAATCAAAGTAATGAATACGCAATACATGAATATCTGATATTCACGAACTCTCCGAAAAATATGAATATTTGATTGACATCAAGCAGAGCTGGTGGTGCCTTGTTTTTTTTGTTGTTTCCCGGCTAACAAACTCATATCATTTCAATCAACTGTCGCACATTTCGTTCCGTCGTAACATTGAATAAAACTCAAGCATGACAAAAAGTCGCCCGCCGTGCATACAAATTGAACGGCGAAGATTTGAAAATCTTATCACGATCCACGTACAGGTCGGCCATTCGATGGGGTGTCTGATTTCTTTTCTGATCAGAATCAGCCCGGCTGCAGTGTTCGTGCCACGACTTAAATGGAATTCTAATGATGGCAATTAGGCATCATTTTGACGCCATTAAAATGCTGCATATTTCTGCCCCCCACTCCCCTCTACACTGTCATCAAACGATTTCGCTATTGTATGACCATAAAGAGTTCCGCCGATAGAGCTGATTATTTGATTTTTATTGCTTTCGAATTTCGTGTCATTAATGAAGTTCGTGAAATGCGATCTTTTCTAGGTTCTCGAACTTCGGCTGCTGCTATTTATTTATTTATGCAAACAAATTAAGCAAACAAGAAAACATTTTAAATTTTTGACACACTTCGTTAAATGAGTTGTTGTTTAGCATTTTCGAACAGAGGCTAACAAGATTTCCAAGACAGCACAGCTGGCGACGCAAACGCAGATCCTAGACTTTTCGTTCAACAGGTTTTTAATAGTTTTTTAATGCTTTCATATACGTATAAATATCGTTATATGAATAGATTTAATGATAAAGTTATGTAAATCGTAAAGAAGTTTTGGGTTTAATTTGTTTTCTACACATTTGGATCAATTAGAAGTATCTTTTCACCCAAATGTGGATCAATTAGTTATCAGTTGCTTATCAGTGTTTTGAAAACAAAGTTTGGAAATGAGTTTGCAGCATAATAGTAAGGAATAAAAATGTTTAATAACAAATATCGGCCTCCCATCATACCATCCATGCTATAAAATTCACCTTTTTTTAAAATAGTAATACAAAATAACAATAAAATAGTAATACAATAAATGCCAACTCTATTGCGACTCTATAATGGCCATCAATTTCTTATCCATTCAATTGTTAGCTAAAAGTTTTTGCTTGTTTAGAGAATCGGACAAAAGCCACTTTTTGTATAACAAAATTATAAAATTTAAAACGACACAGAGTCCTCATATCAAATTATGGCGCTAGAGTGAGTGTAGAGTATTTAATTATCGGACAAACCCGGCTGTAACGTTCTTACTTGCGTGTTGATTTTCAACTTATTGGACTTTTTTTACTCCCTGGAATACAGCAATTTTTCCTTTCGAATCTTTCGAATTTATGTCGAAACAGTCGCCACCAATTCTTGAAGAGTGACTTGACAGGCGTGCCCTTGAATTTCTGTAACATTTACAATCCTTTCCACAACCGATACAAGTTCAATGACATAAAATATGATATTTCTGCAAATTGCTGCTGCTGTCGTCTGCTGTCGTCTGTGACTGTCGAGTCGCCACCTCTCGGACGCCTTCTAAGAATGTCTGCCTCATATTTAACACTTTCGCATTCATTAGTTTTTGCGTTTCTACTCTGCGGAGCCAACGCGGCTTTGTGAACAACACATTCCCGGAAACACCACCACCGCCACCAACAACGACGTTGCACTCGACGTCGCGTCGTTGACTGAGTGCCGTCGGTGTTGTATGTTGGTGCGATTTGGTGTTGCAACATCCATCCATCCATCCAACCATCCATCCATTCATCGAACGATGTGGGTCCGCCAGACCGAACCCTCTTCCAGCGAGTGGTCAAACGCTGATACTGATGCTGATGAAGCAAGTGCTGTTGTTTTTGTTGCTTCGTCTTCTTGTGCTTCTTCCTCCTCCTCGGCTGTTGTTATTGCTGTTGTTGCTGTTGTCGTCGTTGTTGTCGTTTCTTGGTTGGAAGGAATTGTTGTTATTTCCTTGCCTTGTTGTTGCTGCTGTTGTAAAGTGTTATTGTTATTGTTGCAGCGCGGAGGCATTCCACGTTCGACTTTGATTTCTATCAGCAACAGCAACAGCAACACTACGGTCGATGCTGCTGGTGACGATATGCTTGTCGCCGCCAAAAGTCGCCAAAGTGCCGCAGCGCTGAGTTGTGCTGATGTTTCGTCACGATTCCGGGAATTCATTCGAAGCCGAGATTCTGACAGATTGCTTTGCGAAAAATAAATATTGCACTTGCTGCATGAAACGGTCAACGAGCTTCGGAGTCAGAAGTGGGCAAACTGCTGATGAAGTTGACGATGGCGCGGACAAAATATGACTCAATGAAGGGAGGAGGAATATAAATTATAATCAGCTTCGGATACGGTTTTCTCAACTGTCATCATCAGCATTTCGAGATAATCTGTACACAAGAAACAATGTTTTTTTATTATTTTTAGATTTCACCAAGACTTTTTCAAAAAGTCATCTCGAAAAACGAGATCGGAGCGCTTGTTTAAGTCGAGACGATAGTCAAGAAGACGACGTGCCATGATTTCTCCCTTGATCAAACCGATAACTGATATCAAGACTGCATTTTCGGTCCCCAAATTGATGCTATAATCGAATGAAAACTCGATACAATAACTTTGAAGGAAGGACACTAAAAATCTATCGTGAGAGTTCGCTCAAAACCGTAGATTTCAAGACTGGTGCTTATCTTTCTTGTAGGATAAACCTCTCGTCTCGAATTCCGATGGAGACAGAGGTTTTTACACATGACGAAGACCGATATCGAAAATTTTCAATGGTGATAGAAAGTAGATAGATTGAGCCCACACTTGTGATATTTTCTCTTTTTAAATGGTCCCTCAGTCTAGTTTTGATTCCATTATTTCGTGACCGAGAATGTTTCTAAACGAACTTTTTCTCTACAATTCTATCTGACTTGCGTGACTGAGATCATCGCTCAAAACTCACACGATTATCTTCCTCTTATGCATGTTATTCCCTCTTACATCTCATTACGTATCGCTGCCTACTTGTAACGTAATTCATTTCTACTCTTAAGTAATGTTGGAAAATCATTACAGCCTCGAACGTGTTCCGTGTTAGCATTTCCGATTACCTTAAGGCGTTCCCACCCATTTTTCGCATTTCAAAGTCACCTACTATGCGGGCCGTTGCAAGCTGCAGTAACTGATGAAGCTGCTAATAACTTTGGCACGATCATCGGTCAACAATTAGCATCGTTTAATGTGGAGTGGCCAACTGGGCGAAGTGCGTTCCTGAGCGACGACTGAGTCGTTGAGTCGTTTAACGTTGAATAAATTCAATTATCTACGAGCAGTTACAACTGTCTGTCTGTATGCCTGTTTGTCTGAATGTATCTGTGTGTTTGTGTGTGTGTGTGTGTGTGTGTATATGTATTTCTGTAGTTTTATCTTTCTGTCCGTATCTGCATATTTTCTACGCACGATTCATGATTTAAACGCTTTTAGTGGCCGTCTGATTGACGCCACTCAATCGCATTTTTTTTAAATTCCTTCTTTTCTCTCTCAGCTGACCCTCATTCCTTATAGATTTCCACGTAACTAAAGACCACTTGAACTTGGTCAATGTTAATAAGCTAATTAGCACTCTAAAATAAATAGAATGGCTGCTATTTATCGATTATCCTCGTTAAAATGCATTCAGAGGCATTCCCCACAATATATAATAGATATATTTTTAAGTATTTTTGTGGGGACTCACAAGAAACTCACACCATATTACCACCTGAAAAAGCACTTTCCAGGAATTCTCATAAATATGACACCGAAAACTCTCAGAAAGCATTCTAAACTGAACTGGAATTAGCACAAACTATAGCTTCCGAAAGAAATCTTATTTAAGGCTGATGGGTGCCACATATTACCAAATTCAAAATATTACGAAATTCTTAGAGTTTTTTCAATGCATTCTTACAAATATGAGTCCGCGATAATATTTCTTTATTAAATAGCGTATTTATTTCTATTTTATTTTATATATACTCTTAGCTAAATGCATTCATTAAGAAAATTGTGCTTTTCATGGCTTTGCTGTTGCATTTTGTTGTGGTGGTTTTGTTGGTTTCGTGTGGACCACAATGCGAACCACCTCATCAATATGAGCATTTAAAGTCTTCCACTCTTGCTGGCTTTAACAAAAGGTTGTTGTTGTTCATGTTGTTGTTGTTGTTTTTGTTTTATTGTTATTGCTGATGTATGAGTATTGAATTGTGCGCATGCGTAGCTTGCCGCCTTTTTCGACTTGACAGGGCGGCGATCCTCGGCGACGATCAGCATCAACATCGTCTATTATTTGCCTACAACTTCAGGCACAGAAGTCAATATTTGCATTTCATTAAACAAATATCTATGAAGACAAATTAGAAAGAAGAAATAGAAGAACAAGGAATAGAGGAAAGAGCAAGAAGGTAATGGTGGGAGGGGAGAGGAAAGCGAAGGAAGGTAACGTTATTAAAAAAAAGCAAGAAACAATGATTTACGATATTGTTATTCTTATATCTACTTTATATTTTTAATATATTAGAATACGTATTTTATAATGAATTTTTATATTAAAAATTTTATATTATATTATAAAATGTAGAGATCTACAAATATACTCTAGCTTAACTTTTATTGTTCCGATGTCGAAACATAAAATCGACAAAACACGTTTTCTACCTCCCACATAAGTGGTAAATGTGTTTGTAAGAAAAGTAAGAATACAGAGTTACTATAGTTGCATTGGTCATATAGGAAGTGATAAGGAAATCAGTGAAGTTAATTTAGAAACAAGCTACTGAACCGAATGACCTAAATTGCGGCAGCAGTTGTAAACAAAACAAGAGTTATAATGACTAAAAAAAATGTGAATGAGTTAGAGTTGAAGTGCATTAAGGTTCGAACAGCCTGAAAGAAAATTAGCGCTAACTATAATTGTAATATGAACTTGAATAGAGCCATCAACACTTTATTGTATTGTAGATACTCAACTATTTCATTGATTTCTCTTCCTTTTAACATTTTCTAAAGACTTTCTACAATGCTAGACTTTCTTAATGCTAGAAGATCATACAACATTTCAAATTCGCGTTTAAGATCCATATATTTGTGTCATTATCTGTTTTTCTCAAATTTTGATTATTCTCCATCAACATTATACATCATTTGGTATTTATCATAATCTTTCTCTGATAATAGCTCCGGAAAAGATATCTTCTTCTCAAAACAGTTTCCTTTTACTCTCTGGACAAATGATATAAAATAAAAAAGTGGAGACATCTAAAGACTGAACTTTTGTAAATACTTACTGAACTATTTCATTGATTTCTGATATTTTCAGTGTCCGTCCGAAACGTTCTCACCTGATCCTCTACTCATTGTGATCAAAATCATTTCGAGCTTACTGATTTTTCGCAACGGACTCACATTTAAGATCTTCATGACATGATATCACTCTCTAACTTCGACCACACGTGCAACAATCAACGGTGGAGGGCATTGAACTCGCCTCCTCATACGAAAGGATTTCTGAGTAAAATACTTGTGAATAGCACTCGAGATGGATTGATAGGTTGAGTTGTATCGGGTGAAGCTCAGTTCTTCCAATGAGTAACCAGCAACTCATTGGTACCGATGAAAAACTGTCACTGTTTATTTTTATTCACCTTTGGTTATCTTAAGGTGTTGCCAATGTTATTGCTTCGTTTGCGGCTGTAGTAATTAAATTTATGCCACCACAAAGCAAGACAGAGCCACCAAGAAGAGGCTCTAGTGGCTCCGTCCCCCTACTGGTGCTCTAGCATCGCTTCTGGTTTTGTATATCACGTTTGTTTATTAAGAATCTTGATGTGCCCCCGACATCAGTAACTCATATCTGTGATTAAGTTTTGTTGTGTGATGCCGTCACCTTTCTTCCACTCCTCCCCGCCATCCGCCAGTTCGCTCTGCCAGGAGTCATTGCAAAACCCTTCAAGGTGCGATAGGGCATGCCTCGGTCCGACTAAGTGAGTGACTTTTGTGTTGCGCTTCAAGTTGTCAGAAGATATTCGAACCGGGTGAACAAGAAGTACGGACGTTGTTGCCAGATGCATGCAAAACACACTCGCACGCACGCTTTCTGAACTCGCACATAATCACACTACCTGTCAGTTGGTGTCGTGCTCTTGGCCACTGGCTGCTTCTAGAACTGTCTGTCCGCCACTCAGTTTGTTCGGCTGCCGCAGTGGCTTTACACGGACGGACGGGTGGACGGACGGGTGGACGGACGGGTGGACGTACGGGTGGACGGACTGG
This sequence comes from Sicus ferrugineus, assembly GCA_922984085.1. Classification (NCBI taxonomy): domain Eukaryota; kingdom Metazoa; phylum Arthropoda; class Insecta; order Diptera; family Conopidae; genus Sicus; species Sicus ferrugineus. Next base: position 8,726,021 of record OV277354.1, read on the forward strand.
TGGTCGTACGGGCGGACGTACGGGCGGACGTACGGGTGGACGGACTGGTGGACGTACGGGTGGACGGACTGGTGGACGTACGGGCGGACGGATGGACGGACGAACGGACAGACGTCTTTGCGTGTTTTGCTAAAACCGAACTGAAATGTTAGCTGTCATGTTACACCAGGAATTATGACGGATATACACAATTTTATTTATGTAAAAGCTTTATTGACAGCGTCATCTAGAAAGTGCAAAAATGAGGGGTATTTGTGGTATACAAAAAAATTGGCTTGAATAATAGAAAACCCACTAAAAAAATCATATACTACACCTTTCGAATGAAAAAGACTATAATCGTCTTACAAATGAGTATTCTAAATTACGCTTAACTACAGAAATATATTCTAAATTACATATAACTGTTCTAAATTAGAAATAAACATTTCTGAATTACACAGTCTATTATTCCGACCAACATATATAACTGCTCTAAATTACAAATAACGCTTTCTTAACTACAAAGACCTATTCTTAATTACAATAGCTACTCGTAATTACAAATTACGCTTTGCGAATTAGAAAAGTCTATTCTAAATTACAAATTACTGTTCTATATTACAACTAATGTACTGTTTATAATTGCGATTATTCTGATTTAAGTATAACTGTTTTGAAATACAAATAATGGTTTGTGAATTACAAATATTTACTCCTGAATTGAATTATAAATAAGTGTTCTTCTATACCACGAATTCAGCTTTCTGAATTACAGAAGACTTTTCATAACTTTTCTGTAATTTTTTTAATTAATATATTTTAATGTTGTTTATATATTTTGCAAATAATATACCTTCTTGTCTGTCTTTGCAGAAAATATAACGATAGTCGGCCTACCGGACTATATAAACAACGATTTCAAAATAACACTGTACGCAAAAGACACACAAAGATATCTCTGTTTCAACGAAAACTGGAAACTAGTTGGAATGGTAAGGAAATATTTGCATTTAGCGAAATTTATCGCTTCTTCGATTTCGGTAAAAAAAAATATTTAAGGTTTAGTTGCAGTTTTATTATTATTTCTTGACCAAAATATTAAACATTCCCGTCTTTATTCAGGAAACTTACTTCGTCTCTCTCAGTTATTTATATTTTGGCATCCCTGCCATCCACCATTTCACGATGCCCCACCCAGATTCTTCTCCATATCTTCACCATTATTCTCGAGAAACAACTATATCGAGGCGCACCTAAATTAAATTCTTTTATTATCAAAGATGTTCTGCCGACGATGCTTGGTCGTCAACAAACACTTGTTCGTCTGTCTTTTAATTGAAAGAAACTACGTCTTAATTGCCTTTAACAAATTCATTCAAATTCTTGTTTTCACCAACGCGCTAAGAAAAAAAAATTAAAAAGAAAACTTGGTTGCTTGTTTTCCATTCCTGCATCGTACGATTTACACCCGCCCACCATCGCTCGTCCCTACCCGCGTGTTATGATTTCTTATCAACTTCAAGCAATTTTGTGCCTTGTTTGCTGTCACAACTCATAACAAAGTTAATACATTTTGACACTTGGCCGCAATAAAGTCGCAGCCTCAGAAACAAGTATTGAGTGTTGAGCACTCCCTTGCATATGCTTGCGATAAAAAAGAGGAAGAAGGAGTGGGGAAAGATTCATTCATAAAATGTTAAATGTTGACAATGCAAGGTTTGTATAAAATTTATATACGTAGTAATTTGGGTACAAATCTTCTTCAGTTGTTTGATATTCTCGATGACTTGTTGATTGCAGAAAGGTGCAGAAAGTGCATTCTTTTATATTTAGTAGGAGGTGCAGTTTAAGAGACTGCATAACTAATGAATTCAACTCAAGTATTCGATGTTAACGAGAGAAAACCCCTCTGAAGTTCTCTATAATTTCGGCCAGAGTTACAACTTTCGATTAAAGATACGATTCCAGTAACAAGTATTTTTTGACTTGAAATATTAGATATATATTCACATATGTATATCTCAATGTATCTCAGATTAGCTGAAGTCATACCGAAACAATGACAACTCAACTGTCAGTTTTCATCATTTTGATCGATCATAGAAATCATAACTAAACACTTACGAAATTCAATATGTAATCATGACGCCATCTCAATATTTTCCACCGAGTTTGCACCATGCAACATCCGCTTGTGGCAGGCCAATTTGCGATTGCCATGTCAATCCATGAAATGTCAGCAGCAATCAAGCACAATAAGAACGGCGCGTGTAAACTTGATTCGAAGTGTAAACAAGAACTTTGTTGCTATTCTTTGGCTGCCACTTTATAAATCGTGGCGAGGACAGTCAAATCAGCCAATCAGCCAGTCAGCCAGTCAGTCAGTCAGTCAATCAGTCAGCCAATCAGTCAGTCGCCTGTTGATCGGTGCAAGTGAAAATGAATGTGTAAAACGCATTTTATATAACAACAACAAAAAGGGTTACTATAACGTACCGTTACGATGGATTCACCGAGGACTTTGCAATTCTTTAGTTTATTTCTTGTTTCTGTAAAGTGAATATTATATTTATATAAATAAAATTCTCCAATTGGAAATATTTATTCCCATCATTTAATTTTTTCCACTGTAACCATTTTTAATTTGCTAAGAAAAAACCTCGAAATCGAAATCGTTTCAATAGTTTTTAAGTTAAAAAATTACCATATCAAGTGTTCAACATAAAAAGGTTCCTAAAAATAAAATCACTAACAATTTTTACGACTTTTTTAAAGTATTTTCACAAATCGAAACGTTTTGTCGGAAACTCATATTGAGCATCCCAAAAAAAATCCCATAACCGCACCAAATTGGTGAATAGAGCTCGTGGCACATCGTAAAACAAAACATTAAAAGCAACAACAACAATAACAACTATTGATGCCGACAATTAGTATACAAATAGTGTTGACAGCAACAACAACAACAACAACAAGAAGTCATTATTTTATTGATTTTTTTCGTTTTACATCTCAAACTCCATTCTGAAATTTATTGCGTAGCTCTATTTTATTTAGACGAGACTTCTTCTTTTTCTTCTGTCATTGTTGTTTCTTGTTGTTGTTGTTGTTGTTTCTTGTTGTTGTTGTTGTTGTTGTTGTTGTTGTTGTTGTTGTTTCTTTCTGTTGTTGTTGTTTCTTTCTGTTGTTGTTGTTTCTGTTGTTATGCTCTTGTTTTTCTTTTTTTCTCTTGGTTATTGAGACGCTCTAACAAATACTTCTCAATTCACGTTTTTATTATCTTCCATAACCTCAAAACGAAAATTCTTCTTTTAGATTTCAAGTGTTTTATAATTAAACACTTTTCCGCCCTTTCTTTCTCTCTCTCTCTCTTTGTGTGTTGATATTTTTCATGTTATTTTGACATTTTGAACGTCAACCTCTTGAAACGTGATGTAGATACTTGTTGAAATAATTGTTGCTGTTTGCGATGTTGATGTTGTTTACTTAATCAACTGAAATTGTTTACGAAACGATGGCGGCTTCGAATCCCGATTTATTCATTCATTCAGTTTTGTACTTCAGCTTCTCCCAATTTGTTACCTTTCAACATTTTTTTTAGTGGCGATGCTATTTTTAGTGCATTGAAATGAGAAAAAGTAAAATCTGAAATCTTTCATATCACTTTTCCTTGGGATGGATGGAAGCGGACATTTTGCTGAAGCCGGTTAATGCAGACTGATGCTGGGTGAGGCTGGGTGAGGCTGGGTGAGGCTGGCTAAAGCTGGAAGTAGTTGGTTGGATTTGGTTGAAGCCAGCTGATACTGTTTGACTCTTGTCTGACTAAAGCTGACTAACTCATGCTGAAGCGGGCTGAAACTGATCGAAGATTAATTGTTAAAAATTTAGCCAAACTTATGAAATTAAATAAATAAATTTATGAAACTTAAGAAAAAAGCTTTCCAAATCTGGTTGTATCGGGCTGAAACTGATTGAAACGGGCTGGAATCTGGTCGAGGCTGGCTGAAACTGGTTTAAGCTAGCTGAAACTGACTGAAACTGGCTGAACCTGACTGAAGCTGGCTGAAACTGACTGAAGCTGGCTGAAACTGACTGAAGCTTGCTGACCCTAGCTAAAGCTAAGAAAAACTGGTCTAAAGCTCGTTGAATCTGGCTGCAGCTGGCTAAAGTAAAGCTGCCTGAAGATGGCTGATGCTGGCTAAAGATTACCAAATCTTGGTAAAGCTTTAGAACGAACTTATATCAGTGCGTGTATGAACGGAAAGAAGTAATATTGGATTGAATGTGTGAGGATCAGAAGAGGAGAGTTGAAGTAGAGGGGAAGCGAAAAAATAACCTATTTTCGTCCTTTGTTTTGCTTTCTTTCAGCGAGAACTACGAGAGACCTGCTACTTCAACGAGACCATCGTACACGGTTACTTCGTATTTCGTTCCGTAGTCGATCTGCAGCGACGAGTCGGCTTCACGCACCGAGGTAAGGCGATCGGGCCGAGGAAGAATGTCACCGATGCCTGCTACCTCTTCACGAAGATCCATTCCGAGCAGTTTTTCCACCAGCACACCACACCCAAGCCGAAGGCCACCACCTACGCTTCGTCCTCGTCGGGCAGGACAACCGCAGCAACCGCAGCAACAACTACGAGTAAATCGAAAGGTTCACGTAACAACCGAAACAAAAACAACTACGACAGAAGCAATGGGATGCGCAACACCAGTGACAACCAAAATCGGCAGCATGTGTCACGACAGGAGAGCAACACAAGTGACAGTAGCAGCAACACTAACGTCAGTGCCATCATCACACAGCAACACAGCACAGCAACAAATGTAAGCAACACACATCGGCAGCAGCAACAACAGCAGCAGCAACAACATCATCAAGTGCGCCATCATCACAATGATCCGAATGTTGTTGCCAGACGCCATCAGCACGAACACAAGCAGAAGCAAAAACAACGACGACAACGTAATCGCACACGAGCAACAACTAGTCCAACAACCACGGCAACGCCGACAAAATCGATCACTAAGCCAACAACAACACAGATTGGACATCGAGCAGCAGCGACAGCAACACCAACTGCCTTCAACAGCAACAAAGCAGCAGCAGCAGCAACATCAGCTGAGGCAGCAACACAGGCAGCCAAAACCATGTCAACGAAAACGGAGACGAACTCCAGTCCAACAACAAGTGCAACAACAACAACAACAACGGCGGCGGCGGTAGCACACAAACGCAAAGGACGACGAAGAAAAGGCAACAAGATGCACAAGCAGCCGCAACATCACATGTTGCAGCAACAGTTGCCCGTTAATGCCAAAGATCCTCAACACAGACGAGCACACAAGAAGGCGTTGCATGTTGCAGCAACACAGCCGGCAGTTACGCATCAGCAAGCAACAAATTCAAGTGTTGTCGATGACGATGTTCCTGCTGCTGCTGCTGTTGATGCTTCTGCTGCACGGGGCACCGTTGCAAGTGCCGTCGATTACTCGTCGCTAAGTACCGACTGGTCATCGGTGGAGCCAACGTCAACTACGACAGCCGAGTCGTTGGATTACGATGCTGCTTCCTCATCATCGTCAACAGCTTCATTGTTGCCATTGCCATCTGCGTGGACACCGAGACAGTCTTCGCCCTCAGCAGCGGATGTCGACGCATCCTCCGCGCTGCTGCCAACAGATTCTGAGAGCAGCATGTTGCCAGCCACGGCTGACACAATATCCTCTGCAACATATAAGCTTGGAAATGTTGCTGCAACGTCCACGCTGGATAGCAATGCGATTTACGCATCAGCAGCAACGAACACGCAACCAGCACTCGATGAATTATTCGGTTCGGCATTCGGTTCAAAGCCAACAGCAACAACATACGATGCCACGAACACATGGGCAGCAGCGACATTATTCGACGATTTAGCAACAACACAAACTGACGCCGCTGCACCAACGCCCTGGCTGACTCATTCAACTGAGAACAGAAACGATGGCTCGGATTCGTGGATCAGCACGAGCAGCAGCACGACGGAAACGGAGAGCAACAGCAGCAGCAGCAGCAGCAGCGACTCGTTTGAAGCAACTGAAGAGTTGTCTGACATTCAAGCAACAGCAGAAACCAAAACGATTGACGGCAACGACGATGTTCTTGCTGAAAGTGGCGATGCCACTTCAAGAAGCAGCAGCAACACATCAGCATCAAGCAATGAAAATGAAAACTTCCTCCTAAATCTTAACAATCAAGCAACAATACAGCGCCATGTTGCTGGACACACTGAGCAGCAACACAACTCATCACCAAACAAAAACGTCGACTCCGTTGCAGCAACTTTCCCCACATGGCAAACGACACAAATAAACACGCAGAAATTAGTTGCCTCCGCCAAACGAATAACCAAGCAACCAACAACTAAAACAACAACCTTCAGACAGGAGGCAGCAACAGGTAGCAGCGGCACCAGCACCAGCAACAACTTGGACTACAGCACGACGGATTACCTCTTCAGCACGAGAAGTAGCAGCGTTCGAAATAAGAATCACAAACACAGACAGCAGCAGCAGCAGCAACAACAAGAACAACAACAACAACAACAACAACAACAACATCAACACCATCAGCAACACATAGCTAGCAATAACAACAACAACAATGCTCTCAAAAACCCTCACAAGAATACACAATTTTTAAGCCCGAAAGCTACACACAACAAACACCACGTGAAGCTAAGCGCACCAGCAGCGACCTTCAAAACGGCAGCAACATATTTGCCAGCAACAATAGGAACGACGCTCGTCAGCAGCAACCCGCTCGATCTCTTGTTCGGCATAACGTGGCCGCAGAATACCGCCGCCAGCGAATACGATAGCCTCAGAAACGTACACCACAAGAACATCAACAACAATCAGCACAACACGTTGCTGGATTACAACGTTGGCAGCAGCAGCAACAACTCCTCTTCTCTCATCTCCGAGAACGCCATCACGCCGACAACAGCAACTCGGAAACATTTACGTAAATCAACTCAGAAGTTGCTGGCAACACCATTCCATCAGCTGACTTACGTACGCAATCACGACGGCGATATCGACATCGACAACATTGACAACATCAGCGTCTACTCGGATCTATCGGAGGCTGATGTTTCGGACAGCAATAGTAATGGCAGCACGCAGAATGATTACAATGGCGGCGGTGGCAACAAGAACGGCAACAGTCGCATGACCATCGTCAGCGGTTATTTGCCAACATCGGCGACAGCAACGTTGCCGGAGTCGATACGCATTGCAAAGATCAAAATCAATAAGGTACGCAAGCGTATGTTGCGGCAGCGTTACGTAGGCGAACGCGCGTAACGGAATGAGTATGACAACAACAACAACAAAGAGCGGCAAGGGAAGGCAACTGCAATAAATTTTTGTTGCGCAGGTTTGTTCTGAAACAATTATAGAATATAGAAAATTCAATTTGAAATGAATTAATCAAAAGAAAAAGCTTAACCCTCATGTGCGTACGAAGATTTTAAAACACACGCAAGGTGGACGAGTGAAAAATAAAGTTGCTTCAAATTCTGTAACTGCAAAACCAAAAACTAAAATCTCGAATTTCAGATGTCTTTGAGTTTTATAATAGAAAACTGAGCAATTTATCGATTAGAAAAGTGTCCTACGTTTTATTATCGATCAACGATTGATCGATTTTCTGTTTATAACGAGGACTAATTTTTCAGTCGGTTATATCGTATTATTAAATAACGGATAAAATTGATACTAATCGATTAAAGTTCTTTGATTACTAATCGTAGACTGACTTCCAATCGATTGATCTAATATACTCTCGGCACGTGAATATATCTCGCATTTTTATTTTGCACGAGTATTTTATCAAAACGAATTTCGAAAACAGCTGATTTGAAATTTTTGTGAAAGCGAAGGGCGTAAAATTTGTAGAATAGCAATTACATTTTCGTGACGATTACTAAAGGGAAATAAAGTAATCAGAGTAACATTTTTTACACATCTTCTTGATTTTTCCAATTATTTTTGTAACATATTTTTCTTCAATTCTAATCATTTTAATTCCAATCGTATGATTGGTACTTTTTTTGAATTTTAAATAGTCGAAATTTAATTAAATTATTGAAATCCAACTTAGATTACTTAGTTATTGTTTTATGATAATAATGAAAAATTTAAAGAAATAATTACGAGTTTTGTTTGAGAATAATATTCACAATTTCAACAGAAAATTTTAGTAATCTGATTATTTTTGAGTGTTTTTTGATGTAATCTAAAAACACTCAATTGCTCTTATATAGTAATCGTAACCAAAATGTAATCGTAATCTAAACCTTCTATCTTCTAATTACAAGCAGATTATTTGTTATATTGTTCTACATAACCAAGAAATCACGAAATTTTATTATTTGCTGATTTACTTGTAAACATAACTGTGAAGTAATGATTATCAAATGCATTACTCTTACGGCTTCGCTGAAAGTATTTATTTTTTGTAAAGAATTATAGCAAATGTAGGGAAAATACGTTAAAAATATACGCAAGAAATTCAGTAATCATTCAGTAATCAAAAAACCAACTTTAAAGCATTCAGTTATCCTTAACCCTTATGTGGCTACTAACGTATTTCCTGATATGGTTTAAAAATTAGATATTTCTGATAGGAAAATCAGTTATAATTTATTCTTGAGCAAACTTAAAATATGAAAACTAGCGGAATCTCGAAAAAAGATAACAAATAAACAAAAAACAAGTCAGCAACATATTTTAGGCTTCAAAATATAAAAAGAAATCCTAACTTCTACACAAAGCAATTTTAAACTTTGCTCTATATAACATCACTACAGTTCATTTAACCCTAAAACTACCCTAAATCACTGGCTTTTCTTACTAAAAACAAACGACCTTACCAGTCCTCACAAATAACAGACAATAAAAAAAGCAAAACTTAAAGCAGCGAATATGAATAAATAAATTTAAATTCGTTGAAATATGACAAATTTGCAGAACTACTAAGCTTTGAATGGGGAAAATAATATTTGTACTTAAATATAGACGTGAGAATAAATTTTTTTTATGACAACTTAAGCAAATAAATTAATATTAAATTAGTAAAAAGTGAAAAAAAATTATAAAATATCAATATTATTGTCTTCAGAGATGGAAATTAAAGAAGTTGAATTTTTGTAATTAAAACAAAAGCAAATTATTACGAAACAACTAAGAATTGAATAGAAACAATAAGAAGTTCTGAAAACAAGTCGTACACCAAACTAACTTCCAAGTTATTCAGCAAACCAACTAAAGTTCATTCAAATTATAGAATTTATAAGAAGTTATTTATAAAAGTACACGCAATTTAACTGCGACATTCGAAAATGCTTAGGAAAAAATAAAGAAAATTAAAACTAGCAAACGAAATTTATGAAATCTTATTGATTTTTTATTAGACGAATATATACTGAAATTTCCTATTGTCAGCAGAGCAGAGGGAGCGAATTAAAGACAAAGAAGGGATTTAAAAGAACCCTTTGAATATGTCAACGCTAGTGTGAGTCTCCCTTATTCAGATCGGCAAACTAGAGATGGACTCACAGAAACTCGATTTATGCAGGATAGTAAAGTTAATGTAAAACCATTTAATAGCGAAAATAAAACGGAAGTAAGAATTATATTTAAAATTGAAAATAGGATAGAAATTTCAAAAACTGGCTACACAAAACTAGAGGAAAATTAAATGAAATTATTTACTGCAGAAGCGCTAAATAAAAAGCTGTTATAACCAGACGATTTAATATTTTCTATATAAACAAATTTATTGAATCCGTATATATGCAATACTGAGGGGAAAACGCAGTTTCTTGAATACCTATATTATTATAAAATATAATGTGTAATAACTAAAAACAGAAGTCAAACCAAATATACGAAAACTAATTGAATAAATGTTGATCGCAAGCAAATGTAAATTTACTAAATTACAGTATGAAATATAAAACGCTTTCTAATTTATGTTTAAGAACAGAATCGTATAAAGTGTATTACTAATGTATAAATACAAAAAAGAAAAAAGTAGAAGCCAGCGTCTTAGAGAAATCAATAAATTAATTCGTTAATTCCAACGAAAAAATACCATAGAAAATACAATAACAATGCAAATACATACTGGAATCTGAATAATAATTACACTGTTTAAAACCCACGGCAGAAATTGTAAAGATACGCAAAAAACTACTTAAGTTTCATAATTTGGAAAATTTAATTACTTTATATTGTAATTGCAATATTTTTTTATTTTTTAAAGATGCAAAAATTATTATATATAAATTATAATTACAAATACCAAATTTTTGAAGATAAGCATCAAGTATAAATTCCGCGTATCATTTCCTATTTAAACGCTTGAAATACGTAATTTGAGTTGTTTTACTGTTCCATTAATATTTAGTACTTCAAAGAATCTCAAATATTTTCAAATATTTCCATACATATTCGAAACACCCTTAATGGTGTTCAAACGTCTTCAAATATTTGAAAAACTTCACTTTCTGATACTTCAAGTACCTCTAAGTTACATAAAACATCTTAAATTATCTTCAAATATCTTGGAATCACTTTCAGATATCTTTACATACCTTTAATTACAATATTTATTTGGCTTCAAAATATTTCATATTTGAAGACCTTTTTTGAGGTACTTGAAAGTATTTGAAGAAAATACACATTTTTGATAACTAGTAATTCGTCTTTTCAGGTATAAATATGCATGTTACGAATTCGTAATTGATATTTTATCTTAAATAGCTTGTATTTGTAATTAGCAAGTACATATTTAAATATTGAAAGTAATCGGTTTACTGCTCTAATTTAATTCCGTATAAAATAAAGTATTTATTTATTTGAATTAAGTATTATTCTTGTAGTAAAATACCACGAATTTCCAGCACTAACTATTATTAAATAATTCTATTTTATTTTACACGAAGAAGTTTCTAGACATTTAATTTAAATATAATATATATATATAATAAGTTAAATAAACTAATTTAAACTAACCTAGTTTTAGCATCGCTATAGAATTCTTTCTAATGCCATCATCATTTGTAAATTCAGTTAGTTTACGCTACTTTAATTAATTCAATTACATGTCTGTAGATACATAAAATAGTTTTATTAATTTCTATAGCGTTTAAGTTATGTATGGTTTTTTTTATACAATTTTGTATCATAGAAATGTAATAATGTAAAGTATTTGAAAAATAATTTTCCTAATTTAGTAACTAATTTTAATTAATTTATTGTAAGCAAAGCCATCTAAGAAGTAATTATAAAAAAAACATACTAGAAAAACATATGTACGGAAACATATTATTTAAAATCACTGATTTCAATTTTTGTCCTAACCTCTGAAATGGTGTAACGAAAGAAAAAACATAAATCCTATTCACGGAAACATTCACTGAAATATAGAAATCTATCTGCGACAGGAAAATGATTCAAATTGAAATTGAAATTAAAGGGCAAAATCATCAAAATTTCAAATATTTTGTTTTAAAAACAATTTATTATTATGAGAATGAAAGAAAGCTCCATGAAATAAATATAAAACTTATAAAAACAATTACAAATTGTTGGGTTTTAATTCAACTTCTGTACTTTTATTAGAAAAAAGGGGGTGACCCACTTCTTAGAAGGCCACAAACTAAAGTTTTGGGAAAACTTTCATCTAAGTTTCTCACATTTCTAAACAAAATGCAAAAAATGAAAGCGCGAAAAGAAGACCAACGAAAACTTGAAAGAAATTCGAGGTGCGTAAATCATTTGAAGTGTTTTCACGTCTACCACTAATAAAAATTGCGAAAACAGTCAACCTTGTAATGGGAATCGTAAAATGGAAAAGCGTCACAACTTGCCGTTGACATAAATTGAGAAATAATGATGAATAGCGTGAAATTTCGAGAGCCTCAGATGCATTGAACATGGTACACCATCCATTTTCGCCAGATGATGGTGAAGCATTCCAAACTTTTTGTGGGAGTCCCCGTTACTCTTCATAACTCCCCCCCGCGGGTCCTACAAAAGCCTTTAGCAAATTTCAAGACATGATATGAATTCCAATGCCACTTCCTCACCGATCCAGAGATGCCGTGTTGTGCGAATACTAAAGCGCCGGCCAACAATCACCCGAACAACTGTCACCACGAAGATCGTCAATCATTCTGTCTCGGCAAAAAAGTGGACAAAGAATGCAATAAGCAGAAACAGCGATATTACCGCGCAAAAACTTTGTGGTACCTCTGCGGTTTGTGGACAAAAGAACAGAGGGAAGTGGCATGGGGTTCAACGAAATGGTCTGCCACATGCGTACGAGTATCAGCCGATCGCAGGAGGTCTTCGACGCGATCGCACAATTACTAGGTGGCCACATAAAATGTCACCCACGGAACTTGGGTGCCGGGTGTCAACTGGACACTGACAAGGCCGCAGTGCTACACGGGAGAAAGTGATCCATATTTTTTTCTTCCTGAAAGCTATAATACACTTTTTCCTACTCTCTTGTTTTGCCATAATTCCGGCAGAGTTTATAGCGTTCTCGCTCTGTTCCTTTTTTCTCTCCCTATATTATTACTTCAGAATTTTTACCCTTTAGTCCAATGTATGGGTCTTTTAAAATTTATAGTAAATTATAAGGATTGTTGCTGCTACTGGAGTTGTACCACAAATTCGATTTCGAACACTAGAAATTTCGAATTTTTTCCAGTGTACATTGTTTGCCATTAGCAATGTATTTTTCCACCAGACAAACCGAATGAATTGAATGACAAATTCTCTGCTGTGACACTTGACACCAATCCACGATTCAGGAATTTCTCAGTAAAGAGCTGGAAGTTTTTTCTTTTGCCTCTCTCTGCAAATACCAGATGCTTGTTGATCTGTCACTTCACTCTTGACCGTTGCGATGGTCAAGCACGCAGCAGGCATGTAGGAGACGCGAGTCTCTGAGTCTCCCTTCGGTAGAACCAGTGCGTGTCAAGTAGCTTGAGAACTTCGAGTTCAGTCGAGGAACGTGTCAGACGTGCCGCCAGCGATTCCAGATCGGTCAATCAAAAGTTTATCGAGCTGGAAGCATGAGGGGGCGGGGGACCTGTGCACTCAAACAGCTCCAAGGGCACAGCGGCTTTTTTTTTGGGACGCTTTTGAGGCGTACGAACTGGTTGACTTCCACGTCTGTTGAATACGCATCGCGGGAATTCTCGGTATTGAAAATCTTGGCATGACGAACAGCTCTACTCTGCAACAGGTAGACGGATGGGGAGAGGGGCGGGCGGCAGACAGAAGGACGGTCAGATTATTGTGTGATTATTGTGGCGACTCCTGTGTTACCGCAGGTCTCTCGGTTGCGGACGATTTTTAATGAAATCCGCTTGGGTTGAGTGGGGAAACCTTTTTAAATTTTAACAAAATTAAGTATTTTAAGTGACTTTAGGTTAAGTTAGAGTCTGCCGTCCGTCCATCAGTCTGTCAGTCGGCCGGGCCCACAGTTATGCAAAAATCGGAGAAGGGACGCGCGGACGCATTCGGTCGATCTGGCCGTGGATCTGGCTGGATGTGGAACTTAGCCACTTGTGTGGTCGCGCGCGTATTTTTAACTCATTTACGCCTCGACGCACCGCTGCTTAGACGTCGCACGTCGGTCACTTTGGTCGGATAGCGCTTCGGGAGTCCTCCAACCTTCAGCCAGCGGTCCAGCTCAATGCAGCTCTGCCCTGCTCGGCTCCATTAATTAAAGTTAAGCTTCAAATCTCGCGTTGGTCCGCCACGGCAGGTGCAGTCGTTCGGAACGCGGCTTTTAACAGGAAATAATTTCGTATTCGTTTGCCATGAGAGGGCGCACTCGGACGCGGCTGGGAACTCGAACTCGGCTTCATTGTCGGCGAAATTCTTTTCAAATCTGCCGCCAAACCGCGCCTCCTCCGCCGGCGCAGACCGTGGACCGTGTTGCCCACACAGCCTCCGCCAGGACCGGCTACGTTTTGTCATCTCGACTCTTCTAAGTACCCACGGAGCGTACGGCTGGCGGATTCAGTACTCGGAATCGGCACCAGCGTCGGAATTTATGTGGCTCCGTTCGACTGGATTGCATAAAACAAGCGCGCGTTAACCATGGAGTTTTTAATGTTATGCGTGCGCTTTTTATTTGCATCTTTTTTTTGGTGTGCAGCTCAGTTTAATTTCGTATTTTTGCGCAGTTTTTCGTATTTTTTAACATCATCATCATCAGCGGTCAGTCGTCGTCATCAAGACCAACATGCGTGGCGGATTTATGCACACGTATAACGAGAAACGTGTTCAAATAGCCGCCGCAATATCAATAAAGAGATGAAAAACGGCCGGCGACAACCGACTGTTTTATCAACAGGTATTTTTTAGGCTTTTGCGACTAACATCACAACGTGTTTGTAGTATTTTTTTGGCCAATGGAAGCTGTAATCAAACAGGTATTTTTCCATATCGTTAGTTTGATATTGAAAGAAAAGATAGTGTAATCTTTAATCGCACAGATTGGATTTAATGATGATCCTCTCGGTATTTCGATAGACGATGATTAAATTCGCTGACTTTTAAAGGTGAAGCTTTGACGTTCAATTGACGAGTCTTTAATTGTTTATTTGCTAAAAAAAGGTTACTGTCGAAATTGTTACAATTTCAAAATCTGATCTCGATTATAGTCTCGGTCTCGTCTATAATCACAGCTGAAAAAATCGTCTCGCCTTCTATTCTATTGTCTTAATTTGAGACAAAAAGAAAGCTGTATTCTCTCGATTCTCGTCTCGATTTGATCTCAATTCGCGTCCCGGTTGCCAGGCCAGATCAAAGCGAAGGCGGGAATTATCTTCTCTCATGCAGAGTAAGAAACAAAAAGCGTCCCAGCAACACCAACGCATTTCAATTCACAACATTAAAAAAGAACATTAAAAAACAACATTAAAAACGAACAATCATAAAATAACAACAACAAAAAGCAACAACAAAGCGCTCATTACAAATTTCTAAGATGCATTTTCCTCAAAAATAAAAAAAAAAACATGCTATAGCGGCGCGACAGCAGTGCGACAATCGCGCTACAGTCAACCTCAATCTTAGTTTTCTCACCTCCTCACCCCACCAAAGAGTGCACTGTTCCCAATTTTGTCTTCACCATCATTGCAACAACAACACCAACAACAACAACAATAACTCCACAGGTCGCCAATGTAGTTATTTCGTCGATAGCATATCGTTGGCGGCATTCGGCGTTTAGAAGCGACAGCGATAGCCATTCAACTTCGACTCAAATCGAATTAGGTTCGGTGGCCTACATTAATTAACGTGAGACGCCAACAACAACAACAACAACAACACCAACACCAACACCAACAACAACAACAACGGCAACAGAATTAATTGCAGCAGCACGAACAACAGCAGCACCAGCGACCGATTTTTATTGTAATTTTATCGCACGTAAATTTCAGTCATTTAATTCTCGTCCAATTTATTGCAAATTCACAGGTACAGGAAACCGATAGCGGTATTAAGTCCACCTCACCTCCGCTCCCCTTCCCCTCCCCATGCACTCCACTTCCCCCTTTTATTCGTGTACTCGTATCTCTTGATTCCAGCGGCGATATTTTTTCGAGTCGCGCGTGCGGCCGGTTGTGACAACTTGAGCTGCGGAACTGATTTATTTTGAGAATTTATTGCAATTTATAACTTTGGCATATAAAAAGTGTACCGCATGTCTTGTATATGAATACGGATTCCCGACTCATTTGCTGAGGAGTGTGGGGGTGGATATCGAGGCAAGATATCGAGGCACAGGACGTCGCGAGGTCGATTAACACGACGACAGGCTACTGCGAGGATGCTGCAAGCGATTTAACGGTTAGCAATCGATGCGTTTTAATTTATCAACTCATATATTTTTTATCTTCTTTATTATTTGGCTTTTCTGCGTTACTAACTCTACAACGAAATCTTCACCACTTAATTTTAAAACTTCTCATTATTAAGTTAAAACTTCCCACTATCTTGCGTCCTAAATAATCAGCGGCTTCTTTAACTCCACCTTGAATTACATAATATTTTAAGAACAAAAAAGTTTCGCCATAAATTTAACTTTATGTGGAAAATTACTCTGCCATGCAGTATTTTTTTTTCTCAACAAGGCCCATTATAATGGCTATATTAAGCGTCCGTTCGAGGTCATCATCGCGAGATGTGTTAATTATAGAAAATCGGTGCAATCGAGCGATTTACAAAGAACGCGATCGCGACAGAAATTATGCGAGATGCAAATTTTAATGCAATAAAGATCCAGACGGAGACAGCGGAAGGCTTTTTGATTCTCGCTTTGCAGGAGGCCACAGATGGACGGACGTTGGACTGCATATGTGTGTGTGTGTGTGTGTGGTGACAGGGTCTCCCCTTAATTAACGCAGCGGTAAGTGTCATTCGTGGTTACAAGCGCTGCCACAGGATGCAGAGCGGTGCCTGCCGCGGCATCACAGCAGATCCCGAGCGACTTTATTGTTCTCTGCGCTCCCGTTCACGTTGTTGTTGTTTGCAACAAAAGTGCACAAAATTAGTCTCCATCATCATTGCATCGATGGCAAGCTTGTCAAACTGATGGCCGCCAGAAGCGTTTTGTTGAAGAGACGCCATTAAAAAAGATGCCCCGCGGTGCAGCTCCGGGAACCCAACTATAGGCCGATGGGCAACTTTGGAGACCTCGAGGGGGGCACTTAACGTAATGATTTACAACTTTAATTCACGCAATTAAATTGGACCCTCAGAAGAAGCAAAAGCAGGTAAATTAATTTAATGATTCCGGGTACAGGAAGCGAAAAGGAGGCGAAAATCGAAAGGGGCAAATAAGTTTCAGGGGGGAGGGGGGGGGAATATAACAAATTCGCACATATCATGTTAGTGGGTCTGCTGTTGACAGCAAGCAGGTCATGTCATCGTTGCTGTCCGAAAATCGCGTTTGACAGCTCAATGGAGCTGAAATCATCCTCACTGGAGCTGAAATCATCCTCACTGGAGCTGAAATCATTCTCACACACACACGCGTACCCTACTCACAGTCGCGGCAGGTATATCTGACGACCACCTTAAACTCCCCATTGCATTGTCCATCGCTTTCATGTATCCTCTTCTCGTCGGGATTCATTGTGTGGCACAAATTAAATCAGGTGTCATTGAACACGCTTCATTCGTGCCAGTCGAACACCTTCCGAGGAGAAGAAGATCTTCCCTTCTCTCCTCTCCTCTCCTCTTCTCTTCTAATCGTTTGTCATTGTCATCTTCTCTTCTATTCGTAGTGCCATTCTGAACAGCTGGGGTTTGTTTTCTTATCTTCGTGTATGATGTCGAAATTGTTTAACATCACAATTTTGGCAAAGGGATTTCGATGAATTGGAGTGACACTTAATTTGATTTGACTTCATTATACGACGACAACCTCAGTCTAGATGTCGGAATCACAACAAGTTCGGTTTATTTGGTTTCTATCGTCAGGGTATCAGTTTGCACCTTAATTTTCAGATTAAATATTGAATTTTTGATAACTTAAAAGGACTTTAATTCTTTCTTCTATTCTCGGGTTTACCATTTTTGATTCATTTTTAGAGTTTACGGGTTCAAACCCTCCACAGAATGTGAAACTTTCTGAAGTCTCGCAGTACGTCTTTCGTATTTCATGATTAAATCAACTCAATTTTAAGTCTTTCAAGAAATCTTTCAAGTTACTTTAATTTCACATAAAATTGGTATTAAAAATCAAATAGTCTGATCCACAATCCATTGCTGAAAGGATCATAATATCAGCTTAAAATTTTAAAAAAACCATTAAATTTAAACGCAGACATACGTCGGAATTCACAGTTTAGCATGAGATCGAAATCAACGCAGAGGCTGGACACAATTTTAAATGCTATAATCGAATTTCACGCTGACCGATTGCCTGCCATGGCTGCTGCTCAATTATAGCGCTGCTCTCGGTGCGCCAGACACGAGGCACACGAGAGAGAGAGAGAGAGAGAGAGAGAGAGAGAGGCTGGCCAGACAGAAATAAGTGCGCATGTGCGACTCAAGCTACTCACGATTCATTACTGTAATTATGTAAAAATCACTTGTTTTGCCCACAAAATGAGGCAGCTTCAGTTGAATGTTTTGATTGTTAATTGCTAAACACTGTGATGGAAATTTCGTGGAAAAGGTGGTGGGATGAGAACGGAAGGGGGAGGTGGGGGGGGGGGGGGGTGGTGGTAATGGATGAGGGAAGTACAAATATCGACAGAAAATATGGACTAAAATCACCCTAAGGAAGAAATTTATGATTTAATGAGAAATTATAATTTTGAAGCGATTTTTTGTCGCCCAGGCGGAGTAGGAGGAGGGGGTGATATAATATATGCAGTAAAAACTTACACAAAACTTATTTATAATAATTTTATCAGCTATTAAAATTTTGTCAGCTGTCCGATATCATGCTGAAAAAGCTTTAAAATTGCAAAAATCGCCTATGAATCGCGTGTGAGTCGCGCGGTGGTCGCAGCGGTCGCAACGGTCGCTTCAACGGCTTTCAATTACAAAGCGAGCGCTGGACGAAACAAACAAAAATAAATTAAACAATATTAAAAAAAATCTCTCCTCTGTTTTTAACAGCTCTAACTCAGATGGAAAAAAGCAACATTCTTGCCAAATATTTTCCACATCATTTAATTTTGCATTCTGATTCAAGTTATTATTTTCTTGCTGATTTAAGTGGTTCATTTTGGCTGAGAAACTTGAGTGAATCGAGTGTTACACGCACACAAACCCATTCACACACTTGTGCACACACGCAGCTGTGTGTTCGACCAGTGAAGTCCAGCCAGTGTTGCTTTTCTTCGAAAATCAACAGATTCTTTATAAAAATATTTTTAATAGTTAACCGGATTTATTAAAGTCAAAGTTTTTGTTTTTTTCACACACACACACATTGAATTATTTTTGGTTTTCTGTATTTTTTTTTCTTAACATTACGCGGGCATCCATATGCAGTGCTGCCAGACCGTTGCAACTGTAGTCAGCGTAGTTTGAAGGCTGATTTTGTGTTGTGCAGGAAAATGCAAATAATAAATTTGCGCAAATAGCGCTTGTTAGCACTTTTAGCACTCACATTGTAGAACTAATTCGTGCTGCAAAAGAATCCGAAAAATTACCTGGTGTTTCTTTCTAATAGAAGACAAAATATCGCATTCCTCAGCTGAAGAATGAACTGAGTGTTGCCATTTCAGAATATCTGCGTTTTTGTTTTCAATAATCATTAATTTTTTCGTAATAATTCCTCTGTTGAAATTATGCAAGGGTTGCCATTGCGGAATTTCTAGTTTTGTTTTTCATAAAAATTCATTCTTCATATTGTAGTGATATTTTTCCATTTTTATTCTAATTTACTGATATTTTTCAAGTATTTGAAACGTAATCTGTCATTAATCTACTCATGCAACAATCGCAACCTTATTCGTCCAAACATTAATTTTTAATTTAGAGTCTTTCCAAATTTTATTGTAATTTTGCTCTAATATTCGCGTCCCCTTCGAAATCTCTCGGTGGCTCGTATGTTTCAATTAAAATTTTGTAATTTATGATGAATTTTTTATTTATGGCTCGGGCGTGGTAACTCATGTCAAAATCGATATTCTGTCAGCGACGTTATAAACACAAAAACCGGTCCGAAATAAAGAACAAGCAGCGTGGATTATAGCGCGGTGTAATTTGGGACTCCAAGCTATCACCGAATTCACTGGCTTGCCGACTTCTTCCCCACAAAATGGGCAACCAAGGCTGCTGAGTATCCGAGGGAACCACCACGATGACCAGACCAGACTACAAGCACTCGTATGCTAGATGATGTCGAAAAGTGGATGGTTTTGAAAAGTGTGGCAACACTTGCAAACAGCGCCACGCCGTGCCGCGACTCGCCATGCCGTGCAGCGTCAACGGTCAATAAATTCACGCACGTTTGCCCGGTTTACAAATTACCAGCATTTGCGGCAAATAACATTTTGTGGAATTGAATCGAGTGAGCGCGACTTCATGATTTCATTAGCTTCCCTGGCCAAGTTGGACGGCTGGCGTTACAGGCATCGCGAGCGACTGCGACAACGGCGAAAACTGGTGCTGCTGCAGAAGCTACTCGCACTTCGGATTATCGCTGGAGCGGAGCGGAAAGTCGCCTCAGCAACTTATGATGTTCCATTTACATGCAAATTATTGAGATTTTTCACATTTTCTTCGATTTTTTTTTTTTGTTATTATTTTATTATTTCTTTTCCGTTTTTATTACACTAAAAGTGCACACATAAAAATGCAAGTCAATTAAAACTGCAAATGAAAACGAAAGGTTTTTCTGTGCTTAAAGTTGCTGTGCAAGTTGCCTCGAATGCCGCGCTGCAAGTGGACTCTCTACGAAGAACGAGTGTGGATGATTTGAATTTTGTTTTATTTTAGATTTTTAAAATTTTTTTCTTTTTTGGATATTTTCTTAAATTTTTTTGATAAATGACATCTCGTTATTCATCCATCGATTGGTTTGGTGCCGCGCGCGTTTCTCAGGCTGCCGCGCGCGTTTTTCAGGCTGCCGCGCGCGTTTCTCAGGCTGTCGCGGCATCGCGCATGTGCGCTCAGGTGTGCGCGGTTGCGTCAGAGCGTCACTGGCGCACAGCAGCCATTAGCAAATTCGACGTGTTTCTGACAAATCAAATCCAACGCTAATCGAATTCATTAAGTTATTGAATTTGTATGGATTTTGACACCCCCAAGTCGAACGACATCGTCGCGGTGTTGCAGCTTTGGCATGTTTTGGAGGCGAGTCTGTCGCGTACACAGCGGGAGGCTGCAACCCAAGGCTGGCTGGCGACAGAAACGGCGGCGGCGGCGGCAAATGAGTGGGTGGTTTTAATTAATTTGCTGCATGCGAGCTTGCAACGCAGTGCACTTGGGCTCGACCGCCTGCCGTTTGAATTTAACCGGTCCGACTGACCGAATGCCAATTCATCAAATTAAGTTACTGAATGAGAAGCTTGTGCGCGCATTGATTTTCAATGCATGACAGATGTGACAGCGTGATGCCGGCCGGCCCGGTCGTGCAACGCATGACGCAAGTTGTCAACTTAGCGATAGAAAGGTAATTCAACTCGAATTGATCGATTGATCGATATTGTGGTGAGAGAAGAAAAAAAACGCTTGAAATTATTTTAATTCATCAAATTTAAACCAAAGCTTCAAAAATAATCTTTATTTTTCATCAATCATCAATTACAGAATTACAATTCTACAAATTACTGCAAAAACGAAAGTTTTATATGTTGTTTAATTTTCGTTAATCGCGTAATAATCACGATTTCAAAGGTTAGATTACAATTACGTAATTAGTTGTAATTACTTAGTAGTCGTACATGAAAATTACACAACTCCGGCTTAATAAATCAATAGAAATTACAACAAATTGAACAAAATAGTCTAAATAAGGATATTTGAAATTTCTCTAAATTACTTGAAATAAAGGAAAAAGTAATGAATGACGAAAAATAAGTAATCAAAACAATTAAATGTAAATTACTTTGGTCACTTAAGTTAGTTACTTGGATTACTTGGATTTTTCCTAATTTTCTAGAGTGAAACATAGGAATTTCAGGGGTTTTTGAAACCCTCCCTGGATTCGCCACTGACGCCTTTTTTCCCATCTCCTCTTTCATTTCAAAGCGGAAACTAAAATAATTAAAACTCACGCTTCCCGAATACTTAGCGCTCAACGCAAAAACGAAAACTACACTTCAAGTGTTACTTGTTTCAACTCGCCAAGCATCTCCTCCAGTCATGTGCTCAGTTCCTCAATCAGTTTCTCGTGTAGCCAACTTTATTATTTACCGTCATCTACTTAACGCTTCCGCTTCGAAATTGCGGTGTGAAATCACGTTTCTTCGAATCTCCTCTTGAATCTCGCCCTCTTGAACCCCGAACACTGAAGGCCACCCGAAACGACGATGATGGTGTTCGAGGGGCACTTCAATCGCTTGTTTTTTTTGTTTCAATACTTTTTCGACTTTTTTGCGCATTTACATTTACGTGTTTTTGCATTGCAGTCTAGCAATGTAAAGGTGAATCTTGGTGAAATATATTGTAATAATTCAAAATAGCTACAATTAATGAGAAACGCTTGAAGATTTCTATTATAATTATTAAGTTTCGCAATGTGACATTTTAATCAGTCAAATTGGTGAGGACGACATGAAATCCTCGAGATCCTGCGAGCTTAATAATCCCCGAACCTGAGCCGTCGACCGACGACATCTGCCGCACGACAAATTGTTCACATGTTTTGCGCCTGATAATCGAATTAAATGTCATGTCTGGTCGGTAACAAGAGGCGACAAAATTCTATTAGGTGTCGCGGAGGGACGGAGAGGAGTCAGCAGGCTGCAGAATGGCATCGATGAGGGCAACACGATTATCAGCAACAAGCAAGACCAGCAGCGACGAAATGCAATCAACAGTGTAATCCAATTAAAATGGAATTAAAAAAGATTTCAGCAGGATAAGCACGGAGGACGCGCTCGCTGGATACGCAGTGGAAGCTGAGGAAGTCTGAGGAAGTCTGGGGCAGCGACTACGATTGCCAACAAATCGGCGCGTCGGTTGAAAGGTGAGGGAAAAAGGAAAACCTGCAGTTAGGAGTTTCGTTGGTTCAACTAAGTTTAAATTCAGTTTATTGAGATTTTACTTGTGATTCTTTTCTTCGTATATCTGCCAGCATGTTTAATCCCGCTCTGTCACCTTCAATTCCTCAACAAACTCAGCTGATTTCAATATTGGTAAATCCTTTCCCGAAAAACATGAGTCTGCTCTCAACTCAACATCCACGATTTGTTCGATCTCCTCGTTAATCCTTCGCACATTCATGTCATTTTCCATTATCCATGTCCATCCCTGCAGGGCTGAGGTGTTGTTCTCAGTAGTCCTGCCACTGGCGGATTAGTTGCAACTCCTTGTTATCCACAGTTCATGAACTCGAAGAGTGAAGTGAGCGGCTCGGTATAGCGAACACGAGCTAATTGAGGTTGTCATGTACGTCGCTTGTTTAGCTGCTACAGTTCGAGATTGCTTTTGGCCCTCGTTGCTGGCATCATCAGCGTTCGCTGTAATTTCGGAATCCTTGAAATGTTTCGCACTGCCAACCAGCCGTCCACAAAAGTTGTCTCTGTGCAACTGCTCGAGATTATTTATATTTTGCATATGATAAAAATTTAGAAAACTTAATTTTGTAATGATTAATTCAAATTGAATTCGTCTAAAACGTGGCTTTCGTGGAAGAAAGATTTCTAGACATCAATATATCGGTGCTGCAGATGGAGTTGGCTTTTCCTTTACATTTCTTTCTCAACTGGGTTACCTGTAACCGCTGTCAATCGCTCGCCCTCCAACCCCCCCCCCCCGCCCCCGCCCGCTCAGTTCATGCAGAACGGTACACGGCGGCCTTTGAAGTGCACCGCGCGCGCTGTTCTTCAGATCTCAAGTGATTTTCACTTCCCTCTTGGCGCGTCCGACTGAACGGCTGCGAGATGGCGTTAAGCGTTGACAGCCGCAGCTCGGCGGCGCTGGTGGGTCTCCTCAAAGGTAGGAACCACCACTCATTTCGTCTCGCAGCGCCTTCCATTGCAGCGCAAACACGCGATGAAGTGAATACGTCGACGACACGCCTTTGCCACCGCGCCAACACTTCTTTTTCTTCAACTCAAGCATCGAGCGTTTGACTCGTTTGTACTTTACGTTTGCCTGCTTTACGTTTGCCTGCTTTACGTTTGCCTGCTTTACGTTTGCCTGCTTTACGTCTGCTTTACGCCTGCCCAAAAAAATACGAATATACAAAATAAGAGTGAATCGACACTTATTTCGAATACTTATCGCTGAATCCGTATAAAATCCCTTTACGCGGAACTCGTCCTAAAAGTATCGAGAGACACCTTGATCAGTCACTGGAAAGGGAAAGGAAACGCAAGATCTCGAGAGAGAATTTAGCCAAAAAAAAATATGTATTTCGCCAGGCAACCGTTAATCACGCAAAAGTTGACAGCTTAAAAAGGTACGAAAGTGATTTAGCATCAACATGAAATCATTTTGAAAAAGCAATTTTAATTAAGTGCCAAAAAGTAAATCACTGCCGCACAGTGACCGACTTTCAGAGAGGGAAATTAAAAAATTATCGACATCGAATTTTTAATTTTTTCGAAGTCTTCTCTGAATTTCGGCCACTGTAGGATGAGTTCGTGATCTCGTCAAAGATTTCGGTGGGGGAGAGGAAGCGCCACACAGATTCCCAGATTTAGAAGCAAAATCTTTGAATTTTTCCACATAAAGATTAGAGAATTTCAGGTATGATGTCTCTGCCAGAGTTGCCATCAATGCACCAAAAACACTCAACTACAGCAACATTAACACTTAACAAACATCACGATCTCTCAATACACCAACAACTACCAATACTGCCACACACCCTCCAACAACCGCATGTAAGCTGATCATAAATTTTGCAAAAGACCAGCCAACAACATTTAAATCTTTTAATCCAATTTAAAAAAATGTGTTTCTTTTTTTATTAATTTTATTTATTTCTTTTTTCTACATTTTTATGCGTTCTGAAGATCGCGAAGATCATTTAATTTAAAGCTAATAACGACATCGATATCCAGACCGATTGTTGGTGAACTTGATAACTTCATTCGCTCGCTCCTCGATCGCACAGTGCAAAAACGCAGCACAGCAGGAGGCGAGCATGAATTCCACTTGAAACGAGTGAGAAACGAAGCAAATAAACACTCAACGCAAAAAAATAATTAGAATTATTAAAACAAAAGTTTTTTCGAGTGATGGTGAGATTGTCAACAATTTTCGGAGTTATCTAGATCAGCATTAAAAATATATTTTAGCTGTTTCTTTCGCTTAAAGTTTAAGAAGGGGAATTTAGAAAAAGTCTCTAAAACTTCAAGTGTTTACTTGGCAAGAGTTTGCTAATTTTTTTCCGTTGGCGTGAAGAGCCCAACAATGGAAGTTCAGTACAACACTGGGATGAGAGATGCACTGAAATGGTGGCAAGCATAGGCAAACGCGCCATAAAACGTCAATTCCTCAGGCAAATTAGCTGACCGCGAATGCCTTCGGCGACACCCTACCTGGCGGTGATGATGGTGATACGAGGACACAACGCCAGCAGAAGACGAACCGATCAGGACAACTTGGTGCCGCGGTACCGCCCGACTCAACAATGGTGCGAACACTAAAACCCGGTCTTGTCATCATATATCAGGCTAATCCTGATTAACTATCGAAAATTGAGAATATTTATGCCAAAACAGTTTATTAAACACGCTCCAAGCGGCTGTGGATGCTGCTGCCCTGGGAAATTCGGGGGAGTGGGAGCGTGCTATCGACTATGGAAGCCACCGAGCGGCCGTCAGAGTGGCGGCGGCGGCGACGGCGGTGGCGGCCGGAGTTTATGGTATCGAGGCCAAAGTCATGAAAGCTGTCGCCTTCGACTCGATCGCAAATTCATCGGAAGACTCGGTCTACTTTATAGACGCGAGCGCATTGTGTGAAGGTGTCTCAGATGAGAGCAGATAACCGCGATTTATGGCTTCATTAAGGAAACACCGAGCTGATATGTGGCGGCTGTGGGGACGCTACGCCGGCGACTCCTTGGTGGAACTAGGTTAGTCCCGCCGGGAATAGCCGCAGCTGAAGCGAGTGGTGTTCACTAAATCGAGCTTCAGAGCCACTCAAATTTTTATCATTCCATTTCAACAGGAAGCGTGTGGACGAGAAGCACCTCTTCGTGAATTCGTGCATTCAAGCATTTTCGATGCCCACATCGGGAGTAGATAAAATTACGAAATTCAATCTTTTAATTCGCTGTCTCAATTCCCATACATCATTAATCGTTCCCTCTCTCTCGACTCTAAACTCTACTGAGGAATTCCATTACTGATTCGGAAAACAAGAGAATAAAATCTCTCTCGACTAAACTCTATTGAGGAATTCAATTGATTGATTCGGAAAGCAAGAGAATAAAATAGTTTTCGCAAGAGCAATCTTTAGATTTCCCTTAGAAAAAGAAAAGAAAATCATAAATAATAAAAAATGCAAGCCAACAAAAACTATACTTCGACGGCAAGTGCATCAAATAACTTTTGCGATTGCTGTATTCCCACCACGCAAGTTGCAAGTTGCTTTTTTTGCTGCTACTGTCTGTCTGTCCCTCCGCCGCAAAGGTCGGCAACTCAATTTGCATAAGAAAATCTAAGAATCCTTCTGCACTGCAAAGCCTGCATCGATGAAAAACGAAACCACTTTGAAGCACAAGAACGAACTGCGATGCGGCGGGCGGGTTATGAGAGCGCATAATTAAGTTAAATAATATTACACTTCGACACGCTAGCCGACACGCCATCCAGGACGCTTAGGCGATCTTTGAAGATTTATGGATTTGGCGGTTGTCAATGCGTGTAGATGACCATTGAATGGCCAACCATCGAGTGCAGAGCCTCCTCTGAGTCCAACTAGAGGACACAAAAATGAAAAATTATTGAATTTCATTCCATTGTGTAAATTTGTCTTGTACGCCAAGGATACAATAGATTTGATACTTGGCTAGCTTGATTTTATAATTTAAGTTAAGTTTCGAGAAATATTGTATATTTGTTATTTCACCAATTTTATAAAATTTCCTGACAGATTATTTTTTGTGGAATAAGCAACAGCTTTGGAAATTGCACTCCACGACGTAGCAATGTGATGCACACTCTTATTAAATTGGCAGCCCTGCAAACGTAACAAGAACCACGAGTTGGTATCCCTGAATACTCGTACATGTAGTATTCAGATCAAGATCGTCAAGATGGCGGAAAACATAAGATAGCGCGATTTTAAAGTAAAGATTTAGTAAAATATGGGAAGACCGAAAAAATAAAATAAATATAATAAAAAACGTACAAAAATGCCAAAAAGAAAAAAAAACCACCACCTATTTTGCTGACTTTTTCTAAACAACTCGGATTTAATCGAAGCCCAATTTTATATTTCGCCCGCTCAGAAAGTCGACTTGTCGCGAGTAAGCAGTCAACACGAGCCCAAAAAACAACAACAACTACAACATATTTATGTAGTTCGTCCTCAGAGAGGGTTTCGTGACCAGAGAATCTTGTTACGTCTACTTACTGAATGAGCTTTCGTTTGCAAAGCGTTCACTCCAACTCCAACCAGCTGTTCGATTTTATTATCGGCAACCAAATAAACAGAAGCCCTGGAAAGGGTTTCACAATTTAAAAGTCACTGTAATTCAATTTGCTGTTTAGCAACGGCAACAACCGCCCGTATTCTCGGCCTTATCAATAACAACAACCAAGACTGTAAACGAGCACAAACGGTCGGCAAAATAGCTATTTTATACCAGGGAAAAATTGCGGCCGTTTAAGTTCAACAGGCAATTTTACTTACCCAGTGGGAAATATCAGTTTTACTTGTCTCCACTACTTGTATTTCCGCAATATATTTCTGGTTTCTGTAGCAGAAACCAGAAATGTGCATAAACACAACTGCTGTATTTCATCGATATTATTCAATGTAGAAATTGTTAGCCCCTTTTTACATTGTTCAATTCTTGCTTTTAATTTAAAATCCTTTGCCTTTAATCCAACATCATTTAACTATCGCTTTCATTGTTCCACACAAATCCTAGCAATTCCTTGTTGCGTTTCAAAAAAATTTCTACAATGTTCATTATTTTGTATTAAGCACATTTCATTTCAGTCTGTTATTGTCTT
The DNA here is from genome assembly GCA_922984085.1 of Sicus ferrugineus. Lineage (NCBI taxonomy): Eukaryota > Metazoa > Arthropoda > Insecta > Diptera > Conopidae > Sicus > Sicus ferrugineus. The sequence goes on from OV277354.1 coordinate 8,753,917, forward strand.
TCTGTTATTTCAGTCTGTATGTTATGTTTAATAGCATGAGCACAATAATAGCGGAAAGCGATGGCGTTGTGCGACGAGCGTTGTCATTTGCTCAGTGGCATATTACACGGTGACGCTTGACGCATGAGTCAAATGTATTTTGTTTTTTGATCCTTCAGATTTAGCATGGAAACTTGGAAACATTATTTTGAATTCTTACGTTTTTTATTTTCTAAAAAAATAAAACAATCTAAAGTGAATATTTTTTAAAAAGATATTCGACGTCATTTTAGAAAATCCCGCGGTAATATCCATCTTACAGACAGGTAAAATATCCCTCAAACTGGAAACTATGTACAATAAAGCAACGCTTATTGTGTGTTACACATCTCTAACTTATTTCCGAATGGATTTTTGTGTCGGTCGCTGTGCGAATTTTGTCTTTTCAGTTCTTTTCGCCGGTTCGGTGCGAATTTCGTTTTTTTTATATAGCTCGTTGAAAGGAATTTAATTGTATAATTATTATTAATATTACTTATAGTACGAGCATAGTGTGAAATTTAATTTAATTGTAAAAGATAATCTTTTTGTGCGTCTGTAATAAACTGAGGCCGTCATGGCTGTTTTACCGCCCGATCCCGTTTTCAGTTTCCGATATCCCGCAATGAGTGCCGTTCATTCTCTTTGCTTCCATGGCAACGAGCAGCTCCTTGCTGGAACACGAAATGGGAACGTGTTTCTGTGGGATCTGATGGTACGCGCATGTTATATACGCGTTAAAATAATTATAACCTAAAATAATTCTTTTTCTATTTGTAGAAAAATCGCACATCATTGAACTTCGAGGTGAGCACGCAACCAATCATCAGCTTACATCACTCGGATGAGTTGCTCATAACCCAGCAGAAAGGCGGTACCATCAAGCTGTGGACGCCAACTAACACATGCTATAAACTGGTGCACACCATCGCCACAGAACACGCAGCGTTCTGCCGCTCGGTACTGCATGCCGCGTCCAATGATGGCGTGGAGGTGCTTTTTTATCCACGCGACGAAAACAAAATCGCTGCGATTCACCTGAAGTCGGGACAGGGCCCGGGAGATTCTACTATCCAGTTGCTTGTACCGAGTGACTCGGCTGCTGGTACCCAAATTCCAAAGCTGGGCAGCATCGCCTGTTTGAAACCATTTACGATCGAAGGACGAACTTACGTGCTGGCCGGCTATGAATTTGGATATTTTTTAACTTGGGATCTGAGTGCTGGACGCATTTTGGACATCTTCCAGTTAGACGACAACCCCATGGCGGTCGATTACGATCCGTATACCAATCGGGGCGTCGTGGGTGGTCCAAGTAAGTTGGCTCAATAAATTTGTATTCTGTAATCAGTAAAAAAATCAATCTGTCTTTCCTTCAATAGCGGAGAAATTGGCCACCATCTCCTACCAGCACCAAACTATGCAGCTGCAACGGTCTGCAGACATCACCATTAAAAATCCCGGCATAAACTGCATAAGAATACGCGGCGACCGTAAAGTGTTCGCAACGGGCGGTTGGGATGGCCGAATTCGTATTTTCTCCTGGAAGAGCCTACGGCCTTTAGCGGTACTTACGGAGCATAATATTGATGGCATAATGGATATAGCGTACTCAGAAGCTAAAGTTGGCATATGGAAGGCACCTATTATGGCAGCAGCCGGCTTGGATGGCCAGATTTCGCTATGGGATCTTTACAATTAAGCTTTAATAGAGAAATGGTCGCTGTGATCATTCTAAATGGACAAGTTGGGAACCAAAAAACAATACAACGAGAATGTTCGTGAGTTATTAATTTAAGTAAAAACTAAGTTACGTTGGAATATTGAAAGCTAAGCATTTAATAGCTTTGAGAACAAAGTGTGTGCGAGTTCATCAGCGTTTACAACTAATGTAAATGAAGTAATTGTAATGTAAATGTAAATGAAGTAATCACCGGACGATGAAAAATGGCATTTAAATTTAATTTTTTATTAACTCAGTCCGATTTGCTTTAGTTATTTATTCACCATAAAGGCCACTAAAAACTGATAAAATAAAGAAGAAATAAAAGGTCCAAAAAATAGGTGGGGGAAAAGCAGTGTTTGAAAACTGGAAAATTTCGGCGACAACGCAGAATCATATCGAAAAAAAGTGCAGTAAACGTGCAAACTTTGTCCGATAGCGAACTAAAAATTCTAGACTTTGTGTCTCCTTGGCCCGGAACTACAACCACACTATCATTTCAAGTTCTAAATGCGCTTAACATTCGCCATTCTAGAGAAGACCGTTGTTTAAATAGTAATCGTAAAAGATTTTCTATTCGTTTAACAAAAAATAACATGTAACAGTATCAATCATCGTATCAAAAATCGTGCGAAAACTTGCGATTGATCCCATTCAAATCGGTTCGGATCGTTCGCACTCCGCAACTTTTCGCACAAATTTCGACGACTATTCTATTTCAGTAAGCCGAAACTTTTAAAACTAACTAACTTTTTAACTAACTTTAAACAATGTTTCTATTGGGTACGCCATTAGAGGTCGTAAATTCCTTTAATTCTATCCCATTTGATTTCTACGCCTTTTTTTTGTTTAATTTTGATGGGGAAGTGCATACATCAAACCTGAAACACGAATAGAATTAAAGGAATTTACAACCTCTAATGGCGTACCCAATAGAAGGATTGGGCGTCCAAGCAAGGAAGGTAATAGCTGTACAAGGAGTGCCTACAGCAACGAGTGGAGTAGCTGTAGAAATTAGTTTCTACTCTCTATCAAACTCTTCTCTTCTTACATAACAGATGCCACTTCCTCCCTGGACGAGGACCGTTTAAAAAGATCATAAAATGATCGATGATTCGATGATGAAACTAATTCAAATATATTAAATCAAACGGTTTTTGAATAACTTGTGTTCATTTGTTTGTTGGTTTGCTTGTTTTGAATAATTTAGAATCATTTGTTTTACAGTCTGTTGCTATTGCTTCTGCAACATAATGGATAATTAATTACGCCTTCGATGTATTCCAGTTTTTTTTCCTTGGCAAAGACCTCCATATGAAGGTTCCGGGTTTTACAGCTATTTTCATATTCTCGGTTCGCCACTTTTTTATTCTCTTGCTGCTACGATAAAATGCTTAAGAGGAATCTCTCATCTTTAATTTTTCCCGGAGGCGCACGAAAATCTTGCACAATATTGTACCGACCGCATTTCGCAGCTATTTTTTGGGTTTAAGAAGAGTGTCAAGTGGTTACCACACAGATGGTCCACCATCTCACTTAATTGCTCAAGGTTCCGCTACAGACCTAAAAGTTCACTTAAATTACATTTAATTAGTTAAACTTCGCTTAAATTCCCTGTACCATAAATAAAATGTATATGTCAGATTTCATGAACGACGCTTTTTCATGGTAAAATAAGTAGAGGTGAGCTACTAAGATCTCTCCGCAGATTCGTACGAATTGGTACTAATGTTGATGGTTTTGATATCGGATGACTAATTTCTAAAAAACGCCAAAGAAATGGAATATTAATGTTCTAAAGAAATGTATAAAATCTTAGAAGAAGTGGCTTTCTGGCCACTATTATTTTTTAGAACTAATTGAACTCGCACACATATTAATTTGCTCTAAAATACTATTCATATTATTAATATTCTTCACAAGAAAGTTATTATTAAATTATTATTTAAAGCAGAACCGTTTTTCTTAAGCAGACAAGTGAAGGTTAAGAAGTTAGGATTTTAAAAGAAGAAATCTGTGTACCTTTTTATATTTGAAACACTTGAAAAAATTCTTTGGTTGCCAAGTAAACGACAGGTTGAGGTTATACAATGTATAAAATCAAAGCAAATAGTTACATATATATACAACTATATATATTGTGCTTTAATTAAATCAGCTTTTGGGGAAAAGTTTTGAAAATTTATTAAATTACTTAATAACTCAAACTTGCTCAGGAAGATTCGTTTCAAACATCAGTTTAATCTATTTGCCGAATTACTTTAAACTTACACTAAAAGAACCCAACATAATCTGAAGATATTCGGAAAGTGTAATTAAATGACTAGTTAATTGTTACAGTAATTAATGAATTGTATCTCTCTGAAATATATAACTAAAATATTGTGATGTATGGCATTTAAAATAAAATAGTTATTTGATAAGCACCAATTTTAAATTGTATATTCTGAAATATAGAACTAAAATATTGCGATGTATGTAATTTAAAATAAAATAGTTATTTGATAAGCACAAATTTTAAATTTTGTAAAAAATTGTTACAATAAATAATTACGCCTAATTTTCCTTGATTTTTATTTTAACAATGGAATTATCAGGGGTATATCAAGGGTAAGCTTGAATTTTTACCGAAAGAAAGTTAAAGAAAAACTAGCAAGAAATCTGTTGTTGCAGTTACCTCCCTGCGAATATTTCAAATCTAATCAATTTGTTTGGATATTTAGGAAAATGAAAACAATTTATTTTATTGTAATATATTATTAGAACCACACGTTTATTTTCAAATGAAAATTACTGATTACCATCTAATCTAAAAAAGTATCTATAATTAAATTTATAAGTCTGTAAGAATGCTATTATAATTGTTTGCTAGGTAATTTTAAGTTAGTACAGAAATCTTAAGCTACAAACATAAACGACGAATTGCTATAATTTGCTTAAAATTCATTCACAGTTTTTTCTTGATACGTATGTTACAAAATCGTAAAATACATTATTAGATCGTTTAAATAACCTTTAGAAGAATACTAATTAAGACCTAAATTAAAATATGAACTAAAATAAATACATCCAAATTGACGTTTAACAAAAAAAAAAATTGCATCTTTCTACATTTAAACTAAGCGAAATTTGGTTTCTAATTTTTTGAATTCAATTCATTTGTTGTAATCTTGTTTGCGCGCGCAGTGCTTGTTTTTCAACCGTAAAATTGTTCAGCTATAGAAATTTTATTTTTTACTACAGGTATTCTTAGTCGACGTCTCGGTGGTAAGACTATCAGTACGGGGCGTGGCCGGTTGTCCTTCGTCCTTCTCGCTTTCTTTGCTGCTGAGTTCAATCTTCTGAAAATCACAGTCGATGATGCGCTTTCGCTTTCGCAGCGGGCGACTGCATTCGGATTCTTTGGTCTGTATTATTAAGGTACGCTTCGTTTGGAGACGAGTTATTTTGAACCTCGGCTGCTTTTCCTTGTCATCCTCGCTGGACTGCTGTTGCTCGGTATTCTCTTGATTAGTTGGCGACGCGCATGAGGTGATGTGAGGCGGCGAATTTGGCGCATCATCGTCATCTCTGTGCGTTTTCGTTGGCGCCGTGGACGCATTGCACCGCTCGACACATTGCACTTCCTTTACATCCCTTGAGGTACAAAAATCCATAGTTTCTGTGGGAGTGCTAGCACCTGAATGCAGTTGATCAGCTGAGTTTGTTGCCACTCGTTGAGCCGCGTCGACTGCAGACTGCACCGAGTCTTCAGGAAAGTTAATGGGAGACACTTTAGCTTTGGTAAAATCCAAAGGTTCGGACGAATTGGCTTTGAGCTCTTCTCGCAGGGGCATCTCAGTAATAGCTACTTTTTTTTCTACAGTTTCGTGCGGTCGCGAGGATTCCTGCTGCCGCTGCTGCTCTTCACTCTTCAACTTTGCACGCTGCTCATCTTCACTCCTAAATCTCGCACGCTGTTCCTCTTCACTCCTAAACTTCGCACGCTGTTCCGGCGTCAGATGCGCTCTGTAGAAATCGCTTACTGGTAAGGGCACTGGGATCGGGATAGGCAACGGTATTAATACTGGGTACGGCACCATTACGGTAACTGGCGGTGGAGCACTCAGCAGTGAGGGGAAGCTGCCCACTTCTGGCTGCATGAAATGTGACGGTTGCTGCGTCGGCGGGAAGCCGGGATGCGTCATAAAGTGTGGCAAGCCGCCCAGTGGCATGGGATTTTGCATAAAGGGCGGTCGCGTTGGAAAGCCCGGCCTCATCTGTGGTGGTGTTTGCTGTGACAATGGAGCCGCCAATGGTTGGCCGCCTGGCGGAGTAACAAAAAACGACGGCGGTATGGCAGTGACGCAGCCACCGGGGGCAAGCGAGGGTGGATGCTGATGCTGATGCTGATGTTGCATTAATGGTGGTGGCGGCGGTGGCGCTTGATGATCCGGCATGGGAGAGAGCGGCGGCACACTCATGTGAAGGTCGTGCACGCTGGCTGCGGCAAACTGGCTGAGGGAAGGCGCGGCCAACAATTTCAGCGAGGGGGAAGCGGCACTGCAATTAGCTGTGGTTCTCGTTTGTCCCGGACTGGTGCAAAGATGATTATTCGTTTTGTCCATGCCAAGCAGAGATTTCGGATTGCTTAAAAGTGCGCCAGAAGCCGCTGCTCCGCCCAGATTGCTCAACTCTCGACGCAGATTCACTTTCACTGCAGCAGGAACTTCTGCGGACCCAATACTGGTTCTCGATACCCTCTTCTTGCGACTGTGCTTAGGCGAATTCCGATTGCCACTCATGATGCCAGGACTCTTCGACATCAGCTTGGCTACGGGCGCCACCGAGATCAGCGGCTTGTGTTGTTCGGCGGCTGTCGCTTGCGCAGTACATGTGGGCGAAACTCGGTTGGCACAGGCGGGAATATATATCGATGGTACACTGTGGGGCGGTACCGGCGATGCCGAGAGCGTGGAGGCAGGAGAGGCCGATCGACTGCGGCAGTTACGCAGCCACAGATCAGGTGTGATCAAGGAGTTGCTATCGGCGGCGGCTGCCTCCAGTCCATGGTCGCGCAAATGTGGATTCATGTCGAGATGCGCCTGCGTCTCCTTGCAGAATATCTGCATCTTGTATTGATTTAGACATTTGTCGGAGCAGAATTGCAGCTGCGACGCACCATCCTGGAAGTCCACGTAGCTCACCGCATGCCGCACGTGTTTGCACCAGTCGCAGGTTTTTGCCTTCTTGAAGGATGCTCGACGATTCTGCGTGAAGCAGGATTCCGAACAATAGCGCGGTCCATCGGTGGTTGTGAGGAACTCGGGTGCGTTTTCGGGCACGGGACGGCGGCACCAGCAGCAGTTGTCATAGTCTAAAAGCCCAAAAAGGGTAGAAAAAGTTCCTTTAATTCTCTAAAAATATTTCTTAGCATTTTAATGGTTTTTCCCCTCATGTATGTTGAGTGGAAGAGGGAGATGAAAAGATGGTGGGGTGAGTGAGGGGTGAAAAGGGTTGTTGGAGGAATGTGGAGTAGATGGCTGCTCTTCAGAACTTGGTATTTTATATTTCTTAACATTTAAAATATAAAACTTCTTTGTATCGTCAGCTCTCATGATGGAAAGTCAAGAATTCCCCTGTTACAAAAATCGTTTTTTTTTCTTGTTGAACTCTCATGTCACGAAGAAGATAGAATATCATGAGGAGAATCTGTGAGTTTTGTGCTTCATGTGGCTAAGCTGAAACTACAAAAAGTATCTTTAGGGAAAAACCAACAACTCTCGCATGAATTCAGTTCGACAAAAAGTATTCCTTCTCTTTGCGGGTTCAGACGCCCGATGATACCCACGTATGATGTGCGTGCCTCAGGATGCGAGTGCATGCTACCGTTCATAACGGGAACCTGTCAGATATACGAGAGAGATAGAGAGACAGAGAGAGAGTAGCTCCCACTTTGGCTTATCGTGGATGGATGTTAGATTTCTCCTCTAATGACTGTTATTTGAGTCGTTAAAGAGCAAACTTCTCATACAAATTTTGTGCGTCGGTGAGGAGAAGTCTGGGATATCCTATTTCTTGCTCCACACCGAGTAGGTTGTGTGTGTGTGTGTGTGTGTGTGTGTGTGTGTGTGTGCGTTTGTTCGCATGCAGATGCGTGCGCTGGTAGAGGTCGCACTGGCATCAACATCACAGGAACGGCGGGTCACAATGGTGAGCAACACTCAATCACGTAACTTTCAGCTCTTTCAAAATACCATTGAAACACCATCGTCATCCTCTCTCATTTCGTTAACTTTTCCTATTTCACCCGAGCTTTCCTCTCTTGTTTTACTCTCGCCGCTTTTACATGTTTTCTTTGCCAAGATATTCAGTTTCTTTTCCGAATTTTTAATGATTTTATCGGATTTTTGCTGTTTTCACAGCGGCAGATAATTCAAAATTCTTCATAAAATCTGAAATTCGGCACAGTGTTGGATAAAATCTTGTATATTTCTCCCCTTTTTATTTATTCTATTCTTAATTTTTATTTTTTGTGGATTTTTAAATTTAAAAAAATTATAAAATTAACTCTAAACAACGAAGTTGGTTTGCTTTTACTTCCTCAATTAATTTGATTGCTTCATTTGGGAAACGAAACGTGGAAGAAACGCAGGAGTGAGCGAGACGTATTCTCAATAATTTGTTGTCCGCTTTTAGGCGGAAGATTTTCTCACGATCTGCTCAAAATTTTGTTGCAGGCAGTCGGCTAAAACTTTCATTTACATAATGAGTTAAAATATAAAATCAACACGAGCAGCGAGCAGCATGTCGAATTCAGCTTCCCTCACCTATTTTCTCTTCAACGGTTGTCCTCCCAGCCGAATGCGGACTCTTCGAGTCATCCTCTCTCGAACTGCGTGTATCATGATCAGATGTCGTGCTCTCATTTCCACCACAGTTTGCACTCGTGTTGGGATCCCGAAGAGTGTTTTTACCACAGTGATTTGCATTACTTTTATTACCGTTACTGTGTATTTGACTTTTTTCGTTGGTATTGTTATTGTTTTTGGTACTGTTGCTGTTGTTGGTGTTGTTTTGAGCATCTTGCTGTTGTAAGTTGATTAAAGTCGTTGCATTACGATTCCGACTCCGACGTTTCTCCATCTGGTGATGGTGAGTCAGTGAGGTTGCGCAGCTGTCAGATGGGTGGTGCAACAATCTGGAGTTCTTCGTGGAGAGGTCCAGGCGATCGACACCATCGAAGCCGTACCAACCAAGAAGCTCATTCATGGTGTTCTCTGCGTATTCCTGCAATGATGGAAAAAAAAGGGGAGTTATGGAGGGTTTTTTAAAAATTAGCGCCCGTTATTCCGTTTCTACACTTTCCAGTGCATACTTTTAGGCACTCTTTAAAAATTCGAATTTTTTGGTGGTTTTTCTAGTTAATTTTTGCTAGCAATAAATAATTCTAAAGCGAAGTTGCGGAGTTTTTTATTGTTTCAGTTATAACGAGCTATTTTCTGCTATTAAATTTTTATATAAACAAAGATCACATTTTATTTGTCTATATTTTTAAAATACAAAATAAAAAACACTCTGATTCCTCGTCCAAATGTTCAGCAATGAAAGGCAAAATGAGATCTTTAATTTAAAGAAAATACACTTCTTTAAATTAGTGTGGGATATCATTTTTCACTGTCCAAAACTCATTTTAACTCAATGACTTTTATCCGGAATTTCCTGAGCATCTACGAGCCCGTTTTTGAACTCAGTGACGTAACTAGAAAGTATTTTCTGAGGGATTTTCGCTTTTGAAGTTGAATGAGGTTTTTAAAATTAAAATTTCTGCAACGTGCTAAAAGTCCCGAAAATCCCTTACTGGACACACGTCGTTGAAGCGATTTTATCAGCATCAAATTATCAAACTCATTTTGTACACAAAAACAAATTTCTTAAGCTCACAAAATATAAATTTCCAGTCCCTCTCTGTCTCCCCATAACTGCAGTCAACCCCACACAACCTCACAACCCCCCTCACACAGCGTGGTAGCAGCGACACACACAGGTGTCAACATGTTGGCGCGCTTCTTCACAGCAGGCCACCACCACCAAGCCACGAAAGCTGTTCCCAGCATGCCAACAACAAACAGCCAAACAGTCGGCGGACCGGCTGAGGTTACTTGATACCTCTAAAATTAAACTTTGCAGAAAGTCGTCAGTCGTCCGAGTCGCCGTCAGCTCGGGTGTAGAATAACAACAATGCGCGTCCATGTTAGCCCGAGTATAAAATGACACTCGCGACCGAATTGTAATTGGAACGATTTTCGTTCGTACAGGCGGATGATTGAAAGAATGTGATAAAGCTGAAGAAACTCCGAAGGAACACGAGGTAGGGTCGCTGCGACGGACGGACGGACGGACGGACGAACGGATGACGGGTAGCCTGGGTAGCCTGGCACCGCGCGTTACCGAAAGACTTGCAGCAGACCAGGAGAAAAGCAGATGCAAATACGAATGACGAGCGACGAATGACGAGCGACCAACGACGAGCGACGAATACATGCAACACGAAACAACTCGTGGTGTGCCGAGGATATCACGTGTCAATGAACACATTGGCACGCCACTCAGGGCAGCTCGACGCTCGACTCGTTCACGGGCTTGAAATCAACTGTTGAGCGAAGTCACGGAAGCGTATTGAGTTCGAATGCCAACAAATGGTTCTTCGATTTGCTTTGATTGCAAAAATAGTGCATTTACTGGTGAAGATAAGGAAATTTCCTGGAGTGCTTTTGTATCTCCTGGAATTCTCAATGTTTTAGATTTGGAAATTATCAGAAATTACAGTACGCAACTTTTTTAAATTAATGGATTCAGTGAGTGAGTTTGAATATCGTGAGTAGCGGCATTCAGCGCCGACTCCCCCCCGCCTGCTATCGATTACAACTCAGGTGGCTGCGACCTCCTCGCAGACGAGACCAGCAACAACGGCAGCAACAAACGGCAACAACAACGACAGCAACAACGACAGCAGCCGCAGCAGCAGCAGCAGCAACACTCAGATGGCGACACGGATTGTTGACTCTTTCAGTGCGGCACGAATAACTATTTAAAATTTTAATCATTCTAAAAGTGGCTACAAAAAGCCAAATCTAAAACTTGGTGTGCGTGCGTGTGCGCGTGCGCAGCGTTGCCATATCTGCATCATCAAATTTCGCATTTAATTTAAACTTGTATGGTTGTTGTTGCGATTTATATGCGAGCCTTAATTTTTGATTTGTGTTGCTTGAAACCCAAGACGGCTGCGAAGAAAATCAATTAATTAAAATAACTTGATACTCTGGCTGGTATCAATTTATGTATTCGCCAGCATGCTGCCAGCCTGGACAACCCCGCCACGCTAACGCGGAACCCCTTGAAACGGCAAACACTTTGAAACTCGGGCGTAAGCGAGAAATAGTTGCGGGGGATTTCAGTTTATGGCGATTCATTCCACTTAATAGAGTGAGAGAAAAAACCTACCATTTGAGAGTGAGGACTGAGACGGCTTATTCCTCTCTCCTTGCTCCCCCCCCGCGTTACTGCTCTGGATCCACAGAGAAAAAGAGAAAATGTAATGTAAATGTAAAAGAGAAATGCAAGTAGAAAATGTAAAAAATAATCTCCGTAAACAAATTTAGATATTTAATATTTGCTCAACCGTTTGCTTGCCTTCCATTTTCAAACCTATTAAAAGAATGTCTAGTATTTCACTGGCTGATTATTAAAATTGCAATTCTCAAGGTAGAATTTACGTCTTTCGTAATTCAAAGCGAAGTCTTCAAAACATGATAAAGTGATAGAGACAGCAAGTGAAAAGGTCGGCAAGAAGAGAGATGATAAGAATGATATAATTTTCCTTTTAAATTCAATTTCTTGCCAACTTTTTCCTGTTTATTCGCTACTTAATTCATTTAATCCTGTATATTAGATTTGTTAATAATAATAAAATAGTTTATGAAAAGCTGGGGGGAAAAATAACTCCCACGCTATTTGTATTTCTGTACTCTCAATTTACCATAACGGAGAATTTGCTTGGTTTACCTTATTTCTGCTCTCAGCTGTCATTCTGTGAGTAAAAATTTCCGAATACAGACAGAAATTATTCGTTTTTTAGCAGAATAAAGAACTTTTCAATAATATTCAATAAAATTTAATTTAATCATGGAATTCTAATTAATTTATAAAGCTTCATTTATTTTTTATAACTGTTTCTACTGTTAATCGTAGTGTTGTTAATGTTGTTTCTGCACATTCAATTCCATCGTCAAGCGTTTTGTCAGTTGCAAACGACAGCAAAATTTGCTGAATTGCAATTTTATATCCTTTCTGGTGAGTTTGAATTTAATATCCTCAAAGTATTGAATGTCATCACAGGGACATTTGTATTGTGACTGCTGCATGTGTGACTGTTGTTCAGATATACAAAATTTCAAACGTGCTCGTATCCCGGTCGAAACTCTGTGAACTCGTATAAAACTAATCGATTAACTAGTTGCGACTGTTATTTATATTACATATTTTCCATTGAAGTTTATCAGAGTTATAGACGTTTCACTAAACATAAATTAAAAGAGATATTGTGATAAAAATTTGGAACAAATATTGGAGCCTTTAAATTCTTTCAAATATATATTTTTAATTTTGCGAATGTAGGGTATTTAGACTTTGGCCTGGCCAACGACAGTATTTTCTTAGACGTTTTAATTTTAAACATTAAAAATATTTATAAAAATAAACCACACCAAACTTTCTTATATTCAGATAATACATACAAACGTAAGATCACAGAAAAGTTGAAATTGACATGAAATTAAACATCCAAATAAAAGAGAAACATTGAAATTTTCTGCTCAACCTTCAAGTTGATAATGTGTCATTTAATTGTCAACGTAATTGATTTTCTATGCATTGAAAACTAGAGGGCAAAACAATTTTTCTTCTCCTTCAATTGTTAGCAAATTATGAATTTTTTAGTAATTAATAAGTATTGAAAATGATTGAAATAGAAAAATCTTCAACTAATTGTCAATTAAATGATTTTCCAACAGGTTGTTAGTCAAGGCTGCAGTGAAAAAACGTGTTGGGGGTTCTAAAGAAAAATGTTTATCAATTTTAAAAGTAAACTCAGTTCAAGGACGTACGCTTGAGTTTTTTAGGGGGAAGAAACTAGCAAGAAAACGACGTTGTAGGCGTAAAATATTGAAAGTATTAATTTTTTAATAAAAACTTTTAGAGGTTTTAAATTTGGGGATTTAAATTTGATAACCTTATAAAGATGTGAGGAAGCTCGAGATGTAGTTTTTAAAAAAACCCTCTTTTGAGGACAATTTTTAAAATTTAACTAGTGTTCGCAGAAAAATGTGAATAACAGCCACAAATTTTATAGAAAGTCATATTTCTAAATTGCACAATTACGTTTATTTTTCAACAATGAGATAATAATAATCGAAAATAATCAAAAATCGAAATAATACATTTCCTAAAATGTAATCATTCAAAACCTTAGTTATTTCTTCTTCGATTTTATTAAACAAAGACTTCGATTTTATTAAACAAACATTTTGGAGGAGATTTATAGCATCAAAGCACCCCCTTGGAACCGCGACCGTGGCGGCTTTGGTTCTCTCCTGCTTGACTCTTTAACTGTGCTTTTAGTTGTTCCCATCATTTTGGCTGTTGTTGTTTTCGTTTTGGCTGCTGTTGCTTTTATTTTAAAATGTTGCTTCGTTTGTTTGTTTGTTTGTATGTCAACAACTCTTCTTTGTTGGTATCCGTTTCGTTTCGGTATCCATTTGTTGGTTACGCCTTCATGACGTTTGCGCCGTCACTGTTGTTGCAGTCGTATTTGTTTTGCTTGATTCCCAGCTTTCCTGGGTCAAAACTCGTATCAAGCAAAAAAAGAGTTGGCGAAAAATGGTATCAAATTCCTGGACTTTACGATCCTTTTCGTTCCTCACGTTGCATGCATGCCAGCAATACATTCGCAACATAATCATTATAACAAATAAACAACAAACACTTATGTGTGCGCTTGTGTGGCACTTTTGGGCGGGAAACTGATTTCAAATTCAACTTGATAACTCTTGCAAAAGACGAACTGTGAAGAATGAATTGAATTTATCGAAACTAAGAATGTTTCGGTTCATTTTTAGGATTTTTCTTTTTGTTTCAAATATAAGGAAGGTAAACAAATTTTTTACCCACTACCACGTTGTGTTTTCCAGCCTTAAAAAATTATTATTTCTTACCATTCTGCTGTTTTGCTCCTTTATAACAAAAATAAATAAAAGTGAGAAGGAAATACAAGAAATCAGTCTCACGCTGTACATATTAAATTACATGTGATGCCACAAATCAATATATTACAAAAACAAAGGCCAACTTCAAAAAGCAACAACAACGACGACATTCTAAGACAAAACATCTCGTGTAACAAAAGTGGGACATTTAATAACTAAAAATATTAAATTACAAGAGCTCGTTAGGTATTTTCATGACTCACACTCACCTCTCAATAAACGGGATACACTAAAAAGCAAGAGAAAAACAAGAGAGAAAATCGAGTAGTTGAAATTTATTTTTCATAAATAACTAAAATTTAAGCACTGCAACACAGAAACGTTAACAACAGTGGTGGCCAAAAATCGAGAGAGAGAGAGAGAGAGAGAGAGAGAGAGAGAGAGAGAGAGATCTAGCTTTTCTTGAGATATTTGAAAATGTAAGTTGCAAATAAAATAAAGCAGATTAATGACAACTACTGAGGCTGCTCAGACTGCCAGCCAACTAAATCCCCTCAACACACGAGTCTGGTATCAGCTTTGGTAAGTTTATTACGGCGATCAGTTAGTCAACAACAACAACGTCCGTCAGCCTCATCCAAGAAGCACCCCGACGACAGGATTCCTCTGAGTCATTCGATTCCCTTGTGCAGTTCGAAGGCGTCGTTCTCGTCTTCGTTCTCGTCTTCGCTCTCGTCTTCGCTCTCGTCTTCGTTCTCGTCTTCGCTCTCGTCTTCGCTCTCGTCTTCGCTCTCGTCCTCACCATTATCACTGCCGTCCTCACCTTTATCACTGCCGTCCTCACCATTATCACCGCCGTCCTCACCATTATCACCGCCGTCCGTCCTCATCGACGGCCTGTCCAACTGGCTTCGTTTCATGTTGGCCGATTGTACGTCTCCTCCTCCTCCTCCTCCTCCTCCATCGGTGGCTGCATGTTGATGTTGTGATGTGGGTGTTGTAGGTGCCTTCAGGAGACAAATGGAATCAGAGATTGTAGCTTCTGCCTACCACCCACCCAAAGCTTTGTGTCCCTCCTCCTCCTCCTCCTCCTCCCCCTCCTCCTCCTCCTCCCTCCCACCGCTGTTGTGTTTCTAACATCGTGTTGCTCTCATATCGAGTTTCTCGGCTGCCTCACTTAGTTTACTCTACTCGACTGTACTCTATTTTCTGCTGAACATCAACAGCAACAACAACACTAACACTAACAACAACACAACAACAACAACAACAACAACAACAACACTAACAACAACACCGATAACGCTCCGGCAACGTGTATGTAACACCATTCAGCGGGGTATCCTATTTCCAAAGTCTCTATATTAGGATGATGATTTCACAGTCATTTTTAAACTTTGAAATGCAGTCTTGACTTACAGTGGAATATCAAATAACAGCAAACAGGAGACCCGCAATCCGAGGGCGGCGCTGTCATTACGAACAACGTGAAAAGCATGGCACAGTGGGGCGAAAATGCACAACAGTCAGAGTATCTCATACTGAATAAACGGTATAAGGTAAAGATATTCTATAGCATCCGATATTGCCGCGATATTGCCAAAATATGTATTTGCAAAAAATGGCCCACTCATGCAAAAGTTCTCGCGAATTTCTAATCGGAAACGTGATTCTTAATGTAATCGTATGACAAGAATATAACGTCATATTTAGATCTTTCATCATTTAGATCTTTCTATTGGCGAAGCATCAGTAGATATATAATAAAATATAGTATAATATATCATATAATATAGTATTTAATATATATAATATTGTATGATATATTATATATGTCTCAGCCAGCCAACAAAACAATAATCGATTATTTACTATGTATTATCGACACTTTCTCGAACTTGTCCCACTGCAAACTCCTACAATTACACGTATTATTCGAGATGGGTGGACGTTCTAGGTTCTCGGGGCAAACCCACGATATAACAAGCTTTGTGTTTCGCCTTTAATTTTCCATCGTTCACATGAATCCACTTCATTCTTCTCCGGTCGGTCGTCTCGCTTTCCCAAAGAATTCTACGCACACAACTACAGCTCTACAAATTGGATGTACTGGTATTGAAAAAGGTATGCAAGTGTGCGTGTATGAACGAAGTAGAGAAAGAAAAACGATATGTTTTCCATCGTTCAGGGTGCTGCACCCTCAGCCACCACTTAAGTCGTTCGTTCTACTATTTTCAGACGTCTAGTATATCATCGTCGCATTGTTCGACTACGAATACGACTACGAATACGAATACGAATGCGAATACGAATACGAATGCGAATGCGAATACGAATGCGAATTCTCACTGTCGCAGGTCGTGTGCGATGCGAAATCGAATATCGATAGCTTGGGATCGAATATCGCTCGTCCTTCTTTTCGGTTCTTACATGACACACTCGGCTTCTCTAGAACACCGGATACTCTTGTGTGTTCTTGCATTTCGCAAACACATCATATTTTGTAACGCAGCGCAACAATGAAAACGCAGAGCCGTTCGGTAAATTTCCATTTTAAAACATATAAAGTTCAGCTTTTTCAGCTATTTTCATTTCAAAAAGGTTTTGCTGTCAACTCTGATTTTATTATTAAAAAAAGTAAATGTAAATCGTATTACGTGACAGCAGGGGTCTCTCGCTTCGAGTAGAAGACATCCGTTTCAATATTCTCAGCGAAGTAACGCTTTCGTAATAAAAATAAGAATCAGCCAAGATCGCCTCTGTCAGATTTGCGTTACAATTCATTGGAATATTTTGTAATTTGAATTTTGACTTTTTTAAGCGGTGTTTCATTGCATGCTGAAGGAGCCACCGTGAAGTGTTTGCATGTTTGTAATTCTAGATGTGTTACAAAATGCCATAAAATTCATATGAGCGCATTTATAAAAAAAAAAACTGCATACACACACACATGCATCCGTACGATTCAGCCGGAGTGGGTTGATAATGGAGTAGATTTTGTGCTAGTTTGGCGGGAAAATATTCATGCAATACTTTGCAGCAACAGCAACAGCAACAACATAACTGCACTCAACAACAAAAATAATTGAGCAAATTAATCTTGGAGTCGTGTGTGTGCCGTGTGTGTGTCCGCCGCGTTGCTCATGCTCAATAGCGAATTTGTTGGACGAATACTTTTGTGAAACCCGAGTCGACATTGAAATTCAATCCAAATAAAATTACGAATACTAATGAATGACATGGTGTACAATTTGCTGCGGTCCCCCTCTCTCTCTCTCTCTCGCTGCCAGCCACTCCTTACCTTCTACAAACCGTGCCGTGGTTGCCAAGTCGTGGGATAAAACGGAGATAAAATGTTGTAAGAAAAGAAATCATTGTGGGATTTCTTTTGATTAAAATCTTTTAATCAAAAGTCTTTTATTGATGAAATTAATACAATTTTGTCCCCTTTTCGTACGATTTTTGAGTTTTTTTATTTGTTCTGTAAGTTTTTGTGAGATTTGTTTAAGAGATTCTGGTGCCATTTCCGCGTTCTTCTTGCAATTCCTGTGAAAAATCGCACCTGAGATAATTTTTACTAACTTGGCAGCTCTGCAATAATGCAATTTAAATTTATTGTTTACCCGAAATGAACGCCATTCATTTAATCTTCATTTGCATTCCCTGTGCACATTTTTTCGCCCAATAATGTTTTCTTTCCTCTTCTTTGATTTGCTTTTTATACGTTTGGATGCACAACAATTTTTCTCATAGTGTCATTTGAGAATGGCATGCAACCAAATCGCAGAAATAATTACAATCACTTAAAAAAGTAAAAGAAAAAAAAATTCAAATATATTTTCTTGCATTTTAAAGCGTTAAAAAATCTGTAGTCGTATTGCGATCAGGTTTTGAAATACAAGAAATTGAAATTAAAATTAAGAAAAGGAATTCATTTTAGCGGGAATTAATTGATTGGAGTGGAGAGGAGTAGAGGAGGCGAGGCAACAGCAACAACAAATTAGTTCACTCATAAGTCTACAACAACAAAAAAATGATTTTTCTGCTAATCCGACTGACAGACAGAGAGAGACGAGTTTACAGCCAAACAGACGACTGACTGACTTAAAATGTCCTCTCAGCACTTTAAAATCGTAAAACGACAACAGCGATCCCATCCAGCCAGCAGTCTATCAATCACACATACATTTGCCCATCTTCTAAAAAACAGAAATTCCACACCTGCGCTTCTCCAGCATCGGTGTCCACACCCCTCCGCACGTCATCAGATCCATTAAGGCTCCAGAACCTCCTTAGGTTTGTGAGGAAATTCGACACTTCCGTCGTTTTCATGATTCCAAATTCGACCGACGATTGTCTGTAACAGCAACAGCAATCTTGCAAACGCGCTCTCTCTCTCTCTCCCATTCGCACTCACACCTTCTCTTTCACACCTTATGCTCCACTATAGCATCTCCGAAGTTCCTTTTTCCTTTAGGGTCAATAAAATTTATTTGCTTTTTAAAAATATATGAAATTTAATTACCGTCTTTTGGTTTTTTTGAAGTCTTTGTTTCTTAAGAAATTTATTTACATTGGCATCCACAGGATTTGTGGAAGAGAGAACGAGAGGGGAACAGCGGGAGACAACGAGAGATCAACAACGAGAGAGAATGAGAGAGCAAAAGACTAATTTTTTTAATGAAAGGTAAAAAAGAGAAAGACTTAAAGAGAGAGAGAGCGAGAGAGAGAGAGAGGGAGGGAGAGGGAGATATAGAGAGCTAGAGAGAGAGAGAGAGAGAGCGAGAGAGAGTGAGAGAGAGAGAGCGAGAGAGAGATAGGGAAAGTGAGTGAGCGATAGAAACAGCTGAATTTGAAGAAAATGCTGTTTCGATGTCGATGATGCTCTAATGAGGAAGCCATCTCGATCACGTTTAACATCTCGATAACCTGAATATTTCGAAAACCGTAGCTTCGGTGTAAAAATAAATTCTTGTAATTCAGTTTGTTTTTTTCGGTTAGTCTGCATTTAATTAGCGAAGAACACTTGTAACGAAATGAAATTACGAAATACAGAAATTCCAACAACAGTTCAGAGCAGACGAATCTTTTGATCTCAACGAGGACCCATGGGACGACGCTGCTGCTCCAAAAGCGCACTTAAAACTTTATGTTCCTCAGTAGGCTGGCAGGAGGCAGGCAGGCAGGAGGCAGGCAGGTCGATACCCCGAACAAGCATAAATAAAAGATTTCTATAAACAGATCGAGATTTTTTGAATCTTCTCGTTCTGCCACTCTTATGATTGCAGCGAGTTGCTTCCACTTTGACGGCTTTGTGTTCTCAGCTATTTTTACCTCCTGATTTTCATTTCACTTTCGACGCCACCTACAAAAATACTTGCAACTGAAATGCAAGTGGAAAGAAGCTGTAAACGCGTCGCGTTTCACACATTCAAAAGTTTTATTATCGACAGATCAAACTTTGAGTTTTTTGTAGGTTGAATCATCAGAAAGATGGTTTTTTTTTTTATTTACCTCCAATTTTCTTTATGTTGTATGAATTTCCCTTTTTTCACATATAATCAAATCGAATACTTGATGTACGAGTTTATATGAAATACATTTCGTTTCGCTTATGTAAATCGCATACAACCGATATAGCCGATGTACATTATCTTTTTTCTTATTTTCACTTAAGTCATCCGCTAATTTTAAAACAACCACCGAAAGAAAACGAAACAGTATCTCACCTCGAGATTATTTTAAAAATGTCCGAAATTCTGCGAGATACTCTTTGAATTTTTCAGTCACATTTCAGAAAATACAACTAAGTTTTTAATTGTCAGTGGAAGCGAAATTAATTAAATACAATTCTTGAGGAAAAACTCACTGAATTTTCGCAAAATATTCACGCAGTAAAAAAATCAAACTAATAGAAGCGCAAAGAATTTTTCTTTATTTCATTGCCATCGATCAGCTGTACGAGTTGCTATGAATGAAACGGTGGAGGATTCAACGCAATTTCTAAATACGCTTTTTATACGCTTGCAAATACCTTGCAAGTGTGGAATCAAACCGTTCATAGAATCAAAAAAATCAAAAAAATGAATACTCTTTCATTATCGAGGTAAAACTTGCTAAAAAAAAAAAAATTTATGACAATTTATAGAAAATGAAAACAAGTAAAATGTTTCTACTTGTAAATAAAAACAAGTAAATTGTTATATTATATTATTATATTTGCTTTAAATGCAATTTATCCTGCAACTATTTTGTACGCATTTAAAGTATATTAATGCAATTTATTTATTTAATTAGTGCCCTTCTCTATTAACTTTTTATGGGAAAATATTCCTAAAACTTTTCATTAAAACTAGAATTTTAAATACATAACAAGTTTAATTTCGGTTTTTAACAATTTCGGTTTTTAACAATTTCTCTACACTTGGCGGGGAAAAACTTATTATAAAAAAATAATAAATAAATATTTTCTATATTAAACTTCCTCCATTCATCTAAGCTATTAATTATATTTATAAATTGAAACTTGCCTTTATTTCATCGCTTGGTGGTTCACTTTTAATTTCCACCACTCCTCCGATTGTTGTTGCCTCCGTTGCTGCATTTGTTGTTGCTGCCGCTGAACTTGTAGGTGGCGACATTTTCATCGTACGACAGAAATTCCTCAATTCAATTTTTTTTGTTGCGTTGTAATGTATTATATTTTCTCCACACTTTTTTTTGCATACACAAATCTATTAAAAAATTATAATGCTTGATTATCAATCATTCAATTTAATCAATTATCGGTTAAATTGTGACAAATCAATCGAAAATGAAAAGAAAACAAGTAAAAGTGTTGTCTTCGGCCACGCCAACGTCTAAACACCCTACAGCCGAGTAGCTAAAAGTGATACTAATTTCGCCAGTTGACAACTTTTGTATAAATAAAATGGGCGGCCCACGCCCATTTTTTTACAGAGCTAAATCGACTCGGGAGTTGAAGGTGATGCTTTTCTATATCTATCTCGTCTCCTTCTCTGCGTCACAAACGGAAGAACAGAGTGAACTCTCCCTTCGGCTGTAGGGTGTTATGACAAAAAAAGGCAAACAATTTTGAAAGTTTTTTAATTTCTCTTCTTCTTAAATTATTTGAGTTCTTAGTTCACAAATTTGTTTTCGAAATTTTTTCGTTTTAATTAGTTTGTTTTTTCTTTAATTTGAATTTGCTTTCTTTTTAATTTATAAATTGTTTTTTATTGTACAGTACAATGGAAGTCCGAGTGCTGCTCTCATTTTATATTTTATGTCCCGACAAACATATATAAAAAAAATTAAAGAAATTATTTTTATATGTTTTTGTTAACTTGATATATTTCACTGATTTCATTTGTCCGTTTAAAATATTTGCCATTTCAGACATTTCTTGTTAACTAAGAAAAGAAAATTTCTAATTTTAGCATGTAATTTAAAAATTATTTAAATTTTGCATGTAATTTAAAAATTATTTAATTCTTGTTTTCTCATTTGTCTTCCTGGTAATTTTTGATTTATTTTATTCATTCCTTCAATTTTTACAATTCTGAGATTGTTAATGTTATTTCAGTTTTGTAAAACTCACTTTTTGAAATTTTTAAATTTCAACTTCACTTTTTCACAGTTTCCAATTTATTTGAAATTTTTTTTTAATTTACACTGCATTCATTTGTAATTTAAAGATTTTGCATACGCATAACTTGAAATTACAAAATTTAACATACATGCAAACATCAATTAATGGAGATTTATATTCCAGTTTTTATTTGTTTATTTTCGGTTTTCTTCTCGGATGTTATTAAAATTATCGTTTTGATTCCTTGCCGAAATGTTTTCTTCTCTTCTTTAATCGTATCTTTTATGTACGGCGTGGATACAAGTTGTGTGTGTTTGTGTGTGTGTGTGTGTGCGTGCGTTTGAGTGTGCGTACGTGTGTGTTGAAATTCAATACGTCGCTCGAAACCTCTCGCGTATCGGATAACCAAAATTATCCGATTGACAGGAATAACAATTAAAATGAAGACAAAATACGAGATGTTGTCGTGGTAGCTTTTAAGTTATTTATTTTGAATCGTATTTGTATCTCAGATGGAATTTTATCGCAGAGCGAAGCTTTTTTCCCACAAACCATATTTTCCACCATTAAAGGGTTGCAAGGTTGTTATTTTAGCTTGATATTCATTCGGTTTAATTAATTAATTAATTCCAACTTAAGGTGGAAATAAAACTTGAAAAAATTATGCGAGCAAAAATAAATTTTGAATTCGTTACGCTCCGAATTACAGTTGACGCTCACAATTATTAATTATTTTTATTCCAAAAATAGGCCCACGTCTGCCTCTACTTGTGTTTCGACCTCATCTGCGTTCTATTTCACTCTCACACACTTCGAATCCGCGCCGTTTTTGCGCTTCGCTTCGGATTCGACTGCACGCGGCAAAGTTTCGAAAAGAAATGCCGTGGACACTCGAGGAGGAATCAACTTGTTCTCGTCTTTCGATTCTTCGTCTTCCGATTCCTCATCCCTGAATATCAATCACGTCGTGCGCTTCGTCTCGACGAACCCGTGCAGATAAAACTGAAATTCGTACGAAACTGCAAATTCATAAACTAAACAAAAACCGAAACTACTAAAGCAACGAACGAATAAATTCGAAATATAAATTCGAAATAAATATTCAAAGCAAAAGGGTTAAAAAAATAGGAAAAGACGACGCCTGAGATTTTGTAATTTCAAGATTTTTTTGATTTTTTAGCTGAGGCGAACACGGTGGGGAGGAGATTTTCATTTTAAAATAAAACGAAAAACGTTTTTAATCGGTTTGTCGTTAATTTCGTAAATATTTACGATGGCGTTAGTAAAGCAGTAAAATTTAAATATAAAACGAAATGGTGAAGAAAAGCACGTGTGTATTTAAATAATAATATCAGTTTTAATTAGGAAAATATCTAAATTTAAATATATTTATATAAATAATACAATTTGTTTGTTTGTAAATCTAATAACTCGTTAACCATGTCTTCGATTGGAAGTTAAAGCTGTTATTTTCTACATTTCTAAACAAATGACAGTTCACAAGCAACATTTTGATCTTTATTGTTAAATCTATCGATTAATATTTGCGATTTATCGGTGCTAATGACGTCTGAAATGCCTTTTTAATGACGGTTGACTTCTTCTTGTAATGTTTTTCAGAACCTTTAACAATTATTAAGCTGGGAGAAAAAGAAGTCATAAAGCAAAACAGACGCGCGCACATACGTAGACACTTCGATACACTTGCAGCCTGTTGATGGCGTTTTACGCGATTGACGTGACAGATGCATTTGTCACATTTATTTCAGCTTCGTCGTTGTGCGAAAGCCATAAATCAAAAACAAATGTTAACCAAGAACACATTTTTCTTAGTTTATTGTTTTTATTTTTATTATTATCTTTTACTTTTACCGCTGCGTTCTTCATGAAACATTTTGTTATTTTTAATCGATGTGTAATTATTATATAAAATTACTTTCGTTGATTAGACTTCTTAAATTTTACGTACATTTTAGAAAAAACAAACTAATTTCGCGTACACAAAGGAAAAATATTTTCTAAATTCACCGCTTATTTGTAAACAAATTTTGATACGTTCGACACAACCGATTTTTTGAACACTCCCGCTCTCCAGGAACGGACGTTGTCTCACTTCGACTAGACAATCGAAACAGAACTCGTCGACTGCGGCCTGAGAAGATAAACGAACTGTAAACAAAAGAACAAAAATCACCTTTCGCTTGAATTCGCCACGCTGCGAATCACACACCAGTACGTGAGTTCCCACACTCACCACAATTTTCGTTATTCAAAAACATGAGCAACGCGTTTTTATAAAAAATCTGAAAATTTTAAATAATTAACTTTTTATATGAATTCAATCAAATCAACAAAACCAAAATCAAAATGTCTGCATTTTACCCTAAATTAAACTGTAAAGTAAAGTATTGTGCTTAGTTTCAGTCTATATAAATAAATAAATAAATAGTCGTTGGTCGTTTGTGCAGCCAATTTTCGCCACAATCACACAAAATCACAGGCATCGAATACGTGACATTAATTGCAATCATAAATTTAAATAAACAACAACCACAACAACAAAATTTCACTGGAGTTCCCTTGAATGACATTAAAAATTATGCGAACTTCAGCGGTAAGAATGACGGATCATAATGGTCTCACAGACATTATTTGTCACTTTTCCCCGTTTCATGTTGAAAAAGTTATTGAAAAAAGTTTCACATTTTTCGTTTTAATGTTTGGACAACACTAACGCATTTTTTTCACTCGCTTTTAATATGCTCGACATAATTGATTTCTAATTAACGTATTTAACCTAACTTTCTTATTTTTACTATTTTATTATTTTAATTTTTTTAAAAAATAACGTTTTTATTATATTAATTTTGTAAACTGTATTAATTTCTTTATAAAAGTTTGCTTGCAAATATTACGATTAAAAAGTGCATAAATAAAAACGTTTAAAATGATTACATGATTAAATTTCGCCGACCCTTTAAATTGTCGATAAAAATAATTCGATCAAATCATCCGATTGCTGCTGTTTTATCATCTCAAGCAAAGTGAAATTCAACTACACCACACTTCGAGTATCGTTTGCCATCTGTTAATGTAAAGAAAAACAGCTGATTATATTGTTGTTGGCGTTTTATTGGAGCAAAGTTGAAAAAGCATTTGTTTGCCCTGAACACAATGGCAAAATTGCCGAAAACTGCATTAAGCTTAAAGCAAGTAAGTTAAATATTTCCATTCCACGCAATTATTCAAATAAAGTGAGGAGGCAATCCCTCTGCGTAGTTTATTTTGCGTCAGGAGGTTCTGAAATTATACCGAGAAATAATTCGCACCATACGTTTGGTCCCTGACAAAAGCAATCAGAATGAATTGCGCGAGTGGGCACGGCATGATTTCCGCACGAACAAAGGACAGTCGGAGGAAATGGCTATTAAAATGTTGCTACAGCATGGCAGACGAAGCTTAAGTGAACTGCAAACTAGTCTTGGCTTAAGCGGCGTTCAAGTGGACCGACAGGATAGAAATACAAAAAAGTAGGAAGAATATTTAGTAGTTCTTTTAGGTTTATTAAAAATTGTTAAGTGCCAGTAAATTTTTAAATTACGGTAGATTTTATTAGTTTTTTAACTCTTTTTAGTTGTTTTTGCGTTGCTCGTTGATAATTTTGTATTTGTTTCAATCGTAGTTACACACTCAATTTATGAATTTGTGGGAAAGCAAAAATTGCAATTAAATATTTTTTATTGTAATCTCAATTCAGAACTTGATAGCGAACGCGAAAAATCAGCAATTGAATTTTTCTGTACGTAGAACTTTTTTGTTCAGAGCTGTAAAATTAAGATACGACTAAATTTTGGTTACGTTTACTTAGTATCACATATTAACGGTTACGTAGTAATTTCACTGTTAGATTACAATTACAAGTAAAAAAATCTGATTTCTGTGAATCCTAGACTTTTTCTAAATTTATCATAAAGTAACCTGTTTACTTTTTCGATGATGACGTGAAAACAATTAAATTTTTACAGCTCTTCAGATTTTCAAGAACATTATAAACTATTTTATAAATTTTAATTATGTGACACAATATGCAGTATTGAAAAAATTAATTTGAGCTGATTTCACAATAAATAGATAGAAAATGTGTAACTATTGCTGAGCTGGATAGGTTTTGATGACCATCAATGTAAAAACCAAAGCTATTAAAATAGAAATTACGAACTTTCTTTTTTCTTTTTCTAACAAAATTATCCAAACAATAATTGCAGTGATATTTATGTCATCACATTATATACCTCGTATACCTCTAATAATCATAACCTGAATTCTAGATTCTCCAAGTTCGATAGAGTATTTGTTGGATTTATACAAATAATCTACTTTACGAGTATTCTAATATAAGTTAGAAATTTCGCTAAAGTTTAAATTCAACTTAAATTGAGAGATCAAGCAAACCATTAGTATCGTTTTAGAGTGTCTCATTCGTTCTTTTAAATAGCATTCAATTTTTTCCTAAATCGTGCAATTTGCGAGTAGAATTTACTATCTTAAAATAATAATTTTACTGTGCTGGGTTGAAGGTAAAGCTAATAATTTCTGAATTCAAAATTGCCTTCATTTCTTCTTCATGACGTTAAGCTAGAGAGCACTCCTCCCAAATTATTGAATTTTTAATGAAAATATATTTGCAGATGAAAGTTCCAAAGTTATATCTTGATTTTTTGTCCGATTTGAATTCAGTATTATCCTTTTCCTTCCTTTGTTGCACTATATTATAGTGTGCGCTATAGTTTTAAAATATTACAAATTCATAGCCGCCAGAAAGTCAATATCGCTTGAACCAGCAATCGTCGCGCGCCCTTGATTAAAACATTATTCGTACAACGCTTAGCCAGAAGACCTTTAAAACACCCATTGCAAACAGTAGTGTCCCGATGCCGGTGACAATAAAAGCGATAAAATCACGTTTCGCTCGGTCTGGCATCCGATTGACTAGAAAACTGTTGATAATTGTGCTCGTTATATGATAGCCGTCAAATCCAAAGCAGGGAAGCGCATTCACCAGCGCCAAGCCACTGCTGAAAACTATATTATACTTGAGGAACAGCGAGTAAGCGTCGCCCCAAAATGGTGACGCAAATGGTTGCTTCGGCACGAAGGGTGACACGCGCACCGTACGTGTTACGTCTGTCGGTTTCCCGATGTAAATGACATCGCGTAGTCTACTGCTATCGTTATCAAATGCTGGATAACGCTTGAACAGCAAAATCGTCGTTGTATTTCGCAGCAAGGGTCGCAAACAGAAACCGTGGTCGCATGCAGTGCCTGCCACACAATAACCGAAAGAATCGTCAATGGTGCGACGCACGTTCAGACACACATGCTGCGGTATTTCAACGGGAGCGTCATTGCTGAAGTCGTCAATATACTCGAAGCAGCACAGCATCTCATTTTTCTCGTCGCAACATTGTAGCACGCCATCACTGCCATGATGAGAAATATCGATACTTTCATCGTTGAAGCGTATGAAATCCGAAGAAACACAATAACCTGGCTTGGAGCGTAAAGCTTGAAGCAGGCAGCTATACCACGTGTGTGTGTTGATGACATGGCAGTCGTTAATTTGTGAAATGATATCGCCAACGACCAGCCCATTCTCCTCCTTCGAACGCAACGGCGAATTTCTGCTGAGCTCCGTTACGATAACGTTTTTGTTGAGTGTGTAAAGAGGTGTCGCCATAAAGCCAAGCGTCGACAGCATCAGATAGCAGAGAGCGGCGAAGAGCACGTTGTGCCAAATACCAGCGCACATAATTCGAAGCCTTTTAAACCACTTTAAGGCATTCAGATTCTCATTGGCGATTTCAGCGTATGCCAGAGGAAAGCAAAAGTAAATCTATGGAGAGAAAATCCAATAAAAATTCATTAAACACAGATGTGAAGCGCATCCTACCTGGAATCCGAATCCGGTAACCGGTACGTCTTCCAGCACTGCGGCCAGCGCATGTCCCACTTCGTGCACAATTGCTGAGAACATAAGAGTTGCTACGTAGAAGCCGATCTCGCTCATCGGTAGATTAACACCCGGCAGCAGAATTTCCAGTTGCACCATATCCGAGCGGAAAACACTGCCTGTGCCCGATGCCTGTGCCCCCTTTCCACTTCCATTATTAAATATGGTCATAAACAAAACAATTATTCCGATAGGCAACAACGAGAGTGACACAAGGATGCCAAGCGTAAAAGATTTCGTCAAGCAGCTGCGCATCCAGCTGCTGCTGGTGCTCCAACGAAAGACTGTTCGATTAAAGGCCGTCGTATGCCACTTCAAATGCATGAACTGCACCTGCAGTCCGGTATTCTTGAGGAACTGAACGTATGGATAATGCATGCAACTCTAAACGAAACATGGAGTTAGCTTTTATTTCTCTGAAGAACGCTGCTTACTTTAAAAAAGAAATCCAAGAAGTAGGCCATTAAATAAAATACCGTCAGCGCAATGAAGAACACGTATTGAGCCATTGTGTTGGTAGTTTTGAGAAAGCTAACTTATACTTATTTTACACATTTAACAGACTTTTAAAATTAATGAGTGCTGACTTGTAAATAAGAAATCATCTTCGCTGGTCCTAAAGTTTTTGTTCTTTGACAATTATAAGAGGTTATGTTTCGAGTCTCGTTATGTGGTGAGAATGAGTAGCGTAGGCACTTCCATACGTACTATGATTTTTAATAAATTTTTATATCAACAGTTTTATTGATGATTAGGCTGCCTAGATTATAAATTGTTTTGCTTCATCATTTATAAGGCAACTGTGTTTACAAAAACGGTGGTTTCCATCTGTGAGGTCGTTACGGGATTATACACAGACGTCTCATTCCCAATCTCGTCCTTTTCCATGTTTTCAACTGCATCCAAAAGTACTACCAAATATAATTGTGACACCCTTGTCTGAAGGCAAGCAATTTTAAGATTAAGAGGTGGTCGATAAATGTACTTTGTAAAATATATAAAATTCATAAATTACAATGGAAGAATTAAAAAAGTTGGAGTACCTCTCGCTGGTTTCGAAAATTTGCACCGAGTTGGACAACCACTTGGGCATCAACGACAAGGACTTGGCTGAATTCATCATTGACCTGGAAAGCAAGAATCCAACATTCGAATCATTTAAGAAAGCTCTGTTCGATAATGGAGCTGAGTTCCCGGAATCGTTTGTTACAAATCTGCAAAGAATTATTAAACTGATGAAGCCCAGCCATGATGATTCTAGCGGTGCCGAGTGTGAAGAGAAAGAAGACGAGAAGACAGTAAAAACTAAGAAACTTTCCAAAAAGTTTCCAGGCCTGGCGCTACCAAATGATGTCTATAGTAAAAACTATGGCAGTGAAAGCGAAGAAGAGAAGGACGATAAACCGAATGTCTTAAGTGCTGTGGACGAAGCCATGTTGGAGTTGGAGGCTTTGGCTCCAGGCTTCTCAAAGTCAGTAACTGACGTGAAATCAAAGACAGAAGAAAATGGGAAAAGAGATCGCCAATGCCGTTCATCCTCAAGGTCACCAGAGAAGTCACAAAAGAAACGCTCACGTTCTAGATCTCGACATCGGAGCGACCACAGAAGACGGTCACACTCTAGATCTCGCGATCGCAATGGACGACGACGGCATTCACGTTCTCGCTCCAGAGACCGTAAGGATCGAAGACGGCGTTCGAAGTCAAGAGATCGTCGAAATCGTCATGAACGTTCGAGGTCGAAGGACCGAAGGGAACGTCATGAGCGCTCACGGTCAAGAGAGCGTCGGAGTCATCATGAACGATCAAGGTCAAGGGACCGTAGAGATAGAAACGAGCGGAGACGGCGTTCCAGCTCGCGAGAATACAGAGACCGTCATCGGCGCTCTCGATCGCGATCACATGACAGACACGATAGGCAGGAATCCAGGCATGAGAAAACTGCACCAGTTCTCGCTGATGATCCTGAGCCCGGCAAGATTTATAACGGGAAAGTAGCCAACATCGTTCCCTTCGGCTGCTTTGTGCAGCTATATGGTCTGCGCAAGCGCTGGGAAGGATTGGTGCACATTTCGCAACTTCGTTCTGAGGGCAGAGTGGTCGATGTCACTGAAGTGGTGAGCCGTAATACGAACGTGAAAGTCAAAGTGATGTCGGTGACGGGGCAGAAAGTTTCTCTGTCAATGAAAGAAGTGGACCAAGAGACCGGGCAGGACTTGAATCCATTGTCGCATGTGCCCGCAAATGGCGATGGTAGTGAATTGAAGGATCGTAATCCGGATCGACCATTTGGAGGAACTTCATTCATTAACATACAGGTACTTTATCTAGAATTGCTTAATTAAATCTGCGCGTCATTTTAACATATTCTTTCATTCAATCAGGGAAGCAATGTTGATAATGATGAGGATGACACCCGCAAACGCGTTACTCGCATATCCAGTCCAGAGCGTTGGGAAATAAAACAGATGATAAGTTCCGGCGTTCTAGATCGCAGTGAAATGCCAGATTTCGATGAGGAGACTGGATTATTGCAAAAAGATGAAGATGACGAAGCGGATATCGAAATCGAAATTGTAGAGGAGGAACCACCTTTTCTCGCTGGACATGGCCGCGCACTACATGATCTCTCTCCTGTTCGCATCGTGAAAAATCCAGACGGTTCTTTGGCGCAAGCGGCAATGATGCAATCTGCGTTGTCGAAAGAGCGACGAGAGCAAAAGATGCTGCAACGTGAGCAGGACATGGAAGCGGTGCCTACTAATTTAAATAAAAATTGGATTGATCCGCTACCTGATGAGGATTCTGGACGTACATTGGCGGCCAATATGCGTGGTGTTGGCGCCGCACCTCCGGAGGTACCAGAATGGAAGAAGCACGTCATTGGTGGCAAAAAAAGTTCTTTTGGCAGAAAGACCGACCTGACGCTCGTCGAGCAGCGACAGTCGTTACCTATTTATAAGCTGCGTGACGATCTAATTAAGGCGGTCTCCGACAATCAAATACTAATTGTTATCGGTGAGACGGGGTCAGGTAAAACAACGCAGATCACCCAGTATCTGGCCGAATGCGGTTTCACAGCGCGTGGCAAGATTGGCTGCACACAACCGCGTCGTGTCGCAGCTATGTCGGTAGCGAAACGTGTCGCGGAGGAGTTTGGATGTCGTCTGGGACAAGAGGTTGGCTATACTATACGTTTCGAAGATTGTACAAGTCCGGAAACCATTATAAAATATATGACAGACGGTAAGATTGCTAAGGTTGACTCAGATTAACCAATGTATCATTTAGAGCTTTTTAAGATTCGATTACTAATCGAATAACTATTACTCGTCCACTCGGTTGGTAATTTCATTTATCGGAAGTTATATTAATTAGAAGGGGTCGATTGATAGTTTGTGGTTTACTTATGGGTTATTTGGAAATGGAGAATTAATGCCGCTTAATCGGCACCGCTTACTCGACGATTAGTAAAAAAAATTTTAATTTAAATAAACTTTATTCGATTAGAATCAAGATCGTTAATTTTAATCAAATCATATAATTTCAAGGTATGTTGCTGCGTGAATGTTTAATGGAATCGGATCTTAAGTCGTATTCGGTTATCATGTTGGACGAGGCTCACGAGAGAACAATAAACACAGATGTTCTCTTCGGCTTACTCAAGACTGCTGTACAGAAACGTCCCGAACTGAAACTCATCGTTACTTCAGCTACGCTGGATGCAGTAAAATTCTCTCAATACTTTTTCGAGGCACCGATTTTCACCATACCCGGTCGAACATTTCCCGTAGAAGTGCTGTATACGAAGGAACCAGAAACCGACTACTTGGACGCCTCGCTCATTACTGTTATGCAAATCCATCTGCGTGAGCCACCGGGCGATATACTGCTTTTCTTGACTGGTCAAGAGGAAATCGATACTGCGTGCGAAATCCTTTACGAACGTATGAAGAGCTTAGGTCCCGATGTGCCCGAATTAATAATCCTGCCAGTGTACTCAGCTCTGCCATCAGAAATGCAAACGCGAATTTTCGATCCAGCGCCAGCAGGAAGTCGTAAAGTCGTAATTGCTACGAATATCGCTGAGACGTCTTTAACCATCGATGGCATTTTTTATGTAGTCGATCCAGGATTCGTGAAACAGAAGGTGTACAATTCGAAAACGGGCATGGATTCACTTGTAGTCACACCCATCTCACAGGTAGGTTGATAACCCATTATTTTGACTTTCTTTTAGTACTTAATTACGTGCCTCTCAGGCTGCTGCTAAACAAAGAGCAGGACGTGCTGGTCGAACAGGTCCAGGCAAATGCTATCGTCTGTACACAGAACGCGCTTATCGTGATGAAATGCTGCCCACTCCTGTGCCGGAGATCCAGCGCACAAATTTAGCCACCACCGTGTTGCAACTTAAAACGATGGGCATCAACGATTTGTTGCATTTCGATTTTATGGATGCTCCGCCAGTGGAGTCGCTGGTTATGGCTTTAGAGCAGCTGCATTCGTTGTCAGCACTAGACGATGAAGGCTTACTAACACGTTTGGGTCGACGCATGGCTGAGTTCCCTTTGGAACCCAATCTCTCCAAAATGCTCATCATGTCAGTGGCTCTGCAATGTTCAGATGAAATTCTCACCATCGTCTCTATGTTGAGTGTGCAAAATGTGTTCTACCGACCTAAAGATAAGCAAGCAATGGCCGATCAGAAGAAAGCGAAATTCAATCAAGCGGAAGGTGAGCAACTCTGCATGTTAGACTGAAGTTTTTACTCACTCCTCCTTTTTTACAGGTGATCACTTAACTCTGCTTGCTGTATACAACAGCTGGAAGAATAATAAATTCTCGAACGCGTGGTGTTACGAGAATTTTGTACAAATTCGTACGCTGAAACGATCACAGGATGTGCGAAAGCAATTGCTTGGCATCATGGATCGTCATAAGCTGGACGTAGTTTCTGCTGGCAAGAATTCGGTGCGCATACAGAAAGCTATTTGCTCGGGTTTCTTTAGAAATGCAGCGAAAAAGGATCCACAAGAGGGATATCGTACACTCGTCGATTCGCAGGTGGTATACATTCATCCTTCCAGCGCGCTTTTTAACCGGCAACCAGAATGGGTTATCTATCACGAACTGGTGCAGACCACCAAGGAATACATGCGTGAAGTAACCACCATCGACCCTAAGTGGTTGGTTGAATTCGCACCCTCCTTCTTCAGATTCTCCGACCCGACGAAGCTGAGTAAATTCAAGAAGAATCAGCGTCTCGAGCCACTTTATAACAAATACGAAGAACCGAATGCGTGGCGTATCTCGAGAGTACGCCGTAGAAGAAATTGAGTGTATTGCTGTAGAAGTATGGGAATCTAGGCTAAGTATTAGCTGTGAAGTATTCGTTATGAGTAAAGTAACCACAAATATAATAGGAATTTATATTCAATTCTGTATGCTGTACTTAAGCTAGTTCATTGAAAAAAGTTATATCTAGTATCCTTTGTGACCACGGAAGCGCTGACGATTATCCAGCTGAAATTAAAGAAGGCAAAGAAGCCCTGCTAGCGATTTATACTTGGAGTAGTTACCAGTGAACGCTTGCACTCGAAGAACGTGTTACGCAAGACTTGACACTCCGGCGGTACCCTTTGGCTTCGTAGGCACTCACGCGGTGTCATCTGATCCTACAAGATATGGAAATTGTGTGGTCTTTGTACGCGCTGCTATCAATTTAAGCAACCTTTTTACAACAGTCGCTCTCCAGTAGACACATTTTTAGATCAGCACGGACTCCTGCACAACGTGAGGCATCAGCCAATCTCTCACCTTCAGCTTCGTAACGCATCATCTTGTATATTAAAGTGTTTTGTTTATTCCTATCACTTCAAACAATAGTTAATCCCATAGAAGGTAAGAAAACCTAAGAGAAGAAATCGCAACTTGTTTTTTTATTAGTAAGTAATCAGCTGTTGTCAGGGTTGTAAATTTATATAATGGAAGAATTTCACCATTTCTGCTAGGAATGCCACATCGTTCTCAACCCTATTTTGTATAATAATTTATAATGATATACGTTAATGAAAGCGGTTCAAAATCTATTGTTTTAAAAAAATTTCTTGAAAACAATAGATTTTGAACCGCTTTTATTAACAAATTTCATTACTAATCATTACTATAAATTTTTATTCTATAATTATACATATATACACGTATTTATATATATAGCATTTCCTTTCAAGACATAATACACGCCAGTACAGGAAATATAATTTGTAAGGTGGCAACTATTAAGTTGGCCTGTGATGACAATCGTGGTGAGAGTTTTCTATGCTCAGATTTAACTGGTGTTGTTTGTTTACATCATTAAAGTGCGAATATTAGACGTAATTTATAAAGTAAATGTTAAATATGAATAAAGTGTAAGTAAATTTTTAATCTCATTTAAGGACAGGCTAACCCAGGTATTTTACACAGTAGGCCCAAACAGCATCTCGTACGTTACTCCCCACAATTACTGCGAAAACTTACCACACAGCAATGGCAGCGACCATTAGGAAAAAATACAGGTATAAACATCTATAACTGCATTACAAAGGATGTCGTACCGGTTGTGTTGATAAATGATAACCTCGCCACTTGGTACACATGCGGGCCAACTGTCTACGATGCCTCTCATCTCGGTCATGCGAGCTGCTACGTGAAACTGGATATAGTGCAACGTATTCTACGCCAACATTTCGGCATTAATTTAGTCACAGCTATGAATATCACAGATATTGACGATAAAATTATAGCAAAAAGTCGCGAGACAGGCCATGATTGGAGAGAAATAGCTAAAAAGCACGAAATCGAGTTTTGGCAAGATTTACGAAAATTAAACATTATCGAACCAAACATGAAAATACGAGTCACCGATAATATATCGAAAATCATTGTATTTATTGAGAAAATTTTGAAGAAGGGCAAGGCCTATGTGGGAAAAGATAATTCAGTGTACTTTGATGTTAAAGCATTTCCTTACTACGGCAAATTGCAAAAAATTAAGCTTGAAGAAGAAAATTCCGCTTTGGCATTGCGAAACAAAGAATCTGCTGCCGATTTCGCTCTGTGGAAATCACGGAAAACGCCTGATGAACCTTCTTGGGAGTCGCCGTGGGGTCCTGGACGGCCCGGTTGGCATATAGAATGTAGCGTACTGGCAAGTATGATATTTGGTAATAGATTAGATTTTCATGCTGGTGGCGTCGATTTAAAATTTCCACATCATGAAAACGAAGAGGCACAGAGCTGCGTTTACCATGACACTCATCAATGGGTTAATTACTGGGTTCATACAGGACACTTAAATGTAAAAGGACACACTGAGAAAATGTCGAAGTCTTTGAAAAACACGATATCCATTGACCAGCTCCTGTCACAGTATTCCCCAGATGCTTTCAGAATGGCATGCGTGCTTTCAAATTACCGCAGTTCCGTCGAGTATAGTCATGAACTAATGGAAAATGCTAATAACACTTTACGTAAATTTAAATCGTTCAGAGCAGATTGTCGAGCTTATCTGAATGGTCAGAAACCGGGCAGCGATTTCGATTCCAGTGAAATTTTTCAGGATATTAACAAGGCATCTGCAAATATTGATGCGTGCTTCAGACAAGATTTCGATACTGCCCGTTCGATCTGTGTTCTTTCTGAATTAATTAATAATACAAGTCGCTGTATAAATTCGAATACTGCCGTCTCCATCGACCGTCTAATTTCATCAACACCTCTAGATGTGATTGCAGCTGTTGACAACTTTGTGGACAAAACACTGCAGAATTTTGGTTTCAGTTTTGTAGAAAATTCGAGATTAACGGAAAGTAGCATTAATTCCGAAGTTGATTTAAATGCACTAATAGATGATATACTGAAATCTAGGAGAGTTATGCGCGATAAGGCATTCGCGCTTAAAAATAAAGATCTATTTCAAATTTGCGATGATTTGAGAAATTGTCTGAAGGAACATGGTATTGAAATAAGAGACCACAATCAAGGCAGTTCCTGGAATTACGAAGCGAAGAAGAAGTGAATATTGAAAGGAGTAATATTCCGCAATTATCAGTAAGATTTATTTTATTGAATAGACTAAAGATTGTGTGCATTCTCCCCTTGAATTCTAGATTAAAGAAATAACATTAAGCGTTATATGTAAAGTATTTATGCTCTAGAATGTAAGGTTTGTGAAGAGCTTTCAGAAAGTATCTAAATTTTACAAAACTTAATAAAGTAACTCTTATTTTAAATTTACTCCTTTATATTTTCACTTTGGGACACAATTGTACTGTTAGGTACATTTTAGCATAGCTTCACGGAAGTGAAACATTTTTTATGAGGTACTGCTGGGTTAAAATGTCGACCGGCTCGCAGCAGTCGCTCTGCCAAGACAAACACTACTAAAAACGAGACTGAACTACTAGGCGCTCATAAACAACAGATGGAGAATTTGTGTTTAAATTTAAGAACCACTGTGGTATAAAAGTTGAGAAGCAACTGGATAATGCAGATTTACCGCCTGCCTATCTCATGTTTATGAGCGCCTGTGCTTTGGCCAGCGGCACCAGATATAAATAAAATTCTTACATTTCCAGTGCCTCCCTAACTTTCATGCGTTCGCTTCCGAGAACGAAAAACGAGGCTGAACTACCAGGCGCTCATAAGCAACAGATGGAGAATTAGTGTTTAAATTTAAGAGCCACTGTGATATAAAAGTTAAGAAACAACTGGATAATGCAGATTTATCGCCTGCCTACCTCATGTTTCTGAGCGCCTGTGCTTCGGCCAGCGGCACCAGAAATAAGTAAAATTCTCAAATTTCCAGTGTCTCCCTAACTTTCCTGCATTATGCAGTTGCTTCCGAACTTTTATAGCACAGTGGCTCTGAAATGTTAACGCTAATTACTCGTCTGTTTATGTGCGCCAGGCAGTGCCGGCTGTTAAGAAATGTCAAATTATTTGACATTATTTGGCTCCCAAATCTGGTCACACAGGTTAAATAAAAAGATGACGCATATAAAAGATAAAATAGTAAGTTTTCCTACTGCTATGACGTAAGGAGCGATCACAATTTGTTTTAATGTTTCCAGAGAACGAAGAAAGAACGAAAATATATACTTGAAATGACACATCGCCGAAACCGATTTGTCTACAAACCAAAGATTCCGACAGGGATCCCCTCCAAATAATTTCTTAGTGGTTACCTCAATCTAAATCTTATTTCTAATGGACCCTTTCACAGCCAAAATTCACATTATATCTCCGAATTATTTTTTTCTTTTATATAAAGAGGCCTTTTATAGTGAAAGAAGTCGCTACAAACTGAAGGCTGTTTAATTTAATAATAAAAATTGAAATGGAAGGGCAAAAAAAGTTTGCTGAAACCTGAAAATCGAGACTCGATGCTTATCAGATTGTATTTTCCAGTACAAAAACAACGTTTCAATATCGGACAGCTGTGGGGAGTTGTTTACATTTCGCTTGAATGCTCAAAGAAAATTGCACAAATTGTTAATTGTAATTGCTTAAAAAATAAATGAATACATTTAAACAAAGTAATACTGTAAGTGTAACACTGGAGAAGAAATGAAAGTGGATAACGACAGTAGCGACGCACCGTCCTCAACATCTAGTGGTAATGGCAACAACAACCCAAATAACAAAGTGGTGGTCGTAGGAGCTCCGATGCCAAAGCATATACCGTTTCCAGAGATGTCCGCCGGCAGTTCCGAGGTCCTCAACGAACTGATAATGTTTTTGTTCATTACATGCGCAGCGGCGATGCAGTTCATTAATATATACCGGACTATTTGGTGGCTCCCAGAATCGTATACCAATCACACAATTGTAAGGAGTTTTTGCTTGCAGTTAAGTTACTTAATTTTATTCTTTTAGAATCTGTACCTCATAGAACCATATTTGATTGTTTTCATCGTGGTCATAACTGCACGGCGCCTCGTCTATCGTTTGCTTCTGCATGCCCTGGAGTACCTCGTCACCACCACACACACCAAGATTTCAAGGTCGGTGACGAAGTACAGCTTCGCTAGTGGACTGCTGGTAGTGTTGGCTGCTTGTATAGCGCAGATTTATGCCAGACAAACTTACTTATCCTTCTTTCTTTTAGTGTATCCGTAAGTGATGCAAGCTAGTACTGTAATTAATTTGAAAACTAATTTTAGAAATTTTGCAGCATGGTTGTTTATCTGCTAATTTTTGGCTTTCAAATTGAACCTTTCTTGCGCACAACCTGCGAGGTTGAAGGATCTTATTTGAATGGTATGCCAATGCATTGCTGCTCGACCAGCCCTTCCACGATTCGCCAAGAAATCGAACTGTTAAAAAATGATTTCAACAATCGCTTCAAGCAAGTCATCTTCACTTCCATTGTGAATGCATACTATGCGGGTTTCGTGCCCTGTTTCTTCGCTCAGAACTTCATTTACTACAACGTCCTCTGGGCTACGCAACACATCGTCTTCATTTGGTTGAGTGGATTCACCATGTGCACCGTGTTCTGTTTTCCAGCTAAATACAGCGATATCTTGCATCGCGCCTCGTTACATTTGGGTCATTGGCTTCGTGTGGATGGACGTCATGGTGCAGCGGCTGGTATTGTTCTGCCGCCCAGTGTATGGAGTAAAACTGTTGCTTGGCCAAATGGTAGTGTTGTGCGACATGCGGGCGACGTGTTCCGCTGCAATGGTCCAGTAACCGTTGCAATGCCTGGTAGTGCTAGTCACTCGCGTTTCTATGTAAGTTTAGTTTTGAGTCGACACATGTCCGTGTTACTTCCAGTGTACTTCCTTACCAAATCCACTTACTATTGTAAGTGTAAAGAGAACTCGTTTCTAATTACAGATATTTGGTTTTTCCATTTTTAGAAACTCTTCCACAACCCGGAAATCATTTATTTGGTGCTGGCAGCAGTGCAGGGTTCCATCGTCTTATTACAGCTAATATTCCTGTATTATGCCATCGAATGGCATTTCGTATTATCCATAAGTTTTCTAGCTTTAACAAATCAGTTTACTTTTTTCAAAATTATGCGAGATTATTTGATAACGAGACGTATTTACGCTGCGGAAGCATCTTTTACAGACAAGATTAACATACTTCATTATAACTAAAACTATATTTTTTAAATTAATTGTTAAAAATGCTTTTTCTAATTAATAAATATTTATTCATACGAAATTTTTAATATGAACTTCAAAAGTTTTAGTTATAGATACTTTTTGCAGAGAACAATTTAAAATGTATTTATTATTTATTTAAATGTATTATACATTACAATAAAAATTTTAAACCTAACAAATTTATAAAAACAATGTAATTTGAATTTTAAATAAAAATTACAATATCCAGTTTCCCAGATTATTTGTATCGATTAGATAAGAATGTTGTCCGCAAGCCTCGTACGTTTCGTGGTATCACGTTGCATTTTTTGGTCAATGCCACGTCGATAATGGAAGTATTCTTCACGTATCTGTTCATCCAAGGGACCCCACTCGGTCGAAGGTTTAAAAGCATTTCGAACGCGCTGAGTTCAAGTAAAGTTTAGTTTTGTGAATATCTTTTTTAGCAGAGCTATAAAATACTGATAACTTTTGCCTTAGAAGTACTTGTTAATTGTAAATAGCGAGTACTTGTCAATTACAAATGGCAAGTAAATGTATACAATAGAACTAACGAGTATTTTTACCTAACTTTCCTAGACTATCATTGCAATAACTTTATAATTCAATTCATAACTACAATTACATAAAAATTAACTATAATTTTTAAAAATTTCAATTACTGGAATTTTACAGAATCTTCAATACTACTGAAAATCCAGTGGATCTACAACCGCAGACACTTGGGTCTCACCTAGTATCGCCATATGAGATTGGTGAGTATATATGAGCCGCGAAAAATTCGCCTTCAAGCCACGTATTTTAGTAGAATCTGCGAAATATTGTAACCATCGCCTACTGCAAAGAAGTGCAAGAATTAGCTGCACAAACGGCTAAGCATACGCGGCAGGCAAACAAAACGTGACAATTTAAGTGTTATTCATTTATTCTGCGGGGCTTCATCCCACAGTACATTCACAGCCACATGAACACCTATCGTGTGGCTGAAAAGAAGTAGGAAAAGTGAAGACAAACGAAATGCCGAGCTTACTGCGGAGAGCATAAACAAGCCCCTCGCATGGTTCTCTGCGCTCCGTTATATATATAATTTTTTGTATTATTATTACATTTTGTATTTCAGTGTTTGTATAATTGTTTGTTGCTAAATTTATTGGTGCTGTTGATATTTGTTTTGTCCTTTACACTATGTTGCTCGTCGTGTGTTCATATTGTTATTTGAAACTATTGTTTTATTTTTATTTCCGCCAACACTTTCCATAAAAAATTTCGGTAAGCGCACCTCCGCCTCCAACCGC
The DNA here is from genome assembly GCA_922984085.1 of Sicus ferrugineus. Taxonomy (NCBI): domain Eukaryota; kingdom Metazoa; phylum Arthropoda; class Insecta; order Diptera; family Conopidae; genus Sicus; species Sicus ferrugineus. The sequence goes on from OV277354.1 coordinate 8,793,961, forward strand.
GGTCACGACACAACTGAGACATACATATTTTAAGAACTTGAGAAGATTTGAAAGTGGCATATTACACGGTGACGCTTGACGCCGTGTATTCGAAGTAATTCAAAGTAACTCTAACTTAATAATTGTAATTGTATTTATACTTATAGCTACTCGCGTGTAGGGTATTTAGACTTCGGCCTAGCCGAAGGCAACACTTTTACATGTTTCAACTCACCTCCATCAAACTCGCACGTTCACTTGTTTGACTGCAGATGCTATAAACAGCCCATCCTGGAATTTGAAGAAGTCCGATGGCAGCTAATAACCAACCAAAAACTGAAATTGTTGGGCTTATGAACTCTTCTTGAGTAAGATTATAATTTCCTACCATGAGCTATGTCGGGATATGCTATATTTTTGTAAGTAAGCGGTTTTAAATCAACGAGGGTATACATCAGCACGGCTAACATGAGGCCCGGGGTAATAACGCTCCAACATAGACGCCAATAGATGTTTGTTTTCTGGCCGAACATAAATTCTATATCTTCGCAAAAACGCTTCACACCTAAAGGAATAGAGTTTCATCGAATTTGCTTTTACAATTTTTAACTTATAAAAAATTAAAGCCAAAGGTATTCCCCATAATTTTAAAGTCTTCTTACCGTATACCCAACCTACTGCCAACAATTCACCAATCGCCAAAATTAGTGCCGTAAACGAGACACCGTAGAAATCGACCAAATTTAATATAAACTGTCCACCTGGTGTCATGTAGACAAGGCTTACACTGAAGCCCATCAGCGATAGTGCCAGAGCCAAAGTCCAGTTACGTACACGAAGAAAACGATCGCGTATAACGCGGATGATGCAAGAACCCATGCCCACAGTACTACCGATGCCTAAGACAAAGAGCATTAAGAAGAAAAGGACCGCGAACGCCTTTAGGTAGTTGTGCTTTTGTTTATAACACGTAGCCCATGCTAAGGCCCAGTACCTGCGGAATGAAGTCAAATTTCGATATGGCATCGGGGTAAGAGATGAAAGCCAGACCAGAACCACCCTTAACAACGCTTGCGATATCCTCGGTGTTCGTTTGGAAAGCCAAGTTACCCAGGATACCGAAGGTAATGCAACCAGCAATAATGGAAGAACAGGAATCCATGGTGGTGATAATCACAATGTCTCTGTTGAAATTGCAAAATGTGGAGAGAATATTATTAAGTACTGTTAAAAATATGCTTTTAAAAATTCCTAAAATATTAAAGAAATATGGAAAAAGCTGAAAGCTTTCTAAATATGAAGAAATTACGAAAACTTATAATCTGGATGCTAAAAGTTTCTAAAACATAATTTAGATTTCTTATGAACTTCTGTAATTTTTCTCCCAAATACGCCACGAAGTACCTTTCTGTAAAAATAGTTTTACTTACTTGTAAACATTACGCGAAAAATTATTGTAAGAAGCATACGTGATTAAGGTTCCAAAACAAATGGCCAGAGAAAAGAATACTTGAGTAACGGCGGCATACCAGACCTCAAAAATTAAACAAAATATTTAAACGTTATGTCAATTATATAAACACTTATTAGTATTTTCTTTTTATTTACCAGAGGATTCAGCAACTCCTTCCATTGCGGCTTGAAGAAGTAAATAATGCCATCCCAGGCTCCTGGCAAGGTCACCGCACGTAACAAAAGTATTATAAGCACTACGTAGGGAAAAACACCCAAGAAATATGCAGCTTTTCCGGAACTTTTTACTCCTTTCAAATCGCCACGTATGTACTGTTAAAATGTTGACATATTCGAATTGGAAAAGCTTTACCTCTCATCAAAACCACACCGATAACTAGCCAAGCTACTGCTAAACATCCAACTAAATCCAAATTAGGCCAGCCGATGCCATCGGAAATATGCTGCTTCTCATTAAGTATTTCCCGTCTGTTGGGAGAAAAATTAAAGTAGTTAAAAAACTTGAAATATTTACACAAAACTATGATTGCAAACGATGTTATTCATTAATTAAATTTTACAAAAATCTTTACAATAATTTTTCAATTTAATTATTAATAGTACTTTGATTATATTTTATATTACTTGTAATCGTAACTTTGACAAACTCACTGAAAATACAATTCAGCAGATGATATTCGTGTAATGTTGTCCGCCCATAATACGGTTTCATTTCGCAGACTACCATCCAGACACTGAACACCCCATTCTGGACGACAATAAGTCCACGGCAACACCGTGGAAAAGGAAGCGACTAAAAACCGTAATGTCAAGGCCATGATACTGGAGTAATATGTAATTGAGGCCATGGTGGCCAATACTTGTCCAGCAGCGACACCTGGAATTTTGTATAAAATAGAATAAAATAGAACTCACTCCTCCCCACATCTAAATTTACCTTTCAGTACAGGTGCCATGGAGAATGCCTTGATGGCGCCACGTCCCGAAAACTGTCCCACAATGATTTCCAAATAGTAAACCGGGCGTCCTATGATAAGCAATACTATCAAGTAGGGTATAACAAAAGCACCGCCACCATTTTGAAAAGCGATATACGGAAAGCGCCATATATTGCCCAATCCCACTGAAAGTGAGATGCAGGAAAAGAGGAACTCAATGTCGTTGCCCCATTGTTCTTTGGCTTTTGCTCGCAGCGCTTCGCCAGTGGTGACAATTCGGGTGCGCTGCTTGGAATCCTTGAGCATTTTTCTGTGCTCCAGATAAATAAATCAGCCAAGTAAAGAACGAGTACGACCACGAGTTCGGAACGATACGATTACAATGCAAGTTGGTGAACAACTGGTGCAGAATTTAAAACTGCTGTCTTGTATGTCAAGAAGCTTTTCGAGTGGGTTCATTAAAAAGTAGGATGATTTTATTGCCGTGAAGATGCCGCTTTTTAGAACAATTTTTCAATTAAGCTGCATTTTGAGTTAAGACGACCTACGTCTCTACAATTCTGGTTATTTTTTTTATGGCAATCATAAAATCTAAAGAGTTGTTATCAATTTTAAAATGTGTATAAAATTACTGTGATTTAATATAGAAATTTCTCGTGATTGGTTGTGATTTATAAGGAAAGGCATTAAAATAAGTGTAAAAATTACTGCAAATCGCTAGATTTTCCTCACACATTCCTCATTTTGTTTGCTTAGAATTTGTTTTAGTACAGAAAAATATTTTTCTTATCTGCAATAAAAAAGAAATATTTGTTTTTATTATATAATAAAATACAATTTATCTAGAAAGATAAAGTATTTCTATGAAGAAAAACCATAAAAACTTAACCTATTGAGTTATAACAACCAACTTACTTTTGTTTCCCAATTTAATTGTGAAATTTTAAATGCACTATAAAATAATTAATTTCTTTTTGTACTTATATTCGAAATAAGTAAAAAAAAATTGAAAGCAGTACTAGTGCATATATTGCGTGCTAAGTTTTGGATTTCAAAACATGATAAAAAGTCGTCGGATTGAGGTACACCGACCAAATTTGTGGCCGAACAACAAACTCCGGCGGACAAACACGATGTAACAAATCGTCGCAAGGCAGCAGATAAGAAGAGAAGCTGAAGTTCTCTTGTATTTTGTGCGGAAATCATAATCATAACAATCAAAGCCCGGAACGCCAAATCACTTTGAAACCCATCAAAAAACAACTGCATCACCTAGAAACTCGGTGCAAACAAAACAAGTGTATCAATCACTTTGTACAAAACAAAACGAAAGCAACAGAGGAGTCTTTGGAAAAAAAAATATATCAGAAAAGCAGGCTGGGTGAAGAAATAATTTTCCGGAAAAAATTAAAATGAACAGACAGGACTGGAAAAACTAGAAGGTAAATGTAGTTCACTGAGCCACAAGGAAGAATCAGTTTGCATTCTACAGCAACCTTCCGATATATCAGCAGCAACTAAATACAATCGTCACCCGCATGGCCGTCGCATCCACCATCCCGATACAAGAACATTAAGCAGTCGGTAGCGAACTCGAAGCAGCAGTAGCGCCACAGACGCCTGAAGCGGCCATTCCTTGTTTGCTGATGCCCCCGATCATAGCATTGTGTCGACAACCGGAGCAGTCTCAGCTGCAGCATCGGGATTCGCCAACCGCAATATATTCGCCCTGCAGCATCAAGTCGCAGCTGCAGGCGCATCCACCAAAAGTTCTGCTGCCGACGCTGCTGCTGCTAAAGTCGACGTATAACGTCGTCTGTTTATTCAGGGTTCGCCGCCACATCAACTTGCTCGAGATCGCGTCCAACGATTGCGTGTGGAGTTCAGACGCAAGGTCACCATGAAACACAACATCATCATCGAGGCGTATAACGTCGTGAACGTAGTGGACAAACCGCTGGAAAAACAAAGGACAAATCCATACAAGTAAGGAAGTTCTATTCGGTCTACCTTCATATATATATATATATCTATATAAGGCTCTATCTGGCCACCTATACAGTTGCGTAGTGCTCAATCTGACGTTCAACGCTCTAAGTTGCCGGTTCTGGAATGTCGATGTATACTACTTGGAAATAAGGGTACACCGAATACTAGATGTTGGCTATCAATATGAAGTGACAATTGACAGAAACCATCGCGATTTTCGAGAATTGTTGTCGGTTGAACTGGTCAAACGCGAGCCCGCGCTTGAGCATTTGAACCGGCAATCATTCTCTTAAATCGTAATAGCGTATGACTGTCGAGTGTGACGTCGTATTGATAGACAGCATCTAGTATTCGGTCTACGTTTATTTCGAAGTAGTTAACACCGACACTCCAGAGCCGGCAGTGCGGTTCTGGAAATCATTTTCAAAATTCACAAATTTCACAATGAGATATTGCATACGCATAGAAAGCACACCATCATAAGCAGTCTTCAGGATGAGCATGTATATTGTATCTTATAGTCGAACTAGACCGACTATAACTCCCTTAATTGTTTTTTTGATTAATTTTCGTTGGAAAAAGTATTAGTATTAAATTAAATTTAAGAGTATTTTGCCCAAAAATTTAAAACAGAAAAAAACGCTTTTGCTCGAGAAATGTTAAATAATAGTGATATATTTAAAATCATGTGACTATTTTATATTCCACTATAAAGATTAGAATTGTGTACTGTAGAACGGTGTTTCGTAACAATTCTTTGTGTGAAATAAAAGTAAAATATTTAATTAGTGTTGTTTCAATCCCTGAAACTTTTCTAAAATAAGAGTTTGTTGCCAAAGCAGAAGTATGATGGGGGAGAACTGATTGTTATTTAAGTGGTGTACCATTTTCCAGACCTCTAAAAATCACCCTTTCGCCAACAGCAAGAAATCCAACTACAGTTGACGATTCCTAAAAGAATAAAACCTATTTTGCTGACAAAACTTTTGTATAATTCAAATTTTTATTTGTTATTTAACTACATTCAATGAAACATAAATTAAACACCTATTAAATTTAAAAATACTAAGTTACAAAATAATTATTGAGGCACTTTTTGGTGTTAACAGTTTAATATTACTAATTATGAACGAACGATCATAGTTTGAATTTCAAGAGGATATGATATTTTATGATTTAGTTTTTGTGGTTTAGTTTTGTGGTGTCAACGTTAGTAGAAACATATAAACTAATATTTTAGTTAAAGCTTAATTACAACAAAATACTATTTACAATGTTAAGTAGTTATCTAAATATATAAGAATACAGAAACAAGTGTTGGCACAGTAATATAATTTCTATTTGAACAATTTTCAAATTTATTAATACTTGGCAGTCTGTCGTGTTTTCATTTTAATCTATCATTAAAATTTCATTATATTTTCTTGTTCAAGCAGTAAAATATTTACATACGGAAAACATATTTATAATATATTTTGCTTTTTGTAATACTTAATTTTTCGCCACTTAACTAGTTTGTATTTACAGGATATGTTTTTGCAATTTTTTGTTATATTATTTTTTGTTTTTAGAAAAATATTTTTGGAAGCCTTTGTGTTCTACTAAAGTAGAGAAGTAAAGGGTTACATTTCAAAGCAGATGCAGCAACAGCAAGCTCAAGAGAAGTACAATTAACGACAGTAAGGAGGAGGATATAGGTACAATCAAGGACAAAATCACAAGTTTTTATATGCCTAATGAAATAAAATCTACAGACAACATTCTTAAATAATTTTTACTTTTGTAACTGATTTTTTCTTTAAGTAATATCTTGTATAAGCAAAAGTTTTTCCAAACCAAAACCTAAAATACGAAGTACACCAGCTGTTATTTCGAAGAGAAAATACAACTAATTTCAGTTTCGCAAATGAAAAATACAATTTATGCAAATAACTATTATTTTGTAAACGTAAAAGTACACCTAATTAAATAATTAATAAAAATACTGAAAGAATTGGAGTTGACTTAAAATAAGCAAAAATTATTCTTAATTCTTTCACAACAAAAATCTCTGAGCTTGCCCGAATATTAGTGATTACAGAACAGTTTTGAAATGCATTTTTCTTTCAATGCCTGCAAATTTCTATCTACAATTTATTGTATAAAAATTGGACGAGTTTTTGAACAATCTGAATAAGTTTTGCGTAATGTCGTGCTGGACTCAAATCTTTACTCTCCCCTAAATCCTCCTCTCAGGAACACTTGGTAAACACTTACAAAGAAGTTACTAAATTACATATAAATCTCGAAATGTTACGAAAAGCCACGACTGGGCGATTGCACAGGTGACGGCGGTGGTGGCAGCGGCGAGAAGTACGTCGATGAACGCGAACTCGGCGATGGCGGACACGACGACTCCGGAACTATTCGAACGTCACTGTGGTAGTGCGAGCGTGGGGTTGGTGGTGGTGGGTACGGCTCGCTGTCGTACTGATATTGCAGACAAGCGGCTGCTGCCGACGACGAAGACAGTTTTGTCGCTCCGTTGCTGTTGTTGCTGTTCGATTTGCTGGTGTAGTTCGAATCGGACTCATCGCAGATGTCCGTGGAGCAGGGTGTGGGTGGAGGCGGTTGATTGATGATTTTGTAGTGGCGATACGGACGGCGCGACCGTGTCGCTGGCGATGGTGGTGGGTTGATGGGGTAGGCTACCATGCTGCTGCCGTTGGTTGTTGAGCTGGAGGCCCCGGTGATGTGGTTGCGATCGTACGAGTTGACGCTGCTGCGCGAGTTGAGGTTCGACATGCGTACGGCATCAGCCACGGAAGCAATTTTGGAGACACGCTGCGACTTGCTCAGTGATGATGGAGACAAGGGGTCGGTGGCCTGATCATCTTTGGGTTCATTGCTTCGCTTGCCGAGGCGGGAGCGACAGAATTGCAGCAGATATACGATGGAGAAGATGCTTACCATGGTAGCACCGATCAGGATCATGAAGGCCTTCTTGTCGGAGACGGGTGCCATGCGGCGCGTATTGGCCTGCGAGCACATTTCCGCACTTTCATCAGCGCCATCGGCACAGTTGTCCCAACCATCGCAGAGGTATGTGGCTGAAATGCAGACCTGCGGATGAGGTGAGGGATTATTTTAAGTACGGATTCGTTTCTATAAGAGTCACTTACATTATTGATAGGACACTGAAAGTCGCCTGGACGCTTGCAGCAATCCGCCTCATCATGACCATTTGCGCAGTTGGTGGTGCCGTCGCAGACCAGCGACATATCAATGCATTCCCCCGACTGACAGCTAAACTGATCGGGACGGCAGGAGGGACAGCCAACCTCGTCCGACTTGTCGGGACAGTCATTCTGTCCATCGCAACGCCATGATGCTGGTATGCAATCCTTATTCATATCACTGTTGGGACCGCTGCCAACTACAGGTGCGGCGCAGGTAAAATGATCGGGGCCGCAAGCTGGTAGAGCGCCACAATTTTGCCGATCCTCCAAAAGCATTAAATTCTTCGGACACGAGCAAGTTTCACGTGAGCGACCTCCTTCTGCCGATGCGATGCAGATGTGAGAGCACTTTGTACGTCCATGCAGGCAGGTATGATTGCGGAAAAGTTTCGATTCTGGTGTCCAGACAGCCACAATATCAGTGATTTGAGGTAATCGCTGAATTTCGGGACGACGACCATCACCCATCACTGTTATGCGCTCGACTCCGGTCTTGTCGTCCAACCAATAAACGAATCCTTGAAGAGCGGCGATCGAAATCACTTGTGAGATGTGAGTGGAGACAAGAATTTTTCTAGAAAAATGAAATTTGTTAAATTCCGCTTTATGCCAAATCGCTCAAAACCAATCGCTCGAGATTAAAAAATGACAGATAGGCCAGAAGAATTTTTGTGCACTTTGCCATTTTTTAGTGATTTTTAACATTTCTGGTCTATCTGGAGTATCGTTTGCGTGATCTGAGATGTAATTGTGTCAAATCGCGAGGTCGACAAATCACCAAAAATTAATTAGGGTAAAAAAATCTGTTCTCACTACTAATCAACACTTACTTATTTTTGCCGTTGATGTCCATCATGTCGATACGTTTACCATGAGCATAGTAGACCACGTCACTCTGCTGGTCGATAGCCAAGGCTGTTACGCCCTCTAATTTAAAAGCTAATACGACGCGATCAGCACCATCTACGCGTGATCGTATGATTGCTTGTTGACTGCCAACATCGGTCCAGAAAAGTAGTCGCTTCATTGAATGCACAGCAATATTACGAGGCTTCTCAGAGTCACCAGTGTCGATGACACCAATGGAGTCGCCCTCAAAACTGTAAAAGGAAGCAAAATTTATCAGTGGATGTGAGGAGTTGATTAAAGTGGACTCCACATACCTCGTCACATTAATACTGTTTGTGTGCGAACAAGTCCAAAAGAGTAGACGGCCAATAACGTCCAAAGCAATATCAAACGGTTGGGAACCTGAACCAACGAGGACTGTCATGCGAGTACCATTTGCTAGGGATCGTTTGATACTGTGACTGCGGCCTTCAACCTGAAAATAATTTAAAAATAAATTATAAGGGAAAAAGATTCTCTAAATATAGAGATCATAGCAAATCAATAGAATTTGAAGAGTATTCAAATAGCTCACCCAGTATATGTAGTGTGTAATGGGATCATATTCTACAGAGCGTATATTTTTCCCCGTCACCGGCAGCGGTACATCCGGACAGTCTGTTGTGTTCGGCAGCAAGCGACCGAAGCTGTTTCTTTGACTAAAGATTATATAGTTTCTGGGTGGATTACAGGAAAAGTTATCTTTTCCCAGAGTATAGTGAGTTGGACAGGCGCAGGTCATGCCACGCCTACCGGGCAACGCCAAGCAAAGGTGTGAACAGCCTCCGTTATTAACTTTACAAAGATTGCTTCCTGTTTGCCGATTATCGTAGAAAATCAGTAACGAACTAATGTAAGTCATGCCGCTGTGTACCAGACTTCGATTCTGACCACTCAGCTTGTGTACGCGTTCAATGTCGCCTGTGTTCCAGTCACTCCAGTAGACATAATCTTTGTAAAGAGAAACAGCGTAGGGTTCATCAATGTCCGTGCTGACCAAAACTTGACGTCTTTTGCCATCCCAGTCAGCGGATTCGATTTTAGTGGGCCGCGATTGAGTAGCCCAGTAAAGACGCCGTGTCTCCGGATCCATAGTGAGACCGGTTGCATGATTGGCCGCCGAAATAATAGTTTGCAACTCCGAACCATCCATGGCTGCACGTCTAATAGAATCCGAAGGTGATTCTGTCCAGTACATGTAGCCCTTTTTGGGCTCGAGCACTAACGATCGCGGCTCCTCCACCCCTTTCCACAGCAGCACACGTCTACTGCTACCATCCAGGTGGGCCACCTCTATACGACGTGCTTCCGAGTCCGTCCAGTAAATGTTGTGAGCCAACCAGTCCACCGCTATGCCTTCTGGCCGTATAAGACCGGCATCGACGATGCGTTGTACATACGAACCGTTCAAGAAGGCTCGGAAAATGCACTTGGCCTTTTGATCTGTCCAGTAGATGCGTCTCTCGGCAACATCCACGTCCAGCGCATGAGCATCGCGTACATCCTTGAACGGTATCTTCTCGTCGTTGTGGTTTCCTTCGTTGTAATCGATTGAGATGCGTCCAATGTGTTCCTGGCGCGAGAAGAGTAAAAATGCATCGGGTACCACGCAGGTTTTCTTGTCATTGGCCAATTCTAGTTCTATTGAGCAACGGCACACGTAGTCACGCGGCCGATTCAGGCAGAGATGTGAGCAACCGCCGTTACGTATGGCACAGGCATTCGTACCCTTAACTTCACGTAAACGAGTTACTTTCAATCCCATGAGATCGGGATACTGATCCACAACAATAATGCGATTGTTCCCAGTGATTTTATGAGCACGATCAATTGAACGACGTTGCCAGTCAGTCCAATACAAGTAATCATCCAGAATGCTGAGGCCAAACAGGTGCTTTAGATTGTCACTGATGACGACACGCCGATCAGAACCATCCATGTTGGCAACTTCAATTTTGTCTGTTTTTCCATCGCACCAGTAGATCGTCTTCGCTTCGATGTCGAGAGCAATGCCGTTCGGCCAACCTAAGTCATCTGAAACCAAAACAACACGCTCTGAACCATCTAGGGAGGCCCGCTCCACTTTAGGCTTCTTTTCGTTCCAATCACTCCAGAACATCCAGCCGAGAGAGGGTGCCAGCGCTATAGCTCGTGGCTCCTCCAGATGCTCGTAGATCAGCACCTTGCGTGCTGAACCGTCTAATCGGCACACCTCAATGCGATCGGTTACGGTGTCGGTCCAATAGAGATTTCTGGCCAACCAATCCACAGCCAGGCCATCGGGGTGACGAACTTCCGATGTTACAAAATCTGTGATGCCTGTACCATCGGGACGAGCACGACGTATGGTGAAAGCTTCGACATCGGACCAATAAATGTACTCCTCGACAGGATCGTAGTCTATCGCAATGGCGTACTTGACTTTGCCCAGCGGCAATGGGAAGATCGTGTAGTCCGGCGAGTCCAGTGAGATTCTGCTTATCTGCCCGCGCTGCACAATGAACAACATTTCCTGGGAACCATTCGCGCAGGTGGAGGGTGAGATCAACTTGACCCCTGTAGGACAAGCGCAACTAAAGCCCTGTGCATTTGTGGCCAGCAGACACAAGTGCGAACAGTTGCCGTTGTTATGAAGACAGGGGTTGTCATGGAACGGCTGTAGCGAGGGATCCCAGGTGCGCACCGAATTGGGAGCCTCGGGAGTATCAATCAACTCCTTCATTTCCCTGGTTTCCAAGTCGTAGGCGTTCAGAGAGCCGCGTGACCAATCGGTCCAGTATAGTTTGTAATCAAAGTACGTCAAGCTATACGGATACTTAAGGTTGCTGACGATATTGCGACGATTGCTGCCATCCAGCTTCATGACATCAATAAACTTGAGGTGCCCGTCGGCCCAGTAGATCAGTTCATTGTGCAAATCGACCGTCAGGCCGTTCGGCCAAAAGACGTTATCCTTCACCAGGGTCATACGTGTCAGCGGATCACCATCCATGCTGGCGCGCTCTATTTTCGGATATTCGCCCCAATCGGTCCAGATAAGCAAGCGTTTCGCTGGCACCAAAGCAATGGCACGTGGTTGATCCAAATCAGTCCAGAAGAGTACCTTCTGATATCTGCCATCGATGGTGGCCACCTCGATGCGATTCTTCTCACCATCCGTCCAGTAGATTTTATCAGTGTACCAGTCGATGGCCAGGCCTTCAGGTTTATCCAGACCCGAAGATATAACAGTATGTTTTTGCGCCTTCAGAATCGGTCCGGTGGTGTTAACATTTATGCATTCTATGATTTCACGGCCACAATCGGTCCAGCAGACCAGATTTTTAGCATAATAGAAGTCGATGGCCATAGTTTCGACGAGATCCTTGACGAGGATATCGATCTGAGGGGCGCCTGTTGGTTTCGTGATGTTTGCCACTTGAATGTCATGATAGGTGGTGAAAAGTAGGGTGGCAGGATGATTGTTGAAGGACGATGTCATCGGGGAGGTGAGATAAGCTGAAAAAAGAGAATTATTATAATATATACATTGATAACAAATAGTGGGTTAAATAAAAGTGCTTACTCTTTCTCGGCAGCTTTTTGCGGTTAGGTAAGATTATTTTTATATAAACTGGCTCAGTTTTGATAACGTTACCCACCCATCACAAGCACCTTGGTATAATTTTTATTGTAAGTTTTCATTTCATTGCACATAGATATATATATTATTTTTACAGGTGGACAGATTTTTAAAGCACACCTCTGAGGAATTCTTAGATCCATTGACTTGCAAAACGCTATGTGGACTTAGTGAGATATCTTTTTGAATATGTTCTCTTCTAGAATTGGTTAGCATATTCCTTAGAATATACAATTGAGTTGAAAAGGTATGAAAATTGCACACAATTTGCACCGTGGCACCTTTCCGTGGAAAGGCATCCGTAGGATTTTATGTCGTCTTATTCGCCGCGATGTTGGTTTCTTAATATCAGAAGTTGTACTCATAGGCTTATATATAATAAGTAATATTTTATTTATTAAGGATATTATCGAGGGCAGGATTGTTTCTCCAGAACTTCTAGCAGTCATAAATTTTTGGTGCACTAGACGCTTCTTCAATAGACAACTGGAGGATGTTATTAATAATTTGTAATTTATCTATTTATATATCCTGTTGAATTTGACTGAAGTTTACTTTTGTCTAAAACTGAGTTTGTTAAAATCTAAACAAAATGCAAGTAACTTCGAGAATAAAACTTAAAATTTGTTTATTAAATTCAAGCAGCTGCAATAACAACCTGTATTCCATTTCACAAGGACTCATTTACTATTTAATGCTATTCATAAACAAGGACACTCAGGCGGAACAAGAGTCTTGCTGCAAAAATTTATTTATGTATGTAATTTTTTGTCTCTGCATCGTAGAAATGTGCGTTTTGTGGAGAGGCATTTTATGGAAAGATGGTGAAGTTGAGACGTGGAAGCACATACACTATACACTGTAAAAATTAACTGGATTTTTATCCCTACACCCGAAGCGAGAGGGTACTCTGTTCTTCCGTTTGAAACGCAGAGAAGGAGACAATATAGATATCGAAAAATAAAAGCATAACCTCCTGAGTCGATTTAGCCATGTCCGTTCGTCCGTCTGTGTGTCTGTTGAAATCACGATTACTCCATTAAATTCATCTGAAATTGGTTGTTCTAAATAAGCAAAAAATATCTGCATCTCATGCATTCATGTTGAATTTGTTTGGATAACAATGTGGTGGAATGATGATAAAGATTGTTTCTAGACAAGAGTAACAATAACTAGCAGGCACCTCGACCATCTTCATCGTAAGGAAGACGGGGAAATAGTAACAGTAATCTGGGACAGCATAGCGGAACACGTACCCATACACACAACTCACGCATACGTAGAGCAGAACAGTGGTCTCAAATAAGAAGTCATTTAACTTTTTTTTTTTAATTTGGTTTGACGAAATTAACTTCTTTGAATCAATTAAGATACTATATAAATTAAATAAAATAGTCAAAATTATTCTAGTGTTAGAACACAGGAAATTGGGTCTGAATTCATATCGTATCAAATGTTGGACACTAAATTGTCGAAGTTATTTTTTTTATTATATATCTTTAAAATTTCAAATTTAAAATAAAATATAAAAAAATTCAAATTTTATTTAAAGTAGAAATATTTCGGAAACTTGATGAAATACTCAAAGAAAGAAACTCAAATCAAAAATTTCACTTGATTTCGACATAAGAAGTTATGTGAAAATTCAATAAATTTCCTGTTCATAAAAAAGAGCGCATTAAATTACTGAATTTAAAGTTAAAGGTGAATTTTAACCGCGGTATTTTTTTATTTGCGGCCACTGTGCAAATGCTGCGGTACGTTCGGGGCTCCGTCGCACTGCATTGCGTTTGCGGGCATACAGTATGAACTAATTGCAAATGTATGCGTGAGAAAATAATAACTGAAAATAATTTTGCAAGGATGTGGTGCTTCACGCAAGTAGCGACGACGAAGGATGAAATCTGGAGGAGTCTTGTTGTGAGATGCCATGGCCTGCGTCAATGCGTGCACGTGTTTCGAGTGTCTGAAACGAATTCAACGCGTGAGTGTGCATTGTTTAGCAATTGATGATGAAATGTGCATAAAACAACTGCGTGCGGCTGGAACGCTTCCAGTCCCGGAATATTGAAATCAGGAATGAAAATTCTCACCAAAAGTAGCAAATAATTTAACAAGCATTAATTTAGTAGTTTTCTGAAATGTAATGTTTGCGTGAAAATAGAATTTGTTCAATTAGAAAATTCAGTATTTTTGTTCCACTGTGCAATTATAACGTAACGTCAACTCATACCTACCCGCTGAAGGGCACTCGCGTGCTTATGTGCTCGTTCAATAATGCCATCAGTTGCGTTCTTGTAAATAATTTACAGCCATACATTTTGCTGTGGTGAAAACGATGGCAGCACGAACCAGAAACCATTCAACGTCATCATCGTCATGCTTGTAATTAACGATGGTAGATCGGCATCCACCACATCCAACCAAACCATAAACATTATTAAGAGGCACAAAAAACATTTAAAATAACAACGACAAAAACAAGAGGCAACAGCAACAGCAACAGCAATAGCAACGGGAAACAACAGACACAACAACAGACCAACATTTACATTGCGATGCAGTTAAATTGCAACGCAGGAATATTTTAATTATTAATGCATGCTTATGCAGCAGAGCAGCAACAACATCGGAATTAACGACTACAGCAGCAGCGTGAGACTCTGCGTCAACAATAACAGCAACAACGACACAACATCAGCGCCAGGCTCACTACCATCGCCATCGCACCGTCGTCGTCGTCGTCGTCAAGCTCAGCACCATTAGCACGAGCACCTCCAGGAACAGGACACGATGCTTTCCTCTCTTCCCTCACCTCTGCTCGCCCATCACTCGAAGCAGCATGGAAATCTGAAGGGTTGCCTTCAGAGGCGTAGGCAGATTTTATCCGAAGGGCGAACTGGAATCTGTTAAATTTACTGAAGTTACTTGAATTTCCATACCCTCCCAATCACGATGCCCTGCGAATTCCTGCATTTACCGGCGCCATTCGAATGACCGACTCTGCTCTCCTCAACTCAGATCAACTCGACTCGCCTTGTGCAACAACGACACAACCAACTCCGCTGAGGTATGCATGTCCAACTAGCTAAACGTAGCGGTAATCCAGGAAGCAGCAGCAGCAGCAACAGCAGCCGCAGCAGTATAGCAGGAGGCAACACCGTCAGCAGAGTCTGCAGAAGGGAAGCTGTTGCCCGCTGCGCCGGAAAGGGAAGCTGAAGGAGAGGAAGGATATATCGCGGTTGCTCGGGGAATGAACAAGAAAAACAACAACTGCAACAACGTTATGTAAATAAAATGAGAACAACACTTAAATACTAAATGGGCGTAAAAATGGACCATGACGGCCTGCTTCTCGTGTGCACTCCGGAGACAAGGGTGTCCACCAAGTTTGCGGGTGGGTGGCAACTCTGTGGTGCTACAAAAAAATGAGCATTTATTTCATGATGCAGCAGGAAGTAGGCATGAAACGCCGGATATCTACATCAAGGTGCCTTAAAATCCTACAAAATTCATAGGAAAAGACACTCAGAAAAGCCTTTAATTAATTTAAAATCAAATATTAAAATGGTATTTAAAAAGTGACAGACTTGAGTTATCTTCAGTAAACTTTCGAAAGCGGTATTTGAAGAATTTATAGAATAGAAAACAAGTTCCAAACTCAAAAACTAACAAAGATTTCATTGAATTTAAAAAAATTCTGTTGAAAAAACTTCATTTTCGTTTTGCTTAAAACTTGTTTTAACAGCATTTTTAGCTGGAAACTTGTTTTAACTGAATTTTTTGAAAACATTTATTACGAAACTTAAATAAAAATCTGACTGAATAATTTATAAAGAATCTGACGGTTTTCAAAAAAGAAAAGTTACACGAAATATAAAAGAATATAAAATACGAATAATTTTAAACGTTTGAAAGCTTATTTTTCTGCATAGAGGATTAATTGAATTTCAGGTACTTGAAATAGCTTTTTTTTATATTATACTTCTAACTTCAACAAACTTAAGTTCACAAGATTTATAAGGATATCAATAAATTTCTTCTCTCAGTGTACTCGGCTCAACCTGGCATTCTTCTGCTGGCCTACAAAAAGTGGTGGCAGACGGATGAATTCCTGCACCGGGTGAATGCTTAAATGCACATAATTTATTTTGCTCATGAATAATCTTAATTAAAAGGAAAAATAAAGAAGTGAAAAAATGCAAACAAAAAACAACAGGGGCCACCCAAGCTGCACCTTCTTGAAATCTTCTATTGCTGAGGACGCAGTCAATTTTCACTTCTACATTTTGAAAAATTTTCATTCAACTCCACACAAACACCCTGTACGAGAAGAAATGTGTTGAATAAATTTGCCACAACGGAAGGATGATTTTCAACTATTTAGGTTGTGGCTTATCTGGAATAATTGCCCTTGCAGGCTCCTCGACAGCCAGCCAAAACAACAGCAACGACAACAACAGTAACAACATGACGAACATGGTCTTAACTTCAATTTGCTGTCAATTGTTTTGCTTTTTATTTGTTTTTGTTGTTGTTTTCATTGCAGCATGCATCAGTGCTTGGAAATGCAATCTAATGCATTCGTCGACGTGCGCCTGACTGCAGTGAATGCGGAGAGCGATGGGTGGTGAGGTGATGGGTGGTGGGTAGCGTGCTTATGGCGCGCTGAAAAAGTTTCCACTCGCACTGAGTCTCCCTCCTGCGCCGCAGTGAGGGCGAATGAAGTGTGGTGTGCTCGGGCAACCAGCCATCCGCACGATGACACTTGACTCGGAAATGAGTTGCAGTTTATAGGGTGGCTGTGCAGATCGCGCCTGGCTGCATTTGTTAGTGCCACTCGAATGATGTGAATGCAACATTCAATGATTCTCACTGCTTGGGCTTGGGCAGCAGATTTAAGCACTCGGCGGAATCCTTAAATTTATCAGGTGTTTTCAAAACACTAGAAAATATTAGAAATTTAAGGCAAATTCGTGGAGAAGGACGGAGAGATGGAGAAGGACGAAGAGTGTCCGAGGGGAGGTAATAAGAGAAAGGAGCGAGAACGAGGTGATATTAATCTCTTTTGAAAAACTAAAATTAATCTCAATTACACTCTCATTCTAACCTAAATTTCGTATTTAATTATATTTAAATCATTAAAAAACTAATCTAATCAGATTAATTAATAATTAATTAGAAGAGTAATCTAAAAATACAAAAAGTATACAATTAGAAAAATCAAGTATTACCTTCGAAAACCGAAGTAACTATGAGTTTTTTTTAATTAGTGACATCTTTATCTAAAAAATTCAAGTTGAAATTGGTCGTGACTTTATGCGAGAACGTTCGTTATCTACATCTTCAAGTAAACAAAGGTGAGAAAATAATAAAACTGAAAGAAAAAACCGCTATGAAGGCTTTTGGCCAAGAACTGAACAGCCTAAACTCTTGAGATTAAGAAAAATTAATTAAATTACTCTTTAAAGAACTAATCAAATTACTTCTTTTTACTTATTATAGTCCAAAACTTAGATTCAAAAGAAGGTTTAAACTTTTGGGTAAATTTAAGAGAATCTAAATTTAAACCACAGATGAAAAACCGAGCAATCAGGCATAAAATTTGTAGAATATTTCTGAATCTACGAATACATAATAAATGAAAATAGGCAATGAAAGTAGAGGGTAAAAATGTGAAGGTTAAATAAGGGCAAAAAAGAGAAGTTTGAAAAAGTAAAAGAACATCGAATACACTAAATTAAATATATAAGAACCAGCGTAGTTGAGAAGAAGAAACCACGGCCGAAACACGGCTCTGGCATACAGTGAATATAAAGGATTTTGCATAAAAGTTTGGTAGCTTGATATTTTTTGCAGCCACCACTGAATTGCTATGCTGCTCGGAGCCGCACTCACTACAAAACTGCTGCTGCTGGTGATCTGCGAACACAACACGAGCAACCCGATGCCGATATCTCCGCATCGAAGGCACTGGACTATATGTGTTGAGTTAAAGTTAAGTGGACTGGACTGGCGGCCGTTGGTTTGGCGTGGCTGCGCGTTGGCAATTTAAATAAAGCAGCAACAGCTCCAGCTACAGCAGCCTCTCCATCCGTCCACGTTGCCGTGAGGTGTGTAGTTACTTTTCCTCCATTTATTCATGTATGCTGAATAATCCTCCGCACCCTCTGCCCTCCGGCATCCAAATGCTGGCTGTTTGGCAGGCTTTTAAGGATTTCTGCAGTTCGTGCTGCTTCGATTCTGGGCGCAGCAATCTGTGCAGCAGCCTCGCTTTTCAGCTTTCAGCTGCGCCCCGTCCCACGACACGACATCCTATCCGGTCTTCTTATCTGGCGCTGGTGTTTGTTGCGCTTTGTATTTTCATGTCTGCTCAGAGGTTCGCATTCGAGACAACCTAAATTTACTGAAAATTGCCATGTTGCTGTTGAGTTGTGAAGTGCTGCTGCTGCTGCTGCTGCTGCCGCTGTTGCCGGTTCGGTTTTTGTTGGCTGCGTTGCCATCATGTTGCAGCCATTAAAGGCGGAACATGCATGTCATCGCCTGATTGACGAAACGATGAATAAGTTGTGAATATTATGCGGTGCATAAGAAACAACGACAGCAACAGCGAGCAAGCGCTCGCCAGCATCGTCATAATCAGCAACAACGATGACAACAACTGGCCAACAAGCTATAAACTCGCACACTCATGACTACCACCAGTTCTCGCCAATCTACGGCTTCGTTGTTAACAAGACAGGCAGGCAGGCAGGCAGGCAGAAAAAGGATTCGTAAAACCAGTCAGCAACAACAAAATGTTGCAAGAGTTATTTTGTAAATTATATCTGTTGTTGATTACAAAGGTTTTCTTAAGCAAGCGTTGAACGCGGCAGGAAGTTGTTACACACCGTGATGATGCGATAAAGAGGAGACTGCAAAAGTTTGCGATGACTTTGTAAAGATAAACAGCTTGTAATCAGAAGTGGACAAGTTAAGAAAAAATGAAAAGGTGGGCAATATAATTAAGAAACTTGTTTTTTTTTTTAACATAGAATAAAAACTACAAGCTACATAAATAAATATTTACTGGCTGACTAAATATTTTATAAATTCAATTTATCAGTGACAAAGAAGTGACCTGCGTGACAGCAGCAAATCAGATGACATTCACCGAAATTCCTTTAGGCATCCTATTCAATTTTCCCCATAAAATTAAATATTATAATAATATCATTCTATTCATCACCTTATCAATTATTCACACCTACTAAAAAGCGCGAAGGTGTTGAATACGATTTTGCTACCCAGGTGCAGATGGTTGCAGTTTACAATTTATGCTGCTCCAAGGTAAACTAGACAAAAAAAAAACGGAAAAACCTTAAAAAGGCGTTGAAAACGTGCACTTCAGTTTTGTGCTGAAGAAGCTGTCAGCCAGCGAGCTAACCAACCTCATTCAACTCGGGCAGAAGCGTCTTCAGTGCGAAGACGAGGACGACGGTGTACAATGGGCAGAAAACAGAAAAAAGCTGACAGAAACCAACAAATTTGTAATTTAATTTTAGTTCCATATTGGATTCGCCGTTTTAAACTACCAGATTTTTAATATAATTTTCGAAAAATGTTGGGTTTGGGTTTCTTTTTTTTCATTACCATGTTGAAAAGTGAATGTAAAATGTTTGCTGTCTCTTGCTCCACAGTGCGGTGTTGTGCTTTTCTGTTTCTAGCTACCAACACATTGTTGTTTTAACAAGTTTTATATTGTGGCAAGCAGACGGCAGATAGGACGACACGCAGGTGTGGGCAACTTATATATTTTTTTAGTACTTTTTTACTACTTTTTTTGGTATGCAACTCAACGTATTTAGTTGTTTCTTCAAGCTGTCTGCGACTATTGCGCTTTTTTTACTTCTTATGTTAAGAATTAAGTTGGTAATGAGCATATTGTTGCCGGGACAGGCAAAAGGGAGGACTTCTTTATCCCTGCCAAGCCCAGAAAATTAAGTCTGTTCCTCATCGCCTGTATTTTGTTCCCCTCTTTTTATAACTTTTTTAGATTTTCTTATTTTTCCTCATAAAGTGGGTTACACTAACTTATTATTTCATTATAGAGTTAAAGCGGAGAGAAGCTCATTACTTTGCACAGCAAACCTTAATTCACAAGTGTCCTGAAAAAAAAGAAAGCTGAGAAGGAAGCAGAACAATTTCTGTAGTTAAAAGCAGTACTTGAGCGTCGAAAAAAGTAAAGGCAAAAAACTGCTCATATATCATCTTACAACACATATTTGCGGAATCCCTTTAGTTTACTCAAGATATGTATTACCTGAAGATAGAATGAGAACAACGACTATACCGATTGTAATGGGATCGGATTTTAGAACTAACGTACTATCACACAAAATGAGGTGATGCAGCGGTTTTAAGGTCTCCTTATTTTTACTTGGAAATTTAAGACTTTCTTCAAATTGTTGACCACATATATCGGTAGTCCTGTAAAAGAATCCGTCATACAAAAAATTCGATTGTCACATTTAAAGTTGCCGGATTTCATTTACAAGACTTTATTTTTTGCGGTTTACCTTTACATATTGCGGTCATTATGCATCAAATATACGGTCATCATCTAGATGATTGCGATCATCACAATAGTGAAAAAAAGAGAAGAAAGAAAATACAGACTTCAATCGTTATTTATACGATATTATTTGTAATGAATTCCCGCCGTCTTTACGTCTTTACAAATGTCACTTTCGATATATCAATGAAGATTAGGGAGACTTACGACTAACGTTCAAGTCGTTTCAACATAACAAATTATGTTGTTTTATAGATCTTAAATTAATTTTTTACTTACAGAGAATTTAATTTGTACATGTTTTTCCTAATTTGATAAACAATCAATAGGTAAAACAATTGTCTATTGTCTGAGAAGTATTATGGGATACAATATGGAGAATGGAAGGTGTTCCAGTGTTCCATATGGGCCTTAAAAAGGTGTTCCATATTCGAAGCTTAAAAAGGTTCTCCAATGCGTATTTCACGAGAGGAAAGGAGGAATTTTAACAAATTTGAAGTAGGTTAAAAAATAGTTACCTCAATATATTATGGGACTCTTTTGAAATATCTGGGAAATTCTCAGTCATATTTCAGTTGCAAAAAGAGTCACACTTTTTCAGTCATACATTATTTTTCTGTACATAAACAGAGTCACACTTTTTCAGTCATACCTTATTTTTCTACCAGTATCTCGAGCTGTATTTGAATTTCAATACGATGGCGATTAAATACTTTTCGCTTTGGCTTTCTTTTTTCTCATTACCAACCTTTATAAAAAAAAAAAGTTTCTTAGCTGTTTGAAGTTGTTGTTGTTGGTTATGTTTTATTTTGTTTTAAAGTCTAACTTTATATATTCCTTTCTTACTGTCTGCTGGTCAAACAATCTGTATGCGTTGCCTGCCTGCCTGCCTTCCAGCTTCCCTGCCTGCTTGACTGACTGTCCGTCTGCCTGCGCTCCGTGCCTGCCTGTCTGCCTTCCTAAAAGCTTAACTACTTGCTTGCCTTTCCATTCGCCTTGGTCAGCTGGTGGCTACTCCACTCCAAGCCAAATGCTATTTAGCATGTTCACCGTGTTAACCGCTTTGCTAACGCTGTTGCACGCAATGCGATGTGATGCGATGCGATGCGATGCCTTGCCTTGTGTTGCGATGTGATGTGATATGTTTTGATGCGTTTAGTTGCTGGATACGGATGCTGTTTTGCAAGCAACAATGATAAGCACAGGCGTTTCAAAAGGATAAGTTTTGGGGTGAGACGTCCCCAAACTCCCTTCCATACGAAATTGTAAAAAAATTGTGAAAATTGTTCATGGTTGCTATAAAAATTTAAGTGATTTTTAAAAAGTATTTTATGACACCTCCGGAACACTTTTACGTACGTCTTTGGGTTGATGTTGCCTCTTTCTTTTTCTCTCCCGCCGATACACGAGAATTTTTTCCCGTAAGCACTACAGGGCGCAACATGTCAGTCTGCCAGCCAACCGTTTTTGTTAAGCAGCTTGTTGGTTTTTCTTTTTCGACGCCCCTTCGTTTGGCATCAGTCGTGTCTTAGCCAGCTGCATGATTATTATTGCCAATTTTTTCATTTATTTTTGTTGGTTTTGTTGTTGTTGTTGTTTTCTTATCCACCTTCTTCTGGCTCCCACAAAAACTAATTGATTTTAATGTTTATTTGTCAAAAATTTTGCTGAGAAAGCGCAGCCAAGCTAAAGTTAAAGCTGAGGTTCATTTTAATTTTTTTTTATTATATGATTACTTTATCCAAGTAAAGTAAAGTAAATAATTTGTTGTCTTTCTCTTTGCAGAACTCTTCAAGGCGTTTTTAATTTACTGTTCAATTTGTCTGCTTTGACATTTTTTACAAACATATTTTCTTTTTTTTTGTTTTTTGCTTTGAAAGCTGTAAATTTCTTATTGCCATTTTATTTATGTTAATTTACTGCGTTAATTTATTAGCATTTTTATGATTGTGTTAAAAGTTATTAAACAGTCGCCGATGTTTGCATAACTAATAAACAAATTTGAACACTTTAAAACTCACCCCTCATCCAATTTGGATTAACAATTTCTTTGTATTATTAACTTAATTATTAACTTTAACTGTATTATTAACTTTCTTTTTTACTTTTAAGATTTTCATTATCTTGAGTTTAAAAGATGTTAAGTTTCACTTTATCATTACTGTGACAACCCGAGACTGTTGCAATTGCTAAGAGAAACTGACGCCCAGACCTATTTTGATGTTTAATTGAGTTTTAAGGTTTCGAGAAGAACGAACGAAACAAAATTTCCAAGTTTCAGGTCAGAACTCATGATAGACACAATAAAAAAAAGACTGCAGGGTTATAATAGCAATTTTATCAATATCGAAAGATCTGACAAGTTTAAAGATGGAGAACACAGATGATAATAAAGCATTCATTAAAATTATCAACAAAAGCATAAAAAATCATAGCAAAAGTCGTCATGAAGAGTAAAAACAAGGCATTTTTTCAGCATTCTCTCATTAATTCTGGTTTTCAATGTTGTCAATGTGATTAGTTTCAGTATATCCGCTCCTTATCTTCCGCCGCCCCACCCAAACTGTGTAACTACGTGTTTTCTTTAAAGCTGAAGCATTATAACGACGATGACGAATGTTGGTAATGGAAATGAGCAAAAATGTGCAGTGGATACGAGTATCGTGCCATGTCATGCCACATCATGACATGATGGCGCCTCTTGCGCGTAGAAACCATTTGGATGGATGGGTCCAGCAGACACAATTAAAGGATGGAAGACACGCGACGGCGGGCGACGGCCGGCATGCACGGAGCAGTTCAGTGTGGCTCTTCGCGTGGCTGCATGGTTAGCAAACAAATCAGCATTTTGCAACACAAATCAACTCAAATAACCAGGTCTGCAAACGAAGCTGTGAGTGAAGGAGGTTAGCGAACTGTGTTTCACTGCGGATCGCTACTGAATATCTCTGCTGTGCGTTCTTTCGCTGTCTGGCTGTCGTCCCTTCGGGCTGATGGACCGACTGTTGATTCTACTTAGTGGAGAAAAAACAGGAACAGCTACTTTTCACTTACGTATGCAGGTTACAACATTGACGAGGACGAACCAAGCAGTTGAAACATTTGGATTCAATTAGTGATTTCGGCTCGAAGGACCACATATAGAGTTAAAAAATTAATATAGTTAAAAACCATATATGTAGTTAAAAAATTTATAGAAATATAGACAAACCGATATTTTAAACTTAAATATTATTGGAAAATGTTTAATTTTCTCTGTTTTAAAAGTGAACTAAAAAATCAGATGTTCGGCAGCTTTCTGTGACCCTGCCTGCCCCTACTCTACCAGCAACCATCAACCTTCTCTACCAGCAACGCGTTTTACGTTGCAAGTTCGTGCATAACTTTTCTCAGTTCCTCCTCTTTCGCACACAAAAATTTTACTCGTACGTGCCTCAAAAGGAATCGTGATTAAAGGAGGAATCGTTCCAATTTTAACATGCAACAACACATCGTATATCTTCTCTTCTCAGTAAATTTGTGATGACACAGCAGGCAGGCAGGCAGCAGCATCAGCAGTAACAACATCAGCATCAGCAACCACCTACACGGTTGCCACCTTCTTGGCTTGCAACAAAGAGCATCCATGGGATAGCGTATCCCAACGAATTTTTCAGGTTTTAAACTTCGTTAATGCAAGTTTTCACTTTGGTCACGATACTTGTAGATAAAAAATTGCAGAGAGAAGCATTAAAATAAAACTACTAACAATGTGAGTTGGAGGTTTCAGCTGTTGTTGCTGGTTAACTCCAAAAATCTTTAATGGATATGATTTTTTCTCAATCGTAACATGATATTAAAAGTTACTCGTAGGTGACAAAATTTGGCAACAAACTTAATCTATCTCTAGATACACCAGGATAGAATTACGTATTAATATTCTGCACCGTTAATGAGATATTGATAACTTTTGTATGAGTGGGCGGGCTTCGCCCATTTTAGGCCAACAGATTGATAATGCCTCCAGATACCTCGTGAGAAAATTACGTCTGAATACTTTATAGCGTTAATGAGATATTGCGAATTTTTGTATGGGTGGGCGGACGAAGCCCATTTTTTGCAAACACTTTTGTAATGGCGCTATATGTTCCGGAATAGAATTATGCCTCAATATCTCACACGGTTTGTAAGATATTCACTCTATAACATTTTTAAAAACGAGCTGCCTTACATTTCGCATGTAAATTTGGCGTGGTTGTTAACCGATTTCGCCCATTTTCAATCCAAAAATTCCCTACATAACAAAGAATATTTGTGCTAAATTTCATCGCAACTCCCCTTTTCGTTTTCCCGTAAAAGTAATTTCAACGGACAGAGAGACAGACGGGGCTAAATCAACTCAGGAGGTGACGCTGAGCAAGAATATATATTTATATGAGCAAGAATATATATAATAATACTCCGTATTATTATACGGAGAATAATGCGGAGAATAATAACACTGCAATTTTTAGAAGCATGTCTAAACTAGAAATCCTTGATTATAAATATTAAGAATAAATTACGATTATTATTTATATTAGAATAATTTGTCCGATTCTATATAGTTAATATTTTGATGTTTCTCAATTCTACTTACAGATATGTATTTCTTTACGATTTTCTTGTATTGTTATTAATTTAATTTTAAATTATTTTGGATTGCAATCCATTAAGAAACGGATGAACGGAAGGAAACTCACCTAAAAATAAGAGGAAAAAAATTTAATTAAAATAATGAAGCTTCATTAAACGAAACAAAAATTCATTTAAGCAGATGAAAAAATTATAAATAAAATACTAAAACAAGACGTAACAAAAAAATACAATTCTGTTTTTGTACGCAGGAACCTAGAGGTAATAATAATTAATAATGGACGCATTTCCAAGTTACTCGCTGGTTGGCAGCACTTGAATTCCAAGCCACAAACCCAGCCAGCCGACTGAATGCTTGGGTGAAATTTTGTTTTCAACTTGCCACTTGAATGCAATGAATAAACTGCCCCTGCCTTCATTACATCTCCACTTGATTCTCGGAAACGGAACACCGAACATGGATTACGGGAATATTATAGTGCTTTTGAGGAGAACTGAATGCATGAGGAAAAGTAAAAAAAAACACTGAAACATAAAACTTACTTATTAAACTTGAAATTTACCAGTAGCAATAGCAATTCAACACAATTACCTGAGGTGGGATTAAATATGGTAAATCAAGCCGAATTCTTCTTAAATGTTCTTTAACACATAATTTCACATTTTCATCCTCATTTTTAATCACGGGTCTCTACGTGTCACTATTTCGAATAAATATGATTACATCCAATTTGATTTTAGGAAAACGAAATGAAACACAAGTTGAACGAGTTTACCTCTATGTAAAACTACGCAACCTCAAGTAAAGTCTAGTATAAACTCACACACCTCATACTTACTGCAAACCCACCCAGAGTTAACGTGTAAACCCATCTGCAACCAGAGTTTAAACTTTAAACTCACTCGATGCTAAAGTGAGAGGTTGACGTATAAAACCCACGCTGTAATTTCGTTTCAACACAGAGAAGCTCTCATAACCCAACACTCACATAAACTCACTGCCTACAAAATACTTACAAATTTACATTTCAATTAAATCATTACCGCAGAAATTGCTGCAAAACATAATTAACATCCGCATAAACTGCAATCAAGTTACAATCTTTCCTTTTTATGTGTTGAATTTAATTTGCTATTTTTGTTATAATATATTTTTTTTATGATTTCATGCAAAAAGAGTCGCTACTGAGTAAATCAACGGGCAAAAAACTACAGGAGTGAAACTACTGCTGAGTGTAACACATGCTTAATTTATGAGCTGGAAAAAAATAAAAACCAACATGGACTCACAGATGATATGCGTTCATACGTAAATGAAGAGCGAACGTGTATTTAGCAATTAATATAAATTTAATGTAGCGTCCATATTGGGAGAAAACAGGCCCTGTTATTAATTTATTTATTCACCACACAAAGAAGGCGTGGACGGATGGAAAATGGACGGGTGAATGTATGCAAGAAACGGATGGTGGTGGGGGAATGTCGGCGAAACGACCGCGGGACGAGTGGAAGTGTATTCAAAAGATTGAAAGATTGTGGAGCAGAAAAAAAAACAGAGCATGCACTGCAATCATTTAAATTTTACCATAAACGCAATAAAGTTAAATGCGATTAAATTGCTGCACATGGTCGACAGACGATGTGGTGCAACACAGGCGATACAGAGAATTGAAAATTTAATGGAGCTCGACGAATCAGCCCCGCGACTTAATGAATAAATACAAGCTACGAATTTTTAAGCTTTACGTTAATTTAATAAAAATATATGAAAAATTTATTAACTTTCTTATCACACCAGAATTAAGAACAACGAATAGATGAGACAAATCAATCCTTAAATTAAATGCAGTCAAAACCACCAACCAACTGACAAGCAAGCCACACAATCGGCAAACCACAATCTCAAAACTTCATAACCTCAAAACTTCATAAAAATGACAAAACTTCTCTCCGTAAATTCACCTCAAGCTAATTTGTGGTGAATTTAGACATGTCAAATGTCCTCTTTAATGGTTTCTTTCTTTTCTGAATCGCTTACGATTTGAATATTTCTATAATTAATTCAAGATTTAATATTCTTTTGAAGACATCAATTAACTAAATAAATACTTGTCAACATATGTAATTTCGTTAATGTCATTCACTCATTCATATGCGTCTTCAAATCTCAGACCCGTCACATTCCCAAAATGTGAAGAGAAGCAAACCAAAATACCTCCTCCTCCCAAACGTGAATCGAATTCTAAACGATCAAAAACGATTTCATTGCTGTGTATTGGAATTTTTTTCTTTATTAAGCAAGTAAAACAGAAAAGAAAGAGAAATGATAATGAGGATATTTGCAATAAATTGACATTCAATTAGGTGTGTCGGTGAGACATGAACGCGCTGCACGATTCTGAGCAGGAATTTTTTATATATTTCTCTATTTCTACCGCGCCTCCTTTAATGCGTTACAAACGGAAGAACAAAATATATACATCTCTTTGAGTGTAGGGTATAAAACGGAAAATAAACAGGAACAAAATTGCTGGACTTTGGCCTGCATCAGGCGCTCAAATAACAGATAAAGAAAAAAGCCAAAACTGAATAGAAAATATAGTTGTTTGTGTACAGAAAATCTTTTACAGACACAAGTACAGCAATCAAAATATTATGCTTCGTGTGCTGTTTGCAATTCGAGATTCACACCACGTGGCCAAAATGTGGTCTGCCAGCACTGAGCACTGGATTTCGGCCGTCCTACTCAATCTGGTTGAAAGGCGCGATCACTTGTGAACCAAGTGAGATAGATGCATGCGGAAATTTATTTATAAATTGTATTCTTGCATTTTTGCATGTTTGCAATCAGCTGCATCCACCCAATGCAAACCGGGCCAGCTTAGCCAACAAACAACCAGCCAGAGTCAACCCAACGAACACTGAAGTGCTCCACCACTCATAGGCCGGACTTTCCATCCACAGGAGTTCCGAACGCGTTACTCAATCCGCTTGGCAATAAAATTTCAATTTGCACACTTGACCGTCGCACATGAGAAACGATCACCACGACCGAGCCTCGGTGGCGATCGCCTGGGATGCCTGAGGAGACCGACTGGCGGTTGGTTGGTTGGTTGGTTGGTTTCTTGCCATTATTCAACGAGACCACTCGTAAAAAGATTTGTTTCTCTGCATGGATCGCCTGAAGTTCCCCCTTTCAACCCCCAACCGTGCGAGTCTGATTGTTGGCCAAAAAGGTACGACGAGCTTCAGGCATGAAAGGCACCACTCGATCTTGTTTGCAATTTACTTTACAGCAACAACATTATTATTATGATCATAAATTTGTTTCATAATTTACTGTCTGGCAAAAATTTTCATATATGTCACAGATGTCGTGTTGTGCTGGTGCGACTGTGAGTCTGACGCTGAGTTGCACACTCTGATTGCTTTTGGTGAAACAAATGATGAAAAATCGTTTTTATTACAGCTGCACATAAAATTAATGTTTTTCATATTTTTAATAATATCGATTGCAATAGATTTTTTGTTATTTTACTGCTTTGATTTGAAAATGCGCTCTTTCTCGCAACAAAGTTTATTTTCTAATAAAAATTAATTTCTGAAATAATTTAATTTGCTAGTGATCATGGACAGGCAAGTTTGAATTAAAGAGTTTTTTAAGACTATTTTTGAATTGTTTATAAGGCTCAGTAACTCAATTGTTTCGGAAACAATCAAGTTGTGATTAATATGGAATCCCTTTTGAGATTGTTTATGAGAAGTTTTTTAGAACATCATTGTGAAATATAATTTCAAACTCACTTGAAAACTACTTTAACCTCCTTTATTGACTGACTGTTCTCATTACTCAAAAAAGGATCAGTGAAAAAAGAGTTTGAATCAATCTTTTCGTATTCATTTTGAGAATTTCAGTTCAGAACAACTCCGTATTTAAGTACTTTCGGCTTAATTCAAGAGTGTTTTTAGACTCACGAGGATTTTTAGACCTTTTCTAGAATAAAAACTTACTAGGAAATAATCTCAAATTGACTGCTTTTAGGTAATTTTTTCAGTAACTGGTATCCAAATCGAATAGAATTGAAGTCCCAGCACATCTGAGGGCAGGATTGACATACTAAATACTTTTTCCCCATTAAAATCAGAGATCTACAAAACGACGATGATGATGAGGATGCAAATTTATGCCTGAAATACAATAAATAATAAAAATTCTGATGCTAAAGCATAAATTTTACTTTGCGGGCTTGCGTATGCTGCTTGAAATCAGCATTCAAATTTCAACTCTTCGTTTGTTGTAAAAAGATTCCATTGGTATTAAATTTAGCAGCAGCTAACGTCCCTATAAACCCCCCTCACCCTCCGACCAACCGGGCATTGGACTGCCTTGCTCTGGGCGTTTCGTTTATATTCAATGCAGAATTTATTCAGCGTCTTCAGCAAGTCGTTCTTTTTTTTCATTTCATTGTATTTTATGCCCAATCTTTTGTTATTTTAAACTATTTCATTTTTGTTTTTCTGTTTTTGTTTTGATCTCATTCTTCTTTTAAAATCTTTCGGCACAGCGAGGGATTCCGATTTTAGGCTAATTTTGCCATATCGGGATTTTGAGTATTATGAATAAAAATGCTAGAATTTCTAGAACAATCATTAGGTTAAACAATTATTTCTCAAAACTACTTATATAATTTAAGAGAAAAAATATAATTTAACAAAAAAAATATAATTTAAGAGAAAAATAATAGCATTTGTTTCTTTTTTACAAGTTGCAATAAAATTAGAGGTTAAGTATTGAGGTTAAGTCAAGGTTAAAGATAAATATATTTTGCTTTGGGGAAGAAAATAAATAAAATCTAATTAAAAAACACTAAGGCAGTTTTAGACAGAAGATAAATACTAAAATAAGAATTTTGGAAGCAAGATCGCGGGATTGCGTCACGGACCACCCTAGTATGGGCTGTACGAATCAGCTAGTCAGCGCCAACAGCTCGGCGGCCCGAAGTGGATGTAGATATGGATGCTGGCTGGACGAACGGATGGATGGATGGATGGTTGTATAGTTTGGTGGACGACGCCACATTGCCGTTCGCTTGCTGGGCTGTTTTGGCTGCTTGTCTGGCACCTCGGCGACGTAAACCATTTATGGAGTTTCGCTTCTTCTGGCCCGTGCCGGCTACACCGCCACAACTGGCAAAACTGGTCGTGTCGAGCTGCTTGGTTGTCGAAGGCGATGATCAGCCGGATGGTGTTTACTGTGTTGTTGTATTTACTGTGTTGTTGTTTTTGCTGCTGCCGGTCATGATGGTGTGAAGAGTTCTTTTGTAATCGTTTTCATAACTATGCGTAAATTTATGTGTTAAAATTTAAATGTGGAAAGAGAGAGAAAGAGAGCAAAAAAAAAAACGAAGAGAGAAAACGATAATTTGTTCCGAAGTCCAAACATATTTATTTTTAAAATCAGTTTATATTTTACGATTTCGCTTTTTTTAGCGGTTTTCTGTAACCATCAGCTTATGTTGCACGATGTTTAATGAGTTTTTGGGAAGGGAAAACGAGGAAAATTGGGAGAACAGTTTTCTCCACAACAGTCTATCAATCCATCAATATACACGACAAACTCTTCTGCTTTCCAGAGAACAGCTCTCTCCTACTTACATACGTTACATATATAGGCTTTTAAATTTGACTTGAGGGGCTACGCGAGAATTTACATTACGGTCAAAATAAAGAATTACGATGAGAGTCGCACGTTGTTCTTTCTGTCTTCTTCTTCCGCAGATAAAAACCGTGTAAACGAGTAATTTCCATAATAATTCTTCATTGTGACTCGTAATGTAAAACTCTCCTTCCATTAGTCCAGCCTCATTTCTCAAACAAACCATAAATTAACGGTTTATTTTGTGAAAGATGTGATGTGTGAAAGAGTTTTTTGCTCGAGTTAGCGTTTTTCTAAGGAATGCGATTGCTGGTAGAGGCCAGAAAGAGATAAATAATGGAAATACTTAACAAGCAGCTAATGAAAAGCAAATGAATATCGAATTAGTTAAGTTGAAATTATGCTTCTTGAAGAAACGAAACAAAAGACGTTACCGAGAAAGAGTATTTTAACAGCTGGAACATTCTTTGGAGGAGGAGTTGTAGCCTAACTATAACTCCCAGTTATAGCTGTTTGGCCAGAAATTTTTAAAAACTTTTCTACACCATTCCATCATTATTAATGTTACTTGGGTTTACTTGAAGATTTCTCATCCCACACAAAATGTATCGTAGAAAAATTTCTGCAATTCGCAGTAACGGTTCGCTTAATAAACGCATAAATTCCATGATATGGTAATATTAAATTGCACTGCGAGTGTGTATGCAATCACAACTCGCTGCTGTATAAACCAGAACTGTGTGGTTATAACAATGATACGATATTACATTTCACGGGATTGCTTTACACTAACGGAATCAGCTTACAAACACTCGGACGGCACGTTGAGTGCTTTCCCATTTCGCCTAAGAATTCCCCATGCCGACCCTTTCTGTTGTTGCTGTGATTTGTGATTACTTTGGAATGCGTTTTTCAATAGCTTGAGTTTTTTTTTAGAATGACTTGACATCGTATGTTATGCTTGGATTGTTCCGTTTTTATACGCGCGAGATTATTGTGGAAAACTCTTTCTACATCATCTTCATTGCATGATAACTGCAAGTTCTTGCGTTAACTTGACGCATTCTTTCAACGCATTCACCTGTCACACTGTCACTTGTCTCACCCACTTATTAGATGTGCAAATTGAATCATGGTGAATCTACAATTACGGATTATAGCTGGCATCTTGGATCTTCTCAGTCAGTCAGATGTTTAAAAAAGGCTGCAAATACTGGACGCTCTTCTGAATTTTAATTCCCACATGTATTTATTTACTTGTGTCTTCTGCTATCTCTTCAAGCTCTGATCTGAAGTGAATTTGTTGACGAAATTTTTGTAAATATCGAATTCAAGACTAGAATCGAGACCGGGACAGTCGAGACGATAACCGAGGTTGAGATCGAGGTAGTCGTGTGCTTTCTCTTCTCGAATTTGTGGTTCTAATCGAGATCGATACTGCTTTTTACAGGCAAGACTAGAGCCGCGACCCCTCTATATTACTTCCCTTCTACTACTAACTGCTAAATACGCTATTTGCTACCTTTTCTCTCCTCGCTTTTACTAGTAGCTTCTCTCTGCTGGTCTTCAACTGCTCTTCAACTGCTCTTTTTAATCTGAGGTTGTAAACCCCGATTGTCATAATTATCGTCTGGCACTGTAATTGAAATTGGTTTGGGTCAAGAGGTGCGAAGCCAACTAAAACAGCAAACTACTAAAATGTATTGAGTTTCGAATGGTTGTTTGCGCTGTTAACGACGGCGCAGGCGACGGCGATGACGACGGTTTTTCAAGTAGTTGTGGCAAGTGGGAATCGAACTGTAAACATAAAACAGCAACAAATTTTCAGGGATTTATTTATCCATGAAAGAAGGAAAGCATGGAGAGGAAAAAATTTAGAAAAACAGACAAAATAAATCGATGATGATAAGAAATATATTGATGTTATTGTTGTTGTTGCTTATCTAGTAGCAGCAGCAAGGAATTTGTAGCACCACCAGCAATACTTCTATCAATAGCAACAAGAACAACAACAATAACCGCAGCAAATACAATATAAATCAACGCCTGGCAGCTGGCGTGATAAAAAAAAATTATTTGCCACTGATGATGGATTTACTAGTTTCGTAACGCACTGGTTCTGTTTTTGTTGCTTGTGTTGTTGTTCTTGTTGTTGTTGGTGATTTCTTATTGGTATTGTGTAGTAGTTGTTATTGCTGTTGCCTGTGTTCCTCCCATACTGTTGCGTCTTCTGCTGCTCTGGCATTTTATTAACAACTTTGAGATGCTAACAAACTTGCAGACAAAACGCTTGACTGCTTCACTACAACTACACCGCTAGTAATGAGTAAAAATTGTGGAGGTGTTGTTGGTACAACGAAATTTGCATGCAGCAAACGAATTTCTTCTCGGTTCTCCGCAACGACAGACACGAACGCAGCTACACGTGATTAACTTTCGTGTTATTGTGAACGGGTATTAAGAAATCTTAATTCTGAACAGAAAATATAAGAGACGGAAGGGTGAAGGAACCATCCAGTTTGTTTCGGCCAAGACTCTTGTTTTGAAATGTTTGACAGCTGTCAAAATAAACCAAACGGTCAAGTTGAAATATACGTTTTTCGGTTAGTTAGTCAATATGTTAGTAACTCGCTGTACGAGTACTAATACGAGTACAGCTGACAAAGGCACGCGTGTATACGAGTATATATGTATGTAACTCTGTTCAACAGACTAACCTGCTGCATGCCGCGTATCGAAATCGAATATCAACGTTGTTCCTGTTCAAATGCAACCTTGTTATATGGAAAATTAATGTTTTGGGTTAAACGAACGAAGAAGAAAGAGCACAAGAGAAAAAAACAAAAAGGAAACTGAACACGAAACCATCACACCTTTTAAACTCACAAACTGGCCAAAGGTGCACCTTGGAGGTTCAGAAGAACCGAAAAGGGAGAATGAACAAGAAGCATGTTGGTAAATAAAACCAGTACAACGTAAACAACAGAGAGGCAAGAAACCCATAAATGTAGCAGCAGCTAACCAAGTGGAGTCAAGAACACTCCTCACTCACTGCCTACCATCACCGGCATACCGGCAAAAACGCTGTCCATGCTGAAATTAACCCTTCGACGACAAAATCTTTCCTCTATCGGTAGAAAATCTTTCGAATTGAGGACGATAATCGAGATCGAGACAGCCCCCAACTGTCTTCAGTGGAGACGATAATCAAGAGCGAACAGTTTGTTGAGGATCGAAACAGTCTCTTCCAGTCGAGACAATAATCGCGCCTTTTCAGTTGCACGGTAATCGGGATCGAGACAGCCCCCCCCCCCCCTCTTCAGGGAAGATGATAATGGAGAGCAGACAGATTAGATCGCCTCAAATTCGAGGAGGGAAACGTGATCGAGAGGGCTTTCTATAGACGAGACGGTAATGAGGATCGAAGCTTCCTCTTCCAGTCGAGACGATAATCGAGTCTTTTTAGTCGAGACGATAATCGATCATCAAAGGCATGTGAAACATTCCCTCCAGACCCCAAGTCGTTCAGATATTTTAATATTCCAGATTTAATTAGCCAAATTCGTTAGTCAATGAGGGCCAAGAGCCCATTACGTGTCCCGTCTCTCCCCATTCTTGGCCACACCCATGACTTCCTTGCAATTTTATAAAAATAGAGCGCAGCAACTGTAGCATGAGGTGACAGAATTTATACACAACACGGGGTATGAAAAGGTTAAAATGAAATCAGAGACGCATTTGCCTTTGGCATTGGAAACCAAGTCGAAAATGTAACAAGAAACGAATGGAATGGAAAAGGCAAACGCAGACGCAGACGCATCACACAACAAGCAACGCACCAACCACAATAATAGCCGGGCTAACAAGCCAAAAAAGTAAAAAGCAAGCAACAGCAACAACATCTACAAGGTAGCCTGCCTGTCGGGCAGCATAAGAATAGTTTTTGGGTTAAAATCAAGCCAGAAGTGTAGCTGAACGCAGAGAGACCAACAGACGAAAGGAAAGCGAGAACCAAAACATCCAACACTTAAAAAGGAGTTTTAATGATGTCCATTCCCTACGTGCAGGGAATGAAGCTTGTTAGCCAGCCCAATGAAGAAGGAGCAACAGGAGTGGAGATACAGAAACGCGATCATTTTAAATATCGATAAGCAAGCGATACTTTTTTCTGCTGCTGTTAACACAAGGATGGGGAAACGAGGACTCGTGATAACAATTTTTAGCTTCTGAAATTGTAATTAATAAGAAATTGTATGTTTTTTATTTTTCTAAATATTATTTATATTCAATAGTTATTTCAATATTAGATTATTAACTAAACTTTTAGTTCGCCATTTCATTCAAATCTGAAGTTTTGGAAAAACACTCCAAAATAGAATTTAGTGTACAGTTTTAGTTTATTTGTCGTCTGAAAGCACGCAACCGCAATGTTCCACTCATTCTTTGTTGTCTCACAGACCGCATTTCGATTCGACTTCATTTCAATGCGGCTTTAAATTTAGTCAACAGCGATACATGGCGTTGAAACTTGACATGAATGTTTTTATATTGTAAGTCTGTTACTGAAAAAGTATGCACATATATACGTATGCAAATATATAGATATGTATTGCATTGTTTGCAAACACATTGCGAAAAGCCACCACCAAGCAAAAATATCCACACCAGTTTTATCACAACAAATAATTTATCAGCTTCTTAACTGGTCTCTGCTGCAAGCCAGTCAAATCCAGTCCAGTCTGCAGCGGTTGGACTGAGTATATCTCGTTACACCTCGTCCACGCTTATCGGCAGTATAGCGCGCATTAACTCCAACTTATCAGAAAACGTAATCTTGTAATTACGTGTGCAGCGTAAATGTTAATGAAAGGAAATCGATATCGCGCGCATGTAGTTAAGGAGATACGCGCACGTTGTCAGCAGGAATAAAGCAATGAAAGCTGCACGGAAAGCGTATCTGGTGTGATAGTTATTTGCTGGTAATTACAATTTTATGCTGCATTTAAACTGTACAGCAGGATGGAGAGGTTTTCGAAGGCAAGTTGTTTTCAAACATATTTTCAAATTAATTACATTAGAATTTAATTTAGATCAATTTGGAAAAATATCAAGTTAGAAAGTATTAGACAAAGAAAAATTATAAGATTAAAGAGTGGATGACTGTAAAAATCGCAGGACTAACTATTGATCCGGGATTAATGAACAGAAATCAATATCAAACGGAATATTTAATACGGAATTTAATACGGAATTTTTATATTTAATTTATTTATTTATTTTTACACTTTGATAGCAAAATTAATCCTTTTCCCCACACTTTTTGAATAAATATTACTTTTAAATTAAGGATTTCAAGTATAGAAATGGGGGTATTTTTCATTTTGATTTTTTTGTTCCCTCTACACACAAATCAAAGTGGAGCGTGCAAAAGGAGAATTTTTCCGTAGTTCGTTTTGTGTTGCTTTTGCTCCTGATTGATGATTCCTGTTTTGCCCACGTCTTTCTTTTTCTTTTCCTTTTTGCACCATTAGTAATTTTGTCATTGACATTGCGGATCTCAATTCCAACGAGCGCCAAAGCCATTGCCAAAGTGCATCGTGCTTGCCGGCATTCAGGAGACGACGCACGACCGTCAAGTGACTGCAGCAGGAGCAACAGCGCCCCCTCACACAAAGGATTTGGGCGACGAACACAGACTGATGTTCGAAGTGTGTGTTGCCTCGGCAGCCAGCAGAATAGATTTAGCCGCCCACTAGTTCAAATGAATCGGAGAGCCGTTTTTCCAGAGCTGGAGCAGTGCTAAAGGTGGTGCACTTCCTTGGTTGGAAGGGATTTTTCACCTACTGCTACTCCATGTTTGTGCCAACAAAAGGGCGGCTGGTGGTTGATGACGGCTGCGGTTGTTTTCAAAGCTCTTGGCGGTGTGCCACACATACGAACACCTCTCATTCCCTGTTGTAGCACAAACTAATTTTGTATTAGTTATTATACAACAAGACTTCGTTTGTGACCTGCACCTCTTTTCATGTAGTGGATATAAATATTTCTGAATAGTTAACTTATGTAAATAAATGTTTTGAGTAACGAAATGTTCTTCGAACTTTTATTTCCCTCGTTTATTCAAATTGTACTCTAAATCGTGGAGTATAATTCTTCAATAGACTAACCGAATTTCTTCAACAGGGTCATTTCTAGTGTGGAAGGTGGTTAAGGCGGCGTTCAGTTGGTGGAGGTGGGCTTGCATTGTCATCGCTTTCAACCCGCGATTATGCTCTCTGCATAAAAGCTGAGTGTCCTATAAAGTTGTTCCTTTCGTTTACGTTTACGATTCTCTTCTCAACGCGAATTCAAGTTGACTACGTTTAAATTTCGTTTTTGTAGACGAGTTCGGTAAGCGTAAAACATAGTAAACGTAATCGTACGTGTGGCTGTTTATTTACAATTATAAATTAGAATTATGCACGCTAATAAACGAATGCTCTCGATGTATTGCCGCCTACAAGGTAATTAACCGAATCAATTCAAAACTAGTTTACACAACAGCCAAGGTAATCAGATGCACTTCAATTATAATCGGCAGCAATTAAAATAAGCATTTAGAAAAACAATCTAAACTTACCATTTTTCACTTGCAAGCTGTCGCCCACACACCAAGTGATGAGAATTAATGCTGCCAGTATATAACAGCAGTAGTTGTTGTTGTTGCTGCCCTTGTAATAGTAGCTGATAACGTTGTTGTTGTTGCTGTTGTTGTTTGTTAAGCATTGCCACCTTTTTGTATTTAATGTAAGAATCAGGTTTTTGTGTTGCTTCAATACTGATATTGAAATTGTTGTCGAGGGGGAAGACTTTGATGGCTTTAAAGCCATTCTTACGATTGCTTCAGATAAGCCAGGCTGAAAAGTTCGATAGAAATCAGCTTCTAAATGTCAAATGATGCGTGGCGTTTTTCTCTTTTCTTAAAGAAATTAACTGTTTAGGTGCACAAATTTGTCATTTTATGATAACGTTACACTGAAATAGGGAAATTCGTTTATTTCATTTTATTCGCAGCTTTTCAAATTACCTCATTTGAATTTCAATTCCGAACGCGATATGATGAAAACATGTTCTACATATTTTCGGTAAAGATATCTCGTTTTTACGTACGTGCGTGTGGAAATTCGTATTGTTTGTTTATATCAGCGATGCTGATAAGGGAAAATGATGACATAAGGAATCAATTTTTTAATTAATTCTCACGTTGCTTTTGCTAGCAAGTTTCAAGTGTTTTCGCTTTAATTGTTATTGCTTAACTTTTAGAATTATTTGCAAGCAGAAATGGGCACCACATGCGGCATAATACGAGTATAATCAAAGATGTTTTTCTTTTCCGATTTTTATATTATATTCCAGATTTTATAACTACAACTAATTCATAGTATACGTTTTTTATCCTATGATAAACTTATTCCTACATTACGACTAGCTAATTAAGAGTTGGTTGGTTCCGTCTTTCCAGCTGGTTTCCGATTCTGTCTAATTTTCTGTATCAACTGCAAAACCCCCATTCGAAATTCGAGTTTTTCGTCTTCCGCCATCCTCTTGACCGATGGCAGTACAGAAGTAAAAAATGCTTGATCCTCTTCATCTTCCTTCGAAGGTTCCAATGGAGGAGATTCCAGTGGAGATGCCCTCTTCAGTGCCTTCACTAATCTACTCACTTCGAGCGAAACCGGTTTACGCTTGCGACGGATCGGAGATAATGGTGGCGAAATAGGTTTTAAAAGAGTTTCACTCGCTTCGAAATTTTCATCTAGCTCGATTTTCGGTTCAATAGGGGCTTCCATCACATCTAATGGATCCTTACTATCCGATTTAAGTCTGGGTCTAAGCAAGAACTTCAACTGATCATGAAAAATATATTTTCTTTTTTGATAGTTTTTCCTTTTTACAGTTCTGAGAAAAGCATCTTTTAAGTTCTTCCACTTTCCAGTAATCTCAGACACTAAAATGGATAACCTTTAATTAATTGAATGAAGCATTATTGTAATTTTCAATTATTTTACAGACGTATGCTATATTTAGACAAATTTATATTCTAAAATTGCTGGATTTTCACAAATGTGTAACTTATAATCTAAAATCAAAGATTCCACAAATAAGCATAAGAAATTCATTCAGCTAAAAAGAACTCCTACAATTAAATCGAAATTAATTAAAATTCGCAATTTTCTAATGTATTTAAATCAAAAACAAAGAAAAATGCACAGAATCATAGATTATGCGTCCAAATTTTCTAATCTCGAAAATAGTACATTTTACTGAAAAAAAGGTAACTAAATTATTATAACACGGCAACCCTGTGACCGGGGCGATTTTGAACATTTCGTTTTGACATTTCTCCTAACTTTCGTATTTGTGTATTGGATTTTTATGAAACAAAACAACTGTAGAGAAAATTGAAAAGGGCAAATTAATTTAAGGTAATTTTGAAGTTTAAATACAAATTTGTTCTTATTTATAACTTTTTAAAATGTTTACATTAATTTCTGTTACCTTTTCAGAAGTTTAAAGTGTGAAACTAGAAAAAATTTACTTTAACGCAAAGATGAATGCAAGTTGCTTACGGTAAGCAGCTATCAAATCGCAAACGCGACATTTGCAGAGTTGTGGATGGAAAAACTAATGAAATTTTTGACTGTTGTTCTTTACCTACTTACTTATTTCTTTTTGATCTTCCGCACTCAGTGTGTCATATTCCAAAAAGAGGCTTTGGGCCACTTCTTTCCACGCAATTTCTCGGCGGGCGGCTTTGTTTTCCACATTATAATCTGCACTTTTAGCCCACAAGACTGGCCTTTCATGAATCAATTCTATTAAATCAACAGCAGAGTAACTCAGACCTTGCATTCCGTACAAAATCACGTACGACAAAACGTACGACACAATATGCAATCGAACTGCGACTAAGTCGTCTTCGGCTACATTTTGTGCGATAACGCCGTGCGACAGCAAAAACCGATGTCGCGAGCAGTGTTGCCGTTTCGGCATTTAATAAAGTATTAAGTGCAACGAAATAAAAATAAAATAAACATATTTGCCATTTTTATTTGTTTCAAATATATATATACGATTGGGGGAAAATTTTAAATAAGCGAGTGGAAAAAGCTTATAAAGCATAAATATTACCAATATCGGTTACAGTGAGTCACTTCCGTTGCGTTTAGCATATTAGTGTCGCTCGCCTTGTCGCTTTAATGGCGTGTAGATGTCGCGCAAGTACCGACTTTATCGATAAGAAAGCTGTCACCAAAAGTATTGTAACACAAAGATAAAATGTAGTTATATGTGGTAACTACACAATATTACTGACCGTAAAATTTAAGCTCTTCTATTTTCATTACTGAACTGAAAACCTTTTAAACATAAACTTGCTGTTCCTTTATATAACTTTTGCGAAATATGTTTAAAATGTTTACTGTTTAGTACAATTTGATGAAACAATTAAATCAAATGAAAGTATAAAGACAAAGCAGGAATGAGCGAGAAAAGTGGAAAAATGACGACATTGATATGTCCACCTTTCAACAATTTTTGTTTTTTATTTAAACGATACTTTACCTCCTTAAACTATGAACTATTAAGGCTATTTCTGCAATATCTCTTAAACTATTGAGGATACTATTACCGCATGTGCCCTTTGAAAGGCTTTTTCATTGCCCTTCGTTTCATTAAAATATTTCTACTTGAACCTAATATTTAGTAGGGTATTTCAATAATTTCTGCGATTCAACTTAATGATTTTTTTAAGTTCAACTACTTTTTCAGCATCACTCCACTTTATGACGAAAGCCCTGGTAGCAAGCAGGTGCGAAAGCAGATCAAAAGTAGAATAGGAAGGAAGCAAGGGATAAACTGAGGAAATGCTTAAGAATTTGTGTTTGGAATTTATAAACAAACAAGGGAATTTTTACGCATTGTAGTCATGAAAATCAAATGAGGTTAGAATTTCTCACTTATTCAAGCAGTTTCTTCAATGTACGTTTTTATATCAACAGTGTTGATTCAACACTACTTTAGCAGGTACACAGCACTGGAAAATCCTTCCACAAATTTCGATTTTATTACAGTATGAACTATTTCGTTTTTGCAATATTTTGTTTCCTATTTATACACTACACATTCACATCCATTTCTTTTACTTTTCCTGTAGTTTTAAGAAGATTTGTGCAATTTTTATTTCGCCAAAAGGACAACACAGAACCACACACGTCTTCACCGCACTAACCCAAACTTTCGTGTGATGCGCTTCAAACACATTTTCCTTGTTTATCACTCATATCAGTACTTCAGGGTTGAAATTTACGAAACAGGAAAAACGTCAAACAGGAATGAAGAAAAAAACTAGCTTATGACGCAGCATTAATGTTAACCGCAAAATGTCCGTCAGCGTTGTCTTGCGTCCGTTTTTACGCGCAATTGCCGTAAGTAAACACAACATACGACGTTGACGTATTTAACACGTAGTCAATTTGTTGAGCGATATACCAAAATAAAAACCGACGTCAATTAATCAATCAAACTTAATTTGTATTGCTCAAATTTTGTTTGGTAATCTTTACATATATATATTGATTAGCCGTTACAATTATAACGAGTTACAATGATAACTTAAAAGCTGCTTTAAAATTATACTCCCTCCTGCAGCCAACTTAGCTTTCGCACGCCTTGCTAAAATCAGATTTTATTAGTACTCTACTCAGCTATAATTCAGCACTTCTCGAGCTAATTTCGCAAAATCATTATGTTAATAATAGATATTTTATGAAAAATTTGCTGAGGCCATAAACGCTTCCAAGATCATTTTAATTTTTGTGTGAATTTATTATCTTATTTCGTAAATTAGACGTCAAAAAATTTGAATTTCGAAATGCTATGTTGTCCTTTGTGTTTTTCGCTAACACTATCGTAAATACGCATTTACTTTATAGGTAATGCTGATACAAAGTCATTTGTAAAAATCAATTAATTTTGCCTGAAATTATTGGTGGAGACTTTTGCTTAGCAGAAAAAATATTAATAAGTTGTGTTACACGAACTATTGTACGGACATCACAATCCACCGCCGGCAAAATATTGCGGCCTAGAAATTCAGGCGATGATTAGTGGCTGCGGGTTTAGTGTTGGTGCAGAGAAAATTTCCAGGGTTTAGAAGGGAATATCAAAGTTGTGAGAATATCTTTTACATAAAAATTTATAGGGAAGTTAAAGTTAGGAGTAAAGATGACCACCAATGTGAGCCGCAGAGAAACGGAACGGACCAAATTAATTCAGGAAAAATGCCAAACCTTGCTGACTCAAATGCTACGCGATGAAGATAACAAATACTGCGTTGACTGCGACGCCAAAGGTAGGATGCTACGTCAACGCCATCGCCACCTTCACCTGCACCACGAAACCTACACGAACTTTGAAAATGCGTGTCCCAAAAGTTAAATTCATGTTTGAAATCTTTATAAATTCAGGTGTTATTGAGCACATCGATTAGTGGGCGTTGCTTATGGTGCTGAAACGTTTCCACGACCTCCAATTTTTCTAGGCCTTCTTCCAGACAAATGCACTTAGCAATGGACGCCTGCAATTGTTTTCCTACGTTTTGCTTCTTAGCATTTCTTCCTCTTGTGGCCCGCACAGTCTTAAAATTTTTCACGTCATTTCGTTTTCCTTCCAGGTCCACGTTGGGCTTCTTGGAATCTCGGCATTTTTCTGTGCATACGATGCGCCGGTATACATCGCAATCTTGGTGTTCACATATCACGCGTTAAGTCCGTCAACCTGGATACTTGGACCCCCGAGCAGGTTATCTCCTTGCAGCAAATGGGAAACTCGCGTGCCCGTGCCGTCTATGAGGCCCAGCTACCGGACGGTTTTCGACGGCCGCAAACAGACAACGCCTTGGAATCCTTTATTCGTGCCAAATACGAACACAAGAAGTATTTAGCGCGAGAATGGGTTCCCCCTTCGCCACCGAAGGTCGACTGGGTAAAAGAAGTCGACGAGGAGCTGGAGCGACAGAAGCGCAAGAAGAAAGCTGCACAGGCCAGTAATGCGTTGGGTATCGGCGTTATAAGCAGCGGTGGCGGTGGCGACAAGAAATGTACAGCAGTTGTCGGCCAACCGACGAGAACTGTACCACTGCCTGCACCGTTGCCCAAACCGAAAGCTGGTCAAGGGAGCGGGAGTCCTAAAACCCAACGACTTAGTGCCGGTGCATCCGCTGCGGCCCCTGATCAGCAGACCAGCGAC
This sequence comes from Sicus ferrugineus, assembly GCA_922984085.1. NCBI lineage: Eukaryota > Metazoa > Arthropoda > Insecta > Diptera > Conopidae > Sicus > Sicus ferrugineus. The sequence goes on from OV277354.1 coordinate 8,837,180, forward strand.
CTGCTTGGATTGTCGACGCCTACTACGCCACCTTCGCAGTGTTCAGCCGGTGATAGCGTCACACACGACTTGCAAAATGACAGTTTTAGTGGTTTCTTAAGTGCTCCACCGAAGTCCATAGACGGTACGATTTCGGACGCCAGTCAAGGAGCTTCAGATGGCCTGTCGCAAGGGTCCGCTGCCAATAATTCTTTAGCTAAGGAAGAGCAAGATTTTTTCAATCAAGGCTCACTGGCAGGGATGAGCGGTAGTGACAAGGATAAGTCAGGAAAGCTGACAAAGGATAGCATACTGGCCCTGTATGCCGCCACACCGAGCAATCCACACAATCAACAGTTCGGACAGCCACAGGCAGCAGTTCATCAACAGCAATTGTTTCCTCAGAATAACTTTGCTGGCGGCGCCCCTGTGACACACAACTTCACAGGCATGTCACCTGGTTTCATGAGTGGCGCTTTAGCTGTCGCGCCATCACAGCAGCAGCAGCAACAGCCACATAATCAACAATTCATGACGCCACCCAATTCGGCAAGTATGTACAACTCTCCGGTCATGACAGCGCCAACCGCCTTCAGCACGCCTGGCATGAGTGGTGGAGGCATGCATCTCGGTGTGGCAACTAGTGTGGCCGGTGGTGGCGGTGCTGGATTCGGTGCTCAGTTCCCAAGCATGTCACATGTAGGGTATACAGCGCAGATGCAGCCTGCTGGCTTAGTGCCACAGCATATGATGACGATGGGCAGTGGCATTATGGCTACAGGCCAGACAACAGTAGCTTCCAATGCAGCTCAACTGATGCAAGGCAATCTTAGCCGATTGCCGTTGAGTATGATGAGTGGTATGCTGCAGCAGCAGCAGCCGCCGCTGCAGCAAATGACAGCTGCCAGCGGCGGTGGTATTCAGACCACGGGTGCTTCATTGGGTGGCAGCGGCTTGCCGCCGAGAATGGGCAGTACAACTTTGACTGCCTTTCAAACACCCATCACGGGAAGCGCTGCTGCGGCTGCTTCGGCAGCTAACTTAAATCAACAGTTTGGCAACCTGAATATTGGCAATGTTTGGCAATAAATTAAGAACTTAATATTTAGCTTTCCAGTACGTATGCAAATTGTTTGTCGAAACTTTTATCCTTTCAATATTCTCATTAGATTGCCTTGTTTTTTTTCATATGCAACAGAACAGTCTTACTTACTTACACTGAAGTCTTAAGTTCCATTGGCTAAAATAATTTTACGGTTCCTTCATTAAAATCTGCTGTTAAAAATTAATTTTCATTGGAATCATTCATATTAGACATCAGAGTGCAAAATCCGAGTGTTTTTTAATGCTAACTTTTTCTTATTAAGTCGTAGAAGTTCATATATTCGGTCTTAAGCTGATGTGGCTCGCAATTGATGACATTTTTGCTACTCTGTTAGTTTTTGTATAAATTCTGTTGTTTTCCTTATCTGCATACTTAATGTGATTATTTTATTGCTTGTTTGAAGTTACTGGAAAATCCGAGTAGAACAGAACTGGTTCTGCGTTTCATAGAGACTTTCAGTAATTTCAAGAAGTCGGTATTACTTAAAGTTGTCGAAGATATATGGAGTGATATATCAAATGAAACAGCATTCACTAAATATTTTCTTTTTTTTTCTCAGGAAATAATGATTTCATTAACTTCTTCATCAGCTTGTGAAATGAAAATTATTTCCTGAGTTCTATGTTTGAATCTTGGTAGAGCTTCAGAATGTTGCTTTCTCTCATATTCTTATTATGCTTAAATATTATTAAAGGTATTCAGTAGTATAATATAATGCAGAATAGTACTAAATTGTAAAAAATTGAAGAACATTATTAATATTTCATATTCACTCAGGTGAGTATTAGTATATGAAATGCAAAAACTTTTGTTTATGCGAAGGTTAAGCAAGTAAATTCAATCCATAAAGCAGATTTGGTCCAAAAATTGAATCCACTAAAACTGATCTAAACGAAAAAATTAGATTTAAATCGCCATAAAACATAATTAATAAATGTAATCCAGTTTGCACTGCATGGTTATTAAGCAAAATGTATTTCAGAAAATTTTTAATGGAAGCAATTAAGCGATTTAAAAAATAGCAATTATACAGCTCTACATTCAATACACTCTAGTTTAGGTAAGCAAGCTGTAATAATTATATATTAATTTGTGACTTAATCAAATTAATCCTTTTAAGGTTTTCACATTCTCTTGTGAGTTATACGAGTAAAACTAATTCTTACAGATATGAATGAGCGCATTTAAAATGGTATTAGTTGTATGTTCAAATATAAGACAAAGTATATAAATAATCTATATATATAAAAACGAATGCTTGTTTCTTTATTTCCTTCTTTCTTCGTTCCGTGTGCATTCCTATACAATTCATCCGATTACGATGAAAGTGGTGAGTTGTTGGCTCGCGACCGCGAAGGTTTCTGCATATACCTCGATTATCCGGGTTGCTCGGGACCGGGCTCATTACGGAAAATCGAAAATCCCGGTTATAAGAGGTTAAATATAAAAATTTATAAATTTTACTTTTAACAAGAACATTTAAATTTGCATCTACAAACTACAAACATTTATATCAAATAGTCTATTAAGGTAGTCCAGATTTTCCTCTGAAATCGCGGATAATAGAGCATAAAATCAACCACTCAGCATCCCGATTAACAGATGTTCCCGGTTGATGGAGGTCCGAATAATCGAGGTTCAACTGTGTATACAATGGATAAATTATTCATGTATTGCAGTGCGTTCGAATGAAACACCTGGTATGTGCTGCGCGGGTGGAAAAATTAAATCAGATCGGTTATTAATCTCAGAATGATGAAAATGTCAACATTAATTAAAAGTATTTTTCAAAATTTTATTTCTTTCTGTCTTGGAAATGAGTTTAAATGTTTAAATATTTTCAAAACTGAATGGAAATTATATTGTTATTAAATTTTGAAAATATTTGCAAATAATTATTAATAAATTGTGTTATGTATTTTAGAATTTCTTTTTTCTTTAATATAAAATTAATGATGATACTGCAAAAAACTGACACTTATACAAACGTTAAATGAAATTTTGAAAAATTTTCCCTATGAAGTTGGCAACTTGGCCATACGTAGTGAGTTCACTACATTTGTATATTAATTGAATTGAATAGCTATTTTCGATTGTAAACAAGTGTGGTGAAAAAGAAAAAATTTCTTATAAGATAACTGATAATTTTACAACTTAAGGCCATCGGAAATTAAAGAAAAAATGCTTTTAAACAAGCTCCGTATAATTACACACCAAGCAAGACGGATTACATTGGAATTGCAGCAGCGAAACATGGCGGTGAAGGCAAAGTCGCTCAAATACAGTCAATTTGGCGAGCCGGGGGAAGTCCTCGAAATTATTGAGGAATCTCTGCCGGATCCGAAAGACAGTCAAGTACTTGTAAAAATTTTGGCTGCGCCAATAAATCCGGCAGATATTAATACAATACAGGGTATGAAAGCGATGAAATCAAATGACAACTAATCTCTCCGCTTCCATTCAGGCAAGTATCCTGTGAAGCCAAAATTCCCCGCCATTGGCGGAAACGAATGCGTTGCCGAAGTTGTTAGTGTTGGAAGTAAGGTTCAAGAACTTCGCCCCAGTCAGCGTGTTATTCCTTCTGTCACTGGTCTTGGTACTTGGACTACGTATGCTCTCTTCGACGAGGCGCAGCTCATGCCCATCTCGTCGGTTGTTGGGCTGGTGGAAGCGGCCACACTAACGGTGAATCCTTGCACAGCCTATCGAATGCTTAAAGACTTCGTTAAGCTCGAACCCGGAGACTGTGTTATACAGAATGGTGCCAACAGTGCTGTGGGGCAGGCAGTACATCAGTTGTGTAGAGCTTGGGGTCTGCAGTCTGTTGGAATCGTACGTGATCGTGCTGATATTGCAGATCTGAAGTCTTACCTGAGAGTTTTGGGTGCCACTGAGATACTCACGGAGGAGGAAATACGTACGACAACACTTCACACAAAGGGCGACGCTGGCATAAAGAAGCCGAAGCTTGCTTTGAATTGCGTTGGTGGCAAGAGTGCCACCGAAGTGACACGGCACTTGCAGCAGGGCGGTGTTATGGTTACGTATGGCGGCATGTCGCGCGAGCCTGTTGTGGCCTCAACAGCAGCACTAATCTTTAAGGATATCTCATTCCGCGGCTTCTGGATGACACGCTGGACCAACGAGAATCCAAACTCACATGAGCGCAAGCAAATGTTTGAGGATTTAAGTAGACTAATAATCGAGAACAAACTTGTGGCTCCATTACACGAAATGGTGCCGCTGGAACGATTTCGTGACGCAGTGACGGCAGCATTAAATTTCAAAGGTTTCGCCGGCAAGAAATACATTCTTAACATGGATGTAGTGCAAGCTTCAAGGATAGCTAAAGCTAAAGCTTAAATTTCGATTTTCAGGGCCAGATTTGAATTAAATTAAATAGACGAGATTTACCCCTTCAGAAGGAGCCATTATCCTCAAAATCGGATATTTTAATATTGATAAGATATTAAGTAGCTAAGATAATGCTAGAAATAAAATAAACCCGCGTTTAGAACCAGTTGTAATATTAATATTATTAATCTTGTTTGTAAAGATAGTCTGCTCCCACTTTTTAAATACTACCTGCTGATTTTGATTTTATATACAAAATCTATTTTCTCCTTATCTTAAATGATAAGAACCTGACCTTAAAAAATCAATATTATTGTAATAAATAGTAAAAAACCCTATACTTCCCCCCCCCCACCCAACTTTGTTGTATGTTGGTATGAAAATTCCTATTTGTTCCTGCTGCAACTACTGGCATTCATATTAACCTGTCTACACAGTGCCGTATTTAAACGGACTCAAATCCTCCCCGAAAAAATTTGCAAGAATCTCACTGTATTGTTTAAAAAAAACACTTCAGTTTAAGGCGAAATCTCCGCACAAATATTTTCTGGTTACGCCACTGTACTTAGCGAAATCTGCTTATACCGTGCTTACATATTGTAAGGACTAAAAGAATTAAGTGTTGACTGCTCTAGCACTCTAGTCCATCGCTCCATAAGGGAACAGTTTTCTTTGTTATTTCGTCACGGCAGGACCAAATCCGTACGAAGGCGTGCAGGACGACATTTCTCTTTTAAATATTTTAATATGTCGTCCTTTGGTAGTCAGTGTAACCCGCGTGCAAATGTTTTTCTTGTTATCAATTTAGGCTGCGAAATGTTGTACGTTATTGATCAACGCTTGCAGGCGCAACAAATCGAGAAAGCAAGAGCTACGCAAGGTAATTTCGAAGCAATCGTTGCTTCCTAAAAGAGGGGTGGTGGGAGTTGGTATACTAAATAATGGTGGTAAAAAATAATGGTATATTTTGTAGTGCTTAGGAATTTCTAAGTTCCGCAAAAGATTTTGATAGATTTGATAGGGAGGAATCCCAATGTGTTTTTAATCCCCCCCCCCCCATAAATTAACAACCCATAATGATTTCAACTAATATTTTATAATATATCGATTAGCTGGTCTAAAATTGTTAATTGTCTTACCAAGGACACACAATTTCTCACACAGTCCTTTGACATACTGAAGCTGTTTTAACGTCACTGACAGAAATTAGGATTAAAAGCAATACGATTTCTCTTCAATTCATTCAAATCCAAAAAATTAACTTCATATTTCTTAATTCCGCTCGAAGCACCACCTTTGTTATCCGTCTCTTTCAGGTATAACAACTATTTTGTTTCTATTTCCAGTTTTTAACGAAATTACTACTGTTCTTTTGGATCCAAAATTTATTGAGTCTCTTATAAATTTTTCACTGTATGATCACTCTGAAACAATAACTCCCCAACATTGTCGACATATGTTGAAGGATGTTGCAACTAGATCAGTAATGAGTCTCGATGTTGCCTCCATGGATAAATTATGGAATCTTATGACTGTAGTTTACAAATGGCAACTTTTCGTTTCCAAATATCCGCATCATCTGCTGGAAAATACATTTCGACATTTAGATTCGATTGCTAAATTGCATCCAAATGTGAAAAGCAGTCTGTTGGTGGATTACACTAAAAATATATTACTGGATTTCTGGAATGCATGCGACGACGAAACGCAATTATCTATCTATCGCACGAATAAGTTTTGGTTACAGTGCTTCAATACAAAAATATCCCTACTTGTACGTCTGGGATTTCAGAATTCTGACGGTAACTTCTCGCATCAAGTCGATGAATGGTATTTCGACGAATTTGTGCAATCTGCTGGTAAGAATATTTACAGATTAAGTGTCGATATTGCTGAAAAAAGAAAGGAAGAGTTATTTGGGCAGAGAGATGGCATCGCAAAGAGTATTTTACAGTTGCAAGCCGAAATACTCGGTACACCTCATGCGCAACAGGGGAACGAATTGGTGGTGAGTGAAGATGAGAGTCAGAAACCACAAGAACATGAAATGCTTGAGCATACAAACACTAAAAATAATGAACTGCCTAAAATGGTGTTCGATATGAATATTTTTCCTGGTATGGTGACATATAATCCTAAAGGTACTCATTCAGAAACGGCAGAATTTGCAAGTATTAAAACTGTTTATAATAGAAATTCAGAGACTTCAAGTGGAAATGATAGTAACAAAGCAGTTACTTTGAACAAAGAACTGCTTGAAATTTATAATAAAATGCATTGATGGTATTAATAGTATAATTAATACAAAATTATCACAATTATCTAATAAATTATGAAAAAATAAAACATACGAGTAATTAATAAATACTTATGTTTTAAATTTATAAATGAAAGGGATTCTAATTTCTATTTATTCACTTAAATGATTTTTACAATCGAGAGTTAATTCAGGTTAGGGCCTCCTTTTATGCAAGCGTTAATATCAGTTGTCCATCCTCAGCTGCACACAGATGAACACAATTGGAACAATTTAATATTTTAGCTAATTCTTTACTTAGCGGCTTTTTTTACAATCGAGCGTTAATTTCGGTTGCGCTCTGAATTTTCAGACCTTACCATTTCTTACACTATTCACTATTTAATTACTCAAGAATATTTTACAATCGAGGGCTAACTTTGGTTTTGAATGTAAAGTGACTGAGTTTTCCTGCTGGATTGGAAAATAAACTTATTAGTTAGCTATTCACTTACTCAGAATATTATTACAATGGAGAAAGTTTAATTACTTGTATCCGTTGCCATCAAATGAACGTGTTAAAATTCTTAATTTCTTTTTGCCTACTATAGATTGTGATACAATCCACGCAGCTCATGCCCATCTCGTCGGTTGTTGGGCTGGTGGAAGCGGCCACACTAACGGTGAATCCTTGCACAGCCTATCGAATGCTTAAAGACTTCGTTAAGCTCGAACCCGGAGACTGTGTTATACAGAATGGTGCCAACAGTGCTGTGGGGCAGGCAGTACATCAGTTGTGTAGAGCTTGGGGTCTGCAGTCTGTTGGAATCGTACGTGATCGTGCTGATATTGCAGATCTGAAGTCTTACCTGAGAGTTTTGGGTGCCACTGAGATACTCACGGAGGAGGAAATACGTACGACAACACTTCACACAAAGGGCGACGCTGGCATAAAGAAGCCGAAGCTTGCTTTGAATTGCGTTGGTGGCAAGAGTGCCACCGAAGTGACACGGCACTTGCAGCAGGGCGGTGTTATGGTTACGTATGGCGGCATGTCGCGCGAGCCTGTTGTGGCCTCAACAGCAGCACTAATCTTTAAGGATATCTCATTCCGCGGCTTCTGGATGACACGCTGGACCAACGAGAATCCAAACTCACATGAGCGCAAGCAAATGTTTGAGGATTTAAGTAGACTAATAATCGAGAACAAACTTGTGGCTCCATTACACGAAATGGTGCCGCTGGAACGATTTCGTGACGCAGTGACGGCAGCATTAAATTTCAAAGGTTTCGCCGGCAAGAAATACATTCTTAACATGGATGTAGTGCAAGCTTCAAGGATAGCTAAAGCTAAAGCTTAAATTTCGATTTTCAGGGCCAGATTTGAATTAAATTAAATAGACGAGATTTACCCCTTCAGAAGGAGCCATTATCCTCAAAATCGGATATTTTAATATTGATAAGATATTAAGTAGCTAAGATAATGCTAGAAATAAAATAAACCCGCGTTTAGAACCAGTTGTAATATTAATATTATTAATCTTGTTTGTAAAGATAGTCTGCTCCCACTTTTTAAATACTACCTGCTGATTTTGATTTTATATACAAAATCTATTTTCTCCTTATCTTAAATGATAAGAACCTGACCTTAAAAAATCAATATTATTGTAATAAATAGTAAAAAACCCTATACTTCCCCCCCCCCACCCAACTTTGTTGTATGTTGGTATGAAAATTCCTATTTGTTCCTGCTGCAACTACTGGCATTCATATTAACCTGTCTACACAGTGCCGTATTTAAACGGACTCAAATCCTCCCCGAAAAAATTTGCAAGAATCTCACTGTATTGTTTAAAAAAAACACTTCAGTTTAAGGCGAAATCTCCGCACAAATATTTTCTGGTTACGCCACTGTACTTAGCGAAATCTGCTTATACCGTGCTTACATATTGTAAGGACTAAAAGAATTAAGTGTTGACTGCTCTAGCACTCTAGTCCATCGCTCCATAAGGGAACAGTTTTCTTTGTTATTTCGTCACGGCAGGACCAAATCCGTACGAAGGCGTGCAGGACGACATTTCTCTTTTAAATATTTTAATATGTCGTCCTTTGGTAGTCAGTGTAACCCGCGTGCAAATGTTTTTCTTGTTATCAATTTAGGCTGCGAAATGTTGTACGTTATTGATCAACGCTTGCAGGCGCAACAAATCGAGAAAGCAAGAGCTACGCAAGGTAATTTCGAAGCAATCGTTGCTTCCTAAAAGAGGGGTGGTGGGAGTTGGTATACTAAATAATGGTGGTAAAAAATAATGGTATATTTTGTAGTGCTTAGGAATTTCTAAGTTCCGCAAAAGATTTTGATAGATTTGATAGGGAGGAATCCCAATGTGTTTTTAATCCCCCCCCCCCCATAAATTAACAACCCATAATGATTTCAACTAATATTTTATAATATATCGATTAGCTGGTCTAAAATTGTTAATTGTCTTACCAAGGACACACAATTTCTCACACAGTCCTTTGACATACTGAAGCTGTTTTAACGTCACTGACAGAAATTAGGATTAAAAGCAATACGATTTCTCTTCAATTCATTCAAATCCAAAAAATTAACTTCATATTTCTTAATTCCGCTCGAAGCACCACCTTTGTTATCCGTCTCTTTCAGGTATAACAACTATTTTGTTTCTATTTCCAGTTTTTAACGAAATTACTACTGTTCTTTTGGATCCAAAATTTATTGAGTCTCTTATAAATTTTTCACTGTATGATCACTCTGAAACAATAACTCCCCAACATTGTCGACATATGTTGAAGGATGTTGCAACTAGATCAGTAATGAGTCTCGATGTTGCCTCCATGGATAAATTATGGAATCTTATGACTGTAGTTTACAAATGGCAACTTTTCGTTTCCAAATATCCGCATCATCTGCTGGAAAATACATTTCGACATTTAGATTCGATTGCTAAATTGCATCCAAATGTGAAAAGCAGTCTGTTGGTGGATTACACTAAAAATATATTACTGGATTTCTGGAATGCATGCGACGACGAAACGCAATTATCTATCTATCGCACGAATAAGTTTTGGTTACAGTGCTTCAATACAAAAATATCCCTACTTGTACGTCTGGGATTTCAGAATTCTGACGGTAACTTCTCGCATCAAGTCGATGAATGGTATTTCGACGAATTTGTGCAATCTGCTGGTAAGAATATTTACAGATTAAGTGTCGATATTGCTGAAAAAAGAAAGGAAGAGTTATTTGGGCAGAGAGATGGCATCGCAAAGAGTATTTTACAGTTGCAAGCCGAAATACTCGGTACACCTCATGCGCAACAGGGGAACGAATTGGTGGTGAGTGAAGATGAGAGTCAGAAACCACAAGAACATGAAATGCTTGAGCATACAAACACTAAAAATAATGAACTGCCTAAAATGGTGTTCGATATGAATATTTTTCCTGGTATGGTGACATATAATCCTAAAGGTACTCATTCAGAAACGGCAGAATTTGCAAGTATTAAAACTGTTTATAATAGAAATTCAGAGACTTCAAGTGGAAATGATAGTAACAAAGCAGTTACTTTGAACAAAGAACTGCTTGAAATTTATAATAAAATGCATTGATGGTATTAATAGTATAATTAATACAAAATTATCACAATTATCTAATAAATTATGAAAAAATAAAACATACGAGTAATTAATAAATACTTATGTTTTAAATTTATAAATGAAAGGGATTCTAATTTCTATTTATTCACTTAAATGATTTTTACAATCGAGAGTTAATTCAGGTTAGGGCCTCCTTTTATGCAAGCGTTAATATCAGTTGTCCATCCTCAGCTGCACACAGATGAACACAATTGGAACAATTTAATATTTTAGCTAATTCTTTACTTAGCGGCTTTTTTTACAATCGAGCGTTAATTTCGGTTGCGCTCTGAATTTTCAGACCTTACCATTTCTTACACTATTCACTATTTAATTACTCAAGAATATTTTACAATCGAGGGCTAACTTTGGTTTTGAATGTAAAGTGACTGAGTTTTCCTGCTGGATTGGAAAATAAACTTATTAGTTAGCTATTCACTTACTCAGAATATTATTACAATGGAGAAAGTTTAATTACTTGTATCCGTTGCCATCAAATGAACGTGTTAAAATTCTTAATTTCTTTTTGCCTACTATAGATTGTGATACAATCCACTTTTTTTGATACAATAAACTTTAAAAAAAATTTTAGTATAATTTAAAATTTTGCCCTTGTTTTTCTATTTCGAACGGTACATAATTTATATATATTTTAAATTCCTTTTATTATTTAATGAACTGCTGGTAGACAAGAAATTAAATAATTAGTTTAGTTTTGATGATGTGCACAGTTTTTTAATAAACAATTCAAAGAATAAGTAAGTTTAGTGTTTCTTTAAATTGTTAACAAATAAAAAATATGAAACGACTTATTAAAGGTAGAAGTAGTCATTATAAGATGCGATTTCGTAAATCGTTATGAAGCGTTGTTCATAAAGAAATTTATTTTTGATTTGGCGTATTTTTGCATTTAAAAATTGTAATCGTTGATATAGTGTGCGGCAAAGTGACATTTCTTCAAAACAAAGTTAGAGACACATTGTAGTGTTTTCTATAAAAGCAACATAAATGTGTTAAATTTATAAAAAATATTTAATGCCACTCTGATTGGCAGTTCTTATAAAAATTTTACGCGTTTAGTTACGTCGGTGTTTTCTTTTCGTTAAATAATATTCTTACATTTTAGCCTTAAGTGGCACCGCTTTCAGTAGAATATGTAGCGCCATCTTAAGACACTCCTCCGCTGAGCTGATCTGATCGCAGGGATAAGCATCTCCGTAGTTTGTTAGAAATTCACAGTACTTTCGGTAGTTGTCGAGAGCAAAGTCAAAGTTGAAGTGGGCCAAATTCTTCATATCGAGCTGCTCGTTTACATAGGGTACTTCCAGCTTAGGCTTCAGCCTGCCAAAGTTGGGATAATCATTTTCGCATGCCTCGCACTTGCAGGTGAAGCGATATTGTAAGGAAAGTGTTTCAATGCGTTGTTGTTTTGAGGATACAGCGAAATGTGGACTGTAAGAAAGGTAATTTGAATTTCTGAGTTCAGTATATAAGTATTTGAAACTTTACTGAATTCAAGTACAAGGGGAATTGGGTTTCACCAAAGTAGAAATCTTTTGGGATTTTCTCATAATTATCATATAGAACTCACCCATAATTATCGTATAGAACGCCTCCGGCTGGAATTGGCCGAAATACAAAGAGGTAAGCCTTTGTTCCCTTGTTCACACGCACCGTATTTGGCGCACATGAATGATTTAACAGGGAGAGGAAAGCGAAGGCACCTGATGAATGCGTCTGATCGTCTTTGGTCTCGTTCACCTGCTCGATCAAATCGATGCCGTGCATATTGGTGGCCGACGTCTGCAGATGGCGAAAAAGCAACTCTGTGAAAAAGTTACGCGCCTCCTCACCGCTGCCCAGATAATCCTTTAGCGGCGTATACTCGATGATGAAATGCTTCAAAACAGCGCACACTACCGAGCGCTGGAACAGATCCGACACGGAGCGCAAGTGCTGATTTGTAACAAGTCCATGTATGGCGCGGTAATGCTCGCGTGGTGTTAAGTTTGTGTAGTCAAGGTCGAAGGCGGATTTGTTCTGATTCTCGGGGTCAGCGCAGAATGCCATCAACTCCTCGACGTTAGGAAATAATTCCACAGCGGTGAGACAAACGCGCAGCGCAATACCATGAATTTTATTGAACATTTTGTGCAACAGATCGATGATGGGGCATTCGTACTTGTGAAAAGAGGCCACGGCGCGCTCGCGACACTCTTCTGAACAGAACATAGCTGAGCAGCAGCTTTCGCAAGGTATGAGAGTGAGGTAGTTCTCCTCTTTACAGGTGGCGCAGCGTATATAACGCATCGGTGGCAGAAGGGTGGAGCAGAAAGGATCCTCGGTAGCGATGACATCGCCAACGATCAGGTCGCGTTTGCTACAAATGAAACGGCCCTCGTCATCGCTCTCGCGCAGCTCCAAACAGTCGGCTATGTAAGGAACCTGTGGATGGTGATCGAAAGACAAATGGAAATCGTGGGCTGGCTGTTCGGGCGGCTGCGTATCCAACAGTTGGCGGCAGTCCTTCTCGCGTTTGTCCAACTTGTGCATGAGCCGTGCGGGGTAGCTGGCTTGGCGCGCCAGTTCAATGTTGGCCAGGCACTCGCGATATCGCTTCCATTCGAAGAGCACAGCTGAACGGTTGGCGTAGCCGATGGACAGATTCTCGGAGCCTGGCTCTGAGTAGCAAATACTTTTGTTATAAAGCTCCAAGGCCTGAAAGTAGAAAGACAGCAGGTGGATAAAGAACACTCTTCGGATTCAAACGTAATTCTTGTCACCTGGAAGTATTTCCGATTCTTGAGCGAAAACTGTTCGTTGCCTAACAAGCGGAATTCGGAACTCTTCTTGTTGCATTTGTTGTCTCGCAGTGTAACCTGCAGCTTGATCTTTTCCATGTACTTGAAATCAGTGAGCACACGTTCAACGAAGTTGACCTTCGCGTGGCTTTCCTTGAGCTCATTAAACTTGCCCGAAATGATGCAGATAAGCTTCCAGTCCTGCAGCTTCTTCACCAGATCATCGCTGACATCGTAGACGTCCATATTCATGCACGATATGAATTCCGCACGCGAGCCCGTCTGGCTATATTGCACTGTGAGTAATAATTGCCGCTAATGTGACAGTCCGTCAGAGCTGAAACTACACCGCTTAGTCCGTCAACGTCTTTGCTGTAACCGGACGGACCTCCTGTTTTTTGTTAACACTTCTTTGTCACCAAATGGTACTGCATCCAGCAATTGAGCGCCTACTGAAAATCTCTGGAAGCTTATATTTGTTTCTCTGTCAATGCCAAGGATTTTGCGTAGGAAATAAGTAGCAAAAATTGTTATTTTTCAACGCTGTACAAAATCTTCAGCTGCGACTCCCATGCTAATTGTCAAAAGCAGAAAAAAATTTGCTAAAGCTCGTCTAGTTTCTTTTCCATGTGCGGTAAATTCGAGACTCACGAGCTTTCGCAGGGCTGCAAAAGATGCACTTTTACATTAATAAATGCCGGCACTTGATGATTGGAAATGGATGAATGATATTTTATATGTGAAATACTCCCTCATATTTTCTATTTGATGAGATGATTTGCCATTTGATAGATTATTTAAACAAAAGGGTTATTCTTTAAGATTTTGGAACACCGTAATATGACAGTAGCAACACTTGAACATCAAATATTAATATTTGTCTGCCTAATACAATCAAACGGAACTTTGGATGCTTAATTTAAAGCCGCGACATAATACCCAAAAGTAAATAGAAATGTATAATATAATATTATTTTTTAATAGTTTATTTCTAATCAACGAGTATTACAAAACTGTCAATTCATTAAAATGCTATTTTTTGTAGATGCAAGACTTCTACTTTGAACTGTTCATATAATGAAAAAATGAAGTTATCAAGGGCTGCTCTTAATGTTTGCTAAGAAATCATCGTCGAGTTGGAACATTTTAAGCATTGTAAACATTCACAAATATTAAACTGGTCGCCTCTTGAAGCATACTGTACATTAGAGAGATTATTATTCATATCAAAACCATGCATGCCTTCGGTGGTTGTCTATGCTAAAATTAACCAACAAAAATTTGAACCGAGAAGCCAATTTTTTACATTTGATCCAGAGGTGGGCAACAGTCTCAGAAGGCAGGAGTACTCATACACTCAACTTTGTGTTGGCTTCCTCGCTCATATACCTCCATGAATTCCAAGTTCTGGATGAAAATGATAAAAGTTTAACAAAAGAACAAGAGACGCTCGATCTTTTAAAACAAAAATTAGAACCGAGAAGTCAATTTTTTACATTTGACCCAGATGTGAGCAACAGTCTCAGAAGGCAGGAGTACTCATACACTCAACTTTGTGTTGGCTTCCTCGCTCATATACCTCCATGAATTCCAAGTTTTGGATGAAAATGATAAAAGTTTAACAAAAGAACAAGAGATGCTCGATCTTTTAAAACAAAAATTAGAACCGAGAAGTCAATTTTTTACATTTGACCCAGATGTGAGCAACAGTCTCAGAAGGCAGGAGTACTCATATACTCAACTTTGTGTTGGCTTCCTCGCTCATATACCTCCATGAATTCCAAGTTTTGGATGAAAATTATAAAAGTTTAACAAAAGAACAAGAGACGCTCGATCTTTTAAAACAAAAATTAGAACCGAGAAGTCAATTTTTTACATTTGACCCAGATGTGAGCAACAGTCTCAGAAGGCAGGAGTACTCATACACTCAACTTTGTGTTGGCTTCCTCGCTCATATACCTCCATGAATTCCAAGTTCTGGATGAAAATGATAAAAGTTTAACAAAAGAACAAGAGATGCTCGATCTTTTAAAACAAAAATTAGAACTGAGAAGCCAATTTTTTACATTTGACCCAGATGTGAGCAACAGTCTCAGAAGGCAGGAGTACTCATACACTCAACTTTGTGTTGGCTTCCTCGCTCATATACCTCCATGAATTCCAAGTTCTGGATGAAAATGATAAAAGTTTAACAAAAGAACAAGAGATGCTCGATCTTTTAAAACAAAAATTAGAACCGAGAAGTCAATTTTTTACATTTGACCCAGATGTGAGCAACAGTCTCAGAAGGCAGGAGTACTCATACACTCAACTTTGTGTTGGCTTCCTCGCTCATATACCTCCATGAATTCCAAGTTCTGGATGAAAATGATAAAAGTTTAACAAAAGAACAAGAGACGCTCGATCTTTTAAAACAAAAATTAGAACTGAGAAGCCAATTTTTTACATTTGACCCAGATGTGAGCAACAGTCTCAGAAGGTAGGAGTACTCATACACTCAACTTTGTGTTGGCTTCCTCGCTCATATACCTCCATGAATTCCAAGTTCTGGATGAAAATGATAAAAGTTTAACAAAAGAACAAGAGATGCTCGATCTTTTAAAACAAAAATTAGAACCGAGAAGTTAATTTTTTACATTTGACCCAGATGTGAGCAACAGTCTCAGAAGGCAGGAGTACTCATACACTCAACTTTGTGTTGGCTTCCTCGCTCATATACCTCCAGGAATTCCAAGTTCTGGATGAAAATGATAAAAGTTTAACAAAAGAACAAGAGATGCTCGATCTTTTAAAACAAAAATTAGAACCGAGAAGTCAATTTTTTACATTTGACCCAGATGTGAGCAACAGTCTCAGAAGGCAGGAGTACTCATACACTCAACTTTGTGTTGGCTTCCTCGCTCATATACCTCCATGAATTCCAAGTTTTGGATGAAAATGATAAAAGTTTAACAAAAGAACAAGAGATGCTCGATCTTTTAAAACAAAAATTAGAACCGAGAAGTCAATTTTTTACATTTGACCCAGATGTGAGCAATAGTCTCAGAAGGCAGGAGTACTCATACACTCAACTTTGTGTTGGCTTCCTCGCTCATATACCTCCATGAATTCCAAGTTTTGGATGAAAATGATAAAAGTTTAACAAAAGAACAAGAGATGCTCGATCTTTTAAAACAAAAATTAGAACCGAGAAGTCAATTTTTTACATTTGACCCAGATGTGAGCAACAGTCTCAGAAGGCAGGAGTACTCATACACTCAACTTTGTGTTGGCTTCCTCGCTCATATACCTCCATGAATTCCAAGTTTTGGATGAAAATGATAAAAGTTTAACAAAAGAACAAGAGATGCTCGATCTTTTAAAACAAAAATTAGAACTGAGAAGCCAATTTTTTACATTTGACCCAGATGTGAGCAACAGTCTCAGAAGGGAGGAGTACTCATACACTCAACTTTGTGTTGGCTTCCTCGCTCATATACCTCCATGAATTCCAAGTTTTGGATGAAAATGATAAAAGTTTAACAAAAGAACAAGAGATGCTCGATCTTTTAAAACAAAAATTAGAACCGAGAAGTCAATTTTTTACATTTGACCCAGATGTGAGCAACAGTCTCAGAAGGCAGGAGTACTCATACACTCAACTTTGTGTTGGCTTCCTCGCTCATATACCTCCATGAATTCCAAGTTTTGGATGAAAATTATAAAAGTTTAACAAAAGAACAAGAGACGCTCGATCTTTTAAAACAAAAATTAGAACCGAGAAGTCAATTTTTTACATTTGACCCAGATGTGAGCAACAGTCTCAGAAGGCAGGAGTACTCATATACTCAACTTTGTGTTGGCTTCCTCGCTCATATACCTCCATGAATTCCAAGTTTTGGATGAAAATTATAAAAGTTTAACAAAAGAACAAGAGACGCTCGATCTTTTAAAACAAAAATTAGAACCGAGAAGTCAATTTTTTACATTTGACCCAGATGTGAGCAACAGTCTCAGAAGGCAGGAGTACTCATACACTCAACTTTGTGTTGGCTTCCTCGCTCATATACCTCCATGAATTCCAAGTTCTGGATGAAAATGATAAAAGTTTAACAAAAGAACAAGAGATGCTCGATCTTTTAAAACAAAAATTAGAACTGAGAAGCCAATTTTTTACATTTGACCCAGATGTGAGCAACAGTCTCAGAAGGGAGGAGTACTCATACACTCAACTTTGTGTTGGCTTCCTCGCTCATATACCTCCATGAATTCCAAGTTCTGGATGAAAATGATAAAAGTTTAACAAAAGAACAAGAGATGCTCGATCTTTTAAAACAAAAATTAGAACCGAGAAGTCAATTTTTTACATTTGACCCAGATGTGAGCAACAGTCTCAGAAGGCAGGGGTACTCATACACTCAACTTTGTGTTGGCTTCCTCGCTCATATACCTCCATGAATTCCAAGTTCTGGATGAAAATGATAAAAGTTTAACAAAAGAACAAGAGACGCTCGATCTTTTAAAACAAAAATTAGAACTGAGAAGCCAATTTTTTACATTTGACCCAGATGTGAGCAACAGTCTCAGAAGGTAGGAGTACTCATACACTCAACTTTGTGTTGGCTTCCTCGCTCATATACCTCCATGAATTCCAAGTTCTGGATGAAAATGATAAAAGTTTAACAAAAGAACAAGAGATGCTCGATCTTTTAAAACAAAAATTAGAACCGAGAAGTTAATTTTTTACATTTGACCCAGATGTGAGCAACAGTCTCAGAAGGCAGGAGTACTCATACACTCAACTTTGTGTTGGCTTCCTCGCTCATATACCTCCAGGAATTCCAAGTTCTGGATGAAAATGATAAAAGTTTAACAAAAGAACAAGAGATGCTCGATCTTTTAAAACAAAAATTAGAACCGAGAAGTCAATTTTTTACATTTGACCCAGATGTGAGCAACAGTCTCAGAAGGCAGGAGTACTCATACACTCAACTTTGTGTTGGCTTCCTCGCTCATATACCTCCATGAATTCCAAGTTTTGGATGAAAATGATAAAAGTTTAACAAAAGAACAAGAGATGCTCGATCTTTTAAAACAAAAATTAGAACCGAGAAGTCAATTTTTTACATTTGACCCAGATGTGAGCAACAGTCTCAGAAGGCAGGAGTACTCATACACTCAACTTTGTGTTGGCTTCCTCGCTCATATACCTCCATGAATTCCAAGTTTTGGATGAAAATGATAAAAGTTTAACAAAAGAACAAGAGATGCTCGATCTTTTAAAACAAAAATTAGAACCGAGAAGTCAATTTTTTACATTTGACCCAGATGTGAGCAACAGTCTCAGAAGGCAGGAGTACTCATACACTCAACTTTGTGTTGGCTTCCTCGCTCATATACCTCCATGAATTCCAAGTTTTGGATGAAAATGATAAAAGTTTAACAAAAGAACAAGAGATGCTCGATCTTTTAAAACAAAAATTAGAACCGAGAAGTCAATTTTTTACATTTGACCCAGATGTGAGCAACAGTCTCAGAAGGCAGGAGTACTCATACACTCAACTTTGTGTTGGCTTCCTCGCTCATATACCTCCAGGAATTCCAAGTTCTGGATGAAAATGATAAAAGTTTAACAAAAGAACAAGAGATGCTCGATCTTTTAAAACAAAAATTAGAACCGAGAAGTCAATTTTTTACATTTGACCCAGATGTGAGCAACAGTCTCAGAAGGCAGGAGTACTCATACACTCAACTTTGTGTTGGCTTCCTCGCTCATATACCTCCATGAATTCCAAGTTTTGGATGAAAATGATAAAAGTTTAACAAAAGAACAAGAGATGCTCGATCTTTTAAAACAAAAATTAGAACCGAGAAGTCAATTTTTTACATTTGACCCAGATGTGAGCAACAGTCTCAGAAGGCAGGAGTACTCATACACTCAACTTTGTGTTGGCTTCCTCGCTCATATACCTCCATGAATTCCAAGTTCTGGATGAAAATGATAAAAGTTTAACAAAAGAACAAGAGATGCTCGATCTTTTAAAACAAAAATTAGAACCGAGAAGTCAATTTTTTACATTTGACCCAGATGTGAGCAACAGTCTCAGAAGGCAGGAGTACTCATACACTCAACTTTGTGTTGGCTTCCTCGCTCATATACCTCCAGGAATTCCAAGTTCTGGATGAAAATGATAAAAGTTTAACAAAAGAACAAGAGATGCTCGATCTTTTAAAACAAAAATTAGAACCGAGAAGTCAATTTTTTACATTTGACCCAGATGTGAGCAACAGTCTCAGAAGGCAGGAGTACTCATACACTCAACTTTGTGTTGGCTTCCTCGCTCATATACCTCCAGGAATTCCAAGTTCTGGATGAAAATGATAAAAGTTTAACAAAAGAACAAGAGATGCTCGATCTTTTAAAACAAAAATTAGAACCGAGAAGTCAATTTTTTACATTTGACCCAGATGTGAGCAACAGTCTCAGAAGGCAGGAGTACTCATACACTCAACTTTGTGTTGGCTTCCTCGCTCATATACCTCCATGAATTCCAAGTTTTGGATGAAAATGATAAAAGTTTAACAAAAGAACAAGAGATGCTCGATCTTTTAAAACAAAAATTAGAACCGAGAAGTCAATTTTTTACATTTGACCCAGATGTGAGCAACAGTCTCAGAAGGCAGGAGTACTCATACACTCAACTTTGTGTTGGCTTCCTCGCTCATATACCTCCATGAATTCCAAGTTTTGGATGAAAATGATAAAAGTTTAACAAAAGAACAAGAGATGCTCGATCTTTTAAAACAAAAATTAGAACCGAGAAGCCAATTTTTTACATTTGACCCAGATGTGAGCAACAGTCTCAGAAGGCAGGAGTACTCATACACTCAACTTTGTGTTGGCTTCCTCGCTCATATACCTCCATGAATTCCAAGTTCTGGATGAAAATGATAAAAGTTTAACAAAAGAACAAGAGATGCTCGATCTTTTAAAACAAAAATTAGAACCGAGAAGTCAATTTTTTACATTTGACCCAGATGTGAGCAACAGTCTCAGAAGGCAGGAGTACTCATACACTCAACTTTGTGTTGGCTTCCTCGCTCATATACCTCCATGAATTCCAAGTTTTGGATGAAAATGATAAAAGTTTAACAAAAGAACAAGAGATGCTCGATCTTTTAAAACAAAAATTAGAACCGAGAAGTCAATTTTTTACATTTGACCCAGATGTGAGCAACAGTCTCAGAAGGCAGGAGTACTCATACACTCAACTTTGTGTTGGCTTCCTCGCTCATATACCTCCATGAATTCCAAGTTCTGGATGAAAATGATAAAAGTTTAACAAAAGAACAAGAGATGCTCGATCTTTTAAAACAAAAATTAGAACTGAGAAGCCAATTTTTTACATTTGACCCAGATGTGAGCAACAGTCTCAGAAGGCAGGAGTACTCATACACTCAACTTTGTGTTGGCTTCCTCGCTCATATACCTCCATGAATTCCAAGTTTTGGATGAAAATGATAAAAGTTTAACAAAAGAACAAGAGATGCTCGATCTTTTAAAACAAAAATTAGAACTGAGAAGCCAATTTTTTACATTTGACCCAGATGTGAGCAACAGTCTCAGAAGGCAGGAGTACTCATACACTCAACTTTGTGTTGGCTTCCTCGCTCATATACCTCCATGAATTCCAAGTTCTGGATGAAAATGATAAAAGTTTAACAAAAGAACAAGAGACGCTCGATCTTTTAAAACAAAAATTAGAACTGAGAAGCCAATTTTTTACATTTGACCCAGATGATGTGAGCAACAGTCTCAGAAGGCAGGAGTACTCATACACTCAACTTTGTGTTGGCTTCCTCGCTCATATACCTCCATGAATTCCAAGTTTTGGATGAAAATGATAAAAGTTTAACAAAAGAACAAGAGACGCTCGATCTTTTAAAACAAAAATTAGAACTGAGAAGCCAATTTTTTACATTTGACCCAGATGTGAGCAACAGTCTCAGAAGGCAGGAGTACTCATACACTCAACTTTGTGTTGGCTTCCTCGCTCATATACCTCCATGAATTCCAAGTTTTGGATGAAAATGATAAAAGTTTAACAAAAGAACAAGAGATGCTCGATCTTTTAAAACAAAAATTAGAACTGAGAAGCCAATTTTTTACATTTGACCCAGATGTGAGCAACAGTCTCAGAAGGCAGGAGTACTCATACACTCAACTTTGTGTTGGCTTCCTCGCTCATATACCTCCATGAATTCCAAGTTTTGGATGAAAATGATAAAAGTTTAACAAAAGAACAAGAGATGCTCGATCTTTTAAAACAAAAATTAGAACTGAGAAGCCAATTTTTTACATTTGACCCAGATGTGAGCAACAGTCTCAGAAGGCAGGAGTACTCATACACTCAACTTTGTGTTGGCTTCCTCGCTCATATACCTCCATGAATTCCAAGTTTTGGATGAAAATGATAAAAGTTTAACAAAAGAACAAGAGATGCTCGATCTTTTAAAACAAAAATTAGAACTGAGAAGCCAATTTTTTACATTTGACCCAGATGTGAGCAACAGTCTCAGAAGGCAGGAGTACTCATACACTCAACTTTGTGTTGGCTTCCTCGCTCATATACCTCCATGAATTCCAAGTTCTGGATGAAAATGATAAAAGTTTAACAAAAGAACAAGAGATGCTCGATCTTTTAAAACAAAAATTAGAACATTTTCAGTCTCAGAAGGCAGGAGTACTCATATACTCAACTTTGTGTTGGCTTCCTCGCTCATATACCTCCATGAATTCCAAGTTTTGGATGAAAATTATAAAAGTTTAACAAAAGAACAAGAGACGCTCGATCTTTTAAAACAAAAATTAGAACCGAGAAGTCAATTTTTTACATTTGACCCAGATGTGAGCAACAGTCTCAGAAGGCAGGAGTACTCATACACTCAACTTTGTGTTGGCTTCCTCGCTCATATACCTCCATGAATTCCAAGTTCTGGATGAAAATGATAAAAGTTTAACAAAAGAACAAGAGATGCTCGATCTTTTAAAACAAAAATTAGAACTGAGAAGCCAATTTTTTACATTTGACCCAGATGTGAGCAACAGTCTCAGAAGGGAGGAGTACTCATACACTCAACTTTGTGTTGGCTTCCTCGCTCATATACCTCCATGAATTCCAAGTTCTGGATGAAAATGATAAATTTTTAACAAAAGAACAAGAGATGCTCGATCTTTTAAAACAAAAATTAGAACCGAGAAGTCAATTTTTTACATTTGACCCAGATGTGAGCAACAGTCTCAGAAGGCAGGAGTACTCATACACTCAACTTTGTGTTGGCTTCCTCGCTCATATACCTCCATGAATTCCAAGTTCTGGATGAAAATGATAAAAGTTTAACAAAAGAACAAGAGACGCTCGATCTTTTAAAACAAAAATTAGAACTGAGAAGCCAATTTTTTACATTTGACCCAGATGTGAGCAACAGTCTCAGAAGGTAGGAGTACTCATACACTCAACTTTGTGTTGGCTTCCTCGCTCATATACCTCCAGGAATTCCAAGTTCTGGATGAAAATGATAAAAGTTTAACAAAAGAACAAGAGATGCTCGATCTTTTAAAACAAAAATTAGAACATTTTCAGTCTCAGAAGGCAGGAGTACTCATATACTCAACTTTGTGTTGGCTTCCTCGCTCATATACCTCCATGAATTCCAAGTTTTGGATGAAAATTATAAAAGTTTAACAAAAGAACAAGAGACGCTCGATCTTTTAAAACAAAAATTAGAACCGAGAAGTCAATTTTTTACATTTGACCCAGATGTGAGCAACAGTCTCAGAAGGCAGGAGTACTCATACACTCAACTTTGTGTTGGCTTCCTCGCTCATATACCTCCATGAATTCCAAGTTCTGGATGAAAATGATAAAAGTTTAACAAAAGAACAAGAGATGCTCGATCTTTTAAAACAAAAATTAGAACCGAGAAGTTAATTTTTTACATTTGACCCAGATGTGAGCAACAGTCTCAGAAGGCAGGAGTACTCATACACTCAACTTTGTGTTGGCTTCCTCGCTCATATACCTCCAGGAATTCCAAGTTCTGGATGAAAATGATAAAAGTTTAACAAAAGAACAAGAGATGCTCGATCTTTTAAAACAAAAATTAGAACCGAGAAGTCAATTTTTTACATTTGACCCAGATGTGAGCAACAGTCTCAGAAGGTAGGAGTACTCATACACTCAACTTTGTGTTGGCTTCCTCGCTCATATACCTCCATGAATTCCAAGTTTTGGATGAAAATGATAAAAGTTTAACAAAAGAACAAGAGATGCTCGATCTTTTAAAACAAAAATTAGAACCGAGAAGTCAATTTTTTACATTTGACCCAGATGTGAGCAACAGTCTCAGAAGGCAGGAGTACTCATACACTCAACTTTGTGTTGGCTTCCTCGCTCATATACCTCCATGAATTCCAAGTTTTGGATGAAAATGATAAAAGTTTAACAAAAGAACAAGAGATGCTCGATCTTTTAAAACAAAAATTAGAACCGAGAAGTCAATTTTTTACATTTGACCCAGATGTGAGCAACAGTCTCAGAAGGCAGGAGTACTCATACACTCAACTTTGTGTTGGCTTCCTCGCTCATATACCTCCATGAATTCCAAGTTTTGGATGAAAATGATAAAAGTTTAACAAAAGAACAAGAGATGCTCGATCTTTTAAAACAAAAATTAGAACCGAGAAGTCAATTTTTTACATTTGACCCAGATGTGAGCAACAGTCTCAGAAGGCAGGAGTACTCATACACTCAACTTTGTGTTGGCTTCCTCGCTCATATACCTCCAGGAATTCCAAGTTCTGGATGAAAATGATAAAAGTTTAACAAAAGAACAAGAGATGCTCGATCTTTTAAAACAAAAATTAGAACCGAGAAGTCAATTTTTTACATTTGACCCAGATGTGAGCAACAGTCTCAGAAGGCAGGAGTACTCATACACTCAACTTTGTGTTGGCTTCCTCGCTCATATACCTCCATGAATTCCAAGTTTTGGATGAAAATGATAAAAGTTTAACAAAAGAACAAGAGATGCTCGATCTTTTAAAACAAAAATTAGAACCGAGAAGTCAATTTTTTACATTTGACCCAGATGTAAGCAACAGTCTCAGAAGGCAGGAGTACTCATACACTCAACTTTGTGTTGGCTTCCTCGCTCATATACCTCCATGAATTCCAAGTTTTGGATGAAAATGATAAAAGTTTAACAAAAGAACAAGAGATGCTCGATCTTTTAAAACAAAAATTAGAACCGAGAAGTCAATTTTTTACATTTGACCCAGATGTGAGCAACAGTCTCAGAAGGCAGGAGTACTCATACACTCAACTTTGTGTTGGCTTCCTCGCTCATATACCTCCATGAATTCCAAGTTCTGGATGAAAATGATAAAAGTTTAACAAAAGAACAAGAGATGCTCGATCTTTTAAAACAAAAATTAGAACCGAGAAGTCAATTTTTTACATTTGACCCAGATGTGAGCAACAGTCTCAGAAGGCAGGAGTACTCATACACTCAACTTTGTGTTGGCTTCCTCGCTCATATACCTCCAGGAATTCCAAGTTCTGGATGAAAATGATAAAAGTTTAACAAAAGAACAAGAGATGCTCGATCTTTTAAAACAAAAATTAGAACCGAGAAGTCAATTTTTTACATTTGACCCAGATGTGAGCAACAGTCTCAGAAGGCAGGAGTACTCATACACTCAACTTTGTGTTGGCTTCCTCGCTCATATACCTCCATGAATTCCAAGTTTTGGATGAAAATGATAAAAGTTTAACAAAAGAACAAGAGATGCTCGATCTTTTAAAACAAAAATTAGAACCGAGAAGTCAATTTTTTACATTTGACCCAGATGTGAGCAACAGTCTCAGAAGGCAGGAGTACTCATACACTCAACTTTGTGTTGGCTTCCTCGCTCATATACCTCCATGAATTCCAAGTTTTGGATGAAAATGATAAAAGTTTAACAAAAGAACAAGAGATGCTCGATCTTTTAAAACAAAAATTAGAACCGAGAAGTCAATTTTTTACATTTGACCCAGATGTGAGCAACAGTCTCAGAAGGCAGGAGTACTCATACACTCAACTTTGTGTTGGCTTCCTCGCTCATATACCTCCATGAATTCCAAGTTTTGGATGAAAATGATAAAAGTTTAACAAAAGAACAAGAGATGCTCGATCTTTTAAAACAAAAATTAGAACTGAGAAGCCAATTTTTTACATTTGACCCAGATGTGAGCAACAGTCTCAGAAGGCAGGAGTACTCATACACTCAACTTTGTGTTGGCTTCCTCGCTCATATACCTCCATGAATTCCAAGTTTTGGATGAAAATGATAAAAGTTTAACAAAAGAACAAGAGATGCTCGATCTTTTAAAACAAAAATTAGAACCGAGAAGTCAATTTTTTACATTTGACCCAGATGTGAGCAACAGTCTCAGAAGGCAGGAGTACTCATACACTCAACTTTGTGTTGGCTTCGTCGCTCATATACCTCCATGAATTCCAAGTTCTGGATGAAAATGATAAAAGTTTAACAAAAGAACAAGAGATGCTCGATCTTTTAAAACAAAAATTAGAACTGAGAAGCCAATTTTTTACATTTGACCCAGATGTGAGCAACAGTCTCAGAAGGCAGGAGTACTCATACACTCAACTTTGTGTTGGCTTCCTCGCTCATATACCTCCATGAATTCCAAGTTTTGGATGAAAATGATAAAAGTTTAACAAAAGAACAAGAGATGCTCGATCTTTTAAAACAAAAATTAGAACTGAGAAGCCAATTTTTTACATTTGACCCAGATGTGAGCAACAGTCTTAGAAGGCAGGAGTACTCATACACTCAACTTTGTGTTGGCTTCCTCGCTCATATACCTCCATGAATTCCAAGTTCTGGATGAAAATGATAAAAGTTTAACAAAAGAACAAGAGACGCTCGATCTTTTAAAACAAAACTTAGAACTGAGAAGCCAATTTTTTACATTTGACCCAGATGTGAGCAACAGTCTCAGAAGGCAGGAGTACTCATACACTCAACTTTGTGTTGGCTTCCTCGCTCATATACCTCCATGAATTCCAAGTTTTGGATGAAAATGATAAAAGTTTAACAAAAGAACAAGAGACGCTCGATCTTTTAAAACAAAAATTAGAACTGAGAAGCCAATTTTTTACATTTGACCCAGATGTGAGCAACAGTCTCAGAAGGCAGGAGTACTCATACACTCAACTTTGTGTTGGCTTCCTCGCTCATATACCTCCATGAATTCCAAGTTTTGGATGAAAATGATAAAAGTTTAACAAAAGAACAAGAGATGCTCGATCTTTTAAAACAAAAATTAGAACTGAGAAGCCAATTTTTTACATTTGACCCAGATGTGAGCAACAGTCTCAGAAGGCAGGAGTACTCATACACTCAACTTTGTGTTGGCTTCCTCGCTCATATACCTCCATGAATTCCAAGTTTTGGATGAAAATGATAAAAGTTTAACAAAAGAACAAGAGATGCTCGATCTTTTAAAACAAAAATTAGAACTGAGAAGCCAATTTTTTACATTTGACCCAGATGTGAGCAACAGTCTCAGAAGGCAGGAGTACTCATACACTCAACTTTGTGTTGGCTTCCTCGCTCATATACCTCCATGAATTCCAAGTTTTGGATGAAAATGATAAAAGTTTAACAAAAGAACAAGAGATGCTCGATCTTTTAAAACAAAAATTAGAACTGAGAAGCCAATTTTTTACATTTGACCCAGATGTGAGCAACAGTCTCAGAAGGCAGGAGTACTCATACACTCAACTTTGTGTTGGCTTCCTCGCTCATATACCTCCATGAATTCCAAGTTTTGGATGAAAATGATAAAAGTTTAACAAAAGAACAAGAGATGCTCGATCTTTTAAAACAAAAATTAGAACTGAGAAGCCAATTTTTTACATTTGACCCAGATGTGAGCAACAGTCTCAGAAGGCAGGAGTACTCATACACTCAACTTTGTGTTGGCTTCCTCGCTCATATACCTCCATGAATTCCAAGTTCTGGATGAAAATGATAAAAGTTTAACAAAAGAACAAGAGATGCTCGATCTTTTAAAACAAAAATTAGAACCGAGAAGTCAATTTTTTACATTTGATCCAGATGTGAGCAACAGTCTCAGAAGGCAGGAGTACTCATACACTCAACTTTGTGTTGGCTTCCTCGCTCATATACCTCCATGAATTCCAAGTTTTGGATGAAAATGATAAAAGTTTAACAAAAGAACAAGAGATGCTCGATCTTTTAAAACAAAAATTAGAACTGAGAAGCCAATTTTTTACATTTGACCCAGATGTGAGCAACAGTCTCAGAAGGCAGGAGTACTCATACACTCAACTTTGTGTTGGCTTCCTCGCTCATATACATCCATGAATTCCAAGTTCTGGATGAAAATGATAAAAGTTTAACAAAAGAACAAGAGATGCTCGATCTTTTAAAACAAAAATTAGAACTGAGAAGCCAATTTTTTGCATTTGACCCAGATGTGAGCAACAGTCTCAGAAGGCAGGAGTACTCATACACTCAACTTTGTGTTGGCTTCCTCGCTCATATACCTCCATGAATTCCAAGTTCTGGATGAAAATGATAAAAGTTTAACAAAAGAACAAGAGATGCTCGATCTTTTAAAACAAAAATTAGAACTGAGAAGCCAATTTTTTACATTTGACCCAGATGTGAGCAACAGTCTCAGAAGGCAGGAGTACTCATACACTCAACTTTGTGTTGGCTTCCTCGCTCATATACCTCCATGAATTCCAAGTTTTGGATGAAAATGATAAAAGTTTAACAAAAGAACAAGAGATGCTCGATCTTTTAAAACAAAAATTAGAACTGAGAAGCCAATTTTTTACATTTGACCCAGATGTGAGCAACAGTCTCAGAAGGCAGGAGTACTCATACACTCAACTTTGTGTTGGCTTCCTCGCTCATATACCTCCATGAATTCCAAGTTTTGGATGAAAATGATAAAAGTTTAACAAAAGAACAAGAGATGCTCGATCTTTTAAAACAAAAATTAGAACTGAGAAGCCAATTTTTTACATTTGACCCAGATGTGAGCAACAGTCTCAGAAGGCAGGAGTACTCATACACTCAACTTTGTGTTGGCTTCCTCGCTCATATACCTCCATGAATTCCAAGTTCTGGATGAAAATGATAAAAGTTTAACAAAAGAACAAGAGATGCTCGATCTTTTAAAACAAAAATTAGAACTGAGAAGCCAATTTTTTACATTTGACCCAGATGTGAGCAACAGTCTCAGAAGGCAGGAGTACTCATACACTCAACTTTGTGTTGGCTTCCTCGCTCATATACCTCCATGAATTCCAAGTTCTGGATGAAAATGATAAAAGTTTAACAAAAGAACAAGAGATGCTCGATCTTTTAAAACAAAAATTAGAACCGAGAAGTCAATTTTTTACATTTGATCCAGATGTGAGCAACAGTCTCAGAAGGCAGGAGTACTCATACACTCAACTTTGTGTTGGCTTCCTCGCTCATATACCTCCATGAATTCCAAGTTCTGGATGAAAATGATAAAAGTTTAACAAAAGAACAAGAGATGCTCGATCTTTTAAAACAAAAATTAGAACTGAGAAGCCAATTTTTTACATTTGACCCAGATGTGAGCAACAGTCTCAGAAGGCAGGAGTACTCATACACTCAACTTTGTGTTGGCTTCCTCGCTCATATACCTCCATGAATTCCAAGTTTTGGATGAAAATGATAAAAGTTTAACAAAAGAACAAGAGATGCTCGATCTTTTAAAACAAAAATTAGAACTGAGAAGCCAATTTTTTACATTTGACCCAGATGTGAGCAACAGTCTCAGAAGGCAGGAGTACTCATACACTCAACTTTGTGTTGGCTTCCTCGCTCATATACCTCCATGAATTCCAAGTTTTGGATGAAAATGATAAAAGTTTAACAAAAGAACAAGAGATGCTCGATCTTTTAAAACAAAAATTAGAACTGAGAAGCCAATTTTTTACATTTGACCCAGATGTGAGCAACAGTCTCAGAAGGCAGGAGTACTCATACACTCAACTTTGTGTTGGCTTCCTCGCTCATATACCTCCATGAATTCCAAGTTCTGGATGAAAATGATAAAAGTTTAACAAAAGAACAAGAGATGCTCGATCTTTTAAAACAAAAATTAGAACTGAGAAGCCAATTTTTTACATTTGACCCAGATGTGAGCAACAGTCTCAGAAGGCAGGAGTACTCATACACTCAACTTTGTGTTGGCTTCCTCGCTCATATACCTCCATGAATTCCAAGTTTTGGATGAAAATGATAAAAGTTTAACAAAAGAACAAGAGATGCTCGATCTTTTAAAACAAAAATTAGAACTGAGAAGCCAATTTTTTACATTTGACCCAGATGTGAGCAACAGTCTCAGAAGGCAGGAGTACTCATACACTCAACTTTGTGTTGGCTTCCTCGCTCATATACCTCCATGAATTCCAAGTTCTGGATGAAAATGATAAAAGTTTAACAAAAGAACAAGAGATGCTCGATCTTTTAAAACAAAAATTAGAACTGAGAAGCCAATTTTTTACATTTGACCCAGATGTGAGCAACAGTCTCAGAAGGCAGGAGTACTCATACACTCAACTTTGTGTTGGCTTCCTCGCTCATATACCTCCATGAATTCCAAGTTCTGGATGAAAATGATAAAAGTTTAACAAAAGAACAAGAGATGCTCGATCTTTTAAAACAAAAATTAGAACCGAGAAGTCAATTTTTTACATTTGATCCAGATGTGAGCAACAGTCTCAGAAGGCAGGAGTACTCATACACTCAACTTTGTGTTGGCTTCCTCGCTCATATACCTCCATGAATTCCAAGTTTTGGATGAAAATGATAAAAGTTTAACAAAAGAACAAGAGATGCTCGATCTTTTAAAACAAAAATTAGAACTGAGAAGCCAATTTTTTACATTTGACCCAGATGTGAGCAACAGTCTCAGAAGGCAGGAGTACTCATACACTCAACTTTGTGTTGGCTTCCTCGCTCATATACCTCCATGAATTCCAAGTTTTGGATGAAAATGATAAAAGTTTAACAAAAGAACAAGAGATGCTCGATCTTTTAAAACAAAAATTAGAACTGAGAAGCCAATTTTTTACATTTGACCCAGATGTGAGCAACAGTCTCAGAAGGCAGGAGTACTCATACACTCAACTTTGTGTTGGCTTCCTCGCTCATATACCTCCATGAATTCCAAGTTTTGGATGAAAATGATAAAAGTTTAACAAAAGAACAAGAGATGCTCGATCTTTTAAAACAAAAATTAGAACTGAGAAGCCAATTTTTTACATTTGACCCAGATGTGAGCAACAGTCTCAGAAGGCAGGAGTACTCATACACTCAACTTTGTGTTGGCTTCCTCGCTCATATACCTCCATGAATTCCAAGTTTTGGATGAAAATGATAAAAGTTTAACAAAAGAACAAGAGATGCTCGATCTTTTAAAACAAAAATTAGAACTGAGAAGCCAATTTTTTACATTTGACCCCGATGTGAGCAACAGTCTCAGAAGGCAGGAGTACTCATACACTCAACTTTGTGTTGGCTTCCTCGCTCATATACCTCCATGAATTCCAAGTTCTGGATGAAAATGATAAAAGTTTAACAAAAGAACAAGAGATGCTCGATCTTTTAAAACAAAAATTAGAACCGAGAAGTCAATTTTTTACATTTGATCCAGATGTGAGCAACAGTCTCAGAAGGCAGGAGTACTCATACACTCAACTTTGTGTTGGCTTCCTCGCTCATATACCTCCATGAATTCCAAGTTTTGGATGAAAATGATAAAAGTTTAACAAAAGAACAAGAGATGCTCGATCTTTTAAAACAAAAATTAGAACTGAGAAGCCAATTTTTTACATTTGACCCAGATGTGAGCAACAGTCTCAGAAGGCAGGAGTACTCATACACTCAACTTTGTGTTGGCTTCCTCGCTCATATACCTCCATGAATTCCAAGTTCTGGATGAAAATGATAAAAGTTTAACAAAAGAACAAGAGATGCTCGATCTTTTAAAACAAAAATTAGAACCGAGAAGTCAATTTTTTACATTTGACCCAGATGTGAGCAACAGTCTCAGAAGGCAGGAGTACTCATACACTCAACTTTGTGTTGGCTTCCTCGCTCATATACCTCCATGAATTCCAAGTTTTGGATGAAAATGATAAAAGTTTAACAGAAGAACAAGAGACGCTCGATCTTTTAAAACAAAAATTAGAACTGAGAAGCCAATTTTTTACATTTGACCCAGATGTGAGCAACAGTCTCAGAAGGCAGGAGTACTCATACACTCAACTTTGTGTTGGCTTCCTCGCTCATATACCTCCATGAATTCCAAGTTTTGGATGAAAATGATAAAAGTTTAACAAAAGAACAAGAGATGCTCGATCTTTTAAAACAAAAATTAGAACTGAGAAGCCAATTTTTTACATTTGACCCAGATGTGAGCAACAGTCTCAGAAGGCAGGAGTACTCATACACTCAACTTTGTGTTGGCTTCCTCGCTCATATACCTCCATGAATTCCAAGTTCTGGATGAAAATGATAAAAGTTTAACAAAAGAACAAGAGATGCTCGATCTTTTAAAACAAAAATTAGAACCGAGAAGTCAATTTTTTACATTTGACCCAGATGTGAGCAACAGTCTCAGAAGGCAGGAGTACTCATACACTCAACTTTGTGTTGGCTTCCTCGCTCATATACCTCCATGAATTCCAAGTTTTGGATGAAAATGATAAAAGTTTAACAAAAGAACAAGAGATGCTCGATCTTTTAAAACAAAAATTAGAACTGAGAAGCCAATTTTTTACATTTGACCCAGATGTGAGCAACAGTCTCAGAAGGCAGGAGTACTCATACACTCAACTTTGTGTTGGCTTCCTCGCTCATATACCTCCATGAATTCCAAGTTTTGGATGAAAATGATAAAAGTTTAACAAAAGAACAAGAGATGCTCGATCTTTTAAAACAAAAATTAGAACTGAGAAGCCAATTTTTTACATTTGACCCAGATGTGAGCAACAGTCTCAGAAGGCAGGAGTACTCATACACTCAACTTTGTGTTGGCTTCCTCGCTCATATACCTCCATGAATTCCAAGTTCTGGATGAAAATGATAAAAGTTTAACAAAAGAACAAGAGACGCTCGATCTTTTAAAACAAAAATTAGAACTGAGAAGCCAATTTTTTACATTTGACCCAGATGTGAGCAACAGTCTCAGAAGGCAGGAGTACTCATACACTCAACTTTGTGTTGGCTTCCTCGCTCATATACCTCCATGAATTCCAAGTTTTGGATGAAAATGATAAAAGTTTAACAAAAGAACAAGAGATGCTCGATCTTTTAAAACAAAAATTAGAACTGAGAAGCCAATTTTTTACATTTGACCCAGATGTGAGCAACAGTCTCAGAAGGCAGGAGTACTCATACACTCAACTTTGTGTTGGCTTCCTCGCTCATATACCTCCATGAATTCCAAGTTTTGGATGAAAATGATAAAAGTTTAACAAAAGAACAAGAGATGCTCGATCTTTTAAAACAAAAATTAGAACTGAGAAGCCAATTTTTTACATTTGACCCAGATGTGAGCAACAGTCTCAGAAGGCAGGAGTACTCATACACTCAACTTTGTGTTGGCTTCCTCGCTCATATACCTCCATGAATTCCAAGTTCTGGATGAAAATGATAAAAGTTTAACAAAAGAACAAGAGACGCTCGATCTTTTAAAACAAAAATTAGAACTGAGAAGCCAATTTTTTACATTTGACCCAGATGTGAGCAACAGTCACAGAAGGCAGGAGTACTCATACACTCAACTTTGTGTTGGCTTCCTCGCTCATATACCTCCATGAATTCCAAGTTCTGGATGAAAATGATAAAAGTTTAACAAAAGAACAAGAGACGCTCGATCTTTTAAAACAAAAATTAGAACTGAGAAGCCATTTTTTTACATTTGACCCAGATGTGAGCAACAGTCTCAGAAGGCAGGAGTACTCATACACTCAACTTTGTGTTGGCTTCCTCGCTCATATACCTCCATGAATTCCAAGTTTTGGATGAAAATGATAAAAGTTTAACAAAAGAACAAGAGACGCTCGATCTTTTAAAACAAAAATTAGAACTGAGAAGCCAATTTTTTACATTTGACCCAGATGTGAGCAACAGTCTCAGAAGGCAGGAGTACTCATACACTCAACTTTGTGTTGGCTTCCTCGCTCATATACCTCCATGAATTCCAAGTTTTGGATGAAAATGATAAAAGTTTAACAAAAGAACAAGAGATGCTCGATCTTTTAAAACAAAAATTAGAACCGAGAAGTCAATTTTTTACATTTGACCCAGATGTGAGCAACAGTCTCAGAAGGCAGGAGTACTCATACACTCAACTTTGTGTTGGCTTCCTCGCTCATATACCTCCAGGAATTCCAAGTTCTGGATGAAAATGATAAAAGTTTAACAAAAGAACAAGAGATGCTCGATCTTTTAAAACAAAAATTAGAACCGAGAAGTCAATTTTTTACATTTGACCCAGATGTGAGCAACAGTCTCAGAAGGCAGGAGTACTCATACACTCAACTTTGTGTTGGCTTCCTCGCTCATATACCTCCATGAATTCCAAGTTTTGGATGAAAATGATAAAAGTTTAACAAAAGAACAAGAGATGCTCGATCTTTTAAAACAAAAATTAGAACTGAGAAGCCAATTTTTTACATTTGACCCAGATGTGAGCAACAGTCTCAGAAGGCAGGAGTACTCATACACTCAACTTTGTGTTGGCTTCCTCGCTCATATACCTCCATGAATTCCAAGTTCTGGATGAAAATGATAAAAGTTTAACAAAAGAACAAGAGATGCTCGATCTTTTAAAACAAAAATTAGAACCGAGAAGTCAATTTTTTACATTTGACCCAGATGTGAGCAACAGTCTCAGAAGGCAGGAGTACTCATACACTCAACTTTGTGTTGGCTTCCTCGCTCATATACCTCCATGAATTCCAAGTTTTGGATGAAAATGATAAAAGTTTAACAAAAGAACAAGAGATGCTCGATCTTTTAAAACAAAAATTAGAACTGAGAAGCCAATTTTTTACATTTGACCCAGATGTGAGCAACAGTCTCAGAAGGCAGGAGTACTCATACACTCAACTTTGTGTTGGCTTCCTCGCTCACATACCTCCATGAATTCCAAGTTTTGGATGAAAATGATAAAAGTTTAACAAAAGAACAAGAGATGCTCGATCTTTTAAAACAAAAATTAGAACTGAGAAGCCAATTTTTTACATTTGACCCAGATGTGAGCAACAGTCTCAGAAGGCAGGAGTACTCATACACTCAACTTTGTGTTGGCTTCCTCGCTCATATACCTCCATGAATTCCAAGTTTTGGATGAAAATGATAAAAGTTTAACAAAAGAACAAGAGATGCTCGATCTTTTAAAACAAAAATTAGAACTGAGAAGCCAATTTTTTACATTTGACCCAGATGTGAGCAACAGTCTCAGAAGGCAGGAGTACTCATACACTCAACTTTGTGTTGGCTTCCTCGCTCATATACCTCCATGAATTCCAAGTTCTGGATGAAAATGATAAAAGTTTAACAAAAGAACAAGAGATGCTCGATCTTTTAAAACAAAAATTAGAACCGAGAAGTCAATTTTTTACATTTGACCCAGATGTGAGCAACAGTCTCAGAAGGCAGGAGTACTCATACACTCAACTTTGTGTTGGCTTCCTCGCTCATATACCTCCATGAATTCCAAGTTTTGGATGAAAATGATAAAAGTTTAACAAAAGAACAAGAGATGCTCGATCTTTTAAAACAAAAATTAGAACCGAGAAGTCAATTTTTTACATTTGACCCAGATGTGAGCAACAGTCTCAGAAGGCAGGAGTACTCATACACTCAACTTTGTGTTGGCTTCCTCGCTCATATACCTCCATGAATTCCAAGTTTTGGATGAAAATGATAAAAGTTTAACAAAAGAACAAGAGATGCTCGATCTTTTAAAACAAAAATTAGAACTGAGAAGCCAATTTTTTACATTTGACCCAGATGTGAGCAACAGTCTCAGAAGGCAGGAGTACTCTTACACTCAACTTTGTGTTGGCTTCCTCGCTCATATACCTCCATGAATTCCAAGTTTTGGATGAAAATGATAAAAGTTTAACAAAAGAACAAGAGATGCTCGATCTTTTAAAACAAAAATTAGAACTGAGAAGCCAATTTTTTACATTTGACCCAGATGTGAGCAACAGTCTCAGAAGGCAGGAGTACTCATACACTCAACTTTGTGTTGGCTTCCTCGCTCATATACCTCCATGAATTCCAAGTTTTGGATGAAAATGATAAAAGTTTAACAAAAGAACAAGAGATGCTCGATCTTTTAAAACAAAAATTAGAACTGAGAAGCCAATTTTTTACATTTAACCCAGATGTGAGCAACAGTCTCAGAAGGCAGGAGTACTCATACACTCAACTTTGTGTTGGCTTCCTCGCTCATATACCTCCATGAATTCCAAGTTCTGGATGAAAATGATAAAAGTTTAACAAAAGAACAAGAGACGCTCGATCTTTTAAAACAAAAATTAGAACTGAGAAGCCAATTTTTTACATTTGACCCAGATGTGAGCAACAGTCTCAGAAGGCAGGAGTACTCATACACTCAACTTTGTGTTGGCTTCCTCGCTCATATACCTCCATGAATTCCAAGTTTTGGATGAAAATGATAAAAGTTTAACAAAAGAACAAGAGATGCTCGATCTTTTAAAACAAAAATTAGAACTGAGAAGCCAATTTTTTCCATTTGACCCAGATGTGAGCAACAGTCTCAGAAGGCAGGAGTACTCATACACTCAACTTTGTGTTGGCTTCCTCGCTCATATACCTCCATGAATTCCAAGTTCTGGATGAAAATGATAAAAGTTTAACAAAAGAACAAGAGACGCTCGATCTTTTAAAAC
The DNA here is from genome assembly GCA_922984085.1 of Sicus ferrugineus. Lineage (NCBI taxonomy): Eukaryota > Metazoa > Arthropoda > Insecta > Diptera > Conopidae > Sicus > Sicus ferrugineus. Next base: position 8,873,373 of record OV277354.1, read on the forward strand.
AAAAATTAGAACTGAGAAGCCAATTTTTTACATTTGACCCAGATGTGAGCAACAGTCTCAGAAGGCAGGAGTACTCATACACTCAACTTTGTGTTGGCTTCCTCGCTCATATACCTCCATGAATTCCAAGTTCTGGATGAAAATGATAAAAGTTTAACAAAAGAACAAGAGACGCTCGATCTTTTAAAACAAAAATTAGAACTGAGAAGCCAATTTTTTACATTTGACCCAGATGTGAGCAACAGTCTCAGAAGGCAGGAGTACTCATACACTCAACTTTGTGTTGGCTTCCTCGCTCATATACCTCCATGAATTCCAAGTTTTGGATGAAAATGATAAAAGTTTAACAAAAGAACAAGAGACGCTCGATCTTTTAAAACAAAAATTAGAACTGAGAAGCCAATTTTTTACATTTGACCCAGATGTGAGCAACAGTCTCAGAAGGCAGGAGTACTCATACACTCAACTTTGTGTTGGCTTCCTCGCTCATATACCTCCATGAATTCCAAGTTTTGGATGAAAATGATAAAAGTTTAACAAAAGAACAAGAGATGCTCGATCTTTTAAAACAAAAATTAGAACTGAGAAGCCAATTTTTTACATTTGACCCAGATGTGAGCAACAGTCTCAGAAGGCAGGAGTACTCATACACTCAACTTTGTGTTGGCTTCCTCGCTCATATACCTCCATGAATTCCAAGTCCTGGATGAAAATGATAAAAGTTTAACAAAAGAACAAGAGATGCTCGATCTTTTAAAACAAAAATTAGAACCGAGAAGTCAATTTTTTACATTTGACCCAGATGTGAGCAACAGTCTCAGAAGGCAGGAGTACTCATACACTCAACTTTGTGTTGGCTTCCTCGCTCATATACCTCCATGAATTCCAAGTTTTGGATGAAAATGATAAAAGTTTAACAAAAGAACAAGAGATGCTCGATCTTTTAAAACAAAAATTAGAACTGAGAAGCCAATTTTTTACATTTGACCCAGATGTGAGCAACAGTCTCAGAAGGCAGGAGTACTCATACACTCAACTTTGTGTTGGCTTCCTCGCTCATATACCTCCATGAATTCCAAGTTCTGGATGAAAATGATAAAAGTTTAACAAAAGAACAAGAGATGCTCGATCTTTTAAAACAAAAATTAGAACCGAGAAGTCAATTTTTTACATTTGACCCAGATGTGAGCAACAGTCTCAGAAGGCAGGAGTACTCATACACTCAACTTTGTGTTGGCTTCCTCGCTCATATACCTCCATGAATTCCAAGTTTTGGATGAAAATGATAAAAGTTTAACAAAAGAACAAGAGATGCTCGATCTTTTAAAACAAAAATTAGAACTGAGAAGCCAATTTTTTACATTTGACCCAGATGTGAGCAACAGTCTCAGAAGGCAGGAGTACTCATACACTTAACTTTATGTTGGCTTCCTCGCTCATATACCTCCATGAATTCCAAGTTCTGGATGAAAATGATAAAAGTTTAACAAAAGAACAAGAGATGCTCGATCTTTTAAAACAAAAATTAGAACCGAGAAGTCAATTTTTTACATTTGACCCAGATGTGAACAACAGTCTCAGAAGGCAGGAGTACTCATACACTCAACTTTGTGTTGGCTTCCTCGCTCATATACCTCCATGAATTCCAAGTTTTGGATGAAAATGATAAAAGTTTAACAAAAGAACAAGAGATGCTCGATCTTTTAAAACAAAAATTAGAACTGAGAAGCCAATTTTTTACATTTGACCCAGATGTGAGCAACAGTCTCAGAAGGCAGGAGTACTCATACACTCAACTTTGTGTTGGCTTCCTCGCTCATATACCTCCATGAATTCCAAGTTCTGGATGAAAATGATAAAAGTTTAACAAAAGAACAAGAGACGCTCGATCTTTTAAAACAAAAATTAGAACTGAGAAGCCAATTTTTTACATTTGACCCAGATGTGAGCAACAGTCTCAGAAGGCAGGAGTACTCATACACTCAACTTTGTGTTGGCTTCCTCACTCATATACCTCCATGAATTCCAAGTTCTGGATGAAAATGATAAAAGTTTAACAAAAGAACAAGAGACGCTCGATCTTTTAAAACAAAAATTAGAACTGAGAAGCCAATTTTTTACATTTGACCCTGATGTGAGCAACAGTCTCAGAAGGCAGGAGTACTCATACACTCAACTTTGTGTTGGCTTCCTCGCTCATATACCTCCATGAATTCCAAGTTCTGGATGAAAATGATAAAAGTTTAACAAAAGAACAAGAGACGCTCGATCTTTTAAAACAAAAATTAGAACTGAGAAGCCAATTTTTTACATTTGACCCAGATGTGAGCAACAGTCTCAGAAGGCAGGAGTACTCATACACTCAACTTTGTGTTGGCTTCCTCGCTCATATACCTCCATGAATTCCAAGTTCTGGATGAAAATGATAAAAGTTTAACGAAAGAACAAGAGATGCTCGATCTTTTAAAACAAAAATTAGAACCGAGAAGTCAATTTTTTACATTTGACCCAGATGTGAGCAACAGTCACAGAAGGCAGGAGTACTCATACACTCAACTTTGTGTTGGCTTCCTCGCTCATATACCTCCATGAATTCCAAGTTCTGGATGAAAATGATAAAAGTTTAACAAAAGAATAAGAGATGCTCGATCTTTTAATACAAAAATTAGAACCGAGAAATCAATTTTTTACATTTGACCCAGATGTGAGCAACAGTCTCAGAAGGCAGGAGTACTCATACACTCAACTTTGTGTTGGCTTCCTCGCTCATATACCTCCATGAATTCCAAGTTTTGGATGAAAATGATAAAAGTTTAACAAAAGAACAAGAGACGCTCGATCTTTTAAAACAAAAATTAGAACCGAGAAGCCAATTTTTTACATTTGACCCAGATGTGAGCAACAGTCTCAGAAGGCAGGAGTACTCATACACTCAACTTTGTGTTGGCTTCCTCGCTCATATACCTCCATGAATTCCAAGTTTTGGATGAAAATGATAAAAGTTTAACAAAAGAACAAGAGACGCTCGATCTTTTAAAACAAAAATTAGAACTGAGAAGCCAATTTTTTACATTTGACCCAGATGTGAGCAACAGTCTCAGAAGGCAGGAGTACTCATACACTCAACTTTGTGTTGGCTTCCTCGCTCATATACCTCCATGAATTCCAAGTTCTGGATGAAAATGATAAAAGTTTAACAAAAGAACAAGAGACGCTCGATCTTTTAAAACAAAAATTAGAACTGAGAAGCCAATTTTTTACATTTGACCCAGATGTGAGCAACAGTCTCAGAAGGCAGGAGTACTCATACACTCAACTTTGTGTTGACTTCCTCGCTCATATACCTCCATGAATTCCAAGTTCTGGATGAAAATGATAAAAGTTTAACAAAAGAACAAGAGATGCTCGATCTTTTAAAACAAAAATTAGAACTGAGAAGCCAATTTTTTACATTTGACCCAGATGTGAGCAACAGTCTCAGAAGGCAGGAGTACTCATACACTCAACTTTGTGTTGGCTTCCTCGCTCATATACCTCCATGAATTCCAAGTTTTGGATGAAAATGATAAAAGTTTAACAAAAGAACAAGAGATGCTCGATCTTTTAAAACAAAAATTAGAACTGAGAAGCCAATTTTTTACATTTGACCCAGATGTGAGCAACAGTCTCAGAAGGCAGGAGTACTCATACACTCAACTTTGTGTTGGCTTCCTCGCTCATATACCTCCATGAATTCCAAGTTCTGGATGAAAATGATAAAAGTTTAACAAAAGAACAAGAGATGCTCGATCTTTTAAAACAAAAATTAGAACCGAGAAGTCAATTTTTTACATTTGACCCAGATGTGAGCAACAGTCTCAGAAGGCAGGAGTACTCATACACTCAACTTTGTGTTGGCTTCCTCGCTCATATACCTCCATGAATTCCAAGTTCTGGATGAAAATGATAAAAGTTTAACAAAAGAACAAGAGATGCTCGATCTTTTAAAACAAAAATTAGAACTGAGAGGCCAATTTTTTACATTTGACCCAGATGTGAGCAACAGTCTCAGAAGGCAGGAGTACTCATACACTCAACTTTGTGTTGGCTTCCTCGCTCATATACCTCCATGAATTCCAAGTTCTGGATGAAAATGATAAAAGTTTAACAAAAGAACAAGAGACGCTCGATCTTTTAAAACAAAAATTAGAACTGAGAAGCCAATTTTTTACATTTGACCCAGATGTGAGCAACAGTCTCAGAAGGCAGGAGTACTCATACACTCAACTTTGTGTTGGCTTCCTCGCTCATATACCTCCATGAATTCCAAGTTTTGGATGAAAATGATAAAAGTTTAACAAAATAACAAGAGATGCTCGATCTTTTAAAACAAAAATTAGAACCGAGAAGTCAATTTTTTACATTTGACCCAGATGTGAGCAACAGTCTCAGAAGGCAGGAGTACTCATACACTCAACTTTGTGTTGGCTTCCTCGCTCATATACCTCCATGAATTCCAAGTTTTGGATGAAAATGATAAAAGTTTAACAAAAGAACAAGAGACGCTCGATCTTTTAAAACAAAAATTAGAACTGAGAAGCCAATTTTTTACATTTGACCCAGATGTGAGCAACAGTCTCAGAAGGCAGGAGTACTCATACACTCAACTTTGTGTTGGCTTCCTCGCTCATATACCTCCATGAATTCCAAGTTTTGGATGAAAATGATAAAAGTTTAACAAAAGAACAAGAGATGCTCGATCTTTTAAAACAAAAATTAGAACCGAGAAGTCAATTTTTTACATTTGACCCAGATGTGAGCAACAGTCTCAGAAGGCAGGAGTACTCATACACTCAACTTTGTGTTGGCTTCCTCGCTCATATACCTCCATGAATTCCAAGTTTTGGATGAAAATGATAAAAGTTTAACAAAAGAACAAGAGACGCTCGATCTTTTAAAACAAAAATTAGAACTGAGAAGCCAATTTTTTACATTTGACCCAGATGTGAGCAACAGTCTCAGAAGGCAGGAGTACTCATACACTCAACTTTGTGTTGGCTTCCTCGCTCATATACCTCCATGAATTCCAAGTTCTGGATGAAAATGATAAAAGTTTAACAAAAGAACAAGAGATGCTCGATCTTTTAAAACAAAAATTAGAACCGAGAAGTCAATTTTTTACATTTGACCCAGATGTGAGCAACAGTCTCAGAAGGCAGGAGTACTCATACACTCAACTTTGTGTTGGCTTCCTCGCTCATATACCTCCATGAATTCCAAGTTTTGGATGAAAATGATAAAAGTTTAACAAAAGAACAAGAGACGCTCGATCTTTTAAAACAAAAATTAGAACTGAGAAGCCAATTTTTTACATTTGACCCAGATGTGAGCAACAGTCTCAGAAGGCAGGAGTACTCATACACTCAACTTTGTGTTGGCTTCCTCGCTCATATACCTCCATGAATTCCAAGTTCTGGATGAAAATGATAAAAGTTTAACAAAAGAACAAGAGATGCTCGATCTTTTAAAACAAAAATTAGAACTGAGAAGTCAATTTTTTACATTTGACCCAGATGTGAGCAACAGTCTCAGAAGGCAGGAGTACTCATACACTCAACTTTGTGTTGGCTTCCTCGCTCATATACCTCCATGAATTCCAAGTTTTGGATGAAAATGATAAAAGTTTAACAAAAGAACAAGAGACGCTCGATCTTTTAAAACAAAAATTAGAACTGAGAAGCCAATTTTTTACATTTGACCCAGATGTGAGCAACAGTCTCAGAAGGCAGGAGTACTCATACACTCAACTTTGTGTTGGCTTCCTCGCTCATATACCTCCATGAATTCCAAGTTCTGGATGAAAATGATAAAAGTTTAACAAAAGAACAAGAGATGCTCGATCTTTTAAAACAAAAATTAGAACCGAGAAGTCAATTTTTTACATTTGACCCAGATGTGAGCAACAGTCTCAGAAGGCAGGAGTACTCATACACTCAACTTTGTGTTGGCTTCCTCGCTCATATACCTCCATGAATTCCAAGTTTTGGATGAAAATGATAAAAGTTTAACAAAAGAACAAGAGACGCTCGATCTTTTAAAACAAAAATTAGAACTGAGAAGCCAATTTTTTACATTTGACCCAGATGTGAGCAACAGTCTCAGAAGGCAGGAGTACTCATACACTCAACTTTGTGTTGGCTTCCTCGCTCATATACCTCCATGAATTCCAAGTTCTGGATGAAAATGATAAAAGTTTAACAAAAGAACAAGAGATGCTCGATCTTTTAAAACAAAAATTAGAACCGAGAAGTCAATTTTTTACATTTGACCCAGATGTGAGCAACAGTCTCAGAAGGCAGGAGTACTCATACACTCAACTTTGTGTTGGCTTCCTCGCTCATATACCTCCATGAATTCCAAGTTTTGGATGAAAATGATAAAAGTTTAACAAAAGAACAAGAGACGCTCGATCTTTTAAAACAAAAATTAGAACTGAGAAGCCAATTTTTTACATTTGACCCAGATGTGAGCAACAGTCTCAGAAGGCAGGAGTACTCATACACTCAACTTTGTGTTGGCTTCCTCGCTCATATACCTCCATGAATTCCAAGTTTTGGATGAAAATGATAAAAGTTTAACAAAAGAACAAGAGATGCTCGATCTTTTAAAACAAAAATTAGAACCGAGAAGTCAATTTTTTACATTTGACCCAGATGTGAGCAACAGTCTCAGAAGGCAGGAGTACTCATACACTCAACTTTGTGTTGGCTTCCTCGCTCATATACCTCCATGAATTCCAAGTTTTGGATGAAAATGATAAAAGTTTAACAAAAGAACAAGAGACGCTCGATCTTTTAAAACAAAAATTAGAACCGAGAAGCCAATTTTTTACATTTGACCCAGATGTGAGCAACAGTCTCAGAAGGCAGGAGTACTCATACACTCAACTTTGTGTTGGCTTCCTCGCTCATATACCTCCATGAATTCCAAGTTTTGGATGAAAATGATAAAAGTTTAACAAAAGAACAAGAGATGCTCGATCTTTTAAAACAAAAATTAGAACCGAGAAGTCAATTTTTTACATTTGACCCAGATGTGAGCAACAGTCTCAGAAGGCAGGAGTACTCATACACTCAACTTTGTGTTGGCTTCCTCGCTCATATACCTCCATGAATTCCAAGTTCTGGATGAAAATGATAAAAGTTTAACAAAAGAACAAGAGATGCTCGATCTTTTAAAACAAAAATTAGAACCGAGAAGTCAATTTTTTACATTTGACCCAGATGTGAGCAACAGTCTCAGAAGGCAGGAGTACTCATACACTCAACTTTGTGTTGGCTTCCTCGCTCATATACCTCCATGAATTCCAAGTTTTGGATGAAAATGATAAAAGTTTAACAAAAGAACAAGAGACGCTCGATCTTTTAAAACAAAAATTAGAACTGAGAAGCCAATTTTTTACATTTGACCCAGATGTGAGCAACAGTCTCAGAAGGCAGGAGTACTCATACACTCAACTTTGTGTTGGCTTCCTCGCTCATATACCTCCATGAATTCCAAGTTCTGGATGAAAATGATAAAAGTTTAACAAAAGAACAAGAGATGCTCGATCTTTTAAAACAAAAATTAGAACCGAGAAGTCAATTTTTTACATTTGACCCAGATGTGAGCAACAGTCTCAGAAGGCAGGAGTACTCATACACTCAACTTTGTGTTGGCTTCCTCGCTCATATACCTCCATGAATTCCAAGTTCTGGATGAAAATGATAAAAGTTTAACAAAAGAACAAGAGACGCTCGATCTTTTAAAACAAAAATTAGAACTGAGAAGCCAATTTTTTACATTTGACCCAGATGTGAGCAACAGTCTCAGAAGGCAGGAGTACTCATACACTCAACTTTGTGTTGGCTTCCTCGCTCATATACCTCCATGAATTCCAAGTTTTGGATGAAAATGATAAAAGTTTAACAAAAGAACAAGAGACGCTCGATCTTTTAAAACAAAAATTAGAACTGAGAAGCCAATTTTTTACATTTGACCCAGATGTGAGCAACAGTCTCAGAAGGCAGGAGTACTTATACACTCAACTTTGTGTTGGCTTCCTCGCTCATATACCTCCATGAATTCCAAGTTCTGGATGAAAATGATAAAAGTTTAACAAAAGAACAAGAGATGCTCGATCTTTTAAAACAAAAATTAGAACCGAGAAGTCAATTTTTTACATTTGACCCAGATGTGAGCAACAGTCTCAGAAGGCAGGAGTACTCATACACTCAACTTTGTGTTGGCTTCCTCGCTCATATACCTCCATGAATTCCAAGTTCTGGATGAAAATGATAAAAGTTTAACAAAAGAACAAGAGATGCTCGATCTTTTAAAACAAAAATTAGAACTGAGAAGCCAATTTTTTACATTTGACCCAGATGTGAGCAACAGTCTCAGAAGGCAGGAGTACTCATACACTCAACTTTGTGTTGGCTTCCTCGCTCATATACCTCCATGAATTCCAAGTTCTGGATGAAAATGATAAAAGTTTAACAAAAGAACAAGAGACGCTCGATCTTTTAAAACAAAAATTAGAACTGAGAAGCCAATTTTTTACATTTGACCCAGATGTGAGCAACAGTCTCAGAAGGCAGGAGTACTCATACACTCAACTTTGTGTTGGCTTCCTCGCTCATATACCTCCATGAATTCCAAGTTTTGGATGAAAATGATAAAAGTTTAACAAAAGAACAAGAGACGCTCGATCTTTTAAAACAAAAATTAGAACTGAGAAGCCAATTTTTTACATTTGACCCAGATGTGAGCAACAGTCTCAGAAGGCAGGAGTACTTATACACTCAACTTTGTGTTGGCTTCCTCGCTCATATACCTCCATGAATTCCAAGTTCTGGATGAAAATGATAAAAGTTTAACAAAAGAACAAGAGATGCTCGATCTTTTAAAACAAAAATTAGAACCGAGAAGTCAATTTTTTACATTTGACCCAGATGTGAGCAACAGTCTCAGAAGGCAGGAGTACTCATACACTCAACTTTGTGTTGGCTTCCTCGCTCATATACCTCCATGAATTCCAAGTTCTGGATGAAAATGATAAAAGTTTAACAAAAGAACAAGAGATGCTCGATCTTTTAAAACAAAAATTAGAACTGAGAAGCCAATTTTTTACATTTGACCCAGATGTGAGCAACAGTCTCAGAAGGCAGGAGTACTCATACACTCAACTTTGTGTTGGCTTCCTCGCTCATATACCTCCATGAATTCCAAGTTCTGGATGAAAATGATAAAAGTTTAACAAAAGAACAAGAGACGCTCGATCTTTTAAAACAAAAATTAGAACTGAGAAGCCAATTTTTTACATTTGACCCAGATGTGAGCAACAGTCTCAGAAGGCAGGAGTACTCATACACTCAACTTTGTGTTGGCTTCCTCGCTCATATACCTCCATGAATTCCAAGTTTTGGATGAAAATGATAAAAGTTTAACAAAAGAACAAGAGATGCTCGATCTTTTAAAACAAAAATTAGAACCGAGAAGTCAATTTTTTACATTTGACCCAGATGTGAGCAACAGTCTCAGAAGGCAGGAGTACTCATACACTCAACTTTGTGTTGGCTTCCTCGCTCATATACCTCCATGAATTCCAAGTTTTGGATGAAAATGATAAAAGTTTAACAAAAGAACAAGAGACGCTCAATCTTTTAAAACAAAAATTAGAACTGAGAAGCCAATTTTTTACATTTGACCCAGATGTGAGCAACAGTCTCAGAAGGCAGGAGTACTCATACAATCAACTTTGTGTTGGCTTCCTCGCTCATATACCTCCATGAATTCCAAGTTCTGGATGAAAATGATAAAAGTTTAACAAAAGAACAAGAGATGCTCGATCTTTTAAAACAAAAATTAGAACCGAGAAGTCAATTTTTTACATTTGACCCAGATGTGAGCAACAGTCTCAGAAGGCAGGAGTACTCATACACTCAACTTTGTGTTGGCTTCCTCGCTCATATACCTCCATGAATTCCAAGTTTTGGATGAAAATGATAAAAGTTTAACAAAAGAACAAGAGATGCTCGATCTTTTAAAACAAAAATTAGAACCGAGAAGTCAATTTTTTACATTTGACCCAAATGTGAGCAACAGTCTCAGAAGGCAGGAGTACTCATACACTCAACTTTGTGTTGGCTTCCTCGCTCATATACCTCCATGAATTCCAAGTTTTGGATGAAAATGATAAAAGTTTAACAAAAGAACAAGAGATGCTCGATCTTTTAAAACAAAAATTAGAACCGAGAAGTCAATTTTTTACATTTGACCCAGATGTGAGCGACAGTCTCAGAAGGCAGGAGACTCATATACTCAACTATAACTCCGAGGTGATCAACAGTCTCAATCGTATCGCAGTCAATTGGTACTGCGATACAGAAGGAGCCTTCAGTACTGGAAAAGCGAAGAGCTGTGAAAAAAATATATTATATTGGAAAAATAATTTATTTTATATTCAAATTACATATTTTATTTAGTTACAGAATTTGAAACAAAAGTATGAAATTTTATAAATTTAAAAATTAATTTCAAAACCAATTTGTGAATTTTTAAAAAGAAATATAAAAACAAACTAAATAAAGCTACTTTTCTACAGTCTTGATTGCTCTTTAGAGAAAATGCTCTCCCTCTCTGAAATATTTGTTGGTAAGCTCACGCGGGGTTCGAAAAACACGGCTTAAATTATCTACACAAAATCACACACATAAAAATGTGTAGCCAAAAACGCTACAGAAAATCACAGGTGTTTGGGCGACGGCGATATATGTTGGGAAAGATTAAAGTTGAAAATGTTAAAGAGAAAATATCTAATAACGCTTCAGTGGATTAGAAGGATTTCCGTTCTGTGTAAGAAAAAGTGGAGGCGAAAAAATAGTAACGACTGCCACAGATTTCTTTTCATTTTTTGCTTGGCTTGTTGCAGCAACATCACCGTGAAAAACTGATTGCAGCAAAGTTGAACTGTTGAAGGTTACCAAGAGCAAGAGTTGTTGTTGCTGCTGCTGCGGCTGCTGATGCTGCTTAACAGCGGCCCACATTAATGGCAGTGTATAAATTTTTATTCACTTGTTGAATTGCTGCCGAACGCTCAGGCAACCCGACTCACACTCACACCAGCACTGAAAAAGAGAAGCGCGTAGCGGTGAGAGATGAGCCGCCATCACAAGTGCCACGTGAGTCGCCTGCTTAGTAAAGTCGACACTTTCAACACGGAGGATTCATGGCAACCTAAACGGTGTAAATTGCAGCGAAATGGATACCATTAATTTTCGAAAAGTGTTAGCAATATAACGGTCTACGCTTGAATGTCACACATAAGCACGCGCACGCACACGCACACGCAGAGACACCTGTTTAAAGCACGTTTGATCAGGTCTTCTTGTTGTTTGTGTTTTTAAAATACGCACGTACACCGTAAGGTCAAAAGTTCATATAGCGAAGCTAACAAAATGGCGCACAGTTGCAATAAAAAAGCAAGCACCTCGTTTAGGTCAGCAAACAAACGCCAACCCCATCGGCCATCGGGGGCACGGAACACATTATATTGGTGTGAATGTTGGTTGTGGTGTGTGTGTGTGTGTGTGTGTGTGTGTGAGTGTTCAAGAGAAGGAGAGTGCGAGGGAGAACATGAGTTGGAGTGCTTTGTGGCAAAAGCTTTCATACCCCGGTCGACTTTATCGAGATCCGCCACACAACGGCCACGCATCATCATTAAAAAACACCTAACGGGCCCGAGTTGAACCGCTATTGTTGCCGTTCGGAGGCACACGAGTACACTAGAAAAACATTTTTGTTTGTTAGAAATTGAAATCGCTTCAATTTGACTCAATCTGAATTTATTTAAATAAATTAGGAAATATTATTCGAATTTCTTTATAATAAAATGAAATTGATTTGATCCTGATGCTGTCTCTTGAATTGCTTCTTTCCAGTTTTATTTCAAGAATTTCAATGCCTATCATTTTAATTCTTCAGTTGAGATGATGTAGAATTTTATCAACTTCTATATAAACTTTTCTCAGAGTGGCGAGCGTTGTGGGTGCATAAAGTTTATGATGAGTTAACATTTAATGTTGGCCACTTTTTTCGCAGTTTTCGTTTTTTATTGGTTGGGTTGTTGCGTCGGAGGCTGTTACTGGACTTTTCGCATCTTTATGGTCGACCTCAAACCACCTGTATTTTCTCGTTTACCCTGTTTTTCTTCTTTTTTTAAAGAAAAAATGTAATGTTCGCACAAAAAGAGTTACAGGAATATAAAAAGAAAAAAAAAGAAAATTTGGCATCATTTAGATGTCTTTAAACTTGAAAGTTTTCTGGTTTTTATTAAGAGTGATTTTTTAGGAAAAACAACATAATATAAACTTTTCGTTGTTATTAAAAAGTGTAAAAAAAAGTACATTCACTTCTCTCATTTGAAGTTTTGCTTTCTAGAGAAACTTTTCTCAGTTAACAGTTAACAGTAAAAAAATAAAAAAAAATTAATATTATAAAATATAATATTACAAAATATTATATATTGATAAAAATATAACAAAATGTCTATTGAAATTTCGACAAAAACCACAGAATCTTCTGAAAACCTTTAAAAATCACAGAATCTATCTAAAAATCACACAAGACTTCTTCACACAAAACATTCTACTACATTCAACATCCACAACTACATCCACGACTACATCCACGACGACATCCACTCAATTGCACACATTAAGTTGACACAAATTTTGACGTCACGGAGACTCCTGCTGGCTTGCTGCACATCCTTCTTCCTAATCCTTGATTGAGTATGCAGCGAAGGTAATCCAATTAAATAAACATTCACAGGCTTTGAAGCGAATCAACGTTATTGCAGCACATGCAATTCCCGAAGCGTCTTTCATAAATTTATTTTATTACACATGCATGCAGGTGAACTAAAGGATTCATGAGGACTTAACGTAAAATATACTGCTAGAAAACCCGTTGACAGCGTTGCCACATTGTGTAGATGTTAAGTTTGCTATATAAAGGGAAAATCTGAAGGGAAAACAATAGAAAAACACTTACATGTTACGCTTTTATAAACAGAAAAATAACTAAAAATAATATATTTTTCAAATAGAAAAGTGAAACAAAACAAAAATAAATTTTAATGTGAATCTGTAGTTATTTTTGTTGAATGTAACTGACAAAGGAATTTGTATAGCAAAAGTTTTTCATAGTTTTTGCACTGCTTAACTTATCGCCTCACTTATTATTTGTTTATTTCAGTTTCTCGCATTCCAATAATGACACATCATGTCCAGGAGACACCATTTTGTTTGTTTAAATGCATTTTAATCTCTTGCTTTCTTGCTTTCTTTCTGTTTTATTTGACCTTTAAACTTTTGTCCTTTGAATCCTTTGATTGAACTAAATATGCAGTTGATTTTGTTGACCATGGCGTCATGGTGTGACATGTGGTTTGACAAGCGTTTTGACATGCGATGCGAGCTGATTGTACTCGTATTTTCTCTTGACCAAGTTTCGCATTCATTAGTTTGTTTTGCATTATTTTGTTAACAGATGTGGATGCAGTGTGAAAAAATTGGCAAATTGACAAAGTTTACAAAAAAAAAAGGAAGAAAAAATTATTCATATACGTTTCAGGTTTAGGTTTACTTTTGACAGTAGATTCTGAGATGAATTTAATTAATGAAGAGGATTTGGTTTATAATTAATACAAGAAGTAATCATTAAAGAAGTTTTTTAAATCGGTTTTCTCACAAATATCTCACCGCATTTTTGTGCTATTTATGAAATTTTAAAACTTAATATTTAATTATATTTAATCAGATTCATTCCACAGTGCTTTGTGTTTGCATTGCAATGCGTGGCGTTGCTGACCGTGTGCACCACGGAAGGTTTTGTGTGTTGCTGCTGTTTGTTGCCTTGTTGTCGGTTTGTTGTTGATTTTGAATTTCCTAAAATTCCTTGTTGACATGTCGTACTTCCGGTTTGCCGGTTAAAATGCTGCTGGCTGATCACTGGCGGAGAAGATGAGAGAAGAGAGAATACAGAACAAGAGATGAGAATAGAAGAGAAGACAAGAGAAGAGAATAGAAAAGAAAGAAAAAAAGAGAAGAAGAAAGAAGTGGCAACTTCCCTGAAGCAAGCAATTAAATTAAATGTCACTTATAAAATTTCAATCGATTTCACAGTCATTTGAAGTAAACAATTAAAGTAAACAATTGAAATGAAACATAGAATTGTGCAAATGAAATTGAAAACAGTAATAATAATAAAATTAAAAAAAAATTAAGTATATTTTCAAACTGGAGTCAGATTTGATGCATAGAATTCTATAATTTATATAATTTAATAGAGTAAACAATTTTCAAAATTATTGTTCTTTCCGCGAGAGAGATTCAGTCTCCAAAAACAACTGAATCTCTCTTTCGACGTCATGTTTCTATGTTCCGAGGACTCTTGTGAGTAGAGAGAAATTAACCCACTTTCTTCCTGTATTTTCTTCCACTCAAATCAAATATTAAAATATTTCTACATGCAAGATTAAAGAAAAAATGGGGCAACAGCAAACAATGAAATTAGCACGAAAATAAAAGTTGAATATAAAAAAATTAGCATATGGCTTTCAGGCAAATAGACACACACACACACACACACACATATAGCTAGAGGAAAAATTGTACAGGCACACAAATACACACTAAAACTCTCACTGTAGACAGAGAGACAGAAATAAATGCGGAGCAGACAGCTTGCCTGGAAGCTGACTTGCATTTTGTGTAGCACGCAAAAAATTGTTTATGACGTCTTTATGTTTGCAATGTTGTTGTCACATAACGTCATACAGGCAAACACACAGGCACACAGACACACACACACACACACACGTAGTCATTTACAGGATGTTTTTTCATATAGCAAAATTGAAAATGAATAAAAAAGCAACAGAATACAACGTGCATAAATTAAAAACGGACTTCTTCGTCTTTCGTACCCTGCATTGTTGACATTTAGCTCTGGTTTTTGACAAATATGATTGTTGTTGAGTGGAAAAAAGTGGTGTTGTCAAGCTTGAGTTGAGTATCTGAGGAGAAATGCGGAATTTATGAAATGCATACGCGCGCCATCGTATAAACATGGAAATTCGTTTGTTGGAAGTCAGAAGATGTCGCTGACAGCAATAAGATTTTAACAAAAACGGAGAATTTAATATCTAAAAATAATTTCAGACGGCTAAACTAAATTTGAAATGAATTGAAATTAAACTTTATGTCATTTTGAACTAATTTCAATACTATTTGTAGTACCAAAAAAAAAAAAAACATTAAATCACGAAAAAGATCACGAATTCATTTTACAAAAATTTCATTAATAAAAGTTTTTCCTCACCTACCAGAAAAAGGTTGCGTTGTTTTGTGAACTAAATGAAAATATTTGAAATGATAAGTAGTGGAATTTAATTAGTTGTTTTTTATTTTATTCACTTTCTTGCTTAGTTTCCTTCCTTCTCATTTCCATAGTTCAAAAAAATACACAGCATGTGCATCCAGTGAAATCCTCGCTCTGCACGCTTTTGTCTGCTTAACACGATTATCCGATTATGAAGTCCAGCTTTATTTTCCGCATTATGTTGACGCAGATAACGTAGTGGCGGCACGAACACATTAATGACGGAAGTTTCGAGAATATAAAAAAAAAACGGAGTTACCAAATAAAAATTAAAACGAGTCAAAAGCGAAAGCAAAAAATATGGAAATAATAATGCAAGCAACTGAATAATTTTTTAAAGAAGGAAAGTGAATGGAAAATTTGCAGTTAAGAATGTGTAAATGAAAATAATGTTTCAGAAATTATTAATCGTTTGATGCAATTTTTTAACTCACTTCTGAGACATAACATGAATTTATTTTTACTAATTTGTGGTTTAACTAAACTAATTTAAAGTTAGTGTTGAATGTAAACGCAGGATGGCAGTAATTAAGGATTTAAATCCATTCAGAATGACTGCCGACAGGAAATTCATCACCAATGCTGGATTATATATGCGGGAAATTACGCTCTAAAATGATCAAACTAATTGTGAAATTAAGAAAAAAAAAATTTTTTTAATTCTCAGAAGGTCAAAAAATAAAATTTGAAATAAGGAATCCTATAGTATCAGCAAAATAATATTATTTCACTCTCATGGAAGGAAGGAATAAATTTCCTGCTCGTAGCACAAAAGAATGCCAAAAATTCGAGTAAATTTTGTTACCATTTTGCATGCATTGAATGAAATTTATTGACAAAGTATGAAATTCTTCCTTTCAGCTTTTCTCAATTGATCGATTCAAAATAATAAATTCATTTTCCTTGTCTATCATCAACTACTTCACGTTCTCCGCCTTCATTCCTATGAAATCTTCAAGCAAAATCCTTGCGAAAATAACGCGTACTCGATAGCAAGGACATGGCTTTTGTCGCAGCTCTTGTCTTACATGAACAACAGAGACGGAATGAACAAGAAGAAGTAGAGTGAGAGAGATGGCGTTTGTGATGGAAATTTATGTGAAATGCAATTTCATGGTGGCAATAATTAATTTATGATGGCAATTTGTGAGAATGAGAGTATGAATGGAGTCAATAAAGGCAACATTATGAGGTTGTTGGCTGCGTCCTTTCACTGATCCGTTTTGCACAAGGAACAAGGAGAGAAGGATATATTTTCCTAACGTAAGAACTTATTTGCGATATAAGTTGTGGGCAGTCGATTTCAGTGAAATGACAATCGAGATCAACGCTAGATTTTTTTCGTCGGAACGCTAATGAAGACCGAAACAATCTTCTTAAGTCGAGACGACAATCGAGACCGCCTGATAATCACATCTCACGTCCATACAATTTTCTTGCCTGGAAATGTAATAATCGAGATCAGAAAAGTCCCATTGATCGCGAATTGAGATCGAGGCCGTTTTTTTCATCCGAAACAAGAACTGAAATCAACGGTTGCAAATCGCCGTGGAGTGACATCGAAAGAATACAAAAAGATTGGGAAGAAAAAACGCAGATATTTTCACGGAATGAAAAAGTGGAAATTTTTCAAATAATCTATCATCAACAAGCTTACTTTCGTCTGCTCCACATACAGATATGGCAACGTGAGAAACCTTTTTCATCTGAGACATTTCTCTCTTTCTTGAGACAATTCTGTCATCTGAGACAATTCTATCATTTCAGTTTTGCTACCTTTCCATCTTTAATTTCAATTTTCCACTTAAACACATTTTCTCACGTTGGAACTGCGATTCGCGCCATGTGATCAGTGTACGTGGCCATATGACAAGCTGTCATTACCATGAAATGTCAAGTCGTACAGAAATACATATAAGCAATTACGTAAAAGGTTAACGTGCTCTATAATCTTCAAGAATGAGACTTATCCCTTCGATAACAACCTTCTATAAGATTGAAGATTGATTCCTGGGGAGCAGGTCACATGGTGTGCAAATTCCTACTGTGAACTCCTAAGATCAACGGGGATCCATATGGAAACGACATGCACATGGAAATTACATCCATGCAAGAGTTATTGTGATTTGTTAAACTCTTTTTTTCACGTTCGAACTGCGATTTGCGCCATGTCTTCAGTGTCGTGACCATATATGTGCTCCAAGCTGTCATTACCAGGAAATGTCTAGTTGTAGAGAAATACATATAAGTAATACGTAAAAAGCAGTACGCAAAAGATTACTCTTTCGTATTCTATAATTTTAAGGAATGAGACTAAACGCTTATGCCTTCGATAACAACCTTCGAGAAGATTGTTTTTTGAAGCATATCTTATGGGGTGCAGGACACGTTGTGTGCAAATTTCTACTGTCAAACCATGATCAACGGGGATCCATATGGAAATGACATGCACATGGAAATTACATCCATGCAAGAGTTATTGTGATTTGTTAAACTCTTTTTTTCACGTTGGAACTGCGATTTGCGCCATGTCATCAGAGTCGTGACCATATATGTGCTTCAAGCTGTCATTACCAGGAAATGTCTAGTCGTAGAGAAATACATGTAAGTAATACGTAAAAAGCAGTACGAAAAAGATTACTCTTCCGTATTCTATAATTTTCAGGAATGAGACTAAACGCTTATGCCTTCGATAACAACCTTCGAGAAGATTGTTTTTTGAAGCATATCTTATAGGGAGCAGGACACATGGTGTGCGAATTTCTACTGTCAAACCATGATCAACGGGGATCCATATGGAAATGACATGGACATGGAAATGACATCCATGCAAGAGTTATTGTGATTTCGGTCTGACATATTATTATATATATGTATATTGACTTATATTGACTTCGCCGTCATTTCCGGCATTGTTTCAGTGGTCTTCAAGCCCACCATCATCCACATACCAACCTATATTCGCTCTGCCTTACTCATCGTTCCTTTCCGATATACGTCTACCTACCTTCCCACGTTACAAACGTATCGTTACATCTATTGGATGTCGGCCAAAAGTATTCAGGATTCTAGTAGTGACGTTGTCGTTGTTACTAAGCGAACGTGGCTTCCAGGATATCCTAAAGGATGATGAAAAAGTGCATCAAGTCCTATGTATCTTTAACCTTTTTGTTGTTGTTGTAAGGGTGGCTCGCAGTATATTTGTGTACGAACTAGGGATTTCGATCTCGGGATTCCAGAATCCAGACTCGAAATAAATTTAGAAAATTTTGAGATCTTTTCCAGAAAATCCTGGATATTTCGAGCTTGCCATTAATATATTGTATAGTATATTCGATATTATTAGCCGATTGCAAAATCTATAAGAAATTTCCTTTTCCATTTTCGTACAAAACCCCGGTATTTTCGAGGTAACTATCCTGTACTGGATTACCAAATTTATAAAAATTCAGTACTAAATCAATAAAAAAGAAGTCTTTCATTAATAATCCTGGGAATTTTTAGTTATACTCTCTTCACAAAATCACGAGATTTTAGAGATATCTGTTATTTTCTTTACTTTTCTCTTACTTAGTGGGATTTGACATAGAAATCACAAAAATCCAGAGTGACCCTAGCAACCCTACGGTGAATGTTGTACACGTAAGTCTGGGGAAAGAGAGAGAGAGAGAGAGAGAGAGAGAGTGATTTTGTTTTACTCGCAGGCTTTGTTTTCGTAAAAATCATCCGACGACGTTTCGACGAAGTCGTTAGAGTAAAATGGTTTATCATTGAAATTTTTTTAACTTTCTTGAGAAAGTGCCAGAAGTGCAGCCAACAACAACAACAACAATTGCAATCTACGAAAAGCTAAGAAATTGTGAGACATTCAAAGCACTGACAATATAATTTTCCACTTCCTCTCTACCTCTCACAGTCTCGTCTACGCTATGCTATGCAACCGAAGGAACGCATCGAAAAATGGAGCCCACACAAAAATGGACTCTCTCTACCCAAATTTTGAGAATAAAAATGTCCACTACGAAAAAAGACAACAAACATTTCTAAAATCTCAAAACAATTTCAATGTAAATTTACTCACAGCATGGTGGCCGGTCAGCTTCCGAATGAGTTCTGAATGAAAGTTTATGATGGCGATTTTTGGCGCTTTACGTCACCTTATGTGAAGTCATGCCGTCGGCTGTCGGTCTGCTCCATCTTCTTCTTCGGTTGTCTTGCCCTCTGTAGTTAAGGCATGAGATAGAAAATGCCGAGATGGAGCTTAGAATATCGTAAATACGTCAGGATTTTAATTAAATTTGTCTACGGAAGATTTCTCTGATTTCTTATTGATAACTCGATACAAGAAGAATTGAATGAAATTTATTCATAATTTCTTCTTTTTCTCCTTCACCGTTGATGACATTTGAGGTTTGTTAGGTCGAACTGTGTTCATTTTTAAATCACCCGTCAACAGCTTATTCAGCCCTGTGACCGACCGACCGACCTTTTTGCCCTACCACACCCCCTACAAATTCTCACCACATTAACTAGCTACGCGCGCGCTTTCTCAAAACAACCATCACAAATAAAAATACCGTGAAAATGCCAAAGTTACATTTAACGCCATATATGCGTGTGCATGCATAACTGTCAAGTGAAGCGCAAGAACTGTCACGTTGTGCAGAAGTTAGACAGGCTGAGTGCAGGCCGAGTGGACACGTTGTGGCAGAAAAACAAAGAAAAATGGGAGAAGAAGTAAACATGTGAAATTGTTACAGAGCGAGATTTTTCTTTACTTTTCCTTTTATAGTATGTGTAAAATAAAAAGAAACTGAAAATTATATAAAATTAGATAGAATTAGAAGAACAAGAGTGTGAACAGAAGAAGAAATTGCGTGCCACAAGGAGAACGATAGATTGGAAAAGATGAGAGAAGAAAGGTGAAAAATGCAAAAATGAAAGATAAAAAATAGATGACAGATGAAAGATGAACGATGGTGGGAGAAAAAAAATATGAGAAATGAAAGATGAAAGACTGAAAATAAAAGATGGAAAAAGAAAGACGGAAGATGACACGTGGAAAGTGATAGAAAATAAAATAAAAAAGAAAATTAAGTATGAAAACTGGAAGATAAAAGATGAGAGAATAAAGATGAAAAAGATGGGAGGTGGAAAAAGGAGTGATGGAAAAAGATGAGGAACGAAAGATAAAAGAAAGAACGAAAGATATGAAAGATTGAAAATAAAAGATTGAGAAGAAAAGATGAAAATTCAAGGTGAAGGATTGAAAATGAAAGATTCAAGATAGAAGATGGAATATGAGAGGCTGAAGATATAAGATGGAAGATGAAATATGGTAGATGAATTATAGAAGATGGATGATGGTCAATGGGAGAAGGACGATAACAGATGAATGGTGAAGGAAGATAACAGATGAAAGGAGGAATAAATAGGCGGAACGTGAAAGATGAAAGCTGGAAAATGTGAGATAGGCGATGAAAGATGGAAGATAAAAAAAGGAGAGGAAAGAAGAAGAGTGAAGGATGGCAGATGAAAGGTTTTGCGGGGGGGGGGGGGGCGGGGGGGGGCGAAAACTTGTATACTAAATGCTAAAAAGAGACGATTTCAAATGAAAAACGCATTGAGAATAAAGAATGGTTATTGAGGTTGAAATAAAAATGTGGAAGAGTGGAGGGTAAACATTATAACTATTTTAAAAATGTTGTCAACAATTAAAAAAAAACATTGAACTAAAAATGTGGTTAAATAAGACGTCTTCGCACAAACTGTGCATGTCACGTTGCCTGTTGGATCTACAAAGATAATAATAAAGACGTGCACATGCAACTCATATTAGCTCTCGCCGAGATCTCACTGTCTGCTTGGGACATCTCGACAGTTCTCGTCTCCTTTTTTTTGCAAACGAACAAAAATGAAATTTTCTATTACGCTACAAATGTGAAGTACATAATTTAAATTTGTCTGGCGCCATATTTAATATTTTATTCTTTTTTCCTAATGCCATCGCACTTCTGCCGGTTACGATGCTTCTTCGAGAATCCTGCTACACAATTACTGCTCTCTCTCTCTCTCTCTCTCTCTCTCTCTGCTTGTATAACTGTATATTTGGATTTGGTCTTCGTTTTTATTTTACATTTCTACCCACGCCAACAAAATCTACTGCTAAAAGCAAATGGTAACAAAGCTCCAGCAACCCAGTCCCCAGTCCCCAGTCCCCGTAGCAGCCCATTTTTCTCCTCACATTCTGGCTCCTCATCGGACTCCTTATTGGCGATTTAGATTTGAACACCCGCGCTTTTGACATTTGAATTTCCACAATACTATTAATTTGACAAATGACAGTTCTATGGAATCGTAAATATATTTGCCTCAGTGTGTGTGTATCAGTGTGTGTGTGTGTGTCAGTGTGTGGTATAGTATGGAGTGGCGTTATGACATCATAAATTTCCAAATTCCGGTTTACTTAAATTTTCATGTGTATGAACCACTAAGTGTTGTGGCGGATAAGTGTGTGAGTGTGTGTGAGTGTGTGCGTGTGTGTGTGTGTGTGTGTGAGTGTGTGCGTGTGTGTGTGTGTGTAAATGTTTTTTATGGCCTCAGTGTGAGAGATAAAAAATGGCGTAATAAAAGCTCTTCAGTGATGATCGCAGTTGCTTTATCAATGAGGTTCTCATCACAGAGAAGTCTTGTTGTTTTTGTTTCTTTAAGTTTTTTTTTCTCTTAAAATAATAGCACGCAATTTAGTCAGGTTGAAATATATAAGTCAGGCTGATATGAATAACTCATTTATTTAAATAAATAAATAAATAGCTTAAATAAATAAAAAGCAGTCAAATAAATAAAGAAAAAAAAACCTTTCAAACTTTTACACATGTGAAAATCTTCGTATTTGAATTCGCCATTTTCTTCTATTTCGCAGTAGCAAAATCTACAAATTTATTTCTTATCATAACGGAAAATAATATAAACGATTGGTTCGACATTCGTAGAGGAAAAATTGCTACTCTTGCAATTGTGCGACCAGCAATGTTGCTGTTGTTGCTTTATTGTTGCAATATCTGCCATAATAGAGCAATAAATACACATTTTTATACCCATCTTAAATTTCACACTCCTGAAAATGTCATTGAAAGGAAGACAGCAGAAATAGCAACAGCAACAAACACAACAACAACTACAACTACTACTACTACTACCACTACTACTACTACTGAAGAAGCACAGGAACAGCAACTCCTACGTAACCAGATACGTAATAAGTTGCTTATGCCGGATCTTAATCCGACTTCTCTACGCTACTGCGGACGGCGGCACATAAAAGTGTCATAAAAATGCTGCTGCCTTCAACTGTTGTTATTGTTAGTGTTGTAAATGAACAGTAGTTCTCAATTCTAGAAGGTGAGTGGGAGTCTATGACTGAGCGGGCGGCTGGCGGTTCGTGTGTGCGTGCGTTTGTGAAATATTTTACCATACATACTTATTTTTCTAGTAAAAATATTTGGAAAACTATTTTAGGGCACCCACGCGCCGCTATCTGGAATCAAATGAATCAGTTACAATGAATGGTTGTGCCAACATACGAGCGAAGAGCGAAGAAGTTCATCCGTAACCGAAGCTCCTCTCACCGTACTTCGTTACCAGGGCGTAGGCGGTTTTTTCTGCAAGGGTGAGAAATACATACATATATTTTAAAAATAAAAGCACGTAAGAATTCGATTTTTCTAAATCCTCTCGAAAGCTGCAAATAACAAAATATTTTGATAATATTATTTAGGAAAATTTGAGAACGTCAGCTATATTTTTATAATCGATGTAATTCGATTATTTCTCCTTCAAAATTTTGCTATTCAAGTAAAAAGTAGCCAATTCGAACTGAGTTTCTATATTAATTTTTACATTTGAAATATGAAGAATGAAAAATTTTTCAAAAACTTTCAACACAGATTTTTATAGAAACTACAAGCCACATTTTGCCGAAATACACTCTGCAGATGAGGAGGGAAATTCCCCCTTTTCACCTCTTATTCGTCAAATATTACAAAAGCACTCCCACATAACCACACACACACACACACACACACATACAACCATGCTCATGCTCTCCTCTCGTTTACTTGGCAGCGTAGACGACAATGAAGAGCGCCAAAAAGCGAACAAAAAATCAAAAACCACTACTACAATAGAGCAACACCAACAACAACAACAACAACACCACCACCAACAAAAACAACAACAACAACAACGTTAGTGGTTGCAGTGTTTCACAACAATATGAAACCGGATGCAGAATGTGGGAAAAACCAAATTGTCTGGCGGCGAGCGCACATTTGGCTGAAAGGAGTTCAAAGAGTAACGAAAACAATAACAACTATTTAGGTAGGCGTTGTGGAGGAGGTGTTGTTGTTGTTGTTGTTGGTGCTGTTGTTGTTGCTTGCTGTATTTATAGATTGACGACGACATTTGGATGTGTCATGTGCATCCACTACGTGGATTAACAGTTATAAAATTGAGAACAAAATGGCAACAATTGCAATAACAGCTACAATAAAATAAAATAAAATAAAAATTCTTTTTTTTTTTTTTCTATATCAGAATTCAGGAGCTGCTAAGATTGAATTTCATTTCAGTATTCTAGCAGGAGGTTCACTGACTTCAATTCAAATTTAAATTGTACTAAATAATTGTAAGATTTTATCAAGTTGATTTAATTTTTAATGAATATTTATAACAAATGCCAAAATTTCTACGCATAAAATATCGAAAGTCCCCTTCTCTGCCATCTCTGTTTTTCACTTTTTTCGCTATAAAATCAAGTAAAAGTTGAAATTTGGAAGTGCTGACAGTTGTCATGCCACAATTTTTGACGCTACGTCAGTTTCGGGCGAAGTTGTGACACATGCGATCCACGTCGGCTTCCATTCCCATTCATTCTCATGCAATCCACCACAGCCTTGCCAGTCGTTGCGGTTTTAGCCGTTCTTGAACTCTAGCTGAAAGATACTCGTATGAATTTAGATTTTCTCTTTCCTCTTGTCATTTTCTTGCTCTTGCTATTACTATTCTGACGTCGAAGTTTTTATTCAAATAGGATTTGTGAGATATTTTGGTTGCGTGGTTTTCACATGTCACAGACGAAGAATTTGGATAATACAAGCAATGAAATAAATGTTATGATTCACTCTTTTGAGGGAGTTAAAAGGCGTGATTTAACTACGTAATGAAGTTGAAACTTATATTAAAAATTTGGTAATTTTTTGGTAAAGCAAAAAAGTGTATTTGCGTATAAATTTTATATATTCTCACTTAATTCTACAATTGTAGAAGTTTCCACCGAAAATATAACTAAATTTTTGCTCAATTCCCAATTGCGTATGTGTATTTGTGTGTGTTTGTACTCCCAATCCTACACACATACCCACACACATATCTACACAAACACTTACAATTTGCACACTTTCAACTGCTGAAATTGTTGAAACCGCACAATTTAACACGGATATAATTAATTTCTAATAGCGAAAGTCCTGCGAGTTCAAGAGCCAAAACAATAGAATATCAATATTTGGATATTAAAATTTTTAATTTTTTTTTTTACAACAACAAAACGGGGCTACCTGACGGAGTAAAAAGTGAAGGTGTGTTAAACAAACAAAAGCTAATAACGCAACAGAATCATTTTTGCGATAGACTTCTGTGTAGAATTTGATACTTTAATTTTTTTTTAATTCTAATTTTTTTTATTTTTTTTTTTAAATTTTAATTTTTGTTTCTTCATACTGCGTAATTTTTAGTGCAAGTGTGTGCAGGTGTGTGTGCCCAACACACAGCAAATGGGATTGAAATTTTAATATTATAAAAAATTCATATTAAAAATGAATTTTTTTTAGTTTTATATAGTTTTTCAGGGATTTCTGATTTTACTCGACTTTATTTTCAGTCACCTTGTGATAGTCGGAGGATATTCCACAAATAAAAATGGAAAAGAAATAAATTCAACGCTACAGCTGTCTACCTCGGTGATTTATTATTACGTTGGTGTGAAAAAATTACAAACAATTAATTCCAAATTCTATTCTACAATGAAAAATATCAATCAAGTAATCACAAGACGCAACAAATCAAATTTTTGCTAATACAGAAAAAAGAATTCAAAATTCCGGAATGCTTGGTACTCAGAATCAGATAAAAGAGATGGGAAAGAGCAAAATAAAGAAGAAACGAGGAACAAACGAAAACGTGAAAATAAAGATGGAAATTGTGGAGAGCAAAAACACAAATGATGCGGTTGAAATGAAATATGTGAGTGTTTGTGTGTGTGTGTGTGTGTGTGTGTTGTTATCTACTTACTGTGTTGTTATTTGTTCATTACTTGTAGCAATATAATATATTTAAGTAATTTGTTGCTTTATTTTTATATTGTTGGCTTTGATTTCGTTGCTATAGAATTCAGTTGCTTGTAACGAGTTTCTCTTTCCAGCTGGACATCAAACATCAAACTTTAACATTCAAGCACTGACACTCCGATTTTCACATCCCGAAGCCACCGAACCCAGAGGACCTCTGATTAGATTTTCCCACTCTTCGTATGGAATTCAAGCCATGAATTCAAGCCATGAATTCAAGCCATGTTCAGCTCAATTTAAAGTACGTCATACGTCATGTAGAACACTCACAGTTTTTTAAAAAATCATTTAAGAATGAAATTTACGAGAAGATTTGCAACTTTTGACTTTGTTTTCTCTGTTTATAGTAGTTCTAATTTTCAACACGTATAAAATCTACACATGAACACAAGCATATACACGCACTTCATGAACATACACAAGCATATACATGAACTTCACAAATAGCACCTCAAATGAATCCCTTAAAAGGATTCCCAGGCAGTAAAACGACAAGGCAAGTAAGGGAAAAATGAAAAATTTTATCTGGAAGTGCAGAGTTAATGTTTTCTCCGCAGAATATTTTGCTTAGAACGCCTACATTTATTCACGCGTGTCAACTTCTTGAAATAAAAGAAATCAATACATATAAAGTGAAAACGTGTCAACATTTTGTCTTGTGTTGTTGTAGAGGCTGAGTGATGGTGTTGATGATGCTGTTGCTGTCGCTGTTGCTGTCGCTGCTGCTGTCGCTGCTGCTGTCGCTGCTGCTAATGTAACGGGGGATGGTGCTGATAATACCACTAATTTAGTGTGTTTGTGTGTGTTTGTGTGTGTTTGTGTGTGTTTGTGTGTGTGTGTGTGAGTTGATGTGTGTAAAAATCGAGAATCAAGTTTGAAATTGTGTTTCTTTTTTGGGAGTTTGTATGTGTGAATTACTCAAAATATTATTAAGTTCCATTCAAGAAACTTTAACTTAAAGAATAACAGCAATTTTCTTCCTTTTTTAAGAAAAGATTTTAAAATTTTATGCCAAAAAAAAAATAAAAAAAAAATTTTTTTTAAATTAAAAAAAAAAAAAATTATTTTTTGCCAAATATATAATAAAATTCTTTGCCAAAATATATAGAGTTAATATGATACATCTCTTCAAGAATAATAATAATAATTACGAGAGAGATAGAATATTTTGTCGTTTTTACTAGAAACTAGAAACTCTCTTTAAAATCTCTTTAAGTGTTTTCTTAATGTAGCAAATCTCTAATTCTTAGAAATATTTATTCGAATTTCATAAATTTCGCCCCCCCGCCCCACGCCATCAGTTTCTGTTTTAAAACAAAGCAAACTTGAAATATTCCTCATAAATGAATAAATTTCCATTTAAATGTCTTTTATTCTGCTTATGAACTTCTTATTTATTTTCTATTTCCTCTCAAAAGTAATGAAATTCTTTCGAAATATAATTCTACTTTATAATAAGTTTTAGCCATGAAAACCACAACGACAACGACAGTCACACAAATTTTACAGCGACTGTAAATTTCAACCACGATATTCAGCTTTAAATGGCAGCACAAAAGTTCTTGAGTGCCGTCGGAAATGAAGTAAAATCACTGTAAATGATGAAGTAAAATCACTGAAAGTAACAGAAATAGAGATGCAAATTGAAAAAATGAGAACACAAATATGCAAACTTGAACAATAGATAATAAAAAACAATTATTGAAATAGAAAAAAACATTCCAACATCAGAAGGAGAAAATTCAATAAATGTTGTTCGAAAATTTTGGAAAAGCAACTGATTATGAAGTTCAAGAAAATTATATAACAGAAATTTACCGCACACGATCAGGAAATTAGAAAAAATCACTAGCAGTGTGGAAGAGAGAGAGAGAGAGTGCAAGCGCCTCTCTTCCGTTTAGCCGTTGTTGTTGTTCTTGTTGTCGGTGGTGGTGCCTGTGCTCTGCTGCAATAGTTGTTGTTGCTACTGAAAAATGAGTATGAAACTTGGTTATGTTTGTGTGTTCCGACAGAAGCAAGCATCAGGTGTGTGTGTATGTATAAGTTTTCCTTTTTTGACACAAACCAACACACATACCAATTCAGTTCGCTTACGCGTCTATTCATGAATGAAATATTAAAAAAAAAATTCTTGATTTTACGCTTGAAATTCTCTTCGCTGGAAATACGAAATTTCGCTTTGTTTTTTTAAACAGTTTAATTTTAATTTTTCAATTTAATGAGATTTTCTTGACATATTTTCAAAGGATGGAAATTAACAGCTATTTTTGATTTTTATTAATTCATTTACAGAAACTTAACTTATATTGAATTAGCATTAAAATTTCATATTGGTGGAAATCTCATTAAATTTAAATGTAATTTATTTAAGTTTATAGTTACAAAATTTGTAGTTACAAAATTTCCATATTCTGTTTTTTTTAGATTAAAATTGAGATGAAGTTCTCCTGTTAGTTGGTCATGCGTAGCACTTCGATCACCCTTCAGAACATAAATGTGCAGGACATTCGATTTGCTTTCTTGTCTTCGGGAATTTCGAAAATTTGTTTGCTTCCCTCTACTTTTACATTACATTGTGTTAGCGTTTCCCTCATCAAACTTTTCGGAATGACATTTTCCCAATTTAACTTCTGTCTCGAAGTGAGATGAATCTGAGGATAGAAACAAAAAAACTGCGGATATAGGTATGACCATCCACCTCTCTTCCTTGTTTTTCTAGAGACCGGCAAGTTCGGTTCACTAATTTTTAAATTAAACTTTGGGAACTTTTCAATTTGCGGGGATTGTTTTCGCTGATTTGTAGATGGATGAAGTCAACATAAAGCCGCGTCGAAAGGAGGTTGAGGGAGGTTAATCGAGTTCGGCCTCCTGCTGATAAAGGAAGAAACCCTCGTCGTTACCGAAACCCTCCTCCTCCGGCCATCCAGCGTCCATTGGAAACGATTTGGTCCTGCATGAACGCATAGAACTCGTTTAGTTCTGGAACTGCGAACTAAACTGGCACCGGCTACCACCAGCAAAAAGTCCGTTCGAAGTTTGTTTGTCTTTGCAAATATGCAAAAATTGCTGTTGTCAACTCTAGATTAAACTTCTTGCAAAAAAAAAAAAAAAAAAAAAAAAAAAAAACAAAAAACTTAAACTTCTTCTTTTGAAATCTTGTAAGCAAGCAGTTCAGTAATCTTCGACATGAACCGATGAACATATAAATATAAGCCGACAATTACTTTGAGAAATTTCGCAACAATCCAGCGAGCCAAAATAAGTGTTACACTTCGTTGGAAATGAACATCGTTGTATGTTTCCGCCATCTATCACCGGTTACGCCCCACGATGAAAACTGAGAAGGTAAAAAACGTGGTAAAACGACCCACAGATGCTCTGCACGGCGAAGAGGATAATTCGGAACAAGAGAGTAGAGTGAGTAGTTGAATGGAGCGAAGGTATCCGGCGTCAGGTGGAATGCAGAGAAATGAAACAGGAAAAACGAAGAAGAGAAGAAAATCAAATAAAATAAATATAAAAGTTAACAAACAAGCGTAACACAAGCTCACCAGAGAGGACTCTACGCACTCTATAAACTTCCCGTCCTTCCCAGGCAGACATGTTGCGGGCAGGCCCAACATATCTTCGCCCAACAAGGGAGTGGGAGACGACAGGAGCGAGTAGGAGCTGACCGGAGGGGCGGGAGACGACAGGAGTGGATGACAGGAGGGCCGGGAGACGACAGGTTGGCGCGGGAGACGACAGGTTGGGGCGAGAGACGACAGGAGGGGCGGAAGACGTCAGAAGGTGCGGGTGACGTCAGGAGGGGCGGGAGACGACAGGAGGGGCGGGAGACGTCAGGAGGGGCAGGTTGTATGCGACTGGTTCCACCTTCTTACCGAAGTAAAATCCGACCGAAAATACATAAAGTATTTTAGTTGCTGAAAACTTAAAAACTTTTTTGTTCAATTAAATTTTTAATCGAAATTCTAAATGATCATGTAAATTAACTAAATTCACGTAATGTAATAAAGAATTTTGTAAATAAAAAACATAAAAATGAAAAAAGATTAAGTCGACTTGATAGAATGCAAAAAATTCCCTTTCCCTTCCGCTCACTCTGTCACCCATTCCAACAGTAGCCAATAGAAAAAGAAATAAACCTGATATAAGAAAAAAAAAATTTGAAAATTTTAATTAAAGTAACTTTTATGAAGTAAATCAATTTACTTCATCCCTACCAATAAAGCTCTCAACAGTTCTATGCCATCATTTCACACACAACTTGAGGACGATGTAGGTTAATTGCAGGTATCAAGAGAGAAAAAAATCCCCAAAAGAGCGGAAGGAGGAAAGTTTATTCTATTCATTCATTCCATAGTTTTATTAGTTTTTATAATTATCGCTTTTTCCGCTTAAATTTTTTAGAGTGCTATAGATACACACACAATCTGGTGAAATTATCGGATATACTCAGTATCTGATGGAATTTTTCCATATACGTGCCTTGTAGTTGCCTCCTGTTTGTTTAAATGTTGTGTCTGTATGTGTGTATATGTACACATTTGCTTGTATTTGTCCCCCCGCCCCCTTTGTCCTACGATACATACTATCGTACAAAACCCGGCAATAATGTCCTGTGTACCTCATTGTGTGCTTTTTAAGCGTTTACGTCACAATTTTTGCGTAGGCGTCATTCTAGTTGCGCACTCATTGACCAGAGGTATGAAAAGAGAGAGAGAGAGAGAGAGAGAGAGAGAGAGAGAGAGATTTGAAAACTGAGAGGAAAACAGAGAGAGAGAGAGAGCGTGATAGGGGGAGAGAGAGAACGATGAAGGTGAGTGCAAATTTACTCATTCGACTGTCACTCACAAAACAGATATCGCAAAAGAGATATCAAATTTAGATTATTTCAACGTATTTCTTGCAATATTTTCGGAAGTGAAAAAATAGAAAAAAAAAATAAAAAATAAAATAAAATAAAAATTAAATAAATAAAATAATACGTGACATATGCGTATGTTATATAATTTTGAACGCTGATGATAAGCATAAAATTCATTTTAAAATTGACAAAATTATACCAATTGGTGAAATGAGAAGATGGATTTGAGATAAAAGATGATGAGATGAATTTAAGATAATTCGAGACTAATGATGTGTGTTGCATGGGACCACGATATTCAATTTGAGGAACGGTTTTCTTCTTAAACGATGACGCTGGAGAAGAAACGCTGGCTGAATTAATGAATTGACGAATAACAATTTTTCACATTGAATATCGTTATCTGCTGGCAATTATATTGGCAATTTCTTTCATCAATGTAACTTCCATTAACAGTCATTTATTCTCTTCAATATTTTTTGTACCTTTAAAAGAAGTAAAATTATATTATTATCAACCTTCGCAACATTAAGTTGGCATCTCCTCGATTCTTCGAACGGTCTGCCAGACTTTTGAGAGACCGTCCTGACTATCTGAGAGAGACAGTCCTGACTATATGAGAGAGAGACAGTCTCTGGGTTTCTTAAACAACGCATGCGTTACTCTGAGACTGAAAAAATACTGGGTGAAGTTTTTATTATTGTTGTCTTTCTACGTTGTACACCTCGGCAATTGTAAGAATTTCTATGCTCTGCCAATTCAATGCTTTGCTCATTCGTTGGCGGCTCGACGCCTCTCGCTCTTGTCCTCGTCCGTTGTGTATCGACCCAGATCCGTTACAATGGCGTGCACCTTGCGGTAGGGCCTCCAGCGTACCTGTCAGCCTATATCCGCTCTCTTTGTGCCGCTCTCTTTGTGCCGCTCTCATTGTTCTCAACTGAGTGTTTCAAATCAACTTGTTGTATGCTTGAGAGCAACTTTCGCTGCCATTGCTGTGCAAACTATTTTATTTTCTTTTTTTAAGTCTACCATCAAAGATAAAAATTAGAAATTTTCAAAAGTATTATCTGATCGTAAAAATAAAAATTGTGATGAAGTTTTTCAATTACAAACATTTTTATAAAAATAATTTAAAGCAGTTTTTAATCCTTTTTCAGACTCTAATCTTTGTAATCATAAAACAGTTGATTAAAAGTTCTCTTGATTTGTCTGCACATATTCTCGCAACGTTGATAGAGCCAGAGAGTAAGTGAGTGAGGAGAGCGAGAGCTTTTAACGGTCGCGGGAGAGCAGAATTTTAACTGCTCTCAGAGCTCTCTGGGGGGGGGGGGGGGGGGACGTTGGAGGTTCTTTTGTTCCATATGTTTTCATACACACGCATACATTATCGCAAAAAGGACATACAACAAGTATGGGGCAACAACAGCAGCAGCAGCAAGAGTATCTTGCGCGTATGCCAAAAATAACTTTTTCGGACAGTATTTGGTGGCTCTTTTACGCTCGCAGAAAGCCGAAGGTCTCAACGAACGAACGAACGAACGAACGAACGAACGGTTAGAAAGAAGAAGCGAAGCGAAGCGGTGAAGGCGACGCAGGCACCGGCGACTGCGACTACTTGTGACACGAAGTGAAAAGGAAAAACGAGCGCAGACAGTTCAGAATGTGGAATGTGGTGGCTGGTGGTCTGCATGGTACACACACACACACCACACACACACACACACACACACACACACACACACCACACACACACACACACACACTTTAAAATGAGTTCTGATTATAAACAAGTGGTTGGCGAGCAAGCCAGCGCATTGAGTGAGTAAGCGTTCTTGCTGGCAAGTCGAGTCGAGTCGTGCGGTGGAGTTGTACGAGCTTCGAGCAAGGATACGACGACACAATAAAAACGACGGTGACGACAGCGACAGCAACAGCAACGACGAAGAAGAGACAGAAGCGGAGCAGCACTGCACGAATCCACTCCGAGCCGCACTGAATACACGGCAGACAAGCAGGCGAGTCCTGTTGAGACGCAGAGTCCTTGTTCGTCGGTGCAAACGTTCGGAAGGACAAGTCAAGTGACATTTTTTAGCGGATAACCAAGCAGTGTGTGTTTCAGCACTTTCAAATATATTTTGAAAAGCCTCTGATGGCCAGTGAAGAGAAGAAGGCTAAAATTTTACGGAAACAATTTTAGTGAAAAGTGAAAGACAGACAAATTTTGGATGTAAAATAAAATTTCGCAGAATTTTGCAAAGTCAAAAGTTGAACAAACAGTGAAAAAAAAAGGCAAGACAGTGGAAATATTTAATTATTTGTTCGAAATATTATAGAGAAAAATACTTTTCGTTTTTTCAAAATTTTATGAGAATTATTTATATTTTATGTTTTATTTATATTTTATATTATTTTATTTTTAGATATTTGAATTTTAATATTAGTTTACAGTTTTTAAAAGATTTTTTTGAGGAAAATCAAGCCGCTGTTTTTTAAAATTGTATAAAAGACGAAAATTAAAAGAAGTCAAAAAATTTAAAAGGAATGAAAATGGAGCAGAAATTTCCAAGTAAAAAATTAGTATAAATTCTCTAAAGAAAAGTAAACTATTTAATTTTATACATGTTGATAAATACAAAATAAAATACTAAAAAAAAATAACTAAACAAAACCAGTAAAATAAATTAAATTATCAATCTGAAATCATAAAAGTTCATCTCACAGGTAAAAAGAGCGTTAAAAAGCTGATAGAAACAAGTTTAGTAATTTAAATTTTAAAGTCACCATAAAGTTTTTCCCACAAGGAAATTTTTTCAAATTTTTCTCAATACAACAAAGTGCTGAAATACGTTTAAATAAAAGGAAATAACAACAACAACAATGAACACAATGCAGCATTTCTAAACTTCACTGAAGCCAAGTTAACTGAGTTGCTGGATTTTTTTTTTGACGTTGTTAACCTTTTTTGCATTCGGAAGCTGAAATAAACAGGAAGTTAAAGAAGCGCGCACAAGTGTGGCAAGAAAAGAAAAGAAGCGAGAACAATAAAAACAGGGACACCACAGACACTACGAACAATTAAAAAAAAAAAAAAAAAAAAAACAAAAAAACATTAAAAAGAGATGCAGAAAAAGCAAGAAAAAATAACACCGAAGGAAGCACGCTTGCAGAATGGATGCTTGAGCTTGATGGAGTCACGCAAGATGCGGAACACAGGATACACGCGACAAAAATAACCACTTCAGCAGCCGCTTCGTCGTCTCAAGTCTCGAGAACATCGAAGCTGGCGTGGAGCAGAGAGCGGCGAGGAGCAGAGAGCGTAGAGGGCGGAGGTGCAGGCAAAAATATCTGCTGATAACGAAGCTTCCTCACACACACAAAAACAACAAAATAACAACAGCCATGTAAAATATAACAAGGCTAAATAAATAGAAAGACGGCAATAAAGACGAAAATGGGGGGTGGTAAGATAGAGAAAAAAGTCTTCAACGTGACAGCAACAATTCCAGCTCAGCAACAGCAGCAGCAGCTGAAAATTCGCCGAGCGACAGCAGCAGTAAAATCCCGCACAAAAATTCGAGCACGCCTTGTGGATCAAATCGTCAGTGTGATGATATCAACCGAAATAAGGACGAAATAAGGACGAAAACGGGAAAGTCAAATTTAACCTATAATTTGATGCAATATAATAGAGAAGAAAAGGAAATTTCGTCAATCTAAACACAGAAAACCTTCAATCTAAACACAGAAAACCTTCACTTTCTTCCAAATAAAAGAACAGCTAAAAGTTTCACTATGGAATACTGAAACCCCATCCCCAGATTACGTCACTTGAGGGTCAGCTAGCAGACGAAGGAGGGTCAGCCGGTCTGTACTGCAATATAAAGAAACAAACTGTTGATCGCATGTAGTCCTGCAGTTGATTGTGTCTATTTTTTCAACTTTAACGTTGCGTTAAGAGACGTAAAGTATAAAAGAAATCCGTAAAGAAGTTGAATTAATTTAACTGGAGGTTTTCAAACTTTCGCTTTCTTATTCAGAAAACCGAACATTTTATTCTCCATGCGGATTCCCGAGAATTCTGATTTCAAAGATGATTTCTAACAAGTGGAGGACATTTCACGTCCTCTAGATAAAATTTTAATAAAAATAGAGTAAATTATTTTTTATTAAATAAAATTTTATTTTTTATTAAATAGAATTTTAATAAAAAATAAAATGAAAAATGTAAAACAAATTGAAATAATGACATTAACAGAAAAAGATGGAAAATGAAACAAAAATAAAAAGAAATCTAAATAATTCGAAGAGAAAAATTCTCTACAAAATAAAAATAAAAATTTCTAAATATATAAAAATAAATTTAAAAAAGAAAAAATAACATGAAAAAAATACAAAATCATTAAATTATTGAAGTATAAGAAATTTATTGCTACTTTTTATTTATTTATTTATTTCAGTTATTAATTAATTTTAATAAGTTAATTTTAATAATTAATTAATAGTAAGTTAATTTTAATAATTTCTTTCAATAACTCTCAATAAAAACTATCATCAATGTTTACTAAATAAAAGTATTTTTTTTCTATTTTTATTTGCAGATTAAGAACTTCTACGAGATCGCTCAACTAAGTTTCACAACTTACTTCACAAGAATTCAAAACTTTCTACGGAATTTTAGGAATTAACTGGAAATTGTCAAGTTTTGAAGATTTAAAATACGAGATTCCGTGCGAGGATCTATAAAAAAAAATCTATATTAAATGCAAAAAGTAAAAACTTTTCAAAGAACTTTCAGATCCTGCAAGTTTGAAGAGAAGGAAACTGAAAAGTTATATTAAACCAATAAAAGAGAAATAGGAAAGTGCTGAGGAATCCAAAAAAAACTCTAAATAAAATAATGAAAACATTTCAATATAAAGAAAAGAAAATCATAAAGATAAAATAAAACAGATCGGCAAATAAATCTTATTAAACGAGCGAAGAAAACGTGAAAAGTGAACGTTAAACTGTAGAAAAACTATTTTAGTTTAAAAAGTGTGGACAAAAATCAAAGAGACGAAATAACGAGAGTAATTCGAAACAGTGAGCTAAAGTAATAAAAGTGTAAAGTGAGAGACAATAACAACTACAGCAACAACAACAACAATAATTATTCAGCGTAGAAATTAAAGAGAAGAACTATAAAAAAGTAGTAAGGATTAAAAATCGTAGTGAGAAAGAGAGTTTAAGAGAAAAATAAAACGTAGGAGAAAATCGAACGAGTTGCAGAAAGTTACAAACGATAAAAGCAACAAAAATAATTCACAAGCAGCGTCAGCGATGGATAAAAAAAGTTCCAAATAACTAAATTTATCGCAGATTATTGATTTTGTTGGCAACAACAACAACAATAAACACAAAGATTTCCTTCTTTTTTGTTTCGGTTGTCTTAGAAGACGAACGAGCGCATTTCGACTTTAGTGTCCTGTAATCGTTGTAAGTTGCATCAGCAACAACAACAACAACAACACCAGCAACAACAACAACAACAACAACAAGAACAACTGCAAAAACTGTGATTCCAGTCAGACTCACAAAATTTTGCAAGGAAAAACATTTTCGTTTTTTCTTACTTCTGGCAGGACATCAAAAATCAACACAGCTAAGGATTCAAATCGAACGGCGAACGACGTGCGCTAAAAATAGCTTAGCTGGAAGTCATAAAATCGAGTTGGGGGAAAAAAGGACACTAAAAACTGTGCGAGGCGAGAAAGGAAAAGGACGATCAATACACAAAATTCGCCGACTCCAGGAAGAAGTGAATTGAATCGAATTTTCTACGCAAAGTAAAGCAAAACAGCAACAACTGGAGTAGCAGCAGCAGCATCAGCATCAGCTACGGCAACAACAACAACAACAAGCACAAAAAGAAGTCAACAATCGGTAACCAACAACAAATTCAAAATAAAAACAACAATAAAGAAAATTAAGCAACAACAAGCAGACTAGACAACAAAAAAACTGCGAAAAACGAATTCAACGCCCAAAAGTAAGCATAAATACACAACAACAAGAACAACAGCAGCAGCAGCAACAACCACAGGTTGCTGATAATTTCTTCACTTTGAAGGTAAGAAGAAAAAAAGAAAACAAAAACAGTAGAAGACAAAGACAAAATAAAGAACTCAAATAGAACTTTGAAACGGAATAACAGAGCGAGAGGAAAAAGTTGTTGACTTCATTGACGGCAAAAACTTCAACGGCAACAAGGCGGCAACAACAACAACAACAACAACGACAACAACAACAGCAAGAAGAACAACAAAGCATCGCAGAACATGCCAAGCAGAAGTTGTTGGCTTAACAAAGTAGACGACCTCTAACTGGCACCCACTCCCGCCACCAACAACAACAACAACAACAACGTTGTAAGCAACGAAAAATCGCAAAAACAAAAGCAAACCACAACCGCCACGACACACCACCACACACGCACACACACAGCCAGCACCAACAACAATCGAACGTTTTGCATGTCATCGACGAAGTTGCAACATACAGCAGACACCGCTAATCCAAGAAATTAAAACGAGCAACAGTGAAGACTTGGGAAGAATCGAGAAAAATCGAAATCGAACCTACAAACGCCGTGAACGAGCAAGCCGAGCGAGCAACACGAGCGAGCAACAGCAGCGAGCAACAGCAGCGAGCAACAAATCAGACCACAAAAATACCACGTCTACTCGGGGAGCTTAAAAGTTCGCACCTGAAAAAAATGTGGCTGCCATTCGTGCACATTCTGGCCTGTCTGAGCCTCATCAACGGCGGCCTGTACGCGCTGCATTTAAGCGGTGCCACCGGCAGCGGCAGCAGCAGCGGCGGCAGCAGTGACACTTCCAACATCGGTGCAGCCGTGCCGCTCAGTAGCAGCAGCAGCAGCAGCGGCAGCAGCAGCGGCAACAGTGGAAGCGGCAACAGCGGCAGCGGAATCTCCATCGGCGGAATTAGCAACAATATTGTGGGTAGGAGCAACCATTACAACAACAACAACAACAACAAGCTGGAACACGGTTCCCATCCTCCCGCAGGTGGTAGCGGTGACATGCCACACCCCGCACGTGGCGGCTTCGATGCGGCCGTCAGCAGCAGCAGCAGCAGCAGCAGCCGCCTCAGCGAACAACTCGCCGACTTGGCGCAACTCGATCGCGAGCGTCTCATGCTGCTCGGCCTCGCAAAGCAGACGGCCGCAGCAGGCGCCGCCGCTACCGGACATCATGGACGTCCAATTGTTACGGGGCGCATTAAAATGACGCCCGCCGAAGATGTGGACAGCGACTACCCGTCGCTGTTGCTGCAGCAGGAACGCAGCTTCATGTTCGGCAACGTCGTCAAGCAGCCGCCGAAGCACGTCACCGATTACGAGGACGACACGGAGTACGAGGATGACGCGGAACTCTTGCCTCGTCGGTATGAATACGGACGCGTTGTGCAGCCGCCGCCACTACTACAGCCACAGCAGCAGCAGCAGCAGCATCATTACGCTGCTCGGCATTCGGATGTGAACGCTGCTGCGTCTGCATTCGGTTGGAAAATGAACGCCGAGCCAGTTGACGTTGACGAGATCATACCGGATCTAGACAGCTATCAGTATTTGGATGAACTGCTGGCAGAGCAGCCGCTGCAGGATGACGGTGGCTGGCATCATTGGCCGCAGCAGCAGCCGGAGGAGTTGAACGACCAGCCAGTTCATCACGCGGGCCACGTGCAGCAGCTCCATCCGAATCCCTATCGCAGCTTAGAAGTGTTGGAAGCCAACCAACCGGCAGCTCTGCAAGAACTCTTCGAAGAGGCTGAGCGAAAACAGCAACAGCAACGGCAACAAAAGTTCAACGACAGCAAGAAGAACAAAAATCTGCCGCACTTCGACAGCACACGTGACGGCATGCAGCTGCGGTGGCAACGCAAACGAGCGCAGCAACGGCTACTGAATCACAAAGGCCTGCAACAACATTTGGGACAACGCATGCAACAGAAGCAACATTTCGGATTTCAGCACAGCAATAGGATGTCGCTAGCGTCTGCATTGAAAGCTGATGCACTGCAGCAACAGCAACAGCAACAGCAACAGCAACAGCAACAAAAACAATTACAACAATCTACGGCAACAAGTTCCTCCAACAATGAGAAATCAGCTGATTCAGCTGATGACAGCACGTCAAACGCAGCAGCAGCAGCAGCAGCAGCAGTAGCAGCTGCCAACAATGCTAACAACAAAGTTAGCCAGTCGCAGCAACAACAGCAACAACAGCAACCACATCCCAATCAAAAGCGGTCGGGCATCGGTGCAGGCACCGCGGGGGGCGCGAACGGCCACGCGCCCCTGCAGGCCCTCCCGCCGCCCCAGGTCACCCACAGCATAGCCAGCCAGCTGATGCTGCGCACAGCGCGTGGCCAGCGCCAGTATGATGTGCCACAGATCGGTGAGTTAAGAAAACATGACTTCAAATTCACTAAAATAATTATCAATATGATATGAAATAATTATCAATATGATTGCTTCCGTGATGCCATTCAAGAGATTGGCTGTGAATGAATGTGAGAACTTCTACGAATGAGTGGACTTATATGTCAATCCTACTGAAGTTAACAAATTTTAAATACTTTTTTAAAATATCGTATTGTATAAGTTAATATTTTCGATTGCAGTATGTTGAATTATAGCTCTCGTTACCGTTTCAATAGGGAAATACTTCTCAAGCAGGAACTACTTTCCACATTAATTACTTTCATAGCAATTAAACTCCATCATCACAATCATCTGCCACACTGTTGTATCTGCAAGTGGGTAATTTTTGTGCTATATTCTGCTGCTGCTTTAAGCCACTGATTCGTGTTGCGAGACGTGCGTCCTTGTGCGTCATCAATCGAATCAATTTTAATGCGGAATTTACGTAACGCGCTCCTCCACTGTAATCGACACGAGCGCATCGCTCCTGCTCAGTGATACGATGTGGAAAAATTACGATTTTATTTGCTTAATTAAATTAAAAAAGCAAAAAAATGAATTGCTGGCAGCTGTTGGTGTGTATTTTAGTTAGGGTTTCCACTGTTGCAAATATCGTGATTCGCAGAATCTTCAGTGATTCCGGATAAAAATTAATGGTGCTATTTTAATCAGGTTGAAATTCAAGGATTTTTCATTTGCTGATTTCGAGATATTCTCGATTTCTATGTCCGCTTTATTGGAAAGCTTAGAAAACTCGCCACAAGATCGTTTTTCATCGTTTTAATCGTTTTTTCAATATTAATTTCTCGATTTAAATCTGACTTTTGATTCTCGTCGTACGTCTCAAAATATTACAGGAATGAAAAAACACGGGATTTCGTTAATCCCTAGTAACGGTTGAAAGCTCTTATTTGTATTTGTGATAACTGTTATTGCTGGAGAGGCAGGAGAGGCGGGAGAGGGAAAGTAAGTGTGAGGTAGAAATTCGAGTTCGTCTTAATTGGGACAAACATTGAAAGCCCACCACACTCGTGCATGCGAACGCGTATGAAAAGCTGGTGGCACAAATTTAAAGTAGAAGAAAAAAAAAACAGATTTTTAAAAGATACAATTTTTCGTGGATAAATTTAAGGGATTCAAATAAAAAGAACTTGCAAAATATTAATTTTTTAATATTATTTTAAAATCCGCAATAGGGAGAAATTAAACTCGAATTTCTCAGTGCTTAAAAAATAAATATTCTAAAAAAAATAGTTGTTGTCACCTGCACTCGTTTATTAACACATTTATTTTCAGTAGCTGTAATTTTATTTTTACATCCATAAATTGATGTCATCGAATTTACTCTTGAGACTCAAATGAATTTCTATGGAATTCAAGAGTTTTAGTTTTAGTCGTTCTGTTGTTGCTGTTGCTGTTGTTGTAATAGTCCTGCTTGTCGTCGTCCTCGTTGTTGTTTTTGTCGTTGTTGTTGTGCTTGCATATGTTTTTCCCTACCTAAAGATTTGAATTGTCTTGTTACTTTCATCACACCGCAGCACAACAGTTATCGCTACTAATTTTCCACTTATGCACACAACTGCGCACTCCTCTCTCTCTCTCTCTCTTCATTTCTTCTCTCTTCACATCCCATCACACATCTTTACAAACCTCCTGTCGCTCTATTTTTCGGTTGGCCGGGGCATCTGAATTGCATTGAAATAATACTCATCGATTAGGAATCCTTGGTGTTCGAGGATAGTTTGTCTTTTTGTGTTTCTTTTTTTTTTGTAATTCGAGTAAAGTGACAACATCTAAATAGACCGACAACAAATTAAACGAGTATATGAAAAACCAAAAGACCAAGAATATTACGTAAATTAGTTGGAATGTCAAATGGTTGACATTTGAAGACCTCTCATGCATGAAGTGTGGGAAGATTATCTTTGGTATGCCGGGATTCAGTATACGAAGGAAATTCCTAAGAAGTTAATAAATTCTGACGCCTTGAAGTCTACCCTTACTTCACGTTTTATCCTTTTTCTGAGGATCCATGTTGTTGTTGGGTCTAAAAAATTTAGTTCCCTCTATTGGATTCTAAGTGTAACTTTGAATTTTTCCTACTGGGTGTGCGTTGCTTGTGCCACAAAGTGAGTTTGACACATGGATTAGTGTGGTCACCGCAAAAAGAGGACTGCAAGAAACGGGAGAGTATTTTCTTGTAAATGGTAGCGGGTTTGGTTTTGAGAGCACGGTTGCTGGTGCTCAGTGTTCACCTGGCTGGGGTACCTGCACGCTGTTTTTGTAATGAGTCCGGAGGCGTACTCAAAAATAGTCGAGAGAGGATTTTGTTCAATCGAGAGCGATTTTATAACTATTAAGTAATAATTGCTTTGTGATCTTCTCTACCTCTCCAGATCTCTCCTGATCTCGCTAAAATCTTCTAAACTCTTTTGATCTCTCGCGATCTCTCCTTCCCCGTATTATGGAATTATATTCTTATTTTCTAAAGTCCAAATAACGGTTTTCCTTATTAATGTTCAAAATTTCTAACATCTCCTTCATATAATTTTTTAAAGAGAGAGAGAGAGAGAGCTATTGTAGAATTTCCCTTATTGTTTCATCAAATAGATAATATATTCGAAATTATCCTACATAATAATCCACTTCACTGTCCTTAAGTTCATTTCTCACTACTTGAGGTCACATATAGCGTGAATTGAAGAATCGAAGAGCATGAATTGAAAAGAGAAAATCCTGATGCTAATCTTTTGCGCCTCATTTCCAACAACGAATGACGGTTAATCGAGTCTTATGGGGTTATAGAGGGTGGAATGAGATATTTTCATTCATAAACACAGAGATGATAAGCCTCGAACACACAGCCACACTCTCCAATGACACACACACACAGAATTACAAATCTATACATACACTCGAACATGAGCAGAGATATACTGAAAAGTGATACTGATGTGGCAAGATGCAGCCATTTAGTCTACCAAATACAATCATATAGCGTCAGCAACGATATGGCGTAAGCCTCCTACAACAACAACAACATACAACCAACAATCTGACGACAGCATACGGTGAGAGAGGAAAA
This sequence comes from Sicus ferrugineus, assembly GCA_922984085.1. Taxonomy (NCBI): domain Eukaryota; kingdom Metazoa; phylum Arthropoda; class Insecta; order Diptera; family Conopidae; genus Sicus; species Sicus ferrugineus. The sequence goes on from OV277354.1 coordinate 8,915,681, forward strand.
AGTTCTATCGCGAAAAAGTCCTTGACTGCTCCATTGACTGAAAATATAAAGCTGAAAAATAACAGTAGGGCGCAAAAAAGAGACAAAAAATCTGAAAACCACTAAAACGCCAACACAAAACTATGGCATCATCGTTGTATTGAGTCATCATCATCATCATCATCATCAGAACAGCAGCCAAGTTTTGTGGCAACGTAATTGGTCTCGCATCTCACTTATTCGCCACAGCAAGCAGTAAAATAGGTCTACGATAGTGATTTTATAATCAATGAATGGACTTTTAGTTTACACGTACACACACACATATATAAACAATCAGATACACATACATAAGGCGCAGGTATGCACACACACACACACACACAAGAAAGAAATGTTAAGAATTCATCATTGAAAAGGTTAAAAAGTCAGCGGAAACAGATACCAATGTAAACCATTGACGACATACCGACGGACACGGACACACACACACACACAAATCTTGTCGCATACGCAGAAACATACATAAAAAGAAATAACTGTTTTGTCGTCAAACTGGCTGAATGAATTTATTTTAGCCAAGTGAGAAGCCGAGCTCTTCGCACAATATAAGGGTTTCATTGATGATAAAGTGGGATGATGATGATGTAGGCGATGATAAGTTGATGTAAGAGTGGTGATGATGCTGTTGAAAATGATGTTAATAATGATGTTGATAATGGTGACCATGATTATGAGGATGGTATTGATGAGTTGCGATGTTGATCATGTTGTACTTTTATTTGTACTTTTACTATTAGTTTTAAAAACTTAAAGTAAACGTTATTAGTTTTTTTATAACATAAACATTTTGTTAAAGCTGCTAAGTAAACTTTTAGCCTCAAACTTTCGCTTGTTTTTCGTTAATTCTACTTCTGTAATTTAGCTGATGTCATTAAAATTTATCGATTACTCAATCTTTCTTTTGTAGAACGAGATGGATTGATAATGAAGTGAGAGACTTCTTTTGTTCTTCATTTTCTTTTATTCCTACATCATCTCCCTGTATCGGTCTCTCAATCCTTCTATCTGATTTTTTTACTCTTTCCTCGATATTTAAAATCTTTTTCTATATTTAAGCTTTTCTAAAGTTAAAGCAAAGTTTCATCGCTTTCCAAAGATGTCAAGGAAAAACAGAAAAAAAATTATAACTCCCTACTAATGACAAGTTCATTAATTGTAATAACTTTTATTCCTAATTTTTTATTGTACTATTTCATTTAGTTTATTTTAACTCTTGGAAATAATTTTGTTTCAAATTTACTAACATGTCAACACCATCGTCATTATTATTATTAGGATTGAAGTTAAGAGTACATCAATCTTTGTCTGAAGTCCTTTGAGTTGGTTGCTGCGTGCAGTTATTTTGTGAAATATCATTTCTCAATCCACCAATCAATCTTTATTGAAAGCTAACTTGACAAGAAAGAATGAATAACGAAAGGGGAACGAGAAAGAAAATAATAAAGAATAAATAAAATAAATAATAAAGAGTTGATTATGTGAAGAACTCTATTTTTACTTTACAAATAAAGTGCAGGAGAGGAATATTAGAAGAAAGAATACCAGATATTGTAAAGTAATAAAGAAACATAAATATCAGTTTTCAGATTTCTGACCTTTTATAGGGTTTTTATAGAAATATAGATTTTTGTCTTATAACATTTGAATTATTTTTTTTCTTTCGTTTTGTTATTTTGCACCATTTGAAATTCATTTACTTCATACAAAATATCTCACCCAACAACGGTTTTAATTCAAATTACAAAGAATTAATTTATTATTAACTTAAATAATCGTAATTTGTGGAAATTGAAATTGGATTTGTAGAGGATTTCAAATTCTAGTTGTGTCATTGGATGTTTAATGATTCTTCAATCCTCTGGTTGCATATCATGATTTTGTCAAATTCATTCGGGACGTGAAATGGTACAACTCGATCTAGATATTCAACTAAATAGATATTCAACCAACCCTCTGCCCCTTTTAACTTCGACGGCGAGCGTACTAGTGAATTAATTGCGGTTTTTGTTCAGTAACTTTCAATTCTAATTTTAATCAAATCAATAGCAATTTAGCTGTTGTTGTAGTTATAGCTCCAAATTTATTTATATGTTTTGTCAAGCAGTATTTCGATCCACGAATGGCATTGAAATCGAAAATCATGTCAGAGAAAGAAATTAAAAAGATGGTATAAAAATATATATGAGTGAGCGTTACTGGGATTATATCATGCGATTATTGAAACTATTTATTGTAATCACTAAAATAGGCCTTAGATAATTGTATCTAAGTATCTGAAAAGGAATGAAATTGTATTGTAGATGAACGTGGTTAATTAGATGGGACCAAATTTCTCGAAATCTATCTTCTGTCTTCATGTCAATCTATTAATGTAAAAAGCATATTTCGGTCTAATAAAATTTATAAATAAAGTTAGCATTTCATACTTTACGATGAGAATTTCATAACTGTTTACGACTTGGCGTTTTTATTTACATTTGCTCTGCAAATAAAAACATAAATGACATTAAAGAAAGTCGCCATAACCTTATTTTTATTTCTACAAATTTCTTATTATTCCTTCTCCACCTCAATTTTTTTTATATTTTAATCATTTATATTTATTTTCGCTTATTATAAATGTCATTGTCAATAAATATTGTAGTTAGTGCGTAATGAAGCGAGTTTACAAGGAGTGACATTAGAAATCGTGAACATTTTCTTTTTTTTTTTACATTTGTGGTCGTTTTATATTACACTGTAATTTCTATCGCAAAATATTGATATTTGTGTGAAATGATAGATGGAAGAAAGTGATAAATCTACAAAATAGAGATTGTAAGTACGTCGGCCGGCATTTCTTGTGTGTTGATGTCGCTCCTTTCCACAAATTCTCTTACAAAGTTATGACGTACGAGTATGTTGACGTGTTTGGCACGATTATGGAAGATTGGGTTGGTGCACAGTAGTCCAGCACTCTGGTTGTCATTATAGATTATTATTGATGATTCCAAATTAAAACTTTCTTTTATAAAACGTCTCAAGTGTAAAGCTTCCCTTGACGATTCGGTTAGAGACAGTTTTCTGCTTCGCTGCTTCGCTGCTTCACATTGCAATTGTTCTCTGTTTACGCGACTCCCAGGTAACTGAAGCATTTGCCAATATAACCAGTATATGACTTTCCGTCGTCTATATTCGCAGCCCAGTCTGCGTCAGCGTAACCAACAAAATGCTCTTCTGACTTGCGAAGTTTGTTTGAAGCTGTTAATCATTACTTAAAGTTTATGGTGAAGTTAGAAACTCAATAAAATTCAATTACATTCATTCGCAGAGTTTGTCTTAACTGTTGTTAAGTCTGTTTACCGTTTGCCAGTGTGAGGACGTAATTTTGTACGTGTGTGTTTTCGTGTATGCGTGTGTGTGTTAAATTAAAAAAATATTTAATTATATTTTTAGCAAATTTTAGCATGAATTCCTTTACTTTGTTAGATTAACTTACTTTAAATTACATTTTTGTGCGATTGCATCAAGAATTGGCCAAATTTTCTCAAGCATTTATGAGTATATTTCAAGAAATGATTTTCAAAAAGCTTTGCGTGTGTTGCGACGGACATTTAAGAAATTCTCAAAAGCACGCTTTTTCAATTATGCTAATTTAATCCTCAGCTCAAAGCGCCGTCAATAATTGGGTGAGTAAAAAGGAGGCAAAGAAGTCGAGTTCATGTTTTCAACGAGGGTGCCTTGTTAGCTACTCATTTCTTCACTCTGAAGCTGTTGAGAGAGCGTTTCAGTGTGTTGTGAGTTGAATTGGCTTTTATGCTTCAGCAAAAGCAAAAGTCAACTTTCTTTAGTTTCTGCTTTCTGCAGCAGCCGCAGGCTAAAATTGCCTGGAACGGATTCGGGGCCAACATGTCAGCAGCAGCAGCAGCAGTAGGGGGTGCAGAAGGATTTTGAAATTAATGTTAAGATGTTTCATTAAAACACGAATGATTCAAAAGCTGAGAAGAAGAGAGCTGAGAAGCTAGCATTCTCTTGGCATTTACATTTCTCCTCTTGTGCTTGCATACTTTTGACTCTAATTGAGAAAGCGCACAAATTGAGATAAAAAGGACAGAAAGTTCCCGTTGGCACTTTCCTTTTTCTCCTCCTGAAGTTTTACAGCTAAAAATAAAAAGTGACAATGAAAAAAAAAAAACAAAAAAAAAAAAAAACTTAAAAAAAAAAACAAAAAAAAATTGTATCAAAGCACATGAAGTCTAAATAAATTCCAAGCAAACTTCTAACCACACGCACCACCTCGTGCAGTTGCTGCCCGACCACCTTGATACACCATCTCGATTACCAGCGGGATAACAGAGTTCCACGCAACTACAACCGCTAACAACTCCCACATTCTGCTGCTTTCCTCACTTTTGAGAAGAAAAACTAATTTATTCAGTGGCTTCCTTGAGTTTCTTCACTTCACGTGGCTGCCTGCGACGATCAACTTCAGTTCGAATCGATTTGTTTCGGTTCGCAGTCGACTGCTTGTATTTGCGTTTCGCATTAATTCTAACTGAAATGAGACGATTTTTGTGTGACGACAATTCACAGTGATTTGAAACTCATGCTACGAGTTATCTGGTCCGGTTGACAGGCGAGGAAACGACAAGGACAGCTTCAGCGCGACTAAAAAAGCGGCCTATAAAATCATTGATGAAATAGCTTCAAGAGCTTCTTTCCGCTTTCCTTTCTTCATTAAAACACGGATTATCTCAGCCGGGAGTTTTATTTAAACTTCTTCATACTCACTTCGTACTCAGTATAAAGTGGAAGTGCGTTGGTTTCTGGGGTGATTCGTTGTGCATGCAGGCGGTTGGTGTGCAAAGCTGCGAAAAATTAAATCGCATCTATTTGTAGAACCATCTGAATCGTATTTATTCCCTAATAAGCTGTAAATGTAAGCTAAGCTGGGGAAACCTGTAAACACGCATTTGAACGAGCGTAGCAGCTAGTAAAAAGATAGTTTTTTGTTTTTTTTTTTTTTTCGCTAGATAGTCGGTGAAAGTATTAAAATGGTAAATGATTTCCAAACGATTTTTTTCAAATCAAAGAACTAAGGTATCCGCTACACTTTATTGCCAGAGACATAAATGAAGCGTGAAGTTAGTAGAGAAAATATATACAGTAAATGCGAAAAACATAGAGTAGAGTGTTCACAGTAAATGTGAGGAGAAGCAGGAGAAAGCGATAGAGGAATACACAGCGACTGCACGAAACAGGTAGACGCGAGAACAAACTTATTGAGTGAAGCGTGCCGAGCGTTCAAAGTAAATGCCAGAAGCAGGTTGCCTGAGATGAGCTTTACTTATTAATTTATTTAGTAATTAGTGTGTTTATTTAGTTATTTATACATACATTGATTTCTTTGCTTGTTTTTTGGAGATATTTATATATATATGTGGAAGCTTTTAAAATAGGTGGAGATCGACATTACTCCCACTTTTCCCCTTCCCACTACCTTTTTCTCTTCTAAAACAACGAATGCTTTAAATAAACCAACCCTTAGCTTGGTTCTATCTGCCAAAAAAAAAAAAAAGATTGTATGTACATATTATTGTGTTAACAATTTTTCATCAATCAATCATCCATCATCAAGGCAAATATCTTGATTAAAGTAGTAAACAATTTTGTGAATTATGAAAAATTCGTAAAAAATATTTAGAAAAAAACAATTTCCAGTTGCAAATACCTAAAATTCAAATTCACCGAATCCAATAACTTTAATACCGCTTTACAATAAACTTAACTTTGACATTAAATAGACATTAATGGTGAATTATTGCACTGTGTGTGTGTCAGTGCATGTGCAACAATTTTATGCGTATGCTTCTGCTATTTTATTTTCGTTTCTTGGAATTCTTTTTAGTCTCGAACATTTAGCAGCGGCAACAGCAGGCGAAGACAAATGACAGGAAATAAACAATATAATAGCTCCAGGAGGAAGCTGCAGTTGGTTGTTATATATGCGTATGTGTGTGTGTGTGTGTGTGCATCAGTTCATTCTGTGTGTGTGCATCGGTTTATTCTGTGTGTGTGTGTGTGTGCTACAATATATACAATTTGTGTGAGTGCATGCGTGTTCCTGCCATTGTCACTGTCATTGTCATTTGAAGTTCCTTTTTTTCTAGAAAGAATCTTGCTGCGAGAAAGGAAAAATTTCTGCGAAAAGTTCATAAAGTATTTGAATTTGCAGAGATTGAAAAACACAATAATGCATAAAGTATATTATTTCTCACAGTGATTATAGCGCCAATAATAAATAAAGTAACTTTATTAATATTTATCACTTTAAATCATCTCACGAAGTCCTTCCCCTCCTTTCCTTCCCCTCCTTTCCTTCCCCTCCTTTCCTTTCCTTCCTTTCCTTCTCATCACTCTCTCATCTTTATATTTTTAATGCAGAAATACTTTCGAAACAATTTTAATTCAAGTGCGATACCGCTATCGAAAGCAATCAGAATTCAGTCACAGAAGATGAAGAGTTTCAATTCGATGAGTACGAATCAGGCTGTCCAACGTGCTTCATACTCCACAAACGTCAAGTTATCTATGACGTCCTACCGCCAGAGTCCCCGCACCCTTCATTTCACGTCCTAAGCGACTCACGACCGCTCTGCACTCGAAACTCTTAACAACTGTCAAATGAGCGTTGCCACTTGACTGTAAAATGCCATTGCATTCAAAATGCTTTCATTTTAAAGCGGGGAGAAAGTGCAGCAATAAGTTGCAAGTAGTGTGGTGTGGTGGGCGTGGCTTGTCTGCTGGGATACAAGCGTCTGGCTGAGATACCATTGAAGTCATTACCTTCACCGTCAGAGCAGACAGACGGAAGACACTTTAATGCGACCCCGCACAGTGAAAACGGCAACGAAGACTAACTTGAGGAGTTACGAATTCGTAGGGCATCAAAACACAGGCGACCCGACCCCTCACAGTTAGAGAGGCCTACTGCAGACAAAGGGTTACGGGTAACATTTGCATAGGGTAGCATAGAGTTGCAGGGGTTCCAATCCCGGGATTTCGGATTGCGATTCATTTTGGTACTGAGAAAATTCTGAATTCCAGATAACTAATAAATAAAGTAGCGAAAAGTGTTTAAATTTTAAGGATGATTTATATTAAATAATATGAATCATTAGTGCAATATTATAGAAGAGCACGATGATTTAAAAATACAGCTGTTTCTCACCTCGAAGAGATTTACCAATCTTTGCATTTGCATAATCTTACGTAGTGTAAAAATTTTTCATACCGCATTTCGAAGCTAAAAACAAGATTCAGTAACTTTTATCGGTAAACTCACAAAAATCCCGCGACTTTGAAATCCCAGTACATTGGGACCCCTAATAGGTAACGGGAAACAAGTGCACATATGAAAAAAATCACAACACAATGATACTCGTTTCATTCCTGCAAAAGGGGAGAAATTCAAGTTTAACAGTCTGCGTTCGGTCTACGCTGTTGCCCTCGAAGTAGGCTCGATCTAGCAGGAGAGGAAAGGAGAAGCAAAAAATAACCCTCGACAATATTTCTTCTTTTTCTAATAAGATTTATGCTCCTCTTCGCGTAATTGTTTTATTTCTATCTCTTCATTTGAAATGAAGTCGGGCTTTTTAGTGACGACAACTTCAAGTGTGTTGAAGCGTGCGGCGACAGTTTAGCTGACGTGGCATCATCGTTGTGGTTTTATTGGCATGCCGGAGCTCTGAAGAATGTCTGCGATTGCAACCGTCTCAATTTTCAATTGCTGCTTCTTTGCTTAGCAATCTAATTGAACTGCAACTTTTGTGTTAGTTGAACGAATTTTGCAGATAACTTTTAAGCGATCTTAATTTCTCCAATGTAAGATTTGAAACATTATAAAAATTGATGTGGTTATTTAAAAAAAAAATATCTGAGGATAAAATCTTCTTAGGTGATGAAAGATGATTTATAAATTTCATTAAATTATTCATAAAGTGATTTTTTAAACGATTCTAAATGATTAAATTTTCAATTTACAAAATTGAAATTTAAATGTCAAATATACGTTGCATGTCGTTTTTATTGTTGTTACTGTTGTTGTTGTTGTTGCTCAGTAACTGTTCAGCTCATTCATAAAAGGCCAAACTGGCCAGCAGGAGGTTAAAATCGAGTGCGCTCAAGACGTGAAAGCAATTTCCGGCCGTGTATTCGGCGACTAAGTAGAAGGAAACGAGCTGTAAGCGCGTCTAAAAATATGCCCAGCAATTGCAAAGCAATGAAACTAAAAATAAAGCGACTGAAATAGAAACCATTAAGGCTGGTTTTCAGTTTCGGTAACATGCAAAGTTGGCAAGTTGGTAGGAAAACGGAAAATAGAGGAGGAGACAGAGCGAACAAAAGCAATCCTGGGCGCCTCAAACTATGCAAGAAGCTTTTGTGATAACAAATTTGTTCATTTGAAGAAAAGGATTTCTGACTTCAATTCCAAACCATGGCGTTTCTCGCTTCATTTCCGAAGTAATTTTTCCCGATATCCCAAGGAGAAATATTTCCCGAGAAAATTTTCCCTTTTGGGAAGGAAAATGGCACCATCCAGCCCAAGACACACCTTTAATTAATTGCTGATGTAATTGCTACAACTGCAGACATTAAATTTTCCATCATATTGAAACCTAATAAATTAACTGCATAGAAATTTATCATTCAGCACTTGATGACGGGGTGAAGGGGGTGGAGGGTAGCTGTAGGTGACTCGAGTTGTCGTTGGACGCCTATGTTGTCCAGACTAAATTTAATGGCCTCCAGTTATTCACGAGGACATTAAGGCTGGTCGACCATTTAGTAATTTTATGTCTGACGTCAGATCTGAAGGCGGGATTTCGTTTATAATTAGCATTGTTAGTATTGTGTTTTGGCGAGCTGCTTTTGCACTCCAACCTTCTATTTACTTTTTTTCTTATTCCAGTAATTATTTTCCCAACTCTATTTATTAGTTTTTTCCTCTCCGACGTTTACGTTTTCAATCCTCATTCCCGCGGGCCGTCGTTGATAGTCAGGTGGGTGTAATTGACGGCACAGAGGTGACAGGGGTGTGAACTCACATGTTTATTTCTAAGAATTCAGTGTTCAATTTTATATTTTTCATTCTTGTGCTATTATTTACATTAAAAGATAAGAATTTTAAAATTTTTAGTATTCTTTTAGGCTGTAGGAATTTTAAGAATTTTAGTGTTCTTTTTCTGTTTAGTGTCTTTTTCCTGTTTTTACTTTCAAAGTTCTTTAGTTTATTATGGGAATTCACCAACTAATGCTTCTTTAATACAAATTTAAATTTTCCTTGCATACTTTTAGGCGGCCAGTACAGTATAAAATTTGTAAAAAACTTTAAATTTATTTAAGAGAGTTGCAAGAGTTTTCTTATTTTATTGACTACATAAACACACACATATTATACGTACCCACACACACACACACACACACACACACACACACACCCATATTATACGTACGTACGTGTGTTGCGTTAAAAATTACCATACACTGACCTCATTAACAAGTTGATTTCATTTTATTAGTTTCTTTTTCTTTGTTTTTTGCTTTCTTCACCGTTGTTGTTCTCAGCCGGTTGCCAGGTGTATTTTTAAATATTTTATTATTCTAGCACATAAACATACATTTACACATGGCCGAATACGTCTACAAAAAGGTTATTCAGCCCTCACATCCTTTGAATTGTTCACTCTTACTCGCGCTCTCTCCATCTCGCCCTCCCTCTCTCATTCTTTACTCTCCACCGATGACACTCACACTCTTCCTCTTCAAAACACGACCCCACCCTTTACTTCCCTCTTCTTTCTCTCTCTCTCCCTCGTCCTCTCTCTCTCTCTCTCGTCCCCTCTCTCTCGTCCGCTCTCTCTCTCTCTCCATCTCCCTTTCTCCTCCTCACTCTCTCTCTCTCTCTCTCTCTCTCTCTCCCTCATGATTTCGTTTCCACTCCTCCTCTCATTTATTCTCTCTTTTTCTTTAAAACTCTTCCAATTAGCTTTTTTTATACCTTTTCTCTCTTGTTTCATGTTTTGATCCCATTTTCCTCTTATTTTGGTTTATTTTTTTAAATTTTTTTTTTTGCATTTATTACAAGTTGTAGGCTTTTATTGTTCTTTTTTTTTTATTATTGTTCTTTTATTGTTTTTTTTGTTCTTTTTTTATTTTGGAGCGTTGTGAACAGAGAAATGAAAATTTTACATGTCTGAACGTTTCTAAAGATGTTTGTGTATATTTTTTGATGTGTATGCGTGTGCATTTCTTTTACAAAGTTCGGACATCAGGTTAAGGACCGTCTGTGTATTTTTTAAATGGCAGATTTTCAAATTTGCCTTGCAAAACCCATTTAGAAAATATTTTTATGTTCTTCTTTGTTATTCTGTACAGCAATTCTATTTATTCTTCTGATTCTTAAATTATTTCGTCCGACAGTAGACTGAAATAAAGTTTATATTAAAACAAAGCTTTTTCTTTATTAACCATATTGAAATTCTTATAGTAAAACAACAATAAAATATTAGACGCCCACCAAAAAACCATAAAAGCAAAAATCTTTTTCTCAATGCATTCAATTGTGTTGCATGCAACAATTTCAAATTGTTCGTGCTTATAATTTTATATCGTATCCAAGCTGTGCACTGCAGTCATGCAATTTATTATTCTAAGTAAGTTTTCAAAGCTTGATTGTTGCCTATAAAAACTACAAAAATAGAATCCGAAAGTTCACACACACACACACACACACACACAACACAAACAAATAAAAGCTTAGAATTTTATACACACGAAGCGAAATCTAAAATATATATTAAAAATTTATATATCTACATCCATTTTCACAATACTGAGATTGAAATCTTACTTCGGTTCTCTCTGTCTTAAGCTCTCTGCTTCTCTTTCTCACTTTCCATTTCATTCTAGTAACCTCTTTCAAACCTTCGTTACTTCCCAGTAAAACTTATTTTCTTATCTTTTAAACTTCACTTTCACTAGAATTCCTCGTGCATTTTTTATTGTTTATGCAGTTTTGCAAGCTTAACACGCCTCGTTTTGCATTTTTACGCTGTACAATTTACAGAATGTTTATTGGAATGCAAATTGAAGTCAGTTATTTCATTAAAAGCATTTATTAAAATACATAAAAGCCAGAATGTTTTCTTTTTCATGCCTTTGAAGTTAGATATAAATATTTCATTATCATCAGTTACTGTGATTGAATTTAGACGACACATTTTTTTACCTTAAAACTAAAACTCATTTCCACTTATTTATTTTCTGCACACAAAAAAAAATCTAAATTCAATATGATTTCACAGCAAAAATTGCAAGCTTATAAAATGTATTTTTGTGCTTCGTGTTATTTTCGTATTCCTTGATTGAATTTATAGAGTGTATGTGGGTACGTGCAGACATACACACGTGTATAAATGTACCCAGCAAGAAAGTGGGACCAGTCGATCAGCTCTTATTTAAAGATTCAAATTAAGTATTCGTTTTTTGACCTCCCTGCTCATGTTTCATCAAAGCATGAAGCTTTTAAAACCAAAAAAACAAAAAAAAATAATATCCTGCAAGTAGATGTGCAATTAGTTCCATATAAAGTAGAATGGAATCGGTGTGTTCCTTCCTTTGACAGCTGTGTGTAACTAGTGCTCGAGGTAACTAGTCCCTCCACTAGTGTTTTCCGTAGACTAATTTTTCGCTGAGAGCAGGGAAAACAAAATAGTACGATACACACACAACAGCACACACACACAATTGAATGCTAACAATCGCTTTCAAGTGCATACGTGACGTATGTATAATAAAACACCTACGAACACAGCTACACATACACAGCTACACATACACAGCTACACATACACAGCTACATATATCTACATATATATTTTCCTCTTTAGAGGAGGAAAGCTAAAATTACTTCAAAAATGACAGGAAACCGACGTCATGCTATTTGCAACAGTGTTAGCAACACAACAAAGGAAGAGCAAGAAAATAGAGACAAGAAATAGAAAAAAAAATTAATAAAAAAAACAGAACAAAGAAAAAATTGAGTTTTTATGCTCTGCTACATTGAATGTTTGCTACCTGCTGTTTACGCTCCGAAGCCTTCATTCCTTTGAGTGACTAAGTGACTCGAAACCTGTGATACAAGAGGCGTAATAAAACCCACATCAAACCAAAACATCAGCAGCAGCAGTGATGAATACATCACAGCAAACTGGTGTACAAGTGAACGCTAACATCACAGAGGGACGAAAAACATGCCAATTAAATTGTTTTTAGACTACAAACGCCAGAACAACGTTAACAATACACGATTACAACCAATAATACTGACCTCTTCTACGTTTTCCTGTGAGTCTGTTGGGGCTGTTAAACTCTTTTCTCAAGAATTTTGTTATTCTTGCGTTCTTTTGATGGGTTGTTTGATGGTTTTGAAGGCTGTTGTTAACAAAATATAATAGAATATCAGGACCTTTTATGCTCTGTGCGTACGAAATATTGAAAGGAAAACTAACAGTAAGAGTTAGAAAAGAAATTGAAAAGTGTGGATTTTCTTTCTCTTTTTATATGATACACGAGAAGGGAGAGAGTAATGCTTCTGCTGCAGAGTTAAACAACGCAATTTATGTTACCAAATATAAATTAGAAGCAATTAAAAAATCTTATAAATTTTGTTCTGCTTCCAGCTTCGTTTCAAAGGTAAAAGAAAACCCTTACTTTCCATAAATTAGAGAGCAGCAACGTTTCTATTTACGTCCTGTGTTGCTATACCTCGGATACGCACACACACACACACACACACACACACACTTAAAAACTCCATATATTTTTAGGAACATAAAATATTGCTAAATTTTTTCAGAACTCATTCATTTACTGGCTTACAGCATTTTCGTGATTTTTTTTTCAAACTCTAAACTCTAAAATGAGAATTTTTTCTTATTGCATTTTTTCCTTCTTTTTTTTATAGCTTTTCTTAGTCAGCATTTTCTTGGCGAAGTTTTGCGTGTTGGCGGCTACATTTATTGATTATGTGTTCTCGTAAAATCATGCATAAATTAGAATTTTTCACTTCGTTTGTAACTATTTTTACTTGGCTCTTGGATTCGACGTTTGTTGCTACAGTGCAAAGTTTGTGTGGAATAGTTGTTGCCGATTGTAACGGTAGTTTTAACGGTATCGGTGTAGACTACACCGTGCAGTTGTAGGGAAGAAAAAATCAAGTTCTAGGCAAGAGAAATACTGGAAGTTTGTTTTTTTAATTTGTTTGTTGTAACATATCCGTGTGTCTTTTTTTTTTTTTTTGTTTGTTTTTACTACTATTTCATGGTTTCTTTTACTTATTTTGATCCTTAATTGCAACGTTGTGCCAGTCAGGAAATGAGGAAATTTTGTTCTCTAAATTTTTAAGATTTATTCTTCATCTCAAGGGAAGGAGAAGAAAATGCCCAACATTTACACAGACTTCGGCTACCTGTAGCAACCAACAGATTTTATTCTTGCCATTTCGTCTTTTTTTCGTTGACTTTTTGCTTCAATCTTATGCTGAAATATCTCCTTGCTTGATCCTTGATAACCTAATTAACTTGATGCTTTTTCGTGTCATTAAATTTTATGACAAAAAAAGGAAACGTTGTTGTTCTGTTCTTTTTGTTTTGTTTCAATTTGCATCAATGAAGCTTCTGCTGCTTCTTGGCTTTTTTTTTGCTGTCGTAAATCTAGAAAATCACGCTATCAATTACTGTCGATATGTGTTTTTTTTGCTTGTTTCTTTTATCTTAATATTCGTAGAATTACATCTTCGCAGAAATACATCTTCGTATAAATTCAACTTTACAAACATACAAAACTTTTCAAAGTTAAACTGAGATTAAGTGATTTTCGTCGAAGTCATCTGTGTTTTTGTGTGAGGGCAAAGTTCACCTTGCTGGTGTGTGTTAGTGCGATAACGTGATCTGTGAGGAGAGTGTGAGGAGAGGAGTTGCTACGTGTGTGAGGAGTGGAGTTTCTACGTGTGCGTTCGAGCGTTTGTAGCAATTTGAAAACTTCAATCCATTCGGTTTTGATGAAAAAATCGGTTTCCTTCTCTGTACTTCTTAAATCTGTACTTTCTTAATTTTTATCAGATATTTTTATAAAATAACTTAAAATTATATTATTTTTTAGAAGAAATTAAAAAAAAATACATTAAAACTCTTATTCCGTAATTTTCTTCAACAAAATTATAATTTCTTCTCTCTTCTTTAATTTCGATCCTTTCTGTTTGCTCAAGCGCCACACAATGAATGGCGTTCAAGTATTGAGCGGCAACAATTGAACTCGATTGCAATGCAAATCAAAATGCGTCACCAGCAATCGGGGTTTCAATTGTTCGCCTGCTCGTCGCAAGCAAACGCGAGGTGAGAAGTGTATTTGTAGAGCAGTGCTGCCAAGTTTAATTGAATTGCTACCTGCATTCGCATTGTTTTCGAATAATAAACAATTTTTATGATAAAGAATTTGCATGGTAAACAATTTGTATGATAAACAATTTGTATGATAAACAATTTGTATGTAAAAAGCAATTCAGAAAAATCATGTTAGAGTTTTCGTTACCAAAAAAATTGAGTGAAAAACTCCGAAAATTCTAGTGCCAACGACTAATGATGACGATGATGATGATGAGTAAAATTCAGTGAAATGAGAGGAGAAGATTTGTAATGCGAGAATAATGAGCGGAAACAATTTATGACGGCCGCTTGTGGACGCCATTAAAATGAGAGCAATGCACGTGTGTGTGCGGTGTTTTTTTTTTTTTTGTGTTTGTTTTATTTGCACTCTTTATTAAGAGGCATAAAAGTCGCAGCCGTTGTTATTTATCAGATTTTGGACACAGAATTGAGTTTGAATGTGAAAGTAAGTTGAATTTATTTACATTTTACAAAAATCCAAAAACTGTATAAAAATCAAAATTGTCAAACTCGTAAATTGTAACATAAATTTAACATTCGGAAATTCGAGAGAGAAAATATCACACTCAGACAAGATGGGAAGCTGTAAATCTGGTCACCACAAGTGACAAGTTGCAGCAAACAATCAAATCCACACACACACACACACACACACACACACACAGGCGCACGCACCACAAACACATGTCACATTTCCAGCATCCAGAAATGCTGGTACAGTCGATGCGATTTTGTTGCCAACCAAAAAGTTTCTCCCGAAAATAGCAAAACGAAAATGACAACAAAAAGACGGCAGTGCACAGTGGAACGTGGAAAGAGCGTCCGCATCAAATTTGGCTTGTTTTGCAGGTCTAAAGCGTTTACAGAATACCTCAGTTATGTGAAAAGTAGGCGTGGTTGAAGTAAAATCTAAAGCAGAGACCATTTTAACAATTTATATTTGAATAAATTTGTTTTGTCACATTTTAATTGTTGTTCTACAACGCCTTTAAATATTTTTGGTGGCAACTAAATAAAATTATTGCACTGTAGAACAACGATGTCTACGCCAGCGCCAACCACGGTAGCGACGATGACGATGTGGACAGCAAGAAAACCATTTTTAAAATTGTTATTTTTGCGTAGCTAACTGATGACAAAACACTAACTGAAGTATGGATTTTTATGCACAAACAACAACACCAACCGCTTCACAGCGACGACAGCAGCAACAACAACAACAACACGTCGAACACTCTACCAACATTTAACACAAACACAGATGCGCACACACTCACACACACACACGCGAGATGGAAAAGTTATTCCTTTCCAATGCAATGCCAACAGACACCAACCAGCCAACGCCCACCGCTCACCGCCCACCGCCCACCAGCCATTTGTCTCGTCGCGGTGGCGCCTAAAATTCTGCAAACATTTCGTTGAAGTTGCAAACTTTTTAGCGATGTCGCTTGCAGGAGGAAAATAGCAGCAGCAGCAGCAGCAGCAGTGGCAAAAGAAGCACAAGAAAACAGCAAGAACTGGAAGAGGATGAGGAATAAGATGAGCGAGAAGGAAGAAGAACTAAGACAACAATAACAGCAACAACAGCAATAACAACAACTGCCGCGAACAACGGCAACGACGAAAAAAGCAACAACTTACAACACACGACGAAAACAACAACGACAGGAAAGGAAGCGAAATAAACAGCGCAAATAGCGAAAAATGCAGAAAAAACCAGCAAGAAAAACTACTTCAACAACAACATACAACAGAGTAACAGCATCAACAACAACAACAACAACACTGACAACATCACTGACAACATCACAGACAACATCATTGACAACATCATTGACAACATCACTGACAACATCATTGACAACATCACTGACAACATCACTGACAACATCACTGACAACATCACTGAAGACACTAACAACACTGGTAGCAATAGGTACAACAACAACAACAAGAACAACAACAATAATAATAACAACAGCAACACCATCATCAAACAACACAAGCCGCCGATAAGTAAAACAAAAAAAGAAACAAAAAAGAGAGAACAAAATTCATTTCCTGAAGTCACAATCCAAGTGGAAAACAAAGTCGTCAGCAGGAAGTGAAAAGAAATCAAGGGAAGACGAACGGGGAAGGAGAAGGAAGACCGCCAATGATGGCCAAGGAGTTGAAGGTGTAGACAGCAGTCTACCAACAAAATTGGATGCTAAGAATTCTGCAAAGTTTTCGCGTAAAACTCTTAAAATCCGCACGAATCCGAATTGCAATCAGCATTCGAGGAAATAAAATAAACGAAAAAAGCGACCAAAAACATAGAAAGGGAAGGAAAAAGCAGAAAAGACGCTCAAGGAAGCGACGTTACGGGCAATAAATTAATGGTTTTATGTTGAGGAAGGATATAAAAATCGTTGTGGTGCACGGACGAATATTTCCAGAGCATCTCCTGAGCAGTCGCAGGAAGCACAACAACAACAGTTGTGGAAATCTGTTCAAGGATGGAAGTAACAAAAATGCAATAAACAGAAGAAGACTGCAAATAAATACGAAACGCAATAATTGTGCACAGGAAAATTCTTAGAAAACCATTAAATTTCACAGGATTTAAGAAATGTCTTAATATTTGAGACTGGAAATTAATTTAAATTCTATATATTAACTAACAGCTTGAAAAATTACTAATTTGTATAAAATTTATGGCAGAAATTTATACTAGCCTTCATTTATGGAATCTAATAAGGCTGGGAACTTAAAGTATTTCGAATTTTTATTAAATTAAAAATTTAAAAAAAAATTAAATTAAAAATTTGAAAAAAAATAAAAAAAATAAAAAATAAAAAAATTTTAAAAAAATTAAAAAAAAATTTTCAAAAAATTAAAAAAAAATTAAATAAATTAATTTAAAATTAA
This sequence comes from Sicus ferrugineus, assembly GCA_922984085.1. Classification (NCBI taxonomy): domain Eukaryota; kingdom Metazoa; phylum Arthropoda; class Insecta; order Diptera; family Conopidae; genus Sicus; species Sicus ferrugineus. Next base: position 8,933,122 of record OV277354.1, read on the forward strand.
ATTATTTAATTATGTGGAAACAAGCTAAAAATCGCTAAGAACTCAACAGAAACGAAGAAATGACAGCTGAGCTGAGTCGACGCTCTCTGCATTGGAATTGCAAGTCGCCGCAAAATTAATGTTACTCATACGTTGAGCCCCGAGTTCCCACATTTAAATACGTGCAACCCACACAAAGTTCGACACGCGAGGACGACAATAAGAATAAAATATTTAGAAGAATTCTGCAAGAACACTTTTAAGCTGTGCAAGAGTGTCAACGAAGTAGCAGTTGTTGTTGCTGCTGCTGCTATTGCAATCCAATTTATTTTTGGCATCACGAAGTCTGAAGTTTTTAGTTTGCGTGGGAAATTTCAGCTATTATGTGAGATGTATAGGAGTGTTGTTGTAGTAGTAGTAGTAGTTGTTGTTGTTGTTGTTGTTGTTGTTGTTGTTGGGGTTCGTTGCTATTGTGTCCTCTCTGCTATCCCGTGTTATTGTTGCTGCTATCTGTTCCATCTTTTTAGCTGCTGCCTTCGTTTCAGTTTGCATAATCAGCAACAACAGCAGCTTTCAAAATATTTGTGCTGCTTACTTCTCAAGTCACAGCATCTTCGTTTTTTCTTCTTCTCCTCCTTCTTCTTCTTCTTCTTCCCCTTCTTCTTCTTCTTCTTCCCTATTCTTCTTCTTCTATTTTTGATGCATGCTTTCATTTATTCGGTTGCTGTTATTGTTGTGTTGCTCTCAGTTGCTTTCAACCCACATAATGTTCTTTGAACTTAGCCAAGCCACTTACACCGACACTCAAGTGTGTGTGTGTGTGTGTGTGTGTGTGTGTGTGTGTGTGTGTGTGTGTGTGTGTGTGTGTGTGTGTGTGTGTGTGTTTGTTAGGGTTTGTGTCGCTTTAAGTGTGTGTTAGTATGTTGATTAATGGCGGCAGCGTCGGTTTCCGCATGTGTTGGTAGCGGCGTCGCTCCATAAGTCTTCATAAACTGCAAATGACATCGTTTTGTAACTTACGTGCGTTCGCAAAAGAAGGACTCGTTTATTTATATTGCAAGGATATTGAACTCTGCACTGGACTAAATTTTTTGCAAGTGGAAGAAATCTCATATCGAAAGTGTTTGCTTTAGAAATTGTTAGCGAATATTTCGAAACTAAAAATAGCTGACTCATTGCAAAGCAAATAATAAAAATCCAAAAATTACCTAAATGCTGAATTAAATTTAATTATTTCAACTTTTTTTTTAATAAATACGAAAGTTTTAAATAGTAAACAATTTTTCATTATTATAAATAATTTAAATTGTTTTTGGGAAAATAAAAAGCAAGTAAAATTTCAAGCCAAAACCGCAAATAAGCAGCTAAATTTAAGTAGAAAAAGCGTAAAATCAATAAATACTGAAACAGCAAATTTAAAGAGGCGTCGAAAATATCAATTATACGACCAGATGTACGAACAACCAATAAATTTGGTAGATGTGAAAACTTGTGTGAAAAATGTACGTGTTTTAAAAAATGACCAATTTTAATAATATGCATCGGTTTTTTATAAATTTACTATTTAGAAAATAAATCTGTTGAAAGAGCGTGTGAAGATTTACTGATTAACTTTTATTTTCTTATTTTTAGAATGTCCTACTGCCATGGATGGCATGGAACGCTTTGCCTGCCCGACACCCGATCTGCAAGGACGCTATCGCTGCATAGACGATCACGCTCTGTGCGATGGTTTCATAGATTGCCCCGAGGGCGAGGACGAGGATCGAAGATCCTGCATGTTCTACAAAACGGTGAGTTTTTGAGCAAACATTTTACATTGTAATCATAAGAATTTTTATTAACATTTTTTTATCTGATATTTCAAATTTTTTTAATATGGAAAGATTATTAGTTATACTTTGTTATAAAATGTTTTTTTTATCTAAAATATCTTTTCTCTCTTCTCTTTACAGACGAAGGCTCATCTTGACGTCTTAGCCGACGCGCTACTGCGATGGGCGCGAGGACGCTAAGTGCGCTCTCTATCTCTCTCTCACGCCCACTTCCTCGACACACCACCTCAACAGCCACGCTCTCACCTACTAACTACTAGCAAATAAGCTGACGTAAGCCAACTAATACAACTGCAGTAAAACTAGATAAAGAAAGGCCAGCGGATGACGAAGGATGTGTATAAACGGAACGAACGGCGGCACGGAACTGCGGAAGCGGAAGCGGAAGTAGGAAACGTAAGACGATGTGTGTAATAATAAATGCAAATAAATATAGGATTTACTAATACAGAAACACTACAATTAACTGCTATTACAGTTATTGCTATTATAACTCTTAATTAAATTAATTTCATTTCAACCGTCATGAAAGGAATTCAAAAAGACAAAAGACGCGACAAAAAGAAAAGACAAAAGACGGAAACTAGGACGGACGACGTAGAACTGAAGAAAAAATAAGTAGTTTGGATGTATGTGTGCGCAAGAGCATAAAAAGTTAATTCTAATAAATATTATATGTATAAAGTTAATTTAAATTATACTAAAATATACACAAATTAATATTACAGTTGAAAAGATTTTTCAAGACTTAAACAATGCATTATTTTATCTAAATTCCAATTAAATTAATTGTATGTAAAAGTTTATAAATCAAAAATAACTTTCATTATCTAATCGTGACATCGGTGTTATTTTTAAATGTTTTTCTAAAACTAATAGTTCTTCGCGCGTGTTACTTTTTTTAAAATTTACATCAGTTTATCGACGTAAAGAAAAGAAAACTGAAGCAAAAAATTAACAAAAAAAAAATAAATACTTTAACTTGTTTAAATTGTATTCATTTTATTTTTCAATTTATATGTTTTTAGAATATTTTATTATATTTTAGATGTTTGGTTAATTTCCATATGTGTCAAAAGTAACGAGTAAAATCTTTTGTATATAGTTTTTGGCGACTCGTTATTGCAAACTACTCGCTAAAGTTCTCACTAGTTCTTGAAACTAGTTAGATTAATTGTAGGTTCCAACGTGTAAACGAGTGAATAAAGAAAATGAAACCAGCAATTCTTAAGAAAGTCATGCTTCTGCAATTTAACGAAATTATAGCGAGTAGCAACAGCAACGAGAAGCAAAGTGAAAAATCATTTAGAAATGATTTAACCTTTCATTTTCTAATGGAAAGATACAATTTTGCAAATAGGTACGCAAAACATAACTTGCTTGCAAAAAATTTTACTGGTTACACAAACTCGTAATGTTTGAAAATATTATTACTACCAGATATAAGAATATTGTAAAGATAAACGTCGTCGTTTTCAAGAAAAAGGATTTAGAAAACTTTCGTTTAATTACATTCAGCAGATTTTATTTCAATTTTATTGAATGGCGAAATTTCGATTTTAGTAATAAAAGTTTTTATCAGATTTTTCTAACATTTATATGGATTTTAAAGTTTTCATTAAGCGATCCTCTTACATTGAATAAATGAAAACAATTCTCATGGATGAGGCAGCTATTATAGATAAGTTGAAATATTTAATTAAATATATAAATAATTGCGAAAATCAATTGATTCAATTAACGCGCTATAAATCACAAATTTCCAATTAAATAAATAAAACGTATAAGCAAAATTTATGATGTATTTAATGGTTATCGCCTGTTATAGAGTTATAAAAAACAAGGAAATATGGAATTAATGTTACATAAAAATTTAATTTCATATAAAATAGAAGATTATCTAAAAACTCAAAATTTCCTACATTTAAAATATCTTTTACTTCAAAATAGATTCAGCTTCTTAATTTAGAAATTAAAATTTTTCTTAAAAAGAAATTTATATTACGAATCGCTTACTTTTTTCATCAATTCTTCTTTTCCTAATTAATTAGGAATTTAGGTCTAATTTTTTATTTTATTCACATATGTTTGTGATTTCTTTTTTAAAGCTTTTTGAAGCCAGTTATCAATAAACAAATGCGATTTCTTACCGTAAAAAGAAGCAACTAAACAATTATAATTATATGAACTATAGAACCCCAAAAAACACCAACAGCCATTAGTGAATGATGATGGTGATGAATGATTATTTGCTGAATTATTGAGTATCTATCAAAATTTGTTGTATACAACAATGGAAACAATCAATTTAATAACAATCATTCAAAGGAACATTAACTGTTTACTCGGTTGTGGATACTATATTTCTATTTCATTATTTTTAAGGAAACAAAAAGGGATTTTTTTAATAAGATTTTATTTTAAGCATTTTTATGAAGCAACGGATTAACACACTTTTATATTTAATAAAAAAGTTAAATTAATTAGTTTAATTCGGGTTCTTTTAAGTTAAATATCATAATTTGTGTCGAATAGTTTGTTACTTCTGTCTACAGTGCTTTTGTTCGTTATTTTTTGTTCAATTCGTTACTTCTGATTCCTTCTTCGATTCGCTATTGTTTTCAGGTTTTTCACATTTATTAGAAGTATCGAGTGCTCCTATAATCTCCACGTTTATTCTAAATATCGGGGACCGATCTACTTCTGCTCGTTATTTTCAACTCGTTATTATCACACTTTAGTGTGTTATATTTCAACATTTTATTCCAAGTATCGAGTAGCACTTTTTTCAGTTTTCACTACATTACTTTGGTTGGTTTTTTTCAATTCGCTACTTATGATTCGTACTACAATTTGTTAGTTCTTTAAATATTTATTTTTATTCAAAACATCGAGTTACAACACTGTTTTCTGCCGTTATATTCAACTCGTTAGTTATGACTTGTTTTTCAATTCGGTATCACTTATAATTTCTCTACTTTTAGTGTGTTTTTAAAACTGAGAAGCGAGCGATAAAAGCGAAACGTAAACAAAAATTTATTCTTCAATGTAACTAGTAAAAAATACTTAATCGTACGTTTGAATTATACTTAAAGAATAAATGTATATTATAGTTATGTCTTCGGTTCAGTCCACTTTATTTTTAATTTTTGTGGCTCTTTTAATCCTTTAAAAAAATAGCGATCTTCGTTTCATCTAAATAACTTGCATTCCAATGTAATAAGTAAGTAAGTAAAAAAATTAAAGTGAGCATAAAATACTTAAATCTATTTCACACAAGTTTCACACAAGTATTAAAAACAGTAGAAAAAAATAAATAAATGAAAAGAAACCCACCTTAAAACTTTAAACTGATATAAACTGCGAAGTAACGAGAAGCTAGAGATGTGAGAATGAAATAACTACAACTACAACTGTCTAAATCAAAAATTAAAAATACACGGAAAAGCGTTAAGAGATGAAAAGTGAGAAAATTACTAAAAGTCAAAATTAGAAAGGACAGAATAGAAATCACAACAGCAGCAGCAGCAAATATTTAGGGTATTAAAGTAAAGAAATATATTTTTGGCCTATTTTTATAACAACCACAAACACAACAACCACAGTGGACACTTTTTTGGGTGAAAGTGAAATTGTTGCATTCAGTAAATCAGAGCCAAAAATTAAATAAGAAAAAGAAAATAAGTGGAAACAAACTGAAACGAGGCTAAAAGAAAACTTACAAGGAGAGTGTGTAAATAAAAATGCGTAGATAGAAAATAAGAAGGCTAAAAATTAACAAAAAATTACATTAGTTATTGTGTTGCTTGCTAGTAAGTTAAAACATGAGAAAATGCTTTTTAAATAATTTTTTTCCCATGTGTTTAATAGAAATTTCGGGTGAAATTTTCGATTTTAAATTTCATTTTAATAAAAATAAATTTTTCATGTTTCAACTTTCAATGTTTTTTAACTATTTTGCACTAATGAATGAAAATAATAAACATAAAAATTATTTATTTAAATTTAAAGCAAAATTAGAGAAAATGCTTAATTTTTATTTACAAAAATCTTCTCGTTTTTCCTTTTCAAGCGAAGATCGTTTATTTTTTGCGAATGGGTTTTTCTTAATTGTAATTACAATTAAACAGTGCAATGACAAATTTAGGACTTAATTCAGTTCTAGTTTAATTATAATTATAATGAAATAAAACTATTTGGTTTAGTTTGCGTTCGTAGTTTCGTTTTTTATGCTTAGTTTTGTATTTGGCTGCTTTGATTTTCTTATTTTTATTCGTTTATCTATAAAACGAAAAAAATTCGCGTTAATAAATTTTTTAAATTTGTTGTATTTTTATAGTTTAATATTGATTATAAAGATTAAAAAGGATTAACAAAGATTGATAAGATTTATGTTGATACGTTGTTTCACTGCAGCCGCCGGAACAGAAAAGGGGAGAGAAATTTGTTGAACACTTGAAAGATGCCTGCTTGACAGCTGGTATGAGCGTTGCCACCTCAACACTCCTCCTCAAGGAACATACTAGCTGGCGTTTTACTGAAGTCCTAATTTTTTCGTTAACTTTTCGTGGCCAGCCTTTGGTAGGTTTTTTGTGAGAATATCAGCAACCATTTCTCCGGTACAGCAATACTTTAGCTCGATTTCTCCATTCCTATAAACGTCTCTAACGTGATGATAGCGAATGTCGATGTGCTTTGTTCGACAGTGGTACATGGGATTCTTTACCAGGTTCATTGCGCTTAGATTGTCTCCGTTAATAGTGATCTGATTCGCACGTTCAATTCCTAATTCCTTAAACAACTGCTTCAAGTGAATCGCCTCTTTGACTGCTGACGAAAGCGCCATGTACTCCGCCTCGGTGCTACTGAGTGCAACTGAAGACTGTTTTTTCGATTGATAAGAAAAAACTCCACCAGCTAGAAAAAATGTATAGCCAGTATACGATTTTCTGTCACCTTCATCGCCACCCCAGTCTGCATCAACAAATCCTTCTAGAGGTTTACCCGTATGATAATAATTTAAACTTTTATCTTGGGTAGCGCTTACGTATCTTAATATTCGTTTTGCTGCTGCCATATGCTCTTTATGTGGGTTAACATTTCTTTGAGAAAGCTTGCATACAGAAAAAAGAATGTCAGGCCTAGTAGAAACAGATAGATACATTAGTGATCCTATCAGTGACTGATATTCAATAGTGTCGATATTTTTGCAATCTTCATTTTCGCACGAGATCTTGTGTCCAGGGTCTAACGGTGTCGATATAGGACGACAATCTTCCATGTTGTATTGTTTCAGCAGTTTCTTAACATATGATCGTTGGTTGATCGAGATGCTTCCAGTTTCGCTGTCTCTCGTTATTTCTAAATTTAAAAAATTTGTCACAGCGCCTTTATCGGTCACCTTTATTCGTTGTGCAATCTTGTCTTTGATTTCTTTCAAGTTCTCTAAATCTGAACAGGCAATCAACAGATCGTCGACATATACAGCAATAATATCTATGTTATTGTTTCGACGTCTTGTGTAAACACAAGGTTCACTTTTGCATTGGCAAAAACCAATATTTTCCAAGATGCTGCTTAACGTTTTGTTCCACTGGCGCCCTGATTGCTTTAAGCCATAAATGGCCTTTTTAAGTTTCAAAACCTGCTTGGGAGACTTTTCATTTATGAATCCTTCTGGTTGGACCATGAAGATATCTTCATCTAATTCGCTGTTCAGATAAGCGGTGGATACATCCATTTGGTGAAGGTGCAATTTATATTCTGCTGCCATAGCAAAAATCATTCTAATAGTCTCATGGCGTACAACCGGTGAAAACGTTTCTGTATAATTCACACCATATACTTGAGAGCAACCTTTCGCCACTAACCTGGCTTTGAACCTCTCAACATATCCGCTTGCATCTGTTTTCACTGTAAAAACCCATTTATTTTTTACAGTCTTTTGGTTATCTGGAAGGGCCACAACTTCCCAAGTTTCATTTTCTATCAGACTGTCATATTCAATTTTCATAGCAATACCCCATTGTTCGCCATATACGCCTGATAGTGCCTCATCGACTGTCATAGGTATCTTAACACTTTCTGCACAAATAAAAGCTAAAACGTTGTATTGTTTTTTTGGTCTGCCAGGCCGGCCGGAACGGATAATTTTCGGTCTTCCTGGTCCTCTTCTAACAACACCATCTGAAAGTGCATCATCATCTGAAGATACATCATCATCTGCTGACCTGTAATCGTCACTTTGCACTTGAGAGTCCGATTCACTAATATCAATTTTTCTTGATTCATTATCAACAGCGTTTTCTATCTGTTGATCAGTGGTCGCTGGTATTTGTACACATATAGCATCTTGATTTAAATTTACATCTTCAATAAATGCGACATCTCTGCTAATAATTAATTTCTTGGAATATTTGTCATACAAGCGATATGCCTTAGAGGTTTCAGAGTATCCAACCAGGCTGTATTCCTTACCTCTTGATTTAAATTTATTGTGTTGTCGTTTGTCAAGTGCTATTGCAATCGAACCAAATACTCTCAAATGTGATACCTTCGGCTTAACACCATGCCATGCTTCATAAGGGGTTACGTCAATCAATGCCCTTGTTGGCGCCCTGTTCCGGATATAATTTGCACAGTTGATAGCCTCTGCCCATAGGGATTCATCATTGTTGGTACCTAGTAACATGCACCGTGACATTTCTAGTAAAGTGCGGTTGTACCTTTCAGCTACGCCGTTCTGCTGAGGCGTGTACGGCACTGTTAACTGTCGCATAATTCCGTTTAACTTTAGGTATTCATCAAAAACACGATTTGAGAATTCTCTACCATTATCACTTCTGAGAATTTTTAACTTATTTCCAGTTTGGCGTTCGCTCATGGATTTAAATTCTTTAAATTTTTCAAATACTTCAGATTTATGTTTTAGCATGTAGACAAAGGAGTAGCGTGACTTGTCATCGATGAATGTCAATATATATTTGGCTCCACCCAGTGATTCAGTTGTCATTGGACCACATACATCAGTATGTACTATTCCAAGAAGCTCTGATGCTCGACTATCTGCACTTTTGTACGGTTGCTGCGTACACTTATTCTTCATGCACACCAAGCACTGTATGTTTGATGGAATCTCGACATTTTTTAAACCTTGTACCATTTGTTTATCTATCAACTGACGTAAACTGGATGCACTCAAATGGCCATAGCGACTATGCCACATTACTGCATCGTTCAATTTCCTCGAAAGAAAAAGCATGTTTGTATTTAGATCAGCCAAAAACAAATTACTGACCTTCTTTGCTCTTAGGAGCTCTCCATTATCGTCTTCAACAATTGCATCATCTCTTCTGAATTTAACTGTGTAACCATTTTGCACGATCTTAGATACCGACATGAAATTACATTGGAGGTCAGGCACAAACAAAACATTTGTCAAGATTAGGTCAATGAGGTTTGACGTTTGCAAAAACACTTTTCCTCTGCCCGTTGCCTGTATGTTATTTTTTCCAGCAAGAGTGATAGTTTCTTTGAAGTTTTCAAATTCGCTAAACATTTCGCGGTTGCAACATAGATGCGAGGTTGCTCCGCTGTCTATGCACCAAGCTCTGGTATTCAACGTATAGTTGCTAACTGCTGCAAATAAGCCCGTACGGTTTTTAGTATTATTGGGCTGCTTCTTTTTTTCTCTGCACTGCGCTGCATAGTGCCCCTTCTTTCCACAATTGAAACAATTAAAGTTGGAAGATTTCTTAATATTAGGCTTGACGCTCCTCGCTGTATTCCCGGTTTCAATTTCACTAGTTTTATTGCTTACCGACAGCCTTCTAGAATCATTTTTCTCCCGTGTCATGAACGCTTGCACTGAACCAACAGAAGCATCTTCTTCAGTTATCGATTCTTTACGCCGCTCTCCTTCTTCAACTAATTTTATCTTTATAGCATTCAGTGTTGGAAGATCATCACGAGATTCCAGGGCGACAACTAAATTCTCATACGATTTTGGCAGACTTGCTAATATCATTATGACAAGCAACTCCTCCTGAAGACTAACTCCTGTTTCAGCGAGTTTTTCTGCCACTGAATTGAATTTACCTACGTATTCCTGCATGCATTCACCGTCACACATGCGCATTCTGAGTAGCTGCTTAAAAAGTGTAATTTTTCTAACTGGCCCTTTCGGTCGGTGAATCTCACGCAATGTATTCCATGCATCCTTGGAAGTTTTACACGATTTTATGTAGTTGAGTTGCGTTGGCGTTACACTAAGAATGATAGTAGCTGTGCTCTTCTCATCTTTGAGCTTCCATTCAGCAAACTTTTCATCTGTGGGACCTGGCATTACTTCTTCACCACATGCATGTCGCCATAGATTTTGGTGTATTAGCACACTTTTTATTTGCAAGCTCCAAGTATCGTAATTTGCTTCACTGAGCTTATCGATATTAAACAACGAATTCATTTCGCACCTTTTAATTTTAATCCAAAAGAAATCTAATCCTCAGGAATGTACCTGGGCCCATAACCTGTTGTATTTTTATAGTTTAATATTGATTATAAAGATTAAAAAGGATTAACAAAGATTGATAAGATTTATGTTGATACGTTGTTTCACTGCAGCCGCCGGAACAGAAAAGGGGAGAGAAATTTGTTGAACACTTGAAAGATGCCTGCTTGACAGCTGGTATGAGCGTTGCCACCTCAACAAAATTAATTTTTACTTCTATTTTTATCTTCAATTTTGTTTATTTTTTTTACTTCTTTCTAATTTTATTTTTGATTTTTTTATTTCCTTCTCTGTTTATTTTTTATTTAATTTTTATATTTATGTTTTTTCTTCAAAAACTTTTGTATTTATTTTCTTAATCTTGTTTCGAAGGTTTTTTTTAACTTCCTTTTCTAGCGATAATTTTTTTTCAATTATTTTTTAATTACTTACATTTCCTGTTTTCTTGAATATTTCTTTCGCTACTAATTCTAAATTTCACTAAAAATGAAAGCCCATACATAGATAAAATGAAATCTAATTCGTAGATTGAGTTTATCGATATCGTATGTCGACTTCTGAAAAATTATTAGTATCCTTATTTTATTGCAGTTTAATTTGACTGTAGTAATAATATGTTCTGTAATGAATTTTTGCAGTAATTAATTCCAGTTTTTAAACATTGCAGCTCTGCGTAGTTGTCCTTCCACCTAACTTCTTGTATAATTTATGCATCACTTTTCACTTTTCATTAGTTGTATATAAACTGTAAATAATGTGCTAGTTATTAGTTGAAATTTTTTCTATACAAAGATTTTCTACGAATTTTACTTAGTTTAAGCTTCACTCAACAAAACACACAACATATAAAAGCAGAAAACTAAACGTAAATAAGAGCAAAACTTTCAGATACTCAAAGTAAGAGAATAAACACGAAGCTGCTTATAATGAAATGAAAAGCTAAGAATGAATTTCCACAACGTTAAGAATGAAACGTACTGGGAAAAGAAGACACGAAAGAAAGCAAGGCGGCAAAAAGAGAAACACTAAAACAAACAAAAAATTGTTACATGTTACATTAGACTAGAGCGAAAAAACATACACAAACAATGAACAACCAACACACACAAACAAGGACAAGCAATGAAGTAAATACATTCAACGATAGCAACACACATACATGCATTAAGTCAGCAATTTATTTATACTTGTAATTGTATTTGTATATTTTATAGCATGAAGTTGGGCGCGCTTAGAATTCGAAGAAATACCAACTACAACAATAACAACAGGAGTACTTAATAAACATCTACAAGAATAATAATTACGATAATAATAATAATTGCAATAATAGTAATTCCAATAAAAATCATAATAATACTGAAATTAAAAAGTTTTTAGAGATTTCTTCGTCGATTCCGATACTTTTCTGTGCAAAACTTGAAGTTTTTTATTGGTGTTGCATATTTTTCAATTCTAGCGCGTCTCCCGAATACATTTTAAATAACTTACTTATATACCGTTAGACGAACTTAAGTACATTTAAATAAAAATAAACACAAACACACGATTATACATGGAAATACAAAAATACAAAAAAACTAAAAAACAAATACACCGAACTCTTTTATTTCTCAACCAGAAACATTTCATACTCACAATGAAAACTTTTCTTCTCTGTTCTTCTCTTCGCAAAAATTATCATCATCATCGTACTTTCCTTTCTGCTATTTCTGCCACTGATATTCAAAGATTTAACAATAGAATTTCCTTTCCAAGTTTCTCAATACATGTTGTGTACTCATTTTTATTAAAATAATTTATTCAGTGTATCTCAAATAATTCCAACAAACTTTTAAAGCCTCTTGGATTTATAATAATTAAATCTAAAGAAAACATTAATACTGTTTTATATATTACGAATTTCTAATTAAATTATAATATTGCGAAAAAATCTTGGGAAAGAATGTCATGCAATACAAAAAATCACATAAGAGAATTTTTGCAAAAGTAGAAAACGAAAACCGACAACGGCAACCAAGAAAAAACTATTTCGGCAACGGCAAATAAGAAAAAAACAATTTCTGTTTTTTCTCCTTAACGGAAAAATGTGTGCTTCTTGTATCGCATGATATACGCGACTTAATACTGTAACTCAAGGGGAATTCATGGTGATGGTGTTGGAGCGATAAAAATTGCAGCTAGATTAGAGAAAAATATCTGCCTAAAATTACACAAAGATATTTGCGACAAAATTATCTCATGCAACTTTTTTGGATTGCATGATATTTTGTTGTAAAACTTCCCTATTAAAAATATCCTGATATATTATAGACAAAAAATAATTATCACGTCAAAATAATATGCAATGCAAAAACTCCCATCAGAGAATTTTTTCAGTTAAAAATTGAAACAACACTACTTTCACGAAACAAACATTTTTTTTCTTTCACTCTTTCTCAGAAATGTTTTTCGATACTTTAGAAAAATGCAGAAAAATTTTATCCAGATTATTAAAACACTGGAAAATGTTTGTGATTTTTATTGTGAGGCTTTTAAAGAATTTTTGTAAGATTTCTATTTTTTTTTTTGTAAGATTTTTACACGATTTAGTGAGCTTTTGTAAGATTTAGATAAGATTTCTAAATAGTTAGTGAGATTTCTGTGGGATTTTTGAAGGATTTTTTGTTGCTTTTAACTTGTTTGTGAGTTGTTTTTAATTGCCGTACGATTCTTTTAATTTATTTCATTAGCATTCGTAGTACCTATTTAATCTTACAGTGAATATCTCTAGCAAGAAATGTTTACACGTTTTATTATATTTTCTGTTTAATTTTATTGAGGATTTCATACTAAAATTTGAAGTATTTTGAACAAAATTATTTTATTCAGCCATAGAAATGTTTAAAAATATTTGGAAAGGATAACTTGAACAAGAAATCGTTTAATTTAAAATAAAAATAATCATTTAATTGATAAGAAAAGTTTGGTAAATATGTAAATAAAAATATCCGTGAGGTTTTTGTCAAGTCAGTGGATCAATTGTCTCTTCAGGCCTTCCTTGGCGTTAATAAAATTTAAATATTAAAAAATATTTACATTTGATAAAGGAAAACAAAATATTACGTGACCAACACAAAAATTGTTTCATACAAGATACAAATTTTGGAACTCCCAGCGTAGTAAAAAAGTAATGGAAAAAAGTAGGAAAGTTAGTTTTGAATGGAAAAAAATTAAGCAAATCAGATTTATTCACAATTAGATAAAAAATCTGCACAATTAATTTTAAATATTCACAAATTCTTTGTTTTTCGCACAACATTTTTGAAATTAATTGGTAAATGTTAACTAAATATATATAAATATATATATATATATATATATATATATATATATATATATATATATATATATATATATATATATATATATATATATATATATATATATATATATATATATATATATATATATATATATATATATATATATTTTTGCAGAAATAAATTCTATATGTTGCATCAAGTAAAGAATTAATTATTGCAAGAAAATGTTTAAAATCAATTAGTAAACAAAATCGTGTAGAATTTTTGTCAGTAGCAATTTTAAATGTTTGAAAAACTTTAAATTAAAATAATAAATATTTGAAATAAATATTTAAAATAATAAATATTTGAAATACATTTACTGCTTGCGAGTTACCGTAAGTTGAACACTTAAGCAAAATAAAACAAAGTAAGAAAATGTAGAACGGAAATGGTGGCTTAGCAGCTCGTCTCTCTTAATTAAAATTGATCGGGTCAAAGATCACAATTGAAATTAATGACTAATCAGATTTGAAAAAAGCGGTTTGAAATCGAGTTGTTTTTTCCAAACTTTTAAACATTCTGAAGTATTTTTCTACAGCAAGTTTTTAACAGCAATTTAAAATCCTCGCATTTATATTTATAATTTCTATATTTTAAGTTAGTGTAAAATGAAAAGTGAGTCACATATTCGAGCACATAAAAATGGAGGCTGATTGTAAGTTTGTAGTGGAAACTTTTAGTGTAACTGTAGTGAAAGAGCTTCTAAACTGTAAACTTAATAGTAAAAGCTGCGAAATTGATTTCATAAAAGTTACTTTGAATTAAAGCAGGTGATGTGCAAGATCTAACAACAACTTTTCTATTAAAAAATTACATCGTATTTAAAAAGAAAAATTTAAAATTTAGAAACTATTTCAAATACATAAAATTGAAATTACTTCGTATGCTTTATAAAGAAAAAAGGTTTGAAAAGTTGTTCTGAAATCTGACATCCGGAGCCACTGCATTAATTTAACTTAACTTAAATAAAATTGAGCTGTAAAAATCCTCAATTTACTAAAATTTAATACTATTAAAAAAATCATTTTGCAGCTTTTATTGGGATTTTATTTATACATATTAAAAGCACCAAAAACAATTCAATTCGAACTTACATTCATTTTGTGTACGAATATGTCACTCATATCTGCATTTTTTGTATTTTTTTATTAATTTCTAACATTTTACATTCCGCTTCTTAACTGGCTTCTTTAAAAAAAAATTCGCAGAAAATTTATTTAAAAAAATTTTAAATTTTCGCAGAAATCAATTCGTTACAATTCCTAAAACATGCTATGAAAATCAAAAACATTAAATTCACCCTCGAAAAATTACATTTTTCATTATTTCTATGTCAATAACTGAAATTATTTAATGATTATAACAGAAATCACACAAAAATCACAAAACAAGACAGAAATCACAAAACAAGATATCACAAGATTAGATGAACTAAATGTAATTAAATTTTTTTTAAATTTTTAAACGTTCTCGAGAAATTTGCTATCTAAAAATATGCATTATATATTGTAAAAGTTTATATAATTCTTATAATATTTAAAGCTAAACATTTTCTCAAATCCCGCTCAAAATTTGTCGCTACAACAGTCGCCTGAAATGATGCAGTGAAATGTTCGTAAAACTCTTCCTCATTCTCTCGATCTCTCCATCACTACATTTCGGTTTTAGTTTCGGTAAATAGGAATTCTTAGATGACATCTAAACACACTTTTTCCCGCCAGCATAATTACTTAGCGTCCAGACGATCTTTATATAGAAATTCATACGGAAGTCTCTCGCACTCCTACCACTCCTCCCCGCTATCTCTCTCACCTTCACCCAACACCCTCTTTCTCTCTCTCTCTCTCTCTCTCTCTCACTCTTTAACACAATCATTAAAGAAGAATCCAAAACACAGAATTTGCTCACAAGTCTTTGCACGAATCGATACCTGGAAAAACTCCCAACAAGTTAGCGCATGCAACAACCAAATAATTTTATCCTAACAATGCAATAACAATGCAATTAATTATAAGAATCGATAAAATTCTAGAAAAGAAATATATTGTTTTAAACAATTACATTTTTAAACTGGAAACCTTAAATTGTTTAATATTATTTTACTATTATCCACAAAAACAATTAAAACTTTAAATAATATAAATTAATAAAAATGAATCAATTATAAGCAGTTCATTTTGAAAGCAAAGAAGTTGAAATTATATTAATTTGAAAACATACAAAACTATAAAAAAACAACTTTTTACATGGTATTCCTTACTTTCTAATATTATTTAAATTCCAAACCAAAAAAGAGCAAAGAATTTAGTATTTATGTAAGTCAGCACTTTTGCACCCAATGTGATACTCGTAGAAATCCAAACACCTTAAAATGCACTTAAAATTTCCACATTATAAAAGGAAAAAGTACTAAAAAATTATATATATTTGTAGTTTTTGCACCATTTACAAAATTTACTATAAGCTTTTGCACGAGTTTCATAATGCAAATAAACAATCACGTTACAAAGTTGCACAATTATAGAGAAAATTTGAAGGAATGTCTAAAATTTTCAGAAGATTCAGAAGAAAGTTTCAATTAAAGTTTGAATCCATTTTTATTAGAAGAAAGTCATTGCAAAGATATTTGCATTGAGAACTGTTAATTAAAAGAGAACATTTAATCTTTTTTACATTCTCGTATTAGTTTAAAATAAAGTTGGCTTATTTATACTTGCTTTTCTGGCAACACAGAAAAATCCACTAAGAGAAAAGTATTACAAAATTGCATACAGTCACGTGTACCTTAAATCAATACAGCAAAGTAAGAAATGTAAAAAAAACAGGGAGAGGCAAATTGGTAAAAAGGAAGGTAAGGTTTTCTAAAAATATAAAATCTTGTAAAATCGCACTGAATATTTTTCGAATTGTATTTTCAAATGATGAAAAGAGTAACTCAACCTCCAGCTTAACAGTGAAATAAAATTCACAAACTATTTCAAACTTACAAAGAAAAGTACACTCAAAACTCTCCTGATCCGTCCTAACTACTAAAGTCTCCATAATATAATGAGCTCATTTTGAGGAGAAGCTTAGAAAAAGAAGCCAACAACTCATTGGTTCACAAGTGTGAAAAATTCAATATCGTCCAAGTCCTTCATAAATCAAAATTCCGAATACTCGCAGTTTTCACATTTTCATGGGAACTTTTTAGGATTCTATTAGGATTCAAAATTACGACTACTCATACTTTCCACATACAACATTTATGAAACTACGAATGCTCATGCTTTCGACAATCCAAATGCATGAAACATTTAAGATTCAATATTACTAGTAGTTTTCACACATTCACGATTCTTTTACGAATTACAAATACGAATACTCATATTTTTCTATATATTTAAGAATCTTTTAGGGTTTTAAAATCATGACTACTCCTAGTTTCATAATAAGTATTTATGAATCCTTGATAATGAGATTTGTGTATGAAGCTCATTTAGCACCAACTTCGGAACGATTTCGACGAGGCATCATTAAATGAGTTCCATGGTAAAATATGGCAAAATTATATGGTAGAAAGATGGCAAACAATGACCTGCCGTAATTTGGATTCCTAATAATTTGATTCATAAAGACGTATAAACTAGAAGTAGTCGTGATTTTAAAACCTAAAAGCTTCTTAAATATATAGAAAATATGAGTCTGTTCACAAATAGGGTTATAGAATATATATGTAGGATATACGTAATGGTATACTTTGTGCAATATAACCATAAGATAAACTCATGATATTAAAATACATAGAGATCAAGAAGGTTTCTTCTTATAGATTTTGGCATAGATTCGATGACTGCAGTGAATTAGATGACTGAAAGGGAAGAAATTGGGATTGTGGAGATAATTTTCGGCTGGAGATAAATTGCTTACAAAATTAAAAACGCTAACAAGAAAGTTAAGAATTTTTGATGTGCCGAGATTATATAAATTAATTCCTATTTAGAATATAGAAATCGTCTTATATATAAAATAACAAAAACACATGTAATGCTCACATCTGTATTAGTTATAAAGACCGGTTGGTCTTCTTCTATATATATATATATATATATATATATATATATATATATATATATATATATATATTATAGCGCAAAATGCACTTTAGAAGAGAGAAAATCTATATAATGTTTCCGATTTTTGCACCTACACTGTTTTCTCGCCCGACACCCTCCACAAACTACCCAAAAAATTGTAGATTTTATAAATTATTGTTGTTATTGCATTTTCTAGCCTAGAATTGTAGAATAATATTAAAATAGAATATTTTCCATGCACATAAATATACGCATATAAAGTTCTGTTGCACAGTCCCCTATATTAAAGGTGTGAAGCACATATTTGTTTTATTTACACTTATAGAATTATTAATTTGCGGTGATTCATGTTTCATTATCAGATAAATATCCATAATCCTTACTGAAGTAAGTAGTTTCGCTTTCTTATTACTTATATCAATGAAACTTTACAAAATATATTCACACGTTACTTGTAAATCTCAGTGTTTGCGTGCGGGGCGAGGGAGTAAAATTGTAACTAGAGCTGACTTACCGGTTGGTCTTCTTTACTGGGTTATGCAGAAAAATTTAAGAGCTTGTGAATGAGGCTCAATGAGATTGATGGTGATGGTGATGGTTTTTGGGTGACTGCAAGATTATGATGATTTAATTTTTTAATTTACGGTTCACTTGAAACGCGAGACGGTCACTATCACTGATCAAATACAACCCGAAACTGAACAACTGAAGTCGAGTTTGCGAGTTGACCTCCTGCCTACTTTTGCTATTTGATCTGAGAGAGGCTGGAAGAATCAGTTGCTCTCAGAGATTAAAATTAGGCAGAAAAGAGATCAGCTTTTCTGGGAGACAAACAAATAGCTGGAGTCGACGTACCTGCACAGTGGGCAGTGCTGGCGTAAACACACAGTTAGTATCTTAGTTTGAAACACACTCGCTTAGATTTCAACACTTTTAACTTACGTTTATAATACCTTTTATAAAAGCCTTTCAAAGAAATGTTTCGTGTGTTATTTCACAGCGCTGGAGAGATTGAGAACTTGTGTTAATATATTTGAGGCTTTATAAGTTAACAGTTAACGCTTTAAATTTATTACTTTTATTTCACGAAAAAAGTTTTTAGGACACCCAACTTTACTTTAGCGTTATTATAATAATTTATATTTTCTAAACACTTTTTTCCCCCATTATTTAGACATTTCTGCGTTTATTTCATTTTGTTTTGTTTTATTCTTGTTTCTCTTTGTTTGAACTTATTTATTTTTCTTTTTTATCTATTGCTATTTTTGATGTGTTGCTTTAACTGTTTTTATTTTTTCTACTAATAATTTGTAATTTTTTACGTATATTAAATCTTAAGTTTTTGGTTTTCTTTATTTTAATCTTTTATTTTTTATATAGAGGTCGATTTATTGCATTTTTAATATTATTTAAACAGAAAAATACAATATAAAGGAATTGAAAATTATATAATTCCACACTTTTTGCCATTCATTATATATTAAATGTAATTTCTTTTTTCTTTAAATTACAGAACTCAGTAACTAATATTTGCTGTATTTAACTAAAAATGTTTAAATCTTTTAATTATGAGAATATATAAATTGTCAGTGTATTTAAAACTGCAATTAATTAATTGTAAACATATTTATTAAAGTTTTAAACGCCGGAAAAGCAGGCAAACTAATTATAGATATACTGAATTTAACAATAAAGTCTTGAAGAAGAAGAGGCAGAGATGCTGAAGAAGAAGTTGAAGAATATAAATCACAACATTATTATTTCATGAATAACAGCTACAAAAATGAGATTATGTACTGAAACATATATATATACATACATCTTTATATATACATATTATGAATATAAAAAACTAAATTTACCGTGAAAGTATAAAAAAATAATAGACGACTACAACAACTAAGTATATTATTAACAATAAAAGAAATACTAACTATATACAAAAAGCAAGAAGCAAAAGCAGAAAAAAGGCAGCAGAAAACATGATGTGAAGAAAAAGTAAACAAGGAAAACTACAATTTGTGAGATTCATATATATATGTAAAGAGAATATAAGTATTAATATTATTAAATAAAATGCCTCAGTCAGTATAAAAATCAAAATTTATACGAGTTTTTCGTTATCTTATTGCGATTTTCAGGTAATAGCAAAGTTGCCGCCAGAACTGACGAAAAGGGGACACTTGGTGCACCAGAAGGAAACCGTTTTGTAACGTGCGACTTGATTTCGCTATTATTTGCATAACCAAAAACTGAATGCATTAGCTTTCGTAGAACTTTTTCTACAATAATGAATTATTTAACAGATGAATATTTTAAAAGAAATGAATTCTTATGCTAAAAAACACAAGAAACTACATTCGTCCGGAATTAGTTATTTAAATTCTAATAAATATTGAAAAATATCATAAAATAATAGAAATTTTGGAGTTCCTCATTCTATTTTCCTTTCCTTTAAAAATCCTTTAAAAATTTAAAGTCATAAAATTTCCGAAAACGTAGCGTTGTGCCTTCCT
The DNA here is from genome assembly GCA_922984085.1 of Sicus ferrugineus. NCBI lineage: Eukaryota > Metazoa > Arthropoda > Insecta > Diptera > Conopidae > Sicus > Sicus ferrugineus. The sequence goes on from OV277354.1 coordinate 8,953,384, forward strand.
TTTGCGGTGCCAAACCTGTTGCATGAACTGTTTTACTTTTTTACTTAATTTTAACACTTCCATAAATTAACTCATTGTCAACACGCCCGACAACCACCACATCCTCTCACCCCTCCACGCACACCGCGACACAAGCCTAATTTACGAGTTCGAATACTCTGCGTGCCTCCATTAATCTGGGTTAACAAGCTGAGTCAATAAATTCTCATTACAGCTGTTGCCTTTTGGCTTAAAGCAGCTACTTCTGGCGAATAGGCGGAGCTCGTTATTTGTGGTGTCGCTTTGAAATCCGCCCATTGAAAAAAAATTTTTTTTTATTTTTTTGCGGATTTCGTTGAACCAAACGAAAAGCTTCGTTTTTTTAAAGATTTTTAAATATTTCGAATGCATTTTCGTCGAATTGTACGATATTCGAGACAACAACCAATATCAAGACTGTTTTTCTAATCTAAAAAAATAACCAAACTCGAGTGGACCTTTTTCTTGTCTTGTATTGGAGGCGTCAATCGAAATCGCGACAGCTTTTGAAGTAGAGACGAGTATTAAGATCAAGACGGTTTTTCTGATTTTTTAAAAAGAACGGCAGAAGAAAAGAGGAGGAATACAGATATACTTGTATTTGTACACATTAACTTATATAAAATGAGACATTCACCTCTATGTGCAACACTTTCCCCTCTCAATGTCATTATTAGTCCCAAGAGCCGGCAACAAACACTAAGATGAGATACACAGAAGCTACAATCAAATTGCCAACCATGATGGGGAACGCGATCTTAACGTAGTACCAAAAGTAGAATGCGTAGCCGTGTTGCTCGGCCAGTCCCACCCCAACTATATTGGCAGCGGTGGCAATAATCGTCCCATTGCTGCCCAGTCCGCAGCCGAAAGCCACTGCGTAGACCAGAGGATGCCACGGCAGCTGCTTCTCGCTCGCCACCGCTATGCTGACATGCAACATCCTCGCTGCCACTATTTTGTTGTCCAACACGGACGACAGGATGCCCGAGATCCAGAGGATGAGTAGGATAGCAACAGCCAAACGCGAATCGGGATGCGTGTTGTTTATAGTCTGTTCCGCCAGATCGCCGACGTACTTGAAGAAGCCCAGTTGGTTGAAGAGCTCACCGAGGACTAAGTAGGTGCCGATGAACAGCAGTGAGCACCACTGCACGTGAGCCAAGATCGAATCCATTTCCTCCATGTCGGCGAGGATCAGCAGCAGCATGGCACCCATCAAGGCGCTCCAGCCCAGGGACAAACTGTTCACCTGCGGTATCGCGTTCAGTAAGAACAGCACCAGAGCGAAGCCAAAGGCCACCATTGCCTTAATCAGCAGCACTCTGTTGCGTATTGGGTACTTGGCCTTGAGCTTGGCCAGCTGGGCCTGGAAGTCATCGGCCGGCTTATCCACCACGGCGATCCTGTTCATCCTGTTGCGTACGCGGTGTATCTTCGAGAGGAGGGCCGCTCGCACCGTCTGCTCTTCCTTCGAATAGTTGGATATGCCCATGGCTGCGCGCTTCCAGGTCGTAATGATTCGGCGGAGACGCGTAACTTCTGGCGAGAAGCTGAACTGGATCTTGCGGATGTTGCGGAAATTGAGACGCACTTGCAAATAGGTCTGCACCACGACGAGTAGTATGCCGGGCAGCATGTGGATGATCAATTCACCGGTGGTGAGCCCGTTTTCCCGGAAGTATGGGTTGGATACGAAACCGGAATCCGTCTGATCGGTGAAGGGGGTGGCTGCGGAGCCGATGTTCGTGAAAATGATGATGGTGATCAGCACGGGAACCGGGTGCACGTTCATCATTTCGCACAAGCGCAGACACAGCGGGCCCAGTATCAGAACCATGGAGACTTTGTCGATGATTGCCGTGCTTACGAACGTGATCGCGATCAACGTGTTGATCGGCGGCCAGATGTGGCCGTTGAATACCTTAAAACTCAAGACTGCTAGGTAATCGAAGATACCCGACTCCATGGTGACCGCGACGAGGATCGTCATAGCGAAGATAACTAATAGTTGCTCCGGTTGGATCCAATCGACAATTTTGGCTAGAGGGGGCCGCAGACCCATCATGCCGGAAATCGCCAATGTCAGCGTGGAGATGAACATAACGCCGAAAGTTCGATGCACGATATCAAAGCCAACCAGTAGCAAAAAGAGGGACAGGGTACACAGTGCGAATATAAAGCCATGCATTTCCGTGATTGGGGTCAAATTGACAATGGCCTGCAAGGGCACTGCATCCTGCTCCAGCGAGGAGCTGAACTGCACCCATACCAACCACTCGTCGCCCACAGTGGGTTCATTCAAGATCTCAAACTGGTGAGTGCGTTCAATGATTTTCACTGCATCAAAGTTGGCGGGCTTTGCAAGATTCAGCTTCCACTGTTGCGAAATCTCTTTCGTTTCGAGCGTCTTTCCTTCGGCGTCAAGCTGCACATTTTGCACCACCACCGTCAGGGTCTCTGCATTCCCTTGCTTGAAGCTGTACAGAGCGTCGGTGTCCTCCGGCTCTAAGGGGCCGGTCAATGTCACGCTCACGAAGCTTCTATGCAGTGGAGGTTCCACGCTTAATACCGAGGAGTCCTTAGCGGGAACAGACACCATTGCCCACTGATGAACCGACTCAGTGGACATCAACAACAAGATGGCTAAAACGGTCCAAATTAGCATCAGAACTATTATCTTGCCCAAGCGCCGGTAACGTCGCAACTCGGCGCGCCTGGGCATGGCAGGGGTGTCCATTTCGGCGACATCATCGTCAAATGGTTGCTCTTCGGGCTCTTTAGGCTCGTTCGGGCTCTTCGAACCGGATGGTTCTTCAGCGCCAGCACGTAAACGGTTTGTCCCTCGCTGACTTCGTAGATCTGGTATGGAACTCCAGGTGTCATCTGAATCCGCCTGGCTGAGGTCACTCAAAGACATGCTGTGAATGGTGGATATTGCTGTGGCTATTGGATTTCTGGTCTCTACCACTTGTGGCTCCTGGAATTCGATAGATGGAATTGGAATAACAGCGGTTAGTGGCTGTTCTGTGTGACTGATGGCTTTCCTTTATTGAAAACGACTGAATTTTAAAAAATAATAATAATTTTGAGTGACGTACATTTTGTTTTCGAGTTGCTTTGCTTCTTATGGCTGCCTGTTCTCCATTTTCGTGACCCTTTTTTTTCGTGACCGGACATGTAGGTGGGAGTAAAGTGCTCGTGTGTTTAAAACGGATCCTTAAATGATTCTCGGACTGCTTTCTAACTTGGTTATTGGAAGAGACTCACGTAGCGTATGGAACGGTGGAAATTGTATATTGTATTATGCAAATTTGTAGGAAATAATTTCCTTAGAACTTCCAATTTGCAAAAGTTCCACCAATCCAGCCAACACGAGTTGATTATAGCTCACAAATGTTCCTTCCAGGTTTCTGAGAAGTCCAGGTTTCTGAGTGGCCACTGCCCACTCCATCGTCCGAGTGCGTTAATGAAACTTACCATTTTGGAAAGCCAATGGCAGCACCTTTCCAGCGATATATGCCACATGAGGCATGATGAAGTGGTCACTGCCCACTCCATCGTCCGAGTGCGTTGATGAAACTTACCATTTTGGAAAGCTAATGGCAGCACCTTTCCAGCGATATATGCCACTTGGCCAGAATATTTTTCTAAAGTTTTAATTTTTAAGTTTAAGTTATCTTTTTTAAATTCTGTCAAATTTACCAAAGATTTTTTGACGTTCGGAAATTTTTTTTTTTAATTCCTAGTTTCTAAATCACTGACGCCCTGTAAAAGTTTGAATACCCTTTATTGTTGAAGGGCGCATGCACTTAAGGTTACGGTAAAATTTCCAGTAAAGTAAAAATTTCCTTGCCTTGCCAGAGCGAATAAATTCAAATATTCTGAAATTTAGCAAGAGCAGAACATTTCGTCCTGGAACGCTGACAGTGTGATTTTAGAGACAGTGATAATTTTAATTTTAATGTTCATGGCATACGCGTGAATACTTTCATCGATTTTCTAAACTGGCACTTTTGAAGTTCATGGAAGAAGCAGATTTTGATTCTGGCATGTTGGAGAACTATTGGAAATCAAATAAAAATTTTAATTATATTTTTACGAACTTTAAAAATGTTGCCACAGAATTAGCACTAAAAATTAGAAAACCCGCAGACACAAGACGCAACAGAAAATGTTTGTCGGCTCTATTTAAAAGTTCAGGTATAAGTTCTAGGTTAACCCAAGATGTGGGTATGTGTTTTGAAATATAATAGCTTTTTCAATTTAAAAAGTAGCAACAATTTGGTTAACTATGAGTGTAATTTATAATTTAATTATGTAATTATAAGTGTCAAAAATACCTATTTTTCTGTAATTGTAATTTAGAAGAAAAGCCATTTTTTTAATAAACTTGATTTTTTCGGAAAATACTTATTTTCTGACAAAATGCTATATTATATTAATGAAAGATTATGAAAACAGCCTTACAATGATACAAGTTATACAAGTTATAAATTTTGTATAGTATAGTTTACGAGATATACAAAATTTAAAATTTTTGCCTTCTTTATTTATTAAATATTCTTACTAATTTATTTGTTTACTTATTAATCTTATTAGTGCATTAAAAATGTTTTATTGCAAACATAGTTTTAGTTCAGATACTGCTACGGTATACTATACGGTAGCAACATAACATACATATAAACAACTACAAAATTCAGCAAATTAAAAAAGAAGCGTTTCAAGCATCAAATACGAAATTCTTTGTTGTTTCAATATTATATATATTATAATTAATATAATATATTCAATAAAATATATTAATACATAATAGAGTCTTATTCTAGAGATACCAGTTGAAATTACTGTTTTTTTTATTACAGGATTCCGAAAAAAGCTTTATGACTTATTTTAAGGATTTTATGGTTTGGTGTGAGCAATCTAATGAAACGGCATTTTTAAACGCTATTGGATCTCTCTTTGAAATGTATACATTTTATGATACAATCCATACTCTTGATACTCTTTCTGAAAACAAAATAATCGACGTCAATAAGGAAAATAATATGTTTGAAACAAAAAATTCTTTGAACAGGCTAGGAAAATTATTATATGCCACTTGGCGAGAATATTTTTCTAAAGTTACGAAAAAATGCACTGAAAACGCGCATTTTTAGTTAACCTACACTGGCTGATGAAGTGCGTATGCGTAGGTCTCACCAGGTCGCGGGGCACTCATAGCACATGCTCAGTGTGCTTCATAGCACATACTAAGTGTGCTTCATAGCACAATCTCAGTGTATTCATAGCACATTCTCAATGTGCTTCACTGGGCCAGTTATGTGTGTGCTTCACTGGACAATGTGCTCCACTAGATCGTGGACGTCCACGGACGCCCTGTAAAAGTTTGAATTTATTGTTGAAGGGCGCATGCACTTAAGGTTACGGTAAAATTTCCAGTAAAGTAAATATTTCAGAACAGAAGAGCAGAACATTTCGTCCTGGAACGCTGACAGTGTGATTATAAAGAGTGATAATTTTAATTTCAATGGCATTCAATACCCGTGAATACTTTCGTCGGTTTTCTAAACTGGCAGTTTTGAAGTTCATGGAAGAAACAGATTTTGATTCTGGCATGTTGGAGAACTACTGGAACTCAAATAAATATTTTAATTACATATTTACGAACTTTAAAAATGTTGCTACAAAATTAGCACTAAAAATTATAAAACCCGCAGACACAAGACGGAACAGAAAATGTTTGTCGGCTTTATTTAAAAGACTCCAGAAAGTGAGTATTGTTTGTGTCCGTAATATATACAATAAAATATATTAATACATAATAGAGTCTTATTCTAGAGATACCAGTTGAAATTACTGTTTTTTTATTACAGGATTCCGAAATAAGCTTTGTGACTTCTTTTAAGGATTTTATGGTTTGGTGTGAGCAGTTTAATGAAACGGCATTTTTAAACGCTATTGGATCTCTCTTCGAAATGTATGTAGTTTTCTTTGTATTTAGAATAAGTTTATTTAAGTTTAACAATATTTATTTAAGTTTCACAATATTTTAAAACACTTTTCGTCTTCAACTTCTGTACCTCTACCAGAGATTTTTATCAGCTGTGAAAGCAGAGTTTCGCATCTCGTTATCTCTGCCTCTACTCTGACGTTTTTATCGAAACTCGACGCGTCTCGTTGTGTTCTGTCGTCCACTTCTTGTCGTTCGTCTAGTCAGTGTTGTCCCTTGTTCGTAATTGTCTCCCTCAGATCCCATATGTATATATTTTATGATACAATCCATACTCTTGATACTCTTTCTGAAAACAAAATAATCGACGTAAATAAGAAAAATAATATGTTTGACACAAAAAATTCTTTGACCAATTATAGTATTATATGCCACTTGGCCAGAATATTTTTCTAAAGTTACGAAAAAATGCACTGAAAACGCGCATTTTTAGTTAGCCTACACTGGCATGATGAAGTGGCCAGTGCCCACTCCATGGTCCGAGTGCGTTGATGAAACTTACCATTTTGGAAAGCTAATGGCAGCACCTTTCTTTCCAGTGAATCTCATACAACTACGATGCACTTGAACCCCAATGAGATTCGTCCGCTGCTTATCTACCCGCCAGCTAAAAGTGGTATATCCATTAATACTGAGGACTACATGTGCTTAGCTACGGGGCAATATTTGAACGACATTATTATCGAATTCTATCTGAAATGGATTTACAACAACATCATTCCGGAGAACCAGCGGGAGAAGACGTTTATCTTCAGCACGTTCTTCTACCAGCGGTTAACTACCATGTCGCGTCACCACGACAAAGAGGTCAAGCAGACTGCTGCTCAGAAGCGTCACGCGCGTGTGCAGAACTGGACCAAAAATGTAAACATCTTCGACAAGGACTTCATCATAATACCCATCAACGAGCAGTCGCACTGGTTCCTGGCCATAATTTGCTTTCCCAAGCTGAAGGGCCCTGTAACGTTCGACACAAATATTCCCGTTGCTCCACAGCAAATAAAGAAGCAAAGTAAGTGGTTGCCTCGAGTGTGAACCCTTTACTGAGTACTGACCTTTTTTCTCGTTACCCAGGAGGTAAAAAGGCGCTTTCGAAACGGGATAGCGCAGCAAATGCAAATTCGCAAACGCAGGCCATCAAACAGCCCCTCATCCTTATCTTCGACTCGCTTGCTGGCGCGTCGCGCAGCCGCGTGGTAGCCACATTGAGGGATTACCTCATGTGTGAATACAAAGTCAAGATGCCCGAGAGCAGCCGCCCGCACGTCTTCAACAAGGACAACATGCCCGGCCACTGTGTGAAGGTGCCCCAGCAGAACAACTTTACCGACTGCGGCCTCTACTTGCTGCAGTACGTGGAGCACTTCTTCAAGGAACCCATTCGAGACTACAGACTGCCCATCAAACAGTTGAGCAACTGGTTCGACACCATTGTCGTTACGCGCAAGCGCGAAGACATCTCAATACTTCTGCAGAAACTAATGAACGAGAAGAACGGCTCCAACCAGGTGATTCTGCCGAAGATTCCGTTCCCTACGTTGGACGGGGTACTGGTGGAGCCGCCGCCTGATGCGGAGGAGAGCTTCAACGAAGAGTAGGAAGAGGGCATGGAGGAGGAGACTGTTGAAGAGGTCTGTAACACACACCCAACCACACATGGGAGCAGCAGCAGCCTTATTTTCTCGCTATCTCGTTTTGCAGGAAGACGAGCTTGATGCTGGTGAAGTCGATATGGACAGCCCGCCTGAGGAGCAGGGTTTCAGAGCGAGTTCAGGCACGGCGCCTGCATTGGTGCCAACACAGGGCCGAAAAATAGTTGTGAAGAGGCGGGTACAGACGCCTGGTGCCGACACGCCGCTGACTAGCTTGCGCAATAGCCAGCTAAAAATAAGAAAAATCGAACAGTGAACTAAGACTCCAGTAGAGGTTTCTAAATATGCAACATCGTGCATTTGTAATTAAAACGTTAAACAAAATACGAACGATGATTATTAGTCACTAAGAAGCGGACAGATGGGAGGTATATTTTTAAGCAATTGCTATTAAATCTTCTGAGTTTTTTTGTATTAAGGTATTTTTTTCATCATTACCAATTTGGCAACTGCAAACTGAATACTTGCATTCATTAGAGCTTTGTTACTTTGTATGAGAACTGTATTCCTTAGATATTCATATAATGTAAATATTATAATTAATCTGCATCAATGCGTTGCTGCTCACATGTCTAATAAAACAGATTCCTCACAAACTCCAGTGTTTTTGGATTGACTCGTGCGGTAGGCTGAGACGCGACCAGATTGTTTGATTAGAAACTATAATGTTTGAATGCTTAGATGTTTAATACTTCATATACAACTTTGAGAAGTGACCAGAAGGGGTTTTATGCTTTCAAAATGTTTATTTTTACACTTCTCCGTTGAAATCTCTTGATTTAAAATTCTTGCTGAAAGAAATGGAATATGTGTATTATAATCCCAAGATTCAGTTTTCTTAAATGATAAAGACGTGAATTTGAATTGAACTTCTACAATTCAAAGGTAAAACTGAGAAAGTTTCTTCAACAAAAAATTTTTTTTATTGAATATTAGCTTATAATTAAAATCATAAACTAACAGAAAGAAATAAAGCAAGAGCAACTGAGGCCTTCAGCTAAATATTAATATTATCTAGTGATACAGTAATAAATATTTAATAATAATTGGTTTCAACTACTATATAACAAAGAAAATCAGTGGCTAATTACGATGGATGAAAATCATAATGTATATAATAGTAGTCTATGAGAACAAATTTCAAGATTTAACCTTAGTGGTAATATTACAGATCTTAGGCTTAGATTAAATTGTAGATTTCGGAACATTTGAGGAAGTCAATAATTTTTTTAAAATTTTTTTTGTTTGGGTTAGAGAGAAGAGAGGTAGGGACAATACTGCCGAATATTGTAGATCTGATGTTACTAAAGTGGGAGCAAAAATTGAGGATATGGTTAATAGTTATTATAGTGTTCGTGTCGCAGTAGGAACAATAACGAGAAAACTGATTGTCTAATAAATGTCGGCGGGTTAATAAAGAGTGGCCGAGTCTCAGTCGCTCGAATTTAATGAAGTCTCTTCTAGGAATGTTGTCGATCTGTATAGACTTGAAGATATTGCAAAGCTGAAGTTGTTCATGATTAATTTGTTGGTACCAATTAGATGTAAGGTTAAAAAAGTTTATGTTTTGAGGAGAAATACCTTTTCATGTAGCTTATAATGTTGTATTTGTTATAATTGTTAGTAAATAGAAGTGGTGAGGAGACGGGGTTTTTTCCAATTTTATCCGCGAATTCATTACCGATAAATCCAGAATGCCCAGGTATCCATATCAACAAGATTTTTGGATAATTTTCGATTAAAATGTTTCTGATCTGAGTAGAATAATATTCAGAGTTATTGAGATTGGAGATAGCGGTTAATGAAGACAGAGAATCGGAACAAACTACAGATTTTTTTGAAGTTTTAGCCACATAGTTTACAGCTTCAAAGATGGCTATAATTTCAGCAGTATAGGCAGATGTGTAATTGGGTAAAAGAGAGGTTTTGATTACAGTATCTTCTGATGTGATGCTGTAACTACAGTAAGTGTCTGATGTAAATTCTTTAATTGACTGCTTTTTAGCAATTTTTAATTCGCGTTTAAACTTAGAATTTGCCTTTTTGTAGTTTAATAAAGACTGAGTTGAAATATTGTTTATTAGGGCTTTCCACAATTTCTCTTTATCTGCTTTTAAGATCTGTAAGGTTGAATTCCACCATGGGAGCTGATATTTCTTTAGATTAGTAGAATTGGTGGGAATGGAAGATTTTGCAAATTGTAAGATGATTCTGTGCAAATTTGCATATTCCTTATTCAGGTTATCACTAATTGGGCGAGCATTATGATATTCTGTAGCTAATTTTTGATAGTCTTCCCAATTGGCCTTGTTTACAAGGAAACGAGGCCTAATTTTATGATTTGAATAAGTTGTAGAAGGGAAAAGGGATACAATAATAGGGAAATGATCACTATTGAGAGCATCATCTTCGATTTTCCATTCACATTGTAAGGCTAACGATGGTGACGCAAATGTTAAATCGATATGGGTAAAAGTATTATGTGTGCTAAAATGAGTAGGCGAACCATCGTTTAACAGAATAAAATTAGATCTGCCAATAAATTTTGATATAATGTTACCCTTTCTATTGTTATGAGGAGAGCCCCACTTGTGAGGCCAACTATTGAAGTCTCCCATGATTATACAAGGAGTATGGAAGTTATTAAGAACACTTTCCAAATTATTGAGAGAATGTTTTATTAGGAGATATATAAGCGGATAGAACAGTAAATTTACTTTTTGAGGTAATCATGACTGCAATTGCATCAAAATCATTATTGAGAGTAACCGTCTGATGTTGAAGAGAGTTATGTATTAAGAGAGAAGCACCACCGAATGAGTGGGAACTTGAATTAGTGGAATAAATGCAAAAATTAACCGGGATGGGAATGTTAGAGTGGTTTTTTAGATGAGTTTCTTGGAGGGAAATAATTTTAGGGTTGAATTTCTTAATTAGAAATTGGAGATCAATATAATTGTTTGTGTAACCTCTAATGTTCCATTGCAGTATTTTTAAAGCCATATTTAAAAAATTGGATAAAAAATTAAAAAATAAGTTAGTTGTGCTTGATTAGTAGTTTCAGGTGAGGAAATCCATTGATTCTTCTTGGCTATTGCCTTATTGGCTATTGGCGTTGTTGTTTGCTGAACTATTATTTCTGAATGTTGAACTATTGGAGAGTTTTTTTCGCCTTATTTTTCATCAATGTTATAGTTCTCTTCGGAGTATTTCGAGGAAGGATTGTAGTTTGTGATTGCTTCACTGTTGATTTTGAGTCATTGTCAGTGTCTGACAGTAAATCCGAGTATGATGTGATGTCGCGGCTTCGCGTGTATGGAATATCAGTAGTTTCAGCAAGTTTAACAGTTTTGTTGTCTAGAGTAGTCAAAGCGGGACGGACCGTAGGACTTGTGTTTGTTCGGGTTTGTGTTTGTATAGGTAGTTGAGGGAGAGTAGATTGAGCAATTTCAGGTTTGTTGTTGACTTTCTCGATAGTTTTAATGGTTTGTAGTTCTTTTTGTTTTATGAAAATAGGGCACAATTTGTCAAGAGCAGAATGTTGAAAAGAGAGGAGATTATTTGATTTACAGTTAATGCAGCTTTTTCTGAGTAAGCATTTTCTGTTGTTTTGTCAATAATATGGTTTAGGTTTGAGCAATCTGGGCAGATGTTAATATTTTTACAATATTTGAGTAAATGACCGTATTGGAAACAATTATTACATCTCATTGGCATCGGGATGTATGGTCGTATGTTTATTTTTTCGTAACCGATCTTAATACTGTCTGGTAGCTTAATAGCATCAAAAGATAGAATTATTAGACCAGTTTCCACAAGAGAAGCTTCTGATTTTTTTAGGATTTTTTTGACTTCATTTACATTTTGCGATTTTAATTCGGCTAGGATTTCAAGTTCTGATATGCCTCATAGATCATTAGAGTAAATAACTCCTTTGCAGCAGTTTAGGGTAGTGTGTTCTGCCATGTCAACCTTTATTAAATTACTCAAAGCTGATAGTTTAATTAGTTTCGAGGCTTGCAGATGGTCTTTAGTTTTTATTAATATATTACCATTCCGGGTTTTTTGCACAACTCCACTTCACTACCACAAGTATAGTCGAAAACTTTTTTTATTAGAAATGGAGAGATTTTTGACAGGTCGTCGGAACTGTCAATTCTCGACATCACTAAGAATGTTGGCCCGTTTGTATTAGATTTTAATGATTTAGTTTTATTTAATTCTATCTGCTGCAGATTAGTCATTGTGGTATTTTGATGAAACTTACCATCTTGGAAAGCTAATGGCAGCGCCTTTCCAGCGATATATGCCACTTGGCTAGAATATTTTTCTAAAGTTACGCAAAAACGCACTGAAAACGCGCATTTTTAGTTAGCCTACACTGGCATGATGAAGTGGCTACTGCCGACTCCATGGTCCGAGTGCGTTGATGAAACTTACCATTTTGGAAAGCTAATAGCAGCACCTCTCCAGCGATATATGCCACTTGGCCAGAATATTTTTCTAAAGTTACAAAAAAAGGCACTGAAAACGCGCAGTTGTAGTTAGCCTACACTGGCATGATGAAGTGGCCACTGCCCACTCCATGGTCCGAGTGCGTTGATGAAACTTACCATTCTGGAAAGCTAATGGCAGCACCTTTCCAGCGATTAATACCACTTGGCCAGAATATTTTTCTAAAGTTACGAAAAAAGGCACTGAAAACGCGCAGTTTTAGTTAGCCTACACTGGCATGATGAAGTGGCCACTGCCCACTCCATGGTCCGAGTGCGTTGATGAAACTTACCATTCTGGAAAGCTAATGGCAGCACCTTTCCAGCGATATATACCACTTGGCCAGAATATTTTTCTAAAGTTACGAGAAAAGGCACTGAAAACGCGCAGTTTTAGTTAGCCTACACTGGCATGATGAAGTGGCCATTGCCCACTCCATGGTCCGAGTGCGTTGATGAAATTTACTATTCTGGAAAGCTAATGGCAGCACCTTTCCTGCGATATACACCACTTGGCCAGAATATTTTTCTAAAGTTACGAAAAAAGGCACTGAAAACGCGCAGTTTTAGTTAGCCTACACTGGCATGATGAAGTGGCCACTGCCCACTCCATGGTCCGAGTGCGTTGATGAAACTTACCATTTTGGAAAGCTAATGGAAACACCTTTCCAGCGATATATGCCACTTGGCCAGAATATTTTTCTAAAGTTACGAAAAAAGGCACTGAAAACGCGCAGTTTTAGTTAGCCTACACTGGCATGATGAAGTGGCCACTGCCCACTCCATGGTCCGAGTGCGTTGATGAAACTTACCATTTTGGAAAGCTAATGGCAGCACCTTTCCGCCGATATATGCCACTTGGCCAGAATATTTTTCTAAAGTTACGAGAAAAGGCACTGAAAACGGCCGTCTTTAGTTAGCCTACACTGGCATGATGAAGTGGCTGCTGCCCACTCCATGGTCCGAGTGCGTTGATGAAACTTACCATTTTGGAAAGCTAATGGCAGCACCTTTCCAGCCATATATGCAACTTGGCTAGAATATTTTTCTAAAATTACGCAAAAAGGCACTGAAAACGCGCATTTTTAGTTAGGCTACACTGGCATGATGAAGTGGCCACTGCCCACTCCATGGTCCGAGTGCGTTGATGAAACTTACCATTTTGGAAAACTAATGGCAGCGCATTTCCAGCAATATATGCCACTTGGCCAGAATATATTTCTAAAGGTACGAAAAAAGGCACTGAAAACGCGCGTTTTTAGTTAGCCTACACTGGCATGTTGAAGTGGCTACTGCCCACTCCATGGTCCAAGTGCGTTGATGAAACTTACCATTTTGGAAAGCTAATGGCAGCGCCTTTCCAGAGATATATGCCACTTGGCTAGAATATTTTTCTAAAGTTACGCAAAAACGCACTGAAAACGCGCACTACACTGGCATGATGAAGTGGCTACTGCCCACTCCATGGTCCGAGTGCGTTGATGAAACTTACTATTTTGGAAAGCTAGTGGCAGCACCTTTCCAGCGATATATGCCACTTGGCCAGAATATTTTGCTAAAGTTACGCAAAAACGCACTGAAAACGCGCATTTTTAGTTAGCCTACACTGGCATGATGAAGTGGCCACTGCCCACCCCATCGTCCGTGTGCGTTGATGAAACTTACCATTCTGGAAAGCTAATGGCAGCACTTACCATTTTGGAAAGCTAATGGCAGCACCTCTCCAGCGATGTATGCCACTTGGCCAGAGTATTTTTCTAAAGTTACGCAAAAAGGCATTGAAAACGCGCAGTTTCAGTTAGCCTACACTGGCATGATGAAGTGGCCACTGCCCACTCCATGGTCCGAGTGCGTTGATGAAACTTACCACTCTGGAAAGCTAATGGCAGCACCTTTCCAGCGATATATACCACTTGGCCAGAATATTTTTCCAAAGTTACGAAAAAAGGCACTGAAAACGCGCAGTTTTAGTTAGCCTACACTGGAATGATGAAGTGGCCACTGCCCACCCCATGGTCCGAGTGCGTTGATGAAACTTGCCATTCTGGAAAGCTAATGGCAGCTCCTTTCCAGGGATATATGCCGCTTGGCCAGAATATTTTCCTAAAGTTACGCAAAAAGGCACTGAAAACGCGCATTTTTAGTTAGCCTACACTGGCATGATGAAGTGGCCACTGCCCACTCCATGGTCCGAGTGCGTTGATGAAACTTACCATTTTGGAAAGCCAATGGCAGCACCTCTCCAGCGATATATGCCACATGGCCAAAAAATTTTTCTAAAGTTACGCAAAAAGGCACTGAAAACGCGCAGCTTTAGTTAGCCTACACTGGCATGATGAAGTGGCCACTGCCCACTCCATGGTCCGAGTGCGTTGATGAAACTTACTATTTTGGAAAGCTAATGGCAGCACCTTTCCAGCGATATATACCACTTGGCCAGAATATTTTTCTAAAGTTACGAAAAAAGGCACTGAAAACGCGCATTTTCAGTTAGCCTACACTGGTATGATGAAGTGGCCACTGCCCACTCCATGGTCCGAGTGCGTTGATGAAACTTACTATTTTGGAAAGCTAATGGCAGCACCTTTCCAGCGATATATACCACTTGGCCAGAATATTTTTCTAAAGTTACGAAAAAAGGCACTGAAAACGCGCAGTTCTAGTTAGCCTACACTGGCATGATGAAGTGGCCACTGCCCACTCCATGGTCCGAGTGCGTTGATGAAACTTACTATTTTGGAAAGCTAATGGCAGCACCTTTCCAGCGATATATACCACTTGGCCAGAATATTTTTCTAAAGTTACGCAAAAAGGCACTGAAAAAGCGCATTTTTAGTTAGCCTACACTGGCATGATGAAGTGGCCACTGCCCACTCCATGGTCCGAGTGCGTTGATGAAACTTACTATTTTGGAAAGCTAATGGCAGCACCTTTCCAGCGATATATACCACTTGGCCAGAATATTTTTCTAAAGTTACGAAAAAAGGCACTGAAAACGCGCAGTTTTAGTTAGCCTACACTGGCATGATGAAGTGGCCACTGCCCACTCCATGGTTCGAGTGCGTTGATGAAACTTACTATTTTGGAAAGCTAATGGCAGCACATTTCCAGCGATATATACCACTTGGCCAGAATAATTTTCTAAAGTTACGAAAAAAGGCACTGAAAACGCGCAGTTTTAGTTAGCCTACACTGGCATGATGAAGTGGCCACTGCCCACTCCATGGTCCGAGTGCGTTGATGAAGCATACTATTTTGGAAAGCTAATGGCAGCACCTTTCCAGCGATATATACCACTTGGCCAGAATATTTTTCTAAAGTTACGAAAAAAGGCACTGAAAACGCGCAGTTTTAGTTAGCCTACACTGGCATGATGAAGTGGCCACTGCCCACTCCATGGTCCGAGTGCGTTGATGAAACTTACCATTTTGGAAAGCTAATGGCAGCACCTTTCCAGCGATATATACCACTTGGCCAGAATATTTTTCTAAAGTTACGAAAAAAGGCACTGAAAACGCGCAGTTCTAGTTAGCCTACACTGGCATGATGAAGTGGCCACTGCCCACTCCATGGTCCGAGTGCGTTGATGAAACTTACTATTTTGGAAAGCTAATGGCAGCACCTTTCCAGCGATATATACCACTTGGCCAGAATATTTTTCTAAAGTTACGCAAAAAGGCACTGAAAAAGCGCATTTTTAGTTAGCCTACACTGGCATGATGAAGTGGCCACTGCCCACTCCATGGTCCGAGTGCGTTGATGAAACTTACTATTTTGGAAAGCTAATGGCAGCACCTTTCCAGCGATATATACCACTTGGCCAGAATATTTTTCTAAAGTTACGAAAAAAGGCACTGAAAACGCGCAGTTTTAGTTAGCCTACACTGGCATGATGAAGTGGCCACTGCCCACTCCATGGTCCGAGTGCGTTGATGAAACTTACTATTTTGGAAAGCTAATGGCAGCACCTTTCCAGCGATATATACCACTTGGCCAGAATATTTTTCTAAAGTTACGAAAAAAGGCACTGAAAACGCGCATTTTCAGTTAGCCTACACTGGTATGATGAAGTGGCCACTGCCCACTCCATGGTCCGAGTGCGTTGATGAAACTTACTATTTTGGAAAGCTAATGGCAGCACCTTTCCAGCGATATATACCACTTGGCCAGAATATTTTTCTAAAGTTACGCAAAAAGGCACTGAAAAAGCGCATTTTTAGTTAGCCTACACTGGCATGATGAAGTGGCCACTGCCCACTCCATGGTCCGAGTGCGTTGATGAAACTTACTATTTTGGAAAGCTAATGGCAGCACCTTTCCAGCGATATATACCACTTGGCCAGAATATTTTTCTAAAGTTACGAAAAAAGGCACTGAAAACGCGCAGTTCTAGTTAGCCTACACTGGCATGATGAAGTGGCCACTGCCCACTCCATGGTTCGAGTGCGTTGATGAAACTTACTATTTTGGAAAGCTAATGGCAGCACATTTCCAGCGATATATACCACTTGGCCAGAATAATTTTCTAAAGTTACGAAAAAAGGCACTGAAAACGCGCAGTTTTAGTTAGCCTACACTGGCATGATGAAGTGGCCACTGCCCACTCCATGGTCCGAGTGCGTTGATGAAGCATACTATTTTGGAAAGCTAATGGCAGCACCTTTCCAGCGATATATACCACTTGGCCAGAATATTTTTCTAAAGTTACGAAAAAAGGCACTGAAAACGCGCAGTTTTAGTTAGCCTACACTGGCATGATGAAGTGGCCACTGCCCACTCCATGGTCCGAGTGCGTTGATGAAACTTACTATTTTGGAAAGCTAATGGCAGCACCTTTCCAGCGATATATACCACTTGGCCAGAATATTTTTCTAAAGTTACGAAAAAAGGCACTGAAAACGCGCAGTTCTAGTTAGCCTACACTGGCATGATGAAGTGGCCACTGCCCACTCCATGGTCCGAGTGCGTTGATGAAACTTACTATTTTGGAAAGCTAATGGCAGCACCTTTCCAGCGATATATACCACTTGGCCAGAATATTTTTCTAAAGTTACGCAAAAAGGCACTGAAAAAGCGCATTTTTAGTTAGCCTACACTGGCATGATGAAGTGGCCACTGCCCACTCCATGGTCCGAGTGCGTTGATGAAACTTACTATTTTGGAAAGCTAATGGCAGCACCTTTCCAGCGATATATACCACTTGGCCAGAATATTTTTCTAAAGTTACGAAAAAAGGCACTGAAAACGCGCAGTTCTAGTTAGCCTACACTGGCATGATGAAGTGGCCACTGCCCACTCCATGGTTCGAGTGCGTTGATGAAACTTACTATTTTGGAAAGCTAATGGCAGCACATTTCCAGCGATATATACCACTTGGCCAGAATAATTTTCTAAAGTTACGAAAAAAGGCACTGAAAACGCGCAGTTTTAGTTAGCCTACACTGGCATGATGAAGTGGCCACTGCCCACTCCATGGTCCGAGTGCGTTGATGAAGCATACTATTTTGGAAAGCTAATGGCAGCACCTTTCCAGCGATATATACCACTTGGCCAGAATATTTTTCTAAAGTTACGAAAAAAGGCACTGAAAACGCGCAGTTTTAGTTAGCCTACACTGGCATGATGAAGTGGCCACTGCCCACTCCATGGTCCGAGTGCGTTGATGAAACTTACTATTTTGGAAAGCTAATGGCAGCACCTTTCCAGCGATATATACCACTTGGCCAGAATATTTTTCTAAAGTTACGAAAAAAGGCACTGAAAACGCGCATTTTCAGTTAGCCTACACTGGTATGATGAAGTGGCCACTGCCCACTCCATGGTCCGAGTGCGTTGATGAAACTTACTATTTTGGAAAGCTAATGGCAGCACCTTTCCAGCGATATATACCACTTGGCCAGAATATTTTTCTAAAGTTACGAAAAAAGGCACTGAAAACGCGCAGTTTTAGTTAGCCTACACTGGCATGATGAAGTGGCCACTGCCCACTCCATGGTCCGAGTGCGTTGATGAAACTTACTATTTTGGAAAGCTAATGGCAGCACCTTTCCAGCGATATATACCACTTGGCCAGAATATTTTTCTAAAGTTACGAAAAAAGGCACTGAAAACGCGCATTTTCAGTTAGCCTACACTGGTATGATGAAGTGGCCACTGCCCACTCCATGGTCCGAGTGCGTTGATGAAACTTACTATTTTGGAAAGCTAATGGCAGCACCTTTCCAGCGATATATACCACTTGGCCAGAATATTTTTCTAAAGTTACGAAAAAAGGCACTGAAAACGCGCATTTTCAGTTAGCCTACACTGGTATGATGAAGTGGCCACTGCCCACTCCATGGTCCGAGTGCGTTGATGAAACTTACTGTTTTGGAAAGCTAATGGCAGCACCTTTCCAGCGATATATACCACTTGGCCAGAATATTTTTCTAAAGTTACGAAAAAAGGCACTGAAAACGCGCAGTTTTAGTTAGCCTACACTAGCATGATGAAGTGGCCACTGCCCACTCCATGGTCCGAGTGCGTTGATGAAACTTACTATTTTGGAAAGCTAATGGTAGCACCTTTCCAGCGATATATACCACTTGGCCAGAATATTTTTCTAAAGTTACGAAAAAAGGCACTGAAAACGCGCAGTTTTTGTTAGCCTACACTGGCATGATGAAGTGGCCACTGCCCACTCCATGGTCCGAGTGCGTTGATGAAACTTACTATTTTGGAAAGCTAATGGCAGCACCTTTCCAGCGATATATACCACTTGGCCAGAATATTTTTCTAAAGTTACGAAAAATGGCACTGAAAACGCGCAGTTTTAGTTAGCCTACACTGGCATGATGAAGTGGCCACTGCCCACTCCATGGTCCGAGTGCGTTGATGAAACTTACTATTTTGGAAAGCTAATGGCAGCACCTTTCCAGCGATATATACCACTTGGCCAGAATATTTTTCTAAAGTTACGAAAAAAGGCACTGAAAACGCGCAGTTTTAGTTAGCCTACACTGGCATGATGAAGTGGCCACTGCCCACTCCATGGTCCGAGTGCGTTGATGAAACTTACTATTTTGGAAAGCTAATGGCAGCACCTTTCCAGCGATATATACCACTTGGCCAGAATATTTTTCTAAAGTTACGAAAAAAGGCACTGAAAACGCGCATTTTCAGTTAGCCTACACTGGTATGATGAAGTGGCCACTGCCCACTCCATGGTGCGAGTGCGTTGATGAAACTTACTATTTTGGAAAGCTAATGGCAGCACCTTTCCAGCGATATATACCACTTGGCCAGAATATTTTTCTAAAGTTACGAAAAAAGGCACTGAAAACGCGCATTTTCAGTTAGCCTACACTGGTATGATGAAGTGGCCACTGCCCACTCCATGGTCCGAGTGCGTTGATGAAACTTACTATTTTGGAAAGCTAATGGCAGCACCTTTCCAGCGATATATACCACTTGGCCAGAATATTTTTCTAAAGTTACGAAAAAAGGCACTGAAAACGCGCAGTTTTAGTTAGCCTACACTGGCATGATGAAGTGGCCACTGCCCACTCCATGGTCCGAGTGCGTTGATGAAACTTACTATTTTGGAAAGCTAATGGTAGAACCTTTCCAGCGATATATACCACTTGGCCAGAATATTTTTCTAAAGTTACGAAAAAAGGCACTGAAAACGCGCAGTTTTTGTTAGCCTACACTGGCATGATGAAGTGGCCACTGCCCACTCCATGGTCCGAGTGCGTTGATGAAACTTACTATTTTGAAAAGCTAATGGCAGCACCTTTCCAGCGATATATACCACTTGGCCAGAATATTTTTCTAAAGTTACGAAAAAAGGCACTGAAAACGCGCAGTTTTAGTTAGCCTACACTGGCATGATGAAGTGGCCACTGCCCACTCCATGGTCCGAGTGCGTTGATGAAACTTACTATTTTGGAAAGCTAATGGCAGCACCTTTCCAGCGATATATACCACTTGGCCAGAATATTTTTCTAAAGTTACGAAAAAAGGCACTGAAAACGCGCAGTTTTAGTTAGCCTACACTGGCATGATGAAGTGGCCACTGCCCACTCCATGGTCCGAGTGCGTTGATGAAACTTACTATTTTGGAAAGCTAATGGCAGCACCTTTCCAGCGATATATACCACTTGGCCAGAATATTTTTCTAAAGTTACGAAAAAAGGCACTGAAAACGCGCATTTTCAGTTAGCCTACACTGGTATGATGAAGTGGCCACTGCCCACTCCATGGTCCGAGTGCGTTGATGAAACTTACTATTTTGGAAAGCTAATGGCAGCACCTTTCCAGCGATATATACCACTTGGCCAGAATATTTTTCTAAAGTTACGAAAAAAGGCACTGAAAACGCGCATTTTCAGTTAGCCTACACTGGCATGATGAAGTGGCCACTGCCCACTCCATGGTCCGAGTGCGTTGATGAAACTTACTATTTTGGAAAGCTAATGGCAGCACCTTTCCATCGATATATACCACTTGGCCAGAATATTTTTCTAAAGTTACGAAAAAAGGCACTGAAAACGCGCAGTTCTAGTTAGCCTACACTGGCATGATGAAGTGGCCACTGCCCACTCCATGGTTCGAGTGCGTTGATGAAACTTACTATTTTGGAAAGCTAATGGCAGCACATTTCCAGCGATATATACCACTTGGCCAGAATAATTTTCTAAAGTTACGAAAAAAGGCACTGAAAACGCGCAGTTTTAGTTAGCCTACACTGGCATGATGAAGTGGCCACTGCCCACTCCATGGTCCGAGTGCGTTGATGAAGCATACTATTTTGGAAAGCTAATGGCAGCACCTTTCCAGCGATATATACCACTTGGCCAGAATATTTTTCTAAAGTTACGAAAAAAGGCACTGAAAACGCGCAGTTTTAGTTAGCCTACACTGGCATGATGAAGTGGCCACTGCCCACTCCATGGTCCGAGTGCGTTGATGAAACTTACTATTTTGGAAAGCTAATGGCAGCACCTTTCCAGCGATATATACCACTTGGCCAGAATATTTTTCTAAAGTTACGAAAAAAGGCACTGAAAACGCGCATTTTCAGTTAGCCTACACTGGTATGATGAAGTGGCCACTGCCCACTCCATGGTCCGAGTGCGTTGATGAAACTTACTATTTTGGAAAGCTAATGGCAGCACCTTTCCAGCGATATATACCACTTGGCCAGAATATTTTTCTAAAGTTACGAAAAAAGGCACTGAAAACGCGCAGTTTTAGTTAGCCTACACTGGCATGATGAAGTGGCCACTGCCCACTCCATGGTCCGAGTGCGTTGATGAAACTTACTATTTTGGAAAGCTAATGGCAGCACCTTTCCAGCGATATATACCACTTGGCCAGAATATTTTTCTAAAGTTACGAAAAAAGGCACTGAAAACGCGCATTTTCAGTTAGCCTACACTGGTATGATGAAGTGGCCACTGCCCACTCCATGGTCAGAGTGCGTTGATGAAACTTACTATTTTGGAAAGCTAATGGCAGCACCTTTCCAGCGATATATACCACTTGGCCAGAATATTTTTCTAAAGTTACAAAAAAAGGCACTGAAAACGCGCATTTTCAGTTAGCCTACACTGGTATGATGAAGTGGCCACTGCCCACTCCATGGTCCGAGTGCGTTGATGAAACTTACTGTTTTGGAAAGCTAATGGCAGCACCTTTCCAGCGATATATACCACTTGGCCAGAATATTTTTCTAAAGTTACGAAAAAAGGCACTGAAAACGCGCAGTTTTAGTTAGCCTACACTAGCATGATGAAGTGGCCACTGCCCACTCCATGGTCCGAGTGCGTTGATGAAACTTACTATTTTGGAAAGCTAATGGTAGCACCTTTCCAGCGATATATACCACTTGGCCAGAATATTTTTCTAAAGTTACGAAAAAAGGCACTGAAAACGCGCAGTTTTTGTTAGCCTACACTGGCATGATGAAGTGGCCACTGCCCACTCCATGGTCCGAGTGCGTTGATGAAACTTACTATTTTGGAAAGCTAATGGCAGCACCTTTCCAGCGATATATACCACTTGGCCAGAATATTTTTCTAAAGTTACGAAAAAAGGCACTGAAAACGCGCAGTTTTAGTTAGCCTACACTGGCATGATGAAGTGGCCACTGCCCACTCCATGGTCCGAGTGCGTTGATGAAACTTACTATTTTGGAAAGCTAATGGCAGCACCTTTCCAGCGATATATACCACTTGGCCAGAATATTTTTCTAAAGTTACGAAAAAAGGCACTGAAAACGCGCATTTTCAGTTAGCCTACACTGGTATGATGAAGTGGCCACTGCCCACTCCATGGTGCGAGTGCGTTGATGAAACTTACTATTTTGGAAAGCTAATGGCAGCACCTTTCCAGCGATATATACCACTTGGCCAGAATATTTTTCTAAAGTTACGAAAAAAGGCACTGAAAACGCGCATTTTCAGTTAGCCTACACTGGTATGATGAAGTGGCCACTGCCCACTCCATGGTCCGAGTGCGTTGATGAAACTTACTATTTTGGAAAGCTAATGGCAGCACCTTTCCAGCGATATATACCACTTGGCCAGAATATTTTTCTAAAGTTACGAAAAAAGGCACTGAAAACGCGCAGTTTTAGTTAGCCTACACTGGCATGATGAAGTGGCCACTGCCCACTCCATGGTCCGAGTGCGTTGATGAAACTTACTATTTTGGAAAGCTAATGGTAGAACCTTTCCAGCGATATATACCACTTGGCCAGAATATTTTTCTAAAGTTACGAAAAAAGGCACTGAAAACGCGCAGTTTTTGTTAGCCTACACTGGCATGATGAAGTGGCCACTGCCCACTCCATGGTCCGAGTGCGTTGATGAAACTTACTATTTTGAAAAGCTAATGGCAGCACCTTTCCAGCGATATATACCACTTGGCCAGAATATTTTTCTAAAGTTACGAAAAAAGGCACTGAAAACGCGCAGTTTTAGTTAGCCTACACTGGCATGATGAAGTGGCCACTGCCCACTCCATGGTCCGAGTGCGTTGATGAAACTTACTATTTTGGAAAGCTAATGGCAGCACCTTTACAGCGATATATACCACTTGGCCAGAATATTTTTCTAAAGTTACGAAAAAAGGCACTGAAAACGCGCAGTTTTAGTTAGCCTACACTGGCATGATGAAGTGGCCACTGCCCACTCCATGGTCCGAGTGCGTTGATGAAACTTACTATTTTGGAAAGCTAATGGCAGCACCTTTCCAGCGATATATACCACTTGGCCAGAATATTTTTCTAAAGTTACGAAAAAAGGCACTGAAAACGCGCATTTTCAGTTAGCCTACACTGGTATGATGAAGTGGCCACTGCCCACTCCATGGTCCGAGTGCGTTGATGAAACTTACTATTTTGGAAAGCTAATGGCAGCACCTTTCCAGCGATATATACCACTTGGCCAGAATATTTTTCTAAAGTTACGAAAAAAGGCACTGAAAACGCGCATTTTCAGTTAGCCTACACTGGTATAATGAAGTGGCCACTGCCCACTCCATGGTCCGAGTGCGTTGATGAAACTTACTATTTTGGAAAGCTAATGGCAGCACCTTTCCAGCAATATATACCACTTGGCCAGAATATTTTTCTAAAGTTACGAAAAAAGGCACTGAAAACGCGCAGTTTTAGTTAGCCTACACTGGCATGATGAAGTGGCCACTGCCCACTCCATGGTCCGAGTGCGTTGATGAAACTTACTATTTTGGAAAGCTAATGGCAGCACCTTTCCAGCGATATATACCACTTGGCCAGAATATTTTTCTAAAGTTACGAAAAAAGGCACTGAAAACGCGCATTTTCAGTTAGTCTACACTGGTATGATGAAGTGGCCACTGCCCACTCCATGGTCCGAGTGCGTTGATGAAACTTACTATTTTGAAAAGCTAATGGCAGCACCTTTCCAGCGATATATACGCCTTGGCCAGAATATTTTTCTAAAGTTACGAAAAAAGGCACTGAAAACGCGCAGTTTTAGTTAGCCTACACTGGCATGATGAAGTGGCCACTGCCCACTCCATGGTCCGAGTGCGTTGATGAAACTTACTATTTTGGAAAGCTAATGGCAGCACCTTTCCAGCGATATATACCACTTGGCCAGAATATTTTTCTAAAGTTACGAAAAAAGGCACTGAAAACGCGCAGTTTTAGTTAGCCTACACTGGCATGATGAAGTGGCCACTGCCCACTCCATGGTCCGAGTGCGTTGATGAAACTTACTATTTTGGAAAGCTAATGGCAGCACCTTTCCAGCGATATATACCACTTGGCCAGAATATTTTTCTAAAGTTACGAAAAAAGGCACTGAAAACGCGCATTTTCAGTTAGCCTACACTGGTATGATGAAGTGGCCACTGCCCACTCCATGGTCCGAGTGCGTTGATGAAACTTA
The DNA here is from genome assembly GCA_922984085.1 of Sicus ferrugineus. NCBI lineage: Eukaryota > Metazoa > Arthropoda > Insecta > Diptera > Conopidae > Sicus > Sicus ferrugineus. The sequence continues at coordinate 8,977,982 of OV277354.1, forward strand.
CTATTTTGGAAAGCTAATGGCAGCACCTTTCCAGCGATATATACCACTTGGCCAGAATATTTTTCTAAAGTTACGAAAAAAGGCACTGAAAACGCGCATTTTCAGTTAGCCTACACTGGTATAATGAAGTGGCCACTGCCCACTCCATGGTCCGAGTGCGTTGATGAAACTTACTATTTTGGAAAGCTAATGGCAGCACCTTTCCAGCGATATATACCACTTGGCCAGAATATTTTTCTAAAGTTACGAAAAAAGGCACTGAAAACGCGCAGTTTTAGTTAGCCTACACTGGCATGATGAAGTGGCCACTGCCCACTCCATGGTCCGAGTGCGTTGATGAAACTTACTATTTTGGAAAGCTAATGGCAGCACCTTTCCAGCGATATATACCACTTGGCCAGAATATTTTTCTAAAGTTACGAAAAAAGGCACTGAAAACGCGCATTTTCAGTTAGCCTACACTGGTATGATGAAGTGGCCACTGCCCACTCCATGGTCCGAGTGCGTTGATGAAACTTACTATTTTGGAAAGCTAATGGCAGCACCTTTCCAGCGATATATACCACTTAGCCAGAATATTTTTCTAAAGTTACGAAAAAAGGCACTGAAAACGCGCAGTTTTAGTTAGCCTACACTGGCATGATGAAGTGGCCACTGCCCACTCCATGGTCCGAGTGCGTTGATGAAACTTACTATTTTTGAAAGCTAATGGCAGCACCTTTCCAGCGATATATACCACTTGGCCAGAATATTTTTCTAAAGTTACGAAAAAAGGCACTGAAAACGCGCAGTTTTAGTTAGCCTACACTGGCATGATGAAGTGGCCACTGCCCACTCCATGGTCCGAGTGCGTTGATGAAACTTACTATTTTGGAAAGCTAATGGTAGCACCTTTCCAGCGATATATACCACTTGGCCAGAATATTTTTCTAAAGTTACGAAAAAAGGCACTGAAAACGCGCAGTTTTAGTTAGCCTACACTGGCATGATGAAGTGGCCACTGCCCACTCCATGGTCCGAGTGCGTTGATGAAACTTACTATTTTGGAAAGCTAATGGCAGCACCTTTCCAGCGATATATACCACTTGGCCAGAATATTTTTCTAAAGTTACGAAAAAAGGCACTGAAAACGCGCAGTTTTAGTTAGCCTACACTGGCATGATGAAGTGGCCACTGCCCACTCCATGGTCCGAGTGCGTTGATGAAACTTACTATTTTGGAAAGCTAATGGCAGCACCTTTCCAGCGATATATACCACTTGGCCAGAATATTTTTCTAAAGTTACGCAAAAAGGCACTGAAAAAGCGCATTTTTAGTTAGCCTACACTGGCATGATGAAGTGGCCACTGCCCACTCCATGGTCCGAGTGCGTTGATGAAACTTACTATTTTTGAAAGCTAATGGCAGCACCTTTCCAGCGATATATACCACTTGGCCAGAATATTTTTCTAAAGTTACGAAAAAAGGCACTGAAAACGCGCAGTTTTAGTTAGCCTACACTGGCATGATGAAGTGGCCACTGCCCACTCCATGGTCCGAGTGCGTTGATGAAACTTACTATTTTGGAAAGCTAATGGTAGCACCTTTCCAGCGATATATACCACTTGGCCAGAATATTTTTCTAAAGTTACGAAAAAAGGCACTGAAAACGCGCAGTTTTAGTTAGCCTACACTGGCATGATGAAGTGGCCACTGCCCACTCCATGGTCCGAGTGCGTTGATGAAACTTACTATTTTGGAAAGCTAATGGCAGCACCTTTCCAGCGATATATACCACTTGGCCAGAATATTTTTCTAAAGTTACGAAAAAAGGCACTGAAAACGCGCAGTTTTAGTTAGCCTACACTGGCATGATGAAGTGGCCACTGCCCACTCCATGGTCCGAGTGCGTTGATGAAACTTACTATTTTGGAAAGCTAATGGCAGCACCTTTCCAGCGATATATACCACTTGGCCAGAATATTTTTCTAAAGTTACGAAAAAAGGCACTAAAAACGCGCAGTTTTAGTTAGCCTACACTGGCATGATGAAGTGGCCACTGCCCACTCCATGGTCCGAGTGCGTTGATGAAACTTACTATTTTGGAAAGCTAATGGCAGCACCTTTCCAGCGATATATACCACTTGGCCAGAATATTTTTCTAAAGTTACGAAAAAAGGCACTGAAAACGCGCATTTTCAGTTAGCCTACACTGGTATGATGAAGTGGCCACTGCCCACTCCATGGTCCGAGTGCGTTGATGAAACTTACTATTTTGGAAAGCTAATGGCAGCACCTTTCCAGCGATATATACCACTTGGCCAGAATATTTTTCTAAAGTTACGAAAAAAGGCACTGAAAACGCGCAGTTTTAGTTAGCCTACACTGGCATGATGAAGTGGCCACTGCCCACTCCATGGTCCGAGTGCGTTGATGAAACTTACTATTTTGGAAAGCTAATGGCAGCACCTTTCCAGCGATATATACCACTTGGCCAGAATATTTTTCTAAAGTTACGAAAAAAGGCACTGAAAACGCGCAGTTCTAATTAGCCTACACTGGCATGATGAAGTGGCCACTGCCCACTCCATGGTCCGAGTGCGTTGATGAAACTTACTATTTTGGAAAGCTAATGGCAGCACCTTTCCAGCGATATATACCACTTGGCCAGAATAATTTTCTAAAGTTACGAAAAAAGGCACTGAAAACGCGCAGTTTTAGTTAGCCTACACTGGCATGATGAAGTGGCCACTGCCCACTCCATGGTCCGAGTGCGTTGATGAAACATACTATTTTGGAAAGCTAATGGCAGCGCCTTTCCAGCGATATATACCACTTGGCCAGAATATTTTTCTAAAGTTACGAAAAAAGGCACTGAAAACGCGCAGTTTTAGTTAGCCTACACTGGCATGATGAAGTGGCCACTGCCCACTCCATGGTCCGAGTGCGTTGATGAAACTTACTATTTTGGAAAGCTAATGGCAGCACCTTTCCAGCGATATATACCACTTGGCCAGAATATTTTTCTAAAGTTACGAAAAAAGGCACTGAAAACGCGCATTTTCAGTTAGCCTACACTGGTATGATGAAGTGGCCACTGCCCACTCCATGGTCCGAGTGCGTTGATGAAACTTACTATTTTGGAAAGCTAATGGCAGCACCTTTCCAGCGATATATACCACTTGGCCAGAATATTTTTCTAAAGTTACGAAAAAAGGCACTGAAAACGCGCAGTTTTAGTTAGCCTACACTGGCATGATGAAGTGGCCACTGCCCACTCCATGGTCCGAGTGCGTTGATGAAACTTACTATTTTGGAAAGCTAATGGCAGCACCTTTCCAGCGATATATACCACTTGGCCAGAATATTTTTCTAAAGTTACGAAAAAAGGCACTGAAAACGCGCGTTTTCAGTTAGCCTACACTGGTATGATGAAGTGGCCACTGCCCACTCCATGGTCCGAGTGCGTTGATGAAACTTACTATTTTGGAAAGCTAATGGCAGCACCTTTCCAGCGATATATACCACTTGGCCAGAATATTTTTCTAAAGTTACGAAAAAAGGCACTGAAAACGCGCATTTTCAGTTAGCCTACACTGGTATGATGAAGTGGCCACTGCCCACTCCATGGTCCGAGTGCGTTGATGAAACTTACTATTTTGGAAAGCTAATGGCAGCACCTTTCCAGCGATATATACCACTTGGCCAGAATATTTTTCTAAAGTTACGAAAAAAGGCACTGAAAACGCGCAGTTTTAGTTAGCCTACACTGGCATGATGAAGTGGCCACTGCCCACTCCATGGTCCGAGTGCGTTGATGAAACTTACTATTTTGGAAAGCTAATGGTAGCACCTTTCCAGCGATATATACCACTTGGCCAGAATATTTTTCTAAAGTTACGAAAAAAGGCACTGAAAACGCGCAGTTTTTGTTAGCCTACACTGGCATGATGAAGTGGCCACTGCCCACTCCATGGTCCGAGTGCGTTGATGAAACTTACTATTTTGGAAAGCTAATGGCAGCACCTTTCCAGCGATATATACCACTTGGTCAGAATATTTTTCTAAAGTTACGAAAAAAGGCACTGAAAACGCGCATTTTTAGTTAGCCTGCACTGGCATGATGAAGTGGCCACTGCCCACTCCATGGTCAGAGTGCGTTGATGAAACTTACTATTTTGGAAAGCTAATGGCAGCACCTTTCCACGGATATATACCACTTGGCCAGAATATTTTTCTAAAGTTACGAAAAAAGGCACTGAAAACGCGCATTTTTAGTTAGCCTACACTGGCATGATGAAGTGGCCACTGCCCACTCCATGGTCCGAGTGCGTTGATGAAACTTACTATTTTGGAAAGCTAATGGCAGCACCTTTCCAGCGATATATACCACTTGGCCAGAATATTTTTCTAAAGTTACGAAAAAAGGCACTGAAAACGCGCATTTTCAGTTAGCCTACACTGGTATGATGAAGTGGCCACTGCCCACTCCATGGTCCGAGTGCGTTGATGAAACTTACTATTTTGGAAAGCTAATGGCAGCACCTTTCCAGCGATATATACCACTTGGCCAGAATATTTTTCTAAAGTTACGAAAAAAGGCACTGAAAACGCGCAGTTTTAGTTAGCCTACACTGGCATGATGAAGTGGCCACTGCCCACTCCATGGTCCGAGTGCGTTGATGAAACTTACTATTTTGGAAAGCTAATGGTAGCACCTTTCCAGCGATATATACCACTTGGCCAGAATATTTTTCTAAAGTTACGAAAAAAGGCACTGAAAACGCGCAGTTTTTGTTAGCCTACACTGGCATGATGAAGTGGCCACTGCCCACTCCATGGTCCGAGTGCGTTGATGAAACTTACTATTTTGGAAAGCTAATGGTAGCACCTTTCCAGCGATATATACCACTTGGCCAGAATATTTTTCTAAAGTTACGAAAAAAGGCACTGAAAACGCGCAGTTTTAGTTAGCCTACACTGGCATGATGAAGTGGCCACTGCCCACTCCATGGTCCGAGTGCGTTGATGAAACTTACTATTTTGGAAAGCTAATGGCAGCACCTTTCCAGCGATATATACCACTTGGCCAGAATATTTTTCTAAAGTTACGAAAAAAGGCACTGAAAACGCGCAGTTTTTGTTAGCCTACACTGGCATGATGAAGTGGCCACTGCCCACTCCATGGTCCGAGTGCGTTGATGAAACTTACTATTTTGGAAAGCTAATGGTAGCACCTTTCCAGCGATATATACCACTTGGCCAGAATATTTTTCTAAAGTTACGAAAAAAGGCACTGAAAACGCGCATTTTCAGTTAGCCTACACTGGTATGATGAAGTGGCCACTGCCCACTCCATGGTCCGAGTGCGTTGATGAAACTTACTATTTTGGAAAGCTAATGGCAGCACCTTTCCAGCGATATATACCACTTGGCCAGAATATTTTTCTAAAGTTACGAAAAAAGGCACTGAAAACGCGCATTTTCAGTTAGCCTACACTGGTATGATGAAGTGGCCACTGCCCACTCCATGGTCCGAGTGCGTTGATGAAACTTACTATTTTGGAAAGCTAATGGCAGCACCTTTCCAGCGATATATACCACTTGGCCAGAATATTTTTCTAAAGTTACGAAAAAAGGCACTGAAAACGCGCAGTTTTAGTTAGCCTACACTGGCATGATGAAGTGGCCACTGCCCACTCCATGGTCCGAGTGCGTTGATGAAACTTACTATTTTGGAAAGCTAATGGTAGCACCTTTCCAGCGATATATACCACTTGGCCAGAATATTTTTCTAAAGTTACGAAAAAAGGCACTGAAAACGCGCAGTTTTTGTTAGCCTACACTGGCATGATGAAGTGGCCACTGCCCACTCCATGGTCCGAGTGCGTTGATGAAACTTACTATTTTGGAAAGCTAATGGCAGCACCTTTCCAGCGATATATACCACTTGGCCAGAATATTTTTCTAAAGTTACGAAAAAAGGCACTGAAAACGCGCAGTTTTAGTTAGCCTGCACTGGCATGATGAAGTGGCCACTGCCCACTCCATGGTCAGAGTGCGTTGATGAAACTTACTATTTTGGAAAGCTAATGGCAGCACCTTTCCATCGATATATACCACTTGGCCAGAATATTTTTCTAAAGTTACGAAAAAAGGCACTGAAAACGCGCAGTTTTAGTTAGCCTACACTGGCATGATGAAGTGGCCACTGCCCACTCCATGGTCCGAGTGCGTTGATGAAACTTACTATTTTGGAAAGCTAATGGCAGCACCTTTCCAGCGATATATACCACTTGGCCAGAATATTTTTCTAAAGTTACGAAAAAAGGCACTGAAAACGCGCATTTTCAGTTAGCCTACACTGGTATGATGAAGTGGCCACTGCCCACTCCATGGTCCGAGTGCGTTGATGAAACTTACTATTTTGGAAAGCTAATGGCAGCACCTTTCCAGCGATATATACCACTTGGCCAGAATATTTTTCTAAAGTTACGAAAAAAGGCACTGAAAACGCGCAGTTTTAGTTAGCCTACACTGGCATGATGAAGTGGCCACTGCCCACTCCATGGTCCGAGTGCGTTGATGAAACTTACTATTTTGGAAAGCTAATGGTAGCACCTTTCCAGCGATATATACCACTTGGCCAGAATATTTTTCTAAAGTTACGAAAAAAGGCACTGAAAACGCGCAGTTTTTGTTAGCCTACACTGGCATGATGAAGTGGCCACTGCCCACTCCATGGTCCGAGTGCGTTGATGAAACTTACTATTTTGGAAAGCTAATGGCAGCACCTTTCCAGCGATATATACCACTTGGCCAGAATATTTTTCTAAAGTTACGAAAAAAGGCACTGAAAACGCGCATTTTTAGTTAGCCTGCACTGGCATGATGAAGTGGCCACTGCCCACTCCATGGTCAGAGTGCGTTGATGAAACTTACTATTTTGGAAAGCTAATGGCAGCACCTTTCCATCGATATATACCACTTGGCCAGAATATTTTTCTAAAGTTACGAAAAAAGGCACTGAAAACGCGCAGTTTTAGTTAGCCTACACTGGCATGATGAAGTGGCCACTGCCCACTCCATGGTCCGAGTGCGTTGATGAAACTTACTATTTTGGAAAGCTAATGGCAGCACCTTTCCAGCGATATATACCACTTGGCCAGAATATTTTTCTAAAGTTACGAAAAAAGGCACTGAAAACGCGCATTTTCAGTTAGCCTACACTGGTATGATGAAGTGGCCACTGCCCACTCCATGGTCCGAGTGCGTTGATGAAACTTACTATTTTGGAAAGCTAATGGCAGCACCTTTCCAGCGATATATACCACTTGGCCAGAATATTTTTCTAAAGTTACGAAAAAAGGCACTGAAAACGCGCAGTTTTAGTTAGCCTACACTGGCATGATGAAGTGGCCACTGCCCACTCCATGGTCCGAGTGCGTTGATGAAACTTACTATTTTGGAAAGCTAATGGCAGCACCTTTCCAGCGATATATACCACTTGGCCAGAATATTTTTCTAAAGTTACGAAAAAAGGCACTAAAAACGCGCAGTTTTAGTTAGCCTACACTGGCATGATGAAGTGGCCACTGCCCACTCCATGGTCCGAGTGCGTTGATGAAACTTACTATTTTGGAAAGCTAATGGCAGCACCTTTCCAGCGATATATACCACTTGGCCAGAATATTTTTCTAAAGTTACGAAAAAAGGCACTGAAAACGCGCATTTTCAGTTAGCCTACACTGGTATGATGAAGTGGCCACTGCCCACTCCATGGTCCGAGTGCGTTAATGAAACTTACTATTTTGGAAAGCTAATGGCAGCACCTTTCCAGCGATATATACCACTTGGCCAGAATATTTTTCTAAAGTTACGAAAAAAGGCACTGAAAACGCGCAGTTTTAGTTAGCCTACACTGGCATGATGAAGTGGCCACTGCCCACTCCATGGTCCGAGTGCGTTGATGAAACTTACTATTTTGGAAAGCTAATGGCAGCACCTTTCCAGCGATATATACCACTTGGCCAGAATATTTTTCTAAAGTTACGCAAAAAGGCACTGAAAAAGCGCATTTTTAGTTAGCCTACACTGGCATGATGAAGTGGCCACTGCCCACTCCATGGTCCGAGTGCGTTGATGAAACTTACTATTTTGGAAAGCTAATGGCAGCACCTTTCCAGCGATATATACCACTTGGCCAGAATATTTTTCTAAAGTTACGAAAAAAGGCACTGAAAACGCGCAGTTCTAGTTAGCCTACACTGGCATGATGAAGTGGCCACTGCCCACTCCATGGTCCGAGTGCGTTGATGAAACTTACTATTTTGGAAAGCTAATGGCAGCACCTTTCCAGCGATATATACCACTTGGCCAGAATAATTTTCTAAAGTTACGAAAAAAGGCACTGAAAACGCGCAGTTTTAGTTAGCCTACACTGGCATGATGAAGTGGCCACTGCCCACTCCATGGTCCGAGTGCGTTGATGAAACATACTATTTTGGAAAGCTAATGGCAGCACCTTTCCAGCGATATATACCACTTGGCCAGAATATTTTTCTAAAGTTACGAAAAAAGGCACTGAAAACGCGCAGTTTTAGTTAGCCTACACTGGCATGATGAAGTGGCCACTGCCCACTCCATGGTCCGAGTGCGTTGATGAAACTTACTATTTTGGAAAGCTAATGGCAGCACCTTTCCAGCGATATATACCACTTGGCCAGAATATTTTTCTAAAGTTACGAAAAAAGGCACTGAAAACGCGCATTTTCAGTTAGCCTAAACTGGTATGATGAAGTGGCCACTGCCCACTCCATGGTCCGAGTGCGTTGATGAAACTTACTATTTTGGAAAGCTAATGGCAGCACCTTTCCAGCGATATATACCACTTGGCCAGAATATTTTTCTAAAGTTACGAAAAAAGGCACTGAAAACGCGCAGTTTTAGTTAGCCTACACTGGCATGATGAAGTGGCCACTGCCCACTCCATGGTCCGAGTGCGTTGATGAAACTTACTATTTTGGAAAGCTAATGGCAGCACCTTTCCAGCGATATATACCACTTGGCCAGAATATTTTTCTAAAGTTACGAAAAAAGGCACTGAAAACGCGCATTTTCAGTTAGCCTACACTGGTATGATGAAGTGGCCACTGCCCACTCCATGGTCCGAGTGCGTTGATGAAACTTACTATTTTGGAAAGCTAATGGCAGCACCTTTCCAGCGATATATACCACTTGGCCAGAATATTTTTCTAAAGTTACGAAAAAAGGCACTGAAAACGCGCATTTTCAGTTAGCCTACACTGGTATGATGAAGTGGCCACTGCCCACTCCATGGTCCGAGTGCGTTGATGAAACTTACTATTTTGGAAAGCTAATGGCTGCACCTTTCCAGCGATATATACCACTTGGCCAGAATATTTTTCTAAAGTTACGAAAAAAGGCACTGAAAACGCGCAGTTTTAGTTAGCCTACACTGGCATGATGAAGTGTCCACTGCCCACTCCATGGTCCGAGTGCGTTGATGAAACTTACTATTTTGGAAAGCTAATGGTAGCACCTTTCCAGCGATATATACCACTTGGCCAGAATATTTTTCTAAAGTTACGAAAAAAGGCACTGAAAACGCGCAGTTTTTGTTAGCCTACACTGGCATGATGAAGTGGCCACTGCCCACTTCATGGTCCGAGTGCGTTGATGAAACTTACTATTTTGGAAAGCTAATGGCAGCACCTTTCCAGCGATATATACCACTTGGCCAGAATATTTTTCTAAAGTTACGAAAAAAGGCACTGAAAACGCGCAGTTTTAGTTAGCCTACACTGGCATGATGAAGTGGCCACTGCCCACTCCATGGTCCGAGTGCGTTGATGAAACTTACTATTTTGGAAAGCTAATGGCAGCACCTTTCCAGCGATATATACCACTTGGCCAGAATATTTTTCTAAAGTTACGAAAAAAGGCACTGAAAACGCGCAGTTTTAGTTAGCCTACACTGGCATGATGAAGTGGCCACTGCCCACTCCATGGTCCGAGTGCGTTGATGAAACTTACTATTTTGGAAAGCTAATGGCAGCACCTTTCCAGCGATATATACCACTTGGCCAGAATATTTTTCTAAAGTTACGAAAAAAGGCACTGAAAACGCGCGTTTTCAGTTAGCCTACACTGGTATGATGAAGTGGCCACTGCCCACTCCATGGTCCGAGTGCGTTGATGAAACTTACTATTTTGGAAAGCTAATGGCAGCACCTTTCCAGCGATATATACCACTTGGCCAGAATATTTTTCTAAAGTTACGAAAAAAGGCACTGAAAACGCGCAGTTTTAGTTAGCCTACACTGGCATGATGAAGTGGCCACTGCCCACTCCATGGTCCGAGTGCGTTGATGAAACTTACTATTTTGGAAAGCTAATGGCAGCACCTTTCCAGCGATATATACCACTTGGCCAGAATATTTTTCTAAAGTTACGAAAAAAGGCACTAAAAACGCGCAGTTTTAGTTAGCCTACACTGGCATGATGAAGTGGCCACTGCCCACTCCATGGTCCGAGTGCGTTGATGAAACTTACTATTTTGGAAAGCTAATGGCAGCACCTTTCCAGCGATATATACCACTTGGCCAGAATATTTTTCTAAAGTTACGAAAAAAGGCACTGAAAATGCGCGTTTTCAGTTAGCCTACACTGGTATGATGAAGTGGCCACTGCCCACTCCATGGTCCGAGTGCGTTGATGAAACTTACTATTTTGGAAAGCTAATGGCAGCACCTTTCCAGCGATATATACCACTTGGCCAGAATATTTTTCTAAAGTTACGAAAAAAGGCACTGAAAACGCGCAGTTTTAGTTAGCCTACACTGGCATGATGAAGTGGCCACTGCCCACTCCATGGTCCGAGTGCGTTGATGAAACTTACTATTTTGGAAAGCTAATGGCAGCACCTTTCCAGCGATATATACCACTTGGCCAGAATATTTTTCTAAAGTTACGCAAAAAGGCACTGAAAACGCGCATTTTTAGTTAGCCTACACTGGCATGATGAAGTGGCCACTGCCCACTCCATGGTCCGAGTGCGTTGATGAAACTTACTATTTTGGAAAGCTAATGGCAGCACCTTTCCAGCGATATATACCACTTGGCCAGAATATTTTTCTAAAGTTACGAAAAAAGGCACTGAAAACGCGCAGTTCTAGTTAGCCTACACTGGCATGATGAAGTGGCCACTGCCCACTCCATGGTCCGAGTGCGTTGATGAAACTTACTATTTTGGAAAGCTAATGGCAGCACCTTTCCAGCGATATATACCACTTGGCCAGAATAATTTTCTAAAGTTACGAAAAAAGGCACTGAAAACGCGCAGTTTTAGTTAGCCTACACTGGCATGATGAAGTGGCCACTGCCCACTCCATGGTCCGAGTGCGTTGATGAAACATACTATTTTGGAAAGCTAATGGCAGCACCTTTCCAGCGATATATACCACTTGGCCAGAATATTTTTCTAAAGTTACGAAAAAAGGCACTGAAAACGCGCAGTTTTAGTTAGCCTACACTGGCATGATGAAGTGGCCACTGCCCACTCCATGGTCCGAGTGCGTTGATGAAACTTACTATTTTGGAAAGCTAATGGCAGCACCTTTCCAGCGATATATACCACTTGGCCAGAATATTTTTCTAAAGTTACGAAAAAAGGCACTGAAAACGCGCATTTTCAGTTAGCCTACACTGGTATGATGAAGTGGCCACTGCCCACTCCATGGTCCGAGTGCGTTGATGAAACTTACTATTTTGGAAAGCTAATGGCAGCACCTTTCCAGCGATATATACCACTTGGCCAGAATATTTTTCTAAAGTTACGAAAAAAGGCACTGAAAACGCGCAGTTTTAGTTAGCCTACACTGGCATGATGAAGTGGCCACTGCCCACTCCATGGTCCGAGTGCGTTGATGAAACTTACTATTTTGGAAAGCTAATGGCAGCACCTTTCCAGCGATATATACCACTTGGCCAGAATATTTTTCTAAAGTTACGAAAAAAGGCACTGAAAACGCGCATTTTCAGTTAGCCTACACTGGTATGATGAAGTGGCCACTGCCCACTCCATGGTCCGAGTGCGTTGATGAAACTTACTATTTTGGAAAGCTAATGGCAGCACCTTTCCAGCGATATATACCACTTGGCCAGAATATTTTTCTAAAGTTACGAAAAAAGGCACTGAAAACGCGCATTTTCAGTTAGCCTACACTGGTATGATGAAGTGGCCACTGCCCACTCCATGGTCCGAGTGCGTTGATGAAACTTACTATTTTGGAAAGCTAATGGCAGCACCTTTCCAGCGATATATACCACTTGGCCAGAATATTTTTCTAAAGTTACGAAAAAAGGCACTGAAAACGCGCAGTTTTAGTTAGCCTACACTGGCATGATGAAGTGGCCACTGCCCACTCCATGGTCCGAGTGCGTTGATGAAACTTACTATTTTGGAAAGCTAATGGTAGCACCTTTCCAGCGATATATACCACTTGGCCAGAATATTTTTCTAAAGTTACGAAAAAAGGCACTGAAAACGCGCAGTTTCTGTTAGCCTACACTGGCATGATGAAGTGGCCACTGCCCACTCCATGGTCCGAGTGCGTTGATGAAACTTACTATTTTGGAAAGCTAATGGCAGCACCTTTCCAGCGATATATACCACTTGGCCAGAATATTTTTCTAAAGTTACGAAAAAAGGCACTGAAAACGCGCAGTTTTAGTTACCCTACACTGGCATGATGAAGTGGCCACTGCCCACTCCATGGTCCGAGTGCGTTGATGAAACTTACTATTTTGGAAAGCTAATGGCAGCACCTTTCCAGCGATATATACCACTTGGCCAGAATATTTTTCTAAAGTTACGAAAAAAGGCACTGAAAACGCGCAGTTTTAGTTAGCCTACACTGGCATGATGAAGTGGCCACTGCCCACTCCATGGTCCGAGTGCGTTGATGAAACTTACTATTTTGGAAAGCTAATGGCAGCACCTTTCCAGCGATATATACCACTTGGCCAGAATATTTTTCTAAAGTTACGAAAAAAGGCACTGAAAACGCGCATTTTCAGTTAGCCTACACTGGTATGATGAAGTGGCCACTGCCCACTCCATGGTCCGAGTGCGTTGATGAAACTTACTATTTTGGAAAGCTAATGGCAGCACCTTTCCAGCGATATATACCACTTGGCCAGAATATTTTTCTAAAGTTACGAAAAAAGGCACTGAAAACGCGCAGTTTTAGTTAGCCTACACTGGCATGATGAAGTGGCCACTGCCCACTCCATGGTCCGAGTGCGTTGATGAAACTTACTATTTTGGAAAGCTAATGGCAGCACCTTTCCAGCGATATATACCACTTGGCCAGAATATTTTTCTAAAGTTACGAAAAAAGGCACTAAAAACGCGCAGTTTTAGTTAGCCTACACTGGCATGATGAAGTGGCCACTGCCCACTCCATGGTCCGAGTGCGTTGATGAAACTTACTATTTTGGAAAGCTAATGGCAGCACCTTTCCAGCGATATATACCACTTGGCCAGAATATTTTTCTAAAGTTACGAAAAAAGGCACTGAAAACGCGCATTTTCAGTTAGCCTACACTGGTATGATGAAGTGGCCACTGCCCACTCCATGGTCCGAGTGCGTTGATGAAACTTACTATTTTGGAAAGCTAATGGCAGCACCTTTCCAGCGATATATACCACTTGGCCAGAATATTTTTCTAAAGTTACGAAAAAAGGCACTGAAAACGCGCAGTTTTAGTTAGCCTACACTGGCATGATGAAGTGGCCACTGCCCACTCCATGGTCCGAGTGCGTTGATGAAACTTACTATTTTGGAAAGCTAATGGCAGCACCTTTCCAGCGATATATACCACTTGGCCAGAATATTTTTCTAAAGTTACGCAAAAAGGCACTGAAAAAGCGCATTTTTAGTTAGCCTACACTGGCATGATGAAGTGGCCACTGCCCACTCCATGGTCCGAGTGCGTTGATGAAACTTACTATTTTGGAAAGCTAATGGCAGCACCTTTCCAGCGATATATACCACTTGGCCAGAATATTTTTCTAAAGTTACGAAAAAAGGCACTGAAAACGCGCAGTTCTAGTTAGCCTACACTGGCATGATGAAGTGGCCACTGCCCACTCCATGGTCCGAGTGCGTTGATGAAACTTACTATTTTGGAAAGCTAATGGCAGCACCTTTCCAGCGATATATACCACTTGGCCAGAATATTTTTCTAAAGTTACGAAAAAAGGCACTGAAAACGCGCAGTTTTAGTTAGCCTACACTGGCATGATGAAGTGGCCACTGCCCACTCCATGGTCCGAGTGCGTTGATGAAACTTACTATTTTGGAAAGCTAATGGCAGCACCTTTCCAGCGATATATACCACTTGGCCAGAATATTTTTCTAAAGTTACGAAAAAAGGCACTGAAAACGCGCATTTTCAGTTAGCCTACACTGGTATGATGAAGTGGCCACTGCCCACTCCATGGTCCGAGTGCGTTGATGAAACTTACTATTTTGGAAAGCTAATGGCAGCACCTTTCCAGCGATATATACCACTTGGCCAGAATATTTTTCTAAAGTTACGAAAAAAGGCACTGAAAACGCGCAGTTTTAGTTAGCCTACACTGGCATGATGAAGTGGCCACTGCCCACTCCATGGTCCGAGTGCGTTGATGAAACTTACTATTTTGGAAAGCTAATGGTAGCACCTTTCCAGCGATATATACCACTTGGCCAGAATATTTTTCTAAAGTTACGAAAAAAGGCACTGAAAACGCGCAGTTTTTGTTAGCCTACACTGGCATGATGAAGTGGCCACTGCCCACTCCATGGTCCGAGTGCGTTGATGAAACTTACTATTTTGGAAAGCTAATGGCAGCACCTTTCCAGCGATATATACCACTTGGCCAGAATATTTTTCTAAAGTTACGAAAAAAGGCACTGAAAACGCGCAGTTTTAGTTAGCCTACACTGGCATGATGAAGTGGCCACTGCCCACTCCATGGTCCGAGTGCGTTGATGAAACTTACTATTTTGGAAAGCTAATGGCAGCACCTTTCCAGCGATATATACCACTTGGCCAGAATATTTTTCTAAAGTTACGAAAAAAGGCACTGAAAACGCGCAGTTTTAGTTAGCCTACACTGGCATGATGAAGTGGCCACTGCCCACTCCATGGTCCGAGTGCGTTGATGAAACTTACTATTTTGGAAAGCTAATGGCAGCACCTTTCCAGCGATATATACCACTTGGCCAGAATATTTTTCTAAAGTTACGAAAAAAGGCACTGAAAACGCGCATTTTCAGTTAGCCTACACTGGTATGATGAAGTGGCCACTGCCCACTCCATGGTCCGAGTGCGTTGATGAAACTTACTATTTTGGAAAGCTAATGGCAGCACCTTTCCAGCGATATATACCACTTGGCCAGAATATTTTTCTAAAGTTACGAAAAAAGGCACTGAAAACGCGCAGTTTTAGTTAGCCTACACTGGCATGATGAAGTGGCCACTGCCCACTCCATGGTCCGAGTGCGTTGATGAAACTTACTATTTTGGAAAGCTAATGGCAGCACCTTTCCAGCGATATATACCACTTGGCCAGAATATTTTTCTAAAGTTACGCAAAAAGGCACTGAAAAAGCGCATTTTTAGTTAGCCTACACTGGCATGATGAAGTGGCCACTGCCCACTCCATGGTCCGAGTGCGTTGATGAAACTTACTATTTTGGAAAGCTAATGGCAGCACCTTTCCAGCGATATATACCACTTGGCCAGAATATTTTTCTAAAGTTACGAAAAAAGGCACTGAAAACGCGCAGTTCTAGTTAGCCTACACTGGCATGATGAAGTGGCCACTGCCCACTCCATGGTCCGAGTGCGTTGATGAAACTTACTATTTTGGAAAGCTAATGGCAGCACCTTTCCAGCGATATATACCACTTGGCCAGAATAATTTTCTAAAGTTACGAAAAAAGGCACTGAAAACGCGCAGTTTTAGTTAGCCTACACTGGCATGATGAAGTGGCCACTGCCCACTCCATGGTCCGAGTGCGTTGATGAAACATACTATTTTGGAAAGCTAATGGCAGCACCTTTCCAGCGATATATACCACTTGGCCAGAATATTTTTCTAAAGTTACGAAAAAAGGCACTGAAAACGCGCAGTTTTAGTTAGCCTACACTGGCATGATGAAGTGGCCACTGCCCACTCCATGGTCCGAGTGCGTTGATGAAACTTACTATTTTGGAAAGCTAATGGCAGCACCTTTCCAGCGATATATACCACTTGGCCAGAATATTTTTCTAAAGTTACGAAAAAAGGCACTGAAAACGCGCAGTTTTAGTTAGCCTACACTGGCATGATGAAGTGGCCACTGCCCACTCCATGGTCCGAGTGCGTTGATGAAACTTACTATTTTGGAAAGCTAATGGCAGCACCTTTCCAGCGATATATACCACTTGGCCAGAATATTTTTCTAAAGTTACGAAAAAAGGCACTGAAAACGCGCAGTTTTAGTTAGCCTACACTGGCATGATGAAGTGGCCACTGCCCACTCCATGGTCCGAGTGCGTTGATGAAACTTACTATTTTGGAAAGCTAATGGCAGCACCTTTCCAGCGATATATACCACTTGGCCAGAATATTTTTCTAAAGTTACGAAAAAAGGCACTGAAAACGCGCATTTTTAGTTAGCCTACACTGGTATGATGAAGTGGCCACTGCCCACTCCATGGTCCGAGTGCGTTGATGAAACTTACTATTTTGGAAAGCTAATGGCAGCACCTTTCCAGCGATATATACCACTTGGCCAGAATATTTTTCTAAAGTTACGAAAAAAGGCACTGAAAACGCGCAGTTTTAGTTAGCCTACACTGGCATGATGAAGTGGCCACTGCCCACTCCATGGTCCGAGTGCGTTGATGAAACTTACTATTTTGGAAAGCTAATGGCAGCACCTTTCCAGCGATATATACCACTTGGCCAGAATATTTTTCTAAAGTTACGAAAAAAGGCACTGAAAACGCGCATTTTCAGTTAGCCTACACTGGTATGATGAAGTGGCCACTGCCCACTCCATGGTCCGAGTGCGTTGATGAAACTTACTATTTTGGAAAGCTAATGGCAGCACCTTTCCAGCGATATATACCACTTGGCCAGAATATTTTTCTAAAGTTACGAAAAAAGGCACTGAAAACGCGCAGTTTTAGTTAGCCTACACTGGCATGATGAAGTGGCCACTGCCCACTCCATGGTCCGAGTGCGTTGATGAAACTTACTATTTTGGAAAGCTAATGGCAGCACCTTTCCAGCGATATATACCACTTGGCCAGAATATTTTTCTAAAGTTACGAAAAAAGGCACTGAAAACGCGCAGTTCTAGTTAGCCTACACTGGCATGATGAAGTGGCCACTGCCCACTCCATGGTCCGAGTGCGTTGATGAAACTTACTATTTTGGAAAGCTAATGGCAGCACCTTTCCAGCGATATATACCACTTGGCCAGAATATTTTTCTAAAGTTACGAAAAAAGGCACTGAAAACGCGCAGTTTTAGTTAGCCTACACTGGCATGATGAAGTGGCCACTGCCCACTCCATGGTCCGAGTGCGTTGATGAAACTTACTATTTTGGAAAGCTAATGGCAGCACCTTTCCAGCGATATATACCACTTGGCCAGAATATTTTTCTAAAGTTACGAAAAAAGGCACTGAAAACGCGCGTTTTCAGTTAGCCTACACTGGTATGATGAAGTGGCCACTGCCCACTCCATGGTCCGAGTGCGTTGATGAAACTTACTATTTTGGAAAGCTAATGGCAGCACCTTTCCAGCGATATATACCACTTGGCCAGAATATTTTTCTAAAGTTACGAAAAAAGGCACTGAAAACGCGCAGTTTTAGTTAGCCTACACTGGCATGATGAAGTGGCCACTGCCCACTCCATGGTCCGAGTGCGTTGATGAAACTTACTATTTTGGAAAGCTAATGGTAGCACCTTTCCAGCGATATATACCACTTGGCCAGAATATTTTTCTAAAGTTACGAAAAAAGGCACTGAAAACGCGCAGTTTTTGTTAGCCTACACTGGCATGATGAAGTGGCCACTGCCCACTCCATGGTCCGAGTGCGTTGATGAAACTTACTATTTTGGAAAGCTAATGGCAGCACCTTTCCAGCGATATATACCACTTGGCCAGAATATTTTTCTAAAGTTACGAAAAAAGGCACTGAAAACGCGCAGTTTTAGTTAGCCTACACTGGCATGATGAAGTGGCCACTGCCCACTCCATGGTCCGAGTGCGTTGATGAAACTTACTATTTTGGAAAGCTAATGGCAGCACCTTTCCAGCGATATATACCACTTGGCCAGAATATTTTTCTAAAGTTACGAAAAAAGGCACTGAAAACGCGCAGTTTTAGTTAGCCTACACTGGCATGATGAAGTGGCCACTGCCCACTCCATGGTCCGAGTGCGTTGATGAAACTTACTATTTTGGAAAGCTAATGGCAGCACCTTTCCAGCGATATATACCACTTGGCCAGAATATTTTTCTAAAGTTACGAAAAAAGGCACTGAAAACGCGCAGTTTTAGTTAGCCTACACTGGCATGATGAAGTGGCCACTGCCCACTCCATGGTCCGAGTGCGTTGATGAAACTTACTATTTTGGAAAGCTAATGGCAGCACCTTTCCAGCGATATATACCACTTGGCCAGAATATTTTTCTAAAGTTACGAAAAAAGGCACTGAAAACGCGCAGTTTTAGTTAGCCTACACTGGCATGATGAAGTGGCCACTGCCCACTCCATGGTCCGAGTGCGTTGATGAAACTTACTATTTTGGAAAGCTAATGGCAGCACCTTTCCAGCGATATATACCACTTGGCCAGAATATTTTTCTAAAGTTACGAAAAAAGGCACTGAAAACGCGCATTTTCAGTTAGCCTACACTGGTATGATGAAGTGGCCACTGCCCACTCCATGGTCCGAGTGCGTTGATGAAACTTACTATTTTGGAAAGCTAATGGCAGCACCTTTCCAGCGATATATACCACTTGGCCAGAATATTTTTCTAAAGTTACGAAAAAAGGCACTGAAAACGCGCAGTTTTAGTTAGCCTACACTGGCATGATGAAGTGGCCACTGCCCACTCCATGGTCCGAGTGCGTTGATGAAACTTACTATTTTGGAAAGCTAATGGCAGCACCTTTCCAGCGATATATACCACTTGGCCAGAATATTTTTCTAAAGTTACGAAAAAAGGCACTGAAAACGCGCATTTTCAGTTAGCCTACACTGGTATGATGAAGTGGCCACTGCCCACTCCATGGTCCGAGTGCGTTGATGAAACTTACTATTTTGGAAAGCTAATGGCAGCACCTTTCCAGCGATATATACCACTTGGCCAGAATATTTTTCTAAAGTTACGAAAAAAGGCACTGAAAACGCGCATTTTCAGTTAGCCTACACTGGTATGATGAAGTGGCCACTGCCCACTCCATGGTCCGAGTGCGTTGATGAAACTTACTATTTTGGAAAGCTAATGGCAGCACCTTTCCAGCGATATATACCACTTGGCCAGAATATTTTTCTAAAGTTACGAAAAAAGGCACTGAAAACGCGCAGTTTTAGTTAGCCTACACTGGCATGATGAAGTGGCCACTGCCCACTCCATGGTCCGAGTGCGTTGATGAAACTTACTATTTTGGAAAGCTAATGGTAGCACCTTTCCAGCGATATATACCACTTGGCCAGAATATTTTTCTAAAGTTACGAAAAAAGGCACTGAAAACGCGCAGTTTTTGTTAGCCTACACTGGCATGATGAAGTGGCCACTGCCCACTCCATGGTCCGAGTGCGTTGATGAAACTTACTATTTTGGAAAGCTAATGGCAGCACCTTTCCAGCGATATATACCACTTGGCCAGAATATTTTTCTAAAGTTACGAAAAAAGGCACTGAAAACGCGCAGTTTTAGTTAGCCTACACTGGCATGATGAAGTGGCCACTGCCCACTCCATGGTCCGAGTGCGTTGATGAAACTTACTATTTTGGAAAGCTAATGGCAGCACCTTTCCAGCGATATATACCACTTGGCCAGAATATTTTTCTAAAGTTACGAAAAAAGGCACTGAAAACGCGCAGTTTTAGTTAGCCTACACTGGCATGATGAAGTGGCCACTGCCCACTCCATGGTCCGAGTGCGTTGATGAAACTTACTATTTTGGAAAGCTAATGGCAGCACCTTTCCAGCGATATATACCACTTGGCCAGAATATTTTTCTAAAGTTACGAAAAAAGGCACTGAAAACGCGCAGTTTTAGTTAGCCTACACTGGCATGATGAAGTGGCCACTGCCCACTCCATGGTCCGAGTGCGTTGATGAAACTTACTATTTTGGAAAGCTAATGGCAGCACCTTTCCAGCGATATATACCACTTGGCCAGAATATTTTTCTAAAGTTACGAAAAAAGGCACTGAAAACGCGCATTTTCAGTTAGCCTACACTGGTATGATGAAGTGGCCACTGCCCACTCCATGGTCCGAGTGCGTTGATGAAACTTACTATTTTGGAAAGCTAATGGCAGCACCTTTCCAGCGATATATACCACTTGGCCAGAATATTTTTCTAAAGTTACGAAAAAAGGCACTGAAAACGCGCATTTTCAGTTAGCCTACACTGGTATGATGAAGTGGCCACTGCCCACTCCATGGTCCGAGTGCGTTGATGAAACTTACTATTTTGGAAAGCTAATGGCAGCACCTTTCCAGCGATATATACCACTTGGCCAGAATATTTTTCTAAAGTTACGAAAAAAGGCACTGAAAACGCGCAGTTTTAGTTAGCCTACACTGGCATGATGAAGTGGCCACTGCCCACTCCATGGTCCGAGTGCGTTGATGAAACTTACTATTTTGGAAAGCTAATGGCAGCACCTTTCCAGCGATATATACCACTTGGCCAGAATATTTTTCTAAAGTTACGAAAAAAGGCACTGAAAACGCGCAGTTTTTGTTAGCCTACACTGGCATGATGAAGTGGCCACTGCCCACTCCATGGTCCGAGTGCGTTGATGAAACTTACTATTTTGGAAAGCTAATGGCAGCACCTTTCCAGCGATATATACCACTTGGCCAGAATATTTTTCTAAAGTTACGAAAAAAGGCACTGAAAACGCGCAGTTTTAGTTAGCCTACACTGGCATGATGAAGTGGCCACTGCCCACTCCATGGTCCGAGTGCGTTGATGAAACTTACTATTTTGGAAAGCTAATGGCAGCACCTTTCCAGCGATATATACCACTTGGCCAGAATATTTTTCTAAAGTTACGAAAAAAGGCACTGAAAACGCGCAGTTTTAGTTAGCCTACACTGGCATGATGAAGTGGCCACTGCCCACTCCATGGTCCGAGTGCGTTGATGAAACTTACTATTTTGGAAAGCTAATGGCAGCACCTTTCCAGCGATATATACCACTTGGCCAGAATATTTTTCTAAAGTTACGAAAAAAGGCACTGAAAACGCGCATTTTCAGTTAGCCTACACTGGTATGATGAAGTGGCCACTGCCCACTCCATGGTCCGAGTGCGTTGATGAAACTTACTATTTTGGAAAGCTAATGGCAGCACCTTTCCAGCGATATATACCACTTGGCCAGAATATTTTTCTAAAGTTACGAAAAAAGGCACTGAAAACGCGCAGTTTTAGTTAGCCTACACTGGCATGATGAAGTGGCCACTGCCCACTCCATGGTCCGAGTGCGTTGATGACACTTACTATTTTGGAAAGCTAATGGCAGCACCTTTCCAGCGATATATACCACTTGGCCAGAATATTTTTCTAAAGTTACGAAAAAAGGCACTGAAAACGCGCAGTTTTTGTTAGCCTACACTGGCATGATGAAGTGGCCACTGCCCACTCCATGGTCCGAGTGCGTTGATGAAACTTACTATTTTGAAAAGCTAATGGCAGCACCTTTCCAGCGATATATACCACTTGGCCAGAATATTTTTCTAAAGTTACGAAAAAAGGCACTGAAAACGCGCAGTTTTAGTTAGCCTACACTGGCATGATGAAGTGGCCACTGCCCACTCCATGGTCCGAGTGCGTTGATGAAACTTACTATTTTGGAAAGCTAATGGCAGCACCTTTCCAGCGATATATACCAATTGGCCAGAATATTTTTCTAAAGTTACGAAAAAAGGCACTGAAAACGCGCAGTTTTAGTTAGCCTACACTGGCATGATGAAGTGGCCACTGCCCACTCCATGGTCCGAGTGCGTTGATGAAACTTACTATTTTGGAAAGCTAATGGTAGAACCTTTCCAGCGATATATACCACTTGGCCAGAATATTTTTCTAAAGTTACGAAAAAAGGCACTGAAAACGCGCAGTTTTAGTTAGCCTACACTGGCATGATGAAGTGGCCACTGCCCACTCCATGGTCCGAGTGCGTTGATGAAACTTACTATTTTGGAAAGCTAATGGCAGCACCTTTCCAGCGATATATACCACTTGGCCAGAATATTTTTCTAAAGTTACGAAAAAAGGCACTGAAAACGCGCAGTTTTAGTTAGCCTACACTGGCATGATGAAGTGGCCACTGCCCACTCCATGGTCCGAGTGCGTTGATGAAACTTACTATTTTGGAAAGCTAATGGTAGAACCTTTCCAGCGATATATACCACTTGGCCAGAATATTTTTCTAAAGTTACGAAAAAAGGCACTGAAAACGCGCAGTTTTAGTTAGCCTACACTGGCATGATGAAGTGGCCACTGCCCACTCCATGGTCCGAGTGCGTTGATGAAACTTACTATTTTGGAAAGCTAATGGCAGCACCTTTCCAGCGATATATACCACTTGGCCAGAATATTTTTCTAAAGTTACGAAAAAAGGCACTGAAAACGCGCAGTTTTAGTTAGCCTACACTGGCATGATGAAGTGGCCACTGCCCACTCCATGGTCCGAGTGCGTTGATGAAACTTACTATTTTGGAAAGCTAATGGCAGCACCTTTCCAGCGATATATACCACTTGGCCAGAATATTTTTCTAAAGTTACGAAAAAAGGCACTGAAAATGCGCGTTTTCAGTTAGCCTACACTGGTATGATGAAGTGGCCACTGCCCACTCCATGGTCCGAGTGCGTTGATGAAACTTACTATTTTGGAAAGCTAATGGCAGCACCTTTCCAGCGATATATACCACTTGGCCAGAATATTTTTCTAAAGTTACGAAAAAAGGCACTGAAAACGCGCATTTTCAGTTAGCCTACACTGGTATGATGAAGTGGCCACTGCCCACTCCATGGTCCGAGTGCGTTGATGAAACTTACTATTTTGGAAAGCTAATGGCAGCACCTTTCCAGCGATATATACCACTTGGCCAGAATATTTTTCTAAAGTTACGAAAAAAGGCACTGAAAACGCGCAGTTTTAGTTAGCCTACACTGGCATGATGAAGTGGCCACTGCCCACTCCATGGTCCGAGTGCGTTGATGAAACTTACTATTTTGGAAATCTAATGGCAGCACCTTTCCAGCGATATATACCACTTGGCCAGAGTATTTTTCTAAAGTTACGAAAAAAGGCACTAAAAACGCGCAGTTTTAGTTAGCCTACACTGGCATGATGAAGTGGCCACTGCCCACTCCATGGTCCGAGTGCGTTGATGACACTTACTATTTTGGAAAGCTAATGGCAGCACCTTTCCAGCGATATATACCACTTGGCCAGAATATTTTTCTAAAGTTACGAAAAAAGGCACTGAAAACGCGCATTTTCAGTTAGCCTACACTGGTATGATGAAGTGGCCACTGCCCACTCCATGGTCCGAGTGCGTTGATGAAACTTACTATTTTGGAAAGCTAATGGCAGCACCTTTCCAGCGATATATACCACTTGGCCAGAATATTTTTCTAAAGTTACGAAAAAAGGCACTGAAAACGCGCAGTTTTAGTTAGCCTACACTGGCATGATGAAGTGGCCACTGCCCACTCCATGGTCCGAGTGCGTTGATGAAACTTACTATTTTGGAAAGCTAATGGCAGCACCTTTCCAGCGATATATACCACTTGGCCAGAATATTTTTCTAAAGTTACGAAAAAAGGCACTGAAAACGCGCAGTTTTAGTTAGCCTACACTGGTATGATGAAGTGGCCACTGCCCACTCCATGGTCCGAGTGCGTTGATGGAACTTACTATTTTGGAAAGCTAATGGCAGCACCTTTCCAGCGATATATACCACTTGGCCAGAATATTTTTCTAAAGTTACGAAAAAAGGCACTGAAAACGCGCAGTTTTAGATAGCCTACACTGGCATGATGAAGTGGCCACTGCCCACTCCATGGTCCGAGTGCGTTGATGAAACTTACTATTTTGGAAATCTAATGGCAGCACCTTTCCAGCGATATATACCACTTGGCCAGTATATTTTTCTAAAGTTACGAAAAAAGGCACTAAGAACGCGCAGATTTAGTTAGCCTACACTGGCATGATGAAGTGGCCACTGCCCACTCCATGGTCCGAGTGCGTTGATGAAACTTACTATTTTGGAAAGCTAATGGCAGCACCTTTCCAGCGATATATACCACTTGGCCAGAATATTTTTCTAAAGTTACGAAAAAAGGCACTGAAAACGCGCATTTTCAGTTAGCCTACACTGGTATGATGAAGTGGCCACTGCCCACTCCATGGTCCGAGTGCGTTGATGAAACTTACTATTTTGGAAAGCTAATGGCAGCACCTTTCCAGCGATATATACCACTTGGCCAGAATATTTTTCTAAAGTTACGAAAAAAGGCACTGAAAACACGCAGTTTTAGTTAGCCTACACTGGCATGATGAAGTGGCCACTACCCACTCCATGGTCCGAGTGCGTTGATGAAACTTACTATTTTGGAAAGCTAATGGCAGCACCTTTCCAGCGATATATACCACTTGGCCAGAATATTTTTCTAAAGTTACGAAAAAAGGCACTGAAAACGCGCAGTTTTAGTTAGCCTACACTGGCATGATGAAGTGGCCACTGCCCACTCCATGGTCCGAGTGCGTTGATGAAACTTACTATTTTGGAAAGCTAATGGCAGCACCTTTCCAGCGATATATACCACTTGGCCAGAATATTTTTCTAAAGTTACGAAAAAAGGCACTGAAAACGCGCATTTTCAGTTAGCCTACACTGGTATGATGAAGTGGCCACTGCCCACTCCATGGTCCGAGTGCGTTGATGGAACTTACTATTTTGGAAAGCTAATGGCAGCACCTTTCCAGCGATATATACCACTTGGCCAGAATATTTTTCTAAAGTTACGAAAAAAGGCACTGAAAACGCGCAGTTTTAGTTAGCCTACACTGGCATGATGAAGTGGCCACTGCCCACTCCATGGTCCGAGTGCGTTGATGAAACTTACTATTTTGGAAATCTAATGGCAGCACCTTTCCAGCGATATATACCACTTGGCCAGTATATTTTTCTAAAGTTACGAAAAAAGGCACTAAAAACGCGCAGTTTTAGTTAGCCTACACTGGCATGATGAAGAGGCCACTGCCCACTCCATGGTCCGAGTGCGTTGATGAAACTTACTATTTTGGAAAGCTAATGGCAGCACCTTTCCAGCGATATATACCACTTGGCCAGAATAATTTTCTAAAGTTACGAAAAAAGGCACTGAAAACGCGCAGTTTTAGTTAGCCTACACTGGCATGATGAAGTGGCCACTGCCCACTCCATGGTCCGAGTGCGTTGATGAAACATACTATTTTGGAAAGCTAATGGCAGCACCTTTCCAGCGATATATACCACTTGGCCAGAATATTTTTCTAAAGTTACGAAAAAAGGCACTGAAAACGCGCAGTTTTAGTTAGCCTACACTGGCATGATGAAGTGGCCACTGCCCACTCCATGGTCCGAGTGCGTTGATGAAACTTACTATTTTGGAAAGCTAATGGCAGCACCTTTCCAGCGATATATACCACTTGGCCAGAATATTTTTCTAAAGTTACGAAAAAAGGCACTGAAAACGCGCATTTTCAGTTAGCCTACACTGGTATGATGAAGTGGCCACTGCCCACTCCATGGTCCGAGTGCGTTGATGAAACTTACTATTTTGGAAAGCTAATGGCAGCACCTTTCCAGCGATATATACCACTTGGCCAGAATATTTTTCTAAAGTTACGAAAAAAGGCACTGAAAACGCGCAGTTTTAGTTAGCCTACACTGGCATGATGAAGTGGCCACTGCCCACTCCATGGTCCGAGTGCGTTGATGAAACTTACTATTTTGGAAAGCTAATGGCAGCACCTTTCCAGCGATATATACCACTTGGCCAGAATATTTTTCTAAAGTTACGAAAAAAGGCACTGAAAACGCGCATTTTCAGTTAGCCTACACTGGTATGATGAAGTGGCCACTGCCCACTCCATGGTCCGAGTGCGTTGATGAAACTTACTATTTTGGAAAGCTAATGGCAGCACCTTTCCAGCGATATATACCACTTGGCCAGAATATTTTTCTAAAGTTACGAAAAAAGGCACTGAAAACGCGCATTTTCAGTTAGCCTACACTGGTATGATGAAGTGGCCACTGCCCACTCCATGGTCCGAGTGCGTTGATGAAACTTACTATTTTGGAAAGCTAATGGCAGCACCTTTCCAGCGATATATACCACTTGGCCAGAATATTTTTCTAAAGTTACGAAAAAAGGCACTGAAAACGCGCAGTTTTAGTTAGCCTACACTGGCATGATGAAGTGGCCACTGCCCACTCCATGGTCCGAGTGCGTTGATGAAACTTACTATTTTGGAAAGCCAATGGTAGCACCTTTCCAGCGATATATACCACTTGGCCAGAATATTTTTCTAAAGTTACGAAAAAAGGCACTGAAAACGCGCAGTTTTTGTTAGCCTACACTGGCATGATGAAGTGGCCACTGCCCACTCCATGGTCCGAGTGCGTTGATGAAACTTACTATTTTGGAAAGCTAATGGCAGCACCTTTCCAGCGATATATACCACTTGGCCAGAATATTTTTCTAAAGTTACGAAAAAAGGCACTGAAAACGCGCAGTTTTAGTTAGCCTACACTGGCATGATGAAGTGGCCACTGCCCACTCCATGGTCCGAGTGCGTTGATGAAACTTACTATTTTGGAAAGCTAATGGCAGCACCTTTCCAGCGATATATACCACTTGGTCAGAATATTTTTCTAAAGTTACGAAAAAAGGCACTGAAAACGCGCAGTTTTAGTTAGCCTACACTGGCATGATGAAGTGGCCACTGCCCACTCCATGGTCCGAGTGCGTTGATGAAACTTACTATTTTGGAAAGCTAATGGCAGCACCTTTCCAGCGATATATACCACTTGGCCAGAATATTTTTCTAAAGTTACGAAAAAAGGCACTGAAAACGCGCATTTTCAGTTAGCCTACACTGGTATGATGAAGTGGCCACTGCCCACTCCATGGTCCGAGTGCGTTGATGAAACTTACTATTTTGGAAAGCTAATGGCAGCACCTTTCCAGCGATATATACCACTTGGCCAGAATATTTTTCTAAAGTTACGAAAAAAGGCACTGAAAACGCGCAGTTTTAGTTAGCCTACACTGGCATGATGAAGTGGCCACTGCCCACTCCATGGTCCGAGTGCGTTGATGAAACTTACTATTTTGGAAAGCTAATGGTAGAACCTTTCCAGCGATGTATACCACTTGGCCAGAATATTTTTCTAAAGTTACGAAAAAAGGCACTGAAAACGCGCAGTTTTTGTTAGCCTACACTGGCATGATGAAGTGGCCACTGCCCACTCCATGGTCCGAGTGCGTTGATGAAACTTACTATTTTGAAAAGCTAATGACAGCACCTTTCCAGCGATATATACCACTTGGCCAGAATATTTTTTTAAGTTACGAAAAAATGCACTGAAAACGCGCAGTTTTAGTTAGCCTACACTGGCATGATGAAGTGGCTACTGCCCACTCCATGGTCCGAGTGCGTTGATGAAACTTACCATTCTGGAAAGCTAATGTCAGCACCTTTCCAGCGATATATACCACTTGGCCAGAATATTTTTCTAAAGTTACGAAAAAAGGCACTGAAAACGCGCAGTTTTAGTTAGCCTACACTGGCATGATGAAGTGGCCACTGCCCACTCCATGGTCCGAGTGCGTTGATGAAACTTACCATTCTGGAAAGCTAATGGCAGCACCTTTCCAGCGATATATACCACTTGGCCAGAATATTTTTCTAAAGTTACGAGAAAAGGCACTGAGAACGCCCGTGTTTAGTTAGCCTACACTAGCATGATGAAGTGGCCACTGCCCACTCCATGGTCCGAGTGCGTTGATGAAACTTACTATTTTGGAAAGCTAATGGCAGCACCTTTCCAGCGATATATGCCACTTGGCTAGAATATTTTTCTAAAGTTACGAAAAAATGCACTGAAAACGCGCATTTTCAGTTAGCCTACACTGGCATGATGAAGTGGCCACTGCCCATTCCATGGTCCGAGTGCGTTGATGAAACTTACTATTTTGGAAAGCTAACGGCAGCACCTTTCCAGCGATATATTCCACTTAGCCAGAATATTTTTCTAAAGTTACGCAAAAACGCACTGGAAACGCGCATTTTTAGTTAGCCTACATTGGCATGATGAAGTGGCCACTGCCCACTCCATGGTCCGAGTGCGTTGATGAAACTTCCTATTTTGGAAAGCTAATGGCAGCACCTTTCCAGCGATATATACCACTTGGCCAGAATATTTTTCTAAAGTTACGAAAAAAGGCACTGAAAAGGCGCATTCTTAGTTAGCCTACACTGGCATGATGAAGTGGCCACTACCCACTCCATGCTCCGAGTGCGTTGATGAAACTTACCATTTTGGAAAGCTAATGGCAGCACCTCTCCAGCGATATATGCCACTTGGCCAGAATATTTTTCTAAAGTTACGAAAAAAGGCACTGAAAACACGCAGTTTTAGTTAGCCTAC
This sequence comes from Sicus ferrugineus, assembly GCA_922984085.1. Taxonomy (NCBI): domain Eukaryota; kingdom Metazoa; phylum Arthropoda; class Insecta; order Diptera; family Conopidae; genus Sicus; species Sicus ferrugineus. The sequence continues at coordinate 9,006,986 of OV277354.1, forward strand.
ACTGGCATGATGAAGTGGCTACTGCCCACTCCATGGTCCGAGTGCGTTGATGAAACTTACCATTCTGGAAAGCTAATGTCAGCACCTTTCCAGCGATATATACCACTTGGCCAGAATATTTTTCTAAAGTTACGAAAAAAGGCACTGAAAACGCGCAGTTTTAGTTAGCCTACACTGGCATGATGAAGTGGCCACTGCCCACTCCATGGTCCGAGTGCGTTGATGAAACTTACCATTCTGGAAAGCTAATGGCAGCACCTTTCCAGCGATATATGCCACTTGGCTAGAATATTTTTCTAAAGTTACGAAAAAAGGTACTGAAAACGCGCATTTTTAGTTAGCCTACACTGGCATGATGAAGTGGTCACTGCCCACTCCATGGTCCGAGTGCGTTGATGAAACTTACTATTTTGGAAAGCTAATGGCAGCACCTTTCCAGCGATATATTCCGCTTAGCCAGAATATTTTTCTAAAGTTACGCAAAAACGCACTGAAAACGCGCATATTTAGTTAGCCTACACTGGCATGATGAAGTGGCCACTGCCCACTCCATGGTCCGAGTGCGTTGATGAAACTTACTATTTTGGAAAGCTAATGGCAGCACCTTTCCAGCGATATATGCCACTTAGCCAGAATATTTTTCTAAAGTTACGCAAAAACGCACTGAAAACGCGCATTTTTAGTTAGCCTACACTGGCATGATGAAGTGGCCACTGCCCACTCCATGGTCCGAGTGCGTTGATGAAACTTACTATTTTGGAAAGCTAATGGCAGCACCTTTCCAGCGATATATGCCACTTAGCCAGAATATTTTTCTAAAGTTACGCAAAAACGCACTGAAAACGCGCATTTTTAGTTAGCCTACACTGGCATGATGAAGTGGCCACTGCCCACTCCATGGTCCGAGTGCGTTGATGAAACTTACCATTCTGGAAAGCTAATGTCAGCACCTTTCCAGCGATATATACCACTTGGCCAGAATATTTTTCTAAAGTTACGAAAAAAGGCACTGAAAACGCGCAGTTTTAGTTAGCCTACACTGGCATGATGAAGTGGCCACTGCCCACTCCATGGTCCGAGTGCGTTGATGAAACTTACTATTTTGGAAAGCTAATGGCAGCACCTTTCCAGCGATATATTCCACTTAGCCAGAATATTTTTCTAAAGTTACGCAAAAACGCACTGAAAACGCGCATTTTTAGTTAGCCTACACTGGCATGATGAAGTGGCCACTGCCCACTCCATGGTCCGAGTGCGTTGATGAAACTTACTATTTTGGAAAGCTAATGGCAGCACCTTTCCAGCGATATATGCCACTTAGCCAGAATATTTTTCTAAAGTTACGCAAAAACGCACTGAAAACGCGCATTTTTAGTTAGCCTACACTGGCATGATGAAGTGGCCACTGCCCACTCCATGGTCCGAGTGCGTTGATGAAACTTACCATTCTGGAAAGCTAATGGCAGCACCTTTCCAGCGATATATTCCACTTAGCCAGAATATTTTTCTAAAGTTACGCAAAAACGCACTGAAAACGCGCATTTTTAGTTAGCCTACACTGGCATGATGAAGTGGCCACTGCCCACTCCATGGTCCGAGTGCGTTGATGAAACACTAACCTAGTTGGAATCATTCCCGATGATTTTCGACGCCTTGTTGTGCTTTTCGTTTATTCGCAAAAGAATTGTTTTCGTTTGTTCGTTTGTTTTCATTAACAAATCTGCAATCTTTTCATTTTACTCTCAAAGAACACAAAAAAAACTCAATTAGTAACCCAGACACATAACCAACCTAGCAACCAACCTACCAACCTAGCAACCAACCCACCAAATCAAGTCTACTATTAAACCAACCTACCAAATCAAGTCTAACTAACAGCCAACCTACCAACCAGCTTGCTAGTCAGTCTATCCACCAATCACGTAGTCAGAAACCATCTAGACCAACCAACCAACTAACCGACCATAAAAACCGTCCGTCCAACCTTTCATACAAACCTCCCAACCAAACTTTTATATGAAGTAACCTATCAACCAACATAACATTTTTTCCAAAACCAAGACCAATCTACTTTCCAATTATTTTATTCAACCATAAAACCTTTCAACTTGACTGCCAAACAAGCAATCTACCGAACTTCTAAACTATCTTTCGAAGTTTGGGAGATTTAAACCTTTAAATCAACCAACCTCCAAACTTACCAAGCATTCAATTAACATTCCAATATTCCAGACCAACAAACTAACACTCCAACTTACCTTCCAAGTTGTGTCCCATTAGCCAACTAAAAATAATCAACCAACCTGCCAACCAACCTATCAATTGAAGAACCTATCAATTGAAAAACCTATCAATCTTGAAACTGTGCAACCCCTCAATTTAGAGATCAACTGATGACAAATCTATAAAAACCAACCTTATCCGCCCAACCCGCTATTAGCCAACCCATATTTGCAGGTCTCTCAATAGGCCGTTCGCGGACCATTACCGGTCTAGAAGGAAATTTTATAGCGCCGAAAAAATCACCTAGATTACCGATTTAAAAACTGTAAAAATATAAATAAAAGTTGTGTTTATGCAGTAAAATTAATCAGGATTTTTTTCGCAACAAGAAAAGAATTTCACTTGAAAAGAAAATTATAATACGTCAAATCGAAGAAATTAATTTTCCGCGCACGTAAGTGGTTCAGCGAGCGCCCTCTCTAGCCGGCAAATTAATTGCACAAATCGCTCGATGGCTCGCCTCCAAGTGGGTCGGTCGGTCGGTCGATGTACGAAGTATGATGAACGCCGTCAGAGAGCGTGTGGTGGTGTTGGTGGTGGCGGTGGTGTTGATGTTGATGTTGATTTTGATGCACTACTTCTGCTGCTCGTAGTGAGACTTCCGGTGCGACCCAGTTTCAGCGTCCCAAAGGCGAAATGGCACAAAACCTGGCTTCATTTAATTTTTATTCAAAGTTGACAGCTTCTCAGCTGGCAGGGTAGCTGAAGTTGGTAGCCACTTTTAAAAGCCGGATAATTAAAATCTGTATCAAGGCTGGAGCTAAACGTTTATTTCGAAGTGGAAAGTTAATTAAATCTGGTTTGGATGTAACTGATATTGAGGATTTATTGTAACTGATATTTGAGAACGATATTTCGAGAGATGAAGTGAAAGCTGACCGTTATATAATACTTAAATATACACAATATATAATATTGAAAATTACAAAAAATTCACATAAGAAAATAGGAATATTTGAACGCAGCTGAATGTTTTCAAACATCTGATAAAGCAAAGAAATTTAAAAAAAGTCTTTTTGACTTCAGATTAAATCATATTGAATTCTTATTTACTTTTTAGTATTTTCACGCTAATTTATTTGATAAGTTTTACTTAATAAAAGTGTAATTTATGTCACTAATAAATTAACTTTTATTGATATATTTTATCGTATTTATTTCTTTCTATTTTTTTTATTATTATTGCATTCATTTCTTTTAATATCTTTGCAATTAATTCTCTTCTTGTGTGTAACTAATGGAAATATTTTCGAGCATTTTCTAGCCTTGCTATTTTTAAAATAAACTCGCTAAAATTAAAAATATAAAAAATAAAATTAGAAAAATAAAAAACCGCCAAAACATGGAAAAAGAAAATTAAAAACAGAAATGGATTTGGAGCACAAAATAGATTCAGTTGATAATTATTTTAATTAAGCGTCAAAATTATTATAAGCGAAGACGAAATTTAAAAAAATACAAATCTTTGAAAAGTGACGCAAGCGTTTAAATGAAAACGACGAAATCTTACGAATCATATTTAAAATTAAAATGTTATTTTTGTATGATGGGATGTTAGGAGATAAAATATTATTGATGAGATAAAATATTATTTCTATATGATGAGGAAGCATGAAGAAAAGAGTAAAAAAGAAAAAACATACAAATTAATCTAAAATTTTCTATTTATTAATGTTACGAGAAACTTCAATATTATTTAAAGATTTTTTTGGATTTACAAAGAAATCTATAAAAAGAGAAAAAATTCATTAAATGAGAATTAGAATGTAGATCTGAAATTGATAATGCTCACATTTTTATTAGCTTTATATTGTAACCTATTTAGAATATGAACGAAAAATTTAATTATAAAGGTGTTTGGCGTGTTTAAAAATAGATTTCAATCTTGGTGCCAAAAGATGAAGAAATAGTTTGTAAGTATAGCTATTAAATAACAAAAAATAAGATAATAAGCAAGTACGCGTAGATGAATATTTTGAAGATTTTATCTAAAAACTTATTTTTTATAAAATTCGCTAAAAATTGCGCAAGCAAATAAGTTTAAAAATGCTTACAGCACTTTGATGCAATATAATAATATTTATTTAATTTACATTTTACAGCACTCATTAGAAGAGTTCAATTAAATTAACACATTTTAAAGCATCGAGTTTACACCAACCAGTCTTCACTCCGCTCGCTGCACTCTTCCTGCCACTTCAATGAATGCTTCAACGCCACTTCTGCCTGCAATCATTTGCATTAACAGCTACCACCACCTACTTTTCAAACCAAGCGAAAAATATTCATTTAATAAATGCGAGATCCGTATCAGTAGAATAAAATGTGGTATTAAAATATAACCAAAATCATCCATCCCACCGTATAAAATAAAATTTCAGCAAAAGCCACACACTGGAGTTGAAGCGAAAATTCCAATAAAATGCCATTGAAATTAATGTTTAACGATATATTTATTGTTTTAGCATGCATCAGTTAATTGCATTACTTGCAATTGCTAATTGCTGTCTAAATAATGTTAATAAATTATAACTTTTTTGGGCAAACAAAGCATATTTATTGTTATTATACGCTTATTTGAAATAAAAATTGTATCCGTTGCAAAACTCTTGGATAAATTTTATTATAACGTAATTTTTACGATTTACAAGGCGTTACTTTATGGCTTCCAAATCTACTCACTTCTTCTTCAGTACTCTTGTAGTGTTGAAATTTTTATTATCGTATTTCAAGATTTTTGTTACTAGCTGTTGCTTCATAAAAACTTTTTTATGGTTTTCTTCATTAAATTCGTGCGAAATGTCAAACTTACCACTTGGCTGATAAATGAGTTAAAAACACAATAGCATTTTTGTGAAAACGAGATCTTATGTACACTTTATTCTTATAAATGAATAAATAAAATTAATAAAATATACACTTTGGTGTGCCGAATTCAGAACTGTTAATAGAATTCCCTTTGTTTTATATTTCTATACATTTCGCGGTAGTGATTTCATATTCGACAATACAAGTTTTGTAGTTCGTCAAGTTCTCGAATTATACATTATTTGTTATAATGTTATAATAAAAAAATTGAACTCAGTATAAGAAAATTTATGAAAACCTGCTGCTACTTCTTCACTGCAGGCATATTTTTCTTGAAGGCCTATATAGAAAATTTTGAATATGGTAAAAAATTTAATTTTTCGTTATTTTAACCTTCAATCACCCGAATTATTGACATGCTACGAAAGTTGTATTAGAGTTACAGCTTCAGCACATCAATATATGTGAGAAATCGCCCCATATTCTACAAATTTATATTGTAAAATTTAAGATTTCTGTTGAATTTATAATTTCGCCTTTATAACGTTCCCTTCAACTTTTTACATCAGTTGCTTACATCAGAAAACTCGGGATGGATCATTTCAATATTATTTGCAGTACATCATAATTACTTTCTCATAAAGAAAACAATAATAACGCAAATTGTGTTGTCTGCGAGGACGATACTTTGCAGATTCTTTCATTTTCAATAAAAGAATGCACATGAGTACATATATCCGCTATAAAACTATAAAGTCAGTCATTACCAATAAAAAGAAACTCATATAAAAACGATACAACTTGCATTACAAATTCTCGAGGCAAAATAAAAGTAAATTTATTTCATACTTTTTTACGCTTTTTATGTGTTTCGTTTTTTATTCGTTGAAATAACTTTTCAGGGACTTCTTTGTGTAATATTTTTAAATTAATTATTATTATTAACTTCTTTTCGTTATTAAATTCTTATATAATCTACAAGTTTATTGTATTTTCCATTGCTTTTCTAATTTTTAGCGTCGCGCATCACGACGCGCTTCCTTGAGACGCGGTTCGATTTCTGCTCTACCGCAAAAGTCCACCGAAATACCGTGGGACCTACTGGAGCGCCTCTTCATGCCGTTCCTCTTCTGTCATGAGGCTGCCATGATAATCACAACACTGTTGCACGTCCTCAGTATTTCCAGCATTTCCACGTTTGCTGTGTTCGTTTGGTTCGCCCTGTCGACGGTCGGTGCCGTGCTTTGCTATCATTTTGTCAAGGTAAGTGATTTTCTTTAGTCTCTAGTGATATTTTCAAAGCGGTTTCCAAACGATTTTAATCAGCGTCAGGTTTGACAAACTTTGAGTATTTATTTTATTGTTTTTGTCCATATTTAGGGTTTTATTTCACTTTAATTCATTATGATTGGATCATTTATTTCATTCTTAATGACATCATTAATTATCACACATACTTATTTATGATTATATAAGTACATATGTACTAAATATTTACAAAATTTAAACCCCTAAGACTTTCAGAAAACTCATAAAAGCCAATAAAACCTTTAATAATATTAAATAAGTTATAAAAACACTAAAGCATGCTTGAGAATGGTATAAAATTCGAAAAAGCAAGTCAGAGTGCAATTGGTGAGTGCGCTTTCCTTCCTGTATTCTATTTCTACTTGGCGCCCATCCTTCCCCTCATCCTTCCCGCCACCCCGACGATTCTTTCCCAAACAACAAATTATTGCAGGCACGAAAGTTGAGAGGCGTATAAAAAGGATGAGTTGGCATTTCTTTTTAAGTCAACTCAGGTAAACAATAACAATACGAAACAAAAATTATAGCAACAATAACAACAACGAGTAACAGCATGAAAATAAAAGCACCATAACGACAAAAGTAAAACAATAAAGTGAACAAAGCATTGAAAAACATAAAGAACGAACCACGAAGACACAGAACAATAAAAGAGGTTGAAAAACACAAAAATAAAGGAGAAAAATTGCTTTTAAAAACCACATTGGCAGAGGAGAAGACTGGCAACATTATTGCCACTGGGCGTTCGTAGGAATTTTCATGGTGCTTAAAAGAGGACCTTTCTTCCTTCTTTACTCCTTTCTTCGCCACTCTTCCTCACCTTGCTTCATCCGTACCCCCGTCGCCCATCGTGTCGCTTCCACCACCAACACCAGCCAACCGTCTTTAATAACAGCAACAGGAAAAAAGCGGAAAATCCTTTCCGGTTTTTGTTCAGCTTACTTTCGATTGTGTGTTCGCTCTTTTCTTCCTGTCAACTTTAAGTTAATGTTAAATTGTGAAGGAAGAGGAACAAGCATAGCAGCAGCAGCAACAGCCCGAGCATAAAACTGTGTAATGAAGTTAAAAAGAAAAAAATCAATAGACTTACAAAAAACAATACAATGTTTTCACTCAAATTTTAGGTGTAGAAAATAATAACATTAAATTAGAGAATTAAATTAGATTCGATTTATAGGAATCCAAAAATGCAAAGATAATTTCAGTTAATCAGTTTCTACTATCGCAAATGTGTCGCTCGGTATTTCTACTGTGACGTCAACAGGTCGTTCGGTATTTCTGCTGTAGATTAAATAGGTCTCTCGGTTTTACTTCTATAACGTGTATGGATAACTCGATATTTCTACGGTAGCGTGAAGGGCGACCCATTTCTATCGCTGTAAATGGGTCGCTCAGTATTTTTATTATCGTGAATGGCTCACTTGTTGTTCCTTCCGCCTCGACCCGCTACGCCTTGACTGGACTCGGAAGCGATTAACGATATTCCACTTTCCTGAAGAATTTTGTCTACGGAACGATAACTAAAAAAGGAACCTGAGAAGTAAATACGAAAAACCACCCATAATACGCAGGTGTATGAGATCTTAATTTTGTTAATTATCAAATGATATCAGAGAAACCAACATGAAATGAACTAAAACAGCAGAAGAAGTAAGTAAGATGAAGAGTGACGAGGAGGAGGAGGAGGAGGAGGAGGAGGAGGAGGAGGGAGTGAAAAATGTAAAAGAAAATCACGGTAGGAGTTCCGCAGCGAGCATATATTCCACAGGTTGCCCAGATAGCCTTAGCGAATAAAGTCATACATTTTATTTTCTTTTTATTAACACGTAAGCATTGTCTCATCTGTACATACAAACATACACCTGTATCTGAATCAGTATATATGTATAGATAAGGTCACAACACAAGAGAACCTTGAAATCAACGCATTTATATACAGCACGATCTCGAAGTAAGAAGTTTGTACTCCTTGTACCGCATAACAAATAAGTGAACCTAAAAATAGCCGCAGCCTTAGCTCGATATTAACCACGTATACGTTGTTCATGCTTAGTACATCAGGCTCAACATTCTCCTCTCTCTCTCACCTTCAACGTCTGCGTCTTCATTTTAACACCGAAATGTTGCCTTGAAATTATCAGGTTTGGTTTGTTCAGCGACTCAGCTAATTTTTCAGGAAGCTGCTGTGAGCTTCTTCAACTTCCTTGTGAAGAACCTAAAAATAGCTGTAGAATGATGTTTCCATGCTCTATGAAATTCCGGCCTTTATGTCGGCCCGTATCTCTCTACGTGCTTGTGAGCAGACCACCTTTAATGCCAGCATGACTCCCTCTGCTTGCTTGCTTGCTTACTTTTCAAATTCCGAACACACTTCCGCGCTGTCAGACAGCTTTAATGTTTCCTCCACCCCCCCCCCCCCCCAACTGTTCATTCGCGTTCACCCGCTTCCACTGATTGCCGAACAATCCGTCTGCCCCTTTGCTCGCTCTGCCATTCTACCTGCCTGACTTCCTGTCTGCCCTCCTCAAAATCTGCCCGTTTACTTTTCCCACCCGCTTGTCTGCCTGCTCCCCACCTATTTGCTCACCCACATTTCCGCCTATCCGAACTCCTTCAAGTCTGTCTTCTCTCGCCTAGCGTTCCACCCATCATCAGCCCGCGTGCTAGAATCTCCGCAACCTTGTAGAGAACAAAAGTTACGTTTATGAATAACAAAATTGTTCTTTTCTGTCCTGACATGCTTCATATACTTGTTTTCTACGATTTGACGTTTTATTATCTTCAACTTTTCTCTTATTTTTATACTATTTTTATTTAACTTTTTATGGTACACCTAAAATGGTTAACTTAGCCTAAAATGGTTAACCCAGCTTACACATCAAATGTTTTGCGTGTTCGGAAGCTAATTTGAAGAAACGACTCAATTGTTGTGGTTTTGAGGAAATTGGTTTTGAGGGAAGCTTTTTTTAAAGCTGACCCAACATGTTGGGTCAATTTTCTATTTTGACATAAACCTTTCCTGTTTATTTTTCATTTCACATTAATATTTGTCGCAATATTGTAATATTTCATTAAATTTCAATCTTGTTTTGTTAAGCACATGCAAATTTTCATCATCTGTCCGCCAACTGCTCTCGTAAGCTTTCAACATCCTTCCTCATCCTCTGAAATGAGTACAGGACAAGAGTGAGCATAAAGTTACGAAGGGGAAAATAATAAAAATCCTTTAAAACTTTAATTATAACTCGAAATACTATATATACCGAAAAATACAATATATACCGGAACTTACTTGTATAATTGTTCGTTTTATCAAGCAGTCCACTTTCTTTCCCACAGAAATCTGGTTCAGTCTCCGTACTTAATTAGTTTTCGAGATAAACAGAAAGATAGCAATTTCATTTCATGCTTCCTGCCTCTTCTGGAATTTCGTTTATTGTATGAAAGTGTTCGTATGCGTTTATGGTATACACACTCACGCATACATACTCGCAAGCGAACTCACATATGGAGTACGAGAAACGTTACAACTGAGTGGTCCTTGCCTGCCAGTAAGCTGACATTTAACGAATGGGGTCCCTTAAGGACTTTATAGTTGAGAGGTGTGTGTTAATTGATCACTCTCACATACACCCACGCTAAAACACACACACACACACACACACACAAGCATCGCACAGCAAACAGGCACACAAATTGGTATGTGAGAAAAAAACCGGAACTTTTCCAAGTTCCAGACGTAATCTCGTTCCAGATCGAGATTAAATTACGCAAATTTGTAGTATTTTTTAAATTGCAAAATTTTAAGCAATAAAATAAATATCAATAACATTTTTACAATACAATATTATTAGATATTATGGAATCGGAGCTGTAGAGATAAAATATAAATGCAAACAGAAGTACAAACTACTCGATTACAATTACCTTTAACTTTTATTTGAAATGCTGTAGATTAATTTAAATACTGCAAGTACAAATACTAAGTATCTTATAATTATAGATCTAAGTATTTTATAATTATATCAAAGTATTTGAAATCTTGTAAATTTCTTTAAATACTGTAAATACAAAAACCATTACAGTTGCAAGTATTTTAAAAGTAGTATTAAGTACAAGTGCTTAGTATTCGTATTTGCATTACAACTAACTAATTATTGTACAATTTGATACAAGTAACAAATTCAAGTATTCAATATTAAATACGCTAATTGCAATTACCTTCAAGTAATTGAGAGATATTACAGGGTCTTTCAACAAGCGGTGTAATTTGAAATCAACCGAAATAATTTTTTACAACTCTGAAATGGTCCACATAAATCACAACCACAACTCTCACCTCAAAATTGGCTACTTTGAATGCCCCGTACCGAGTGTCCTATCATCGTCCTTGCCATGCAAATATGCACTGTCGACGGCATCCGAGTGATTTGTGATTATTTCGAGCACGTTATTTTGCTCGGATGACGGAAAGGTCGAATTGATTACTGATTTCCTCGTCAACAAAATGACAACAACAACTGCAAAAATTAACACGATTAATCAAAATACATGCCATGAATGGACCAATTTTAGCAACGAATATGGCGTTGCACGCCGTGTGTTTGTGTGTATATGATAAAAATGTTGGTGTTGTTGTTGTTTCTGGTTTTTCGTGTTTGAGCGGCTATGAAAAACCAATAGGAATGCAAATTGCTTTCAATGCAAATTGGTTTCAATGCAAATTGTGTGCACACTTTTAGCCGGAACGTTATAAGCATTTGCAGCACAGCTGGAATGCATTCAAGCCTTAATTTAGTGTGAACCAGCCATTTGAGCAAATAATGAGCGACTGTGAGATGACTTGAAATTGCATGAAAGAACTTGTGTTCGATTGCCCGTTAGAGCCACTTAAATTGAATGAAATTCTGGTCAGAGATTGTGGTTCGCTATCAACTCGTCCGGCTATTGCGTGAATGATATGTGTGTATGGATGATTGTGCGTGTGTGAGCGTGTGTGTGCGTGTGTGTGTGCGTGTGTGTGTGCGCGTGTGCGTGTGTACAAAGAATACATTAGAGTGTTCAGAGTGAAAAAATGGTTATTTTCACTCATCGCTTGGCACGCAATTAATCACAAAACCGGACATTAATTAATTAAACAGAGAGAAGAGCTATAAAAGTCCAGATATGTAGTCCAGCAACAACAAGAACCACAGCACGGCGAGTTGTTTTATTATCAAACATTTCTACAATATCAACGTGATTAAAGGCAAAAATCACGCTTATTGCAATTTCTTTCCTTAGTGTGCTTCATTTTAACTTTATTTTAATAGAAATGATATTATTTATTGTTAGTAGTTCACTCTCCGTGTCTCCGGTGGTTTCTTTGATGTGTTGTTGTTGTTGTTATTATTGTTGCATAACAAGATTTATGAATTGTTTTTCATTTCGGAAACCCCAAAAAAAACTTTTCATTCACCTCAAAACGCACGTAAACATGTTTTCTTTAAACGCAGCATTTTCTCGTTCTCTTTACTCAATTTATGGTTAAATTTATTTTATTTTTCTCGGTTTTTTCCCTCTTTTGCTTTATTTATTTGTAACGATTTTGTATTTTGCTGTTTGAGAAGAAGTTAGGGATGGAAAGTTTCATGGCAACATAAAGTGAAAAATGTAACGCATTTTCCGACTTTTTTTTCAAAAACTACTAATTTTGTGTGAGTTAAAAACATCACTAGAAATTCCTCAGCCACAAGCAGCAACATTGATGCACTTTAAATACCCTGGAGAAAGTTTTAGTTTCGAGTTCGTTGTAAGGAAACTGAAAAACGGAAGAGGTGGCGGGACATGAAAGGAGGAGAAAGAGGGGGGCTATTGGCAGGAAACAAGGAGCATCGTTAAGGCTGCACGCTCACACCCACACGCAAGTAAAGCGTCAATGCTACCGCGTTAAGCTGCGGCTTCCGATGCACTTGCGGCTGCTGCAACATAAAACCAACTTGTGACAGGACAACGTAAACGACAACTTAAGTGTAGCAACGGAGAACAGCCAACTACAGCAACTACTACGAAAACAACAACAACAACATAAACAGCAACATCAACAACAACAACAACAACAACAACACCAATATAAAGCTACACTGGCTTGCCATCAGTGTGGGGATTCAAGGGGGAATTTAAAGGGTTTGAAACCCGATTAACAATTTCTTTAAAAATCTGGAATCCACTTTTGTGATTATAATAATAATGTTTTCTAATAATTGACGTAAAGACTTTTTCTGTGTGATAATAAAAAATAAATATAAATAAATAAAATCTAGCATAAATACCGAAAATTCTAATATAAAATCAAAGAATTCATCCCACCAAACGTATTTTATAAATTAAAATTATAAAAAATAAGTATAAGAAAAGTACAATAATCTAAATATAATATGAATTAGAAGAAAATATACTCAAATAATCATTGAATTCATCTTGAAGTGTCGTAGAAACTTTCCTTCTTAACAGATTTTTTGATCCACCTCTGCCTGTCATACAAAATCACTGCAACCACAACGCGGCTTGCAATGCTGCGTTTAGTTCTCGGCTTGCAATGCTGCGTTGTCGGCCATCGCAGCAGCTGCTACCACTGCATCATTTATAGTTACATGCAGAAATATCTGGCCAACCAATTCAGTGCCTGGCTTCTTAATTCAACGTTCATCCTTAATTCAAAAACGTTCTCGGATCGTCTTGCATTTCAGTAGTTATTTACAATTTTAGGAACACAAAATTTAAATTGCTTATCGTTTAAGTTCTTTCATTATTCCATTATTACATCTAGAAATAAATCCGTCAGTTTCCCGCAACTAAAATCGGTGGGGATGCTGAGATCTCAAAATAGAAACCCCTAAAATCGGTCCATTCAAATTATTAAGCGAAGTTATCTCTTCTTCCCAGTACCGGTCTCTGGTTTTCGCTGTTCTTATAAAGTTTATTTTTATCTGTCTCTTCTTATTAATTGTTGTTTTTAATATTTTATTATCGATATATCATCATTTTTTTCGCTACTCAGACCGTTGTGCATTTTTCATTTCTTTAATGATTGATTTTCTGTTGATATCTTCGTTTTTATTGACCGTCCTGCGACCAATTTGACAGCCCATCGAGGTGGTGAAAACCTCGATATTAACATCAATAAGCGAATGAAACTAAATATTTCAATCTGGAGCGGAATGAATGATTGTACGATTGAAAGCAAATGAAACGAATGCACGACTCGGTTGACATCGAATATCGACCCAGAAATTTAGAAGAGTATTTTATACGCTGTTGAATCAACTGAAACATAAACATTTTGGCGTTATTATATTGAATTTAATTTAACTAAATTTTAATTTAAACTAATTTATTTTTATTTTATTTTGTTTATCGGGTTTTATTTTATTTTGGTTTATTTCAACTGGTTTAAATTTTACCCCACATCGATACTTCGTACCGAAGCTCAATTAAATTGCAATAACGGAAGTGCTTCCTTCCAAGCACTTCCGTTCTGTTTCACACAAATGGCGGCTGGAAGTGGGTGAAGTAACGTGTGCCTGTGTGGGTTGAGTGGGCTGAGAGGAAGTGTAGGCAAATTTAATGCTTGAACATGCAATGCATTTGGATGGATTGCTGCAACCTGGCCTCCAATACACTTGCAGAAATCGTGTAGTACGATGAATAAAATTCTAAGAAACTTGAAAAAATATAAAATGTAAATTTCGCAACAAAATTAAGCGAGTCATGTTATTCTGCATGAATTCCGTTTAGACTTTTTAAAGTTTCGTGTTCAATGAAATTCTCTACTAACATTTTTTTCCTAGTTTACTGAAGGTACTTAAAAAAGTTCAAAGCAACTTCCGTCAAAAAATATGACATGAAATTGCGGTTGCGGCAACACCTATTTTGCATGCAACATTTTTAATGTATAATAATTCTAAATTTTGAACTTAGCTGCGAGTGAAGATGACGAAGACGTGAAATAAAACAAGAAAGAGGAAAGAACGCGAAGGAAGAAAAGGTGTTTGAGCCAACTTTCTGGAAAAGTCTACACTTTCTTTCACGATAGTTGCGCGTTGGCGTTAAATGTTAATTTAACTTTCTGTGCTACTAAAGGAATTTTATTCGCAAATTCTGTTTCTTTAGCATGTTGTTAGCGTGGAAAAGCGTTGGAGCAAAAAGAAAAGCAGTAAAATAGAAGCAGTAGAAGGGAAGAAGTTTTCCAACTTATAATATAAAACATAAAAAATTTGAGATTTTTAGCTTATTTGTTTTTAAACTTTATTTTTATTATTGGCATTTAATTTGTGGTCGAAATTATTTTCTAATTTAAATTTCCCTGAACAGTTTCAACTAATGGCTTCTTCTTCATCCAGAAGCTTCTTAAAATAATAGTGAAATAAACAGCCGGAATCTTCAATTTTCTACTTTGCATTCGCCGAATTTTATTAGCATTAATTTCTGCTTTCTTTTGCCGCCGCTTGCTGCTGTTTGTCGTCTCTTGTTCCACTTACTTGCTGTTCGGGTTCCTGCTGCTGCTGCTGCTGCTGCTGCTGTTGCTTCCACCACCCATTCAGCCACTTAATTCAGCTTCACTGTCAACACTGATTGCTGTCATTTTTGCCAACTGGGATGAACGTCAGCCACTGAAATCTGCTTGAATTGTACGCTTGAGCGCATTCCGCGTAAATTAGTGGTGCGTCCGCCGTCGTTTAAAGATGAATCGGTGTTGTCTTGCTAATTTTACTTGGTGTAGAGTAACAGTAACTCGCTTTATTGTTCGGCTTTCTCAGTTTCTTTCGATGTATTTATTATCACTGCGTGTACGTGAGTCACTCTTAATTATCCTTATATTTCCTGTGTTTTGCTGTCGGCTTTGTTGCTACGCTAAGCTGGCTGGTTGTCCTGATTGTCTTGATTGACTCCCCTTCCTGATTCAACTTCTTGATCAAAACTTGAAAGGTTTGATTCCAATTTCTTCAGGTTTGAAGCCTGCACACCATTCGTCGTTTCCGTGATGTTTGTATGCCTCCGGCGATGCACCATATTTTACTGAATACGTTAAAGGAATCTAAACGTACTACTGAATTTTACTTTTATGTCTCTTCTGGTTGTTTTATTATCCTTGCAATACCAAGCTGGCTCCTTAAAATTCTTAGCCGGCTATAAATAATCAGACACATGCTCGAGCATAACAATGAACTGTTACATTGTGTCCCCCTTTTTTGCAAAAGCCTCACTTGTTCCCTTTTTTATTACTCCTCTTTTTTTGCCACGAATTGACATAAATTATGAGTGTTCGAGAAAAAAATTCCTTTTCGTGCTTTTTGTGTTTCAAGGATATTTATTAAATTCATGTTGTTATCCTTTGTCTCAGTTCTTCGCCATCCAGCACAGGCTGCTGGCTTTAACTAAGCATATGGTGTTCTCTGGCTTATAATATCCTTGAAATTTATCTTTTCTTGATAATTTCGTCTTTATTTGTCTTTTAATTGTTTTTTTCTTCAAAAGAATTCCTTGTATTTACTTCGTTTGTAAAGCACGATACAAACTACTTCCCTCTTTTCTCATCTTCTTCCTTATAATTATTCTCAACCTCTTCTCCTCCTCTTTTTCTTTTTTCTCTTCCTCTTCGTCTTTCTCTTCCTCTTCCTCTTGCTCATTTCATCCTCCTACTCATCCTACTCATCCTCATCCGTATTCTCATCGACTTACTCTTTCTCGTCATCGTCATCGTCATCGTCACCGTCATCCTCATTTTCTTCCTCTTCCTTCTCCTTTTTCTTCTACTTCTTCTTTCTCTTCTTCTTCTTCTTCTTCTTCTCCTCTTCTATTTTTTTCTATTCACTCTCATGATTACTACAAATTTATTGCTGACACCAAGAGTTAATTAAACAAATTTGTTAGATTTTAACCTGCAGATCATGTATTGCATTTTTATTATCCTGCTATTTTACTTTATTACAACATTTTGTTATCCTAGTTTATATCATTCCATTTACAATAAGACATTTAGGTCTCGTGTTCATTACTGTACGGCTTTTTTATTTCATTCTTATTATCCTGGTGCTGAATTTGTCGCTTTCCTCTGTGTATCTCGTATCTCTCAAAGGTCATCCATTCAAATACCATGAAACAAACGATAATAAAAAGAAAACCTGTTGCAAAGATTAATTTCTTTGAATTTACTTCGGAAGTCCTTAGTTTCCACTATTGTTATTGTTGTTGTTTTTCCCTAATACACATTATCGATTTCTTAATTAAAGTATATTTTCTTTAACTTTAATTTCTTTTAATAGAGCGTTTGTTATACGATAAAATGTTCTCAGAAGAAAAGAATTCGTTCTCCTCTTCTTCAAAATATATACTTCTACATACATTTCGGAAGGAAACTTTGTCTTCCAAACACAAACCCTCATAGCTGTGCCTCATTTTCAACCCAAACCAAACTGATCACGCATCTGTGCCCCTCACCTCCTCTCTATCTCTACAAAAAATCTTATTCATTCACTGTTTTGCCCGAATCAAATCCATGTCGTCTACTTCCCCATCCACATGTTTTCCCTCCATTCGTCTAGCAACCACCCACACATCATGAATCATGATTCATCCCATAATTATTTCAACACCCCATTTCACCAGCTCTCCGCCAGCCCCTAATTCAGCAACTCACGTCAAAAGTTCACGTGGAAATTCAATAATTTGTTAAAATGTCACTTTTGATTGATTGGCGTTGGCGACGATGTTGCTTCGCTGCTGGACTCTGCTTTCGTTGACAGGTTAAAAAACTACTGACGCGACTGAGGGCGAATTCCACAGCGTTGACAGATTAGAAAAGTTGGTTGGTATTCGAATGGTAGGATAAAAATGTGGTTTTATGATTTCTAATGTGGTGTGTGTTCAATGAATATTAATGAGTTTTATATATAAAACGGAAACTTGTCGCAGTCTTCGTATCACCTTCACAACTCCTGTTGAATTTCCTATCAAATGAGGAAAAGAAGAAGGAGAGAAATGGGATTACATTTCCTCAAAAAGAAAAATCAATTCCATAAAGAATCAATAAATTTTTAAGGAAGAAGGAAATTAAAAAATCTCACGACGATTAAAAATTCTCACGACATTTTGTAATTATTTTGTATTCATAAAAAAAACAAAAACAAAACAAAAAAAAATTCAAATTTAAATTTTAAGCCAATTTTTGCAATCAGCTGTGTTCTCATCATTTTTCTCTTTTTCTCTTTTTGTCTGTCTCTCTCTCTCTGAAGGTTTCTGTCTTCATGGTGTTCTCATTACCGGCTGCGAAGCCCCCATCGCCTGGTATTTGGCCAAGAAACTTGATAACCTGGGATTCACAGCTCACGCGGGATTCAATACGCCCATCGAAGATTCCGATGAAGCTAAAATTTTGAAGGAAGAGACTTCTGGACGCATGAAAGTTTTGCACTTGGATGACGTCTGAGAAAACGGTTAGTGGAAACTATTTAAGCTATTATTTTATTTAATTATAAACAACTAAAACAATTAATAACTTGTCCTAGTTATTTGTTACAATAATTTAATCATTTTTCTGTTATATTTACAAAAAAAATTCTTTCTTTTTTCTCTAATGTTCAGTTCAGCATATTTAATAAAGTTTTTAAATTTTTAACGACTTCTTACTGGATTCCTAAAATAATTTGTGAAAATTTCCGGCTTTTCTAAATTTTCCCTTTTATTTTATAATTTATTTGGTATTATTTTAAAAACGTATTTACCTCAGTGCAGCTGAAAAGCTCAAAAGCAGAGCTTGTAAGCCTTAAGACAGCTTTAGCGAATAAATTTTAGAAGCTTTTCTAAAGTTAACCTCCTAACTTAAAATTTCCCCTCAAAAGCTTTTGGAAGCTTCAGTTTGTGGGTCGTAATAATTTTCTCCGCATTTTTTGTGGTTTGAGCCGCAATTTGTTATGGAAGTGGAAGGTGGAAGGTGGAAGGTGGATCAACTAAACGATTGCCATCTTCAAAAATTTTAGGGATTGCTAGATTTTAATTACAAATGAATTCATAGTGACCGAAAATTTGAAACAATTGTAATGTATTAGATAAACAATTTTATAATACTCAATTTCTCACTAAAAATTCTTACATTGTATGACAGATATTCAATTATTCAAATACATTGTGTATCTTCTTTAAAAATATTCCTAGACAGAACATTATAGACTTTGATATTCTAACTGCATAAAAAAATTGTGTCTAAGTAAAGCCTGAATTGAATTGAACATAATTTTACTGCCCAAGTTACATTAGCTAGAATGAATTCTTTAAGTAGATGTTTAATGTTTGTCTTTTATATTGCTTTACTGTCTAATAATAACAAAACATTTACAATTTTTTTAATTATTATATAATAACAAAACATTTACAATTTTTTTAATTATTATATGACAGAAGCTTTTTTGTTAGCTTTATTGTTTTTGTAAAATCGAACATAGTGCGTTATCGATCGCCGATAGCTATGACATCTGTTTGTCGTATAGTTTGGAGTGAACTTTATCTTCAAATTAAAGTCAAAATATATACATTCCGAGTTATTAAAAGGAATTAAAATTTGTAAGAAATAAGTTACGTTTTGACATTTCGAACGAAGCCACTTACTTTTACTTCATGCGAAATTATTTGAACTCTTTTATTTTACACTTTTACCAAAGCCAAATGAATGTGAAATATTTTTTTGATATGCCGGCTTATACCTGGTTAAATTCTTAAGAGATTTGTGGTTGGTTGAATATGGCAACAAATGCAGCCAACCAATGGGTTAGAGGGGAAAGTGTATGAAGGAATTGTTCCACAGACAACAAGTTCGAAGCTCGTAACAAACGTGTTTTCCAATTTTCAGGAGGGTTTTAAAACTATAACCCACCAATATAGATACCGGTATTTCTATAACCCACCAATATGGATACCTGTATTTATATAACCCACCAATATAGATACCGGTATTTATATAACCCACCAACATTGAAACCTGTATTTATACATAACCCACCAAAATATTGATATGTATTCACCGCAGGGGGTTTTAAATAGAAAATTACCCAACTCAACTTTACCAATTCTTTACTCAACTTTACCTATATTCCACCATCATTGGAATTATTAAAACTCGTTGCTCATTTTCCAGTCAGTGAAGTGACTGATGGCTGAAACGGGATTAACTGATTTCTGTGTAGACTCGAAGATGATCTCGCTGGAAAACACGTTCAAAGGTTTTGTGGTACCGCATAATGATTCGGGTGATGAAGCAGCTTCCTAAGCTGGAGGATGGATCCACGTTTATACACAAACTCATCTCGGAAGTTGTCAAGATTTGTTCCAAGAGTCCAGCAAGTAGAAGTGGAAGTTGTGGGGTGTTTGGTGGTGCTAATTTATGCTTATTTTAAGTGTTGGTCCAATTTTAATAATCGCTACCGAAGCAGCAAAGAATCTTGACCACGCGAAATCATGGAATCAGCTTCTCTAGAAGACATGTTGAGTCAGAGCGATTTCGTATTCATTGCCGCACCACTAACTCAGCAGACGTTGGGCATTTTTAACTCCGCCGCTTTCGCCAAGATGAAGAAGAACGCTGTACTGATCAATGTGGCACGGGGACGTAAGTGCAGCTCAAACTGTGAAAATTCAAGCCTTTCCAAGAAGTCACCGTGTTCAATTTCAGCCATTGTAAATCACGACGACCTATACGAGGCTTTGAAGTCCAACCAGATTTTTGCCGCTGGGCTCGATGTCATGACTCCAGAACCTTTGCCCGTGCAAATGGGCGTGTCGTCTTCCTGACCTCCGGTGGGTGAAGTAAATGTTGCATTTTTATTTATTTCTTATTAAATTCAAGCATTTCAATTGTATGAACTTATTTATGGAAATTTTCTTTTGTTTCTTCTTATTTCTCTTTTATTAAATTAGGGCTCAGCAAAGTTCCTTCGCCTGTCTGCGTCAAGAAATGCGTCCACGCGGCGTTGACGTGTCCGTTGTGGCGGCATTCGCGCCCGGAAATGGCTGGTTGAAGGAGCCACGCGAACTGCGTGAGCAGGTGAGTAAAAATAGCTAACGACGTGATGTGATGAGAGAGAAGATATAAAATAGAGTTAGGAAGGGAGAGCAAGAGAGAGAGAGAGTGAGAGCAAGAGTGAGATAGAGAGAGAAAGTGTACAGGATGCCATGAACGCTTCAATTAACCAGCAGCAGACATAAATGCTGTCAAGGACGCACCGGGATATGTTTTGCACTCATTTATGTGGCCGTCGTTTGCGGTGGAGGACAGCGTGGCCATTAAAAATTACTTCCCTTCGAGCCTCGCAAGTGAGGTGCTGCAACTCAGACGGCTCCCTGAGCTCCTCACCTCAGCAAGGCTGCACCACTACGTGTTGCTTTCATCATAAAATTTATCCTTGCTGTTATCCAACTTTTCGTTGTTGCTTCTTTTTTATGAGATGATCAGACATTTTATAGTTCAACCCTCGTAAAAACTGAAATTATTGTGTTATAAAAACCCAAACGTGCTCTACGTGCAACACGCAGCACCGGTAAAGTCGGTGAAACAGCAAAAAGTTCAGCTGTGTCTGTGGCAAAGTAAAATTTATGATAATCAGCGGCAATTTTTGCAACTCTGCAGACGAACTTTACCTTCTGTTTTCTTTTCTGTCTTTCTATTTATTTTTCGAATATTAATAATCGTAATGCAAATGGGAAAAAATCTTCCTGCAGGCCAAACAAATGTGGGCTCAACTCTCGGCTCAGCAGAAGAAGACCTACGCCGAGGATTATTACGAGGCTGCCATGACGTCCGTGGACAAATATTCGAAGGAAGTGAGTGAGATTTAATAAGAAATTAATTAACAACAAACGGAAAGAAGAGAAATTTATTAACAAAATTAATTAGCAAAAAAACGGAAAGAATAGAAAACCCAGAAAAAAGTTTAATTAAAAAAAATTAGTGGTAGATTTTTTAGAACTTTCTTTGCTACTCTAATAATCACTTTCAACTCCCTCTCTCTCTCTCTCCCATGCAGGCCGCTGACATCCAACCCCCGTCACCGGCAGGAGAAGCTGCAGATTTTTATGGCCGAACATTTGGCGCCATCTGTGTACGAAATTCTGTACTCCTCGCCAGAGCGAAAATAATCCCATTTTGGATCTGCTGGACCAAAACAATCTGCTAAAAAGCCTTCAAAGGACGTGCTTTCAATTTCAGAATGTCATTAGCATTTAAAAGGGGAACACAAATCATAGATGAAGTTAACGGCTTTGAAAACTATATAAATGCATTTAATTTTTATGTCGCACTTTTAACAAGGAAGTAATTAAATTCGGTTTAAAGTTTTTGTGGTTGAAATTTGTAGTTTTATAAAGTCGATAACAAATTTTCAGTGTTTTGTGTGAAATACATGTTTCGTTTATCGAAAGTTTGTTTTGGAATACGTTGTTAAATAGAAACTTTATTATTAATATGATAACAATTCGCGTGGAAACAAGATGACATGAGATAAATAAAAATAAAAGCAATAAAAAACTGTTGTTGTACTAATATTTATGGAAAGACACACATGAATCTTTTAGGTTAAATCTGTTCATGCCAGAACTGTGCCTGCATTGCCCACCGTGCGGTTACCCCGGCCACAGCTATTTGCCTCTCTCACCATAACCTCTGAGAGCAGAGGTGATTTTCCCAGCCTCTCTCAGATGAAATAGCACAGGTTGGCGGACGTGTACTCGCAAAACGGTCTTCACTTGTGTTTGATCAGTAATTGTGACCGCGCCGGGAATCAAGTGAATCATAAAGTAAAAAGTGCAGCACGGCCGAGAAATCAAGCGCATCATGATCAGCATCAACATCATCATCGAATCACCGGGCACCGGTAAGTCAACTCTCAATTTACCATACCTTTAATACTCCCCCCGCTACTTAATATTTTCGAAATGTTAGCGGACACTCATGCTTTGTATTGTAAAACTACGCCGTTGAATAAATCCCGTTGACCGTTGTCGGTCAACGCCACAAACAGTTGCATTTTTTCTCTTCTCTTGTGTCGTTCGACACAAACTTCTTGGGCGGCAGCAGAGCGCCTGCTTCTCAGCTGCTTAGCTTACGTGAACACTAATCATCAGCAACGTGTTCTCAAAACCACACGCGCATTTGCAAGACCACACTCTCGCTTTTCTTGCAGTGCTCTTTCGACGCTGTCGCTGCGCTAACTCAAGTTCTAGGCTCAGCTTTGGGTACAAGCAGCGCACACCCAGTAGGAATAATCCTAAAACTAAAAATTTTTAAATTGAAAAAATAAACAAATAAAATTAAAGAAACAACCTTTCTAATAAAATATTACTCATAAAATGTTACTGAATAATTCGAATATCTGTTCTCTGTAAAAATTAATGAAGGGCTTTCTTTTTACAAATGTTGAAAATTAATTTGGTTATCTTATAATCACTGCAGAAAAATTATTTTCTATTTTCAAGTGCAATTTCGTTTTAAAATTGTTCTTTAAATTTACTTATTTTATTAAATTTCTTATTTCTCTGTATTTGCTTTTTTACTTCCTTTTCTTTTCTCTTTTCTTTTAAATTATTCACGACGACTTCAAATTTCAATAGAGTTGTGCAAATAGTTGTCGACCGTTTTTTACGTTCTGCCTGTGTGGCAATTTTATTGCCACCAACTTGATACACTTAAGCTGCATAATTGAAATTCGATGCCCGAGTCGTTGAGAGGGAAACTTTCGTGCCTTGCTGAGAGAACTCTTGCAAGAAAAGAATCGCGCGACTTTTATAGATTTTGTTTGCACTTCACAATCTATTTGCCGAAAGGGAGAGAAAGGAAGAGAAAACTTTCTGAAATTGAAAGGCAATTTCAGGCAAGAGATACCTGAGCTCTAATAACGCTATTTTCTAAATTTCATAATAAACTCTAAAAAGTGCTCTCGTGAAATAAAACGCTGATTCCAAGAATACCTGTAACTCCTCAAAAAATGTCCAGTAAAACTTGTAAAATCTGTCTAATTTACCCTTGGAATGATTTTCGAACTTAAAAACTCTTATTAGGCGTTAAAGCGTTAATACAGCCAGCTATCTTCGCTGCTCCTTCTGCTTTCAGCATCTGCCAGCATCTGTCTATGAATGCATTATTGAATAGACCAAAAAAAAAAGAACACCGAAGTGAATTGTTGCAACAGAAAAATCCATAACAAAGCAAACTGAAAGCAAGCAATATTATCACAATGAATGGATCACAAAGAGGAAGAAAGAAGCACCAGATAAAAAGATAAATCAGATAAAAAGATTTTCTTTTATCAATATTGAATTAAAGAATTTGAAGGCTTCACTAAACTTCAAAGAAGATGAAAAGGAAGAAAGAGAAAACGTCCGTTTAAGACTTCAAGTTAAATGAAGCGATTTTGTATACTGAGAGGCAGATTTTATATACTGAGAAGGAGATTTTATATACTGAAGTTTTGTAATCCTGCTTGAAAAAAGATCTTTCAGACGTTATCACTTTTTCGAAAGCTTTTCGATTCATTATAAATAACAAGTTAATTCTAATCAAGAATATTAACAAGAAAATATTACTATTGCTGATGGAAAATAAAGTCCAATGGAAAATAAACTCCTCATCTGTATTATCTACGCTGAATTCTCTCTATAATTTGATTTAATGGAAGATAAACTCCTCTTTCTTACAAACAAATAAACAATTTTGACACTTCATGCACTTAAACGCAGAAACATCGCATCAAAATTCCTGCGAAATCGTATTTTGCTGTCAGCGAAATTGTAGCAGAGAGCAGCAGAAAAATATGAAATGAATTTATTTTGATTTCTTTCTACTCAAGACCAGTTAAGTTGTGAAGTTTCATATTTCGAAATAAGCAAACTCTGCTGTATAATAAACAGAGAATCACACCAACTCCGGCAGACTGGTTGATGTTTATGATTTTTACAGTTGAGTTTTATTATAAAAAAAATTATGAAATAAAATAATCAAAGAAATCAAAGAAATTCTTTCAAATTCTACACGAATATTTTAGTGATAATAAAGAATTTTAATTGAATGAAAGCATTCAAAAATTGCATACAGTTGCGAAACACTGACCTAAATTATTGCTTCTTAAATGTAATTTTCCGATATTGAAGGGTATGCGTGAATGTGTGTATGTGTGTGTGTGGCGTGCCCTTGTAGTTGTACTCAATGATGTCCTGCAGTGATAGTCGGCAGGTTGCCAGCTGGCTGTTTTAATTGCTTAACCTAATATTTTGTTTCCATTGAATCATTTCTGCTCTCCGACGCTCGAAAGCATTCAAAATATAATTTTAAATATTTAATTGCAAATATAGTACTGCTGAACGCTTAATTTATTCTAAATGTTAGAAATATTTAAATCTTATATAATTACATTTCTTGCTGGAGAGAATCAAATTCAGTTTGTTGCTCTTCTTGATTCTAATTTAAGATGTAATTTACATAAATTTTATGAAGCATTTTAAACTTATGACTCTTGAAAATGAGCGAAATCAATCCAAGGACACGCCCACGCGCACGAGTAAGATTTTACAGGATTTTTGTGTTCCCGAACTAAACTTACATCTGAACTGAAAAAAGCCGTGTCAATCTCAACCCCTTCTCTGGAGTTAAAAAGCCGTCTTGATCCTGATTAAGCCCTCGAATTCGAGAAAAAACTAATGCTAGCGGACTCAATCTCGGTTTTCGTTTCGACTAAAAAAGCTGTCTCATTCTCGATTCTCGCCTCGACTAGAAAGGCAGTCACGATCTCGATTATCGTCTCAAATTCGAGTTGAAAACAAGGCTGGCTTTCTCAATCTCGGTTTTCGTCTTGAGCTGAAAATAACTATCTTGAGCTGAAAATAACTATCACGACCGTGAGAGAGAATGAGAATTCTGAACTTTACTATCGTGAAAGGGCTTCACTTTGGATCAGTGAAATATTCGTGTAGTGAGCTTTCGAAATAAAACAACACATATTTTCTATTATAATAATTGTTTTTATTTCACTTTATCCACAAGAAGTAACCAACCTCGTAATAATGCAATGAAAAAATAAGGGAAAAAAGGAGGGCCTGACATTTCTAAGTTAGCTCATTACGTATTATTTCAGCTTTTATTCCGTGTCTAATGACGACTTGCATTCGGAGTATTGGAAGTGTGTATGTGAGCATATTTTACTCGTACATATGTATGGAAAATTGGGAGTATATAGTATGTAAACATTAGTATGCACGCATATATATATGCATGTATGTGTATATGTAAGTAGATCAAATTCTTAAGTTCATACAAGTTTGGCAAGTCTGTACTTTTCATACTTATTTTATTCATAAAAATCGAATACTTAATGAGAAAGTATAATAAATAATTTCATTTCAATCTTAAATTCAGTTCAGTACAGGTTTCTACATTCTTAATTTTAAATAATTCTATTTGAATTCTTTTCAAAATCTTCTTACTGCAAGAGTCTGAATGTGCTGAATGCAAATTCTTGTGTGACTGTATGTGTAGATGTGCGTGTGCTTTCAATATGTGTGAAATTTCTGAAAGAAATATAATTAAAATATTAATAAAAGGCGCAAAATACATAGTTTTTGTTATAAAAATACTCAAGTGATTTTTAAGCTTTAAATATTTTTTCACAAGCATTTAAAGTTGATAATAAGATTAAGAAAAATTTTTTAATTTTATATTCACGCATTGCATTTAATTAAATTTTTAATTTTTCGTTGTTATTTCGGTAGTAACAAGTCAGTAGTTGGACTCTTCCGTTTTTTTAATCATTCTTTCCTTCGCTTCCCTTAATTTAAAGATTCTTTACCTAACTAAAAATATTTTATTCATCACATTATTTCTGCCTAAAAGTCAAAAAGTCGTTAAAATAAAAAGTAAAGGCTTTACGAAGAGCAAAACAATACGTAATTGGAATTCGCAATTACTGAAATTCAAGACCCCGAAGGAAGCCACACTTCTTCCATATTCTCGCGAATTCTCTAACATTTTTTTAAGATTAAAAACACCTTCTGAACCAGTAATACGTTTGAAGGTATTGGTATTAAAATTGGGGAGTTAGTTAACACAATAGCCAGGATAGAAAAAACAAGACATCCGTCGAATATATTGTAGTGTGCAGTACCACTGCACCTCAATACCCTTCATGAAACTGAATGGACTATAAAAACCGATTTGGTGAAGCCATCGTAAATATTTTTCGGCACCAAATATCACCACATGATTACAACCAGCTGAGTCAATAGATCAACCAGATGATTCCAGGATTTTACTCGCACTTTTCCCCTTCCCACTAACCTTTTTCCCTTCTAAACTCAGGCATCCCCTGAGTTTGGTTCTATCTGTCATAAAAAAAAATAAAAAAATAAAATATAAATAGATATGACTTCACGTCCTTCACCTGGTACAGACGCTTCAAAAGGTGTTTTTGGTGAATACCTCAATCTCTTACATTCTGAAATATGTGGCTCAATCTTTTGAATACGTCTCGAAACGATTCAGAGAATTTCTAAAGTAAACAACAAGAAAAAACAGTTGAGAACTGACAGCTAACAACACAAAGTGGCGCCGCGGAAAGAGCAGATTGAACGTACTCGAAATAATTCTCCATTGATTAAGGAGTAAAAAAGTTTTAGAATTAGAATACAAAATATTTTCTTTAAACACATTTCAATTACGAAGTAAGCAATGTAAATTTTAAATGATTTTCATTTTGGTTTAAATTTTTCAATTGAGTTTTTACGATGTGGCCATCTTTTTTACGATTAAAATTGCAATTAAAATAGCATTTTATTAAAATTTCTTCGAAATTAGTTGTAAAAAATTTCTGATTTTCGGAGTAGTAAAACGATGTACCTAATCTTCGATCTAACTACTGACGTTTATAAAATTTGGAAATAATTAAAAATTTCTGTGCTAAAAATTTGATTTTTTAATTTGATTTTTAAATTTAAACTTTTCTTAATTTTATAATTTTAATATTTCTTCATGTCGTTCAAAGAATATTAACACGATTTTCTTAAATAGAAGCAAAAAAGAACACAAGCTTCTTACCTTCTTTACAACACCCTGTATTATTTTGACAATAAGACTTTTTTACTGTTTTCGTTTTCAAAAGATTTTCCTTCAACTCAAATATAATGCAGAGCGAATTTTCAGTATATTTATGTATATTCGTGACTCGCATACCTACAATTTCTTCACTACGTATTCTTCGCTACGTTTACGTTAACTCTGGTTTCCATTTTGCGGCTGCTTTACTACAACTCGTCCATCTTACGAGACGATCTAACAAGTCGTGTTTGTAATCTTTATTTTTGCCTAAGTGATTTTTAAAGATTTAGTTTTAATATTGATGTTTGGTTTTAATATTGGTTTTAATATGTGCTTTAAAATTCTTGTTTGGGGTTTTAAGATTTTTTTTATTTTTGTTTTCACTTTTAAAAATTTCATATTTGTTGTTACTTTCTTCTATTTTATATTTTCATTACTCTTTTGGTTTTTATTAATTTTTACTGTTTTTGTCTGTTTTCACTTAAATTATATGTATTTATTTTCGGTTTTCATTTATTTTCTTAATTTTATTGAAAACTTTGAACAGTTTTCTTTTTTCCCTTTCCTTTGATTTCTGTATGAATTTCTGTATTTTTAAAGGTATGAAAATTTATTATTTCAGCTAAAATGCTTAAAATAATTTGCTCTGCATTAATGAATTCTTTCCTTAAGATTACGTTACGTTAACATTTACGTTGCATTTTCCTCTAACATTAAAATGTTTACTGCTTGATTCGGAGTGCTTTTTTCACTCTCGTGTTCCGAAGTCCAAAATTGCATGTTTGTGAGGGAGGAGGGAGTATGTGGGTATTTGCTTGTTGTTCTTGTTGTGGTAATAAAAAAACACTTAACGTCTACCTACAGAGTGTTGGTGTTGTTGCTCTTAAAGTGCAGGATTTAAAATTTATCGTTCTTCCCAGTTATCGCCGTAACTGTACTTCTCTCGGGCCTCACTCACCATTCCTTCTTTTATGCGCCGCCTTCAACCTTCCATCACTCCATAGCCATCCCCCTCTTTTTCCCAAAACTCGCCATGTTTCAGGTGATGCTCGAAAAGATTGGCAGTCATACATCGTTGATTTTTGTTGTTGCTGTACTTGTTGTGTTTGTAGTTGCATCATTGGCACGCTCCACAACAGCAACAGTTGCTGCTGTGGCCATGATTGTCTCTGCTGCTGTCATCTCAACTACTTCGATTGTCTTGATTGCTGCTGCTGCACTGCTTCGGTTGTCGCTGCCTGTGGGTGTGATTGGTGTTGAACTGCCATTCATTTCGCCATTAACTTCGAACTCAATGCTTTCAGCTTCTTCCGCATAACGTTCCGAACAGAAGATGGCGCCATCTTTGAGCAGTTTTAACAAGCTAATTCGGTCCTCGGCGGTCCGCTTTGCACACATTGGTCTGAAGTGGGTCGCAAGGATAAGAATGGAACAGGATGAGTACGAAAGACAAGAAACAATCATTATTTTACATTTTAAATAACATTATTGTAAATCACATTAAATCGAATTAAATCAATAAGATCGAATCAAAATCAAGTCTAGTTAAATCTAGTCAAGTCTAGTCAAGTCTAGTCAAGTCTAGTCAAGTCTAGTCAAGTCTAGTCAAGTCTAGTCAAGTCTAGTCAAGTCTAGTCAAGTCTAGTCAAGTCTAGTCAAGTCTAGTCAAGTCTAGTCAAGTCTAGTCAAGTCTAGTCAAGTCTAGTCAAGTCTAGTCAAGTCTAGTCAAGTCTAGTCAAGTCTAGTCAAGTCTAGTCAAGTCTAGTCAAGTCTAGTCAAGTCTAGTCAAGTCTAGTCAAGTCTAGTCAAGTCTAGTCAAGTCTAGTCAAGTCTAGTCAAGTCTAGTCAAGTCTAGTCAAGTCTAGTCAAGTCTAGTCAAGTCTAGTCAAGTCTAGTCAAGTCTAGTCAAGTCTAGTCAAGTCTAGTCAAGTCTAGTCAAGTCTAGTCAAGTCTAGTCAAGTCTAGTCAAGTCTAGTCAAGTCTAGTCAAGTCTAGTCAAGTCTAGTCAAGTCTAGTCAAGTCTAGTCAAGTCTAGTCAAGTCTAGTCAAGTCTAGTCAAGTCTAGTCAAGTCTAGTCAAGTCTAGTCAAGTCTAGTCAAGTCTAGTCAAGTCTAGTCAAGTCTAGTCAAGTCTAGTCAAGTCTAGTCAAGTCTAGTCAAGTCTAGTCAAGTCTAGTCAAGTCTAGTCAAGTCTAGTCAAGTCTAGTCAAGTCTAGTCAAGTCTAGTCAAGTCTAGTCAAGTCTAGTCAAGTCTAGTCAAGTCTAGTCAAGTCTAGTCAAGTCTAGTCAAGTCTAGTCAAGTCTAGTCAAGTCAAGTCAAGTCAAGTCAAGTCAAGTCAAGTCAAGTCAAGTCAAGTCAAGTCTAGTCAAGTCTAGTCAAGTCTAGTCAAGTCTAGTCAAGTCTAGTCAAGTCTAGTCAAGTCTAGTCAAGTCTAGTCAAGTCTAGTCAAGTCTAGTCAAGTCTAGTCAAGTCTAGTCAAGTCTAGTCAAGTCTAGTCAAGTCTAGTCAAGTCTAGTCAAGTCTAGTCAAGTCTAGTCAAGTCTAGTCAAGTCTAGTCAAGTCTAGTCAAGTCTAGTCAAGTCTAGTCAAGTCTAGTCAAGTCTAGTCAAGTCTAGTCAAGTCTAGTCAAGTCTAGTCAAGTCTAGTCAAGTCTAGTCAAGTCTAGTCAAGTCTAGTCAAGTCTAGTCAAGTCTAGTCAAGTCTAGTCAAGTCTAGTCAAGTCTAGTCAAGTCTAGTCAAGTCTAGTCAAGTCTAGTCAAGTCTAGTCAAGTCTAGTCAAGTCTAGTCAAGTCTAGTCAAGTCTAGTCAAGTCTAGTCAAGTCTAGTCAAGTCTAGTCAAGTCTAGTCAAGTCTAGTCAAGTCTAGTCAAGTCTAGTCAAGTCTAGTCAAGTCTAGTCAAGTCTAGTCAAGTCTAGTCAAGTCTAGTCAAGTCTAGTCAAGTCTAGTCAAGTCTAGTCAAGTCTAGTCAAGTCTAGTCAAGTCTAGTCAAGTCTAGTCAAGTCTAGTCAAGTCAAGTCAAGTCTAGTCAAGTCTAGTCAAGTCTAGTCAAGTCTAGTCAAGTCTAGTCAAGTCTAGTCAAGTCTAGTCAAGTCTAGTCAAGTCTAGTCAAGTCTAGTCAAGTCTAGTCAAGTCTAGTCAAGTCTAGTCAAGTCTAGTCAAGTCTAGTCAAGTCTAGTCAAGTCTAGTCAAGTCTAGTCAAGTCTAGTCAAGTCTAGTCAAGTCTAGTCAAGTCTAGTCAAGTCTAGTCAAGTCTAGTCAAGTCTAGTCAAGTCTAGTCAAGTCTAGTCAAGTCTAGTCAAGTCTAGTCAAGTCTAGTCAAGTCTAGTCAAGTCTAGTCAAGTCTAGTCAAGTCTAGTCAAGTCTAGTCAAGTCTAGTCAAGTCTAGTCAAGTCTAGTCAAGTCTAGTCAAGTCTAGTCAAGTCTAGTCAAGTCTAGTCAAGTCTAGTCAAGTCTAGTCAAGTCTAGTCAAGTCTAGTCAAGTCTAGTCAAGTCTAGTCAAGTCTAGTCAAGTCTAGTCAAGTCTAGTCAAGTCTAGTCAAGTCTAGTCAAGTCTAGTCAAGTCTAGTCAAGTCTAGTCAAGTCTAGTCAAGTCTAGTCAAGTCTAGTCAAGTCTAGTCAAGTCTAGTCAAGTCTAGTCAAGTCTAGTCAAGTCTAGTCAAGTCTAGTCAAGTCTAGTCAAGTCTAGTCAAGTCTAGTCAAGTCTAGTCAAGTCTAGTCAAGTCTAGTCAAGTCTAGTCAAGTCTAGTCAAGTCTAGTCAAGTCTAGTCAAGTCTAGTCAAGTCTAGTCAAGTCTAGTCAAGTCTAGTCAAGTCTAGTCAAGTCTAGTCAAGTCTAGTCAAGTCTAGTCAAGTCTAGTCAAGTCTAGTCAAGTCTAGTCAAGTCTAGTCAAGTCTAGTCAAGTCTAGTCAAGTCTAGTCAAGTCTAGTCAAGTCTAGTCAAGTCTAGTCAAGTCTAGTCAAGTCTAGTCAAGTCTAGTCAAGTCTAGTCAAGTCTAGTCAAGTCTAGTCAAGTCTAGTCAAGTCTAGTCAAGTCAAGTCCACTCAAGTCCAGTCAAGTCTAATCCAATCAAGTTAAGTTTTAATGCAACTTATGTGCGATAAAATGAATTTTTCCTAACTCTCGATATATTCGGTAGAAGCTTGCTAAACCCGCATAATTATATAGAAGTGATGTTTTATTTCACTTAGGATTCCATGTTACCACTGCTTTCAATTCAACGATTTAATTTTCATCAATTTCATTTTTATCAATTTAGCCTCCTTCAAAATGTACGAGTGAAAAAATAAAATCATGTAGAATATTGCATTTCCCAGAGTTTCGAATTGAATACCCGCCACGTGGCAGGGCAGGCGAGTCGTGCATGAACACAAAAATGTGCAGTCAAGTGTGTACGCAGGTTGCTCGTGTGCAACAAAATAGATACACGTAGGAATTGGTGGCCGTTGCATCAAAGGCTGCTGCACATTTATGCACGCGCACTGAAATCACATCACATCAAGCTAAATTCAATTCTGAATTCCCAATTCCCAGAGAAGAAGACTTTCACTCTACGTCACAGAAGGGCGTGCCCATTAAACTGTTATAAAAACTGATGGCAACACCGTCAAAGGAATTCTATATTAACGAGCTCTGTACAGAGTGAAGGTTGCCAACTCCATTCAGTTGTATGGAAACCCATTTAAAATTCCCACTTTAATTCCCACTGTCGAAAATTTCGACGAAATTGGAAAACATATAAGAAGAAGTTTGTTAAAAAGCAATCAAATATAATAAAAATCCTTGGAATTTAAATGAAAAGGTAGCTTTTATAATAATAATGGCTTATCGCCCCACATATTAACCTGCCTGAATCCTTCAGTTGGTCCATGAAATCTTTGCCGGTTATATCTGCCAATGAGTTTGGATCCATATTGGAAAGTGATTCCAAGTCTTGTTCGGTTATAGCAGAACCATTGCATAAATTATCTTGCAGCTGATCGACAATTCTATCAATACGTTTTGTTTCGGCAGCAGCATCAGTGGTGTCCGATTGACTGGAGATGGAGACATATTGAGTGGGCTGTAAAGAAGAAAAAAAAAAAATAAAAATGTAAATTTACAAAGATTTTGGGATTTCATAATGATACTCTTCAATTTGACGCATTTTATTCTTTAAATTAATTAAAAATTGTCAATTTAACGCACTGCAATCCTTCAGATCTTTTCTTCAAATTTTCCTTCCTTTTTGCGTCACTTACGCCAAAAATTCCTTAAATCCTTTAGTTTGTGCAGTTTGTTTTGAAGAGAACTGCTAGTTAGTTATTTTTACGCAGTATTTTTTTTAATAATCTCAAAAATTGCTGTACCTGTCAACGCAAATACTTCAAAGCAATACTTAAAAAAAATCATCACATAATGTCAGCTGTCAAAGTCAAAAGCAAGGTGAAAAGTACTTGAGAAAGAAAACTTCAATGTCAAGCAAAACATCGAGTAAGGAAAAAATAGTAGGAAATATTAATAAAATACTAAAAAAATTCTCATTATTAGTGTTTTGTTTTTAATTTGTGAAATTTCACAGAAATTTCAAAGAATTTCACAGAAATTCCAAGCTGTTGAAATAAAAATCTATCTCAAAGACTTTTAAGAATCTACGTTGAAATTTCAAGTATAGTAATTAAAATTACTTAATTAATTCAAAATAAAACGAAGAGTAAAAAGAAAAAGAGAAAAGAGTGGAAAAAGAAAACATGCAAACAGCAGCAAATTCGGGTTAATTCTCAACTGACTTTATTTTGTACTCATAATTCATTCTCTAATTAATTCTTTTTCGCAAACTACCGCATCCTTTTTTGCCAAATATTGTATTTTATATCATCCTAGAAAGCATATTTTTCTAGCATCATCACAAAGCTAAACGTTGTGTTTGCTCTCTCACCATCTTCGCATTCATTTCACTTCCTATCCTTTTCCTTTCCTCCATCACCGCTAAGACCAAAAGTTCTCCTCTTCCATGTATAACTTACATTTTTGCCTGCCATTGTGTTACATCGGCTGCAGACAAAATTCTCGTTGCATACTTTCAGTCATAATAACTACCTTTTGTCCTTTTCTCCCCACCCATCTTCCCTCTTTCACCATTTTGCTTGTATTCAGTTGTGTCTTTAGTAAGTTAAAACTTGACTTGAAAACCACACTTAATTGTCAATTATTCTTTGGCCTCGAACTAAATTTGCAATGTTAGCTGAGGGAAATAATTTAAAGACAAATTCACATTGCATTCTTTTCGGTTGTAAGGAAGTCAATTTTTGGGGGAACTTTTAAAGAACTAAAGGAGAATTTTTTAGTTTCATTTTAATTATTTATAAGTGAAGCCAACACAAAGTTGAGTATATGAGTACTCCTGCCTTCTGAGACTGTTGCTTACATCTGGGTCAAGTGTAAAAAATTGGCTTCTCGGTTCTAATTTTTGTTTTAAAAGATCAAACGTCTCTTGTTCTTTTATTAAACTTTTATCATTTTCATCCAAAACTTGGAATTCATGGAGGTATGTGAGCGAGGAAGCCAACACAAAGTTGAGTATATGAGTACTGCCTTCTGAGACTGTTGCTCACATCTGGGTCAAATGTAAAAAATTGGCTTCTGGGTTCTAATTTTTGTTTTAAAAGATCGAGCATCTCTCGGTCTTTTATTAAACTTTTATCA
Source organism: Sicus ferrugineus (assembly GCA_922984085.1). NCBI lineage: Eukaryota > Metazoa > Arthropoda > Insecta > Diptera > Conopidae > Sicus > Sicus ferrugineus. The sequence goes on from OV277354.1 coordinate 9,041,172, forward strand.
TTTTCATCCAGAACTTGGATTTCATCGAAGTATATGAGCGAGAAAGCCAACACAAAGTTGAGTGTATGAGTACTCATGCCTTCTGAGATTGTTGGCTCCCCTCTGGGTCAATTGTAAAGAATTGCCTTCTCGGTTCTAATTTTTGTTTTAAAAGATCGAGCATCTCTCGGTCTTTTATTAAACTTTTATCATTTTCATCCAGAACTTGGATTTCATCGAAGTATATGAGCGAGAAAGTCAACACAAAGTTGAGTGTATGAGTACTCGTGCCTTCTGAGATTGTTGGCTCCCCTCTGGGTCAAATGTAAAGAATTGCCTTCTCGGTTCTAATTTTTGTTTTAAAAGATCGAGCATCTCTCGGTCTTTTATTAAACTTTTATCATTTTCATCCAGAACTTGGATTTCATCGAAGTATATGAGCGAGAAAGTCAACACAAAGTTGAGTGTATGAGTACTCGTGCCTTCTGAGACTGTTGCTCACATCTGGGTCAAATGTAAAAAATTGGCTTCTGGGTTCTAATTTTTGTTTTAAAAGATCGAGCATCTCTCGGTCTTTTATTAAACTTTTATCATTTTCATCCAGAACTTGGATTTCATCGAAGTATATGAGCGAGAAAGTCAACACAAAGTTGAGTGTATGAGTACTCGTGCCTTCTGAGATTGTTGGCTCCCCTCTGGGTCAAATGTAAAGAATTGCCTTCTCGGTTCTAATTTTTGTTTTAAAAGATCGAGCATCTCTCGGTCTTTTATTAAACTTTTATCATTTTCATCCAGAACTTGGATTTCATCGAAGTATATGAGCGAGAAAGTCAACACAAAGTTGAGTGTATGAGTACTCGTGCCTTCTGAGACTGTTGCTCACATCTGGGTCAAATGTAAAAAATTGGCTTCTGGGTTCTAATTTTTGTTTTAAAAGATCGAGCATCTCTCGGTCTTTTATTAAACTTTTATCATTTTCATCCAGAACTTGGATTTCATCGAAGTATATGAGCGAGAAAGCCAACACAAAGTTGAGTGTATGAGTACTCATGCCTTCTGAGATTGTTGGCTCCCCTCTGGGTCAATTGTAAAGAATTGCCTTCTCGGTTCTAATTTTTGTTTTAAAAGATCGAGCATCTCTCGGTCTTTTATTAAACTTTTATCATTTTCATCCAGAACTTGGATTTCATCGAAGTATATGAGCGAGAAAGCCAACACAAAGTTGAGTGTATGAGTACTCATGCCTTCTGAGATTGTTGGCTCCCCTCTGGGTCAAATGTAAAAAATTGGCTTCTCAGTTCTAATTTTTGTTTTAAAAGATCGAGCGTCTCTTGTTCTTTTGTTAAACTTTTAACATTTTCATCCAGAACTTGGAATTCATGGAGGTATATGAGTGAGGAAGCCGACACAAAGTTGAGTATATGAGTACTCCTGCCTTCTGAGACTGTTGCCCACCTATGGGTCAAATGTAAAGAATTGGCTTCTTACCGCGAGAATTCGTTTTTCGGTCGCGCTGTTAAGTTGTGGAATAGTCTCCCTGCGCATGTTTTCCCACCCATTTATAACGTCCAAACTTTTAAAAGAGGTGTAAATCGACACTACTCCCACTTTTCCCCTTCCCACTAACCTTTTCCCTTCTAAACCAACGAATGCTTTGCATGGATAGTGGGCATCCTCTTACTTTGGTTCTATCTGCCATAAAAAAAAGAAAAAAACCCTAACTAAAATAAATGTCATCACTTATTTAAAGCAGAAAATTAATTATAACGACTTTTATTACTTCACTCGAAGGCGGACATTTCAAGGAACTTCCTCTAGTTAAACCAAGATTTATTACATTATAACAAAGAATTCGCCGTATATCTCTTGCAAATTTCGAGAGAGTTGCCTCTTCGCTGGTGAAAAAGTTCACTTTTATTACTCTAATATTGTCATTTTACGTTAGTAATATTTCAAACCCTTTCAAAGCACTCTGCAAAATGATTCTACCACCAAAAATTATTATCATCTATAAATTAGTATCTTCAAGAAAAACACAAATTATCGCACAGTTTTCAATGAGTTTCCATCATAAATCTTTGTATTTAAATATAACGTATCAAGCAGCCTATATATCAAACATTTAGAAATCGTTTTAAAACTTACATCCATCCACTGCTCGCCAGGAAATACTGCAATCAATTCAGTATTGGATTCTAAAGTGCGGAAATACTCTTCATCATCGACTTCAGTACCATCTGAATCTAAATGAATGGTCGGTAGAGTGCTGAGTTTTTCGAATTTTTTCGCCGCCATTTTGCACAACTCATCCAGTGAGCTGGCAAAAACATCCTTTTTTACAGAACGATGTACATTACTGATCTGAAACAAACATAGATATTTAAAATTAAAATTTAATTTACTCTTAACTTATTATACTCGAAATTTCTTGAAACAATGAAAAGTTAATTTCAATTGTGTGCGTAAATTGAAAGTTGGTCTCCTTAATTGTTCTATTGTGTGTTTCTTTATACGAGCTGTACAAGTAGAATTGCTACTTGCAAATTTCAACTATAACAAAACTAATAAAGAGTTAAATGTTTCGAAAACAAAAGCTTACTGAACTATATTGCATCTCCGTCTCCGTCATTTGCCTGAACGTGTGCACTTTGTGACGGAAACTTGTTGCAAAAGTTAAATCTCGGTTAAGTTTACGATGTAGATTCTGTTTTTTCGCTCTTAGTTACCATTGTTTTCCTCAAGATTCTATTGTTACAATGCAAAGTATGCAAAATGATGCTGTTTGCATGCAAGGAAGGCTAAAACTAGCTGCTTTTGTGAACAAATAACTAAAGGAAATGAAAAGAAAAGTAAAAAAAACTGATTGAATGTAGAAAATGATTTGAAGGGGAATTCTTGAGCTAACAAGATTATTACAGCAAAATGTTGGAAAAGAAATGTTGGTAAATATTAAATGTAAAAACTAAAAGTGGTTTAAATTTATTATACAAAAAAAAATTAAAAAAAAAAATACAAAAAAATAAAAGGAAAGTGAAAATCTAAGTAAATACTTATAGATTTCTAAGTGGATTTCATTTAGTTATCCAAAAAAACAACGAATCTAAATTAATAAAGCTCTTCGATATTCGTATATCGGCGAACCACCAATTATCGGCGGACCAACGATTGAGAAACACTACGTTAGACCAGGCAAAACACCAATTAATTAAGCTGCCAATTTTACCAGTGCGAATGATTGCGAGAACAAAAGATTTCGAGAGAAATGCTCGTACCGCAGCCACTGTTAATAATCAGCAAAAACGAAAACTACAACAGCAACAACTTCAAAATGAAAGTACAGAAAGCGATTCCTTCCAATGACATCCCAGCAGCAGCTGGACATTCTGATGACCTTTAAACCTGAGCATAACAACAATTGCACTTTTCATTAGTGCCAAAGTAGCCAAAACAACCTTGCACGTGCATGTGTATGCGTAACCAAGCACCTTATTTACTTGATGGACGCGCCATTTTGGTCACCGGCAGGCGTTTTAATTTCCCGTGGAAACCACAGACGTACGTAAATCGGGTGAAAAATGACTGCATGATGAACGAGATTTCAAGCTTGAACAGATGATGCCACACCACCAGTGGATGGCTTGGATCGAATTTTTCGGTTGGATTGAATTTTTAAATAAATAAAACGAATGGCATTGAGGTGACTTTTTCACTTCGGTGTTAATTTCCGTTTTTGAGAGAAAAGCGTATCGGAAATGATTTAATTTAAAATGCAGATATAAACTGTACACGTATACGTTATATGATATAAAATGTTTATCCGATATAAAAGGTTTATCGGATATAAAAGGTTTTGCTTTTACTCTACGCATGCAATTTTCGATTAAAATTTCGCCAGTCGGCAACTTTCGAACGGATGGGCAGACCAGACCCATTTTTGGCAAATGTTTTGGTAATTTGGCTATATACCCCAGAATAAAATTACGTCTAAACATCTCGTATCGTTTATGAAATATTAATATTTTTAAAGAAGTGTCTTATAAACTTAATTGTATTCACAAATTAGATAAATATAAAAAGAAATTTCTAAATAAATTCAACAAAGGAATATATAAAATAAGTGAAGAAATAGAGAAAAATAACTAAAAGAAACAAACATAAATTAGATAACTAGAGTCAGTGGTAAATTGACAACTGTCAGTGTTGTATTGACAAATATCAGTGGTAAATTGATAAGTGTCGGTGGTAAACTGATAAATGTCATTGGTAAATTAACACGAAGTAGGACTTTAAACCGCTATTTTTAAAAAAACAGACAGACGGGTACAACTACAACATTCAGCTTCACTATGGCTTTTTTTTTCAAGCAGTCATCAGACTTCTACTGACATTGAACTTTCATACATACAAGAGCACTCGAACGTGATGTTGCTTGAAAGTGTGCAGAGGAAAAAACATACAGCGACCCTCAAGTTCAAGGATGCATCCGCTACGGTTTAGTTATGCATGCACGCGTACCGGCAAAATGTGTCTTAGTAATAAAATGCAAAACTAGAAAAAAACAAAACAGAAGCATCAACACCATCATGAAATGAAATAACAATAAAAAACAACACGTGGCACATGCAACAGCAGAGTCTTTCGTTGGAAAAATTTGTAGCACTTAAAAAATTAGTTACAGTGGAAGCTTTTGCAGGTTTAAGCGAAACGACCCTGTGGGAAAATTCAGTAATTTAAAACTAGTTTCTGTTTGTCCGTTGAAATAACAAAGTTACAGGAGAATTGATACAGATATCGCCATAATATTGAACACAACTATAAATGGACGAAATCGCTTCAAAACCACGCCTACTTTTTATACCGAATAAAATAATTGTCTTGCAAAAATAATTAAAATTTCATATCTCATAAAGGGTATGAGAGATTAAGCCGAAATATTACTGCGGTCTATGACTAAAATAACGAACAAGAATTGACCGATTTCAATGCAAGTAAATTGTCATTTATATAGAAAAAGTTATTTCCTAAGTTATTGCTTATTTTAGAGAGAAATTGACCCAAAATTTAAAGTTTTCACTCATTTCCCTCTTAAGTTTCTGATATTCCGAATGCTTTATCTTATATTCCGAATGGACCGGTGGATGATGGTGATGATGATAGTTTATAAAAAATTCTACAGCTATACAAATGCAAAAAGCATACACGAAAACTGGAAGCCATCGAAACTGGAAGACATCGGTACATGAAAGTGAACCATCCGCCCTTCACTATTATTTTTTACACACATTCTCTCGAACGCCATCACAAACTGTACTTTTTTGAATTAACCTTTGGCAACCACTGCAACTAGTGGTTTTTTGTTTTGCATGGCAACTCTGCCAGTCACTCATCCGCAGCGACAAGCTTCAATATCTGGATTGTATAAATTATTCAGATTTTCTCTTATGCATTTAGAAAATGTACAACGCTTACATACAACCAGCTGCTTGCTTGGATAGCCATTTTTTCACGACTGTAATAAATAACTTGAGAATTAGAAATTTAAAACTTTTTATGGCCAATTTCGGGTTGTCTTCGAACGAACGCGAAATGAACTTTTAAGCATTCTGAATAAAAAACTTCAGGCCTAAAATTTCACAATAAAATCTTGCTAAAAACGTGTCAGTCATTCACTCACTCATAAAATGAAAACAAATAAAAGCAACTAATTAATTACGTTCTCTTGCTTCTTGTTTATTCAGACGAGAAAATGCATTAAAATTCTGCTTGCTCATTAAAATTTATTGCATCATTTCAGGCGCTCAAAACAACAGTTTTGTATGAAAGAGATGCAACGAGAACAAAATATCTTACAGCCAAGCAGCAGAAAGAGTAGGAAAATTTATAATTTTAGTAATCCTGGTCACTTTGAAGATTTGTTGTCTGCTGTAGAACTCAAAATCTTCTTAAAGTTTCGGAAATTTTATTGAATACAATGAATTATTATTTAAGGTTTATAAATGAAGCTCGACATCAAAGCAATTAACAACATCCGGCAGCAACAACAAAAGCAAACCATTTCAAATACCTGCTCGATTTTTAATACTTTTGATCTCTTTGCGAAATACTCAATTATTTTGTGGGTTTTAAAAGGGGTGTCCATGTTGCCCCCAAAAGCGGCTTTATTAAAAAATCCATCTCACAAAACATATTCGAGTCAAGAAATTGCTTTCTGGTAGAAAATTTGAACTGGTAACTGGTAAATTTTAAGAGCACGAATCCTTGATCCCGTTGCTGTGCTGCCGCAACACAAAGAATCAAGGATCTTCCACGACCTGAAGAACACAGTTAACGCATTATGAACAAAATTACATGTTTGGAAATTTATTGCTCACTGTTGTTCGCATTTGTTGTTGCTGTTATGATATTTGGCCAAGCTAAGCAAAAAAAAAAATCATTGCTTTTGTTGGAATTTACTTTTCTGTTTTTTTTTCATGAAAAACAAGAGAATGAAAAGGAAATGCAAAAATTCTAAGCGCTTGTCCGCGTTGTTGGATCGTTTAAATGAGAAATAAATAAAAATCTGAACCTTTCCAAATCGTGCAGGTTGATTAAATATTTATGAATGCTTTGAAATGTTTGCATATCCTGCAGCTACAGAAATGCATACTTTCATGCGTGGCAAGGTCACAAAGATTACAATGACAAGAACAAACCAACAACAGTAACTGTGATATACGTAGCAATGGCTACACTCTGGCAATCAGGTGACTAACAAAAGATCTGTCAAATGGGTTCAGCGGTACGCCAACAACGGTTACGGTCTCCTCTTCGTTCCACTGGAAGGATAGACGGACTGAAAGGACAAACGGACTGAAAGGATCGACGGATAGCATACGTTAGTGTAATTTGAAGATTTGACAGCTTATTTTGTTCAAAGTTTTAAAGCCATGAAAAGAATTCACACAACCCCTGTGACTCTTCAAAATTAATGCTCTACTAATTGAACCTTATTCAACCAACTAAAGTGAAGGATAATGAATCTAATTAGAAATACTGAATTACAACGTACAACGCTTTTATTACAGACTCAACACACAGTGAATGGCACACTTGAATTTTAGTTTAAATCCCATTCATTCAGTCAGCGACCTCGTTTAATGAGCAGACAGCTCATTATTAAGTGGTTGACCACACACTGGGAAGACTGAGTGTGTTCAGATAATGCAAAATGTACGGAACTCTGTACGGATTGTGAGGTCAATAAATACGGCGATGAGCCGTTAGTCTACTGTTAATTATGAATTTGTACTTCACGTAATGTTCCGTTTAAGCCGGAGGATTCTTCAGGTGACGTTTTTAAAATTTCGTTTGTATGGAAAATGCTCGCCATTTTAGCTAATCGCGTCCACACCTTGACAGTATCTTTGCTCAGTTTCTAAGTAATAATTCGTACTAATAATAATCGCGGTTGAAATCGGTCCCGTGATTTAGGAGGAAGTGTGGTACAAATATGTAGGTCTTGTAAGTCAGTTCTGTGTTTTATTTTATTCCACTTCAATTCACTCTATTTGAAAGTCTCGAAAAAGTTTGACGAGAATTTGCGGTAATAAAGTTAGGTAACTTTTTGTGAGGTTACACTCACAACCAATAACATCAGCAGGTTACACTCACAACCAATAATAACAGAGAGAAAGTTCTCCACGCAACCAACCAACAACAACACACAACAGAAAATCGAAACTTTGTTTAATTACATTTTTAAATATAAGTGCAATAAATACAACTGACACCACTTGAAGGTGAAGGTAAAAGGTAGTAAAAATTGTAGAAAATAACGTATTGAAATATAATATAAAACAAATGGAATAAATGAAATAAATACAACGCACTGAAGTAATATAAAATGAAGGCACGGTAACTCGTTTATTAAATTTCTCTACAAAATTCATTATGCAATTTAGAAACGTTTCCTTCCTGCTCGAAAAGGCTTCACATATTGCACATTCTCATTTGCTAAATTATTAATATAAAGCTTTAGTAACAAAATGCATTATTAAATGCCTTTTAGAGTGCAAATTAAAATGAGCCACAAGCAATATTTAGACTGCAACCTGCAAGTGCAAAGTGTTTACACGTAAAAGGAAATACAATATAATTCTTTGGTTGGAAGAAATGCATTCCTCAGGTTCTGTTTATTTTAAATACAAATTTAAAATACTTTTAGCAGTTGTAGCAGAATTTTGCTTATGGAATTTCCTTCTTTTTTTTCTATTTATTTTGTGGAATATTTGTTTTTTGTCAGTCTATCAGGATCAAGCCAGAGACTCTTGTGAATAAAATGCTGTGAAAGCAAATTCTTATAGAAGAAAATTAACAAAAGTTTCTAAAGTGTAAAAAAGAAATGCAGGAAAGTAGAAAAACTAGATGCAAAATTAAGTAAGTTAAATATTAAATAAGTAAAATATTAAATAAGTGAAATATTAAACAAATAAAATATTAAATAAGTACATTTTAGAAATAATTTTGTAGAACAAACTCAGCTTAACAATTTTTAAAAATCCACCAAAATTTCCTACAAGATTTTTCTAAGACTTCATGCATTTTTTTAGAATTTGAAAGACTTTGTCAGTTCATATTTATTAAAATACTACCAAAATGCTATAAATTAAATACTAAGCAAGTATAAAAAACACAGAGGAAACTCCAAAAACTATTGACATCCTACGGAATGAGAAGAAAATAAATACTGAATAATAAATAAAATAAATTAAAATAAATAAATAAATAAAATCCTTTCTAAATTTTAATAGTAATGGGCGCTGAAGCCTTACAAAATCCATTTGTCATTATTTCAAATTACTTTTTTTATTTTAGATTTTTTCAACATTTTTCCCCCATTTTTCACTAACTTTTTTTATAATACGACCTGCTTGTGTCTGCCTTAATTGTCCTCAACATCAGCTATCGAGGCCTGTTCATCATCGCCGTCGACAATGCCAAGAATACAGACGGGTAGACAGACAAGAGGTAAACGAGGACGGGTAGACATCTATATGTATATCTATACCTGCATTGGAGAGATATTCTCTGACATTTTTTGTTGCTTGCCAGTGGTGTGCATTTGTTTTTATTTTAAATACAAAATCTACATACACGCAAACAAAGCGCACAAAGGACTTTTTAAAGCTTTATTAAGTGTTGTTCATAAACCGTTCTTAATCTGGTCTGACGCCTGCGACATCCTGACATGTAGACGAAGTAGTTCTACGCTCTTAATACACATTAAAGGTGATAGTAAAAAGGACATTGAACTCAATGTCCTTCTCGGAGAAAGAGTAGGATTTCTTATTTTATCTGTATGTATTACTTTTAAATTTTACTTTGTAATGCAAACTTTTTATTAAAGAAAGAGTTAAAATAGTTTCCAGAATAGTTAAATTTGTAACTCATTAGTAACTTTTTTCAATATCTTTGAACGTCTGGTAGAAATAAGAAAATATCAAATTAGAGTTATGAGTACTGATATGAGTAGATATGAGTAACTACTGCCTTCTGAGACTGTTGCCCACCTCTGGGTCAACTGTAAAAAGTTGGCTTCTGGGTTCTAATTTTTGTTTTAAAAGATCGAGCATCTCTTGTTCTTTTGTTAAACTTTTATCATTTTCATCCAGAACTTGGATTTCATGGACGTATATCAGCGAGGAAGCCAACAGAAAGTAGAGTGTTATGAGTATCCCTGCCTTCTGAGACTGTTGCCCACCTCTGGGTCAAATGTAAAATATTGGCTTCTGGGTTCTAATTTTTGTTTTAGAAGATCGAGCATCTCTTGTTCTTTTATTAAACTTTTATAATTTTCATCCAGAACTTGGATTTCATGGACGTATATCAGCGAGGAAGCCAACAGAAAGTAGAGTGTTATGAGTATCCCTGCCTTCTGAGACTGTTGCCCACCTCTGGGTCAAATGTAAAATATTGGCTTCTGGGTTCTAATTTTTGTTTTAAAAGATCGAGCATCTCTTGTTCTTTTGTTAAACTTTTATCATTTTCATCCAGAACTTGGATTTCATGGACGTATATCAGCGAGGAAGCCAACAGAAAGTAGAGTGTTATGAGTATCCCTGCCTTCTGAGACTGTTGCCCACCTCTGGGTCAAATGTAAAATATTGGCTTCTGGGTTCTAATTTTTGTTTTAAAAGATCGAGCATCTCTTGTTCTTTTGTTAAACTTTTATCATTTTCATCCACAACTTGGATTTCGTGGACGTATATCAGCGAGGAAGCCAACAGAAAGTAGAGTGTTATGAGTATCCCTGCCTTCTGAGACTGTTGCCCACCTCTGGGTCAACTGTAAAAAGTTGGCTTCTGGGTTCTAATTTTTGTTTTAAAAGATCGAGCATCTCTTGTTCTTTTGTTAAACTTTTATCATTTTCATCCAGAACTTGGAATTCGTGGCCGAATATGAGCGAGAAAGCCAACAGAAAGTAGAGTGTTATGAGTACTGATATGAGTAAATATGAGTGACTACTGCCTTCTGAGACTGTTGCCCACGTCTGGGTCAAATGTCAAATTGCCTTTTTATTATATAAATTGGTCTAAAACGAATTTTTTATTAACAACAACAAATACGTTCCAAAACCCTCTTTCCGATTTTTGACAAATTGTCCCATAGTCTGTTGTCTGTTTAATCTCAAAAATAAACAAAATTTTAACAGAATCCAACAGAAGAGAATGAGAAAATTAAAGAAAAACTTAGAAATTCTCGTTTGAGAGAGAGAGAGTTCTCTTCTCTTTTTACACCAAAACTGCAGAACAAAAACTCCCTGATAAAATCTAAGAGAGCGCTACTTAAAAGGTGTTTACAAGCAGATGATTCTCATTTACAACACGGCACATAAGAACAACAACAAAAAATCTGTGTTCAGCGCGACGCCCAAAAATTGCACAAAAAATAATTTTACTTGAAACACTCCTTCCAGCTTGAGAAATATTTTCTATATGAAAATATTCAATATTTAAGGATTCATTCACACTCACCTTGAAGGGTTTTCTATCAGCCATTTTATTTTGTTAATATTATCACCGAAATTTTTACGACTTTCTGGTCGCCTTTTTAATTGTAAAACTTATTTTTCAGCAAAGTATTCCCACTTTAACACTGATATAGAATCAGTGTTTATTGCGTCTTAGCAAATTTATAATAGATTATCTTAATCTCTTTACTTTGTAAAACTTCTCAGAGTGAAAGTAAAACTCGCTGCTAAAACTCGAATTATTTTAATCTCTACTACTCCTAAAATAAACCCGTAGCTCACGGCAAGCAAACTTGGAATAACAGCAACTGGCAAACGTCAAGATATTTATATTTTGAAATACTCTACTCTCTCTCTTTCTCTCTCTCTCTCTCTACATAAGTTAGCGAACATTTTGTCGAAAGAGAATTATTATGGTATACATCTTTCTCTTAGTTTTTTGAAATAATTTCTTCATCTCTGTTAATAATGGCTTTCAAATTTGCTCAACGTTATTTTTATGTTACAAACGTGTTGCTAAAAGCGACAGCGAGAGAAATTCTCTCTCGTCTTTGGTAAAGTAACGGAGTTTTAGAGTTTACAGTGTAAACTTTACACTTTACATACTGCAGTTTTAAATGAAGAAAATTCAAAATCGACCGATTTGAATGCTTAATTCACGATTGATTTGTTGCAAAAAAAAGAAAAAAAATTATCCTGAGAGGTTTCCAAAATATGCTGCTAGAGGGCGCTGAACTTTCGGTTGCAGCAGATGTCTGTACAACTCTAAAAAGAATTTTTGCGGCTTTCAGCTGTAAGTTACAAATATTTTGCAAAGAGAAACGTGCACGAAAAAAAAAACAAAAACTCGCAAGGAATTTACTTTGTAAATGAAAGCGAGAACCAAACAACTGCAAGAAATCAATAAACGCCGAAAATCATCTTAAATCGTCAAAACAAATACAAAAATGTTAAAGTGTTCAAGTAAAGAAAACTTCAAAAATAGAAAAACTTGAAGGAAAAATGGAGCCATTATTTGGCTCTATAATAGCTAGAATTCTCGTTATAAATATTTGAAAACGGCATGCACGATCAGAATTTATGCGAGATTAAAAGTGAATGACCTGCAACGACCTGATGCAATATTGTATGCAGAAACTTGAGATGACTTTCGGTTATATTTACGTATCTACATTACGAATGACACGCTAAATTTACGGCTGCACTGCGAGTATCTGCTGTTTTAATGGAAGATAATGGGAAAGTGAACTTTTTCAGTGCAAATGAGCATAGAAAACGAGATTAACTTAAATTTAAGGAAATCTCGTTCCTCGCTGATGTCTCGACTCTCAACTCAACCTCAGTTTTAAATACGAATTTAAAACTCATGTTAATGCTTTCAGGAGAAAAGCACATCGAAAAACATTCTTACGGCTTTTCATACGTTACTCGGTATTCAGGGGTTGACGACACCGGGTTCTTCTTTCAGAAATCGCTTTATATATTTTTATATTTACTCTTTGCTGCCAGCAGAAACGTGGTTTGTTTGCGTCCAGTTGCGTATCCAAAGGGAGATGCGAGGTGCTCAAGCCCTCCCCGAGATTGTGATTGATATGTGTGTCTCCGTATTAATGAGAAAGAAGCTGCAATCAACTCAAGCAAAACCTACCACACTCCCCTTTCTCACACTCCAACGAATATATTGTCCCGTTACGCCACTGCTTGCGTTAAATGTTGGTCTTGTTGTCTTTGCAATGTTGCTCACATTGCTTTTAGAGAGGGTGAAGCGCTAAGAGAGGGAGCGCCAAGAGAGGGATCGTCAAGAGGGGGAGCGCCAAGAGAGGGAGCCCAAGTTAAAGCAACCGTAATAATGAAGAACCCCATAAAAGCGACTGCAGTTACTCTGGCTGCGAATGCCAACCCTCCGAGAGTGTCTTTGTTCGAGAGCTGATGTCACCCTCCCTCACTTGTTTAAAGTCATCTAAATTATGTTTTCTCTTTTCTAAAACTCACTTGACCACAGGGAGTTCCTAACAAAAGCTTAATTTCTTTTTTTTTTTTTCTTAATAACAACAACTTCACAAAACATAATTTGAATGAAGGAGCTTGAATGTGCCCGAGTATATCTGTTATTATTTATTTACTTACGAACTACACTTACAAATTACAATTCCAGGGAGGGTTCGAACCTCCGCAGCGCCCTCCCCGAACCAAGCCTCTGCTCTACTGAAACTAATACTTAACCCCTCTTTGGCGAGTAACTAACCTCTTCCAAAAATGCCACAAAAGCATTCTGATGGCACACAAAATAATTTTAGCATGATTCTACGCTGGAAGGTAATGCGAAGCGATGATCATCACGCAAAGCGTAGGAATGAAAGCAAAAACAAACTAAAACCCACATGCTGGGCTTTATAAACTGGGTCACATTTAAGCGGCGACAGAGGCGACAGATATGCAGATAAGGTATCAAGAATCGCGTGCATCCACAGTCGCCGATGCCAGATGCTGGCAACCACGCCATTGTGGTAAAGTTACCCCACTGACCAAAACAACAACGATAAGCTAGTGTGGGGTGCATCGTAAATAGTGCAGTAGTGTAAGTAGGGCATGAGCTAATAACGTTGTTTCTTACGTAGCCACTTGTGACGTCACGGTAATCGTCAATCTTTATTCTGTATAACATATATCGAGTAGAAAATTGAAATTACTTTGCAGACAGTTTCACCTGCAGAAGGTGTTAACAACATTTCTTCAGAGTGGTTGGAATCTTTAACAGTATGGAGAAAATAATGCGAGTTTGAGAGATAAAACTGGTGAGAGAAACTATAATCATTTCGGAGGATAGCTTTTTCTCTTTTCCTCTCTTCCAAACATCCTTTTTCCATAAAACTATAAAAATATGTTCTCTTTATAAATCTTTGCCACATACTTCTCTGCAGTTTCTTAATTCTTTTAATGACTCTCTAATAACCTTTTATTTATCTGTTATTTCGGTCATTCAACTTAAAACAATTGACACGGTTGCTTTCGGTGGGGATCCAAATTTAAATGCTCCAGGAAATTCAAAAAAAACAGTTTCCTTTTTACTTTTTCCAAAATAGTAGAACTATCATAACTAAAATGTTGAAACTATAAAAATTGCCTTTTTACAAAACCAACTCGCCAAAAATAAAAAAAAAATTAGTATCACGGGAATATCGCACACAAACGTCACATCGCACAAACTTAATTGGGATGATCATTTTGGGTTTCAATAATTTATTAGCAATTTCCTTTTATAGCGCACACACACACATAAACCACAATTGAAAAGATAAAAGAGGAGGAAATATTTTTTTAATAGCTTGACGAATTATTTAAAAAGTCACATTTTATTTTGATTCAAATTCTATTATAGCAGTTTGTTGGTTTGATACATTTTAAAATTACTCTTAATTAAGAAGAAATTTAACTTGAAGCAAAAAAATAAGAAACTAACCTTTTTAGACATGGTAACACCCGAACATTGTGTGGCAATTCAATTCAATTGTGACCGCACTTTGCTTTGGGACAACAAATTTTGAAATAGCCGTGGAATTCAACTTCTGGTTGCTGAAAGTTGGAGGCGTCAATTCGACGTTATGAAGCGGGCACCCAATTTTTCTAGTAATGAAGTTAGTTTACTACTTGACATCATTGAAACCAAAGCAGATCTTGTAAATTGCAAGAAAACAGACAAGGTCAGCGTGGATAAAAAGGACAAAGTCTGGAAGTTGATAGCTCTCGAATTCAACGAGAGATCTGTATGTAATCCTTATAGGGACGCGTACACGTTGAGAAAGAAACATGAAAACATGAAAAAGACAATGAAAAGGCGTTCAAACGAAAAACTCGACGGAACTCATGTTAAGCAACTGAAAACATCTCTCGCAGTTGACGAACAGACAGACCATGGAATTTTTAGCTGCAGCGATAGCGAATTCATACTAAACCGTGAGCAAAATATTACAAATTTGCATGTCCAACCTAACATATCTCTCCGAATGTTAGATTTGTCAGATACAACAGAAGCCAGCAGCACTTCTAAGGACGAAGAATTGGAAACTGAAATTGCTAGTAAGAGTCTAGACTGCCATTAGCAGCCACTTATTCATTAAATCTATTTCCAATTGTAGCATCAGCTCGGAAATCTTTTGAAAATTGTCTACAGGTAGAGGAGCCATTCGATTTCAATGAACCAGTCACTGCTTCGGAGAGCATAGCGAATCGCAGCAAATCAAAGCAACCAAAGAACTCAAAGCCGTACGTTCCAACAAATAGCGTAGACCGCAAATTTAATTGGGTCAATCTAGCAAAGGCAAAAGTGAAATGGGCAGAAGAAAAGTTGAAAATCGAAATTCAAATTTTGAGAAAGGAACACGAACAACGAATAAGGTTCATGAGGGAAAAACACGAAATTGAAATGAAGATCCTGCAAAATGAGCTAACAAAGTCGGAACTAGTTTTAGGTACCACAATATAAAAGTACCTAATAAGATATCCAACACACCAAACAGCATTTGATAGCTCATATGTAAGTTCTAGTTTTTTTTACATTGCTTCGTTAATTTTTTAATATCTGAAAAAAGAAGTTAGCTTTGCGTAACACGGCGAAAGCTAGCATTTATGATTGTGATTTATCCCATAAAATCTGGCCTCGAAGGCTGCTAACTTAGATTAGAAATGTGTGTTCTGTCTAATTTGTTATGTTTGTATCTTGTTTGTTTTTTTTAGTTTGGATTGTCCGCTTTATTTTAATGTAAAAAAATAAACATGCTTCAATGTACTCAATGTACAATTTATTGTATATTATATAAACGGCGGAAGTTCTTTACTTATTTCAGCCTTTGGAATATAAATTGATGGTGCACCTTTACAAGATTTGGTTGTGGTATATAAGCGGGTAACGGAATGTTAGTAAATAAAATTCGAGAACTGCGGTATTTTGCCATATATAATTTTATTAATACCTTTTATACAGCGAACATAAAAGCTACTGCTACACACTGCTGGCTTATCTGCCTGATTCTAATTAAATAAGTACATGTATTTGATAACCCTTCATAATTTTTAAATAATTTTGATACAATTTGTGCAACATTCTTTTCTTTATTGTTTCCTCTGTAATAATAACTGGTCTACCCTTGAAGAATAGAGATAGTGGGAGGAAGGCAGGTCGATGTGAGCAGAAATGTTATTTTCGATGCACCAATGCATCAGTTCAACATCACCTATAAGAGTGACTCAGTTTATTCTATAGTCCACATATTCTAAAATTTAACTTTTTATAGTTTTGTAGTTTTAAGACGATAGTTGCCGTTTTAAGATTTTACGTTGGAGGTACAAAGCTATACATCTACATGTAAGTGAGCTGTTCCTGGATTTAGAGTTTTTACAGTACATTTCATTAAACATTTTCAGGAACAACAATTAAGTTTACTGTTAGGTTAATTTTAGGATTCCGATTTCGGGATTCAGAGTTTGTTTTTTTTACAAAATGTGGCAAGCGTTCTTCTCACGGAACGGATTCACCTTCTGATTGGAGAAGCCATTTAGTAGGCAATCCTCGTTTTCATGTTCAGAAACATACTTTATCATCAGCATGGAGGCTTCCGACACTGAAATACGCGGCAGCTCTACCTCTCGACGCAGTTGTTCGTTTATAGTACGCTGCTGTTGTAGATTAGCAGCCATGATGTCCAAAACAGCTGTCTCAGCGAGCCCTATGATGGTTTTACTGTATTTTACAACACAAAGTAGATGCACAATCCTCTGAAGAACTGAAAAATAAAACAAAATCAACAGACAATATATTAAAATAAAAAGTTATTTCAATTCATTGTAAATAACTTCAAAAATTAATTAATACTGAAAAGCCTTTACCTGTTGGGTTAAATAACGAAAGTTCGGCGTTTTTAAAGTCTTTTTAGTTTTAACACGACGTATAATTATAAGAAATCAATAATTTATATGGCTTCCTGGACGAAGCTATCCGTAACTTTAGCTCTGTTGTCTTTGCTTTAGCTGTCAAAGGTTAACAGAGGTATCAACAGAGTTGTTAAACTCATTAACAGAAATGTGCAAAACTAAGGAATTTACAAAATCTGAAATAAATTAATCTGATTATAAATTGGCGAAAGAGATGCAAGTTACTGGAGGAATATCATTCAAGTGATTTGACTTGGAAGCATATATCTGGCATTTGGATACGATTTATGCAGTGGTTTGTTTATCATCGAAATCCTCAGAAGAATTACATTGGAGCAATCGTAGTCTGAACAAAATAAAGAAATACCAAACAAAAGTTAAAATGAATAAACTATAAGTAAATATTTTTTGCTTTAAAAATAATAATGTTAAAACGTTCGTGGAGAGAATGATGATGACCATACTTTGAGAAATAATGCCAGTGTTTACATTAGTAAGTAAGGGACAGTTTGTAGCAACCCTGGTAAGCTATCCTGAGTTGTCAAAATAATTGGTTTATTTTTGTGAATAGTTGCACATAGAGTACAGAAGGTGTTTTTTACGAATACTCCAAAATCCAAATTCAGCCTTGAAAACCTTACCTGATAACCAGGAATTGGTTTGTTTATCATTATTGCAAGTAGTTGTTGCTAAAAATGCTTTGAAGTTGCTATAACTTAATTAACAATTTCATATAACGCAGATTACAAAAAAAATACGCAAAAATGTCACAAGACGAAAAGCCAGAGTCGGCAACGAGTAAAGAGGATGAAGCCCCCAAGTCGCCTTCTACTCAAGAGCCCGATAAAAAGCATATTAATAAATTAGAGGACTTGTCAACTAAGGAGGCCTATTTTGCGAGTCTCAACGAATGGGTGAAACAAGCAAATATCTCGCAAAGTGCGATGGCCCTCTTTCCTTACTATCTGTTCAGCAGCTATCCGCAGATGTTTCAAAACCAGACCACAACAGGAATGGGAAATGGAAATTCCTCATCCTCCGCGGCGCCGACGCAAGGTTCTTCTGCGCTCAATGGAACTGCGCAGCAAGCAGTGAATAGAGCAGGCAATGGTGTGGGAGGTGTTGGTGCTGAAGTCGCAAACGTGGCTCATAGACGTGCAAACATTCTACTCGTTTTAAGCGAACAATTGCAAACTCAGATCATTAACCAGAATGGCGGCTACGAACACGTCATCGCACCCTTCTGGAAGCGTGCTTTGGCAGAACTTGTTGATATGTTTATTCTGTTGGTGCTTAAGATAGTGATTACCTTCACCATCATGAGCATTTTCGATTTGGATTTAGGCTTCGATTTTGACAGAGAATTGATACGGAAATCACTGGAGGAGGACTATGCTGGCTTCATAGCCATATCGACCGATTTCCTCATCTTCTCCTCGGATCTGCTTATGTTAGAAATACTAACCAAAGTTATCGTGTGTTTGTATGAAGCGTTCTGTACACGCCAAAGTGGCGCCACACCAGGTAAAATGCTACTGGGAATCCGTATTGTGTACATTGAAGCGATGTATGCATTGCAGCCTCCACAGCCGCCTCAGCTGGACTTGCGACCGCAACGTGTGCAAAAAGCACTCCTCTGGCCCGCGGAGACACCAGGTTTTAAGCGGGCATTAATGCGTTCTATTGCTAAGAATGTGCTGATGACTCTCTTGTTCCCTATGTGCTTTATAATGATTTTCTTCAAAAATAACCGAACGGCATACGATATAATAACCAAAACTGTTGTGATCGAAGATAATCCGAATGCGGTTTTGCAACGGCCTCATTAAACGGATAGAAAAGAAAAAGATTTTGAATATAGAAAGCGGGAAACATGGGCATAATAGTTTTAAGGATTCTACCTATTAAATCATGTCATATTAATTATTGTAAATTATTCCTCAATAAAAAGCAAAACATAACACTGAGTCGAGACATTGCCCACAAATCAATTTTACGATCGCAAGTTACTGCAGAAAAACGGTTACATCTACAGAGTTACACAATTTAACTTTTTAATCAATTTAGAAATGTTTTGGTTTACATAAAGTTCAACAAAAATGAAGTTTTAGCAAGAGAATAAATAACAGAATTCGAATCATTTTACTTGAGCGTTGGTCAAAGTCTTCGCCTTAATCACATCCTTTCCCGGTACATACAGCGCACTGCCCTTGTATGTGGCTACACTTTCATTATTCGTCATTAAATCCGGAGCAACCGTCTCAAATATTTTCTTTTTCGGATTTAATTGGGCGTCGGGTTGGCGATTATAACCTTCACAACATACAAGGTCACCGGGAACAGCACCCAATGGCGGATTCAGTATTTCAACTCGATCCGGTGAGGAAGCACACATGACCATGGCCTCCGATGTGACACCACGCATTTTGGCTGGCTTCAGGTTGCACAACACAATCACCAGCCGATCTTGCATCTCCTGGATTGGCACATGTTTCACCAATCCCGAGACAACAGTGCGTGGCTGCCCTTCACCACAATCGATCTTCTCCACATATAAACTGTCCGCATCCGGATGACGAGTCACTTCTATAATTTTGCCAACGCGTAAATCCAATCGACCCACATCAACGGGCTGTTCAGGAGCAACGCTGAGAGGCGCAGTCACTTTCTCTTTTTTGGGTTTCTTCTCTTTCTTCGGTTCTACTGCATCCGCTTTAGCTACAGGCTCAGGTGCTGTAGTTGCCACAATTGCACCTGTTGAGGCAGAGGCATCACTACAAAGACCACGTGCACCAGGAACAGGAATATGTTGCTTGCCATTTTGCTTCATCCAAAAGATAAGCTGCTGTTTGGCATCCTCCACTTGGAGCCGCAGCTTCTCATTCTGTTGTTCCAGTTCCATTTTCTTTGTTTTTATAACCTCTGTTTTCAGCGCCAGTAGCTACCAATTAGACAACTAGTAACTTGTATTTTAAACGTCTGTAATTTCCAACATACCTCATTTTCCACTGCACTCAATAAAGCTTTACTGCGTTCATTTTTTGCGATGATTTCCTCCAATGGAACAATAGCTGTCATCCTAAATCGCAATTGGGAATAAACCCTTTTTGAAACCAAAAATCCTTTTTCCCAAATAATGGTAGCTAGTTTATTTTATGAGTAGTTTATTGGTAGATTTCTATATCATACGACCACCCGACATCCGTTTGAGAATTCGGGAACTCAGTGTGGCAGTGTGTATTGGCCAAACCGATATGTTATGCTGCCAATTATAAATTATGTGTAACCGCGTCTTAAAAAATTAAATATACGAATAAGTAATCAGCTGGTTAAAAATATGCCTCTCCACGTATCAGTTTATCATTATGACATACAAAATACATGACATGACATACAAAATAGCGGCACAAGCATAAAGAAAAATACAGCGTTAACATTACACACCACATATATAAATATGATTTGTATTAAAAAATAGATCAATTTGGTACTCAACAGAAATTTTTATTTCTTTTCTTTTTTTGCACTGAAAGACTGCTTGAGTTTAAGTGAGTGGGCACTGCTGAAATCTACCTACATCGCACAAATGGGTAGCGCCCTCCAGCCTATGCGGAGTTATTGTTGTATTCTTGTGTCAAACTACAGTGAAATAAATAGCAAAAAATAAAAATCCCCCATTGAATAAAAAAATTCGTTTGGAATTCCAAATCACCTGGCAGTCGAAAAATTCCTAAAAATAATTGATTTCTCTATGTGAGGTGGCAACATAGCTCCGACAAAATTGGATATTACGTCTCCAAAGCCTAATATAAAGCGACCGAAAGAAAAAACCATGTATCCAAATTTAGCAAATGGAATAACTATGGATATATTCAACAAAACAGCCATAATAAAATTGTGTGCAAACCCTTATCCTTTCGAACATTTGAAAAGTTAAAATTCCGGAGGTTTTCAATATAGTTTTAGTTAGAATTTACAACTATTATTATAGTTAAAATTAACAACTTAAAAATTTTTAAAAATTAAAATTATAAAAATTTTTTGAAGAATGTTGACTGAGTATGCATTGGACGTAACGGAAACTTTGGTGAACACTTGAACACATTTCATAATCAACATCACTTGTTGTTGCGTCAATGCATGCCTGACAAATCAATTAAATTTAACATTTTATTTGGACAAAATTACAAAAAAACAAAATTACAAAAACAGAGTTTCATCCAAGTTTCATTGCAATCGAATGAATGGTATAAGAATACATATGAAACAAGGAAATAAACATTAATTGATATATATATAGATATATTTTTATCAGTTGCTTTTTGTAAAATTTATACTTTTTCCTTTTGACATTTAGTACAACTAGAATCAGTTACGGAAACGTATTTATTTTTACAGCTGCTTTTAAGAAACTGGGCTATTCACAATTTGACACTATATCATATTTTCCAACTGTCAGAGTTTGTTTGGCTCGAAAGTGATTGAGGTTGGGAGTCACGTCTCTGCCCAATTTTTCCTTTTTTAGGAATCTAAATAATCTTCCCAAAACAAGCTCACCTTGCATGGCCAGTAACAAAATGCCGGTTGACATCAACCGTTTGACGGATGGCTGGTTGGAGCTGGAGTCGGATCCGGGGCTGTTTACGCTGTTGTTAGAAGATTTCGGAGTAAAGGACGTGCAAGTGGAAGAAGTTTATGACCTGCAAAAACCTATCGACGGCCCGGTATATGGATTCATCTTTCTATTTCGCTGGATCGAAGAGAGACGGGCACGTCGAAAAATAGTCGAGAGCACTGCAGAAATTTTTGTAAAAGACGAGGAGGCTGTTTCGAGCATATTTTTTGCGCAGCAAG
The DNA here is from genome assembly GCA_922984085.1 of Sicus ferrugineus. Taxonomy (NCBI): domain Eukaryota; kingdom Metazoa; phylum Arthropoda; class Insecta; order Diptera; family Conopidae; genus Sicus; species Sicus ferrugineus. The sequence continues at coordinate 9,062,941 of OV277354.1, forward strand.
TTGTACCGAACAGCTGTGCCACACATGCGTTGCTGTCGGTGCTTCTGAATTGCAACGAGGCTGACTTGCACCTTGGGGAGACGCTTAGTCGTTTAAAGGCTCATACAAAAGGCATGTGTCCCGAGAATAAAGGTTGGGCTATTGGCAATACGCCCGAGTTGGCGTGTGCACACAACTCCCACGCAATGCCTCAAGCGCGTCGTCGCCTGGACAAGGGCGCCGGTGCTGGTGTGTCGACAGGGCGTTTTACGGGCGAAGCATTCCACTTTGTTAGTTTCGTGCCCATTAATGGGCAGCTGTTCGAGCTAGACGGCCTGAAGCCATATCCAATGGACCATGGTCCCTGGGAGGAGAATGAAGACTGGACAGACAAATTTCGGCGCGTCATGGCCGATCGTCTGGGAATTTCAACTGGTGAGCAGGACATACGCTTCAACTTGATGGCTGTAGTCCCGGATCGTCGCATTGCTATAACGCACAAACTGAAGATGCTGCGTACCAATCAGGCAATTGTTTCGGGAACGCTGCAGAAACTACTGAAGGCCTCCGAAGAAGAGAAAAACGTGGTGACAGGAAATGGTGAAACTGCCAGCAAGGAAGAAGGTAGCAGCAGCAGTGGAGCCAGCACAGAACACCGCAGCGATTCGCCGACATCGCTACTGGAGCCCAATGCATTTACAGTGCGTGATCTGCAGTCGCTGCTGAAGAATCTCGACTCAGAGATAGCCATCAACGAGCAGCATCTCAATGACGAGAATGACAGACGCTACATGTTTAAGGTATAAGATTGAGAATAACAGAAATCCTCACTAGTTTTTATTCATTGATGTAATAGGTGGACGATTGTCGCAGGACACACAACTACGACGAATTCATTTGCACCTTCCTGTCGATGTTGGCTCATCAGGGTGTGCTCGGGGAATTGGTCAGTCAACACTTGCTGCCTTCGAAAAAAATCAGTGGCCAAAGCACAGCAAATCGTATTAGCAAGCAAAATACGGTCGCAAATCCAGCGCCCAAGCAAAAAAATGGGAAGACAGTAAAAGCACCCGGACGACGACGAAAAGGTAGAAATAAATCAAAGAAGCGCAAGTAGATTTCGTGGAAAATTACAGTAGGGAAGGCGTTTTGATTTAATTGGTTAAATTGTAAATTTTAATACGAGTTGTGCACAAATTTATTGCAGTAGTTCTACATATCCTTTTCCAATTGCTTTTTCATTGAATATGGAAGCGATTGGTGAGGCTTAACTTTTAGGAATTTCTATTAAATGTTAAATTATTAAACGTGTACATAATAAGTATGTATAATAAAAATAAGGTACTTTTGTGATTATTATGAAAATCGAAGTGCTTTTTTAGTGTTTGTTTGTAATTATAAGGGAGTTAGGTCCTCAGGGGAAAGCGTGTTCAGTGCGGATAAGCAGCAGAGATGGCATAATAGGAAAAGTAGATCGAAATATTTAAGCCTTTTATATTCACCCGAACGAATGTAAATAATTGCAATACTTTATATTGTCGCGGGTGAGTTTGGTCAGCTGTTCCGCCTAGGTGAGTTTTGATACAACTTCTATAGGAACAACTACATGTTACAATAACTCACAATTAACTGAGAAATATGTAAAGAGAGAACTTTGATTCTGGTAGCCTGTTACATTTTCCATATTTCCTCTTTGTTAAACACAGAATTAACCCGCAGGTGGATAGACATTGTGAAGTGGAAGTTTTAATTCTGAAAGCCTGTTACATTTTCCATATTTCTCCCATTTAAAGTTAAAAAATTAACCCATGTGCATTGTGGATAGATATTGTGAAGTGTGAAAGTTTTGATTATGGAAGCCTGTTAAATTTCGCATGGTTCTTCTATTCTTCCTAACCAGTTTTTTTCCGTGGGTGGGTGGATATACGAGTATATAGAAAAAGTAGACGGTTTAAAAAATCTAATACAAATCTTAATTACCAACGAAAACTACCGTTATTAAATATTGATGTGTTTATTTTTATTCTCTATTCAACTCAACAGTATATTTTATATATGTATTGTTATAAATGTATTCTTTTTTACTGATAAAAAATAGTACCACTACTAAAGGCATTTAAAAAACATCGAACTGTCATTAAAAAAATCGTAAAAAACTAACGTGCGCTACCCGCACATACATACCTCTACTATCAATTTTTAGCTGTCTTTTTAACGAAAAATATTCCAGTGGTATTAACTACATTTAGGCGAGGAATATTGATATTAAATTCAATATTTTAACGCATTGAAAATTAAGAAGGAAAATTTTGCTGAAAAATTAAATCCGTATTCACAATTCATAAGTTATATACTTTTATGAAATGTTCCACTATTGAAATATGTTTCCAATATTGAAATATAGTTCATAAATAATTTTTTAAGTTTTATTTTATATGAAAGCAGAAATTACAATCGTAACCTAATATATTTTTTAAATCAAACCTTTAAGAAAATTATCAGAGAACTGTTAAATTAACAATTAATAACTTCACTAAATCAAGTTCTTATTCAAATTAAGAAATTAATGAAATTAATTAATGAAATGAAATCAAATTAAGAAATTAAAAAATTGAAATTTTGAGTTTATAGCGTCTCAAGAAAATACTAGCGAAAACGTTATATATCTAATTTGTTTAAGTGATTCCTAGTACTGAAATCTTCCACACTTAGAAAATGTTTTGTTATTTATATGCGAAGCGAGAAATTTAATTTAGTACAGCTCGCATTTTTGTTCTTTTTTTATAATCCCATTTTTTATGATATTATTTGCTGCAAGCACAGTCGTATTTTATTAGTATTTGTTCTGTGTTTTTTTCTTTTCTTTTGTTCTTTGTGGTTCTTTAAACGCAAAACTTACTGAAGAACTCTACTTTTTAAAACTATTAAAATTAAAGGCACAAATAAAATAATTAAAAATTAAAGTCGTCACTGCGTGACGACAAACTGATGTAACGGTACAACTAGTGTGATTTCGAAGATTTTAGTTTGATGATACAAATTGCGCTTGAAGCACAGTTACAATTCTTAAGTTCTGCTTTTGTCTCACTGAGTTCTTGCTCAATAGAGAGAGAGATAGAGACGTCAGCAAGTATTGTTACTGTCTCTTATTAATTTCATTTAAAATGTGATTTTACAATTTTTAAAATTCATTTAAACATAAATTTTTACGAACCAACCACTAGCATTTAACTCCTTTACCTGCTCTTTTACTCTGACTCTCATTTAATTGTAATTCTTAGCTTTTTCGCAGAATAGAAATGGTTTCTTGTCGAATATTAAATAAATTAAGTTAAAACTATTCAACTACTAACAGCGGGCGGCGCTTGCTTATCAACGTTACTACTGCTGCTGGTGCTACTGGTGCCATTGGGGAGATGTGGCTGTTGCTGCGGCTGCTGTTGGCTTTTCACAGCATGCTCAGTCTCTTCGTCATTTGCGGCCGAGGATGTGTTGCCGCCAGCGGCTAATTTCTGCAGTACTTCAGTAGCCTCATTGCTGTCGCTTGTGTTCTTCAAATGTTTTTCTATTTCACTTCGGACCTTCGCCATATCCTTCTGACTACATGAGAACAATTAGCAAACAATAAAGGAGAACGATTAGAAAATATGTTGCTTTTAATGTAATGCATTCGTTTGAAAGCTCACCTAATTTGAACGAATAAAATGCCATTTATTGTATTTAGCATATCAAGCACGGAGCCCATGGTCGGTGGCTGAATGTGGATTGGAGGCAGGCCGGTGGTTAGCTTGCCATTAGAGTAGATGTCGTTCATTTTGCGCTGCAGCAGAACGGCCTGTTGAGTGAGCAAGCGAAGACACTCGGCTGATTCACGAGTTTTTTCGTGTGATTCTCCCAACTGCGAAGAAAATAATTACTTTGTCATTTAATATTGCAATAGATTTTGGAAAAGTTTAAATTACTGAGATTGAAATCAACTTTATTTCTATTTTTCAACTTTGTAATTAATTATTCAATCTGTTTTTCACTTTTCGCGAATTAACTATTATTGTGCTTTTGTTAATTTCAACTTTTACCCTTTAAAAATTATTCTGCTTCACTTATATGCTTGCTTTATCAAAGATTGGTAATTATTTACGGAGCAACAATTATTTTGGAGTTTTCTTTTAATCACATAATATAAATTATTCCAAAGAACATTATACTTTTTCACGATACAGTAAACTGTTTAATTACAAATCATGAAGTTATCTTGAGAGTTCATTTAATGTTAAAAAATGGAAGCGTTAAAAAGCGAAAAAATCCTACCTGTGATTTATAGATGGTATAAGTTTCCTTTTCATTGTTCAAAGCGGAACGGAAATCGCCCATGCAAGACTGTGTTCTGGCTACTAAATGATAGCTGACTGCAACGTGCATCGATTTGTTGCCAAAGTACTTGAGATTGAGTTGCAATGCGTGTTCAATGAAGCGTAATGATAGTTCGTATTCACCGACAGCATGTAAAATCAAACTAATGTTGCTCTATTAGGTGGAGAAATCATCATTATTATTATTGGCAAATGAACGATTAAGTAATAATGTACAATATTTTTAACTCACATCAATTAGAGCCACCTCAGGATGATCCTCGCCCGAAATCAATACCAATAAATAGCGTGCACGATATAACAACTTCAACGAGGTGCTAATTTGTCCATTAGCGAAGCAGTACAACGATAGGTGAGTCTGCGTGAAAACAAATTACTGCAATTAAACTCACGCGCTCAGTACACCTTAGCTTTCGCACACTTACGTATTCCAGTATGGTGCTGGGATGGTCGATGCCATTCACGCGCTCGCTCATTATTACCGATCGCTGCTGTATGGCTAATGCTTCTTGTGGATCACCCAGCAAGTAGCTGAGGCGCGCCAGCATACGTAAACATGAACCGTTCTCGGTGTGCATGGCGCCGAATACGTTGTTTAGTAAATTCAGAGCTTCGCTAATCAGCTCGTAGCCCTCCTTGAACAGACCTTGCTGTATCTTCGACTGGCCTGTAGTGTAGAAGTTGTAAGCATCCGAAGCACGTGGACTAATGTGCTTAACAATAGGGAACACGTTGACAATGTCCTCGTCGTTGAATGTTGGTTTGTTGCGCGATTCGAAATTATATTCGCGCAACAACACCTGTATGCCCACCTTGAGGCAGATGGCGCGCAAGATGCTTATGCGTTGCAGGCCATACGTTTCTACAAGTGCTTCAATCGAATCGCAGTTCAGATCGAAGTCCCAATAGAACTTGGCTTCCTTTCGGATTTGCTGCCACATGGACCTGGGTGTGAAGAGGGCCCAATCGTTGTTTTCAATGGTGCCAGCTGTGAAGGTCTTGCCGTTCTTGCTGGCGCTTTTCTTATTTTTACGCTTGTTGCTGCTAACTGCCTTGTGCTGCTCATCAGAATTGATAACAGCATTTGTAGGTCCAGAAGTAAGGAAGCAATTGAGAAAATGGCTGATAGCGGCGGCCAAATTCATGGCATCCGTGTTCTGCATGTATGTAAAAAATATGTGTTTAGCAGCACGCACTACCAGTTCTTGTACAGCAATCCGATGCAGGTACTCCATTCGCGGTACCTGAGACAGTAACTGTATGACCTTACCCAAATATCTGAAAAAATGCAATAAACGGAAACAAATTTATGGAAAGGTTTTCCCAGCGGAGACGTCGATTAATTTGTATTACGCTTTTCAATTTTTGCGTGCAAAATAAAGTTGATTAAATACTTGTGTCTGATATTAGGTCTTACTTTCTATTTTTCTCACTTACCTCACATTAATTCCATGGCTGTGTAATACTTCTGTGATGCTTGTTCCGTCCATAGGTGGAGACGAGTGATTGATGTTCTCTTTGATGAATGCCGGTATTTGCTTCATTACTAAAAATTCGGCTGCATCCTGAATAAGTTTTTTTTGCTTTATCAAAGAGTTGGGTCCGTCAGGATCATCGACATGACGTATACCAGTCGAAAAGACATCGGGATTAAAGCGAAAATCAAATTCCTTCTCCTTGAGTGAACCAACGGCGGCGCATGCGCGTTTAACCACCTCCGCTGCTTGCTGCTCATCTGCGGTCGCTACATTGGTTTGTGCTTCCTTGATCGACTCGAAAGCAGTGACCATTGCTTCAGCTGCCTTTTGTTCAATTTCACTTGGATTATTTTTGGCCTCATCTTTGTCCGCATTATTTTCCTTGTCGCCACCCTGCTGAGCATCTTCTCCAACCTTCTCTGCAGCCTCTCCTCCCTTCGTAGCATTCTCTTCACCCTTTTCAACAGCCGCTTCACCTTTCTCTGTAATTGCGGGCATATCGCCTCCCTCATTCCTCTTCTTATTCGCATTCAGCTGTTGCAAATGCTGCGCTGCATTTCGTATAAAACTGACGTAGCGATCCTCGATAAATGCCTCCAGCAGCTCCTGACGCAGACACGACAGTTTGTGCTTGTGTTCGATTGGGAAACCCATGGCCTTGAGGTCGGCGCTCAGTTCCACATCCTCTAAGCGCAAGAAATTCACATCTGGTGGGAAGGTGCGCAGCAAATCCAAAATATAATGACGTCCATCGTTGCCAATGATACCCTTGCACTCAACCGAAGAGCACAACTCGATGTGCTCATCACGTTCGTTTAGCACAGCGTGTGGCAGTATCTTCAAATGTTTTCCTGCCTTGCGTAGTAACTCTAAATACTTCGGATGACTCAGGACAGTCTTGCCAAAGTCTATGGAACCATACACGACAGACTGTTCTTGTTCGCGCTCCAGTATGCCGGGTATGATGGACTGCGCAGTGACACGATAGCCACGATAGTCCACAACCACGGTGCCGAGAGTGTAGAGGCCTTCAATATCAACAGCACTATAGACGCGTACGCCGTGCAGATCATTGCGTGGAGCCACAAATGCTGCAATATCACCACCCAACTCCTTGTAGTGATCGCGCACATCGAACCCGAGCGAGAAGAAGATGTTGTTCCAGATAAACATCTGCATCTTGGGATCCTCTCCGGGATTGATGGCCAGCACGTTGCCATCGATAACAGCCATGGCGCCGCGTGTAGCCGCAATTACAAAGTCGCCATTCACCTTAAAAATGGCACGTTCGCGCAGCAGACGATCAGGCAGGGTTTTACGAGGCAGTTCGCGTGTGGTCTGCAGTTCCTCATTCCAGTCACGTGTCTGTCCAGGAATGTGTTCCTCGTAGCTGTAATTTGAATGGGTTACCACAAGTCAATATAAAACAAAAATGGCAAATCAGAAATTCCAATCAGCCTTAACTGGCTAGCAGCGTCGGCCTTAATTTATTTAAGCTAAGGAACTAAAACTGATTCTAGCAATTTAAACTAATATTTTACAATCTTCTGCAGCTGTAATGGCTACAAACTCACCCTAATTTAGAAGAGAAGGCATCCTCGGCGCGTATGGCATCAATAGTGTGCTCAAGATGAGGAGCAACCCACTGATACACCTGATAGGGAGTAGCCACTCGCTCGAACGCATGACGTAGAGTGCGTTTCTTTTGCATTTGTTGAAAAGCGCGCTTGAAAGTTGGTGAAATATGTGATAGTAGATCGATAAGCGAGTGACTCAAGTGACTGGGATTGTCGGGCTTAGGATTGAATACATCGTCTGTTGATTGGTTTATATAGAAGCCTTTGGGGCAAGCAGAGATGTGGAAGCGTTTGTCTTCCATTGTGACCGCATAAAGATACATAAGGTCGCCGTGCAATTTACGAGGACCGGGTGGAGGATTCCATGCAGATGTGGTAAGCACTTTAAGTGCTTGAGGGCCTTTGGCAGTTTTAACTCCCGGTTGCAACGGCAGTAGAGGAACTTCTTTGGCTCCGGGCATAATATAGTCTGGCGGTGTGCAATCCACTGAATCCGGACGCGATTTCTTTTTCTCAAGCAGGTCACCCTGAGTAATGGTGTGCAAGAAGCTTAGTGAGTTACAATCGACGCCGTTGTAAGCATCGGCAGGATCCATGCTCTTCAGCAAGTCTCGCACATGACGTACATGTATGCGTGCCTCACGCATAGTATACGGCTCTTCGACCACCTTAATGGTTGAGCCATGCTTCAAGCCTTCAACACTCTTCAGCTCGGCAAAGTTGTCCAATGTTGTGCCATCCAATTGTAAAGAGAAGCAAGTACGGTGACAGGTATCCTCGCGATCCATAAGCAGCTGATGGATTTCCTGCACCAGTTCCATGCTAGACAGCTGTACGGAGAGTTGTTCGGTGCCAGGACTTTGTATATGAATTGTTATACCATTGTCGTGTAATGCTTCCAAATCGATGTCTTCTTCATACGATTCCTCACCATCGACGGTTTCTTTACGTACGACGAGATCAGGCAGTTTTTTTTCATTTTCGTCATTATTGCTGGCACCGGCTGTTGATGTAGAATTTAAATTTTGTTTTTTCTCGTCGACTGCAGCAACATCTTCAGTAACAAGAGGCTTGGCACCCAGCGACACATTGGCATTGGCGTCGGTATTAACGGTTTTATGAAGATCTTTGCTGTTATCGTTAGCATGACCATTAATTTGAACTTGTTTCAAGTTGTTGCTTTTTCCATTTTTACCTGCAACGCAAAGAGAAGTTATGAAATTTAATTTGAAGTAGCAAAACTTGTTTACGGTTTTGGGATTATTGTTTTTATTAATTGTTTTATATATTTAAAAATAACTTTGCTTCATTTCTATACAATATAAACCTCTAAAAACCAGACATAATAGAAATCTGTTAATACTAGTTAAACTAAACCCAATTTTTCACCTTTAAAAGGGCAAACAGGTTTCGCCTTTTAATTAGAGTTGTTTTATATTATTTATAATACTTTTAATCGCCAGGAACTTGAGACGAATTGAGAAGTCCGAGTTCACCTTTCAAAATAAACCATTACTAACATTTTAAGGTATTTTGCACGATTTTAAACTATTCGGATTATTATTGTAGCAAAGAACGAGGCTTTTAGTGAATAAATTAGAATTTTTAAGCTTTTCTGAATAAAAATATAAAATCTGCAATTTCTACAAATTTAACCCCCAGAAGTTTTGATTGTAATACTAGATATATTATTTCTTATCAACAAAATATTATATATACATATCATCTTTCGTTTAATGGCTTTTTTAAAATTCATTTGAAGTCTTTATACAACATGGCTATGAATCATAATTTTCTATGAATAAGGCGAATAAAATAAAATGAAACGTTATTATCTTTCCTATCAGTCAATTATCTATACTGCAACTAAATGTTTTTAACTTAAAGTGAAACCAAGGTTAAGCTGGGTTTTTATTACTAAAACTGGCTTCATAACGTAGATTTTTGGCGTTCGGTAAACTAAGATATGATTAAACGACCCTAAAACTTATAGGATTACGGCGCAGTTTAAATGATGAACTCAAATATAAAATTACTAAAAAGCTTCGCGTTTACATTTTAATATTTTTGCTACATATTTATTAGTTATTTTGTAAATTTGTTCTACTTTTATGCTAATTCCTGAACTAGCAAAGTTTGTAAAAACTAAGAAAAATGTTCAATACTATACTCATATATATAAACTTTCAATGTATTACAGATGTAGCTGTGTTGAGCAAGCAAAGCTAAAATATTCCTATGCTGCAAACATTTCTGGTTTCTAAAAATGCAAATACTCTTGATAAATACCATGATTGCAGGTATAAATATCGAAACTTGACAGAATTGTGCAACTAGTACTAAATTTTTAAGCAAGAAGAAAAGACGACGGAAAAACTTAAAACTTTCAAAAAGTGTGACAAATTCACAATTAAAAAAACAAGACCGCTTTCAATTCAAAAATATGCAATAACAACCCCTTTGTATCCAATATATTTAAATGTCTGGAAAAACGTATAGAGACGAGTAGCTGAAAAAGGTACGATAAAGTCCGCTGTATTTTCCACGGAATTGTAAACGAGTATCTAGAAGGTTTTCTTAGACAAACAAATAGTTGAAACAGTTTAATGTTCTAAATCTTCTTCGGTATGAAAACAAATTTATCTAGTAAAGATAATCTTCAGTCAAAGTAGTGATCGTAACTAACAACCGCGAAGGTTTTATTTGTTTTTCAATAGATATTCTTGTGAAGACAAGTAAAAGATAACGATATTCCACTGACTCCACACTGCTGGTTGGTCCATATTATGCTAGAAACGAAGGGTAACTAGGTACTCAAATATTGGAAAATTTAGTATTGCAGTAGGTGATAGCGTTATATATTATAGTATATACAGTTGCTATATTTATCGAAGATCCAACAGATACTGAATACTCGCCATCATTATCTCAAGGATTGAGTTATCAATTTGTTAGCAAATCAAATCGATTTTGTATAAAGCGATAAAATATAAGATTACTTAGAAAAATTAAACTTTCATCTGTATTAATTTAACCTCAAAGTAAGAATTAGAATTGGGTTTTTAATTCAGAGTGGTATTCAGCGGTGGTATTCAACCGATGTGATGTATTTAACTGATGTGGAAAAACCTGACTACAATCGAATTTGTAATTTGTTTCTTTCTATGTCTCGAAGAATTTATTTCATGTGTATTTCCTTCAGTAAATCTTCAGGCATTTTTTGCAAATTTAAAGATAGCAATCTAAATATAATTTAGATTTTTTCAATAATCCAAGAATAATTAACCATTCATGGAATTATGATTATTTTTAAAATTGTAATCGTCATTCAAAGAAATAATTACGAACTAATGATCATTTATAAAGTTCTGATTTTTTTTAGTTCTTTTTTAACTTGCAATCTGAGTAGTATTCCGTCCTTTACTTATATTTTCATTACCAAAATCTTCATAATCAGCTGCATTACTCACCCTTTAGGAACCCACAGCCCTGAAGTAAATATTGAAGAGCGATGTTAATTATATGGGCACAAATGAGCATTTAACATTTAAAATTTGCGTTAATACAATATACAAATTAATTTTAAAAGATATAGGAGAAAAAATTGTCTATATATAAAGGAAAATTTAATTATTAAATATTATTAGGAAAATACAATAGGTAAATTTTGTTTATATTTTTCAAATGAAAATTTTGTATATTTTTGATTCAATCGAAAAAATTAATTCTGAAACTGATCAAAAAGAACCTGCGCACTTTGCAGAGGGGCAAAGTAAAAGTTTTGATATGTATACATAGAAGTACTCGTGATGCATTACGGAAAATGTCTCCTGCACTGATCTGCTATTGGTCGATGCTTTGGAGTTGGAAGCACGTGCTTGTTGTAGGTTAAAACTGCATGCAGATGCTTGCTACGGTTGGTGTGTTTTGCAGAACACCGGCGGAGCATCATCAACACATTTACACGCACTACTTTACCCCAAAGGGTGAAAATTACTTTTGATAACCAAGTACGGGCCAACCGTACAACAACAGCAATGCAAAATAGCAGCACTGAGGAAAAACGAATTACGTAACGAGTGTTATATGATTTTTGATCCATTCGATTTCAATTTTCAGATCAATGGAACACTTGCAGTGTAATTGTAATAACCACGATTGGATGAGTGAAAACTAATCTACATATTGGATTAACTTAATTAACAAGTCGTTAAATGACTTCAAGGCAATCCTTGTGAAATACCTACCCCTTTTCTTTGCCGCAACGCTGTTGTTGTTAGCAGGCACTGCCGCTGCATGGCTGCCGGTCTCCAACTTTTTCTCGGCTGCTCCACCGCCTGCTCCGACTTTATTCTTCAATTTTGCATCGTTTTCCAGAGTCATGTTTTTCACCTGATCACCTACTTGGTTGGATGTCTCGTGTGTTATACAACTACAAATGTTCCTTCGGGGTTTTGTTATCTTAAACGTTCGTTTTTTTAGCAGCACAATTTTTTGCTGCTTCTCGATTTTAAATTGATTTTTTTCGCCACTTCTTTCGCTTTGCTGATCTGCGTTATAATTATCACTATTAATCAAGGTTTACTTCGATTGAAAACTAATGTTTTATGGTAAAATATATTTCTACTGATTTCATGTAAAAAATCCCACACGAACTCCTAGCACACCACTTGAACCAGTCACAGTTACCAGTTCTGTGCGATAAATCTCACATGCAAGATTTACAGGTTGCCTGTGGGACTTTTTTAAAATGCGGGATTGTTTTTAAATTCACGTATTTTGTGAGCTATTATGCCCAAATTACAATGCAACAGCAAGCAGTGGCAGTGATAATGATAAGTTGTTCACTGCGCTGCCTTATCCACTGCCGTAGTAATTACAATACAGCAGTGGCAGTGGGCAGTATATTTTGGCATTTCTGTTTTTCGCTTTTTCACGTTTTATTAAAAAATTTCTTCATTAATTCAACGAGAATCGGTTCAAGTTCTGAAATTGTACTTGGCGTATAAAATGTTCAAATTAATACAAAACTTTAGACTTTAGACCACAGAAATAACTCGGTGAAGGAACGAGATAAACATGGTTTCTTCTTCAAGGCATATCAAATCATTAGGAGTTGATATTATAAATTCTATTAGTTTTTCTTCCAATTCTAATTGCACAATTAATTCTAAAAGCAAACGAACGAACAACATAAGCGATTAAAAAACCAAAATTTCAACTTGAAGTTGGCTGCAGTTGTCTTTCGTGATTGGCTGCCTTTATTCACTGCTGGCAGTGGCAATGAATTTAGAATTAGAGCTAACCGGACCAGTGCTCCGCACTGCCACTGCTGCTACGAAACTCATCCTATAAGACACAGTGTATTCTAGAATATTAGCTGATATCGAAAACCGCCACTTCTGCATTGTAATTTGGACTGTGCTGTGAGATTTTATCTTACACATTATATTACACATATTTCTAGTAAAATTTTAAAAGCTTTTACATCATAAATATAATGTACTTGAGGAAATTTGAGTCCTTACTCAGTGTTCTTTATACGATTTCGAGTAATCAATAATATTGTAACTCACCAGCAATACACACATACGGATTCTATTTCTTTTAACTTAAAAGGTGAGAACCTAAGAAATTAATTTCTGAACCCTTTACTCACTAGATTAATAAAACTCCTGAAGACTCCTAGCAGTTTATGCACTTTTATACGCAGAAATATATAAAGGACTTCTTTGAAGTTTTTAAATACTAAATAATTTTGAAAGCATCTTGAGCGAGATTGAAAACATCTTGAGTGAAAAATTAAATAATTTTGAAAGCATCTTGAGTGAGAATTGCAATTAATGTAAGAAAAATTTGGGTTATTAGAACCTGTGAGAAATCTGAGTGGCAACCTTGCTGCAAGTACGTTGAGTACCACGCCTGAATATAAGTGGCGGCTGAATGATGATTTAAAAACGGCTCAATTATTTGGCGTTCAGCTAGCCTGCTTTCAATAGATGCAGAGCAATTAAGATCTGCTATGGATGAATTGAACTTTTATTCTAAGCGTTTAAATGAATTACGGTCAATTATCTGAAATACGAAAATTTTTATATTAAATTCTAATATAAATTCCACAACAAACCGTCCACGTACCGTAATATTAAACTTTCGAAGATGGATTCAACTGCGAGTTAGAGCTGCCACTTCGAATTCCTAATACGAAATCCGACTTTATCCCCTATTGCGAAAATTCAATAGGTATTTCTTTCCGCTACGTATAAATCCTGTAAGAAATTTTACAACAAAACCTGATTGCTACTGCTTTGAGTATATCACTACAATCTGACACCATATAAAAATCTAGCAGTATATTCAAATTCTAAATTCTCACAAGTACCTTAGAATTTTAGGAGGAAGTAATTCATCGGAATGGCAATTGTGGCAGCAGTCCATCTATTCAATGGGTTGTGTATTTTAATAATTTTTTTTACTTGAGGCGCCCTGTGCTGAGGAATCCTAGAAAGCGTTGAGAAATAATACCGCTACCCTGACGCAGGTTCATTGTTTGATTTGGCTATGTGGTATTATTTGGATCTAGAATTCTCTTCGGCCGTGATCAATTAATATTGCAGAGATAATCATCCAAAATTCTTTCGTTTTGAAAAATCATGTCATTTATTCGTAACTTAATCAAAGAGCCTATTGAGAAAACTGAGAAAAGGGTGGGTGACGACAATGAAGATGATGACGATGAAGTGAAGAAACCGCGTCCTATGATCAAATCGGCCATAGATCTGCAGCGTTTACGTTTGGAGAAGCTAATGAAGAATCCGGTAAGTTCAAATGACTTGCAGTCAGTATGTCTTCTAACTGATTAAGGTTTTAGGATAAACCAGTTGTGATTCCAGAACCCCCCTCGGAGAAGGATTACATGCAATCGGTGCCAACGTTTGTGCGAAACGTAATGGGCTCCAGTGCTGGAGCTGGCTCCGGCGAGTTTCATGTTTATCGCCACTTGCGCCGCAAAGAGTATGCCCGCCAGAAGACAATACAAGCGAAAAGTATGCGTGAGAAGTTAGACGAGGAATATCAACAGAAACTAGAAGAAAATAGACGCAAATCTGAAGAGAAGACAGCTAAGAAACGAGCAAAGCGTTTAAAGCGCAAACAGCGAGCAAAGAAACATCGAACTGGGACAAAGGATACCGCTGATTGTGCTAAGGATGACGAGGAGAGCAACGATACTAGCGAGGATGATGTCGAAGAAAAGGAAGCGGCAACTGAGCAAGAATTGGCAGAGGACGATGAGAAGAAAAATTCCGTCATCGGCGAAAGTCAAAATGGACCTGATGCGAATCAAACAGAATTAAAAGACGCAAGTGAGTCTGATTTGCACCAAACTGACTTGGTAGTTTGAAATGAGTCCGATTTACATCAAACTGGAACTGGAAATAAGCTGATTTCACAGCAAATTGAGTATAAATCTTCAGATGAGTCTGTTCCAAATCAAGCAAAAGTGAAAGATGAAAATAAGGCGGAATCATATGCAACAGGTTTTCCAACTGAAAATGAGCCAGATCCACATAAAAAAGAATCAAATTGTGTAAATGAGGAGACCGATTTAAATCAAGCTGACTCAAAAGATGGGACCGAATCTGATTTAACTCAAATTGAATTGAAAGCTGTAAATCAACCTGATTTAAATCAGGCTAACACTGAAGACTCGAAGCGAGAGATTAATTCACATCAGACTGAGATAGATGCTAATAAGCATGCTCCTGAAATAGGACTGAATTGCAAAAAATAGTCCTTTATAGATTTATTTAAATGAAACAGCGTATTGTTTTGGGTTAATTATATTTAAGTTGAATGGCAAAATTTATCTGAATTTAGTAATACCAATATCTGAGCTTAGTATTTACTATTTCGCCAAATTCTATTTAAGTTGAATACTGCAAAATCTTGGATATTTCATTACAGCGTTCTCCAGTTTTCATTAAAGTAATTCTTATTTGGATTGGTAAGAAAATAAACATTCTTAAAATGATTAGCATTGAGTATTTTTGAAGTGGCATATTTTAAGCATATATATAAATATTTAGACGCATAATTACCATGTATAATTTAATATGAATTATTTTAATGAATAAATGTTAATGGGAAGAGAAAATAACATTTAATACTTTAGGTTTCACTTGCGCAAAATGAATTCAAGTTCAGTTTTCAAAATAAAGGGATAAACTTTTCATTAAGCAGAAAGTGTATTTTGTTCGATTTTTGAAATCTCGTTATATAAATTTTTAAATAAAGTTAAAGCGAATTTTTTTACATTATCGGGATTTTATTTATTATAAATGAAAATGTATAGTGTTTACAATTTAGGAATCATTAAGTTTAAATATAAAGAAAGTGAAACGAAAAAAATTGATAAACGTATATACAAAAAACTGAAAGAAAATATAATGATGAAAATAAAGACCTCCTATCTATAATTTCCTTATTAATTCTTTACTGAATTTTATTAAACAATAATGTTATAAATTAAGATTTCTTTACAAAATAACGAGAGATTTAAAACAACAATATATGTTAAAAGAAATGTATGGTAGGATTTAAAGCTAAGCTAATTTTTTTCGAAATTTTTATGTGACATTTTCGTTCAATTTGAATGAAAGAAAATTCAACAAAAACTTAAACACTCGTTCACAGAATCGAGGAGGTATTAATTAATTTAAAATTATAAGTATACTTAAAAACGATTTTATAGAATTTGTGGAAGAGAAGCAGGAGGAGGAGGAAGTAATTTAATTTCATTTGTAATAACTTCTCGTTTAAATGTGACAATTCTGATATTTATTGTTTCCGGAAATGTAATTAACTAATCGAAGTTTTCAAAGAATTTCAAAAGCATAATTCAAGTTAAAGTGATTTATTTTGTGTGTGAATATCGCCGAGTCCAATAAAAATTCAAAATTATAATAAACAAAAAATTAACTATTGATGTATTTGTTTTTCGTTTTAAGAAGCGCTTAACATTAAATTCTATTTTACTTAAATACATTTTCTTAACTGATTTGCAGAGCATCAACTTAGAGAAGCAAACAAGAAGTGCTTACAACAGCGAGCAGTTCGCAGCGGCGGCAACAAGTAGGTGGCGGCAAGGTTTTCATCTAAGTTGTCCTTTTTCTACTCAATATTTTTGTAACTTGTAATTTACTTGATGTCTACATAGGGTAGAATTTCTGTTATAATACGTTAGATAGAGTTTTTTTACTACAATTTTTGAAATTGTGGTTTGTGTTTTCTTGCATGCTTTCGCTAAGAACTGCACATGCTTAATCTGCTTTTGCTTTCTTGCAATAAATTGCTGTATGCCTGGTATTGTTGTTCTTGTTTAAGTTATTTTAAATTAATAATTAGAAATTATATTTGCATTAATTTATAATTAATAAATATATGCATTTTAGAAGTATTTGCTCTCATTACTTAATAATTTCGCTTCGCTCTAAGCTAAAATTTAACGACATTCCCAAACTTTAACCGTTTGATCCACACTGCCCGAGATGACGTAAGGATGTGATTTGTGGAAATCTGCAAAATGAAGGAGAATCCGGTAGAAGCATCCGCAATGACAATCGGCAATTAAACGTCTTGACTTACCAACTGAAGTACAAAAGTGTTGATGTGCATACAGCGTTTTCATGCATCGCTTATTACGCAAGTCCCAAACGCGTATGGTTTTGTCATCGCTCGCCGACACTAAATACTTGCCACCAGGATGGAATGATAGACCTCTTACCCAATTGTCATGACCGGTCAGATTGAACAGACAGAGACCGACGCTGACATCCCAGATCTGCCCGAAAGACACGATATAGAAGGAAAGTGGATTTAATTTTCCTCAAACTTACGCGTATGGTTTTATCTCTGGAGCCAGATGCCAAGAATGGACCCTGATGATGTCCTTTCTTATTATCAGCGCCGGCGGCTTCATTAATGGCCGATGCAGATGCCTCTGGTGCCCAAGCAATGCATTCGACGGTGTGATCGTGGCCGCGTAATTCAACCTGAGGAGTTGTTGTCCAATTGAAATAAAAGTTACACGGACATTTAGTGTCGAACTTACTTTACAGTCTCTTGAATTTGTCAACCACACTCGTATGGAGTGATCATTTGAGCACGACGCAAATATGCCACCATCGAAGTGTACCCGAACCATGCGTACCCATTCTCGGTGGCCAGTGTAAGTCTTAACGCAGTAGCTATGAGAGGAAATATACTTTCTAGTAAATAGTTCTACAATGCGTTTATGACTGGATATATTTACCCGGTGGCAACCTCCCACATTTTAATTGTCTTATCTCGCGACGCTGATAAAACATAATCTCCAGCTGGTACAAAAGCTACAGAGGAAACATTGTGATCATGCCCATGCATGGTTTTAACACACTCGTAGCTCTGTTGGAAATCCCATAATTTTATTGATAAGTCTGCGCTGCAGGATGCTGTAAGATGGAGAAAAAGGGAAGAAACATTTTTGCTAATCTTTTCTTCTAAAGACAAAATTTGAACAGAAATATTGGTGTAAACCGCTAATATTTTCAGTATCTCACGACATGTTGGCTTCGCCGATATCAATGAGATGTGAATGAAGTGACAGTTTAATAAAGAAACGTACCGTGGTAGCTTCTTTTACTCACCCAAGAATTTTCCTTGGGCATCGAATGCGATGTCTTGTACTGAATCCGTGTGACCCTTAAGACTGCGTTCGTAATCCCCAGTTTCGAAGTCCCAAATTTTAATGGTAGCATCTTCTGAAGCGGACACCATTAAACCAAAAATTGGGTGAAACACGACCTGTGCCAAGGCAACAAAATTGATTTATTTTTTCTTCTTTTATATTAATGTATTCTTGTTATTAATTTTATTACATTTACATTGAATTTGAATTTACAATTTCTAACAATTTTAATTCATTCCTCTTCACTCACACGTGTAATACTCGCACGATGGCCTGACAATGAGAATTTCTCCGGTGGACGTGGTATCCATTCACCGGGACTGCGTTTGGCTTTTGTAGGCGCTCCCTCGGTGACTTCCTTCTCTGCTTCCGACAGTTTAGCCTCGAGCTCCATTACCTTCTTCTGCAAACGTATAACAGAGGTCCACTTCTTCTCTAGTAGACCGCCAAATTTCTTCTCGGCTTCTGAATTGAGATCAGCTTCCTTGCGAAAAGCTTCCAAGGAATCCGCATATCCATTGCTGCCCAAATAGTCGGCAATCGCTTGGTTACTATATAAACCACAATTACGAAGAAGGGAGAAAAACGATGAAGTGATGTATAGCCAAAGAAAGACTTAAAATACATACAGCTCCTCGCGCTGCCGTTGAGACAACACCATTTTCATGCTGTTTCTAATTTATCCGAGCTTTCAGGAAATTGTTCAGTCAGTAGAATCGAGAGTTGGTTTGGTGAGATGAAACCACAAAGATGACAACGTTTTACAATCTGGTGCAGAAATTAAACAAGCTGGTTGATTGTATTGCGTGGATTAAATATTATTTTTCTTATTTCCCAAAGATCAACTACGATGGGGAAACAATTTTATTAGTTTTAAATTGCTTTCGTATTTTTAGGTACGAAAATATCTAGGGTAAACTGATATTATTAGAAAAGTTGAAACAAGTAGTGAATATTAGTGAATATAATCAAAGCTCGTGATTATAAGTGAGTAATGGATTAACAATCCATTTTTGATTAGCAGCCGAATAACGATTAATATACCACTTCCGATTTATGAATCCAATTAATTTTCGATTAAAATACCAGTTTCGATAAACACAACTTTTGTTTTGAAACTTTTTCTTAACACTGCTTTAATGCAAAAGAAAAAAAAGATTTCTCAAAATTGGCAACGTTTCAAAACATGAAATATTAATGTTTAGTTTAGTTATTTTACAAATATGCGAAATTTGCATTCTACATCATTAATCGAGCTGTTGTAGTTGTTTATGACAAAGAAGAAGAGAAACGTGAAGGCAAACGAGCAAAATACTATCATTAACAATGGGACAACGGACAATACGAAGACGAAAACAATCCTTGATATGATAACCCGTGATATCCCTTGTAAGAAGAGCAAATTATAGAAATTCCAGAGGTATTCAGAGTTGAAACAAAAATTAGCTTTAAGTGAAGGAAAGGAACAAAATATCTCATCTTATTGTTAAAATCTAAGCAATAGTTTTATATAATTAAGTCAATTAATATGGAAGCGCTCTGAATTATAAGTCTTCGAAGAGCGCTCTGAATTATGAGTCGTAAAAGAGTTGAAATTAAAGTACTTTCAAGTTCACGAGATTTGGGGGGGGGGGGGGGGGGGGGGCGGTAACGCCAATCTTTGTCCACGTGCTAGAACATTTGATTAATAACTTTTTTAGATTTAAATCATACAACCAACAAATTTAGGAAATTAATTTACAATTCGTTGTTGAATTCGCGGATATTAATTATTGTTTTAGTAACGGCTTTTTATTAGTAATTTCTTTATTTCACATTCATTCAGCTGGTAAAAAGCAACAAAACACACCTTCTAAAGTAAAAACGTTTGGGACCCGGCGAGGGGAGATGAAAATCAATAATTAAACCCTTGATAAAAGTGGTTTACATATAACTAAAACCTGTAAATAGAACTAAAAGAGGGCCACAACGAAACTGTCTCGAGGATGGTCATGACGACGATACGTTGTTCATGGAGGCCAAAATCAATGTCACTTCCAAAATGCAAGTTGTGAAAGGCAAAAAACAGTGGAAATATTGTTACTTAAATTAAAAAAGCAAACATTTTTGTCGCGCAATATTTCTTATTCTCTTCATAGAGTTGAAAGAGCGTACAACTCAAATACTTGTGGAGCAGCCAAATTGTGTGAGTCATAAAAATGGTCTCGTGCCTTTAAGTACAGAATGAAGTTCACAATATGCGTCCCGTCATGCGCTGCACTTCACAGTTTTCAACAATTACTGGCGTCGAAGTAAGAAACACTGTAAAACAAAACCTTTTAAATGTTGTCGCCTTACGTTAACAACAAAAGCAAAGCAAAACAGAAGACGACTAAAGTTGCCCTGTCGGAAGAAAACCCTCTGATTAGCCACAAAGTAAAGATAGATATTTATATCTATCCATATGCTTCCAAGTAGAAAAGTACGTCCGTCCCTTATATGCATGAATCACTTAAAACGTTTTTCCCCACAGGGTATTGGGTTAAAAGCTGCTTTTGCGATGATTGCACTGCAGTAACTGACTCGGCGTCAGGTTTGTTAAGAACTAGTTAGCAAAACTAGACACCAAAGGCGTTAGTTTAAGTTTATATCTGCACTTAAATAGGATCCAAATACCCCCCATATAAAAAGCAAATATTGAAAATGCAACTGTGTCTTCATTTTTCCGGAGAGGCAAGTTTAAGGCTTGCAGAGTAAAAAGGAACCCTATTACTTGCATACATATATAAAAATGTGTACGTTTACTGGAAATGTGGCAGATTATTTTACATTCTACAGTTAAATATTCCTACATAAAAAGAACAGGGAAGAAACGTGATTAAGTAGTGGTTTTCTCTCCTTCTGCTTTTCTCTCTGTAACCAACAATAGTTTCGAATTGAACGGAAACGATACTCGAGGGATGATATTTTTTAGGGTTAATACTTGTAAATTGATCCTGCGCAGTGGAGATCCGGTGTATTATTGCCTATATGAGAGCGTGGTAACGCCCTTTAACAACGCTAGAAGGCGAAGACGTAAAAAACTATTCGCTTCAAGTTGTCTGGCCGTATCTAATGAGAAGCTAAATAATGAAACTAAATACGAGTTTGTATTTGGTTACGTCAAAGTTTAAATAACCGGGCATTTCAACAGCAATTTTAAGACTAAGACAAGATTTTGGGAATATGTAGTAAATTTCAAACTAATCTTTATTGTTCAAGCATGGATTAAAAGTTAAAATTTTACTGTTCTCCCAATCTGGTCAATTGTTATTTAATGATATTAATCAGCAATTTCACAAACTCATTATTTTTTTAGCAATTACGAAATTACTGTTTTGGCGTTAATTAGTTAGGTATTTTTTTATCCTCATGGATTCCTTAAATAAATTATTGAGTTTATCAATTAAACTTTAACTGAAAGAAACTGAGGTGATAGCTTTCCTTTAAAATACATTAATAGAAAAATGGTTACTTAAAAGGAGAAATTTAATTCCTAATGCAATGTTGTAGGGGATTTGTGAGCGAATAAACTTTTGTGGGGACAACCGACGCCAAGTAACAGAAACACCAATTTAAAGCAATGAGAAAATAACGGTTTGCAGATAGCAACCTTAACATTGCGAATGTAAAAAGAGAAAAACTCGAAATGCTAGCTGCAATAACGAACCTGGCCGCTCGATAGAAAGTTAAAAAAAAAAGAATGAATAGCTTTGTGGTGACTAGGGGTTCCAAGATAACGCATTTTCACATTTCCGCGATTTTTGGAACTTGAAAAAAAAAAGCTAGTTAAACATTTCAGTGTTGCGTCTTTTGTTTGACAGTCGGAAATATCTTACATCTGCGGGAATTTTCACCTTTTCAAGGAATTTGGGGATCGGAATCCCTAGTTGCGTCTGTGAAATTGAGTGAAAACTGAATGTCCTGTACACAATGCAGAAAGTTTTGCCTTAACTTCTCTGTTATCATGTTGTTACACTTGAAGGGAAAAGGGAATGGAAAAATCAATTTACTGAAGTATACCGAGCGACAATTTCTTCGCCGCCGTAATGGTTTCGGTGTTCGGACTTTTATTTATTTTGGTTTGTTCAGTATGCATTGGGCGGAATTTATTTAACATTAATTTGGTTTTGACGTCAGCTGAAACTGAATTCCCGAAATGATTTCACAGACTCGGATAAAGCAAAATAGAAAGGAATGAATGGTTGGCAGGAGCAAAATTGTGAGAATGCACACAACATTTATATTTTTGAAAGCATGAAGGTGCGTGTGTAATTACGCACTAATAATTCTTAAATCGTTTTGTTTAATTCCGAAAATGTGCAATGAACGATTAGAAGTGCATTCGCATAAAAGAATTTAAAAAGAAACATCAAAACACTCCAAGCGACAAGCGAAATACGCATTTTATATTTCTCAGTCGGTGGTATCAGAGTAGAAAAACGCCCCTACCAAAAATGGTAGCATTCCAATAAAATTACTTATATGTATGCACGTATAACAACGAATACTAAACCAGCCTCATTTTAAAAATACACTTAAATGAAATTGCAAAGTAGGTGACGGCAAAATAAAACAGAAATATCTTCCGATAACAATTATGTAATAAAACTTATAAGTAGTTGGTAATCAACGATTCACTTCCATATTACAGCTCTACTGTTTGAAATTTATATAGTTAATAGAACCGAACGTACGAGCGAATAGTAAAAATTTCAAAATTTCTAAACAAAGCAAATCCCAGAAGTACAAGAAATAGAAAAATATAGTGTAAGAAAGTGAAGAGAAGAAAACGAAAAAAATTTCAAGTGCACCCGACAACCGAATTTAGTTCAAGCACTAAAAATGTTTTTGTTTTAATTGTTGTTCAAGGTAGTGTCGTGCACGGAGCATTGCAAGCGTCAGCTATTCTGTTTGCAAGTCAAGTACAGCAAAGCAACAAAGATAAAGAGATATAGAAAAAAAGTAGAGGTAAAATCCAGAAAATATTGAATAAATTATAGAATGTAAGTGTATATAAGAGAGCTGGATAAATACTACCGTTTATTGAGAGAGTGTGCTAGAAAAGCTTCCGGTAAGTTCAGCAAGATTACACGAGAATTTTTACCAAACGCATCTTGAATAACAATTTAATCTACGACTTCAAAATATGCTTCAGTGACGTGAACTCATGATAATATATTTTTAAAACACATTAACAAAATTGTTCAACAAATGACAACTTGAAAAAATTCCTGGCATTAGCTATAAATATAAATTATGCGTAGGTTATTTCCGTGTGAAAATGAAGGAAATATAAAACAACATGAATAACAGACAGAAATGCATGGGACATTTGAAAAATATGTGAAAACCTGTATCGTTTCTCTCCCTATTTCTATTCCGTGTTGATGTACATCATCAATCTAATCTAACATCCTCAAACCAGTTGTAGTCCATGAAGATTATTACCAGCACAGATGGACAACAAGCAGACTAAACCTAAATACATAATAATTCATTTAATATCATAGTTTTCCCCGTGACTTTTAAGGGGAAAAAGCATATAGTAAAGTCTGAATGTATCTTTTTAGTGTAAATGTAAATTAGTGTAAAAGTAAATATCTAAATTGTAAAAATTGCTGTAAATGAGGAAATCGAGTTCTACTATGGCACGGATCACCAAAGTTCTCTTCGCAGTTATTATATTAACATAATTTTAAAGATAAACTGAAATAAATCTTGATGACAAGTTTCATCCAAATCGATGCAGACGTTCTTGAATTATAAAGTAGCAAATACCAGATATTCAGACAAATTTTCTCATTTATTATAGTTACAGGGGTTTTCTAGTACAAAAGACGGTACATATTTCTTAGAATATCTGTTTCTGTTCTTGAGATCTGTTTTTATTTCATATCACTCATCAATCTCTGCATTCACATGATAAATGTACTTGCTATTTCTTCGATAGGCAACCTACAGGCTAATGATCACTGGCCACTCCACAGTGATCGTTAGAGTTCCCTACTAACAATTTCTCTGGGATGTTTTCTTTTTCTCAATTTTTTGTATCATACTTTCAATGACTATATGTTGTTAAAAAATAACGAAGCGTGGAAAAGATACACGGATAATTTGTGGGAGTTTATTAAGCAACCATATTTTTTTATAGGATATAAGAAGCTGTAGTTACGGAGTTAAAAGAAAGAAAAATACTTTCAACTGTACGAATGGAAATGTTTAAAAAAAAATTTTAATGAAAATACATTGGACTGAACATCAAACTGATGAATGTGAACATTTTGGAGGCAAGAGAAAAGAAATAATGTGATTAACTAAGAAAAGCTATCGACATGATAAACAAAAAGTGGTGGTGTGTTCAATATGTTTGTTGCATGCGCACATTTTTAATGACATGACATGCGCATTATACACCGTCTTGATTAGTCACGGCATAACGCGTAGCACGAGTCTTTTTCTTTCTTCTGACGTGATGATATTCATCTTTGTTTTTATATTTTTTGAAGAAATTTTGTAAAATGGTGAAAAGCATAAAAGAAAACCCTAACAAATTCAACTGCATCATGACCTGTGTGCTGCAACTATAATATTTGAAAACAGCAAATGACACGCTTCAATCGAAAACTAATTGAATAAATAAAGAAAACCGAAAACTGGCAGGGAGCGATGGTGCCATTCAACGATAATGTGCAAATGAACTTTCTAATAACTTTTTTACTCATGAGAAAAATTCAGAAGGAAAAAAAACAATCAATCGAAATAAGCATCATCAACTAAAGGCAGACGAGTTCCTTACATCCCAACTTTTTCTCGCAATCTTTTTGTTCTTTTAACATTAGTGAGATGATAAGGGGAGAAAATAAGCGATGCATTCGATTTGTAGTTCGTTCTTATGGTGGTAGTTTTGTGTGTGTGGGCGTTTTTAAAACGTCAGCATAAACGATTTACATACGTCACCCTGATATTAACCATGACGATCTAAACATAACATCGAATTCTTTTGATTTCATTAACAAGGAAATTGTTATAATTAAAATGTTTAGCTTGAACGTAGCCAAATACATCTTCTTCCAGTAAATACCCATTTTTTGCGCAATTGAATTGATTAGACTCGTCTTCTCAAAGTTTACATTTAACTAAAATATTAAGAGGTTTCTGGACTTTATCGTGGACATCACCTAATAAATATGCAGCTTTACCAGGATAATTTTTTTAATTCCAATAAATATAAATGGAGATTTGTTGCAAAAAAATAGAGATTTGTTGCAAAAAAGAGGCAAAACGTTGATATTTTGTTGTTGTAGTGATTTGCATTATGCAAGCAGCACCGCGCTGCAAGAGTAGCGGAGGAGAAAAAGTTTTCTTCGCAACAGAAGTGGTTAAAATGTATATTAATGATTTACTATTTTTTTTACACTAAAATTTTACTTGCTGCCTATTTATTTGTTAATTTAGCTTTTAAATCTTAATTTTTAATTTATTATTATAAATAAATACTAGCGTGATTTTCATCGTTTGTTAACAATTTATAGTAAATAAAAAATCATTTAATATTTTTGAGTGCTTACTTGAAACTTGTACTTTTGCTATAATTTTTAACTTAAACGAGTTATACACACATAACTTGTATTAAATTTTACACGCTTCTCTTAGCTTTGTATGGAACGATGGAGAACTTTTTTCTCTATTTTGTCAAGTTTTTATATTTATTTTAACTTTTGCTTTAATTAACTGCTAATTCCTCTTTCTTATGAGGAAGACCTGCAGTAACTTTTTATCAATTTTAGAAAATAATTTTTTTCTTCACTGCTCACTCACATCACGACGACGCGAAGTAAAACGTTTAAAGTAGCGCAGTAAACTGCTGGGAATTTGAAAATACAATTCACTTGCAAGTCAAGTTCCAAACGATTGGAAAGCAAGAGAGACCATGATACATTGGAAAGCTGTGAGAGAAAAGCTATAGGGGGAAATGATAATGGGCAGACTAGAGAGTAAAAAGTTTTGCGAATTTTATTCCAATAGAGAAAAACTGTTTTCATAACAAGAGAATACTAGAAGAGAAGTATAATAAACAAGATTTTTGTTGTAAAATTGTTCTTAGGTGTTGTTGAGAAGTTAAGCATCTCAACCGAGGTATTAGAATTTAAAAAAAATGGAATATTAGAATCTGTTTTCTTGCAAGTCTGTCTTAAATTACCAATGCTGGGATTAGCATCAAACTGAATGTTGTGATAATGAACTCCATCCTAGAGAAATGTAATCAACTGTAACCAAATCTAAAAATCAGGTTTTAATTTCACTCACTTTTTTTCGGTTCCTCTACTGATTTTTCGGTTCTTCACTTTTTTTCGGTTCTTCTACTGAAGATGTTATTTCAACAGGCTCGAGTTTATAACAAAAGCTAATTAGTAAATTAGAAGAATTCAAAATTACCATTTCAACAAAAATTACTGTTATAGCAAGGTAAAGCACGATGGCATCAGGTTCACATGCACTGAGTGCTGTTGCAGTCTAAGGAATTCCAAGTACTTGGAAACAACCAAGAAATTGGCTTTTTATGCAAGCTAAGACAATAAATTGAGCTTCGTACTGCGCTGCTGGAATGAACAACCGGCTGAAAGGCAAGCAAGGTATGGATGCAGAAACCCATTGTTTAGCTGCTCCCAGCAATTAAAACGAAATCCAGAGGTGAAGTGAGGTGAGATTGTGCAGCAACGCGAATGAGACAAAAAAAAGGTAATCATTGCAAGTGCAAAACAGGTTTCGAAGCATAACAAGCGACTGGTTGGAATGAGGAATTGCAACATTCAGAGTAAAAAAGTTATGCTTAGAGCAGGAAGTATTAAGTATTGGAACAGAAAACAAGAAGAGAAGCAACAGAACAACTTTAAATGGCGAAAAGGTGTTTGGAATGGTTGGAATTGTGGTTGAAATGGCACAAAAGGAATGTTATCATGTTTCAGGTAAAAACAACTCAGAGCTAGTAATAATTGATTTTATGAGAAAATATGCATGAATTTTCTAAAATTGTAACCTATTACTTACAATGCGTATTATGAACATGATAAATGTAAGCTTTAGACTTCGGAGTTTTCAAAAATTTAGCATAAAAATCGAATTAACAGCTAAATTAAGGTATTTGTAAATATTTTACAGAATGTTTTCCCGCCAGCACTGGGTGATCGAAGATGTGAAGCGTTAAAATGAGGGAACAATTGAACTCATCATGTATATCATCTGTAGTTTCGAAGAACGACGACGACGAATTCATTCGGAGCGACGGTTGTATGATTAATATTTTCGCTGCGTATTAAGACACATTCAATGTCATTGTTATAAAAAGAACACCGCTTAAACAGCTCACACCGGTTTGTTTACAAAAGCCGTCCCATAGCCCCAGTTTCAGAAAAGTATGGGATCAAAGAGAGGAGAAAGAAATCTCTATGATGTCACGCACAACATGGTTAAGAGATCCCTGCAGAACTTGGCTCGCTATGAATATGAAAATAATGTGGTTTGAAGATAATGAGTTGAATTATTATTGTAATATTAGATTTGTGAACACTGTACACTCATTTATAATTTCAAAATTATACCTTTCATGCTAAATAAAACACAATTCTCTCTTCAGCTCTGGTTTTAACAAAAATGTATGACAACACTGACTAGTAAAACAGGTTAAAACGACAATCGCGAGGAATCGATGATGTTATTCATGACTGAAATGGATGACTGAAAAAGATGTGTCATCGAAGTGGATTCACGTTGATTTATTATTGTAGTAAGAAATCAACGAAAATCCATACGAACATTTTATGGCTTTTGTTTTCTAACAGAACAGACGGAGCGGCTCAACGGAGTGGTTGGGGTTTCAAAGATGTGTTTCAGATTGATATTATATTAGGCTTTCAGTTCCCGTTAGATACTTAGGAAAAATGCTTGATGCTTGTATTTTTAAGGAAAACCATGTGCACTTTGTAACGGGTATGCTGCGTCGTACCAAGCAGGTGCTTAGAATAGCGAAACATATGTTGACAATAAGAAATCTTTCCCTTTGGGCTAACAATAATATCAAGTGCAGTTGGCAGGACCGAAAACTCCCCTCCGAAAACTCCCCTAGTTTAAAAGGTTGTTTATACACCTGTGTATTTGTGATACCACTTCATCGCACAGTATTTGGCTTTTGTATTTCAACCTGTAGTTCGGTGTACAAATGGTATGGCGTCTATAGTAAAAAACTAACTTTGAGAACCAATTAAAATTTAACGAAATTACAACCAACGGGTTCAAGGTGGTGCCTCAAATGCCGCGATTCCTGTCAGTTGTGGAAGCTCTGCTAACAAAGGCTTTTAATCTTCCACTTTGATGCTGAAAACTGGATACAAATCGGAACCGCTTACCCCACTGCATCAAACAGATTTTTGCAAAAGTCGATTAGCTGATTAATCGATTATCGATTTACACATTTCTACGGTGTTGTGTACAAACCCGGGAACCCAAACACCCAATCCTTGAAGCAATGAAATCACTTCAGGCTCCGGTTTTGTATAGCAGAAACGTGCTACTAAATGCCAGAAATAAAAATTCAATCAAAAGCCAAACACCACCAAAACTAAGGAACGGCCATTTTAGAACAGCTTAAATTGCGCGACCTCGGCAAGATGAAACTTCTGAAAATCATCCATAACGACATGAAGCAGTTCTTGTTCGAATCACTGATTTATTAGTTATGTTTTCGACTTTACCACTTGTTTTTGCTCTTCCATCTAATTGTCTCCTTGTAGCAGACTTCGCTGACTTCACCTGAATATAAACAACCGCACTTTTCCCTGCAGAACTTTCAAAAAGCATTCCAAATATGTTAATTTTTTACTTACGCTGGTATATATATGAAAATTGTTTGTTTTTCGCAAGAATTCACAAAATTTACATACAATTTCTTCGTTTTCGTTTCGACGGACGACGTATACGTCGTAGGTTGGGCTACAAGTCAATTGATTTTTCTTCCCGAAAACAGTGATGCCACCTATAATTCTCATTTTATGTTCTTCTATTTTTCCCCATTTGGAAATCATCAAGAAATTTATTAAGTTATTCATTATAAGGAATGTATCAAATTAGAAATTTCAGGAAAAGGCTGTATTATCAGAGAAACATATGTTATATACTTATTTTATAAACTGGTTTTCAGTGTCACAAGTATATTTATTAATGTATTATATATAATATTAGAGTTTAAGAAACCTTCGTGTTGTTCTTTAAATACTTATATTTTCTGTGAAATTCACAGGGCAAATTATGAAATTAAAATAAATATAAGTTTGTGTCATTTTAGTAAAACCTTTAATAATTAATAAATATTTCGGGAAATCTAGAGAAATCCATATAATCCTGGGAGAAAACTTAAACTCAGAATAATTTACAAAATACCTACAAATCCTTCTTTTACGAAATATGGCACCTTGCGTTAAAAAATACCTCGGTTTGTTTCTTTCTGCACCTCTTGTTATTTCCGAATTCGATAGAGAAATATGTGTACTCACAGGAGAGAAAGAGAAGATAGTAGTTTTAAGGAAGAGCTACTTAGGCTTTGTATTTATCGAATGAGGGATTTTGATGTTGGCAATCCCGAAAGCATTATAATTTCTGCTTTTGCTTAGCACGAGAGTTTAATTCAAACATTTTTTATAAAAACTGAAAAGTCCTATATATAATCTTGTAAGTAAAAAGTTAAATTGTTAGCTTTTAGCTTTTGCATAATAATAAACATATTTTTAGATTTTAGATAATAATAAACATACTTTTAATTTTTCCATAATGTTATAAGCAATTTAGTTTTGATGTATTGTATATAGTTTTAATGTATATTAGTTTAGTTTTAATGTATATAAATAAATAAATTATTTCCCATAATGTTATAAATAATAGAATTAAGAAGTTAACTTTCTTATTCGGTTCTGTTCTTAGGGACGCGAACTAAAAAGCGAATTAGACTACAAATGTAAGGCTGAACATATTTACAGTGTATACTTATCTCTTATCATGAATAAATTTTCGTTTCTTATCAAAAATACGCGTATTCACAATATTAGTTTCAGTTGCAGTTCAGTCACTCCCTCACTCGGTATTTACACGTACTCAATCCGTTCAGCAATTTCTGTATTTTGTAATATTTTAGGTAATTACTGTGTATAACAATTAACTCGTAACATTAACTAATTTCTAATTACAAATAAGGAATTTTTAACTTTTAATATTTGAGAAATACTTTTAAAATTTCAATTAACAGTTTTACCAAAATATAATAAAGATAAGCGAAAGAGCATTAAAAATTGAGTTAACATATATTTAAAACTAAGTTAATTGCAATATATTAATTGGCGTTATCTGCTTTTATTATTATATTAAATAAAGGCGTATACAGAAGACAAATTTGTACTCTTGAGAGTAAAATGTTAGTAGATAATTTTAAATCAAAGTGTTTACAGATACGTTAGTTTTAGCAATAATAATTTCTAAATAAAGAGAAAGGAAATAAAAAAAAAAATTCAAAGTTTGATAAGAAGTTGAGAACAATGAGAATTCAAAGTTTGATAAGAAAGAAACATTTAATGTTCGTTTTTGTTAAGCAGTATTGGCTAACATACATGCCAAGTGGTACACAAGAAAATTGCAGTGAAAATAGAGTTGGTTGAAAAATCTTGTACTTCTTATTTGAATTTAGGATTGTGTTGAATGATAACAATACAGAAACCAAATTAACCCATTAATAGAATAATTAAAAGTATGAAGAGGTACATTTTAATAGCAAAAGTTTAATTCATTTCATTTTAATCCATTTCAAAAACTGATATAGTCCATCCGCTATATTTGTACGTGCTCAATGGTGGATTTCGGCTTAGTGTCAACTATCAACATTAGATTTCGCGTCTTTAATACTTCTATTATTATTTATTGCTTTTTTCATTCGGTGCAGTAGAATATTACATATATTTTCGTTTTTTATTAATGACGTTCAAGACATCAGATTTAATTTTATTCCATAGAAATCTGAAGTACCGAAATAATCACTCATGTAGTGAGATAGCAAAAAAATTAGTAAAAGAAATAACAATCAAACAGAGCATTCAGAGTATTAAGCTGTAATCATCAAGTATTTTATCGGTACAACACGGCTTTCGAAGTGATAAATTTCAAGATATTGGCATACCAAACGAAAGCGAATAAACCTAATTATTATTTGTTACTATTAACAAATAACAATACTAAAATATACAGTATTGAACAGCTGAATTAAACGTTAGAAGGACAACGAAAATTATTCACAAGAACTTCAGTATAATATAGAACTTCAGTAAAATATAGAAGCTTAAGAAGTCGAGTTTAATGAACAATTCAATATTTCCATTTAAGTTTAACCTTGATACAAGTAATTAATAGTACAAGGTTAATGTGGTTCTTTGCTATTGAAAAGATTATGTAAAAAATGTATTGGGAACGAAAAAACTTACGGAAGAAGCCCTTATTTCTGCGGGTTCAAATAGGCCTATTAATGCTGCTGCTGGTCGGACAGCAAAGATTGACTCAGGCACAGGACGACACCAGTGATGAAAATACTGAAGGTGATTTTTTGTCCTCTATGTTCAGTATCATTTCTACATTATATATATTTATTTTGCAGATGATATAAAAATTGGTACAGAATCAACCGCCGACAGTATTCGCTTTTACCTTGATGACAACGAAAGATATAAATTATTAAATGTTACGTGCAAAAGTATTAAAAGTAAAGAACATGTTTGCAATTCAGAGCATTTATGGTAAATCGAATCATTTATAAACTCACGCATTTTATACCCTACACCTGAAGGGGAGATTCACTTCGTACTTCCGTTTGTAACGCAGAGAAAGAGACAGGATAGGTATAGAAAAATATATATGTTCCTATTCAACGACACCTCCTGAGTCGATTTAGCCTTCTCCGTCCGTCTATCTGTCTGTTCAGATCACGACTACGGGAGAACGGACAGAGATATTGAGACAAAATTTGGCACTAAAATTCTTTGTTATGTAGAGCAGTTTTGTATTGAAAAAGGGCGAAATCGGTTATGCGGAACATATAGCCATATTACCAAAAAATAGGCGTGATCCGCCCACTCATAAAAAAGTGGCTAAAATCTCATATACGGTATCATATATTAAGACGCAATTTTATTCTAGAGTATCTAGCGACATCACAAAAATTATTGCCAAAAATAGGCGTCTGCCCACCCATTCAAAAGTTGGCAACTGGCGAAATTCTAATCGAAAATTTTATGCTTAATGTGCTCATATAGTAAAAGCAAAACATTTTATATCTGAGCAGTTATAAGTTGGAACGCTGTGTATAAAAATAGGCGTGTTGTACTCATTTATATAGCCTACATTTCGAAGGTAATACTCACATTGTTTTTCTTCTATAAGTACATTTTGTACACAATAATATTAAGACGAAATATTTTGAATGGATGTGGCTCTCCCACTTGTAAAGGTTTTCACTTAAGACTTCGAATACTTCGAATACTAAGATAACTTTTAACTTTGCGGGTGTGGGGTATTTAGAACTTGGCCTGGCCAAAGATAGCCTTCTTACTAATAGTTTAAACCTCTTTCACCATAGCGAAAATTTAGATCCCTGTACTAGCTATCTGTCCACGCTAACAATAAAAAAATTGGAACCGAAAGAGAACCTACCGATGCTTATTGAGAAAACCATCGATGTGAATACAGAATATGCAGGCAAGTTTGGCTGACAAAGAGAAGTTTCTTTCCAATCGAAATTAAATAATTCTTAATTAAACTTCTTACTTTTACTTTTTATCAGAGCCCGAGACAATTATGGACGAGCCAATTTCAGCTCAAGAGTTCATCAATATAACTTGGCGAGCCACAAATCGTGCTTGTATTAAGAGTTTTCAAATCGATGCTATATCTGTGGATAAGGAATTCCAATATACGTTCGCCAGTGATGTTAGTGAGAAAAAAATTGAGCGACTCGATCCTTGCCAGAATTATGAAATACAACTAAAAACCGAAGATGTGGAAGAGAGAATAACATCGAATCTGACAACTACGGCGAGAACTCTGTATGCTGAGCCGGAGAATGTAGGGGTCACGATTGTGGCTTATGACGAGGGCCAAGTGAAGGTCATGTGGGAGCAACCCAAATACAAGACATGTATATCGTTTTATTATTTAAAATGGATGCGTAAGGATTGTACGGTTCCGTTAAACGAAATAAACGAAGTTGGTTACAAAGAATACGAGACTGAAGATCGATTGGATAGTGCTGAAGAAACTACGATAACACCAACAATTTCTCCTCCAGGCTTTGTGGAAGGTGATTTTCCGCTAAATTGCGGAACACATACATTTTTCTGATATTTTAAAACTGCCATTCTAGCAAAATTCATTATTTTTAGATAATGTGTGCACCTGGTATGCCAATATAACGGATGCTAATGCCAAAGAGCATGTCATCGGTAATCTGCAAGGTTGTGAAGAATATGTGTTTCAAATGTATATTAACATCAATCAGACAGAAAAGTGTGAACCACAAAATTTCACCGCACCTGAACAGGGTTAGTAAAGGGATATTATTTTCTGTAGAATACTGTATTGAATATTTTTATTCTACTTCTTCCTGAAGTCCCCGGCATTGTTACTTTAAATCCATTGAAACTTAATGCAACAATTGCGTCCATTAGTTGGAATCCTCCACAAAATCATAAGAAGTGTGTTCACTTCTATAAGGTATACATAACGGGACCCTTACAAAAGGCAACGGAGTTACAGAAATCGGTAGAAGCAGCCACGAACACAACTGTTGTGACTTTCGATCAACTGGAACCGTGTGGTCATTATAATTACACCATTTTAGCTGTATCGCATAATGGAACGACAGGTGTATCTCTGAATGATACTTTCTATAGCACAGAAGGAAGTAAGTTTGTTTTCTGGATCGGTATTCAGATGCTAGTGATGATGCTAAGATTTGTACGTTTTCTCTTTTGCGCAGAACCTTCAGCAGTGCGAAATTATCATGTGGAAGAAGATGCTTTCAACATAACCGTCTCATGGGACCCACCAAACTTTGCAGATCTCTGTTTGAATGGTTATCGTTTGACTGTGTGGAGAGATGAGAGGAGACCATCTTTCGATATGGTTACCAACGATACTTCGGTCACCATAGATGATCTTTACTCCTGCCAGCGGTATACAGTGCAAATAATACCCACAACTCAAAGCATGGACGGCGAATTGCGGCTAATAGAAACGGAAACGAAACCAATAGTTTCACAGGCACCAAACAATTTCCAAGCAATCCGTCTGTATCCGGGCGGAGTTGAGTTGAGTGCAACCGAAGCAGGTCTCAACAATAAGTGTGACACAATATTTGCCCGCTTTACGTGTGAACTTTCCAAACCTGCCGATGTAATACATAAGGTATTTTATTAGAAGTGAGAAGGGTTATCCTTATGTTACCATTTGAAATAAGCATAAGTTGCAATGCGAAGTTTACCATATTTTCTAGCTAGCGGAGAATTATGTGGAAGGCGAAGTGGGCGGTATAACCTTCAAAGCTCTTCTATCGCCGCTCTCACCATACACAGAATACAGATGCAATGTTGCCTTATTCAATATTGCCGGCTGGTCAGCAAACCGTACTATTATAGCAAGAACCGAACCTTATTGTAAGTAAAGATTTGCTTTGAAATAAATATCCTCATTTTCCTATAAATTACAACATATATTTTTAGTTCCCGATCCACCGGAACATGTTAGTACGAAAAGTTTCACCAACTCATCCATTAATTTTATTTGGAAAGCTCCTAAATACGCCAACGGCAACATCAAGCTTTACATATCCCATTTTCAACTACTTGAACCTGCCTACTATATTCCCCCCAGTTGTGCTGCCTTTGGAAGTGAGCCCATTATCCGAGAAACTTCCAGTTTGGAGCAAACTTTCGTGAACTTAAAAGCCTTCACAAAGTACAGCATCCAGGTAGCCGCCCAAAACGAATATGGTGTGGGCGAATACACGATGCCATATGTGATAAAGACCCAGCCATGGAGTAAGTTTGAGATAAACAATACTCCTGCTGCATGTCTTAGTTCTATTTAGCTTAATTTTTCCTGTCTATTGTTAGTTCCCGAACCTATCGTCAACCTGCAAATAGTTGCTCACGGTCCATTCGCTTCTGATGCAGACACAGAGTTCAAAGCTAATGCCACTGTAAGCTGGACAGTACCTTGTAGAACAAATGGGGATATTGAAGCATTTCTGCTAGAATTCATCGGTGAGCGTGCGGGTCATGATCGACAGAAATTTGACCGCATCATAAATCCGCAGTTCGATGACAGCGGTAGAGTGTCCTATAATGAAACAAATTTAAGGCCGGAATTTAATTACACTGTAAGCGTAGCTGTAAAAACAGTTGGCGTTACTGAGTTGGGACCACGTATAGCTGATGTTTTTGATGCCCCAGCAGCAAGTAAGTTATCAACACGAACGAACAACTCTTTTCGGGAAAAAACCTTTCCAGTTTTTTTGTTAATTTAAGTACCAAAACGTCTTAATGAAACTATACTGATCAGAACGAAAGTGGATGCATATGAAGCTAGCAACCCCACGAGCTCGGCGTTAGTGAGATTTCCGGCTGCCATTTTATATTCCGAATCGGGAACAATTTTATATGTGGCTTTGTTATTATCGGAAAAGGTAAGTTTTCGGTGCTATTCTGATATGGTAGTACGGATAATGTTAGCATGTTATTCCTCTACGGAGATTCTGCCTAGTTCCACGAAGAACTAGATCATGTAGGACTTAGTTGCGCAATGGTCAATTTTGGGAAGATAAAATGCAACGGTCCGAACATTTTTCCACACTATTTAAAATATATGAAAATATATGAAAACAATTCAAAATTTCAATTTTCGTAAAGAACTGTAATCAGGGACCAATTCTACGCTATGGAGCTCTAGACACAAATCGGGATTGGCCTGATAGTCTGTCATGGAATGAAGTCCATGAAGACAGCACCTCAAATTGCATCCGCCAATATCAAACCACACCATTGCGTTGGAATCCTAGTCCTACACATTTTGCTGCTTCCAGAAAAGAATTAAGTACTCATAACACTGATACCATCGTATACATTATTGGGACGGAAAAATGTGATAAAACAAGGAAATTCTATTGTAATGGACCTCTTAAGCCAGGTAAGTTTTATAGTTTTATGAGTAACTAGAACAATTGTAAATATGAATTTGCCTTTTTAAGACACGGAATATTACTTGATTGTACGTCTCTTCACAAAGTCGGGTTTTAAGGACGCTGCCGTACTAGAATTTAAAACAGATTCTCTTATAGAGCTCACGACGATGCTAATTAGTATAATAAGCTGCCTTCTTATAGCATTTATAGCAGGTTTTATTTATCTGTGGATCACCAAACGTATTGTGTGGTAGGTACAGGTTAGATTTTAAATTTTAAGATTTTTTCTGTTTTAAGATTTGAACTTATTTTCTTGGCAATCAAAGGTATCGAGAATCGTGTCATGGTATCGAAGACTGTTTCGGGGATGTTATGGGTAAAAATTTTGCCCTATTTTATCGTGATGTTTCAAAGCCGGAGAAACTCGAGCGGGAATTCAAGGAACTTACACTAGTTGCCATGGATTTGAGTTATTCGGCATCTGAAATTGGGTACAATAAAAACCGTTATGCCGATATATTTCCCTGTAAGTGTAAAATGTCCAAACAGTTGATTGCTGATAATGATAATGAATATTTTTGTATTTTATATTTTCTTACAGATGATAAAAATCGTGTTATATTAGATATAGATGCCGAAGGCTCGGACTACATAAATGCATCATTTATAGATGTAAGTTATTTTAAATTGAATTTTATAAGGTTTTCAATTATTGTTACTATTATTTAGGGATATCGTCGTAGGAAAGAGTATATTGCTACCCAGGGCCCAAAACTTGAGAGTACTCTGGATTTTTGGCGCATGATACTGCAGTATAACGTACGCGTTATCGTTATGGTGACACAGTTTCGTGAAGGCGAAGTTGTAAGTATGAAAGGATACCTAAAATTCCTTGCAAAAAGGATTTAAAACTTACGCAGAGTTAGTTCAAATAGTTTTAAATGCATTAACACATTTTACGTTTTACTAATCAAATCAGTCTTTTCAAAACTTATTATTTTTAGAAGAAGGATATTTTTCTCCAGTGTCATATTATCATTAACAAAATGTATTAACAAAATGTGTTAACAAAATGTAATATCATTAACAAAACGCTTATTTGACCTAGGTGAAGTGTCACGAATATTTCCCCTACAAATCTAAGACAATCAATGCCATCATTAAGAAACGAGATTGCTTCGAAATTTACGATAGAACTGAAATTTCCGTGACACATGATAAATACGGTCTTAAACAGAAGGTTGCACATTTCTATTTTAAAAAGTGGCCTGATCACGGCTGTCCTACGGATCCCATGCAACTGATAAGTTTTTTGCGAAAAGTCAAAGCAGAAAAGGTTCCCAGCTACTCACCCATTGTGGTGCACTGTAGGTAGGTAAAAAGAAAACTCAATTTAATAAATCTCTCTTTGTCCAGATACATAAGCAGGATTTTTTGCATATAATTAATTTTCCTATCTATCCACAGCGCGGGTGTTGGCCGTACGGGCACTTTTATCGGTCTTGACATTATAATGCAACGCTTGCGTAATGAATCCAAAATCAATATTTATGAAACGGTAAAAAAATTACGTTTCCAACGTATGAAGATGGTTCAGACCATTGCACAGTATACGTTCCTCTATTCCTGTACATATGAGTTGGTGAAGCATAAAGCTTCACGTGCTACACTTACGTATCGAAAAGGAACATTGAAGAAAGCTAACCTCCAAAATGATTCCCAGATCAATGTCAACACTACCCAAGCATCCAACTGCGTGGGGAACCAACGTTCTCAATGTAACGATAATAATAATGGTTCTGATCCGAGCCCAGAAGTGAATGAACTTCATGACGATTTGAATGGAGTTCAAAACTGCAAAAATTCGCTTCATTATGGTAATGCAATACCGTTACGCTTTACAGGTATTAGCAAAGTTTCGGATTTAGAATCTTTAGAAGAACATGACGAAGATGATCATGGAGGGAATAACATAGAAAGTTTTACGTGATAAAAAGCTTATTTAAAAAAAAAGAGTTCTGAAAGCTTATATAAAATACGAAAAATAAAATTTTTAACTATTTTAGTTTTCCAAGGGATGTGAATTGTTGTATTAATTTATGAGTGTAGATATTTTTGCATTTACGGTTTTTATATGAGATTTATTATTTATATTCCCTAAATTGTTAAAAAAATGTGTATGCATTTACGTTTGTCTCTAATTTTTTTTGGTCAATCACCTCTTACATTTTCTTTTCTGATATTCGTCTATTTTCGTAATACAAATATTTAAAGAATTGCAAGTGTAAATACACAACTGCACTAATATACTGCGTTGAAATTAAATGCAACAAATAGTTTCAAATATTAAAAGCATTTGTTTATCTATTTCTGTATGTTATCGAGTATTTGAGTGATAAGAAATTAAAAGAAATTTCACTGAGATTATTAGTTTTCAGTACACATTAAGTTCTTGGTGTTATAAGAATTCAATAAAACTAAAACGAATTTAATGGAAGAAATTCTAATGTGATGGTGATTACTTCGATTTAAAGTTAACTTCAACGCAAAAGACTGAAACTAATAAATTTAGACCAAGTAGGTCTAGAAAAAAAATGCATTTTTATTGCAATTGGTCAGCAAGAGGGCTTCTTTTGGTGTTCTCGCTATTTCTGTCGAATCATCTGGTTCTTGCACAATATAATCCTAATCAATCAAGCAATCGTAGTACGATCGTCCATTTATTCGAATGGAAATGGGATGACGTGGCGGCAGAGTGTGAGCAATTTTTAGGTCCCAAAGGATACGCGGGTGTACAAGTAAGTATTAGCTGCATTGGAAGAGCTATCGCGGACTTGTACTCTCCCTTTAAGGATTAAAATTTTGCCCAACCTTTATTATCTCAAATTAAATTAGGAAGGAAATGTGTTTGAATTATAACGAGAATAATTAATTCCAGCATCAAGATTACTTAATTTTCTCTGAAAACGAACTTAAGATTTCCATGTTTTATTTTCGCTTATTAAAGGTTTCCCCCGTTAATGAGAATGCTATCATCGAAACTCGACCATGGTGGGAACGCTACCAGCCTGTATCTTATCTATTGACCACACGATCGGGTAATGAAGACCAATTTGCTCGCATGGTTGAACGTTGCAATGCTGTTGGTGTTCGCATTTATGTTGATGTCATTATAAATCATATGGCTGCTGTCGCTAATGCTATTGGTACCGCTGGATCCAAAGCCAATCCTGAAAAAAAAAGTTTCCCTGCTGTACCCTATTCTGAACAGGATTTCCATCCTTCTTGTTCTATTGAGGATTGGAACAACGTGGTACAGGTACGCAACTGTGAGCTGGTGGGTCTTAAGGACTTAAACCAGACCAATACCCGGGTTCAGGAACATATTCTCAACTTCCTGAATAAGCTGATCTCACTGGGAGTAGCGGGATTTCGTGTAGATGCTGCCAAACATATGTGGCCAAGTGATTTAAAAGTGAGTACTTTATAAAAGTGAGTTAATAAATAAATATTTACTGATATTAATAAATCATAAATGAATAATATCCTAACTCTTTTATTACGTAGGTAATTTTCAACAGTCTAGACAACCTCAACACTACTCATGGCTTTCCGAAGAACTCTCGTCCCTTCATATACCAGGAAGTTATCGATATGGGCGGTGACGCTATATCTAAATACGAATACACAGATTTAGGCTCTGTTACCGAATTCCGTTTTTCTCTGTCGATTGGCAAAGTTTTTCAAGGCAAAGATCAGCTACGTTATTTGATCAACTGGGGAACAGAATGGGGTTTCCTACCCTCAGACCGTGCATTGGTTTTCATCGATAACCACGACACGCAACGAGGTGGTGATAGCGATGTACTTACCTATAAAAAGTCCAAACTGTATAAAATGGCAACCGCTTTCATGTTGGCTCATCCTTTCGGAATAACTCGTGTTATGTCATCGTTTGACTTCATCAGCAAGGACCAAGGTCCTCCAACAACTCCTGGCACCAGCAACATTAGTACACCCATCTTTCAGCCAGATAATTCATGTGGCGGCGGCTGGATTTGCGAGCATCGCTGGCGTCAGATTTATAATATGGTTGGATTTAAGAATCAGGTGGCCGGAACTGACATCCGTTATTGGTGGGACAATGGTAAAAACCAAATCGCTTTCTGTCGTGGCAACAAAGGATTCGTGGCGTTTAATGCAGATTACTACGATCTGAACACTCTCCTATACACCTGTTTGCCAGAGGGTGTGTATTGCGATGTCATATCGGGCTCCAAGTTGGGATCTCGCTGTACGGGCAAATCGGTTGAGGTGGGTAGTAATGGTTATGGCAACGTTCAGATTAAAGTGCAAGAGGAGGATGGTGTTCTAGCTATACATGAAGGAGCAAGACTGTAATTTGGTTGTTAATAACAGTTAAATAAATATTTAAATAAATTCTTATATCAATATATTGTACATATATAATATTAACTTACAAATAAATTATTTTGCTCTTTAATTAAATTTTTAACTCTATTTACCCTTATATAACTAATTAAGCAATCTTTATTGGTATAAACTACAAATTTACATACTTCGCTTCAACTGATAGATCAACCATGGCAACGATTGTGAGCCGTAAAAGAGGAAACCGAGGCATTACTATGGAAGGGCTACTTGTTTGTTCCATAATTTTACTTTGAATCGAAGAGAAGAATTCCTACAGAGAAATAATAAAAATTATACACACCCACTGTCTAAACGTCGTTCGTTATTTCAATAAATAATTACAATTTTTCGGAGCGATATCGAACTCGATTCATAAATTGATATTTTTTGCAAAATATAATAAATATATTTTTACAACTCTTTTTATTACAAAAGCTAAAGCAAAGAAAGTTTTACAAAATGTTGCGTATACCAGGCATGCCATTTTTACCCGGTACGGTTTTTCGAGATGTAAGTTCGCTGCAGTTTATACCGACTACGACATTTTGCTAACTTTTCCTAATCCGTACCAATTTAGATATCGAAGACCTCGTTTCCCAAGCCACATGGTCTCATGAACGTTAAAGGTATCAGCATGCTTACGGACCGAAAACCAACTACTCTGGTCGAACACACGGGAATGGTTGTTGATCCGAATTGTCCTCCTACCCAACTGCCCTCATTCTACCCGCCGAAGGTTGGTCCCAAATTGCCGCCTTGGCTGGCCTACGACAAGAAGGTGCTATGCTTCAACGCGTACTTTAAAGAGACTCTGCAGGAGGTGTATCATGCACCCTTTCAAGTTCGCAAAGTAAAAATATTTTATTACCTGGAGGATGGTACGATGCAAATCGCTGAACCGAAGGTAGAGAACTCAGGTATACCACAGGGTTGTTTGGTGCATCGTCAGCGCATACCAAAGCCACCGCCCTGTGAGACGGAATTCTACACAATTCTAGACATCAACGTTAATCAGACGATACAAATATTTGATCGTGTCTATCACGTCACAGGATGTGACCTCTTTACGCGTCACTTTTTAAATAGATCCGGTATCTCAGTACCGGATCCCGTGGAGGAACCAATGTACGTTCCACCCTTTGATTCGAAAAACTGATTTTATTTTCAATTCCTTGTAGCGATCCCACCACCGAGATGCGAAGACGCGCCGCACAAAAGCATCAAAGTAATGTTCCACCGAAAGCACATCCTTTTGCTCAGTTCCTTGTATACGATCGTATGGTGTTGAAGTTTTACGGCTACTGGGATGATCGCTCCGAGTTCGGTGACGTACGAATGCTGGAGATTTGTTACTATCTGGCCGATGATACCATGGATATTAAGGAGAACTTTCCACGTAATTCGGGGCGGGAAGGACCAACTCTATTTCTCAAGCGCTCTAAAGTACCCAGGGTATGAGAGTTTGGGACTCGTTACAAATTTCCCTTGAATGACCAAAGGAATGTCTTTTTTTCATCAGGAATTCACTGGCATTCCTTTACCCGGAGAACTAACAGATATGACTTTACTTAATGTTCTGGGGTCAAACATGAGTAACGTCCGTTACTGCATCGATCCATTGGATACAGGAAGAAAAGAAATTGCTTACTACACTGATCGTGATCTACAGATCGGTACTGTACTGAATATATTTGGGCGCAGTATAGTGCTGACAGACTGTGATGAATACACTAGAAAATATTACAGAAAGAAGGTTAGTAAGTAGATTTAAGCGGACGATTCTATATGGCTAACAGCTGAGCCATATGGTCTCTTTTTGATACACAGAGACTATAGAAATCGATGTTAGCTGTATATATCTCGACAGTGGACCTCTTTCTGAGATTTGCAGTCATCAAGAACGATATTGGTCTTGTGTCGAGTAATCTCTGTTATTTTACGACATACATCTGCATATATAACAAAATATCTTGTTTGACATAAGTAACGGTTTTTTACATCTACAGTATGGCATCGATGATTTTACACCAGCCCCAATTCCTTGTCGTACTGAAGAGCGCATAACAACACCACAGCGTGAACGTGTTCTACCGCCTTATAATGGCTGGGGTACCTATGAAGATTCTGAGGGTAACTGCTTGTCTGTGGAACCAAAGCCACCACAAACAGATTTTAAGAAATTCATACAACTCGATCGCTATATACTTCGATTCGGCGCAAAATTACTGTCCACCATACGCGAAAATTGCGATCGCATATTTATTATCTCATACTATATGTCGGACGATACCATACAAATATTTGAAATAGCTGAACGGAATTCTGGATTTCTGGGTGGTGAGTTTATGAAACGCACACGTTTACCGCTGCCAAATCAAGAGAAATTCACCTCGAAACGACCTCAATATTATGCACCAAATAATTTTTATATTGGTTCCACCATCAATCTAAAGGATCATATTTTCCATATTGTTTCGGCGGATGAATATACCCTGATCTACATGGAACATCACCCATTCGATGTAAGATAATATTGTAGCAAAGGTTCGAGAGAACAAAGAACAAAGTTTTTCGAAATCCATATTAAATTTGTACCGTGCAACTGCTCACAAATCCTTCTTTCGTTTTAGTTCCCATTTGCCGACATCAAAACCGTTGCTGAGAAAATTCGAGGACCTCTACGTGCGGATTTCAAGAAATTTATTTGTAAATGTCTTCCTGAGGGCATCACCGAAGCTGCTGAACTGAAATTCATCAGCTACGAGACACTCAAACGTGCTCTTATCGCTCTGCTGGGCGATGATATCTCGAATCATGAGATCATCACCATATGCCGTTATTTTTCGGCTGAACAAGCACCTCCGCAGACGTGCAATCGTGATACGGTGCGGGCAGCATGCCATCTTGAGCTGAAACGTGCACTTTGGAATGCTATGGATGAGCTCAAAGAGCATTTGCATCACATCAATCCAATGAGTAAACCATTCATATCCGAGAGCAAGATTCGATCGACACTTAAAGGCTGTCGTCTGCCCTTCAGCGCTGAACTGATCGACAATGTATTGATGGTGTTGAATCACAACGAGTGCGGTGAGGTGGAAGTGTGCGATTTTTTGAATTTCCTGGATATGCAGTGTGGCGTGCAGCCGGATATACCACCAATGAACATCGCGTTTGAACTCTGTCCCAAAATACCGTTCCTACACAAGGGTCGCTTGATTAACTGGTCGTGTTTCCTGCAATATTTAGGCCTGGATGAGGACCTTAAAAAGGAAAATGAGTAACTAAAAACACCTAATAGGATTTGAAAAATTTTATGTTTGTAAGAATTAAATTTACGAGTGAATTCAACGAAATTCCACTATACACTTATATACATTTGCAAAAAATTACAAGAAATATTTTTTGTATTTTAAAATAAAACGGCGAAACTTTAACACTGTCAAGTACACAGGATTATCACGAAAAATAGATTTAATTTTAATATTGCACTATAGAAATGCATGGAGGAATGTTTGATACTTTGAACACGATACTTTCTATGCTTATATTATTAAAACAGGCATGTTACAATTTCGATTCAGTTAGCCAATTAAAAGTTTGCGGCTTTCTATCCGAAGATGGACTGATGGCCACATTGATGATGGTCGGCTTGTCAGTTAATTGTTGTGATGCCTTGACAGCTGCTTGCAGTTCTGGGATCTCCTTACAAAAGTAGCCTTCGAGTCCAAACATTTTCATCATTTCTTCGTAGCGTACTTGCACGCCCAGTGATGAAGGAGGAGTGCTAGATAATATTTAAGAAAAATTTAGAATTAATATGAAAAAATAATTAAACAATGATAAGATTTATTGATTGACTGTCTGATATGTTGATAACTCGTGAAATGGTTAATCGCTTGAATTTATTCATATACTAAATGTCTTCATTAGATTATACTTACACTTGTGATAAGTCGCCAGCCTTTCGTATGGCATC
Source organism: Sicus ferrugineus (assembly GCA_922984085.1). NCBI lineage: Eukaryota > Metazoa > Arthropoda > Insecta > Diptera > Conopidae > Sicus > Sicus ferrugineus. The sequence goes on from OV277354.1 coordinate 9,107,767, forward strand.
GTAAGTTTCTTGGTCGAATCCACTATAGATGCCGTTGTTATTGACAATCACAATCGTAATTGGCAGCTTGTAACGCACCATTGTTTCGATTTCCATGCCCGAAAATCCAAATGCGCTGTCACCCTCCACACAAATGATGCGCTTGCCAGGAAAGCGATCGCGGCAGAACAATGCAGCAGCGATTGCAAAAGCTGGACCGACACCCATGGTGCCGAATGTACCAGCATCTAAACGATGGCGTGGTAAAATATTGTGTAACATGCCGCGTCCGATATCCATGGTGTTGGCACCTTCGCTGATGATCATGGCATCCCGTGGAATCTGCTCGCGCAAGTGATGGAAAACCGTATAGTAGTTCAGAGGCGATGACTTTTGCATGGACATGGAGTATACGGATTCACGATTCTGCTTGCACTTCGCCGTCAGCTGCTGCCACCAAATGTTATCGCTTGAAAACTGAAAGTTCAAGGCGTTCATTTGTTCGAATAGATGCTCGGCAAAAGGACGAATGTCGGATTGTACGGCCACCGTAGAGACGACCGAATTATGCAGCTCTTCTGCGCAGATATCAACCTGGAATTAAGCCTTAGATTTTATAAAATGGCAGTCGCTCCATTTAAATTCCAAACCTGTATGAACTTCACATCCTTATCGTAGCGTGGGGGGCGCCCAAAATGTAGAATCCAATTTAGACGTGCACCCAATAACAGCACAACATCGGCCTGCTGCAAAGCTAGAGTCCTAGCTGCAGAAACACATTGTGGCGCGAGGTCTGACACCACACCTTTGCCCATGGGCGTTGGAAGGAAGGGTAGATTGGTGTTCTCCACCAAGTGGCGCAGTATATTTTCAGCATGAGCATAAGCGGCTCCCTTGCCTATAATCACCAAGGGACGCTTAGCATTGCGCAGAAGATTTGCCGCCTTGATAACATCATTGTGCGCGGGGTAGACAAGTGGTGGTGCCGGGTGAGCAATTGTCTGGTAGATTTCCTTCTCTGGGCAGCTGGATTGGAGCAAATCTCCAGGGAAGTCTAAGTAGGCAACACCTGGACGTCCGTATGTAGTATAGCGTACTGCTTTCTCAATGTGTAAAGGAATGAGAGAAGCTGTTGGTGGACGTGCAGCGTATTTGCAATATGGGCGTGACAATTCTACTTGTGGGCACTCTTGAAACCCGCCAATACCCTCATGATCCTGACTGGTTGAGCCTGCTATAACAATAAGGGGCCAACAATTCAACTGAGCATTTGCCATGCCAGCTATTTGAAGAAGTCGTTAGTAATCATTAATGATTCTTTTTTCAATTATTGTAATAATATAATTATTAATACTATATTTTATTTTTTAATAAAACATAATAAAATGCTATGAAGTCAACATTTCTTATTATCATATTTTCACTAGTATTTTGTTTAGACGTTTTTATAAACACTATAAATCTATAATCTATAAATACTTTTAAATATCTCGTGTAACTAAATTTTAAATGCAATAATATTTTAGCAATTAACACTGTCATTAATTCCGACCTGTAACATGGAGTAAACCAGGCCCAGAGACGACTAAGCAAACTCCTGGCTTCCCAGTAAGATAGCCAATAGCTTGAGCGGCGTAACAAGCGGATTGTTCGTTGCGCATGCCAATATATTTCAGGCCAACAGCTTGCATAGCCATAGAAAGTTCAACGACAGGAATACCGATGATACCAAACACATACTCGATGCCCTATAATAAAATAAATTTTGTTGCTATATTATGCAGTAAAACCTAATTACAAACTTCGAATGTTTTTTTCAAAAATCTTTATCTATTATCATTATATATATCTTTCTTTATTATTATTATTAAATTAAATTATCGATTTTAGAAGATTTTAAAGTATCGATTGCTTGCAAACTCCTTTTTATTATTTTATTTAATTAATTTGTACACCTGTTCGGTGTAGGGAAAACTTTTCTCGGAATTCTCAACAGAGCTGAATGCGCATTCCCAAAAAAGCGTCTAGAATTCCCGACTTCGAGTAAACCCACGCAGTACTGTCCCTCCAAATATCATCGAGACGACTCGAAGAGTCACGCTTCATTTTTCATGCATCTTCTGACGACCAGCGGAAAATTCGCGGCGTCTGACGACCCGCAGATGAGCCGCGAGAATAATTCGGCCGTTGTGATTTTCTTCCAGACAACTCGCGAAAGTTTCACGCAACCAACGCATAATAATGAGTTCCTTCTCTTCCGAGCATCTTCATATGGCTCCGGGTGAAGCAGTTCAGCGCAGAAAAGGGTTTCATTATAATTAATGTCTACAGACAGTTTCGGCAGACAACTTTATAAATGGACTGGACTTACAAGTTCAAAAGTCTAAGTACAGATGTGTCACTACTAATCGCTGCATTCCATCAGCTTGTTGGCAATAAAGTTCAGCGAAATAAGTACCGAGTCCAAAATGTCTTCTTATGAAATATTAAAACAATACAATTTATAGTCACTTAGGATGGACCGAATAACCAGCAAGATCGTTGACCTTTAAGCAACTCCTAGATGGTGGCTCCTGATATCCTTCAGTGACGTACCTGTTTCTTCAAGGATTCAGCTATAATTTTCACAGCTTCGACTTCCGACATTGCGTCTGATTAATTAAATGAGTGAAATAATTTAGAGTTAAACGTAAAATATTTAAAAACTTCGACCCCTGTTATCTTTATTTCTTTTCATTAGTTGTTTTGCAAATTGCTTCTGAAAACTGTATGTTGTTTATTCTGCCAGTTGCAAAGAATACGTTCAGGGCGAGCAACAGTAAATTCATTTTTCCCCAGCTTAAACAATGCCGGCAATCGGTCTGAACTACAATGTTGTCAAAAATGTTGGTACAGAAGTTCCAATTTACTAAAGTGACACATTTTAACGCTGTCTCTGAGCAATAAATTCTTTTTCTTATGTCTTCATTGACCATTTGATTTTGTTTAAAAGAAAATAAAAACAGCCACAGTTCTCCGTTCATAACTTCCCACAATAGGTGGCAATATAAACTTGACATGCTTGTCCTAAATATCGTCAAAGATAACGTCAAAATATGCTCTTACTACATGGTTGTGTTCAGCAAGAGAGTAGACTTAAAATACATTTAACTTTAATTTGTTTTCACGCTGCCGCAAGAAAAGTGCAGACCATTTTGGCATATATAATCTTTAGCATTCTTTCCTCCAAGAAAAACCAAGTGTCAGATTTAAGTATAATATTTTAGCAATAAAACTAGAATATAAAACGGAATAATTTAAATTTATCTTTTTAATTTTAATCAATTTTTTAAAGGAATAATCTTATAACTAATAATTTTTAAAAACTAATTGTAAAACGTTTTGCTTTTATACGTAAAATTAATACTTTTTTACATTTGGTACTAAAAATTAAAGTAAATGCTTAAAGCTTTCATAATTTGGTATTAACGATTTCTTCACGTGATGTACTATTGGGAATATCGTTCCATTTCTGAATTTTGCCTGAACCGAAAATCCAATAGAAAACAGCAGGAATTATATAGGCGCCTGCACCTATGAGAAATATCCAATGCCACTGCTCTATGTCGTTCTAAAAATATAGAAACGAAACGCCAATATCTTATTAAAAATAATAAAATACGCATGAATAAAATATAAGGGGTAATATTTCAAAACATGGATTAGAATACTGAGGCTTCTGTAAGCTTACACTTTGTTCTGTAAAAGCAGCCACAATCATAGGTGAAAAAATTCCAGGTGTAGTTCCAACACAGTTTATAATACCATACAAGGTGCCTGCATAGTTCGGCGCCAAGTCTTGAGAATTCTGTAGATTAGAAGCTGTGGCCGCACCGTTGAAACCTAAGGAAACTGTCATGATGGCCACACAAACGTAAGGATCTCTGCCAAAGTAAGCCAGTATAACAAGGAAAATGCCGGGAATTAAGTGAGCTGAAAGAAATAAGTTTTTATAAAATCCTGGTAGGATATATGGGGATTGGGGAACCCATACAATTGTGAAGTTCCTTCATAATGTCAATTTAGGTTTTAAAAACACTTACAAGGTATGCAAAAAACTTTGCGCATGCATGTCACGGATAGCCAATTCTTACGACGTACCAAATCTGCAACAGATCCGAACATAAAGGCACAAATGAGGCGAGCCAAATGTGGTAAACTGGACAGAAAACCCGCCGATGAAAGATTAAAACCAAGAACCTATAAGTAAGCAAGTGAAATGTAAGATGTTCTTGGATGCCATGATAAAGCACAGCTAACCTCGCTTAGGAATTTGGGGGTAGCTGTGATTAGGAAGAAGAGACCCCACATGCTGCCATAATGTAGAAGCATTAGTGACCAGAATGGCAATGACATTAGCAAGCTTTTGTATGGCGGCCATCTCTATTTTAAATAGGATAATTTAAAAGAAAATTGTGTTATTAAAAAAATATAATAGATATATTTCAAGTCTCACTTTTTTATTGGTCACAGTTTCGCCCAGCGATTTTTCGATATAATCCCTCTCTTTCAGGCTGATCGTGCTGTGTTGAGCTGGACTATCAGCCACAAGGAAAAACCACACACCCACAACAATCAGTACAAAAACGCCAACCATATAGAAAGCCCAGTCCCAACCCATACTTTCAATGATGAGACCACTAATGGGCCATGTGATGACTGTACCGAAAGTTCCACCCATTAGGGAGGCAACGAATTTGCCCTTTTCATCCGGCGGTGACCACTTGGAAACCAAATTGTGACAGCAGGGATAGACGACACCCTGGAAATTAGTAAAAGATAAATATATTTGAGGTTGAGAAAAGTGGAATTCAAATTGTGCGTCCCATTTTCATTAGAAATTCTCATACAATTCTCAGTATAGTTTTCTAAGTATTTATATTAAAAAATAGATTATTTAGGGATTATTTACGATATGGATGTACATATAAATTTAAAATAAGGTGTTCGCCTAAATTCAACTTTGAATAAGATTTTCCGTTAAGAATACGTAAATTTTAAAAATATGTTAAAATTCCATTTAGATTAAACTACTAAAAAACATCTTCTGGAAATATACTCAGTTGAAATGTTCCATGCGAATTAAAAAAAAAAAAGCGGAGATCTTTTCTCCACAACCAATTAAAATATCAGAAGAGATTTTCCTTTAGATAGCAACTTAACATGTTCAGTGCAGAGTCCTAAGCCGAAAATTAATGCGTGGCGACATGAGGGTTACTGTTAATTTCTCAAAATTACATTTTAAAATAGATAGAAATAGCAACGTACTGTGAAAAATCCAATTGCGAAGCGTATAACAAAAACTGCCCATTTATCCCAAGATGCAGCAGCTGGTGTGAGAATCGTCAGAATGCCAGCCAGCAGACAGCTGTAGCCAGCTACAGATCTGCCACCGAGATTTTCAGCCAACATGCCAGCCGGAAGTGAGGTAATCATGTAACCGTAAAAGTAAGCGCCCAACAAAAGTGCCTGATCACTTTGGGTCCAATTATAGCGGGGTCCATACTGTGTTTTTTTATAAAAATTCATCAGAATAGCAGAAGAAAGAAGTACATTTGTTATTATAAAATTATACTTTAATAACTTTCAAATATAAATTCCTTTAGCAGATTCAAACTTACATCTGGTAACATTTCTGTTGAATTATCTGCTGGTTTAACCATAGCGATTATATTCATCGAAAGATTAACACGCATCATGTAGCTCATCAGGCAGGCCATGAAGAGCATCACAGCGACATTGAAGCGCTTTGGAATTTGCACTTAATGAAATTAATGAAAAGCAGGAATGAAATTTTGTATTATCGTAAGGTTAAATTTTATAATATAAAATAAAACATATTTTATTATAACATTAACTTTTAAAGTTGATTGTTACTAATTCTGTTAAAATTTAAAACACAAATTGTATGTAAGCATTTTTTCCGAACTAGCAAATCTGTGATAATTAAAATAACGATAACAAGGAATTACCTGAAATTCATAAAATATCAGCAATTATAAACTTAAAATGTGTTCCAAAATACCAAAAATCGTCAACCAACATCTACTTTGCAGCTTTTAGCAAATATTTGCAAATTAAAAAGGAATTCAAAAGCAGTTAATAAAATGTAAATAAAGAAATTGGTAAACTTTCCTGATGGTCAACGAGTACAAGTAAATAACACAATTTTTGTGGACACATCGTTGAAGCGCAAAGCAAAATTAACGTCTTTTCATTGAGTCGTGATGAACTTAAATTGTATTCATTAAAAAAAGATTTAGTTTCTCTCAATGGTGTAAACAGAAAATAATTTCGGAGAGCGTTTTGGCTTTGGTTGATTGGGAGAAGTATTAAATAATTATTAATAATATAAAATATTAATTAAAAAGCAATACAAATATGTCTGTATACGTAAAAATATAACGTTTATTATCATTAGCAAAGTCACGTTTTCTATTATCTCAATTATTTTAATTATTTCAATACAAATTAATAATTTTGCTTCTAAATTAGAAATATAAATTCCAAAGAGAATACTTACGACATGGCAGATTAACAAACGTCATTTTCCCGATTTCGAGATAATATTTATTGTTGATTCAGGGAAACTAGTTTTAAAAGTCTTAAAACATATCTTTAGCTTGTAAAACGAGCAAAGCTGAAATTAAAAGAAAAACTTTAAGTATTAAGAATTAATAAACTTCAGCACTAATTTATCATATACAAATACGGGAATAAAGAATGCATTTATAATTAATACCTTACAGTTAAGCATCAGAAAATTTCCACTCACACACGTTTTCATGATAATCCATTGTAATAAACTGATTCTGCAATAAAATCTTTTCCGAAGATTTGTAATTAAGAAAGAGAGTGTAAAAAGAAATGTGTTATGATGAAGATATTTTAATATTCTTGAATATCACCGTGTTTGAGCGGTAATAAACTCTTGAAACGGGTTTCTTTCTCTCAGTAATCAGTATTTAAGTGTAACCATTCATTGTGATTACGCGTAACAGTATTGTTTTTAAACACAAAACCACTTAAGTTGATTGCTTAATTAAGCTAAAAATTCCAGCACCAGATTGAAAAATATCGCAAGGCAGAATATCCCTAATAATGGTATTACAATCTAACCTTCGGAGAGTAAGCTTGAATTTATATTGTTTTTGTATACGTAAAGAAATTTATAAATAATAATAGTCATCCTGTAAAGCATTTTTGCTCTTTTAGAAATCAATCAGCAATAGAACTACGAAGAATTCTCGGTATAACAATGAAAGAAAAAAAAGAAAAAATTTTCTTTCATTGTTAGGCCGAGAACTTTTCAGACTCGTATTAATATTCTTATCTGTAGCAAGTTTTCACTACGACAGTAGCCTCTTCAAATTTTCAGCACTTGCAAGAAGTGCCAAATTTCAGTTCTATCTGAGATCAATGATAAAGAATTCAGTACAAATATTTCCACTTAAAACAAAATGTATGACGCGTTGCATGCGATAAAATTAGAGTAAATTTTTAATTTAAGTTTTCAACAATAGGAAACAAGATTAGACTGAAATTGATGTCATTGAAGAACACAGTAACTTAAGGCGTTAAGGTTAATATTTTAGAGAATAGTTTCAGAGATTAGTTAAGTTTTCTTAAATTAACGAATTTAATTTAAAAATACGTTGAAATAATGATTTTCAGTACTTTGAATAATTATAGAACCTAAAATGAATACAAGAATACAAGAAGTAAAACATTTTGTATAGTTATTCTTTCTTAGTTTAAAGTAAAAAAATACTTTAATTGAAAAATAGCATTTAAAACAAAAAGTAAACTGATTTCCTTCCATTATAGAGTGAGAATACTTCTGTTAAAAATATCAATTCAGGTTTGAATTTGAAGAATTTACGATCGAGCTAATGCACGCGCTGGTTTAAGGTCAAGTTTGCGAACATCTGCTGGCTTAATTTTGTGTCGAAAATCCATTTAATGCAAATGATAATATTTAATTATGTATGTAACTCATTTCTGATCGGAAGGTTGACATGATTATTTATATTATTGATAAAAATGTGTATTTAACTTTGTTAAATTTAGTTTTATTTTGTTTATTATGTTTTTCTTTGATGTGTTATATTTTAATTTGTTTTATAGCATTACTTATTAAACTTAATATCTTTCCCTTAAGATATTTCCCTACCCTTTCCATTAATACATTATATTAATCTTTTCCTTAACAAGTTTTTAATCCTAAAGTTTCCCACAGCAATTTTGTTGTATAAAATTCATCGAAACTACTAAACACTAAAAATTCGTCAACGTTGACACGAGTTGAATACCCATATCACTTAATTTAATTAACTTAGCGTGTTGTTTCAATGAAATTATTCATGTTAAAAAAATATAAGGCTTTGAAAAACTCGCGTTACTTACGTGTAGGTTTTGCAATTTTTGTCACGTGAATATTGCGTTTATAGCCAAGGAAATCGTATAATGACACTAAGTCCCAGCAATAATGACAACGAGATTACCGGCTCCGATTACAAATTAAAATTTTAGTCTTCTTTATATACGAAATTACGATTTTAGCAAAAACTATAAAATAAGAAAGCAAGTAAAAGTGTTGCCTTCGCCCACGCCGAAGTCTAAATACCCTACACCCGAAGAGCTAAAAAAATAATAAAATCGCCCGTTGGCAACTTCTGTATAAGTAGGCGGACCACGTCCATTTTTGGCAAACCATTTTTGGTATTAATATTTTGCACCGTTTATGAGATATTGACAACTTTTTTATTAGTGGGCAGACCAGTCATACAAAAATGAAACTATTCCTCAATATCTCACACGGTTAATGCAATATTCATCTTGCAACATTTGGAAAACGAGGTGCCTTTACATTCCGTATGTAAATTAGGCGTGGTTGTAAACCGATTTCGCTCATTTTCAAGCGCAAATATACTTTTCTATATCTACATCATTTCCTTCTCTGTGTTACAAATGGAAGAATATATACAAAACTAGTATAAACTTAACAAATTAGGAAGAAATATGAAATATTAGGATAAAAAGGGAAAAAGCTTACTAAAATGAGAACGTATTTACGCGGAAATATATTACTTAGGCAATGGTTATGGCTATGAAACTACTATTCTGTTAATTAGTTAATTTCGGGTGTTTGAATTCCGAATTTAAAATGAAAATTTAGCCTCTAAGAAAACGTAGCTGTTTTAATCAACCTTTACTACTCAGATTAAATGGAGTTCTTAATTGAAAGCATCACTGTAAGCGGAGCCGAAGCCGTTAACCTCCATCTAGTGTTTTAGTGACGAGAGTGACGGTAACTATTAGTGCCAGCTAAATAAAGTGATACTTTAGTGTGCTTAATTATTGTTAGTTAAAGTAAATTAATAGAAATCAGGAAAATATTCTCAGCTAATTAAGAGAACAATTTTAGCTTTGATTTTAACTAATGAAACAATTGAAATGGCAAGCTGTTGTCAAATATGGGACACGGATATTTCTATATAAAAAACGAAAGATTGTGGCATCTTAAATATTGTCAAATATGGTAAACACGCTCGAATAAAAAAGTTGTGTTGCGTTTTCGTAGACAAAAACAAGCTGAACTTAAAATTACAAACGCTCAACTTTTTGGATAAAAACATTTCAAAGGTACAGATGTTCTTCGCAACTTGGTATTTATATCTTATTATATTTTATAATAAACAAATTTAAAAATAAATTAAATTCTGTTAAGAAGTTCTGCACAAAAGAGAACAATGGCAAGGTTTTATTTTTAAATTTTACACAAGAAGAGTTTCAATGTCAACGAACAAGCGACAAGTTAAGTAAACGACAGCTTATGTTTAGCCAGAAAAGGCGTACTTAAAAAGGAAATTGAATTTAATTAAATTTTAAAATCGAATTTAATTGAATTTTAAAATCGCAGCATTATTTGGAATTTAAGAAGTTGTGCGATTCTATTTAAAGATTTCTTAAAATATGATTATGAATATTTCTGCGGTTTACACTCGATGTTTCCTTGTAAGTTTAACCTCTTTTGGAACAATATTTCGAGTATTATCTAACCTAAGATATACTTGTAATTAAACTATTTTAAAGTATGACTTGTGACTTTTGATAATATTATTAATTGCTAATTCAATTGTAGCACAGATCGCTGAGGAAAAGAAAGGGAATCAATCTATTGATTTTTCTATCAAAGTACGTTTCGTTTAACTTTATTTTCGTAATTAATTTCTCATAACCCTCTAAAAAATTCCTCTCATATTATGTCAAAACCAGTAGTTGAATTAATAGATGCAAAAAATAATTGAAAATTATAATTAATTTAAAATATCAATCCAGTTTGTATGAATTGTTTGTTATCAGCAAAAGTCAGGGCTTGCCAATCGTCAAGTTATGGTCTGAAGTCTACCAAAAAACTACTCAAAAAGTACATATATATAATCTGTTATTGCTGTTGTTTTTGTTTTTGATATATCTTTCTAAAGAGTCGCTAAATTATTTATGTAACAAAACATTGATCATCTGTTCGGTTCTTTTTCTACTTATTAGGTTGTTGTGAAATTTTTCTACAGAAACCGCAAAAATGTGCTAAAAATGGCATTAGTTACCGCAAAATTTGTGACTATCATTTGCCAATTTATAATTTTATTCATTATCCAGCCATTTTAGTAATTTTTCTCTAGTTTATTGTGAAGACGTTTTCATTCTTTTGTAGTTTTTAAAGCTTTTTAATTTTCACCGCACGCTTTTTGTATTTCTTTATTATTCTTGGTTATTCATAATGAGCCCAATTTAAATGTTATATAGTCTCTCAGAAATATCGGATGTCTTATTGTTGATTGATAATGTCTTCACTGTATTAATTATAATGTTGAAGTTAAAACTTTTCTTATTCCGAGCTTATCAGCTCCATCGAACTTAGCCAGGGAAATGTCGAGGGTTGTTTCTGTTAGAGGCATTTCCATAATTCATACCTGTTGTCTAGAACATGATTCTGTCAGTTTCAAGAGTTTTTAACTGCCATCGTTTAGTAGAGAATATTTAGAATTTATTAATATGAAAAACTACCCATAGGCTTGTTTTCAAAATCATGCAGACATTTAAATCCATCCAAAGCTTCATTGGGCTTCAGTTAAAACCATTCCAAACCTTCATTTAACGTTGAACTATATTTAATGCGTGTTAAATTTCACTGGAAAAAGTCGACCAGAGAGATGTGAATTTCAGATTGTTTTATCAAAGAAGAAATAATTCCGCATTCCATTTTAATTCTTTGTTTAAAGTTTACCGCAAAAAGAAGCATTTTGTTAGTACCTTCCGTTAAAATTCGAATAAAAGAATCAGAATTTAAATTAAATACCTTCAGTTTAAATCCGTTATGAACTTTTGTGAATTATTGAATATTTTCATAGAAAGAACTAAAATAACGTTCTGAGTAAGAAAAAAAGTTATTTTAAAAAAGCACGATAAAATAACTGAAATTGAAAAAACTTATGAAGTTTTATTTTAATTTTTCACTTATTCGTTTATGCTTTGCTTTAAATGTGTCTTTAATTCTTTTCAACACCGTTCATTTAGTAATGCTGATTGGAATCCGCATAAAAGTTTTAATAACTTTGATTTATTTCGTCAATTAATAGTCGGTGTTTGTTTTTAGGAGAACATAATTTTTAATTGCGATTCTAACATATAAAGTGAGAACTACTACTCCATTCTATGACTGCTAAATCAGTTTGTAGAAAGCAATATTTGTATTTAAAGGTATTAAATAGTGTTTTTGCCTCACAAAATTTTTTTGTTTTTTTATTATTTCTAGCAAGGAAATAATATTGTGAAAGTTTGAATGCGAATGAATTTATATTTCAACGAATCTATTGAAAGTTTCAGGCTTGTATTTTACTGTATACAAAATATCTAATTTTTGATTTATGTGAACATTTTTGTGCAGATTGCTGTGCACTTCAGTGCTTTTACAAGCTGATTTAAAAATCAGATTAATTGATATTGATTTAAATTAATAAATACGTTCTTTCTAAGAATGTGTTAGTTATTTTAAATGATATATTTAGAGAATACAAAGGGAATATTATTAAAAATGTTCTCAATATTCTCAGACCCTCAAATGGATTTCCTAACGTTGCTTCTAACGACTTGAAATGCATTAACGGCTGAACTGCTAAGAATCAATTACTGAATGTTATTAGAAAAAGTGGAATAAATTAACAACTACTGTCTTGTAACAATAACATTAAATTACTTTAAAGTTTATGTAAGTTCTAGTTTTTTAGACTTAATATATCCATGAAATTGAGTTAGTTTTAGTTAGTTATTTAACTTCCTGACCACCTTTCTTGCCAACCTGTAACGTTGAGGTTGATCTTATAATTTTTAGTTTAACTCAACAAAACATTTAAATCAAATAAGATTTCGTTTATTCAAGTTTTTCTTATTTTTTAATGTTTATCCAACACGCACACACATTTTTTCCTGCACGGACGAATGGAATCTGTAAGTTAGAAACACGTATACGCCGTGTTGCCTATTGTTCTCCTTCTTATTAGCACATCTGTTGCACGAACTCTTGTTTGCGAACCCTTTACATATGATGTATCTTAGCCAGCTTTTACCTTTAGCGAACCGATCGCGCTTAAACTGCTGCTGTTCTAGCTTCTGCTGTCTTGTATCTGCCGATGATAAGGTTGAACAGCAAAATCAGAATTGTTGCTTTCGAAAAACAACCCAAAACGTTGACGTCTTGGCAACAGTTAACAAAACTTGGCTTAGCACGCGAGTACGCCACACAGAACGCCGATCACCAACAGACAGAACGAAAGCGATGTCAAAGCGCTCAAGTACGATTCGCGAATGACTTGAAACTCGAGCAGTTAATGTCAGTTATAGCCGAAAATTTTCTATACATTTTTCGCACACTAAAAACGTCTACGACTGAACCAACGTTTACGACTCAACCTTACCAACTGCGAATACTCTTAACTAAAAGTTTTGTTTTTGCAAAATGTTAACTGTTGTAATTTTAAATTCTCACCGTTAAGACCGAGAAGAGCGCTTCAACGTATGCGCAACGATCATTAAAGAGAGAACGATAACTGAGAGAAAGAGATTAAAAGGAGTTGAAGTTACAGAGAGAGTTGAAAAGAGAATAAAATTTAGGTTGTCTGAAAGCGTTTCATTACCTAACGCTTAGATATGAGAAATGAATTGAGATATTAAAATTGAATCAGTTGTGATTATAATTTAGTTCCAATTTAATTTTATTTTTACAGATTATATTTTGTCATTATATGGATGTTATAAAGAGAAACGAAAGAGCTCGAATTATCTTCCACTTTACCTATTTATCTTTAATATCAGTAATAATTGCGCGCCAAGAATATGAATGAGTGCTAATTTTTTGTTTTATTTTATATATATATATGAGAAATATATATATATATATATATATATATATATATATATATATATATATATATATATATATATATATATATATATATATATATATATATATATATATATATATATATATATATATATATATATATATATATATATATATATGAGAAAAAGTTTTCTCTGGATAGAAATGGAGTGTAACATTTAAAATAAAACAAAAAATTAGCACTCATTCATATTCTTATATATATAAAACTTCGGAATTAATTTTACTGTTATTTTAGATGTTTTCTTCCGTTATAATAAGAGTTGATGGCTGAATTGATCTCTATCACAAGTTTCAGTCCGCGCTTTACTGAATTTTAAAATATCGTATCTTAAAGTTTGAACAAATTAACATGGAAGTGTTAATTCATTGCAAACGAATATGTTAATATTTTATATAGCTAATTAGATTTACAACTTCAGCTGAATGAAAAAAAAGAAGCGTGCAATCATGAAAATAATCCAGTAATTCAGAGAAAATATAATTTACAATATAAATTTAGATATTTGTGACTCACTGTAGACAAAAAAGGAGAAATTGCACTACTTTTAAGGTGATTTTTAATTTTTCTCGAAAACGTTTGCTGACGAATATTATATAACTTTTATTGTGCTCGATAAAATAAAAATTTCTATGTATTCTGTTTGAATTAATAAATAAAATTAATAAAATAAAATATTGATGTTAATCAAAATTGCTTGTTTTTTTTATTTTTTCCTGACCTGGGCAAAAAGAAAATGATGTTCCCTTGAAATTGTAGGTAATCAATAATTTTCTAAACTCAATTACATCACATAAGCGAGGGATTACTGTATACTTAACAATGTCTATTCTACGGTGGTGAAGGTAATAAAAATGCAATTCTGGATAAACATAATAAAGGTCTAGATAAAATATTTCAGATAATCAGTTAAAAATAGCAAGGATGAATAAACAGCAGAATTGAGTATAAACGATAACAGATAGATTTCATTATAAACGAATGAATGAAAGCTGATCGTGTAGACCATCCGTCGCTTTGTCTTGCCTTAAATGAGTAGAAGAATTAAATTGACATTTCTAGTAATCGTATTTATTTATCAATTTTTAGTTACAACAAAGTTATAAATAAAAGAAGTCTGAATTAATTACGCGTAGTTTTTAACTAAATAACGATACATTTCATAAATAGCTATAGAAAAAAAAGGCATAAAGTAGGTTTGCGCAGTTTTTAAATAAAGTGGAAAACCCCATTTAAAGTAAGAAGTTAAAATTTTGTACTAAATGGAAAACAACAAATAAATATTTAAAATACAAAGTATTGTTTCAATCGAAGACAGAAACATAAATATAATTAACTGAATAATCTCTTAGATAGCTGAATCTTCGTTATATTTATTTTAAAATTTTACCGCTATTGGTTTTTTAATTTAAGTAAAGTTTTACATCTTCAAATACAACATGCGATGCGCACAAGTCTTTCCAACAAGTCGTCCATACTCCAGAATCATCTCACGATCATCGTCCTCACCAGTAATCTAAATATTTTAGAGTAAAATTGAGTTACAATAATTGAGAGTTGTTAATTCAATGTGTAAGCAATAGAAAATATAATTAATTTCCAATAAGTTTGACTCAAAAAAACAGCAACCACTATTTACTTGTGAACCAATGCATGGAAAATGTGTAAAAATGACATTTACATTACCTCCTTATATAGTCTGCTCCTTATCACATCCAACATATAGTCAAGAGTCTCAATATTAAAAGACTACATTCGCAAACGCAGTCACAAACGAGTTGGAGTACGAATGCAAATAAGAAAGGAGCAGATTTTATTTGTATTTCGTAGTAGATTTTCGGAAGGGTAGGTGTGGGAAATAGTTGATTGATTGATTGTATGAAAATGTATTCAAAACAAAAAGAAGCAAATAACAAAATGCTAAAATACTTTCTTGGACAAACAAAAAATCAACCAATCACTTATAAAAAATAGACAAGATATTAACAAAAATTTAAGTATACATAAAAAAATAGCTCAGACTTAAAAACTTTGACATTTTAAAAAATTTTTCAGTTACTGCAAATAACAATTCAAGGCAGAAACTTCTTCTTTTATCAATTCTAGCATGAAATGTGTTAGCCCTCCTTTATTCACATTCAACCTCTTTCAACTTCAGTCTGATGGCAGCCATTTATTTTATGCAATACTTAAACTTACATATGAAATATATTTATTGTCACATACCTGTATATATTCGCGATATCTCATGCAAACATTATTTTCAACTAATAACAGCACCGAATCTAAATGATTCTCAAGAAATTCATTGGAATCTTTTGCATTCAGGTCGCTATTAAAGCGTTGATATTTATTCTCATTTAATTTAGCACGCATTTCTGAAAAAAAATCAAAAAGTACACTCTTTGAGTTTAACCTTAATTTAAACGCTAAAAATTCTAAATATGCTTTGACGAAAGATCATTTAAATTCACTGTTTTTGGAATAATAAAACTTAAATCAGTTTTACTTACCATCGTTAAGTAAATGCCATGTGTATGTTTCGGGACAAAGCAAATACGATGGTTGCAGTTTTCCCTTGTAGCGCATTTTCGGGCAAGAGTCTATATAGAAACCCATATAATAATACTTTAATGCTGGCACTTTAGCGGCTAGTTCTTGTACAAGGCTTATTTCTCTGTAGAAATTTAAGAAAATCGTATCTTTTTAAACACACAAACTTATAAGTTAGTCAATAAGTTGAAAACGTTCAAAAGAATTAGTTTTTGAGGAGTGGGAATAACGATTATTTATATTTGCTTAAACTTAATCAATAAGTCAAAGCCGGTGGAAGCAAGATATGATGTGATTTATCAAGTTAACTAGCACTAATGAAATTAATTTAAATTAATCAAAATTTCTTGCACTTACAATGTAGAAATTACTTTCATTATATACCAACCTTAAAGAGGCGTATGTACCCAGTGAAAGGAAGCTGTAATCTGGATCATAGAAGAAATATACCGAACTAACACAATATGGCAAAATATCGATCACAGCTACCGCAATCAGCTTATCATCCAGCCAATACTGCTGATGAAATGAACCATAACCGGTGACAGGACCATCATGGGTTTTGGTGTGCTATAAAATAGAAAAGGCTCATTTAAAGGAAAACTTCTTCTCTACAACAACTATAACTGAGTTTGAAAATAAGAATTGGAAATTTCTATGCGTGCTAAAAGCTTTAAAATCTCTTTCTTGACGACCTTCAGAGGTGATCGTTGTAGGAAATCTAAATACTCCTTAACATCTTCGGGTGGATCGCGGTGTACACGTGTCTGGTACTTCTGGTACAGGGCGTACGTGATGTTTAGCGAGTTGCTGAATTGCTTGCTTTTAACGTGCATCAGCTGTAGCTACAAGTGAGAAGAAAGAAAAGATGTGATTAGATGCAATTATTTACCTGCAAAGGGGACTTATAACAGAAACGTTGCAATCTATCTTGCGTCAGACGCAGAGGATTATCATTGTGTATGGTCAACTGATATTTTCGATACAAATTAAAAGCATCCTCCGTTACGTTTTCCTTATCGGATGGAACTAAAACCAGCTGAAAGATAACAACAGTGTCCGAAGAAAGGCAATAGAAAGGGCCAGTATAGATTAATCTTACCATGATTTACAAATAAAAAAAAGAAAAGCAATGAAAACGTCAACGGAGCCATAAAATAAATTCAATTTAAATTATTATGCAACGAAATACTAAGCGTGGTATGAAACTAAAACCTCATCTCGCCCAATGTTAAACCCATTATTAAAATCAACATAATTTCCGCTTACCTTCAGAGTGTGTTTATTGCCTTCCGCCTTCGATTCGGATATATAGTCACTCAAAGTCTTCTCCTGCGTCTTTTTGGTTGATAATGGTTTTGTCACCGCAGCGGGATCGATGCCTTTAGCAGCCAGTTTAGCATTTCTACGTTCCAGACGCAATTGTTTAGCTTTCTTGCAAGGTGGTTTTGAGCCTTCCGAAGCTATATGTAGAGCAGAGTTAAAACTTCCTCTTTTGTAATAATAAAACATTTACATTGCTTTGAATCCGAGGAAGCCAAAGAAAGATTATCATCAGTTGTAGTCACAGACGATTTGTCAACTTTTAAATTGTCACTAAAATTTTCAGACTGATTGATTGTAGCATTAAGTTTGGCGGAATTGGCTGCAACCACTGCTTCTACATCTATATTGCGTAATGGAATATTGGGGGCTTGAGGTTCGTCTCGTATTCCTCCACCTCCCTCATCGGCACTACCATCACCCTCACCGTCATTATCGCAAGCATCGCCATTATCACTGTTTGCTCTGTCAGTAGTGTTTCTGTCAATGTCATCTTTCTCATTGGTGTCTTTTTTACCACACTGTAAGAAACGATTCATGCGTTTGAGAATCTTTTTGTGGGACTTTGTAAGCTTAAACTGCAGAGCATCACATCTGTTTCGAAAGAAAGAAATAGAAAATCTGAGTAAAAGTGAATTAATAAGAATATAAATCAGCTTACTTGATCGTATAACATGGACAGCATGTGGTTTCATTGTGTGGCTTATAACAATAATGACCCGAACGTCGCCACCCGCGATCAATGAGGTCCTGGTAGTCTTGCGCTGACATATTGTAACAATGCATGCCTGAAAAAATAAGAAGAGTTAATGAAAGGTATAAATAAGGTTTACTTTGGGAAGCAATTCCTTTTTTTTCATATTTGGATATTTTTCCTATTTAATTATTAAGTTATGGGTGGATTTCAAATTTACAAAAAACACTTCAAGGATGATTAATATTATTTCAATTTTTAATTCTCTAGAAGCAGAAGAAATCGAGCTGGCAACATAGAGTGCTGATGAGTCACTGACTACGTCAATAATCAATGCGTCTTTTCAAGGTTAATCCAGGTTAGAATAGCCCGCGTTGAGATAGCATTTGTTTTATAGCTTTCAACTTGGTTATCAGCAAGTTATTAAGTTCTCATGGATTCACGCCCACAAATATTATCACAAAGCTTTCGCGCCTCCTTGGTTTCCTATTGCAATAAATTGATAGAGCTGATGGAGCCTTCCCACCACAGCAATTATTATATTTTCTCGGGTTACAAAATCAAACAAAACAGTGACGTACCATGGGAGAGTTTTTGGGTTTCTAGCTCTGTTGATATAGTAATTTTAGATTCTTTTTTTCTCGTGAGAAAAAAAAAGAGCTTCAGAACTTAGCCCATCAAAAATATCTTCCATTTACGTCACTGGTCCCATTTATTTTTTACAAAATATGTTCAACAAGGTCGTTTGATTTTGCAAGTACTTGTCGTCGTTTTTCTTAAGACAGATTTATACAGCTTATTGTATATTTTTTTCGATTATTTAATTCTATTCTTTTGTTTTTAAACAATCAAGATTAGAGTAAACACTTCATTACCGTGAGCTTCACTGCATTCAGAACCCTTGCAGTAACCACATTTACTGATTTGTTTTCCGTAATAATTTATAATTGTAAAATCCATCTCTTTCTGAAATTCTAACAGCGGAAGTCAAGATGTCACAAAGTTTAGTTCTACTTATTTTATATAGATTATGATTATATTTGTTTCAGTTTTAGCGTTATTCCATCCACTGATTTGAGTGCAGATAAGATTCACATATTAATTTTGCCAATACTGGTGGATAATGTCATCAACAAATTCTAATGTATCCTTAAGTTCTGAAGAAAACTTTCACTAATTGAAACGACATAAGCAAAGTATGGAGCAGCTGTTTGTGACAATTGGAAGACATATAAAAGAGATGTGTTTAATATATATTTATATACAGAGTAAAATAGTAGGGACATTTTTTCTGGTATTCATGAGGCATTTTCAAAATGCATTGCACATTCCTACTTACTTTACATATACTAACTTTCTTAAATATAACATATATCTTTCAAAATATAAGCCCAGACAAAAGACTTTTTAATTCAAAAAGAAATTGGATTTCAGCAACGAAGGAAAAGAGCAAGACATGGATATTTTTTCAGCTTTTCCAACTAAGTATATTTTCATTTTTGGACACTGTGCGAATGAGAAAAATAGCACTATGGTGTTTACCGTTTTCTTCATAATTTAAAATATTCATGAACAAATAAAGAAGAGAGGGAAGTGTTTCTTGTGTGTTCGATATAAAACTACATGGCAAAATGCAACCACAACTTAGTACGTCGCCTGTGTTGTAAAACCAATTGCAAAGCATATCACAAGCGAAATGTGTGGAGATATCGTGCATTGGAGTTATATGAAAACTTTCAAAATTGGTATTTTGATTTTTCATCTATTAAGTAGCGAATTAACTAATTTCTTTCCTTCAGAAATAATAATCTATGATGAATAGGATGGGATACGAAGGAATAGTAGCAACGTAGATTACTTACGTTGAAATGGTAACTCAGATTCCTTTCACTGGAATTTTAGCTTTGAACCTTTTTTTTTTTAAAGCTTTTTCAATAAAATAAACTAAAATTAGCGAAAAAAGCTGTCAGTTGATTTTTAGTCGTGCGTTGGCTTACTTCGTGAGGGTTTCTTGACTGCAAAATTTTTGTTTGTTGCATAGAAATATATATGTTCAAATATATGTTTATAAGTGACTGTTTGCAGAAAATCACGCGATTAAAACGAAACTAAAATAGCAACAACAAGATTGGCGAAATTAATAATTACTGATTCAAATTTAATGCAGGATGCTTTCAATAAGGAAAAATTAATCAATAATTAAAATTCACTTCTGATGAATGAATTTGTCAGTGGTATATTAAAAGAAAGTAAGAACCAACTTGTCTGTTAAATCAAAACAAATTAAAACTTCTTAAGAAGCAATTAAACATTTAATGAACTTGATATTGTAATCAATGCTTGCGCCGGACTGATCTTTAAAGTAGAGGTTATGGTTACGTGATAACCGAATGCTTGCATTTGACTCGTAGGTGTTCCAGGAACTTCTTACCGTACGGACTTGTATTTGTTGCCCTGAGACAGAAATCGGAGCTATCAGATTACTGGAGATCTCAAAGCACTTTTTTTTGAGCATTTTATGTCGCCAAGTCGGTTTGAATCAGCGCAAGTGTCCTCGAAATAGTCATTTTCGTATGTCTCACTTCGCAGTAAAAACTTATTTGACTTGAAACCTTTCGTAATAAGCTTAATATTTGAATTTTCTTGGGGCTGAAAGTTTGAATTATAACCAGAATTTAATATTTTTGATATAAAGTCAAGGTAAAAAAATATGTTATCAGAGTTAAAGTCTAGAGGAATCATTAGTAATGGTAAATTAATTTAGAGCTTCTTTCAATTTCTCCGAGTTCCAAAATTAATAAAATAAATTCCAGTTTTAAGTTGTTTCATTCTCTATAGTTTGTTTTTTAAATTAAGTTTTCTAAATTAAGTGTCAAATTCTCGAAATCAGAAATCTTTACAGAATGAAATTAATAAATTACTCTGGTTCATGAAGCGTTTTAAAATTTCCGTAAACTTGTTTTTATGTATTTGTTCTTTTCTGAAGTAGGGATTTTAAATAAATTTGTTTACTCTCCTTTCTTAATATTGCATTCGTATTATTAGCTTTCATATATTGTACTTAATATTTTTATTGTGAGCGTTTAATAAATCATCCAATTAAATATTTAAATTAGAAGATCATTACTAACAATTTACTTTATATATTTATATTTTTTAATTTGTCAATTCTTATCTGGTTTTAAATTTTCAACAGCTTAAAATTCAATAATGATCAAATTCTTGTATCCTGCGAAGCTACATCGCAATGGAAAATTTGTTGATATTTTCTGTTTATAAGATTTCAGCTATATTACGGAAAAATATTCGATTTCAAAAAAACACTTTTGTGTTCATTCCGTAAAATACTAAAATAAAAATAAAAAGATTTGCTGTGCAAATTCCATTTCTTTTAATTTTCCTTTTTCTTTCAATTTCAGTGCTCTCATTTTAACCCTGGAAGCAAACTTTAAGGACCACATATCTCTCGGAATCTCAAAATTTAGGAAAAAAGCAACAAATGATATATATTTATACTTAAAATATCAACACATTTCGACAACATGACACTCGCAGCGTCTACTTTATCGCTTTGGGATTACGTAGTTCTGGGCTCCATCCTCCTCGCTTCGTCTCTGATCGGGATCTATTACCGTTACACAGGCGGCAAACAGAGCACTACCAACGAATACCTCATGGCAAACCAGAGCATGTCAGCATTTCCCGTGAGTTTCAGCCTCATGGCCAGCTTCATGTCAGCCATCACGCTGCTGGGTGTTTCCAACGAGAGCTACCAGTTCGGTACCATGTTCTGCGTCATCAATCTCGCGTATGTCATAAGCACGCCCATCGCTGCGTACCTCTTTTTGCCCGTCTTTTATCGCATGCGAAATACCAGCGTCTACGAGTACCTGGAAAGGCGCTTCGGCCACAGCACACGACTCTGCGCCTCCCTCGCCTACTCGTTACAAATGATACTCTACATGGGAATCGTTCTGTACGCTCCTGCCTTGGCTCTTGAAGCCGTGACGGGACTGAACAAGGTGACCGCCATTTTGGCGATAGGACTCGTATGTACTTTCTACTCCACGATAGGCGGCATGAAAGCGGTGCTGGTCACCGATGTGCTGCAGTCGCTTCTCATGTTTGCCGCTATTTATTCGGTCATCATTGTATCCGCTCTGCGAGCCGGTGGCCTGGCCGCCATTTGGACCACAGCTGGAGAACGTGGGCGACTGAATTTTACGGATTTTTCATTTGACCCCACAGTGCGGCACACCTGGTTCAGCCTCATCTGTGGCGGCTCCGTCACCTACTTGTCGATCTACGGCGTAAACCAGACGCAAATACAGAGACTGCTCAGTGTACGCAATCTGAAGAGTGCACAGTCGGCTCTCTGGTGGAATCTACCCATACTGTCCCTTCTTAGTTTCAGCACGCTCTTCAGCGGCTTGGCCATCCTCTACTACTACCGCGATTGCGATCCCGTGCAACAGGGCCGCATAAAGTCGCGCGACCAACTGATGCCGCTCTTTGCGGTGGACACGATGGGTAAGTTTGCCTGCGTGTGCGGGAAGATAAATTTTGTACTTCTTTTAAAGCCAACTTTCATATTTCGTGTTCGTGTACAGCTCAGTATCCTGGTCTCTGTGGGCTCTTTATCTCCGGCATCTTTTCGGCCAGCCTTTCCAGCATCAGCTCAGCGGTGAGCTCGTTGGCTGCCGTAACGTTGGAGGACTACGTGAAGCCCATATTCAAGTATGGGTTTAAGCGTCCCCTGGCAGAGTCCAGCACCGCGTTGCTCTCCAAAATCATGGCCTTCATCTACGGACTCGTGTGTATAGCATTGGCTTTTGTAGCCGGCTCGTTGGGTGGCGTGCTGCAGGCCTCCCTCACTATATTTGGTGTAGTTGGTGGCCCGCTCTTGGCCATCTTCACGCTGGGCACCTTTACGACACGCGCCAATCAACGCGGCGTGCTGCTTGGCTTGCTGCTGGGTCTGATCTTAGCATTCTGCATCGGGTTCGGTGGCCCGAAGCCACCACCGCCATCACTAGAACTCAACACTGCTGGTTGTCCTGCTCCAAATGCGACAGCGTCGTTTGTGATCCACTCCCTCGACGTAGTTACCGAGCCCATGGTGCAGACTGCTGCGACTCCACCCAGCTATTTTTGGCTTTACCGTCTCTCGTACATGTGGTTTTCGGTGCTGGGCTTCATGGTGACACTAGTTTGCGGCTACTTTTTCAGTTGGCTGTTGGAGTGCTTCGGCTGGGCCGAAAACTCTCAGATTTATGTGGATCAAGTACGCAAGCAGTTGGATTTTGATTTGTTCGTGCCACCGCTGTCACGTCGACTGAGGGCGAAAACGCCAAACGAACAACTGTGCAAGTTAAATTACTTTGATACCGAAATTTGAGGCACGTTTGTAATCCTTTTTAGGAAGGAGGAGAGAGAAGTCAGGAACGAGTTTGTCAACGCAGTAGAATTTACATCTGCTCTCTATTTTAGTTATTCAACTTAAATAAAGTAAGTTTGCAGTGCTTAATTTATTTTAGAATTTATAAATTTGATATTATATTCTGATTTAATAAGATAATTCCCGTTTTTATGCTATAAACGTTTTTTTAATTCTCAGTTGTAGTTAGTTTTATGATTAAATAAAGACTTTCGTTTTTCACTTGAACTAAGGTGTGATTATAATTTTTAAATTATTCTTTTCACTGCAAAGCAATATATCCCGCGTTATTTTTAAGACTTTACTAGGATTACTGCTTTATTGTTTTTAGGCACTTAAGTTTAATAGTAAAACATTTTCAACAGAAACTATTATTTAATCTCAACTTTATATTCAAGGTTTCAAAGTTTAAATAAATTTAATTTCCTGACCAGTGTTAGTTTTCAACTTAGCTGGAAGGCAATCAAAGCTTTTAACGTTTTATTTTTTAATGGAATTGTTTATTATCAATATTTACTTGTAAATATGGCATAAAAAGTAGTTTTTTTTATTTTCAAGTTTTGTCGCTGAACAATAGATTACGTAAATGTACAGAATGTACTTAATTTTTTGTTATTAAATGCATGTAATTCATATTGTAATTATTATAATATAAAAAATGTGCATTTGGTAGAAGAATTATTTTATAAATGTTTGTATGTAAATATGTCTTCCAAAAGAGAAAATCAACTTCAACTGAACAAAACAAATAATTTTAAAAGCTCCGCACAAACTGCAATTAGAATAAAGCTACAGAATTCTACAGTAACTGAAATTGAAGTAAATAAAGAAAAACTAATAATGCGACCTAGAAAAAATTAAAAAGCAAACCTATTGACAAGAAATTAATGTAAATTGTTAGGCCTGTATTATACTATATTTAGTGCACATGAGCTTCTCGAAAAAGCTAAGAAACTCATATTTATATTGTATACAAAAATGTTTAATAAAAATTATGCAAAGAGAAAACGAAACTGAGTTGTTATTTCAATCAAGGCTTCACAGTTGGAAAATCTAATCTTATATCGATCACCTGCACTTTCTAATATATAATTGGTATCTGTTCAGTTAGCGCTTGAACAAAAATATTCTCTGGAAAAGAATGCGAAGAACTTTGAATGAGTTATAAATTTTTATTCAAAGCTGTGCGTTCAATGAAAAGATTGCAATTCTTAATTGTTTTAAGAGTGCTTTTCAGTCGAAGCTTATTAAGTAAAATCGATAATAATAAATACAGGAAAATTTGACCGACCTCGCAAATAGAAAAAAGCAATTAGTGAGACGACCTTTTCCAGTCAACGAGTCGATAACCGAGATCGCTACAGCCTCCTTCTCATCACGAAATTAAGGCGGTATTTAATATCGATATCTTTTTATATTTTTCGGAAGAATTCCTTTACTGTGTTAAAAACTTCGAAAATAAGTTTAGTAATAAAAAGACGCTGTAGAACAATAAAACAATCTTTCTAAATTTGCTTGCTTATTCCAACAACCAATTACTAGTAATTGAGCAATATTACGAAACAATTAATAACAATCAAGGAATTTTTTGAGAACAGTTTTCTCGTAAAAAATCAACCAGCTTTTATTGAGAACTACAACAGAAAATTGCTTTTATATAGACAAAACAGCTGCGATAAAAACTGATTCACTAGTTGGAAGCAAAATCTTTTTGAACCACGGATATTTTTTGCCTTTAGTAATTAATTTATCAGGCGAGAAGAAATAAAATAAGTAAGAAATAGAGAAAAAGGGTCGTTCGATGTATTAAGCAAGTAACTCTTTTGTCGTCATGCAAGAAAAGATTTCATTTTACACGGTTTTCTTTCACTCAAAGTGTTGTTGAACTTTAAACCTCAGCATAATTTGAATAAGCAGACAGTAACTTTCTGGAGCTACAAGCTGAACTCAAGCACATTAAAAAAGCAATCTATGCGAAAACTTTGTTAAGCGTTGCAGCTTTCTCTGAAATTAAATAGCGAGAAAAAAATGGTTTTTTCATTGTAAGCAGGTTAAGAAACTCATTTTAATGGTGATAAATTTAAAATGTACGCCACAAATTGAGGGATTTACAATAAATCAAAACAGATGGAAAAACGTAAGCAGAACGAAGTTTTTTGATAACTTTGGTTTTTTTCTGTAGTCTATCAATTGAAAAGTTGTTTTTTCTGCCAAGGTAACTAAATCACAGTTGGTTGGGCATAATTAAGATAAATTCAGTACTTTTAAAACGCAGACCCGTTTATGAAACCCGTCTGAAGGGCAAGCAATTATGGAGGATAGGGTTTTGTCCTCGGTAATTGCTTTACAGTATAACAAAAATATTTGTATTTAATGCAAATTTCAATTATTTGATAGAATCGCAATGAAGTCCTCACTTCTCTGAAGCTTTTTATGTTCTAAACTGAACTCAAGCAGTGAAAAGCAGTCTATTCATTAGGAAACCCCTCGATCAACTTAGCGTTTGCTTTTCTCCTCCGCAAATAATTTCTTAATACGCTACTGCTTGTGTATGAAGTAGGTGAATAAATCGCCTTCTAAATACAGTCAGCAAAAACTTTTTGCATTCAAAACCATATTTTTGCTAAAGCAGCCGTCTGAAAATGCATATTTTTGGTATTCATATCCTCGTTAACGATACTGTCATACAAAAATCTAGATATCTGCAAAACACTTTTAGAATGCGTTGTCAATCTCTTCTTTATCTCTTTCATTCTCTTTTTTAACGTAAAGTTATTTACCTGAATAATTAGTAATCATTCCAGAATTCGTGAAAATAGAAAAAAATTAAAGGGACAGCTGAAGAATTGTATCGAATCAGAAACATGAAAGACCCAAGCAATGGTGAACAAGATTTTAATAAAGTCTAGAAAATAAATGTACGTACATTTAATTGCTTGCTTTGTTTACGGGACAGATTATTTATTTACTGTCAATGACGCGCCAGTCAGAATTGTAAAACCTAATTTTTGCATCTTTTTTGCATCACTTTATATTTCCACAATTCAAGTCTGATATACGGCACCCAGCTTTTGTATAGACTTGTATATAATACAGGGCGAAATATCTTTCTCGCTCATATACTTCCATGAAATCCAAGTTCTGTATGAAAATGATAAAAGTTTAATAAAAGACCAAGAGATGCTCGATCTTTTACAACAAAAATTATAACCGAGAAGGCAATTCTTTACATTTGACTCAGAGGGGAGCCAACAGTCTCAGAAGGCATGAGTACTCATACACTCAACTTTGTGTTGGCTTTCTCGCTCATATACTTCGATGAAATCCAAGTTCTGGATGAAAATGATAAAAGTTTAATAAAAGACCGAGAGATGCTCGATCTTTTAAAACAAAAATTAGAACCGAGAAGGCAATTCTTTACATTTGACCCAGAGGGGAGCCAACAGTCTCAGAAGGCATGAGTACTCATACACTCAACTTTGTGTTGGCTTTCTCGCTCATATACTTCGATGAAATCCAAGTTCTGGATGAAAATGATAAAAGTTTAATAAAAGACCGAGAGATGCTCGATCTTTTAAAACAAAAATTAGAACCGAGAAGGCAATTCTTTACATTTGACCCAGAGGGGAGCCAACAGTCTCAGAAGGCATGAGTACTCATACACTCAACTTTGTGTTGGCTTTCTCGCTCATATACTTCGATGAAATCCAAGTTCTGGATGAAAATGATAAAAGTTTAATAAAAGACCGAGAGATGCTCGATCTTTTAAAACAAAAATTAGAACCGAGAAGGCAATTCTTTACATTTGACCCAGAGGGGAGCCAACAGTCTCAGAAGGCATGAGTACTCATACACTCAACTTTGTGTTGGCTTTCTCGCTCATATACTTCCATGAAATCCAAGTTCTGGATGAAAATGATAAAAGTTTAATAAAAGACCGAGAGATGCTCGATCTTTTAAAACAAAAATTAGAACCGAAAAGGCAATTCTTTACATTTGACCCAGAGGAGGCCAACAGTCTCAGAAGGCATGAGTACTCATGCACTCAACTTTGTGTTGGCTTTCTCGCTCATATACTTCCATGAAATCCAAGTTCTGGATGAAAATGATAAAAGTTTAATAAAAGACTGAGAGATGCTCGATCTTTTAAAACAAAAATTAGAACCGAGGAGGCAATTCTTTACATTTGACCCAGAGGAGGCCAACAGTCTCAGAAGGCATGAGTACTCATACACTCAACTTTGTGTTGGCTTTCTCGCTCATATACTTCCATGAAATCCAAGTTCTGGATGAAAATGATAAAAGTTTAATAAAAGACCGAGAGATGCTCGATCTTTTAAAACAAAAATTAGAACCGAGGAGGCAATTCTTTACATTTGACCCAGAGGAGGCCAACAGTCTCAGAAGGCATGAGTACTCATACACTCAACTTTGTGTTGGCTTTCTCGCTCATATACTTCCATGAAATCCAAGTTCTGGATGAAAATGATAAAAGTTTAATAAAAGACCGAGAGATGCTCGATCTTTTAAAACAAAAATTAGAACCGAGGAGGCAATTCTTTACATTTGACCCAGAGGAGGCCAACAGTCTCAGAAGGCATAAGTACTCATACACTCAACTTTGTGTTGCCTTTCTCGCTCATATACTTCCATGAAATCCAAGTTCTGGATGAAAATGATAAAAGTTTAATAAAAGATCGAGAGATGCTCGATCTTTTAAAACAAAAATTAGAACCGAGGAGGCAATTCTTTACATTTGACCCAGAGGAGGCCAACAGTCTCAGAAGGCATAAGTACTCATACACTCAACTTTGTGTTGCCTTTCTCGCTCATATACTTCCATGAAATCCAAGTTCTGGATGAAAATGATAAAAGTTTAATAAAAGACCGAGAGATGCTCGATCTTTTAAAACAAAAATTAGAACCGAAAAGGCAATTCTTTACATTTGACTCAGAGGAGGCCAACAGTCTCAGAAGGCATGAGTACTCATACACTCAACTTTGTGTTGGCTTTCTCGCTCATATACTTCCATGAAATCCAAGTTCTGGATGAAAATGATAAAAGTTTAATAAAAGACCGAGAGATGCTCGATCTTTTAAAACAAAAATTAGAACCGAGGAGGCAATTCTTTACATTTGACCCAGAGGAGGCCAACAGTCTCAGAAGGCATGAGTACTCATACACTCAACTTTGTGTTGGCTTTCTCGCTCATATACTTCCATGAAATCCAAGTTCTGGATGAAAATGATAAAAGTTTAATAAAAGACCGAGAGATGCTCGATCTTTTAAAACAAAAATTAGAACCGAGGAGGCAATTCTTTACATTTGACCCAGAGGAGGCCAACAGTCTCAGAAGGCATAAGTACTCATACACTCAACTTTGTGTTGCCTTTCTCGCTCATATACTTCCATGAAATCCAAGTTCTGGATGAAAATGATAAAAGTTTAATAAAAGACCGAGAGATGCTCGATCTTTTAAAACAAAAATTAGAACCGAGGAGGCAATTCTTTACATTTGACCCAGAGGAGGCCAACAGTCTCAGAAGGCATGAGTACTCATACACTCAACTTTGTGTTGGCTTTCTCGCTCATATACTTCCATGAAATCCAAGTTCTGGATGAAAATGATAAAAGTTTAATAAAAGACCGAGAGATGCTCGATCTTTTAAAACAAAAATTAGAACCGAGGAGGCAATTCTTTACATTTGACCCAGAGGAGGCCAACAGTCTCAGAAGGCATAAGTACTCATACACTCAACTTTGTGTTGCCTTTCTCGCTCATATACTTCCATGAAATCCAAGTTCTGGATGAAAATGATAAAAGTTTAATAAAAGACCGAGAGATGCTCGATCTTTTAAAACAAAAATTAGAACCGAGGAGGCAATTCTTTACATTTGACCCAGAGGAGGCCAACAGTCTCAGAAGGCATGAGTACTCATACACTCAACTTTGTGTTGGCTTTCTCGCTCATATACTTCCATGAAATCCAAGTTCTGGATGAAAATGATAAAAGTTTAATAAAAGACCGAGAGATGCTCGATCTTTTAAAACAAAAATTAGAACCGAGGAGGCAATTCTTTACATTTGACCCAGAGGAGGCCAACAGTCTCAGAAGGCATAAGTACTCATACACTCAACTTTGTGTTGCCTTTCTCGCTCATATACTTCCATGAAATCCAAGTTCTGGATGAAAATGATAAAAGTTTAATAAAAGACCGAGAGATGCTCGATCTTTTAAAACAAAAATTAGAACCGAGGAGGCAATTCTTTACATTTGACCCAGAGGAGGCCAACAGTCTCAGAAGGCATGAGTACTCATACACTCAACTTTGTGTTGGCTTTCTCGCTCATATACTTCCATGAAATCCAAGTTCTGGATGAAAATGATAAAAGTTTAATAAAAGACCGAGAGATGCTCGATCTTTTAAAACAAAAATTAGAACCGAGGAGGCAATTCTTTACATTTGACCCAGAGGAGGCCAACAGTCTCAGAAGGCATAAGTACTCATACACTCAACTTTGTGTTGCCTTTCTCGCTCATATACTTCCATGAAATCCAAGTTCTGGATGAAAATGATAAAAGTTTAATAAAAGACCGAGAGATGCTCGATCTTTTAAAACAAAAATTAGAACCGAGGAGGCAATTCTTTACATTTGACCCAGAGGAGGCCAACAGTCTCAGAAGGCATGAGTACTCATACACTCAACTTTGTGTTGGCTTTCTCGCTCATATACTTCCATGAAATCCAAGTTCTGGATGAAAATGATAAAAGTTTAATAAAAGACCGAGAGATGCTCGATCTTTTAAAACAAAAATTAGAACCGAGGAGGCAATTCTTTACATTTGACCCAGAGGAGGCCAACAGTCTCAGAAGGCATAAGTACTCATACACTCAACTTTGTGTTGCCTTTCTCGCTCATATACTTCCATGAAATCCAAGTTCTGGATGAAAATGATAAAAGTTTAATAAAAGACCGAGAGATGCTCGATCTTTTAAAACAAAAATTAGAACCGAAAAGGCAATTCTTTACATTTGACTCAGAGGAGGCCAACAGTCTCAGAAGGCATGAGTACTCATACACTCAACTTTGTGTTGGCTTTCTCGCTCATATACTTCCATGAAATCCAAGTTCTGGATGAAAATGATAAAAGTTTAATAAAAGACCGAGAGATGCTCGATCTTTTAAAACAAAAATTAGAACCGAGGAGGCAATTCTTTACATTTGACCCAGAGGAGGCCAACAGTCTCAGAAGGCATGAGTACTCATACACTCAACTTTGTGTTGGCTTTCTCGCTCATATACTTCCATGAAATCCAAGTTCTGGATGAAAATGATAAAAGTTTAATAAAAGACCGAGAGATGCTCGATCTTTTAAAACAAAAATTAGAACCGAGGAGGCAATTCTTTACATTTGACCCAGAGGAGGCCAACAGTCTCAGAAGGCATAAGTACTCATACACTCAACTTTGTGTTGCCTTTCTCGCTCATATACTTCCATGAAATCCAAGTTCTGGATGAAAATGATAAAAGTTTAATAAAAGACCGAGAGATGCTCGATCTTTTAAAACAAAAATTAGAACCGAGGAGGCAATTCTTTACATTTGACCCAGAGGAGGCCAACAGTCTCAGAAGGCATGAGTACTCATACACTCAACTTTGTGTTGGCTTTCTCGCTCATATACTTCGATGAAATCCAAGTTCTGGATGAAAATGATAAAAGTTTAATAAAAGACCGAGAGATGCTCGATCTTTTAAAACAAAAATTAGAACTAATGACTCAGATTCCATAAGCGACCTACTGTATGCTACTTTAAGTCCAATTTCATTGCAATTCATCAATCCATCACAATTTTTTCAGTTTCTTAATTTTCAAGTGTTTTTTTATTTGCTTTTGATTCAAAACCATAGAAAATTATTTACCGCACTCCATGGAGTAACTAATTATAAACACACACACACCCATCACGTTTACTTCTTCTTCGACACACCAACAGTGCGTCCACGACGGCCTGTGGTCTTGGTATGTTGACCACGGACACGAAGACCCCAGTAGTGGCGCATACCGCGGTGAGAGCGGATCTTCTTCAAACGTTCCAAATCGTCACGCAGTTTAGAATCCAAGTTAGCTGATGTCAGCTGTGTGTATTTGCCATCGATGACATCCTTTTGTCTGTTGAGGAACCAGTTGGGGACCTTATATTGCAGAGGATTCGAGATGATGGTGACCACCTTCTCAACCTACAGATACAAGATAAAATCACATTCGACTGCACTGTCAGCTAGTGATGCTTATTTGGTACTCACCTCCTCCTCAGTGCATTCGCCGGCACGCTTCGTCAGATCGATATCAGCTTTCTTCAGCACGACGTTGGAGTAGCGGCGACCAACACCTTTGATGGCAGTCATGGCGATGCCAACCTTACGTTTACCATCGATATTCGTGTTCATGACACGAAGAATGTGCTGGAACTTCTCCGGGATGACGAGAGACTGCAAGGCAATAAATTTGTATTTGAAGCATTCTTGTAAAACTTTTAACTATTTCATAACAAAAAAATTCAATGCAAACAATAGCAACAGCACTAAATTCATAAAACTGATGTTCTAGGAGAAATTCTCTGCATACAACAGAAATCTTTGCACTAGTTTTCAGACATTTCTGTATTAAGAAATTCGTCACAATATTCTGCTTTTAATTTTATATCAAAATTGAATCGTTGCTGCTGGATGTTGCACGTAATTTTAGATTTTTTCAGCACTAACCATTTTGCTTCCAAAATAGTCGAAATCCAAGCCAAAAGAGAGACGAGAGAACGGATGTACGAGAAACGTCACATTAGCAGATGACAGTCATATTGGCGAAATTCCTTGTGGCGGCAGCTGGTAGTCGTTTTGGGCGAACGTTTTTCGTCGCTTTTTTAAGTGAGTTGGAACGACATGTAGATGGCGCTAAAATCAAATCTAAATTATTATAGGAATTTTTAATAAAATAAAGAAATAAATGATTTCAGCACAAAAGAACGTAATCAAAAATAATCAAAGGTAAGTATATACGTAAATATTATATTTTCTATGTTAATTTTAAAAGGTCTGCGGTTTTAATTTAAGGTATGAAAACGAAGCGACCGGGAAAACGTTTAATCCGCTTGAAAAGTTGGCGTTGTTGTAATATATAGTTATTGTATTGTTGTAATACGCAGTTATTATGTTGTAATATACAGTTATTAAGTTTCAGAAAACTTTGGCGGCTTTGATTTGTTACTAGGGAAATTTTTCATCAGCCATTCGGATAAAAATCATGGACGAAATCATGGACGAAATTCAGCAACATTTCTTTTATGAATGAAAACATATAAACATGACAACTCTCAACATGTTACTAGCATCCCAATGTTGCAACCAAAGTAAACAAATTCCCGCATGGCCTTGAACTCAGTAGAGTTGCCAACGCAGCATTAAATGAGGTTGGTTAAATCAATTGTAATTTTTTTAAACATTTAATTATTGTTACAATTCGATTTAAAGAATTCTACATTTTTACATATTATTTAAGAATGATATTTTCTTATTTCTTTTTAAATTTATTAAGTTTTGTTTTAATTACTTCTCTTCTATATTTTGACAAATTTGTAAATTGACATCTCTCGTTTCTCATGCGCGGTAGCAACATCAACTCTTTTTCTCCAAATTCATTGACTGCTAACTGTTTAATTTGCGCGGCTTTTCTGCCATTGAAAAGTTGATTTTGCCGGCATGTTGAAAACAGTTCGCGCTTTGAAGTGAACGTTGCAACACGTGCAACTGTTCGTGCAACCGGATGTGTATTCCGTGTGTTTCGTGGCATAAACTTCCGCTGCGTTGATAAAGTCTTGAAATTTGTCCATTTTTGAAGTGTTTAAAGTAAATATTGATAAAAAAAGTGTTTTTTTAAATTATTTTTACAATATATTTCATTTTGTGATTGAAATAAAATTTAGTTATAATTTTTATTAAGCGAAAGAGAGTTTGAAAGTTTGAACGTGTTTTTTCATGCATAAAAACGTTTTAAGCAAACAGATGACGAAAATACAAAATTTTGTTGTGCAAAGCTTAACGTGTTACTTTTATCCTCTCTTTTGTGCAAAAAAACTTTCAAAATATACAATATAAAGCAATAAATTGGAGGCATAAAATTTAAGCACACAAATTGAGGACACAAGTTGAGGCCACCAATTTATGAGTCGTCGTGTCAGCTGTAAAAACTTATGGAAAAAACCTAAAAACAGTAAAAATTTAAAAGAAATAATAACAGAAATTTTAGTTATTTTATAAACTTTTACAACTTCCAACAAAAATTCGTTTAAAAAAAATCTAAATTGCCGGAGAAGAAAAAACTCAGCCATTGCCGATGAGCTGATGAGCTGTCAAAAGTGAGTATTTGAGAGAAAGAGAAATTCTGAAAGCAGAGAAGTTTTTGTTGTTTCGATACTCATATGAAATTTTCGCTTTCTCTTTGTTGAAAAGCAAATTATTCGATTTTTTCAGATTAGATTTGGATTT
Source organism: Sicus ferrugineus (assembly GCA_922984085.1). NCBI lineage: Eukaryota > Metazoa > Arthropoda > Insecta > Diptera > Conopidae > Sicus > Sicus ferrugineus. The sequence goes on from OV277354.1 coordinate 9,141,799, forward strand.
AGAACTTTTTTCTGTTGATCCACAATTCGGAACAAATATTTACATTTCTGTTTGGAGACACAAAGAATACGACAGCAAAAAATGTGTTAATAAGAGAAATTATAAACCGCTGAGTCCTTTCTTTCTTTAGATGTTAAAAGAAGAACGGGAACGGAGATACTTAAAATTTTCCCCATCAAGTTGGCGCTAGAAAGTTGTACGCAGACAAAGAATATTTATTTAGATTTTAATGGAAGTCTTCCGACATTAAGATGTCAACAACTATAACACTTTTTTGCTTTTTGCTGCAACATCAAAAGTGAACGCGTGTTCAAGGGTGAGAGTAAACAAGGAATTCCTTGGCTTTTCTTTGCGTAAAGAAGTCCTTGCGCGTCCGTAAATGTTGTTGTCATTAGCGACGTAGAGGGTTCGACGAGGCTCACCATCATTTAATGCAAGTTGAAGTATTAAAAGCTTCGCAATGAGCGTCGCTGAGTGGGATGATCAACTAACAATTTTATATAGCTGTGGTAGTAATTATAATTTCAATTTATAATTTCAATTTTATTATCACTTATAAATTGCTGTGTTCAATCTACTTCCACTTTATGCAGTCTTCAGTCCACACTTCAGTCCACACTTCCGACCACTCTTCAGTCCACACTTCAGTCCACACTTCAGTCCACACTTTAGTTCACACTTCAGTCCACACTTCAGTCCACACTTCAGTCCTCACTTCAGTCCACACTACCGACCACTCTTCAGTCCACACTTCCGGCCACTCTTCAGTCCACTCTTCAGTCCACACTTCAGTCCACACTTCAGTCCACACTTCCGACCACTCTTCAGTCCACACTGCAGTCCACACTTCAGTCCACTTCAGTCTTCAGTAATTTAATTTGATATAAAAATGTTTGATTGCCTGTGCGTGCTGACTTCTTAACTTCTGATTGACTTATCTTAACTTGACTACTACTCTTCGTTTTCTTGTAAGGTTTGGATTCTCCCTTAAAATACTCACTTAACCCTTTTTCTCTCCCACATTGATTTGAAATGTCTTATAGCGCATTTTAATAAGTTTTTTTGGAAGGAATTTCCGTTGTCCCTCGTTGTTTTTGGTTTTTAGACAAAACGGTTGCTGCGGCATTTTTTGGAAGTGATCTCCGTCATCCCTTGTCAAGTTTCATTTCGAGACAAACCGGTTACGACGACGATGTTCACACAAACAAAAATCGACGAGAGGCGACGAAGATTCATTCGGAAAAAAAACATATTTAGACCTTCGCGGAATGGAAAACAACAACAACAATGTTGTTTTCAAAAGATCCAATTAAAATTTTAACCATTTTCTAATTTTCCACATAGAAAAAAAATAAATTTTAATTAATTATGGGATTATTTCGCCCCATTATCTCATTTCTAATTACAAAAAACTCTTATTGAGATTACATTTCTCAGCTAGAGGTTTAGAAAATCTGGAAAAGTTCAAACATTTTCTTTTTTGCTTCAAATTCAGTTTTCCAATATTATTTTTTAACATTTTATAGGTCTCACTTCATCAAGTGGTTGGCTTTCAAAAGGTTATTCACAACTTTAGCTTCATAAACTTGGTATCTTTTATTCTCTTTATATGTTGTTTTCTTTTTGTTTTATTTATTTTTGATGTAATCTTCGCTTTCGCTATTTTTGTTAAACAAAAATAAACTCGAGACTTTTGAGGAGTTTTCTTTGCGAAACCAAGTTTTCAACTTTCGTCGCTGTCATTAAAGAAACGATATTGTTTTCAATGCATAGAAAAGTTTATTAAAAGGGTATGAAAAAGAAAAATTGCGGTATTTTTAGATTTATAAAAACTTCATAGTGTTCGCTCTTGTATTCCTGTTGTTTTTTTTTTGCATTTGGTGGTTTTTCTGCAAAGAAATGACAACAAATTCAACAAAGAATATTTGAAATCTTTTCATTTTAATATATTTTTCGTTGTTATCTATTTTAACAACAAAAGCGATGTAAAGTTGGTGTGGGAGAGAGAGAGAGATAGAGGGGGAGAGAGGGAGAGAGAGAGAGAGAGAGAGAGAGAGAGAGTGAGAGGGAGAGATAGAGAGAGTGAGAGGGAGAGAGAGCGATAGAGAGGGAGCAGGAGGGAGAGAAAGCGTTGTAAATATTGATGTTCGCGTGTTATTGACGTTTTATTTTAACGAGACGCACTTCAGACTTGCAAACTTTGCAAGCAGTAAATAAATTAAATGTGTTAACGAAAATAAAAGCCGATTTGCATTGCGTCGTACGCAAAAATGTACAGTCATCACCGGTTTGGCCAAAACACATTCATCACAAGTGTGTCTGTCAAGATAACTTAAGTGCTGTTTATCGCTTTTGCCCGTCAAATAGAATAAATTGTGTATTTTTATATATTTGCTCGCTAGCAAATTTAACTGTTTATTGGCCGCGTCCTCCTCCTTCGCATCCTTTGCCAGCATTGTAACCGCCATTAATGAAATCCCTACAAATCTGAAATTTATACTCGCTTTACTATTGTGATTTATTTGATGATGTTACACTTCGTTGAGAGTCCCCTGTCAGCCATTTCGGCGGTAAAACCCCCACCTGCACGCCGACAATGGATGGCTTCCGTTCGATATATCAATTAAAAAAATAAATGGCTATTCCTAGTTGAGTATCTGGATGTCTGTCCGTGCATGTCTTTGATTTCCGTAATAAAACGCACGTTTCACGAGTAAGGCACTGAGAATAGTCTGTTGTTGTTGTTGTAGATAAACCTATTTCAAGGTGTGAAGATGCTGGAAGAGTATTTCTATCTCGTCGAATACCTTGAGTGTCTGAAGATTGTGTTATTTTCTCTTGTATCCCGAAAGTCAGACAACTTAAAATTGTCACCAAAAATTCTTCTTGTACGTCATTTCAAGCACTTGAAGTATCATTTTTCCATCTTTTTTTTTTTTTGTTTTTTTTTTTTTTTTTTTTTTTTTTTTTGAAAAACTTGAAGTATCATTTTTCCATCTTTTTTTTTTTTTTTTTTTTTGAAAAACTTGAAGTATCATTTTTCCATCTTTTTTTTTTTTTTTTTTTTTTTGTACACTCTAAAATGATGCTCGAAATTCCTTCCGCAGATGCAAAATTACTTTATTATTTTCCTACATTTTCTATCATTGCCGATATCCATGTTTTCCAACGAGGACGATGACGATGATAACTTTAAAGATTCTCCCCTCGATTCCTGCTTTTTCTCACGCACGTCAGCTTTCGTTTCCCTTCGCCGTACTATTTGCGCTAATAAAATATTTGCGGCATTTTGAATAACAATGAGCGTTCCCGCACTCAGCCTGTGTATTCGAGTTTCGTTTATCCTCGCGTCGACGATGGCAACGAAAGGCAGCCGGCAGGAATTCCAGGAAATACAATGAGATATTCGGGTAGGGGCAGCCTGTCGTGCTTTCGGCGAGTAGATTTCAATGAAGATGTTCGACTCGATTCACCGGAATGTTCACGTGATAACTTGAAATGTTCCGTGTAAGCTACGCCAAGCGTATTTCATGTGATGAATGGCAGATTAACACTGTTAAAAACGTGTCAAGACAGCGCTTCGGAAACCCCAACACGGAATGTAATGTTTTTGTCTTTGAAAACATTGAAAACCTTTAATAATCCGATGAAAAATCCACTTGGAGTTTAAAAATTTTAAGGCGAAAACACGCTCCGTTCGGATGAGATGATTGCGGCTGATAATTCATTGACAAGTTTCGACAGAATTCACTTTAAGAATGAAGATTTCGTTTCATAGAATCTTTTTGGTTATCGCAATTTGCCAATCTAAATCTCGAAGGAAATCCCCGATCTTCCCGACCATCAAAGGTAATGCAAATCAGCTTCAATATTTCGTTACTTTTTTTATTTCCTCTTTGCCACATCATGAGCTCCGGAATGTTAAAAAAGGAACGAAATTAAAAACGAACGTAAAAACGTACGTTTTTTGCACGTTTTTCAAGCATTTCGGAAAGTAGCAACATAAATTGAATAAGGAAAATAAAAACCTTGATTAGAAATTGTTAGAAAAACCACTACAACGTTGTTAGTTCTTCACCACATTCAACGCGAAGTTAGAAATTTAATTATGCAAATTAACTGGATGACAAAAAAGCTCCTTCAGCGAGAACAAATGAGAAGCTAGCAAAAAAAGTTATTTTCAATTCAATCTAATTTATGCGTTTAATGAATTCAACTTCATTCAAGGATTGCAAATAGCAGCAGGAAAGTTTTTAAATCATATGAATGGCTTTGAATTTGTAGAAGTAAAGAAAATACTAAAATTACTTCATAAATGTGAGTTCGGGATCCGCATAATTCCGTTCATAGTGTTTTGAAAACACATTTAAAAGCCTTAAAAACTCGCAAAACAGACACAAGAAAGAAAAACAACGCCAAGAAAACAACAATTTCAGCATCTCAACTGAAATAACTCTTTCGAATCCCCGTCGCTGTTGTTTTGAGTCCTGTTGACGAAGTTCTCTTGTACAGCAAAAAACTTTATTTTATGACGTCGCACTACTAATTGAGCATCACACACACACACACACAAACTCTTAATAGTTGTGACGAACGTAGTATGCGAGAGCACGAGCCAGCCAGCCCACCGCCAGGCAACCCGGGAAGCACTAAAAACGATTACGGAGGCCAACGCAGCAGCTGCATTCAAGGCTACGCAATTACAGCGTTTGAAGTTTGAATTCCTCCACGCGAATATTTTATTAAATCTTTATTGTTGCATTTATAGGGAAAAACATTGTTTTCATTTTAAATAAAATATAATTTCTCAAGCATTCTAAGTTCCTAGAAAATGTCTACTTCACATTTTACATTCTCTCCGCTCTCACTTCCAAGCAGGGACACTGACACCAACATGAATGTGTCTCTGGTTTCTCCTCTCCATCGTTCCTACGCTCTTCAGTAGCTTCGTTAAGCATCCATCAAGCTTTTTGTTCTTTTAAAGTTCGTCGTTGTCCTCTCTCCCGCTTCCAACGGCCAGCATTAGCTTCGTTAGGCGCTCATTGAGTTTTCAACACTTGAATTTGTTGTTCTTTTAAAGTTTGTCGACGTCAGTCAGCGCAGGCACTTGAAGAGAAACACAAACTTGAGAGCAACAAATGTGCGCAAATCGACTTACTCATCTTCATCACGCAAACACCAGCTTAAAACTGACTTCGTTGTTTTTTTTTTTTACACAATAATCTGCTGCTCAAAAATCTTCCTGCTCTAAAATCTTTCCTACAAATTTATTCCTCTCTAGAGATTTATAGTGGCATTCATGGCTCTGGTAAGCGTTAGTAAAACTGAAGTCAGTTGAATCCACCAGATTGTGTACGTTAATCAACTGTTGAACTTTTAGATGCTCGGAAATTATTTCCATCCCAATTTTCACTCCACCACTAAACGAGGAAACACACACATACACACGTATAAGTGCACACACAGTTATGTTTTATAGCCTCAACCAAAGCTTATCTGTATAAATAGTTTTTTCTGGTAATTTTCGCTTGTGTCTGGAGTTTTATATCGCAGAAGGAGGAGGAGGAGGAGGAGGAGACATTTTTGCTTTTTATTTGTTGAGGAAAATGTGTGGGCAAAGTTTTCCTTACAACTCATTTAATCTTTCGTCGTCAACACAATCAATTCCACGTTGATTTGTGGGAATCTGTTGTCTGCGATCTTAAGGGAATCCATGGAAAAAGAGGGGAAAACTGCGGTTATGATTTCGTTCTTTGTTGCCGAAACTCATTTCGTTTCTTGTTACTGAAATTCACTAAAAGTCCTTCTGGTTGCACGGATTGCCGACGTTCTGGTATCACGGGATTGCAACGAATGTTTGCCACTTGGAATTTCAGCTGATTGTCTTATTTAAAAAAAAAAAAAAAAAAAAAAAAAAAAAAAAAAAAAAAAAAATTATTCAATTTATGTCAGCATTCAAATGCGTAAACATGTTTTCACGTGTTTACACAGAGAATAAATATGTGTGCGGCATGAGTAATGAGAGTGCCGTTCGCTGCTACAGAGCGAAATAATGAGAGGAGTGGCAACGTGAGTGCGAGCGATCTGATGCGTGAGGCGTGTGAGAGAATCAAATTGAAATTATTGAAATTTTTCAAATATGAAATTAATCAGCTCTTTAACGCATTTTTTGTGATATGAAAGTCAATGTTGGATGTTAGGTTGGCAAGAATACGATGAATTCCACATTTTTTTGGAAGATTTAAATTTTTCAATTTGAAGAAATTTTTTTAAACAGAGATCAACAACAACAACAACAACAACAACACCAGCAATAATTCCCGAAGTGCAAGAATTTCCCACTTCACCTCACAAGAATGCGAAAAAGTAGGACGATTTCTGTTTCGATGAATTGTAAGATTTTCTTATTTAATTTAAAATAATCTTCATCATCTTAAACACAAAAGACGATAATGATGTTGTTGCTGATAATGCTGCTGCTGCTGACGATGTTGTTGTATGCATCAAAGTTGACGTCTTTTATTTTTTCAACAGCGCTGCATAACGGTAATGAAAACATCAACTTTTTATGCTTCTCGTTTCTGCTACTCGAAATCTGCCACTCATAAAAATTCTCTCAAATTCTTCGTGTTCCGCTTTCGAAAGAATGGCAGCGGTGGTGTATGCGTGTGCGTGCGTGTGTGTGTGTGGTTTCCAATGTACTAAAAGAGTGTTTTTTTTGTAGTGGAGAGCGAGCGCGGGTGAGCGAATTCGAGTACTGAAAAATTTGACTGTTTCAAGTTTTATTTTAAATTTAATTAACAGCTTGAAATTTTTTTATCGCTTTTAATTTCATCAGTATTTCAGAAGTATTTTTACGCTAAAGTTTTCAAAAATTGCTTCTCTTTATTTTGTTAATTTGTTTTGTATTGTATTTTTATTTTATTTCACTATTTTCGGCGAAATCAAAGCGATAATTTTCGATTTCAATACTAAATCGCGTAAACTTTGTTATTGACGACGACCTCACCTCTTCTCACCTCTTCAAGAAGCTTCCAAAATGCAGTCTTTGATTGCACTTCGTTTGCTGGCGGCAATTTTAATTAAAATTTTGTAACAGCAGTCGCACCTCGAAATATTTCAATTGCTGTGGTTAATTTTGGCGAATCCTGAAGAAGCTGCACGTGAATAGGGATTGAAAATTACGAGTCCGCACAAACGCACACAACCTCGCATTTACAAACACGTCAAAAGAGCTTCATTTTGCCGAAGCCATTCAAAGCAATCAATTAATTTGCTCTGAAACGAAATCGAAGCGTGTAAAATGCAAATTATGGGAATTACATGAAATTAATTAGGAGACCTTCAACTGAAATGAAATCAAATGAAATAGAAGAGAGAAAAAAAACAAACAAACAAATAAAATAAAAAAAAATAAAAAAAAATAAAATAAAAAAAATAAAATAAAAAAATAAAAAAAAATAAAATAAAAAATATGAAATAAAGGAAAATAACAAAAACAATAATAAAAATAAAATAAAAAAAATAAAAAAAAATAAAATAAAAAAAATTAAATAAAAAAAAAAAATAAAAAAAAATTAAATAAAAAAAATAAAAAAAAAATAAAATAAAGAAAAATAAAAAAATTAAATAAAAAAAAAATAAAAAAAAAATAAAATAAAAAAAAATAAAATAAATAAAATATTAAAAAAATAAAAATGCAATGCAATGCAATGAAAAAAAAAATATAATGCAATGAAATAACATTTAATAAAGAGAAATAAAGCAAAACTGAAATAAAATATGTAATTAAAATGGCGGACTTTCTCAAGCTAAAACTTCGATTAAATGCTGCATTGAGTTGTTGCTGCAAGGATTTTTGGCAACTACTGACGCAAGGACAACTCGTGCATCCTTGATCTTCTTCTTCTTCGGCTGCTCCTTCGTCTGCTCCTTCGTCTGCTCTTTGATTTATTTGCACAACTTTGTTTGGTTTTGCAAAATTAAGTGATGCCGTAATTAATCACAATCAGAGTTGAAGTCTAAGGAGGAGTTGAAAGCCACCATTTTAGGATGCGTGTGTGTGTGTGTGTGTGTTAGTGTGTGTGAGTGTGTGTTTGTATGTGTTAGTGTGTGTGTGTGTGTGTGTGTGTGTATGTTCTTCCTGCAACTATTATTTTTTCTTAAATGATAATATGGAAAAACAAATTTAAAAAAAAAATTAAAACTTAAATTTAAAATTTTTTCTTTCAAAATTTCTTAAAAACGAAATTAATTTTTTTTTCAGATTTCATGCAAGTGCGATGTTGCTTTAGAAATAAAAAACTAGCTTGTAAAATCAAATACAACAATAACAAGCAAAAGCAAACGAAACGTCAGAAGTCTAAAAAAGCAACTTGAACGTAAGAAACAACAACAACAATTCACTACATCGTTACATCGCAACATCACTCTCAGAAAAAAAAACATCGCTGGCAACATCAAGGACAACAAAACGAAGAATAAAATAAACCTGAAAAATCAGAAATGCAAAGGCAAACAACAAAAGCATCAGCAAAACCGTTGTCAACATCAACTTCAATAGCAACATCGTTAGCAGCACCGTTAGCAACATTCACATGAGAGAAAACACACTGATGCTCAACAACACCATATTGTTTACAAGAACATTAGCCCACACACACATTAATACCTGCAGCAACAACACCACCACAATGGCTACCTTTGTCCTCTCATTTCTACCGCTCAGCAATGAAGGCGGCTCAGGTGGTGGTGCTGGTGCGCCCGCTGCGTTGTACAATGAAAGCTTGTCAGTGTTTGTGTGGGAAATGATGACAACGGCAGCCAGCGTTGCATTGCAAACAAGTGATAACATCTACACTGCTACCAGTAACAGCAGCAGCAGCAGCAGCAGCAACAGCACCAGTAATAACAACAACAGCATCAGCAGCATCAGCAGCAGCAGCAACAGTTACAACGACTCCTACGCTACAGAGACACCCTACGTTCCGTATGTTATGCGTCCGGAGACGTACATCGTTCCTGTGCTCTTCGCACTCATATTTATTGTTGGTGTGGTGGGTAATGGAACGTTGATTTTCGTATTTCTCAGTGTGCGGCAAATGAGAAATGTACCAAATACGTAAGTGTTTACGTGAGAGTGAAGAAGTGTGGAAGCGTGAGCGGCTGGAGGAGACGTTGTGGAAGGAGAGAGAGAGAGAGAGAGTGGAGTCTCGAGTGGTCTTGCCTTTGTCTGTATTTCAGTTCAAGTTGTAATCTTGATTAATGGTTGCAATTTGATTTGTATTTGTGGGGGCACAGAAAAAATTTAAGCTTTCTCGTTCAAGCTCTTTGTTTCCTTGCTGACAAAAAAAAAGAGAGAGGAAGTCATACAGTGTTCGACTGAGATAAGAGAAGAATTAGCCTCTTGATACCTTGGATTGAATTGAAATCTCCGTTAAGCTCTCCTCATTCAGCTCTTCTTCTTCGTCTATTCAACGTTGTTTTTTTTCTTTTTTGGTTTACGATACGATTTTCTTACTATTTTATTTAAATTCCTTCCTAAAATACTAATTTAAGTTTCGCTAATGACGATCATCCATCTCAACTGTGACCTCTCACAGCACGCTTTCCTCCTTCTCATTCCATGAAAGCGTTTTTAAATTGCTAAATTGTCCTGAATGTCCTGCGGAAGTTTGCTGAGTAGAAAATTGCATTTTTATTACCAGCGATTATGTGAAACTGATAAAACCGAAAGAAGGAGGAGAAAAATAGCGTAGAAAAAATAGTGAAATGAAAATGTTTGCCATTTAACATTTCTAACAAACTGACATTTCAGACAAATAAATCAGAATGCAGTTTTCAAGTTGTAAAACATCCGCGTTTTAATTTCTCATATGAAGGAAAATTTGATTTTTGGATTTATTATTGCGCCAGCGAATGATTTACGTGGATTTAATTTATAAATAAAAAAAAAACAAAAGGATGAAATATTTACAATAAATCGTGTGATTTGAGGACACGAATATGCTAATTTACGATTATTTTTTATTTTTTCATATTACAGTGTGAAAATTCCTGCAACAATATTTTTAATAATACTTTTTGAACAACATTAGTTTCAGAATAGATTATAAAATATAATTTTTCTCATTAACTATTCGTAAAATAACGATTAATATAATATTAATTATTATAAAAAGTTTGTTTGTTGATCTTTTCAAAAGCAAAAAGGAAATTCTTGCAGACACAAACCTTAAGAAATAAAAATTTCCCATTTATCACGTACAAAAACCTACTTCTGAACTGACAACTAACTCTCGCTAATAAAACTGAGAGAAATGGCTGAGAGAAATTGCTGAGAGAGGAAAATTCCGAATTGCAATTAATTTGCGTGTATGAAGAACGTGTTTGTATTTATCAATGTGTGTATTCAAAGCTTAAAAGCAACGGGAAGCAGCGTATGCATGTGTGTAAATAAATGATGAAATAGAGAAAATTATACGGACAACTGCAATTAATCAGAAGCTAAAATGAACGGAAAAATAACGAACATTTCTAGCAAAATTTATTAACTTAAAACCGAAGCAAATAAAACTTTCATTATCCTCGGATGAAGTTCAGAAATAATGACAAAATCCGTCGTCTTACATTTTATTTCTCTGATAAGGTGGCACAAAATCACTCTCATCGGTCACTAATTGGGTACAGCAACCGTTAATTTAATATGATTTTACTCATAATCACAAACATTTTGTAGAATTAAAGAAAACAAGCGAAATCTTCAGTTAAAAGATTCAAATGTCAGCTATTAGAAAAACAATATTTTAATTTGAAAACCGTTATTCCGTCTTTTATTCTCGTTTCTCATTGCTTTTTTCTTATTATATAAGGAAGGTAAGCGTAATTTTAGCATTTTTGTCGATTATGTCATCAAATTTGATGTAATCGCAGAGTTCCAGAGAAATTTAATACCATGTCAATTCTTCTTTCCGCTTAGGAAAGCCACAGGAAGTCCTTAATTAAGGAGAACGTTAAGCAAAATGTTATGAAAATTACGAATACGTTTTGTTTGACTTTTCTCTTGTAAAAATTTAGAAATGATACAAAATTTTTATCGGCCGAATTCGAGACGAGAAAAATGCTTTTTCAATTTCGTTCTTCGCCGTTAATCAAGAGTGATGCCTGAAAAGCCGTCTCGATCTCGATTTCAGTGACTATACGGGGATAACGAAAACTATCGATTCTACTGAGAGATGGAGCGCAAAAAAAAAAAAAAAAAAAAAAAAAAAAAAAAAAAATGAAATTGAAATCGCTTTAATGCAAAATCGACCAAACGCCCGTGACCACCACAAACCGCCGATAAATTTAAATTATTCTACAGTACATACAAACCTCCGAGTACCACTTAAGACCAAATTTACCGCACCCGCTGTGATGATTAACCGCTACATCTGCTCGCCCACGCTCTCTCCTCCCTCGCCCACGCTCTCTCCTCCCTCGCTCACGCTCTCTCCTCCCTCGCCACGCTCTCTCCTCCCTCGCCCACGCTCCCTCCTCCCTCGCCCGCCACCCCTCACTTTATGCAAATCACTCATTCATTTTACTCAACATTCCTTCTACAGTTACATTCTGTCACTGGCACTCGCTGATTTACTCGTCATTGTGACGACCGTGCCGCTCACTTCCACGGTTTACACGGTCGACTCCTGGCCCTGGGGCGCCTTCCTCTGCACCGTGTCAGAGTTCATCAAGGACGTCTCGATTGGGGTGTCCGTTTTCACGCTGACAGCGCTATCGGGTGATCGGTATTTTGCGATTGTGGATCCCTTGAGGAAATTTCACGCGCATGGTAAGTTTGGCGGGATGGGTTGGACGAAAGGGTTGTGGGTGGGGGTGGGGGGGGGAAGTGGGAAAGCAATTAAATGGTTAATTATATATTTTAATTAAAAGCTGTTATTATTGTTGTCGTTGTTGTTGTTGTTATCTCTCGGTAGGAGGTGGCAAACGCGCCACACGCATGACCATCGCGATAGCAATTCTGATTTGGATTCTCGCGATGATTTGCGGTCTACCAGCACTGGTCGGCGCGCACATAAAGGTAATTTTTCACACAATTATGTCAAAAAAAAAAAAAAAAAAAAAAAAAAAAGTTTGGTACAAAACACCAAAAAAGGTTACACGAAAATAAGGTTTTTAAATTTATACGCTACAGTAAAAAGTAGAACGATAAAAATGCATTAAAAAAAGTATAAAAATGTGTATGAACAAAGTTTTTTCAGTTACTTTTTCGGTTTTTCTATAATTTTCTATTCCTTTTGTCTCCTCATTTCTCCTTCTTTTCAAACATCATCAACAGAAAATCAACATCAACCGCAACAAGTCCTTCGCCTACTGCTACCCCTTCCCGGAAAAGTGGGGCGCCGAGTACGCCAAACTTATGGTTTTGCTACGCTTTCTGGTCTACTATGCGGTGCCGCTCATTATAATCGGCGTCTTCTACGTATTGATTGCGCGTCACCTGATGTACGCGGCCAGCGTGCCGGGGGAGATGCAGGGCGCTGTAAGACAGGTGAGTGGGCGGGCCGAGTGGGCCGAGTGGGTCGAGTGGGCCGGGTGGGCCGAGTGGGCCGGTGGGTGGAGGTGGAGTTGGAGGTGGTGTCAAGGGGCGAAGCTGGGTGAGACTAATTAGCCAAATGAAGCCATGAAGTCTGCTTATAATGGAAACCATTTCGAGATAATTCGGTTAAGTGTAGATAAAGACAAATTAATTGATTTGGAAACCTTTTAATCAGCTGCCTACACGAAATTCATTTGTAGAATTATCAGTTGTGAATTATAAATGAAAGGACTTTATATAATGTGACTTATATAATGTGGAGGAATATGATGCCATATCTGTAGATATTTAAATTACCTAACTTCATGTCTACATATTTTGTCTTTTCTTGCTGGTTTTGAACTAATTTTTCTCTAATAGATTCGCGCTCGTCGAAAAGTCGCTCTCACCGTTTTAGCATTCGTGCTAATTTTCGGAATCTGCTTCCTGCCCTATCATGTGTTCATGCTGTGGTTTTACTACTGGTGAGTCTTTAAATCGATAATCTACTACTAATTTATCACAGTGCGATTCATCGCGAGGCAGTTCATTGCGATTGCAATTCTGATTTCTGAGTTTCTGAATGTATGTTATGAAAAATATTGAACTCGCTGCTTGTTTTTTGATGATAAATCAACCGCATTTCAGGCCCACGGCTGAGGCCGACTACAACAGCTTCTGGCACGTGCTGCGCATCGTAGGCTTCTGCCTGTCCTTCGCCAACAGCTGCGCCAATCCGGTGGCGCTGTACTTCGTGAGCGGCGCCTTCCGCAAGCACTTCAATAGGTATTTGTTCATACACTACAAAGAAGAAGAAGAAGAGGCATGATGTATGTATGTCCTTAATTCATTGAACTTTATGTTATCTTAAATTAATGAAAAGTCTACGTTAAAGTTACGCAAAAATGATTTTTTCAAATAAATCGTATTTTGCTTTATTTAACTGATGCAAAAAAATGATGGTTAAATTTTGTGTATCAAAAGGAATTACAAAATAAGCTTCACAAAAAAAAAAAAAAAAAAAAACTAAATAAAAAAAAAAAAAAAACTAAAAACTAAAAAAACTAAAATATTTGCGAATTTAAATAAATTACTAACACAATACTAATTCAATGCAGTAATTAATCAAAACAATATTTTCAACTAACTGAAATTAACAATTGTGTAATAAAACAAAATTATTTATTGGAATGCATGAATTCTTCTCAAATATATTGATGTCCCAGTTCGTATGGGTATTTTAAACAGGATACAGTGTAAAAAGCATGTTGTTGCTGTAAAATTTACAATAAACATAATCAATTCCATCTACAACACAAAACAATTCGCATTTCTCTCGTCGCTCTCTTCAGATTCCTATGCTGCCAAGGATCAACGGTGCGCCACCAGAAGCGCAAGGACACGATTTGCATGCACCGCAATACCTCGTTAACCAGCACCGCCTCGAAACGATTCCCCTCCAGACGTTCGCTTCAACACCAGAGCACCATAAGGAGGTACTAATAATTCTTGTCAAACTATAAAACAACTTTATCGTTATTTGCTTAAAGTATTCCAAAGTATTAAAGGAACAAAATATTAGCGGATTTTCAATCCGTTTAACTTGTTATTAAATAAATGCAACTTAAATTTGTATTCGTAGACTGTAATTAAATCCTTCTTAATGTGAATCGCGCCAAAAAATTGAAAGATTCACCTTAAACTATCGATTAATTCGCTCAATACAAGTGAAACTATCGATTAACCTGCTCGTTGAATAATTTTCAGTACGAGTGAAACTGATGAATGAATCACTCGTTAAAAGATTGTCAGTCCTAGTGAAACTAACGAATAAAACACTCGATAAAACTAACGAATTAATCACTGGTTGAATGATTTTCAATACGAATGAAACTAACGAATAAAACACTCGATAAAACTAACGAATTAATCACTCGTTGAATGATTTTTGGTGAATATAATTTCCAAAATAACTTCCGATTCGACTTCAAAGAAATTCATATGTAAAAACTTGAAATACTTAGTCTGCTTTCAATACCAGAGGTTTCATTACTCTTCTTCTTTCTTTTACGATTTCGATACAATAAAAAATCACCACACTGACGTCACAGTCGTCTACAAGAGACCACAATCACCATGCTGCTGCCGAATGGTTGCAACTACGGTGTCGCTACTCCTACTGCCACAACAACAATGGCAACAACAACAACAATGGCAACAACAACAACAATCACACCGCAAACTGTGAATTACTTCACTGAAATTCCACTAACACGTGACTTCTGCCAGCAACACGATGCTGTTGCACACTAACAGCAGCAACAGCAACAGAAACAGCAACAACAACAGCAACAACAACAACAACAACAACAACAACATCATCAGCAACAACAATGCATATAACAGAACAACGCTAACAGTCAGCGATTCCTGAGGGAATCGAATCAGAAAAACCAAACCAACAACGACAACATCAGCAGAACTCATTACAACTACAACAAAATGAAATCCCACGGATATTCATTCGAAGACCAATAAGAAAGTCATTTCCACTTTACGAAATCATCTTGAAAACTAAGAACAGCATCAATACCAAGGGAATTCTACCAACAACACCGTCGAACTTCTCTTCAATATTGAAATAAAAGTTCGGGAGTAGAAATGGAGTCAACATCCGCAGTAGGGACGACAAGGATACACAGGAATTGTACAGTCTGGGATACAAAAATAATTGTGTTCTTTCGAATCTTTCGATTACAATAACAAACATACAAATCTAAAAGTAATCAGGATGTAATTTCAGTTTCGTCGGTTTGATTAAGTGATTAATTTCATTCGTAATCTTGAAGGAATTTACATAATTCCTGGTATTTAAAATATTTAAAAGTATTGCAGTATTTGAAAGTATTTCCATGTATTTAGAGTACTTGTAATTATTTAAATTATTTGAAGGTATCACAATATTTGAAAGAATTTACAGGGTTTTCAGGTATTTTCCAATATTTTAAGATTTTCGTAATACTGAAAAGTAATTTTGAGTATTTCCAGTAGTGGCAGTATTTACAGTATTTCAATGAAATTAAAGTATTTGAAGGTATTTACATTGTTTGAAGAGAAACTATTAAAGAAGTTGAGAAACCAATAGCGAAATTAATTCATAATTTATACATTAATTCATAATATTATTATTTAATGATAAACGAAATTCTTTTTAAGAATTCTATTGTAGTGAAGAATTTTATGTACACTTTTAACTAAATCTTAAATTAAATTTTAGCGTAAAATATTTTGTGTTTTTCTGGAAACGGATAGATGGGAGATTTAAAGATACGATGAGAGATTTAAAGAAGATTTCCAAGGAAGAAATTCAAACGTAAAGTTATAAATGAACTGGAAGGTAATAAAGCGGATAAATCACAATTTTTATGTAATTTTTTATATAATTTTTAGCCGTGTAGCGAAACTGAAGTATTTCTCGCTAGAAACCAGAGAAGTTGGCAACTCAGAAATTCTTTTCAAGAATTCCGCTATAAATTTTAGCTGAAAGCTCTTCAAGAGAAGATTTTTCTCTTAAAGGCAAGTGAGATCTAACATTAAAGATCGTAAAGAGAACACAAAAAGCTGCAATTTATGTTTTAGAAAGCTTTTTAATTCGTTCCTTTAATTTGTCTCGATTCTTCATTTGCAAATTCTCATTCATTCCCTGCGTTTTATTGCAATTCTGTTCGTTTGCCATGCATTCATTTCATCGCAATAGAACGCGTTCGGGTTCGTAATCTTGATCATTGTTATGGTGTACCGTCATCATCATTATTATTGCTGTCGTTGTCTGCACTCCTGCATGCGGTTTGATTTCTCTTTTTTATATCCTTTTTTAATGTTTACTTCCTTTTTTAATGTTTCTTTTCTTTTTTCTTCCTTGTTTGCTTGCCTTCTATTAGCTTCTCATGTTCACGTGGATCGCAATATTTTGAAATGCGAGTATGTTGTGTTTTTTATGTTGGTCATTCTCTTGTTGTTGCTGCATTTTAGCCTGATGCTACTTCTGACTCACTGTTTGGCGGCCGCGCGCGCTGTTGGTCCTCCTCTGCGACTGTTGTTGCCTTACTTGCTACTCCTCCTCGCTTTATCCTGCCTTAAGTTGTGTGTGTGTGTGTGGTGATTTTTTATCGCATTTTATTATTTACGCTCCACTCTTGTGCTTGGACTTCATAACTTGTGTATTTTGCAGCTTCGATTTCATTTAATTTCGCTGCATTTTTGTTTCAATAATTTTATTTGAAGTTAATAACTTTGAGCGAACAGTTGACGTCGTTTTAACAGTTTGATTTCACAGTTTGATTTTTAACAGTTTGATTTCATTTTGAAGAGAAATATAGTGGTGAATATTTTAACATTTTCGGATCCATTTAAGTCTACAGAGTGTTAACAGTTTACATTTAACATAACTTAGTGAGTGTTTATTATTTGTTAATGTAAATGTGGAGTTCGCATTGAGTCAAATTTCCAATTTAATGAGTTAAAATTTCCAATTTAATAAGTAAAAAATTTCCAATTAAAAATATTTATATTACAGTGAAAAGATATCAATAAAAATCTATGTAAAATGAAGAATCTCAAACAATACCGAGGAAAAATTCCCTGCTTGACTGAAAAATTCAAAAAGAGTAAAGAAAAAATTAACTGAAAAATTCAACTCATGCAGAAACGAAAATTTTAACCCTCCTCAACGAAGCGAGACTAAAATAGCAGCCGTTGCATCCCAGCAAACATTTGCAAGAGTTCCTATTTAAATTTGGCTTAAAAACAGGAATTAAGCTAAATTTGTTATATAATAAATATTTTTACATAATGCGAAAAAGCAAAAATAAAAAATTGCAGTCGAAAACAATGAAATTGCAGACCAAAAAGCAATTTTTCCTGAATTTACAAAATATCTATACATTTAAAAAGTTTAATTTGTATGTATTTTGTAAATAAAAAGGAAAAATTGATAAATTTGTAATTTTTTTTTAATTTTTTTATTTATTTAATTTTTTTATTTTTGCTTTTTTTTGATAAAAATAAATATTCAAAGCATTTTGTTGAACACTTGCCTGGATTTGAGGTTTGCTGGGTTGGCGTGCGATAGGAAGCTACTAAGGTAGGTAGAATTACAACAACAACAACTAGGCTGAAACTACAACACAGCAGCGATTTAGCTCAAAAAAAGAAAAAGAATTTGAAAAGAAAAAAATTCCTTTCTTCAACAGACGCTTGAAAACGTTGTATGCGGGGTTTGGCTTCACCGAACTTGCAGAACTCATTTTATGCGCAAGCGCGACGCCAGGCATGCATTGAATTTTAAAAATAAAACTCACGCACACCACATTACAAACACACCAAATTACACACACTTAGCTACACACACACACACATGAAACTTCAATGTTACCGGTGAGCGAATCCGCAAAACAACAACGAGCACCAAAAAGAGAATTCATACATTTTCAGGTCTGACGAGTTCTCACAGAATGCTGGCAACGTATTCGCAGAGGGATGCGCACGGCGAGCACAAGCGGCGCGGCAGATCGCTCGTTACGCAGGAACGGACGCGGCGGCGGTGTTTGATAAAAACTTCAATAAGAAGTGTAGAAAATTTTCAAGAAATGAAGATATTTATAAAAATGTGTTGAGAAATTAATGTATGTGTTGAGAAATATAATGTAAAGAAGAAATAGATGAAATAAAATATATAAATAAACTAAAAATACTAAAAACAAAATTAAATTAAATTATAATTCAAATTAAATACAATATTGAATTTTAACTTAACATCTGCCTTTCTCAAGTGTTGCCATTGCTCGGAAATACGCTCGCATACGTTGCGTCGTCCCCGCTTAATTATTTCCGTGACGCGCGCTCCAGATGCTACGAAAATTCAACACAAGGTGTACGACGCAGGCGCGCACGCTCGCTCGATAAGTGGCGGAAGCGACAGAAGCCGACAACACAACAACAACAACAAGAACAACAACAACCCCATCAAATATAGCAGCAGCACCGCCATCATCCGCCATCAGTCGCCTGTTGTTCTGTAATTGCAATTAAATATTTAGGGAGAACCGGGAACGGAACGAAACAGCTGCCAACAATACAGTGAAGTCGTTGCCTTCGTGTGAGGAGAGAAAAAAAAAAGCCGATTTCTGTGAAATAAAATAACCCCAGCTGAAGAGGGTAGCTAAAAATATTCCCTCCAGTTCTCGGTTAGAGTCGCCGATGGTGGCTTTTGTGTGGCATGAACGTCAGTTGCGAATGCCTTTCGGTTACATGAAGCATTTTGTGTGAAGCCTTCGATTGTTTTCTGTGAATTTCTCATATTATTATCTCATATATATAAAAAAAGTTCAGTTTCATTTGTGAAAAATTGCGAAATTGTAAAACCACCTCAAAGACGACGTCTGCTGGGAAAACCGAAAGCAGAGCCAAAATTGTTGTGTTTACAATAGTGAAAAAAAAAACAAGTTGCAAAAATCCCTCAAGGAAATTCCAAAATTACTACCATTTGATACGAAATGATTTAAAAAAGGCATATAAAAAGTATCAGGTAGCACTTGAAGACCAATTTGCTTAAAAACAATTTAACAGATTCGCGCCTTAAAATGAAACCAAGCAGACTGCTGCTGCTGCGCTTGCTCGCCGCCCTAATTGTTGTTGCCTCAGTGGCACAGGCCTTGCCACAGCCTCACCAACAACAACAACAACAGCAACCACACCATCACTTGCACTATCGTCCGCACAGCAGCAGCAGCGGCAGCGGCAGCGCAACAGACTCTGATAGAACAGCCTACACTAGCAGTTCGGGAGTCCAACATCGAAATTGGAAACGCATCGAAATGATGGATGCCAACGGTTTATATTGGCTCGAATGGTGGATTCAATCGCGAGAGATATATTTTCGTGCCACCGTCAATACGCGAGGTTTCATCGGTTTGGGTTTCTCACGTAAAACTGGACGCATGTCTGGTGCGGATTTGGTGCTGCTGTGGGTCGACGATCGAACAGGAGAACCCAATGCACTGGTGAGTAGCAAGAATCTAAAAAAACATCACTGAGAGATTAGTGAATCGGTGAAAGTATTGGTGTGTTGTGGGGTTTTTGGAAGAAGGGGCAAGGGGGAACTTAACCCCCTGGTGAACTGCTATGAAAAATTTGGCATGTCTTTGCAAAGTTCGACAAATATCTAAAACTATAAACCGAATTCTATTTTTTTTTATGAAAATCGGTAATTTCGAAGAAAAGAAACGAAGTTAACAAGTGAAAATTAAATTTTGAATTTAATAATTATTAGAAGGTTTGATTTTAATAAATTAAAATTAATTTTTTAATTTACATTTGAAATTTTTAAAATAAAAAATTAATTTTTTAAGTTACATTTTAATTTACGTTTTAAATATTTGTTTGGCTGAATGTGATGATTTCTAGACCGGAAAAAATGCGACTCCCACCGTTAAAAAATACAGCGTACGTCTGTGATTTAGAGAATAAAGAGGAGAATTAAAGGCAGCAAAGTCTTCCTTTTTCTTGAAGGGAAAATAACAACCTTCTACTAAGTTTCTTTTTTCTACTTCAAAAAACTAACCAGCATATATAAAAAATAATGTATGGCATTCCTGCCAAACCATTACAAGGCTTCTCTTCTTATCCTTGCGTCTACAATTTCTTCCAACGCGAGCAACCCAATCATTACTTAATTCGTATTCCAGCGCACAGCTCACGAGGACCTTTTGTGTTTTTCTGATGATATTTTGAATATGATATTCAGTTGTTGTAGTTGATAGTAGGGTTTCTACCCGGAGGACCACTTATACGCTGTGATATTCATACCCTTTCTGATATTCATACCCTTTTTCGGTCCTATTGTATTGCCTTCTGTACGGTTTTGTAAATCGCAGTTGCATGTTTTTTACGCTTCGTTTCGCTTCAATACTCGCAGGAAGTTGCATACGCAATTACTGAAGCAATATAAAGTGTAGCTTCTTTCATTACTTTGATACAAAAAAAATAGTGTATCGGATGAGTTGTATTTGCTGTAGAGTTTACTGTTCACCGAATTTTAAATTTTATTATTTAAATAGGTGATAGAAAATAAAACATAGAAAGTCCTTCTTTAATCACTCCTAAAAATCAAACCTGAATTCATATTTAATAAAATATATGAACTGAAATGAACGAAAAGTATAAAATCCCAGCAAAAACTTCCTGATTTTTTATAAATTATAGTTGGAAACATCATTAAATTTCATTTAAATTAGCGCTTTTTTATCTCAGAATTTAAGAGAGAATTTCATCGATGCTTTTGTAAAAGATTTTCCTTGAAATTAAGTGGACTTTTGAGGAGTAGAAACGCGAATTTAGTTTTGATTTCAGAACTAAAGTCAACTATAAAATATCAGGTCTGCTTTTTAGTTATATTTCATGACTAAATTCAGGTGTGATTATAGAAGGACTCAACTGTTTTTTTTATCTCATTTTGATCTCATTATAGAATTCAAGAAAGAATTTTTATAACTTAGAAACGTATTGCAGTCAAAACGTGAAGAAGATATAAATACAAAAAATGTATAAAACAAGTTATTTAATATTCGTTTAAACAAAAACTATTAATGCTTCTTCGTATTTCATTTGAAACACTTTTTCCTCAACATAATGAAGAAATTAAGCCATCACCACGTACGTGCTTC
This sequence comes from Sicus ferrugineus, assembly GCA_922984085.1. Lineage (NCBI taxonomy): Eukaryota > Metazoa > Arthropoda > Insecta > Diptera > Conopidae > Sicus > Sicus ferrugineus. Next base: position 9,163,099 of record OV277354.1, read on the forward strand.
TCTTTCGCTTTTAATTTTCCATACAAATCTATTATCCTTTTTTTCATAACGGTATGTACAATATATGTACAAATAAAATGCTTGCTACGCCTTCACAACACGTTTTCAGGATACAAAACTCTCTCTCTGGCTATCGTATATAAACAGCAAGAAAAACAAAATTACTACTAATTTTGTATGTAGCAACAAACTTCGGCATGCTACAGTCAGGTAAAACATTTCGTTTCTATTCGTTTATTCTGAGGATGCTTCAGTTTATACTGTTGTATTTTTATCTAATTGCAAAAATGTCCTTGGTTGGAATGCGCATTCCACGTTGCTTTTAGAAGCAAGTGCGAGGATGAGAACAAAAAGTATTCAAATGAATCAACTGTTGTTATTGATTTTAGTATTGCATTCAAATACATATGCAATACTTACAAACATAGATACACAAACACAAGCAACTATTTCGAAATATAGAACAATAACTAAGTTTATCAATTAATTATGTAGGAATCCTTAAGTATTTTTATTTAGAATCGTGTTAATAAATTTTTTTTTACACAGATAGTGTTCTTCGAAGAATTCCTTTTGATGAAATTTCTCTTTTTTATCCTTTTGAATTAAGCAGAAAATTATATTTTAAATTTTATTTTATATTATATTAAGCAGAAAAATTAATTATTATTTCAAAGTCTTTTGGTAAATGAGTTCCCTGAATGAAATATAAAATTGAATTAATTAAAAAAATTAATATTTGAATATTTAAGGAATTTAAAATCTCTAAAAACTAAATTTAATATAAGTTAAGGATGCTCAAGAAATCAATGATAAAATTGGATTAATTTGAAATTCTGCTTAGTAAGTTTCTAATTTTATTTCTGTTTTTACTAGAAAGGTTTTGATTATATTTTATACGCAAACAGAAAATAGAAATGAGCAGTCGTAAAATGTATTTTTCTGTAAATTTAACATTCTCTAGCGTAACCTGACGTGTAGAATTTTAATAAGCTGTGAATTATATATACGAATAAATGTGTGTGAAAGTGTTGATGAAAAGGTGTTATTAAAAAAGAAAAAAGTTTAAAATTGAAAATTACATATTCTTTCAATTACATTTCTTTCAATTCTGGCAAAATCAACATTAAAACATCAGGGAAGGAAGCAAGAAAATCTTATTATTATTTTGTCAGTAATGTGGCCACATTTCGCGTTTTTTTCATAGATGGTTCGTTGCTACTCCTCTGCGGGAATTTTGTGAACACTCAGCATTCATAGAATATTAAGTAGATTTCAATATTTCCTTTTGCAAGTAGAAAACACAGATTGACCCCTTAGTTTGATTCTTTAATTTCAGAACAGCGTTTCCAAACCGTCGCAATAACATCTTCAAAATGAGGAAAATTTTTTGCAGTTTGTATTCTAATTTATGCATAAAGTATTTTCGAAAGTTAGAAATTTTATTCCTTCAACAAATTTTTAACATTTAAAATTAACTTTCAAATAAAACGAAGAATGCAAATAAAGGCTAATTTTTAGCAGGTATTTTTTTTTTTAAATAACTCAGTCTCTGTCTTGTTTTTACTTTTCCTCTACTTTTTCTACAATAAAATCAAAATACGATACATCAAATTAAACTAGAAATCAAGATTTGAGATGTTTGTCAATATTTTTTTATAGAAAATACGATTAAAAGGTTTCTTTCAATCAAATTTGAATGAAAAGATTGCAACTTATATTTAGATTATACGATTAATTTTTGTCTTTACGATTTACTTTTGCCTTCAAATATAAGTCATTAATTTAATATTTAAACTGAAAAAAAGTCTCTAGTGCAAAACTTGAAACTTTTTCGGAGTGAATTTTTAGTCCGCAGTCCACGGGTTGGAAAACACTAATTCACTCCTCTTTATCCAGGATATGCAAAGTGTTATCACCCAAGTATGTCAAGTGCAGGACATAAGCTGTGGTTATTGCTTTTGTTGTTGTTGTTCCTCGTTGTCCGTTAAAAAAGTTTGCCTTTGAAGTTCCTTGATATGAAGCATTCAAAAGGTCGTTTTTTGAACCATTCAACAAATTTTTGTTGGAAATTTCTTTTAGTTATACATTTCAGTTGGTCTCACGTGGGCTAATTAAATTCTTTTGTGTTTCTAGCTATAATTTTCTCAAGAACAACGCTATTAAATGAGTTTTTCGATTAAATTAATGCAAGGATTTTTGAATCTTTCAAAGAAAATTTATAAAACAACTCAAAGTTATTTATAAACACAGTAAACAAATTCATAAATCAACAGAACGACTTAAATAACATTTTAAATAAATAGAAGTATGAAATAAAGTACAATATTAAATTTAAAAAGAAAAAAGTTTAAACTAGACAAACATGTAGAACGAAGGCTTCTTTTTCTTGAAAAATTTCCCTAAAAATGAATTTAAAATTCGCTATAAAAACCGTCTTATAAAACTGTGTAGAAAACTTGGAATGGAACGGCCTAAAATATGTAAATATTTTCGCATGCTTGGGTAACACTTGCCAACCGCTAAATCTAGCGGTAGTGAAAAACAACGAAAAAGTTTAACAATTCAATCGTATCTTTGGGTTCGGAAATTTATTACAAAATGTAGAGGTGTCGGCTTTTTTTAACATTATTCTTCTCTTTTTTCCTTTCTCTTTATTCCTCTTTTATTTGTGCCTTTTTCCCCAACAACAAAACATTTATTTTGATAGAATTAGATGATTGTTGACGGCACGAGTGAGATTATTTCGAGCTATTTGCAAACCGCTGAAAAAGGGTCACGTAACGATAACATGATTTTTTGACAAGAAGTGCCAGATTTATTTTATAGATGCAAAAAATTTCCACCTTCACGAGACGTCTGTTTTGAATAAATACATGGTAACCATGATTTGAATGTCTATAAACATTTGAATGTTTAATGAAACAAACTCTTAGAATGTTTTTAAAACTTGTATCATTTTTACATAATTTTTACTGAAAACTCGATGATTTTCATGATATACTCGATATGGCAAATTTATTATATACAATATAATTTAATATCTTCTCGAAATCAAGTTGTTAATACAAATTATATTACTTCTCCTCAATTATTAGCTTTCCCGAAACAAATAACTCATTAATTTCGCCCTAAAAACAACTCTAAAAATCTCCTTATCTTATAATCATTTAAAAGGTCGCTTAGCGTAATTTGTTTCAAAATTAACACGATTATTTGAAGAACAATTCAAGGTTTATTTTTCCTACTTGTCATTAATTTCTGTTTTTCCTTTTTCAGGATTGTTATGGCGCGACAACAAATAAAAATGTGGCACCCATTCAAGATGATACGCAAAATTATCGAGTTATCAATGGATTTCAAAATGCCACACATACGCAAGTTGAGTTCTCACGTCAAATAGAAACCTGCGATCCGTATGATTTGCCTTTGGGGGTACGTAAAAATAAAAGAAATTCAAATAATAAGAGATAGAAATCGAAACATTGTATTTTATTCCCATGAACAGGTTTTCCTTTATTTTCTAAACATAACAAAGTTTCATGTTTTGCATTAGAAATCAATAATTAAAATATATTTGTAATGTTAAATTAAATTGTCAGAAAGCAGTATGTAAATTTAGTTTCATTTAAATGAATAAAATATGATTAGCAGATTAACAAAAGTTCAAGCAAATCAACAAAATCGCGTACAATACAACAATCATTTATAAACTAAAACAATCTTTTACAGAAAAACATTAATCATTTAACGCAATATTAATAAAATCAGATATTTAAAATTAGTACAAAATTAACAAACATCACAAAAATTATGAGTTATAACAAAAATCAGCTACCGAAAATCTAATTTGTCACATATTTCGCTATCATAATCAATATTGGCAATTTTAAGAGCGTGAAAGTTATTTAAATCTTCAAATATATCATTTTCTTGCATTATAACGGTGTACCATATCGTCAATGTGTTGTGCAGTTAAACCTAAAAAGGAAAAAATTGCAAAAATTAGTAAACTATTCACACGAAGATGAAAACAAATATTTTTATTCCTCAAATCTCAAACAATCTACGTACCATGTGACGTCGTAACTGTCATGCAACTTCGCTTATTTATGTTCCAAAAAATCCCCATCAGCTTCTGATCTTGCAGCAGTGTTGCCACACAATATGCTGGAATCACAGAGGATAAATTAAAATCCTCCAACGAACGATGATTCAGTAATTCCAATACTACTTTTGAACTGCCAGCATAAGTGGCCAATGTTAGAGCATTTTGACCTAAAAAAATTTATATAGAAAGAGTACAATAAATTGTTAAATAAAACTTTTTGAAAGCTGGTAACACTAGAAATTGCTTGTGCCGAAAATAGTTGACTTACCGAGATAGTTAATCGCTTTAATGCTGGCACCAGAGCGTAACAGCATCTGCACCGCTTCTAATCGGGTGAGATAGCAAGCTTTTAATAGCGGTGTATTTCCATAGGCGTCCGTCTCTTCCAGATCGTAGCGGTTCTGCAGAGCGTGCTGGCAGAGAATACGCAGTCCGTTGAGATCATTTTTTGCGACGCAAGCTAAAGCTTCAGAATATAAAAGTGAATTTAACAAAACAAATACTAAATCGAGTTCATTAAATGGAAAGTAAAAGCTGTACTCGCAACTAGATTATGTAAATATTATAAAAAAACTTATAACACACAAAAATTTCGAGTACACTAAATTTGATAAAACCAACCTGTCATTTTTAATATTTAAACAAGCAAAAATATGAGAATAAACTGTTAAAAACACGAAAATTCAAGCAATAATCCACAGAAACAATGGACGAAGTGTTTTAAAGTGAATAAAACCCTAAATAGACGATTCCACGAAATAATCACAGGAATGATAAAACTTGGAGATGGTATTCGGAAAGAGAGTTACTTCGATCAATTCTGTTATTTCCAAAGAAAAAAAAAACAAACAATTGCTCTATTATTAAAAAGTACACAATATGTAATTTAATGAATAAACAGTTCAAAATTCACTTCAAATTTTTTTAAATTCTTACCAAAACTTCGTTTTCAACCATAATGTAGAAAAATTCCAACCTTTCAACAAAATACTGACTTTTCTCAATGTGAATTAAAAAAGATAAAAATTTGTCCTCTCAAGATTTTTTATGCCAATTTTAAAACCTCTCTTTTCGATAAAAAACAATCTGTCTCGATCTCTATTATCGTTTCCACTGTAAAAGGCTGTCTCGCACTTGATTCTTCTCATGAATGGAAAACGATAATTCAATTTCGTTTCCAGTTTCGGAACTGGAAAAGACGAACTGGCCCATCAAATCGACTAGCCATCTCGATCTTGATTATCGTTTCGATTTAAAATAGATTTCTTGATCACGACTACAGACGTATTTAATTAAATACTGAATTAAATAAATCTTAAAGTATTAAGTAAAAATCTGATATATGATTTCTATCAAATTTTAACAGCACGATACTATACGAGTGCTTTGGTCCTTTGGCGATACTGACCCCACAACCGGTGATCTGAGAGGACATGGGAGAAATCGTGGTTCCAAGCCACTGCATTTGCTGGGACCGCTTTTTCGTAAGACAGCGCCTGGCACCCGTGCCGATATCCGCAGATGGGATGTCACAGTGCAGAATGTAAGGATTTTTTGTGATTATAGTAAGTTAAGTTGTTGCTGAGCGATTTCCTCAAATCCATTTCTAGGTTACCATCGATGCTTCCATGGATACACTATACTGGTGTAAGATAATACGAGCGCCAAACGTGCTCGGAAAGCATCATATAATTGGCTACGAAGCCTTATTATCACGAGAAAGGTTGGTGCGTTAAAAACGTCTAAATTGCATGTTTAAACTACTCTGAAATTAAACTTAAATTGATCTGTTGGAGTAAAAGACGATTAAAACTTAAGTGGGGCTATAAAACAGAGATAAACTAATACTGAAAATTACATAACATTGAGGAACTTTGCGAAATGTAAACACGAACGCAAAAAATAATGCAAATAATTATTTAATATTTACGGTTTCTCCCACGATCTCTAAACTCTCGCTATAACTTTTTCCCTAATTCCTTTAATTTCTTAAGTACAACTCAACAGCCGCTGGTACATCACATGACTTTATTCGAGTGTTCAACAAAGTCTTATCCTGGCTCTGATCCTGCCTCGTGGGATGTTTGGACAAGAAGTAGTGGCGCGGTGTGTAACAGCAACTTATTAACGCCTCGCGACTGGGACTCGTGCATAACACCGGTGGCCGTTTGGTCCATAGGATCGACGGGTAAGTAGGACTCTTCTTTTTATTTCAAAAAGTAGCTCTTTTAAGTCAATCCTTTGCCTTGTAATCATTTTCCCTTGAATCAATCTCATTATCTTTTTCACTAAAGGTCAATTTCTACCTCAACATGTTGGCATTCCTTTGGGTGGACGTAATGGCGCCAAATATTATATGCTCGAAATACACTACGATAATCCAGAGGCTCTAAAAAGTTCGTGCGAGTTAATAGATTCCTAAAGAACCGAAATCATATTTGAACTTTTCATTACAAACAGTTTCCGATCATTCCGGCTTTCGCATTCATTACACGCATCATTTACGCCGACACGATGGGGGCATCATGATTTCTGGAGTTTCTATATCCGACACACAGCTAATACCGCCCGGCCAGAAGCTTTATCGCAATATTGGCATCTGCGGACCATCGTGTTCGAATGTGGTAAGCAGAACATTAAATACGAGGACCACTTATTGATCTTTCGAGGCAAATAAATGCATGCATGCAGTTCAGACTTTCTGTCTGTTTCAAGTCAGTTTATTTTCTTTGCTTTCATGTATTTAACTTAATATTAATATTTTTTTGTTCTCTTCGTTGCTGTTACTTCTCGCACAGATGTTCCCTGATGATGGCATCAAAGTTGTTTCGGCTACCTTGCATTCACATCGTGCTGGTCGCAAGATGACTCTGCGTCATGTACGTGCGGGCAGAGAGCTGGAACGCATTACTGAAGACGATAACTACGATTATAACTATCAGCAAGTACGACAGCTGGAAAACGAGACGGTTGTATTGCCAGGCGATTACATTATAACGGATTGCGCTTACGAGGTAGGGGAATTTTTTATAATGATTTCGATTAAACTGGAATTAAGTTTAAACCTAATTTAAGCTACGTTTAAGCCAAACTTCATTCAAATCATTTTCAACTTCATTTTAAGGTTCTTTAGTTTGTTAAAGGTGCTAAATTTTAAGTTGTGTTATATTTGTTTAAATAAGTTTAAGCTAATCTAAACTATTCTTTTAAGTTTCTAATTTTACCTTTAAATTATTTCAATTTCTTTCGTGGACCATTGCCAGAGTGTCAATCGCAGGCGTCCTACATTCGGCGGTTACTCTACAAAGCAAGAGATGTGCTTGTCATTCATAACTTACTATCCAAGAATAGAATTGGCCGGCTGTTACAGCATGACGCCCGTGCGCGAGTTCTTCGAGACATTCGGTGTCTATCAATTCTACTCGCTGAATATGACGGATGTGGAGAATTTATTCCTGTACAACGGGTGAGTAACCGGCGGCGGTGCTTGAACTCTGTAATGCTCTGGAAGTCTCTGTAATGCTATAAGCTTAAGTTAAACATTAAGCTAAGTTATCAGATTCAAGCAAAGATTAGACATTTGAATGAAAATTAAAGCTTCTTTTGAATTCTCTTCTGGTTTAGCAACGTACTCGACCTCATACCGAATACAATTTACGCGAAAACGAAGAAGAATCACGCCAACATGTCAGAGGAGGATATTCTCTACGAGGAGTCTTTGTTAAGTAGGTTGAATCAATAAAATTGTCAATATGCGCGCACAAATCCCGCTCACACGTTGCCATTTTATTTATTTTCAACTTCATACCGTGCGACGTGCCATCACTCGAGAGCAGACAAGTTAATAATTTCCGATCCGGTGGAGTTCCATGACCGCACCTTCCTCTCGCATCTCAATCAGCTGCCCTGGTCGGAGCCGCTGTTCACGAAGCGCGTGGAGCAGAGCATGATTACGGGCAAACACATGACATTCTGTCGTGTCTCCAATGAGTCGATCTCAATTGTAAGCGCGAAAACCGAAATTGTGGGGGGGGGGGGCATGGGAAATCAACTCTTCTACTAATTTTGCTTTTTAATCTTTCCATCGCAGCCTTCGGAAATCATACGATATCCCAACTTCACCGCGCTCGTCAAGCCGCCGTCGCATTGTCCCTTCCACATGTTCATGGACAGCTCGCCGTTAAGCTCGAAGGCTGTCACTGCGATCAGAATTGAATGGAACCTTTTGAAAATATTAATAATAATTGTTCAAGTTTTCATAAAGTTTTATATAATTTCTAATTCTGCTTGACACGACCATTAAAACGATTCATCACTGAGAATTGCTTCTTCATACGAGAAAAAGAAAGTTGTTAAAGGCCCAGTTAAGCAGCAATGAATCGCAGCCCTGAAACTGCGATTTAAAACCCCCTCCTAAAAGTAGGTTGGGTAATTTTCTATTTAAAACCCTAAAAGTAGGCAATTGCGGTGAATATATGTATAAATGTTGGTTTCAAAGTGGGTTATATAAATACCGGTTATCAAATGTGGGTTATATAAATACCGGTATCTATATTGGTGGGTTATCTCCGTCATTATTATCGCCTTGTCATTTGTCATTATCATTCATTCGATAATGACATTTATGAAATAATGACATTTATTTTTAAAATGCCATTTCGAAGGAATTTTAATGCCAAATAAAGCCGATTTACAGATTTGTTCGTTCTCTTGTTACGAGTTTGGTGTGACTGACGTGGATATTAATATTGCATTCAATTGGCAACTTTGGCTGGCTAATTTTGCAATTATTACAAAATCTGAAGAAATTCTTAAATTAATTTTGTATTTAATTAACAATTTAATATTTTTATAAGTTTCAAAAGCTGTAATATAAGAAAATTAGTTTAATAACATAAGAAAATAGTTTTAATAACAAAACTAAGAGTTTCGAAATTATTTATTAATATTCGAACCGTTTTAGTCACTACTTTTAAGTCTTAAAAAATTTATATTAATTCTGTACTTAATGTTTTTTATTAATAAGATTCGAATTTTCTAAGGTCACATTAACAGTTAAATTTAAGTTGTAGGAATTTTCCATCCAAAGATTTAGATTTAGTATATTGAAATTAGCTTTTAGTATTTTAAATAATCGTACAAAATGATAAGAGAAATTTTATTATATCTATAACATAAATTAAATGAAAGAACTAAATTCTGCTTTTTATTATACGAATTTTATTTACAACACAATTATTAATTAAGGAATCATCTTTTATATTACCGTGAATACCCATTACAAGAATCTACCGTTTAGTATATTATAGCTGTCAATTTCTGATTGATTACATCTTCAACACATTTACTTTCTAATAGCAATCGAAAATTTTAAATTACCATTAAAAACATTAAACTTAGAAAATATCCTCAAAAATTCGTTTATTCTTTTCAATTTAATAATATGAATGAAGTACATCTTTGAAGTTTGGCACGCAACCGGAAACCCTTATCATTAATAGAATTTCTACAGCTTGGCAGCACTTCGTAAATCGTGGCAACTCAGCCACGGTTGCCAGTCTCTTGGGAATTTTTTCACATGTGGATATTTTATTTGTTTTTCGGAATAAGTTTTTCAGAATACGGGATTCATAATGTAAGGTAAGTTTCTAACCACAATCTGTTCCTTGTATAATTATTATATATAGATATATATATTCTAAATATACCGACTTATTTTAAAAATTTGTATTGCTACTAAACTAAACTTCTTTATTCGAACAATTTTTTTTGTTCAAATGATTTTCGTTATACTGATAATTAGTACACCTTTGTGTAAATATTAAACGTTTTCACAAAGTAATAAATTTTTGAGATCTCTTGGATTTTAAGTAACTGTGAGATTTCTTATGCCCATTTTTGTAAGTACTTATAATTTATGGTTTGTTTTTTTTAATTTTGAAATGTCTTCCTTGGCACGTTAAACCTTCCTGTGGGAAAAATAAAATATTCTGACAGTGTGATTTTTTGAAGTGGTAACCTTGCAGCACTCTTCGACTAACTCACTTGACATCTCGCTCTTACTTCCATTTTTTGTTTATACCACCTAATTTGACATAATGACGTGGTGTAAAATGACAATTGTAAAAATCGGTTGATGGGGAAGTTTTCGCCGATTAGTGGTGGAGTGGGATTGATTTTATTTAAAATAATTAAATCCTAAATAAGAAATGCTGTGAACAAAAATGTTTATTAAAAATTTAGAAGAAGAATTGCATAATACTGGCTAAGCTAAGTGGAATGTTTTGGTGAAATAAAAAATCTGCCCCAAAAAGTAGCAAAAAAGAAAATTAGATAAAATCCGAGATAAGCACGAGAAAACGTCAAATAAAGGTGGAGAATGAAATAATATAAGGGGAATTGCGGCCTGGAAAATTTTATATTTCCTATTTTTGAATTTTTCTAATTTTATCCAGTGTTTATGAACGCAAGCGAGGCAAAATAGAAAAACTAACATTGCGGCGAAAACAATTTCGAAACTTTTGCTGAAGTAGTTTGTAGAATAGAAACATAAAGCTACTTTTTCGCCGACGTGTAGTCACAAAAAAGCAAAACGGGCAAAAGTCATGATGAATGAAGATACCAGCGGGACGTTATCGTCCTCCGGTAGTGGCGGCATCAAGAAATTCTTTCAGAGACTATCGCAGGTGTGTATAAACTGGTAAAATTGCTGTATCCAAATCAGAAACCATTGGAATATTCAAAGGAACTTTGACGGGTTGCCATACTTGCTCTATTCCATCTAAGTCTTATGTTATTAAAATACCGCAGTGATTTATTTCATTCCTTGGTGTCTGCTTACAGATGTATCAATCCATGCTGGATCAGTGGACGCCTCATGCCCACATGCGCTGGGCTTGCGCTGGTCTACTGGTGCTGTGCTTCCTGCTTCGGATTTTCCTCAAGCATGGCTGGTACATTGTATGCTACGCTCTTGGCATCTACCACTTGAACTTGTTTATTGCATTTTTAACACCTAAAATTGATCCAGAATTCGATCCTTATGAAAACGATGGTGAGTGCTTGGCCAATATGATTCTCTATCACCTCTTGGCTTTGTTAAATCGGTTACTATATTTTTTTAACTTATTAATGTAGGGTTTTTATTGATTTTTAATTGTAATGATTTTCTGAAGTCGGTTATAACAAGGGCATGAGAAATAATCGATGAAAATCGTGGCTGTGGGATAGAGGGTGGTAACTACCAAGTAACAAATTCTCGGTTTGAAAACGAGGGGGCGAGAGCTCAACGAGCGCTGTGGATCGTGTATGCCGGTTTGTACGGGCTCCGGTATCTTTAGGAAATTTCCCCCTTTCTACGTAAAGAAAACATCGTAACTAAAAAAATATAAATCGTTTAAAATGCTTCCAGATGATGGTCCCAATTTGCCAACACGTAGCAACGAAGAATTCCGGCCGTTTATACGACGCTTGCCCGAATTTAAATTCTGGCTCTCACTGACGAAAAGTACAATAATCGGTCTGATTTGTACGTTCTTCGATTTCTTTAATGTGCCCGTCTTTTGGCCCATTTTAGTTATGTATTTCATCACTTTATTCTGCATAACAATGAAGCGACAGATTAAAGTAATTATTGGAAATTGCTTTGATGACACAACTTCATTGCAGTAATTATTGTTCTCCTTTCTCTCCTTCAGCATATGATCAAGTACAAGTATTTGCCCTTCACACGTAACAAGCCACGTTATCATCGCGTTGGTGAGCCTACAAAGTGACAATTAGCCGCACAGACACCGCAGAAATCGAACGACAAGTCGACTTTGGATATAACGTCGTCTCAGCCAGTTGCAGCAGTAGCAGCAGCAGCAGCAGCAACCGTAACATCAACAACAGCAGTAGCAAACACTTCAAAAGCAACAACAGAAGCTAACAAATCAACGGTAATAATATCACCGCAAATTATTACAATTGAATAGAAGAGAAAATCAAACAAAGCAATTTTCAAAATTTCCTGTTATTTCAAAATGTTTCCCCATAATTAGGATTTATGTATGATTTTCAAAATTTGTATGACAGAATTTAATTAATAATATTGTTTGACTTTAAATTCGAAATTCCTTCGCTTGAAATGTTTGCTTGTTCTTGCTGTACGTGTCGTCGCAGTGTCTTGTGCAAATATCTATTTATTTATCCATGTATTGTTTCAACCTTTACCATGGCTTTACTATGTATTTTTATGAGGTATATAAATATTATCTATGCTTTACTTAAAACTAATGCGATCTTTGGTTTAATTTCTAATAATTATTAGCTTTTCGCTTACTTCGTTGTCATATTCCAAAAATTTTCAGCATTCTGACAAGAACTAGTTATTTTCGGAAATTGATACAGAAAGAATTATTGGTTTCTGGGCTTTTTATATATCGCAATATTAGCAATTTATTTATATAATTAAGGATCCCTAATTTCGCTTTTTTACGCAGTTTCGGCTTGAAAAGCACGTAGGTGTCAGAATTCCAAATTCATTTCCTCAGTTTTGTTTATTTAGACTTCATTAATTTCCCTTTTTAAGGTATGTAAGAACCAGTTAAAATTCTCTGCGAATTTTTAATTGTATGTCATACTTTTGTTTTAAGTAAGTTTAAACTATTAAAGTAGTAATATATTTGCTGAATATTCAATATTTCTATGACGAGAAATCCGATGTCGGTACCGTTTGTAAAATACTTGAAAATATACTAAAAAGTCAGTCTATTGCATTAAATTGAAGAACTAATAAAGAGAAAGCTGAAGAAAATTTTCCAAATACCATTTAATTGCTGTAGTTGAAAAATTATGTCATTAGGTGCGGAAAATACGAATTATTTATGTTTATTTAAGAAACAATCAATGAATCTGCTACTCCAAGCAACTGAAATTCACTATATCAATTCAACCGTCTCTAGTGATAGAAAAGACTTGTCAAGTATGTATTTTCAACTTCTGATTTATTTCTTTTATATAGCTAGGATTGTCAGAATATTTTTTTCATTTTTAAACATACAAAAACTGAGATGCCTATCACTAGCGTCGTATATTTAAAAATGCGTTTGAATCTTGTGCGCTTACGCTCAGCCACGAATTCATCATAATCAATGTGGAGTGGATTCTTTGGTGGGCTAAAAGAAGCCAACTGAAAAATGAGAGCGAAAGTTGTTTTCAACTGAAGCAGTATGCTACACAAAATGTTTATACTTACATATTTGGTAGTATTTTTCAGGTCTCTTATTGTCAAGCGGTATGCATCTAAAATGCCTTGCATCTTCTGCAATTGGTCTGCAGAGATTTTTCCCAATTCGCCAGCTTTTAAGTTGTTTTTAATGAAGCTCAAGCTTGCGTTAATGATTACCAAATTACGCAAGTGATTGGCGGTGATCATAAGAATTTCATAAAAGCTGTTGTAAATAAAATATTGAAATGAGATATTTAATAAAAGTATACTAGTTATTCTTTTTACATATGGTTTTGCTTACTTTTCGTGAGAATTCTTGCTTACATGTGCTATAGACTTCTTTGTCCAATGATGCAAATGAAAGCTGTAATTAAAGATTCCACTTTTAACATACCCTTACAAACCCTTTATCCCCATTAATACGCACTCTAACAATCCTTTCATAATCTTCATTCTGTGAATTGGGTAGAGGATACCCAACTCCTGCAAGCGTCTATCCGTCATACATAAGAACTGCGCCAAAGACACGCGCTCCTTAGCGAAGTGTTCCAAGCATTTTTCCATATTGATTGCTGACAGTATTACATAGATCTCTTGAAAGTACTCAGGGCACTCGGACTTCAGGAATATACGTGGAATGTAATCGCGTAGCGTGTTGTAGGTGAGGAATGTGGTGGGCACCAGATAATCTTCCTTCTCTTTGGGCATCAGCCCAAGTATGTCGTAGAAACCATGAAACTGAGCCACCTGCTTCGGCGTGTAACCCTTGCGATTTGCTAAGGTGACATTGACACCTGCATCGACCAATATTTTAACGATATCGGGGCGATTATTTTCAACCGCATAAAAGATCGACGTGCAGCCTTGATTGTCCACAGCATCGAACGAGACATCGCGCAGCAAAAGTTGTACAACCGCTGTATGACCACGCTTGCAAGCGTTCATAAACGGCGTGCAGCCGTACTTGTCCGAAGCGTTGATCACTGCGCCATTCTTAAGCAAAAGCTGCACAATCTGCACCACGATGGAGGTATTTTCTTTACAATCGCAGGCAAGCATAAGAGGTGTGTAGGAATCTATTTGCTTGTTTGCATTGGCTTTGAGATCATTTAGTAAATAGCGCACAACATCGAGATGTCCACTTTGGCAGGCATGTAAGAGAAGAGTGAAACCACCTGGTTGGAGAAAAAAAACGACATTCAGTATTCAAGAAGCCAATTAACTTTCGATAAAATATTCACTTTTCAATGGAGCATCCACATTGAACTTCAGCATCTCGACTTGTTGCCGCACGCGTTCCACTGATCCCTCCACGACGGCATCATACAACTCTTGATCGACATCAACGACCCATCGAGTACGGTCCTTCTGTATTAACTGAAATGTTGAGAAGAAATGTGAACGTGCATACAACCTTAATATCGCTTTTTATAGAATTAATATGGTACGCCTGCCCTCCAGGAGCACGACTTCATGATCTGTACAGTAGGAGCTCGGTCTGGAATTTATCTTTACTCACGTCATCGCCAAAGTAGAAGCCATCATAATCGTCCTCGGAATCCGTTACTGGAGGTCCGTATTGCGACATCTTCGTTCCAATAGAGGCAGTACTAAAACAACTAAAATTTTTATTTTCTATACCGCACTTAAGCCAAAAACACTGCGCTTCTTATTTACAAAGCTCGCCCCATGAAAATTTTGTAAAATCGAAATGTGCAAAGCGATGATTTTGAATTATGGTTGCCACCTTTCGCGAGAGTTTTTTCATCCACTTGTGAGGTATTTTGAATTTTTGTATGATGCGGATTTTCAATGCGAGATTTTATTTCAATGAGGATTCTTTAATTTCGTGTGGGGTTTTGTAATTACTGACGGATCTGGCCTCCCACGATTTTGATGCCTCCCATTTTTATTCTATCAATGAAATAGTGATGATATTTATCCAAGTAGGTATTTTGAAATATCCAAGTAGGGATTTTGAATAATCGTTGTGGACCAAAACAAGTTCTTATTAGAATTGTTAGAATTGTTTGAAGTTGAACTGGCAACCTTGCTGTGATTGTCTGCATTCAAGCTCTGTTTAACCGTTGACGCTTAAATTATTTATTTTTACTATCTAGTCGAGTTACTAGTATATCCACAATATACTGAATTCAAAGGAATATGTCAGTTATTATATAATTTTTTAACGTCCAAAACGTAACGATTATATATTAGGCAAAATTAAAAAAAATATTAAATACATATATAATTAACGTATTCTCAATTACAATTTGTTTCAATTCATTTATTTTCTAAAGAAATGTACACTAAAGTCATACTAAATTAATTCTTGTAACAACTCCATATGGCGGGCGTTATATAGTGCGTCCAGTCCTTGTACATCTTGGGGCAATTAAAGCTTGCGTAATATTCCATGGTATATAATGACATCATCACTCCATTGCCAACAATTAAGCTGAACCACAACATTATGTTGCCCATTCTCTTAGGAAACTTTCGCGTCACAAATACCAGTATCACGCCCACCACACCGAAGAACACAAAAATTACGGGAAAGAAAATTTGCAAAGCGTGACTTAACAGGTATTCGTGTACTAGAGCAGACACCAGAAAGACCGTTAAGGAGGCGCCCACTTTGGAACCCTTGAAAACATGAGTATAGGCATCCCGGTAAATATATTCATACAGCCAATCGTGCACCACAACGTTCCAATTTCTGAAATAAGCTTCAAAAGAGGCAGCAGTCCACCAGTCCTTGTAGAACATGCGATCTCCGAAGCGCAGTAGCTCAGCGGTAAAGTTTTGCCATGAGTGTAGCACGAGATAAAAACCACAGAGAAAAGTGATAATGCTGGGCATCAGCATACCGAAGATCTTAACAATGACTGTGGACGCCATGAGTGGCTCGAGGCCGTAATCGAAAAAGTTGGGCTTAATGTGGCGCTCATGGATGTAGCAGTACAGGAAAGCCACGGCAACCACCTCTAGGAAGCGAGCAGCAGCGAAACGCCAATGAATTTGGTGGGTGCGGGGATACTGATCGCGATAGATTAGTGTGGGAGCAAAGAGGAAGTACAAGTAGCTACTGAATGGTGGTACTCGCGCGGGTGGTATCGGTGCAGAGACATCTTCATTTTTGGTTTTTCCGTCCAGAATGCGTGCTACATTGAAGCGTATAAAAGCGTGCATCTTCATGAGGAGGCGTGTGGATTCCAGCAGCAGTACAGATGCGGATATGAATGGTAGATTCAGCTTTAGACACAGAGCTGAGGCGCCATAACCGAAAAGTAGCTGAGAGCTAATATAGGCTATCAGGCAGCTGTTGTTCCAGAACTTTAGCAAATGCTCTGAAAAATCAAGAAGTTGAAAAATTTAGCATGATCACCTAATACTAATAAGAGTAGTGAAATTGTGATCAGGATTAAAGTTTGGTCACAATTACATACAATAATTCATAGCAATTATTAATCTGATCTAACCTCACTTTTTCGTGAACTACTGAAATTTATCAAAGAGAAATCTGATATTGATATTAGAAAAGTAAAAGAAAGAAAAATTATTGCAAAACTAATAAAAAGAAATCAACAGCAATTTAAATACTTTTTGGATCATATAATCGTAATTTTCAAGTGATTACTACAAAGTTTCAGTTGAAAGTAAAAGACTAGAAATAATTTTTAATGTCTAAAGAAATTCATTCGGAGTAAACTCACTTTGATTAAACAGCTTTAAGCGCACCAGCACCCAACCTTTGAAAGCAAAGTACAGCGTAAAAACTACCAAATGTTCGAAACACCACGCAAGAAAAACGTACTGAATCTTATCCAAACCAGATTTTATGGTATCCAGACCAAAATTGATTCTGCAAAACAAAACCATATGCGAGAATTAAAGCTTAAAATAAACAGCGCGCTAATTTCAAATCGAAATGCCATTCAAAATAAAGCTCACCTGCCCTCCACAAAGTAATCATGACAGATGCTGTTCATGAATAGGACAATTAAAATGATAAAGAAAATGTGATAAATGGTTTTCATATGGTCCACCTCCAGAAGGGCGGTAAGGTATGATTCGCGTGTAACGAACACCTTGTCGGGTAACGTGCGTCGACGTTGGCGCTCCCGCGTCTTGTCATCTGTGACACTACGCACTGTGGTATCTGGCGGTGCAGCGGCATCAGCAACATCCGCCGATAATGATGCACAATTTTTGAGGAATTCGGTGCTTGCGCGATTTTCCCAAGTATTTTCGCTGACAGCGTTGTGCTTCACATGTGCAAAATTTTTAAATTCATCTTGCTGTAATTTATGTTGTCGAATTTCTTGCAGGACTTCCTCAATCGAGGTGATAATACGTTGCTCTACATCCTTTAGTACAACTTTTCGGAAAGCCTCCAGCTTATTGCGCACGAGATTGAGTTCAATATTATTGTTTGTGCGATCTGTAGTTGTGGTATCTAAAAAAATAAGAGTTAATCTTCGTTAATACCTTCTTATATTCACTTTCAATTTTATTATTTCTGTGGAGAAGCTATATTGCACAATATTATATGTTAGTCGAAAAATATTGCGCAATACTATGATGAAAAAATACTTTTTTAAATTGTACTTATTTAAACTGTGAGGGAAAAATAACAGCGTAGTGAAAAACTGTAAAAACTTCTTTACTTACCAATTGAAGAGCGCTGATCAGTTAAGTTAACTGAATTAATCTGTGCTTCATCACAGTTTGAAGTTTGCACCATGTTATTAAACAAAATATTGCTGATATGACTTGAAGTAAACAATTAAACAAAATCAATTTAAAATTTATACATTATCGGGAATTCCTACTTACGGAATTCGATTGTTTTTTATTAATTTTTATAGAAATTTTGTACGTGTTCTCAAGCGCGCTGTAACTGAAATACTAGTTTGCAAGCCGCCTAGATGTGAATGCGTACAATTATTTAGCTTTGTCAGCAATTATTGCTGTTGTTGCCTTCGTAGATTAGTTAACAGCAATTTGTAAAACTACAATAGTATTAATCTTTGATCTGATAACGGTGAAAACATGCTGGCGCTCCAAATATGGAAAATGTTCTCTTTTTTCGCTTCTCTCATGTGTTTCCTTCTCAAAATTTTACCCAAATTTATTAATAACAATAATATGGATTTTTTTCTATTGTTAAATACTGTTATCTTTTGTTTAGGGAGAAGTCCTCTGTTAGAAGCTTCTCAGACGACTTGAGTCACAAGTATAGAATGTTCGTGCCAGTTGTACTTACTCGAGGCTTATCTAGCATTTCGCTCTTAGTACAGCTGCACTCGCTCTGGTCGCTATGAACTCGCAGTCATTCTCCGCGATGATAAACTACGTCTCGTGTTAGTTTTCATATTTGCTTTATTTCACTGAACTTTACTTTGTTGACGCCAAGTCGTCGACGGCTGCGTTGACGTCTAGCATTGTGATCAGATTAATAATTTGATTACGTTGGTTATTGTATTGATTACTGTTTTAAATAAACTTAAATGATTTAAAAAGTTAAAACGCACCTTCGTATTATTAAGGAGCACAATGCCATCTTTAATGATAGAATTCAAGAACTTGTTATGAAAATAACTAAATTTTAAATAATAAAAAAAATATTGAAATAAAGTTTTAATGTTTTTTCAAATCGCTATTATACGTATTAATTATATATTGTAGTTGCTTCTCAAAAAACTCTGATTTATCCAACGTTATCTTTTTCTTTATTTTTTATTTTGCTCGAATGAGTTTTTGATTTTCAAGACATACCTACCTTATATTGAAACTCAAAACAAAAATTTAATTAAATCCAATACACAATTTAAACAAATAAATATATTTATTACAGGCCCGTGTGATTAAAACGTGTTGGCCTGGCAATTCCCACTAGAAAATCCAAAAAACACAATACGGCGACTAACGACAGTCACTAACAAGAATTCCTATTGTTGTTGTGTCGCTGATCAACGAGAACAGTTTCTGTTCTTGTTTTCAGTGCATACTTTTAGGCAGTCTTTAAAATTCCATGTTTTTGGTCGTTTTTGCAAAAATTCCTTTTGCACAGGGGAGTTGCGCCACTTTTAATATATCGGCGGCAACAACTCTTCTTTTTTACAGCTGTTTACATTTCTGCTTGTATGAACAATCAAAAAACATTAGGTTTCGTGTTTTGAGTTAGCTTCTTAAGTTCAGTTGGCATATATTTAAACAGATGTATTCTTGTGCCGCACGATTTTTCGCTCCAACAAACTTCGTTCGAAAGACAGCTTAGTAGACGCTGAATCGCCCTCTGTGCGAGTTGAAGATGGGTCTGCCTTTCTACAAATTGAAGCGCTTGTGGCTACTCTATCTGTTCCTGCTGTTCTTCGCCTTCTTCATGTTTGCCATCAGCATAAATGTTTACCTGCAAAGTCTACAGACAACTGAACTGCAGCGCCAACACAGGTAAATGCAATTAGCACATGCATCTGATGGCGAACAGCGTGTTGCGAAGGCGCTCGGGTCGGAGTGCCACCAAAGTCTTGCATTACGCGCTCGGTGATGCTTCAGTAGTTTCCAGTGTTTCGTAATCATTTCTGTCTTTCTAGAGTCGGTGAGCAGCCGAGACGGCGGTCAGCTCTGCACACAACACCTAAAAACCTGGTCGTGGCGCACTACATTGGCCGCGGCGACATATTCAGCAATATTACGGAAGGTGGTGCAGCTGACAAGGCGGCTAATAAAGTGATTCGTTAATTTCAAGCTTCCCTTGCAGAGGAGTACAACATCAGTCAATTCAAACCCATCGAAGGCGAAGGAGCCGAAGGACGTCCGGTCTTAATACCACCACGCGACAGTTTCCGCATGCAGCGCTACTTTAAGTTGAACAGTTTTAATGTTCTGGCCTCGGACCGCATACCCTTGAATCGGACACTCAAGGATTATAGAATCAAGGAGTAAGTAAGGAGTAGAAGAACGAGCAGAAACTAAAATTAGTCGGTTTTTACCTTCCGTTCCGAAGATGCCGTTCTAAAATTTACCCCAACGATTTACCCACTGCCTCCGTAATCATCGTGTTTCACAACGAAGCGTGGTCTGTACTACTGCGCACCATAACAAGTGTCATCAATCGCACTCCCAGTGCGTTGCTCAAGGAAATAATTTTAATCGATGATGCCAGCACCAGAAGTAAGCTTGAAGCTGCAAGTAGAAAACGTTAATTCAGTTTATTTTTACTTCGTCCAGGCTATCTTAGGAAACCCTTAGAAGACTATCTTCAGACGTTCAGCATAAAACCTCTTCTACTGCGTGCGCCGAAGCGTGGCGGTCTTGTGCCGGCTCGTCTTTTGGGTGCGTCCCATGCGCGCGGCGATGTGCTCGTGTTTCTCGACGCTCACTGTGAGTGTTCGGTGGGGTGGTTGGAGCCGCTGCTAGCACGCATTAAGGAGCAACGCAATAGTGTTGTCTGCCCTGTCATCGATATTATATCCGATGACAATTTTAGCTATACAAAAACCTTCGAGAATCACTGGGGTGCCTTCAACTGGCAGCTTAGTTTTCGTTGGTTTGCTACACCACGCAGCCGGGAGCAGGAACAGCAGAAAGGAGATCCCACCTCTCCGGTGGCTTCACCCGCCATGGCTGGTGGCCTGTTTGCTATTGATAGAGCTTATTTTTATGAAATCGGAGCCTACGATAAGGAAATGAAGGTGTGTTTTCAATTAAGAGCAGATATCTATAAAAATAATGCACATACTATAATGCACACTGTTTATATTTCGATTAAAATGTAACCACAGTCCATATTTTAGATATAACTTTTTCTGTAAAGTTCATCATATTCTTATTTTATTCTATTAGATTTGGGGCGGCGAGAACGTGGAAATGTCATTCCGTCTTTGGCAGTGTGGTGGCCGCGTTGAAATCAGCCCCTGCTCTCATGTTGGACATGTCTTCCGTAGCAGTACTCCCTACACCTTCCCCGGTGGCATGAGTGAAGTCTTGGGTTCCAATTTGGTCCGAGCCGCCATGGTATGGATGGATGACTGGCAATACTTTGTGCTGCTCTACACTTCTGGGATGTCGTTGGCGACACGGCAAAACGTAAATGTTTCAGAACGTTTACAATTGCGAAAACGCCTGCAGTGTAAGCCATTTTCGTGGTATTTGGAAAACATCTGGCCAGAGCACTTCTTCCCTGCACCTGATCGTTTCTTGGGCAAAATAATTTGGTTGGATGGCGTGTCGGATTGTTCGCAGACTTACAGCGATCACATGCGCAATATACCAGGCCGTCTGATATCACGTGAATGGCCAGAAATATTCAAAGAGATCGAACGTAACTCGGAGAAATTTGCGACACTGTTAGATTCGGACCGCGATAACTGTTTACGTCCCTCCAAAACGGATGCGGCACGCACTGCTCTGCAACCTGTCACGGTGGGGGATTGCAATGCGCATGCGAACACAATGGACGTATATGTCATCACACCGCAGGGACATATCAAGACGAACGACAACATTTGCCTGACCTACAGCGAGCCGCGGCGTGCTAATGTAAAGCTGATTAAAGGACGCAACACGACGAAATCTAATGTGCAGCTGACGCAATGCTCTCTTGATAAACGTCAGCTTTGGAATTACGATATGAGTGTAAGTCTATGCAGCAGGATATGATATCAGTCGGTCTAATATACTTGCTTCCTTCGTAGACGCAGCAAATACAACATCATGAAGCTAAGCTTTGTCTAACCCTTCGATCAGACACTTCTTCGAACTCGGGGAAGAGCACAAAACTTGTTTTTGCCATGGAATGTGATTTCCAAGACATCACTCAGAAATGGGGTCTTATACCGCTGCCATGGAGATTGTGAAGATTATATTTCTAAATCTTTCTTGATGATAGTGTTCCCGAAGAATGTGATATTTTCCGAGTACTCAATCTTCCCATGTGTCCTTACGTGTAATCAGAGCGTATAGCAAGTAAGAGTAGAACATGAATTGGATTGAATATGATTTTAATATAGTTTAGATATCCATATTTATTACTTTACATATGAAACACGTTCTTATAATATTTTAAACAGGCAGTCACAAAATTAGGTGACGGATCGTAGCCATTTAGTTCCACTTTAATTAGTGTTTTAGAGTTATATAGTCGTTGTTCTAAAATTTAATGGATTTAACTGAAATTAAGGCTTGGCTATTTAAACCGTTAGCGGTTCGGATCCGACTGTGAAACGATTTTAATCGCGCAGTGAACTGTTGGAGACTCTTTAAAAGTCTCAACAGAAAATTAAAAAATCCTATGTGAAATAAATAAATTCAGACTAAAAATCCCTGGGATGTTGGCAACTCTGCACGAATGGTGACTCTTCTCCAACTCACGTTTTCAGACAGCTGTTTTTATTTTCAAACCATCCAGGATTAAACAAAAATAAGTATTGGAAGAAGCTTTCAATTTAAAATAAATTTATTTGAATATAAAATTCAACATGCTTCGCAATTTATTGGTAAGTACAAAATGTATATCACAAAGAAAAACAAATTAAAAAAAAAGTGATGGTAATGAAATTCATCTTGCTACGCAGTTGCATGCTTTGGTTGCGTAATTTTAATAAAAATATTTTTCAAAACATTCACACAGTTCAGCACCTTGCGAACCAGTAACAGGGTTTTATTGGCACGCTGTTCCCAGGCTGCCAATAGTTCTGGCGGCAAAGGACAGCCGGCACAAAACCACGCGGATGTTCCCATCATTGATTACGAGGATCCTGCTCATCTTCCGATGCCCGAATATCCACAACGTCCAAATGAGTCTCTGGAAAGTCGCAAGCAAAGGTTGGAAGATATTGTTTCAAGACCTTATTTTCTTATCATGTTTTCATTTCTCTCAGATTAATTTACCAGTCCCGTAAACGTGGAATGTTGGAGAATGATTTGTTGTTAAGTACATTTGTGGATAAATATTTGAAAGATATGAGCCCAGAGTTAATTGCAGAATACGATGAACTCATTAACGGAATCAGTAATGACTGGGACATCTATTACTGGGCAACAAATACGAAGCCCACCCCTCCGCAACATGACAACGAAGTGATGCGTATGTTGAAGAAACATGTTGCTAACATACAGCGCGAGAAACGCTTGCGGCAACCAAATTTGCATTAAAAATTTGAAGTTATCAGAGATACGGTACTTAATTGTCGAGATGTTTTTATTAAGACTTAGCTTACAATTGAATATGTTATATGAAAACGTTATATATAAATGTATGTATTACTAGGTATTATTTTAAATTACATAGTTGGATTTTATTGAAAACACTTCTCTCAATATTTCTCTCCACATTAGTATTACGATTATAAATAGTCAATAATCACATCGCCGTAAATTTGTTAAAACGAATTTCGTAAAACGAAATACCGTCTTAAAAACGTGGTATTTATAAATTTATTTTTATTTAAATAATTTTTTTCTTAAAATTGAATTTAAGTCGCATAATCCTTAACAACGTTCGAACACTTTGTACAACGCTGGTAAATTTGTTAGCTCGTATATTTGCTTCTTCAACCTGGTCGGCGGCAACAGATACCGTTTAAAAGCTGGATACAGTACGTGCTCGACTAACCATTTGTGTTGTTTAGGCTGCTTCTGAACGGCAACTTCTGAAGTGCGTGCGTAAAAGGCAGCTGTTTCACGACAAAATGTCAGGAAGCATTCCTCCTCAGTGTCCCATTCTACCTCGGTGGCCAATCGCAACAGATAAAGTGGCAAGAATGTAATACAAGGTCGATGCTGTTGCAGCAAAATAGGTAGTGATTCAAGAAAGCCGTCTGCCGTGATGCGTAAGCTGAAGTACTCCTGCATTATAGGAGACTTCTCGACAAGTATTTCTACAGCACTCTCAGCTAATTCGTGTTTGTCACCATCCTCAGGAGTCCAGCCGCTCTCTGAACTGTTAAGAGCCAGCAGAAGTAGCTCTTTAATCGATAAACTTGGTTTGAAACTGAACTCAGAGAAGTTTTGGAATTCATAAATCAGGCGCTGGTAGAAAAGATCTTCACTGCAATTTCAAAAATTAATAAAAAAAGCTGAACACAGTGCAAAGCAGAAACGTGTACCTGTACTTCAAAGTATTGCACAGATATAGCTTCGTTTCATATTGAAATAAGGCAAACGTACGATCAACCACGCCCACAAATACCAGCTCTTTGACCGTTTTACGCAACTCAACACTACAGTCTTTTTCCACACGTTTCTGCATATTCAAGACGCTCGTCAGACGAACTTCTCGCGATTTCCTTGCTGCTACCAAACGGAAGCTTTCATCGCCACCACCTTCTGTGGTGGGTGATGCATTGATTTTCTTTTTCACACTGTTCTCTGCTATTAAAAACTTATCCAGTTTTTGTTCCTTCGCGTCAGTGCGTACCATATCTTTAGCGTAAATACGTTCTACTTGCGTTGAGTTATTCTTTGATTCCTGATTTTCACCTTGTTTTGCTCCGGGCATTTTCAGTTGTTTGTAGAAAGTACGTGCGCTGTTGCTGCCCAGTAACTTCCGCTCAATGCAGCACTTGATCTTTTCAATTATTTCCTCTTCATACAGAAAGTGAACCTCATGCTTAGTGGGATGCACGTTGACATCGATCTGCGAGGGTTCCAGTAAGAGGCTCATGTACACGAAGGGATGCATGCCTTTGGGCAGATAAGCGCTGTAGGCTTCATCCAAAGCAACCTTGAGTGCTGGAGGAAACTTGTTTTTAGAAGTTTTGGAGCGTTGAGGAACTCTACCAACCTGCTGACTCCACCAGACGATGATTGATGAACAAGAGAACGTTACTTTTCTTAGCCGCGTAGTTGACTTTGGTCATCCAGCCGCGCATTTGAAATTTATGCACTTCATCCTTCAGCTCCATCTCCACCAGCTCTTTGCCAATATTCGAGCCGTAAATACTGGTGATGTTTTGCTCTGACGTACCGCCTACAGGGGTCTTCAAGCTTGGGTTCTCTCCGTAGCGTTTTAAAGAGAAGCCAACGCTGGCATTGTGTACCGCATACTTGGCCACCACATCTGAAATCTTCTGAAACTCTTCCGTCGGTGACTTTAAGGCTTGTTTCCGCTGTGGCATATTGTAGAAAAGATCCTCGATGATAATCAGAGTGCCTTGGTTGCCGGCACATGGTTTCGGCGACGCTTTCAGTTTACCCGCTTCATACGCAGCCCTTGAAAGAAAAGCGTGTTAAGTTTTGTATTCCAAACCAAATCAAAAACATTCACTTGTAGCCACACTTCTCGGCTGCAGTCTTTGTCTGTATTGTGAGGTGCGCCACATGACTGATGCTTGCCAAAGCCTCTCCGCGAAAGCCGAACGTTGCTATACTACTCAGATCTTCGAAGTTTGTGAGTTTCGACGTAGTAAAGCGTTCACAAACAATTGCAAGGTCCTCGCGCCTGATGCCGGTGCCGTTGTCCTGGATCTGCAGCAGTTTAAGGCCGCCAGACTTGATGGTGATCTGTATGAAGCTTGCCTTGGCATCTAAGCTGTTGTGATTAAAATCATGAGTGATGTGATCATGATCCTGAATTCTTCAGGAGTATTTAGAATTCGTGCCTGTTTTCGATTAATTCCTTCAGTGCATTTGCCGGCCTCTGGATGATTTCACCTGCTGCAATGCGGTTAACAACCTCTTCCTCGAGTTTCTTTATTACACCAGGTTCCATTAACTGTTTGAGAGTTAATTGTTTAAGAAAATATTTACAACGAATTATTAGTGACTTCTTAATTTAAAATTATTGGTCTGGAGACGATTTACTTTGCGGTTCCAAAAAGGTGCCAAGGAATACTAAAGTCCATCGAGTTGGCCACACTGAAAATATGCCAGCTCCAGGGCTGCCGTCTTCTAATTCCTTAGTAGAAATTGAAACTGTAGGAAAGAAAGAAAATATTAAATCTAATTAGCTCTATTTACTATTAAAAATACAGCTAAACCTAATTAATTCCATGAAAGTTGGGTACAAAATTCTTCTTGAAGTGACGTTCACAAAACATTCAATTAAAATAATTTTTTGAATTTAATCGTTTAAGATAAGTAATATTAAAAACAAATAAATTCGTAGATAAGTTCTTTTGATCTTAAAATTAATGAATTCAATAATTTACTGTATTCTACTTTCACAGTTTTGCGTAAACATAAAGAAGTTTTTCTTTATTTTGAGTTATTTGTAAATGTAAAAAGTCTCCAGAAGATTACCAAAACAAACGTATGCAATCCACAATTGAGAATGACTGCTCAAAGAGGAATGGCAAAACTCACATAGTTTTTCGAGTCAAAAGACGGCAACACGGCGGCGAGAGCGCTTCAGTCGGTTTGTGACTTTGCTGAGTGTCGGAAGTGTTTGGTGCTGAGGCCTGCGTGTGTTGTCTTTGTTTCCTTTATTAGTGTTGTGAAAAATAAATCTACAAAATGTTTTAAAATGAATTCAAAATAATTCATAATTAAAGAAATATTTAAAAAGTGCAGAAGAAAGCTTAAAAACTCCATTGATGGTATAAAGTTAATGCAATCCAAAAAATAAGTTCTCTCAAATACATAAAGAATATTTCCGTCTCTTCTACTTACTCTTCAGGCAGGAATAATTCAGGAAGAGCAACCAAAATGAACACCAGTTTTTCTATACATCCTGAATAAAAAAATTAAAAAATATGTAAAGTGTATCCGAAAATATAAAATCTATAAATTCAGTTTAAAAATAAAAATTATGTAAACAAATAAAATATTTGAAATTTAGAAAAAATATACATAACAAAGAGCAGAGAAAAAAAATTACGAAGCAAAGTAGTTTATCCTTCTCTCTCTCCCTCTCTCTCTCCGTGATTGGCGCTGACTCTCTTGCTGCCTTCATCACCGGCAACATGACGCTGCCGCTTCTGTCAGCAGAAATGTCTGCTTCGCTGTTGTTGCCGTCATCGTCGCATTCGTCGCATTCGTCACTGTCGTCGTCGCGACTCAAACCAAAATCAATCAAGTGTCAAAAATCGATCTTTTATATGAACAAAAATGTGCAATTTTTATTTCTGTTAATTTTGTTTACAAATTCTGTGTACTGCATGCGCAACGTCGCTGCTTCTGCGCACGGCTACAGCGCTGCGAATCGTCGCGTCGATTATACGAAGGATGTTGCAGAAATAATCGCAGTCAGGAAATCGAGCGGCTCAAATTCTAATTTGGATTCATCTGCAGCTCGCTATCAAAGTGATGCACCTGCTGCGTCCGATGTTGATGTTGAACCAAATGGCCAACACAAGAGGGTTTCGTCATCTTTTACGGAGAAAAGTGAGTTCGAAAGACTTTTAAAATGATTGATGACTTGACTTCTTGTTTTTAGAAATTCGAAAAACTGAAAAATTTAATTGTTTTTTTTATACAATTTGTTTTATTTTCATATGTAGCTGTTAATTAACAAATTGAATAATTCGGCGTAGTCGAATCAATACTTAATAATCAACAATTAACAGGAAATAATTAGTAATAAATAACAGCTTTTTAATGGAATAATTAGTAATAAATAATAGTTAATAATAATCACAGCTGTGTAGAATATTTATATTTTCAAAGCGCAATCGTTCTGACGTCTGACGTAAATTTAATATTAGAAATAAAATTATTCGTTTAACTTAAAATTTATAAAATCCTCTAAAATTAGATTTGAAAATATTCGAACACTCGTGTGGCGCCACGATAGTTTTAATTAGCACAGCAGTCAGTCACCCAGCATGAGGTAGAATATCATTAAATTACAGAAAGGCAAAAAATCCTCTCCTCTTTTTCTAAGTTTGCGTGTTTGCGAGAAATAGCATTAATTAGCAATTAAATGAATTCCAGTGTTTTTTCCCCATCTTTTTTTAAATTGGTGTTTATGAACTCTTTAAATTAGTACACGTGCCACTAACAACAACAACAACAAATAATGATCACAAGATTCTCTCAGTTGTTGTAGTGATTATTTTTTAATTTCTCTTAACAATTGAAATACAGAAAGCAAACTTCAACACAATTCTAGTAGATACTTTCAAAATATGCTTTAAAATAATAAAAACTTATAATATAAGTTATTTAAAAATCCACAGCAAAACCAGCGGCGATTTCTGGAAATGTTTGTAATGTCGATTGTCAAACTTGTGACAAAAGTCATTACAAAAGTTCTACAATAATAAAATAATCAAAAGTTTCCTCAAAGTTTTCAACAATTTAACAAATTCTGGGATATTTTTCAAGTTCGCTGAGTTATTTTTAAAGAAATGCCATTCGATTTTGGAAGGGCAATAACTTTTCCTTAAATAAACAAATATCACGACTGTCATCAACATGTCACTGTGAATACTATCGCATCTGACTAATATCATCAGACATTATGGCTCTGGAGTGACAAATAAAGTGCAGATACTTTTCCCTTCATTCAGATTAATATTAAAATATGTGCATATTTTAGTATTTCTAATTAATACGAATTAACAATTCGTCGCCACAATTCTCGGTAAAGCTTGTGGATTCAAAGATTTTTTAATATTTTTTCAGTTTATTGGTTTATTTCTACAGAAATATCATAAATTAAACAGATGTCACCACTATCATTCTTTAATTACTGAATGAAACTGCCAAAGTCAGGCAAATATTATCAGAACTGATTATATTTACGTGATAAATATGACTTTTTAGTAACAAAAACAAGCAAATACTCTTTCCTCGATTCAGCTTAATTCTGGAAATATTTCTTTTAAAATATAATTAACTAATTAACAATTCGGGACAAAACCAGCCAAAATTCTCCGTAAAGTTTGTGAATTTGTCAAACTTTCGGTTTTTAAGAGTTAAACGAATTCTTGGATATTTTTTTCAGTTTGTCGAATTATTATATTTCTAAAGAAATGTCATTAATTTTCAATATTCAATAGCTTGCCTTTAAATAACCAAATGTCACAACTGTCATTTGTTAATTGTTTGAGGAAATGTCATCTGTCAAACTTACACAGTTTAGGATTTTCTGTAGTTTTGTTCAATTTGTAATCGTATGTTCGTTGTTAATCTCTTTACGTGCTTTTATTTTAAACTGCTGTACTTGTAATTTATTCAAATTTCGAAATTCATTTGTTGATTTAATAGAAATTCTAAACGCGTGCTCATTTCCCAATGAAGAACAATGACAGCAGCACCCATCCATATTACGAAATAAGAAACACAAGTCGTAATTCTCGTACCAATAAATAGTTAGCAAGAACGTG
Organism: Sicus ferrugineus; assembly: GCA_922984085.1. Lineage (NCBI taxonomy): Eukaryota > Metazoa > Arthropoda > Insecta > Diptera > Conopidae > Sicus > Sicus ferrugineus. The sequence goes on from OV277354.1 coordinate 9,192,698, forward strand.
TACGAGCTTGGAATTAAACAAGTTTTGCTTGTATCCGTAATTCTAGAATTTTTATGGCGGAAATATTAAAATATGTATTGTAGAAATAACTCGTAACTTGTTTATTGTAATGCAAGTTGTGTCACCTTTAAAGTTGTTGTTAATTAACTGACTCAATTGTTGGTGCTTTCTTGTAATTATATTCTAACCTTCTATTAAAAAAATTTAATAGCATTTGTTTTTGACGATCGGTTTAAAAAATCGGAAAAATGAATGGAAAAACGTATAAAGGATCGTTTAAATTTTATAGACTGTATCAAGACCTGCAATCTCAGCCAATGAACGCTTTAGGAACGTCTGGGTTTTACCGCAGTTACCCAGCAGGAAAGACCCTTGAGATGTCATCAATGATTCGTCTTCGAAACTGGTCAGTTTCCTTGATGGCATCGTGCAGCGGTGACTGTCTCCTGACATGTCATCTATAGTGAGAAAATACACTGAAATTAGAATAGCCGATCCTGGCGAAGTAAAACCCGCGTCCAGATGGTTGGTTTGCATTACATGTGTCGCAATTTCCAATCGGGCAGCAGCAGCAGCAACTCATTACCAAGTATTGAACTTGGTCTTTGCTAAAAAAAGAAACAACAACAACAACAACATCGATTGCAACACAGAAGCCATACGTAGGGAGTCATTCAACCTTTCGCAATCCTCTACAGCCTGGCGTGGTGCCAGTTGTTTGTCCTTGAGCTGGGTTAACGTAGGATTGCGCGTTGTAGAGCTAAGATGCGAATTGCTAAGATTGCCTGCCTGCCCCTGCCTGCCAGCCTACCTTGATGGTTTGGCGGTTTATTTGTAGCTATTTCGAGTTGTTTTTATTGAAATTTCCAGTCCATTTTCCAGCTTGTACTGCCAAACAAACCTGCCTGTGTTTCAAAAGACGTCTAAACTGGTTAACAAGAGAAAGAAAATTGAAGAGATCGCTTCAGACAACAATAAATCAATCAAACAAGTCAAGTTTTTAGTGTTGTTTCGAGTAAGATTTCGACAGCCTCCGCCTCCTCGTGTTGTTGCTGAAGCTTCCCATATAGAGGTCCTTGTTGTTGGGGCGTTTTGCGCATGCGCGCGTTTTTGTCTTTCCCGTTTATGCATTTTTGTATCTTGGTAATTTCGCTGAACAAGTTTTTTAAGCTGAAGTTATCGCTTAAACTTGAACTTGATACTGAAAAAGGAAAACCACAAAAGAAGCAACAATAATTTAATACTTGATAGGATTGTTTATAAGATTCTTGGGTTCGAGTCTGACGAACTCTTAAAGAATTACTTAAGTGGAAATAAAGAAAAAATAGCCAAGTTAGTTAATCATTAAAACTCAAGTTCCCTCATCGGTAGTTCTAATTTTCTTTCGAATTTTTTTTTCGGGAATGACGAAATTGCGACTTTTGCCTTCCTCTCGGTTATTCGAGAACTTAAAATGTCTAATTTTTGTAAATGCAGAAACACTTGCAACGAAGTTATCATGAAGTCCTCAATTCATGTTATGATATTTTAAATCATAAACTGAATTAAATAAATCGAAACTACAATAAATTAAATCCAAATATTTGCTCCCAAAATTTAGTTAAATTTAATTTAGTAGGTTTCGCGAAACACAAAACCTACTTATTAAAAAAAAGGATAAAAATTCCCTCTCCCCTCTCTATGCCCTAAACTAGCAACAACAACAACTACAAGGACAACAGTTGCCTACCAACTACTTTTATTTTAGTCTCTCTCCGCTCATATGTATAACCTAAATAGATTCCTTTCATTAGTGCTCAGCATGTCCTTGCCCGGCATATCCTTCCCTACCCAGTTGCTGACTGCAACGCGAGAGCAAACAGACCCTTTGTACCTCGCATCCCAGGAGGCTGCATTACACACTCGCACATCCTTGTGCTCATCCTGCATTTTCCTCATTCATTTTTTAGCTATTCTGAACTTTGCCTCATTGTCACTCTCGCACTTCCAGCATTCCCTGCTACGTTGTTGGCAACACTAAAAAGTGTTTTCATGTCTCACAAATGAGTGGAGGAAGGCTTTGCTTTGTGTTTTATTATTTTTTTATTTCTTTATTTTTTATAACAATTTTTTTCTCTGTTTATTTCTCGAATTTTTTATTTTGCTCTCTGGTTGATATTGCGGCAGTTGCTGTTGCTCTCTTGTTCTTGTTGTTCTTGTTGTTGTTGTTGTTGTTGTTGTTGTTGTTGATATTGTTGGCAGATAGCTAGCTGCAACAAATTTCAAATTACACCCGTCTTCTTTTTGCCCGACTGTAACTCGTGTTTAATTTAGGTTCCAGCAGAAAAGTGAGGTTAGAGTAGAACAATTATTTAATGTTTTATTGTAAAATAAGAAAATCATACTTGGTTACATAACGAAGCACATACATTAGTGTTTACTTAGTAATTACAAAATGAATATTTTTCTCAAGTTTTTATATTAACAGAGAACATAACATTTCTAATTCTTAGAATTACTCAAAGAATATTAATTATTTCTTTATTTTACGTAAAAAAAAATAACGATTATTTTTGCTCCTATTTTTTCAGTGGAAGTAAAAATTATTTCTCGGGCGGTTCTTTTGTGTTTATATTTTATATTGTTATACATTCATTTATATATGATTGGTAAAAAACTTAAAAAGTTTGAGAAAGCTTGGAAAATTAAACATTAAAAGTCGTTTAATTTACTTTGCTCTCTATGCACTTTTTTATTTTGAAACGAGCCATCTTCGTTATTAAGATTCATCAGTCTTCATTATGCGAATCCATCCCGTCCTCTCCTCTCTACTCCGGATATTTTAATCTGCGTGACTGTAAATTAAAAATTCCTCAAGTAAACTAAATGAGCTGCTGACGACTTTTATTGCAGTTAAGCTGAATGGCACGAACAAAGCATTTAATTCAATGTTGCAATGGGTAAAATTACGGATGGACAGTAGGGTACGAAGCTGGGGGGGGGGGAAGTTTAAAGGCACTCAAACCCCAGAATTGAAATTAAGTCGCTTTTTACTCTATAAAATAAATCTGAAGTAAACCATTTCGTCTCGCTCTCTTTTCCCTCTATTTGCGCTCAGAGGTTACGTCAGAGACACCGTACGCTGATCTCTTTTATGGCCTCAATTTCCTTACTGCATCACAGGGAATCGCTAAAAATCTGAATGCCTTGCCATGTAAATATTTGAGTATTAAAATGTAATTTTTATCCGTCAGAAAAGTCAATTCGCTTGAGTTAAATTGAAATTGCTGCGTAGGTCGCGGTGGCAATAACTTTGCAATCAACATTCACATCAGCAACACAGCATTCGGCAACAACAGACAGTCACGAAGAACAAGATGAATAATAAAAGCAACAGCAACATCCAGTGATCTTCAATTGCAACAACATTTGTTAACATTTGTTTAACACATTTTCTTCACGTTGCTTCAGCACCAACAACATATTTACGATTCTTGGTTTCTTTCCTCTTCTTTTGTTTTGTTCCTCTTAAACTGCAAGGATAAAAATTACTCTGAGCGAGATCAAGTAATAAATCAATTAATCAGCGACTTGAATTTCTTTAAATCGCATTGCAACGCTGCCTGAGAGACAACGGCAGCAGCAGCAGCAGCAGCAGCAACAGCAACAGCAAGAGCAATTTGATGGTGCAAGAAGGATGCAATTATAATTTGTCTGTCGACGCCCACTTGTTGGCTATAAAATGCAACAGAAGCAGCAGCAGCATGAGTAAGTAACCAGTTACCACTTGAGTAGAGCTTCATCACCCCATTTTCCACGATGTGATGGCTCAGCTGATTGTTTATTTTTTATTTTGCACTTCACATTAATTACAATCTGCACGAGCTTCCATTAAATGTAGGCAGTTTTCAATTATTTTGACTTACGTGGACTTGACTTGTCTTGGAATTTGACTTGGACTTAACTTGGCCTTGGACTTGACTTGGACTTAGACTTTCACTTGGACTTGACTGATATTGGACTTTGAAATGGACTTGGACCTGGATTTGACTTGGATTTGGACTTGACTTGGACTTGTCTTGGATTGGACTTGAACTTGATTTGGATTTGACCTGGACTTGACTTGGACTTGACTTGGACTTAGACTTTCACTTGGACTTGACTTGATATTGGACTTTGAACTGGACTTGGACTTGGATTTGGAACTGACTTGGACTTGTCTTGGACTGGACTTGAACTTGATTTGGATTTGACCTGGACTTGACTTGGACTTGACTTGGATTTGACCTGGAGTTGAATTGGATTTGAGTTGGACTTGACTTGAGTTGGTCTTGGAGAGGACGTGAACTTGATTTGTATTTGACCCGGACTTGATTTGGATTTGCCCTGGACTTGACTTCGATTTGACTTAGAAGAAACTTGACCTGATTAAATTTATTGAATTTCATTTTGTTTTATTTTATTTCATTTTGCTGTAAGGTTTTTAATTCCTTATTAAATTTTCCATAGGGCTCGATTTCAGCTCCTGTTGGCAAAATTTTCTATAAGTTTCCGGTTTAAAAGAATAGAATTCAGCGCATCACAGAAATTCTCACTCTCATTTGCGTACGAATAGTTAGCATATGTGAATATCATCGGTCTGTCCGTCAGTCTGCTTTCCATCTGTTTTTCTATCTGTTTTGGTTTTCCGTCATTCCAACCGTACGTCTGTCTTCACTGCCTGTTTGCCTGCCTGGCTTGTAAGTATTTATTTTATGTTTGGCTGCCTGGGTTTTCATTGTTCGGCAAGTAAAATCAGCGCATGACAAACATGAACTTTTGCTGGGTTTCCCTTCCTGGGTTCCCTCTACGAATGCAAATTCTTGACAGTGAAACTTCGTAGCGTGGAGTGTTGACAGCCAGCCGACTTAATTACGAGATACGGTGAGAAACACTTTTGCTTTCTGCATTTCTCTTGCGTATTCATAGTTTTTACTACGCAAGCACCGACTATTGTCATCATGTTCATGCCAAATTTTATGCTCTAAAAAATGCTTTCTTCAAATTTATGCCACATGCAGTAATATTAAAATTTCAGAGGCGCGACTTTTTCGCAACGCACGTCCACCTGATTTCCTTCCTTCCCCCCCCCCCCCCCACACTATTTCGTTTATCTTTTCTAATATTTGTTGTAGTAATGCGTTCACATATACGAGCGTGAAATTGTTGCCTGCAAGCGCTCCACACAGTGCAGCGTAGTGCAGCGCAGCGTGTCAAATGCGCAAAAGCTTGTTCGTGCTGATGCTAACTGACTTTTTGCCACCACCCACTTCCGTTTTATTCTTGGGCTTTCAGCTGTCACGGTAGCGCGATTTAGAGTTACAGAAGGAATGTTGTTGGTGCCTATGAATTTCTGTTGCTCCTTGAATTGCACACGCTGCTGCTGCTGCTGCTGTTGCACTGGAGCGAATAACAGAGTCACGTTTTTTTTTGCCTGGATTGCAGTGCTCTGATCGTTGTTGTTGCTGTTGTTCTTTTCAATATACAGCAGCTTAGTTGCTATTTGGCATTTTCAACTTTTTGGTAGTAACTACATCTTTAATTTCTTAAAATTTCTTTCCTTAAAATTGATTATAATTGTATAAAAGAATTAATAATAGCGAAGAATTTAAATGGAATTAAATGAATTGAAATGAAATGCAATGAAATGAAATTACGTCAAATGCAATGCAATGTAATGTAATAGAATGGAAGGGAATGAAATGGGATGTAATGGGATGTAATGGAGTGGAGAAAGTCTACTTCTCGTCTCGAATTTGAGGCGATAATCGAGATCGGAACGGCTTTTGGCGACAATTGAGACTGAGATAGCTTGTTGATACGAGAAAAGAACCGAAATCAAAAGACACCCAAACCTGGAAATCTTGTCCGTGCGCCCCCACTACAATGAAGCTTCTAAGCATCCAAAAAGTCGGTATTTTAACATCGAAAATGTAGAGATATTGAGCCAACAATAGTAAAAAAAGAGGAGTACAGGGAGCAGTATCGCACCATTTTTACTACAACTACTTTCAGACTTTTGCCTGTCCAAAGACAGTCTTTCTTTTAGTTTATACTTGAAACCTTTCAGTTTAGAGCTCAAAATAAGAATATGAAATGAAGGAAAGAGGAAACGTAGTATGGAGTGGATAGAACACCAATTTTTGTTGAGGAAGGTTGAGAACAACCACTTCAAATGCGGTTTTATTGAACGAATCCTTGAAGAACATAAAGGAATATGACTATAAAGTGAAAAAAAAAACACTAAAGAAGGATGCTGTTTGCGTTGTAAGCGGGAGAATAAAAACGAGAACAAAAAGAGGAAAAAAACTGAGAAGAACACGTTTAAAACTAGTTCAAGTAACTATTAAGTTGTGAAGGGAGAAACACTGAAGAATACTGAAGATGGGAAGAAACACTGAAGATGCGACGCCATCATTATGGATTCGGTAAAGAATTTTTATGGTGCTTTAAAGAGCTGATGTTTACAGCACTTCGGGGAACTCTTGCGAAGTGCGTTTGTTGTAATAAAATAGTGTTGATGAAGCATGAAAGCCAGTTGTAGCTGCTATAGATGATTAGTTTGATTTTAAAGTCTCCTTGTTATTCAAGTTATACCAGAGAAGTAGATATTCCATTTTTAACATAGTTATTTCAACTAAGAGACGATGAATAATCCTGTTGCATTCCTAGATGATTTTACAATTCAGCAGTCGAGTTTTTTGTTGAGTAATTAGAGAGAAGAATAATTTAAAGTAGCAGAAAATAGTAGTTAAGCGCTAATAAAAATGTTGGCAAGTAAGAATTGAAATACGCTGCTAAAAATGTGTTCTTTACATAATGAAATTTGCTGTCAAGTGATTTCCTGCGATTACGTGTCATTAATTGCTCTTAGTTATGATTAAGATTCCCATTGTTAATAGGTCTTCAAAACCATGAAAGTTGTTCAGGCGCACCTCAACTTCAAATCACCGGGCTTTAGAACGGATTCAATCAAACGAACGAATCATTATCAAATATAGGAAAAATATTTAATAAACACTTAGTAAATTTGTTACGTTAACGAATCCCAGAATACCGAAACTTTTTTCCTGCATTAAAAAAACTGAGAATTTTAGAGTTCGCGGGATTCGGGATCCCTAGTTAAGTAACTTCGAACGCATGCATGTATGCAGCGATGTTTCTTTCTATTCGTCGGCTTACAATGATGTCTGTGTTTGAGTGAGGTTATGAATGCGGCTTCAAAGTGGCTGCCAACTACCGTCATGTTGGTCCCACTGCGATGTGCTTTTTCTTTACAGCTACCAACAACGGTTACATTTACGGTAGCTTTTTCGTTACTGTGGTGGCAGCCACTTGAGAAAAGTACTGGCGAGACTACTTTGAAAGCAATAGCAAGAGAAGATTGAAGTAATAGAAGCAGAAATAAGTAACAACTATGACAGTTAAACAGTATCATTTAACCAGATTGCCGCTTATGCGGGTCTGAAAACCAGAAAACTTAAGCGTCAACTTTAAATGCGAACGCTGTCAGTGTACTGTACGAGTTAGTTTACTTTAATAAGAATGGTTTGATGTTCAGTCACAATTATTGTTCCTTGACTTTTGGCCCTCAGAAATTGAATAATGTGAAAACCAATGACTTAAATAGTCTGTCTCTTTCATTATTCCGTTCTACAAAGCAGACTGTACTGAATGGTAATTTATAAAACTACAGACTTTCAATAATTTAGGCTAAAACGTTTAATAGTGAGTATTGAGCGTTAGAATAGCAAGCATTGTCTTGATCCATATTTCGTGATCAAGTTATGAATATAACACAGAAATGGCTTTTTATATATAATATTTTATGAAATTTATTATAACCTATTAGTAATAAGAATTGCCTTTCAAATACAAGTGACACCATGGAACATCGATTGTATTTTCAAATTTGATTACATTTATTATTATTTTGAGTTTACATTGTATTAAGAAGAGTGAGACGGTGTTTAGTAAGTCAAGGCGTTATCAAGAACAACATTGAATAGGTCTACTTTTAATAGAAAGGAAGTCATTGTCAATTGATAAGTTATTCGTTCCTTACATAATCAATTAACACAGTGGACTTAAATGAAAATTTATTTTACAAACAAAAAAAAGTGTAAACAGCAATAAAACACATTTTAAAAACATAGAAACAACAATTTAAAATCGAACATGAAATTGCAACAATTGCAGAAAGTAAGAAAAGCCAGAAATTATGTCTGCTCATTCTAGTGATTACAGAAGGAAAAGATTTTGCTATACTCTGAAAACTGAAATAATATTATCTGAAAAAGAAAACATTCTTGTAAATGATTTGCAACGTCTGTTGATAGCTTGGTTGACTATCATGTTGCCCTAGTAGCGTCATGATATACTGCTTCTTCTGATATGTTGCAACTGTCGAGGAGCTTCATAGATACAATTGTATCTATCACAACTCTCAGCCTACCCTTTATTTGCTCGATTATCTGCTTGTGTGTCCAACATATCATCTCTCTTGGCCATGCGTCGGTAATGCAAATAATTCCACTGCTATGCCGCATAACATGTGTGTCTCGTAGTGAGGAATCGTTTTGTGTACTTTTCTCATTTTCATAGTTTTCGAAATCTGTGTCAATATTTTTGTCACAACAGTAATAATCATTCACTCGAAGCATTTCGAAAGAGGTTATCATTCAAGCGTTGCGGTCAATGTGGACACACATTAAGAGGTTTTATTTACGAATATTATACGAATATTTCTTCTTCTGGTTAAAAATTTAAAATCGAAGCCTTTTAGAATTACGATAGCAATTTTTGCTAGTTTTTGTAATTCATATTTCCGTTTGTCTTAAGGTTATCAATGAATATTTTATAATTCAAGATTTGTTTGTAGCAAACAAATTGAGGTAACTAATGTTGAAATTGCTTTATTACGGATACGAATTACAATAAAAAAAAATAATTAGTTAGGTTCTCTTAACACGTTACTGCACACAAAATGTGACACAAATTCACAGAGAAAAGTTTTATTAATGACGCTGTAGCGATGTTAATAAAAATAATTAATTTTTTCATTGCACAAAAAATTGTCATTTATTTTTCCACCTTTAAAATTTATGTATACGTGATTGCGTGTATTAAATAAAAGAAACAACGAAATCCAATAAATGAATCATTAAATGGAAATTTTTAAAGTTAACGTTCTGTCGCCGCTGACAAAATATCCAAGTAAGAGAACGATTTAAAATCCCTTCACATTCAACCCTCTCCGCAAAGTAATTTTTTTCGCACTTCCCTTTGTTTGTAAATCTGTGGGTGTTCCTACATTGTTGTTGCGCAATTTGTTGAACTTTCTAGAAATGTATTCAAAATTAATTCTTTTGAAAGGCTTGCGTTTTAAATTAATTGAAGTGCGCTGCAACCGTGAAATAAGGTGCAGGGTAGAGATTTTATAGCGCACGCTGTATACTGAGCGCGTGGTTACATCAACCTAAACCACAAAAATTTATTGCATCTCTCATCCAGCCTAGCTAACTTTTGCATTGTTATATCCAAAAACGTTCTTAAATTACACCTTTAAAACTATCAGATTCAGCAAATAATTTAAAATTCTATACGCAGATATCATCATTAATTTTTTCTGGAAAAATAATTATTTATATCTCATTATTTGCAGCCTTATTTTTCGAAAGCTAGTTAAGGCCAGCCTGCGAAGGCTGTCGGTGTTGACTGTACCGCATTCCATAAATTAAAAACTATATTGCTGCGCGCTTATTAAGCCCACTTAAGTGGCAAAAACTGTACGGCTGCTGCATTGGAATAATAAAATGAAATACAAATTAAAAATAAAAAAACAAACACTAAATAAAGAGCAAGAGCAGTGAGAAAAATAAAAAGGCAAAACAATAATAAAGAAAGAAAAATACCTTTTTGTTCAGAGCGAGTGTTAATAACCTTATAAAAAATACACAAAACAGGCGGGAAAAAATTATCCAAGAATGTTTCACGTCGCCGGCAAGAGCTATTTAAATTTCAAATTATTAATTATTAATTATTGCTCTTCAAATTAGGTTTGCTACTACTACTGTAATATTATTTGGTAATGTTAGTAATTGTAGGTTATTAGTAATCCTGCATTTTGCTATATTGTACAAAATATTTGTTACTCCAAAAGAAATACATTTTTGCTCTTTTAGTATTACTATTATTGTTCTTTAATTTATTTTCATTATTTGACTATGATTAGTGAGGGACGATTTTTTTCACTGAAATATTAGAAAATTGGGCTTTAAATTAGAAAAGCAACTGCCGCTCTTTAATTAAGAATTATTATTGTTCCTTTAATTACATCTGCTAAGATTGCTAATTCTGGAGAAATTTATATTACATCAAAATTCGTAAACTCTGAACTTTAACCTTCCGTCTTCAGTGCCGTTATCATTAAAACGCACCTGCATAAAACCCATTAACAAAATTGTTGTATCCTTCTTTTTCATTCTTTTCATTTAATTTCTTTTCATCTTAAATTCAATCCATTAATTTTAACAATACATCTTGCTTACCCTTCGTTATACTTTGCTTCGGTGATCGGTATACGACGCAGCAACACGAACCAACACCCTGTTAATATGCTGCTTGTGACCCTTCTATTGGATCCCCTCTACGTATCGTATTTACACTCGTATCCACGCATATCTGCACTCGTATAAATGTTGGGCAATACAAATTTCTAGAGGATTTTATTTGTGATTAATAGAATTCATTCCATTAATTTGAACTGTGTTCAAGTTACCACTTAGGGGATTGTAAAGGCATCATTAACCTTATAAACATGTTAATACGAGCCTTATAAACATTATTAATATTACTATAGGTTAATATTTACCTTACAATTATGTTAATATTTCTGAAGTTAGTTACTTGCGTCTCTTGGTCTTTTATTAAACTTTTATCATTTTCATCCATTTCGAATTTGGAATTCATGGACGTATATGAGCGAGGAAGCCAACAGAAAGTAGAGTGTTATGAGTATCCCTGCCTTCTGAGACTGTTGCCCACCTCTGGGCCAAATGTAAAAAATTGGCTTCTGGGTTCTAATTTTTGTTTTAAAAGATCGAGCATCTCTTGTTCTTTTGTTAAACTTTTATCATTTTCATCCAGAACTTGGATTTCATGGACGTATATCAGCGAGGAAGCCAACAGAAAGTAGAGTGTTATGAGTATCCCTGCCTTCTGAGACTGTTGCCCACCTCTGGGCCAAATGTAAAAAATTGGCTTCGGGGTTCTAATTTTTGTTTTAAAAGATCGAGCATCTCTTGTTCTTTTGTTAAACTTTTATCATTTTCATCCAGAACTTGGATTTCATGGACGTATATCAGCGAGGAAGCCAACAGAAAGTAGAGTGTTATGAGTATCCCTGCCTTCTGAGACTGTTGCCCACCTCTGGGCCAAATGTAAAAAATTGGCTTCGGGGTTCTAATTTTTGTTTTAAAAGATCGAGCATCTCTTGTTCTTTTGTTAAACTTTTATCATTTTCATCCAGAACTTGGATGTCATGGACGTATATCAGCGAGGAAGCCAACAGAAAGTAGAGTGTTATGAGTATCCCTGCCTTCTGAGACTGTTGCCCACCTCTGGGCCAAATGTAAAAAATTGGCTTCTGGGTTCTAATTTTTGTTTTAAAAGATCGAGCATCTCTTGTTCTTTTGTTAAACTTTTATCATTTTCATCCAGAACTTGGATTTCATGGACGTATATCAGCGAGGAAGCCAACAGAAAGTAGAGTGTTATGAGTATCCCTGCCTTCTGAGACTGTTGCCCACCTCTGGGCCAAATGTAAAAAATTGGCTTCTGGGTTCTAATTTTTGTTTTAAAAGATCGAGCATCTCTTGTTCTTTTGTTAAACTTTTATCATTTTCATCCAGAGCTTGGATTTCATGGACGTATATCAGCGAGGAAGCCAACAGAAAGTAGAGTGTTATGAGTATCCCTGCCTTCTGAGACTGTTGCCCACCTCTGGGCCAAATGTAAAAAATTGGCTTCTGGGTTCTAATTTTTGTTTTAAAAGATCGAGCATCTCTTGTTCTTTTGTTAAACTTTTATCATTTTCATCCAGAACTTGGATTTCATGGACGTATATCAGCGAGGAAGCCAACAGAAAGTAGAGTGTTATGAGTATCCCTGCCTTCTGAGACTGTTGCCCACCTCTGGGCCAAATGTAAAAAATTGGCTTCTGGTTTATAATTTTTGTTTTAAAAGATCGAGCATCTCTTGTTCTTTTGTTAAACTTTTATCATTTTCATCCAGAACTTGGATTTCATGGACGTATATCAGCGAGGAAGCCAACAGAAAGTAGAGTGTTATGAGTATCCCTGCCTTCTGAGACTGTTGCCCACCTCTGGGCCAAATGTAAAAAATTGGCTTCTGGGTTCTAATTTTTGTTTTAAAAGATCGAGCATCTCTTGTTCTTTTGTTAAACTTTTATCATTTTCATCCAGAGCTTGGATTTCATGGACGTATATCAGCGAGGAAGCCAACAGAAAGTAGAGTGTTATGAGTATCCCTGCCTTCTGAGACTGTTGCCCACCTCTGGGCCAAATGTAAAAAATTGGCTTCTGGGTTCTAATTTTTGTTTTAAAAGATCGAGCATCTCTTGTTCTTTTGTTAAACTTTTATCATTTTCATCCAGAACTTGGATTTCATGGACGTATATCAGCGAGGAAGCCAACAGAAAGTAGAGTGTTATGAGTATCCCTGCCTTCTGAGACTGTTGCCCACCTCTGGGTCAAATGTAAAGAATTGGCTTCTCGGCTCTAATTTTTGTTTTTCAAATTGTTTAAGCAATTGTATTTAAATTAATTTTGATCGAATTTTTATAACCTCTACAATATATAGGTACAATATATGATTATTTTAACAACATGAAAGTTATAGCTATATATCAACAAGATTCTCAGAAAATCTGTTTCAGACGTAATATCAAATCTTAGTTTAACTAAGAAAATCTTATGTTCTACTCATGCAACAAGAAAATTCTCGTTACTTATAATTTTCGTGTTGCTCCTTCAATGAAAACTTGAATTTATCATGTTGGTATGCAGGTTTTTAGCGCAATGCCATGACTTTTTGAGGTTTACAATATATTTTTGCATTACCGACGTACATACATGCATACAGTAATACATACATGCATGCATACATGCACATATACATTCCTGCAACCCACACAAAAGTGCATGTTGAGATATATTTCACTGTCATGCAAAATTTTGCTAATGCAAAATAATTACCAGCTTCAGTGTAAAGTCTTCCCAGCTACGCTGACATTTCAATATCCATTCATTTTAATATCCATTCATATTTTTTTTGTTAATGTATTCATACGTATTGGATTTTTATATGCTCGTACATATATATTTCAACCTAAATGTGAGCCGACATAGTATTTTGTTCAGCGTACACGTTTTCTATTTCACAAGTAAGTGTTACACATGAATGCATGCATTGCATTGATTTACGCAGCAATTTATTGAAGCTGATTCTTGAATGCACCGTTAAATCCACATAAGCATGACGAGTGCATCTAATTTTACAATATTGCACTCTTTTATTTTCTGTCTGTATTTACGCACGCACTGATGAATTTCTGAAGGATACGCGTGTTTTGAATTTCAGTCGATGGGTTTTTCTATTCTTCGTTATGTTTGTTGAAAGTTTTAAGGAGTATTTGTGAGTGGAACACATTAGACATAAAAAGTTATAGGGGAAGATTAACGTTAAAGAACCGAGAACAGATGAAGATTGATAAAACAAACAAGGATAAGTTTTTGGTGAGTTTTACGGAATCTGTAATCCTACCTACTCCAGTTATAGAATATTTAAGCAAGCTTATAAACTGTTGCAAGTTTTAAGTACTTAATTGGGTGGCTCTTTACGATGGATAGGATTAGAATTTGTAGTGTGTGAAGTATGTCACACCACAGCAAACACAGTAACAACAAAGTTAGGCTACCCATAGCAAACACGAAAAATGAAAATTTTATTCCTCGTTGCAAATTTAGATTTAGGTTTCTATTTACTGCGACAAACAAAACTCTGTACAACTTTCTTGCATTTGCTTCTCATAAAATGTCGTTTCTTGTAGCTATATTAAGATTTTCCTTTTTTTTTCTTTTATTTACGTATTAGCAGAATTTCTTTCTGCAACTTGTTCTAAAATGCTCCAGTTTTTTCCTAAACTGTTGCAATTTTTCATAGCTGCAATGTCAGTTTTCACAATATTTGCTATTTTTTGTTATTCTAACAAGTAAAAATTTACGCGTATATGCGAATTTCTGAAACTAACTGAATGCTTTACATGTGAACTTATAACTCAAAAGAGATTTGTAAGATTATTAATATCTATAGTAAGCTAATTCTAACACTTGAACCTTTCAACTCTTTACATTTCCAATTTAAATTTTTGCAGGTCAATTTCATATTTTTATTGCCGGGAATTTTTACCTTTTCGTAAAATTGTTCGTAGTAGAAAAGTGGAAAAATCCGCAAAATCCCTGGCAATGAATTTTATAATATTCTTGCACAGTAAAGCAGCTTTTTATTATATCAATCATAACTTTTATTTTTTCTTTTACCTTTGACCCTCTCAGTTGCTTTCAGCATACAGTGACAATCTGAAACCAAGCAAAAATTACCAAATTATCCTGTAAAATCTAAAATACAAAAATGTTGAAGGCAATTTTATGGCTCGCAAAACATGAAATAAATTATCTGGTTGCACGATGGCAGTGACCGATAGAAAGGCAGAGAGAGAGAGAGATGGTGAGGGAGAGAGAGAGACGGGGAACGAAAAAAAGAGACTGACAGACATTTAAACAAAAAACTTCTCGAATTCGTTACCTATCGTATTTTCAATACAAATTTAAGTAGTCTTAATGTCGCTCTTTAATTTAGGAAAGAATTAAATTCGACTTTTTCTACTGCTTACTGGATAATTTATGTAGTCTTTTTATTAGTTTGTAGCTTGGCACGACACGTTTTTATCGTTGCCACCGTAAGTCGTCATCGTCGTAAATGTCGTGAAGCAACATGCTTCAACAATTTGAACCTCAACTCGGCCTCTCGACTACGCTCCGGCCTTTCGAGTACATTTCGGCCACCCACTTTCGTCTGTCAAACCGAACCTTCTTGAGACAAATGTTGCTGTGCAGTAACGCTGGCTATTTATTTAGCATTTTGTTATTCTGACAACAAACAGAAGAGAAAACAATGCAAAAAAAACCAGTCAAACAAACAACAACTCAAGTAAGCCATGGTAGTGAAATTTTAATAGACGGCCATTAAAATTAAAACCACTAAAAGGACAGACCGGAGTAGAAAGAAAAAATAGTACTAAAAAAAAGTGATTACTAATTTTTAAACTCCAGACATCAACGGAAAACATCGCTGCTTGAATTACTTTTAATTTTATGTTCTTTATATTTTCTGTCTCAGCGCCAGTGCTGCCATTGAGTCCTTTTAAGGTTAAAATGATCCCATTTTTATTGACTTTTCAGCTTAAACTTTTCAATGCATCCCCGTTGCACCCTCTTGGAAATTTCTCAACGGCAACACTACTCTTCTACTTTTATGTTTATCTAAATTTTTATAGTTCTGACGTTGGAGCAGAAAATATTAAAAGCTGCTTAATTTATTGACTTAAGTCCGAACAAACTCTCAAGTTTTTCTCAACAGCAATCAGAATTTTTTTTTTTTTTGCAAAAAGTTACAACAGCTTTTTGGAAAAGTGGAAAAGTTGAGAGGAGCGCTTTTGGTTTTAGTTATCGTTTTAAAGGGTGTGATTTTGCTTTTCTCTGAAGTTCTGGCCGTTTAAGTTTAATTAACCGTTTAAGTTAAATTTGAATGTTTAATTCAAACTTCTAATTTAAGCTCTGGATCGTGAATTAAGTATACAAATTATTTAATATACAAATTTTTCAAGTAAGTTCTTTTCCAAGAAAATAGAGAAAAGCAATCATGAAATTCGTTTTCTAAAGAAAGAAATTTTAGAAGAATTTTAGTTCGTGCGCTTAAAAGAATTTTAATTTAATATTTAAAAATAAAAACGTATGAAAAAATGATGGTATGCAAGCATTTCCGTCTTAAAATGAGCACAATAAAAATCACGGAAAACGGCAACGACCGAATTTATTTATTTATTTTTGGCAAAATGCCACAATTGTTGCACAAACAATCCTTAAAGCTCGCCGAGGTTTAGCTGAAAACGAAATGAATTTCGAAAGTACTTCATTACAAAGCAGCCAAAATATTGAGTTACTTTGCGTGTTGTGAAAAAGGCTTGGAATATAATTTTGAAAATTGCTTGGAAAAAACTGAAAGAGAAGCGAGCAAAAAAAAATTGAAATTGTAGTGATGAATTGAGTTCAAATGCAAACCACAGAAAAACTTGAAGACATATTGGTAACTATATATTTTTGCTCAAGCGGAAATATCGTAGTTCCATTCCTTTACTTGCTGTCCCTCTCTCCCCTCTCTCTCTTTCTCTTTCTCTGACTCAGTTATTTATTCCAGTTGCAATTCGTGGTAATCGAGGAGTCGATGGGTTTTTCCAGGTTGCACTCATTGTGGTCAAAACCACAGAAACTTATTTACCACAGAAACTTATTTAATTCCAACTCAAAGTAGACTCATTTTACACTTGTTTTTTCTGTGGTTGCTGCGGTTGCTGCGGTTGCTGTTGACGAGTGAGTGGTGTTGCCAGTTTTGCTTGTTTGGCACAAAGTTCGCCACTCCCTTCTGTAGGCCTTCCAATTTGATAACTTCCAACTTGCAGCTGAAGTCTTTCCGAACGATTTCTAAAAGTAACGCAAAATATAACTTTTATCAGTTACGTCGCTAAGCAAAAAGTTTTCGGGTGGCTACACCGACATCACACGGTACGATTTCGGTCGGTCTTGTGTTTCTATTTTGTGTGGTTTTCGCTTGATTTTATTTACTTTCTTATGATTGCTGCTACCAGCAGGCATTTCTTTGCAAGAAATTATAATTTAAAAAATCGCCTATCATGCATTTCAATATTAATGTTAAAAGAAAAGAAAAAGTGAAAAGCAAAAAACAATCATCGTCAAATCATTAAAGCGTGGGAAAAGCATTAATAATGTAATGAATTATTTCGTTTTAATGAATTATTTGTTTCTCTTTCTTACACTGCAACTCATCCTCAAATTGTTTCCCATACTCGTATAAGATAAAATGAAACATTTTATACGGCAATTGAACTCCTGCTAGATGTGAACTCGCACTCACTTTTACCGCACGTTTCAGCAGTAACAATAATAATAACGATAACAATTTCGCTTCAACAATTAAACTACAAGCATTCAATTGTCGTTTGAGTTCAAAATAGAGGAGTACAACGATCACTAGAAAGGCCAATAAATGATGCTGCTGATGACGGTAGGCTTTCTAGCACTTCCTTCTGCAGCAGCTTTTCATGCAAATTTCAGTTGATTGAATTAAATTCGCTCAAGTGGCTCAATAATTCGAGTAATCATACTTTCGAAAGATTTACTTAACTCAATTAGTTATTTGAAAATTGAGTTTCGCTAAAGAGAAGAATGAACGTTCAGAATAGAATAAAATTAATGAAAAAAAAAGAAAAACCCGTATTTAATTCGAAGTGAATACGAAGACGAAGCCAACACAATCTGAACATCTGAGCGACTGCAAAGTGCAACGTGAAACAGTAAAGTGCAACGTGATCACTTGGAAAGATCATTGAGTCTGAGTTTCGTTTTGCATAGACGACAACAACAACGACGACGACAACAACAACAACAATAACAACAACAACCCTAACAACAGTACCCGCATTTTGTAGCTTCCACCTGCTTGTTGCATTCATTAGCATTCACTTATCATCAATCAACCACAAGCTGACAGCTCCGAATCAGTCAGATGAAATCAGTAGAGCAAAAAATAACATGATCGCCATAAAGTAATTACGAAAAAATGAAAAAAAATGAAAACTACTCCCAACTAAGGTAGTCAAAGCAGCTCTTTTTCGCTGAAATCAGACACCGTATGCGCGCTGAAAAGCTTCGTGTGATGAAGTGTCGTGCCAAGATAGCGATAATCACATCCAAGCGTGTAAATCAGTTACTCGGAGATGAAGTGTTGCATTGCGGCCAACAATAATAATGTAAATTTAATGTTTTTTGCACTACGAAAAGTGAACAGGCAAAAAATTTAGAATTTTAAAAACTTCACGAAAATTTCTCAGTGTAATTTTAGGCAGGCAGTCATCATTCTTTCCGCCAGAGTTCTAAATTGGCTCGCCAAACTTCCCGGTTTCACGTTGTCATTTAAAGTTTTTTGTGACAGAAGCGGTTGTCACCAGTATTTTTAATGCGACCATTAAAACAGAAGCGTATAAATTTTTCGTGAGGGTTTAAACGAGGCGCGATATGCAAAAAATCTATTTCCTCTTTATTCTCAAACTTCTTTAATGTTTTAGTTGTTTATTGTTTTACCTGGTAATTAAATACTGCATCCAACTGACTCAACTCAGTCGAAGTTGCTTGTCATAAACATGGAATAATAATTTTTTCTGAATTTTTTCTGCATAAATTTTCCAACCAAACAAAATAAAGAATAAATAAAGCAGTAAAAAGTTAAGCTCGCGTAAAAGGTGTTGAAGTGTTAAAATTATGTAAAAATGTATTAAAAAAAATAAAAAATTTTAGAATAATTCCAGTTGAAAAAAATCATTTTATTGCTCTTTTATAAATAGAGAAAAAATTTAAAGCTTTTAAGTTTTTTTACTTCATTTGAAGTCGTTAAAAGGATTTTTGTAGCTCTTTATTACTTTATTATTGTTTTGTTATATACGAAGCTTTTTATTACTTCAACTTTTGTGTTAATTTTGACACTGACAGGCATAAAAATCATGTTTTTTAACAGAAGTTGTTGTATCTTATTTAACTTCAATTTTTTGTTGTTTTTCACATTCAAAAAGATTTTATAATAAATCTTTCGCAAGTTTTCCCTTCTTCTTCTTTCTTCTCTCTTTTCTTCTACAATGAATTTTTGTATTGAGAATTATTAATAAAAGAAAGTTTCAAGACACTATAAAGTCTAACGGTGAGTAGAAAAGTTCTTTCTACTTCGCAACAACTGAGAAGAACGAAGACAAAATGAGAGTAAAAAGGATTCTCTTGTTACTTCTAAACTATTGTGAGGCACAATCAGTTTTCTTAAGCTGCAAATTTATGAAATAAATTGCAAAGTCGAAGAAGTTTTATTAAAGTTGAAAACTTAATATTGTAATTAAAGAAATTGAAAGAAACAAAGAATTGTTATGGAAATTTAGAAGAGAAAATTAATTGTATTAATTTATTATTTATAGTAAAATTAAACTCATGTATTTCTTCAAATATTTACTTGGTAACGATATATTCACAAAGTCAATAGGAATTCTAAATCTTCTAGATTTGAGACTAGCAAGCCTTCGAAATTTCAGTAAAATACTTGAATATTTTCTTTCGAACAAACAATTCTTATTGGTTGGAATTTTCCTAACATTTTTCACATTTAATCCGCTTTCTACTCGTGTTGGAAAGACGTTTCGTCATACTGAGGCCCTCAACTTCACCACTGAACTCTGAATTAGCTGATTGATGAGCGCAAATTATTGACATCGTATAAAGTAACAAAGTAAACCGAAAATAAATATATCTACAGAGGGTAGGTATAAATAGAGGGTCGTATAGCAAAAAAGGAGGGGAATAAATTTAATCAATAATAAAGAGACGCTGTCGTCAGCCTTTTCTGGCCCTTCTGGCCGAAATTAGAAAAACCAGTATCCTTCCACTCCTTCAGTAAGGAAAACAAATTGAGGAAGAAGAAAAAAATTCTTATTTACTTTATGGCGTCATGTTGTGGATAAAAGTAAAGAAGTTCCCCTATCAGCTACATTTTCCTTAAATTTCGAGAAAACTCACACAGTTAATAGTTCTATGAGAAACAAGGAAAAATTTATTTATTATTCCGTAGTGGCAGAAATAAGAAATTCGCAAATTATTTTTAGTTATAAGTTTTTACTTAAGAAATTATTAAACAGATTTCTCACCACCAAATTGGCAACCTAGTTGAGGAGAGCATTCAACTCGGGAATGTTTATGATGTTTAATTTTATTGCGCAATCAGTAGTCAACCATAAATTTACACTTGATTTAATTTATTTAATTGCTTTGGTGAATTGCTTTTCTCGTTGTCGTTGTTGCCAAATTGAGAAAAAAGGAATTTGGTTTTGATCGTATTCAAATAAATTCGTAAATTTATCTGCAATTCCGTCATGATGAAATTGAGGTTTTTTCTTAATTTTTGTGGAAATACAGTAAACACTCAATAAACAATTGAAATTCCTTTAAATTGAAAATTTATCCTGCTCGATTTATGACAATAATAACCAACTGTATTGTAACGATTTGAAATTTTCAAATAATTCGAAATTGTGAATTGAGATCATTGATGCATGTAAAATGTATATAATAACGATCTCCGACTACAACGAATACAGTATCGGTATTCGGATGCAACGAGTACAGTATCGACATTCGGATGCAACGAGTACAGTATCGACATTCGGATGCAACGAGTACAGTATCGATATTCGGATGCAGCGAGTACGCTATTCGAGTGCAAAGCTCAAAAATGCAATAAATAAAGTTCTTTAATTGCATTGTTAATCCGAATACGAATTTTCGTCACGTTTTACGCTCACTATTATTAAAATAAAGAATAATAATGAAAATACTTTTACTGGGAACAACTTGTTTTCCTATAATTTTCTTCGTATTGCCAAGTTCTTTGTTCTTGTAACCTAAAACCATAAAAAAAGATTTACAGTTGAGTAACTAATTAAAAATATGAAATATTTTATTTCGAAAAAACCGTTTTTAGCTCTTCACCAAACTGTATTAAATTTCCTCAAAAAACGAAAATAAAAATAATGACTTTCACACGCACGTGAACTCTCATGCGTTTATTTGTTTTTAATTGTTTGCTTTTTTTGATTTATATTCAATTTGTTCCTTGTAAATTGTTATTGTTATTGTTTCATTTCATGCTTTCATTTCAGGATAAATAAATTCAAAGCTCTCAAAAAATGGAATGGTTGATTTTTTCATAACGTTTTCATTTTTGAAAAAACGCTTTTATTGATTCGCAATCAAAATATTTGCTTGTAAATTCAATTGAACTAAACTTAGTTGCATTCACAAAAAAAAAAATCAATTCATGAATATAAATGTAACTCGAAAATTAGTAAAAACCACCAACAGGAAAAGCTAGAAAATTATTTTTACAGAATTAAAGAATGAAGAGTGGAGCATTTTAAGTTATTTAGATTATTTCAAGTAATCATGTAAAATTAATTTTGACAGCAAATCTAGATTAATTTTGGCAGAAAATCTAGAATAATTCAGAGTGTATTCAAACTCTCATTGTTTGTCTTTCTGCATTCAATTAATTTGCATTAAAACAGAACAACGATGAAATAAAATGTAAATGAAGCAATTACAATGGATTAAACTTCGTTGATTCATTCGATTACAATTGCAGCCAATTGTAGAATTTGTTGCTTGCCACTGTTGTTTGTATTCAGTGTCGAAGGCATGCTATTTCATCTGCTAATTCGAGTATTACTTGAAAGCAAAGGAAAAAAATTTATAATCTTGATTCATTAAAGAAATAATTCATTCGCTCGCTGCAAGGAAAGAATGATCAAATTTTGCAATTTGCAAACTATTTGTTCGCGTATCCAAACAAAGCTTAATTATTGTTTTTGCTGCTGTTGTTTGACTGCAATAAATCCACGAACTGTCAACCGTGTTGGTGCGCAAACCACGATGTTGGCGCTGCAAGAGATGGTTGTACCAGCAACAGCACGACAACAGCAATAGCAGCAGCAGGAGCAAAAAGAACAACACTAGTAACAACAACCACAACAACACTACCAACACCAACGACGTGAACAGTAGTGTAGTAAAAGTACGTATTTACAAAATACAACATGTGCACCGCCGCCACCTTACCGTGCGCCGTGCGTATGGCTGACACGCTCGACTTGTCAAATCGTTTACCTTCAATTTGCGCACATTGACTTCCGTCAGCCAACCATTCAGGCATCCAGTCAGTCAGGCAGTCTGTCGTGCAAAGTCAGGGCTGTACAGGTGAAAACGCAAGAAGATGTCAAGTTCTCTTCGCAATTACCAGCGGCTGGTTAACAACATTTGCGCGAGTGCATACATTTGTTGGGTGGGGTAGGGGAAGGGAGGGAAAATAATTTGCTCACGGTCTGAGAATCAAATAAACTTGTATGTGGCATTCGTACAAGTTGAGTTCCTTTTGCTATATAAAAGGGGAGGAAAAAACAGAATAAATATCTTTGTAAGGAGATATTTTATTTGCGTAAAGTCAATTAAATGGATTGGTTCTTGCGTGAATAAATATAAATATATTTTACTAAGTAGCTAATAAAGATTGGCATTCTCGTTGTTCACATTTATGTAAAGAAATTATAATTAAGTAAAGAATTCTTAAAAATCAAGAAAATCTCAAGTTTTCTTCAGAATGTGCAGGATTTAATGTTTTAGTAGTATTTTGAAAAATTTCCCTTTTTGGGAATTTTTTTAAAATTATGGGAAATTTTAGTTTTGTGCTGTGTAATGTGTTAGAAAAGTACAAAAAAGCGTTTTTGGACATATAGAACTTGTTGCCGTGTCTTCTATCTGTCTTCTTTCTTGCTGGGTATTTTTAAAATTCCAACCATACACGTGTCTGTCTGTTCGAGGCGGTCTTATAAATGATAACCTCTTTGAAATCATTTCTGGTTTATAAGTGATCCAATTTAACATACATACAACCTTAATATACGAGGTCCATCAAGGAATTTATTTTTTGGAGCATAATTAGCAATCTTAGGTATCAGAAAAACCAGAGAGTTATCAGTGAGGCGTTTTTTTCCCATACTCAGCGGAAGTTCTCTAATAAAAAGGGTTACAAGGGACAGAAAAAATCGGATTACTTTTATAAAAAACACATTTGGTGCCTACAAATTTAGTAAAAGCAAATATTTCCCTATCTGTAACAAATATTTCCCTATCTGTTTTTAGTCACATCTGAAAATATAAGTTTAAAAATCTTTGCATATATAATGTGTAGAATAATTTCTACATTATTTTTAGCATTATTTAATACTATATTCAGCAAAAATATGCTATATTTAAAATTTCCCTTTTTTGGGATATTATTTAAAAGTTCCGCGATGTTCAGTTTATTTATTAAAACTCTTTACAAACAAGCAAAATCACAATATTTAACAAACAATATAAAAAAAAAGATTCCCTTTCAGATGCATACAGCTTCTTATATTACAGACGTTTGTGTTTTTCAACCTAAAATCTTCTTAAGTTTTTATTTGCAACACGAAACCCAATCCAAGTAACAAGTAGTCGTCGTCGTCTCGTCTTCCAGCCTGTAGACATTTTCTGGTTCTGCTGCAGTTTGTTGAAATTTAATTGAATCAGTTTGCTGTTGTTTTTTCCTCTGGTTCTTTTTTTTCACTCTCCGATGCTCCACTGGTGCCCCCTTTCTGCTGGTACTGCAGCCGGCTGCAGTAATCGCTGCACACTTGATTTGTTCTTTTCTGCACCAAACGTATTCTCCACGTAGTTCCACGTATTTTCTTTCTCACTGAACAGGTTCACGTCTTGAAGTCACCTCTTTGGCTTCACATTTTTTCGATATTCTTTGTATCCCCGCCCTTTTTTGGTCTTATATTCCTACCATTATTTCAATCTACTGCGTGTTGGTTTGACTTGTAATCGCTTTTCTCCGGCAGCCGGTATCCACGGTAATCTTATTGACTGGACCTGACTGGTCGGTCTTTCTGCCTCGGGTTTCATGCTGGACGGGTATTTGATGCTGGTGCTCCTTTTTGCTGATTATGGTCTTCTGCGCTTGGTTCTCACCATGCGGACGCTTGCTGTGGCTCTTTTGTGCTCATGTGTTCACGGCTACTTTTTTGTCAATCTGATCGTAGCATCTGCTTTTGGAATACTTTTTGTTCCCGCAGATTTTTTTTTATCCTTACTTTGTTTTACAGAATTATTTTCAAGCAATCTTGTTTACCCATTTAACGAGTAGAATTAATTTGATGCCCTACAGATTTCATGAGAAGAAATCGTTTGGAAACTCGAGAAATATCCTTGCAATCTTTAAGGGGGCAAATAAAATTTGTACCCTCTTTGCTTCTTTAGAATTTTAATCTTTTAAATTAAAAAATAGTGAAAATTTGTGTAAATCGCTTTAAATGTATTCATGTATCTTTCAATATCTTCGCAGAAAGACAAAAAGAAAACTCAAAATATCCCTAGAATAAAAAAAGAAATACCATCTACAACATGTGACACGACGTCGAAAAGCGCGATTTTCACACTTGATTTATATTTTTCATCTGCTACTTCTTGCTCTACTGCCATAATTTTACAATATTCGACACCAAGCACAACTTCAGTGACATATTTTGTGATTCTCGCACACATGATGTCAAACAAAAAAAAAAAAAACTGTGTAACGATTGTCAGTTCACAAGATACAATAAAATTTGCTCAATTTATTCGTTCATATTTTTCGATCCGTCTTGCTATGCTCGTGTGAGCGCTACGGTTTCAATGCTTAACTCAGTCAGTGACACAAATCACAACCAAAAATAGTCACAGTAGAAAGGATAGGAATTATGCGTCATTTTTATATGACAAGCGCAAGTACGCCTAGTAAAGCGTGACATACATATGTGACAACTGTGTGTGTGTGTGTGTGGGTGTGTGTGTGTCTGTGTGCGTGTGTTGACGTTGAAGTCAACAACAAAAATGTGAATACATTGTAAAAAAAATTGAAATTTTAAGGAAGAAATAGCTGGAAATGCACGTGACAAACTACGAAAAAAATCTATCAAAGCAAGGATTTTGAGGATTTTGAGGACTTTGTACTTTGTATGGATTTTTTTCTCTCAAAATATTGCAATCTCAAAACAAGTTTTATTTACTGATTGCATTCACTGGTGTGTAGTGAATTTATATTTATAAATTTCATTTGCTTGAGAGAAACTCTTGAGATAAACTTTTTAAAACTTTTTCCACTTTTTCTCTTCAATGAGGTTTATGAATTTTTTTACCTTCTTCAAAGCAATTTTTAATTTGACATTCCGAAGATAGCGAGGAGTAAATGAATGAGAAAGCAATGCGAAGACACTTGAATTCAACATCCTCTCATCGAAATTATGGATTCATTATTGTTACCATCATTACGTTTGCGTTCTCTTTTTCCCCCCTCCTTTCACTCAAGTACTTGAAAGCATTACTTTATAATTTTTTTTTTTCAATTTTTTTCTTCGTTTTATTGTGTGCAATTAAATTTTTGAATTGAATGCTACAGATTCATACAAGCTGAAATAATGAAGTGTTTGAATGGAAGTGGTTGAGAGTGGTGAAGAGGTGCTGCGGAAAGATGGTGAGAGGGGTGGAGGAGCGTGGGGCGGGTTGAGTAAATGATGTTGAAAGGGCTGAAAGAATAACTTCGAAAGTCACGTGGCTTCATGTGCTCGTTTTTATTCTCAAGCATTACGATTTAAAATTGCAAATAAGTAGAAAAATGAGGCTGAAAACACTTAAAACTTCGTCTTGCTGTTAAAGTGAGTTTTTTTTTTATATAGGCTTGTATGATGGTATGAGTGTGGATGTGTGTTTGTTGTGTGCGTAGATATTGTGAGTTTTTTTTATACTCATTTGCAGTTGCAAGCATCTTCACGTTTGCTTTACTACGGAACACGTTAACAGCTTTTAACTCTTTTCACGTCCTCATCCGTGTCGTCGTTGTTATTCTTTGGTGTCACAAGTGTATGCGTGCGGTGAGATTTGTGTGTGTTTTCCCCCCGTTTGATTCCCGTTTTCTAACTGCATTCACACAGCTGTCTGTATGTATGTATGTTCTCCTGTATACATAAATGTGTCCATACAAATCTGTGCGTCCTCTTCCTCTTTGTTTTATATATACTTTAACCACACTGAAACTCCTCCGCCAAGTCTGACAGTCCTCCCGGAACTACCGTGAAGTATTGCGTCGGAAGTCCTCCTGCTTTAAAGGATAACCGGGTACTTAAATAGGCCCCTGGGTCCGTCATAAATTGAGTCGGGCAGTAATACGATTCGCCATGCTTTCGACTGATCTGTCATTCTGTATTCGGGATGCGGGAATTTGAAGTCCATCGTCCAGCATGGGGGGTCTTGAGAAACGCCGGATTGACGGCCCGGCTGTGCTTTGAGTCCATCATCGCCATCATAGAGCAGTCATAGAGCACAAATCTGTGCGTATGTGTGTGTGTGAGTGTGAGTGTGTGCATGTGCGCAGTTCTGCATGTGTGTAGCTTTTCAGTTTTCTTTTGCTTTTCAGTTTTCTCCATTTCTCTTTCATTTTTATTTATGCAGCTCCTCACTGCACACGCATACATACGTACATTCACTGTGCATTTCACATACACATACACATACACGCATTGTGCACTCAACCACACATAATTACACAAGCACGTTTCATCACTTCTTCCCTCGGCTTTTATAGTTTTCTCAGCTTTACTTGTTCGTTTCGTTGGTTTTCTCTATTTGCTGTTTTTTTTGCTTTAATTGTTTTCTTCTCCTGCCGGTTTCTAATTTGCTCTTGAGTTACTCGAGCCTCTTCTAAACGTGTGTTGTGTTGTGTGTGTTGCGAGCGTGTGGTAGTTATGCACCGGAAACGGAACCATATTCTCACGACTGGCGCGTGTAGTGGTTGCTGCTGCTTGTCGTTGCTGTCGGCGTCGCCATTATCATCGCCTGTCGCACTGCTGTCCTGTCTATTGTGCTGCTTGATTTATTTTTTGTCTCTACCGTTACTTGTGCTGCACATATGTGTTGTTTACCGGTTGTTTGCGTGCATGTATTGGTTTGGTCTTGTTAATCAATTTTCTCAATCTGCAACATATTTTGCATGTGTGATAATTGAGGTAAAAAATCAATACAATTAATTGTAATGTATAATTTAAACACTTCAACTGCAATTAATACAATTAATTCATTCCGCTTATTCAGTTGTTTATCCAGTTCTCACTCTTCTTCCACTTTTCCACTACCTCTCCGGTTGTCCTCACTGAACCGGTCATGCGCGCGTTTCTGTGCATCTGCTGGCGCTCATGAGCTTCGGTGCGCCATTCTTCACTCCTTGCCCACCTCTCGCCCTCAGCCGCCGCCTCCTCCGCTCGCTTCGCCGTCGCCTGGATTGCCGGTTATGTTGCGGTTTTGCCAACAGAATGAATAGCAGTCCGAACTTGCTTCAAATATTTGCACATGAACTTGCAACGGCTTCGCTCTGAGTGGTGGCTGGCTGCACATGTTGCAGACTGCGTGGAAAATGTCGATGACAGCGTTGACAACGCGTTTGCCGAATGAGTGAGACAAAATGTTGAAAAGTAGCAATAAAAGGAGAGTCAAAAATTGCGCACAACTACGTTAATGAGTAAACGCAATGCAGGATGTCCGTCCTTGCCGCAGCTATCGTCAGTCTGAGCCAGCAGCAACCTCATGCTGTCCCCTGCTAACAACAATAAAATGCAACATGTAATTGACAATATTTTCAGCAACTATGCACGCGTTTATGTGTGCGTGGTTTGTGTGTGCGCGTGTTTGTGAACTGTATAATGTAATTTTGCGAATGCTTTTGATGTAGTCTGTCGTCGGTTGTCAATTCTGTTGCGCGTCCTTTTTTGCTGATCCTTCAATTTTGCATTTAATTTCGTTTCATTTAAAGTTCCTTTTTAAGGTTTTTGGTAACAATTTCAACTGAAATTAATATAATTTTTTTTTCTTTAATTTTACAAATAAACTTTACTTAATTTTTCAAAATATTCTCCCTTAAAATACTTTTTCACTTCTTCTTCTCTTCTCTGCTTCCTGCCTCTGCTTCCGTATAAACGTTGAATTCTTCCGCTGGCAGTTTTAAGCTCATTAAAAACGCAAGTTTTCCTCTTCTGGAACTCATATAACTTCACACCATTCCTTGAACTTCGTCCTCCTGCTTTCCATCTTGCGCAGCTATATTTTCAGCAAGCTTATTACGACTCCTTTCGTCCTTGTCGACCTACTAACTCGTGCGTTTTTTATAGCTTCCTGCAGCAGTCAATAAGAAAAACTTTTGTCAGTTAAACTTTATATGGCATCACTTAAGCAAATAAGGACGCTTCCTGAATGGGGCAACGTGTACTCAATTCAGAAGTCGCAGATTTCGCACGGTTTTGCATAATAAATTCCAGAAATATTTCTAATTTTTTATAGGTTAGAGAAAAATAAGGAATTTTAAGAAATCCTTAAACGCAATTAATGTAACATACATTGAACTTTATTTTATTTTGCTCAGTTTCATTTAATTTTATTTTTCTCTTTCTTATTTTATTCTCTTACGTTCTTCCATCCTGCGAACCGCACACATTAATATAAATCGCATGCAGTTACATACATGTAAACGTGCCATATTTTCAGGTGTGTTAGAAGGAGAGAGAGAGAGAGAGAGCGATTAATTTACTCCGGTTTCTGGCATCCTTGAAAACCATCTTGCATGAGTTTGCTAAGCCTCGGAAAGCCTGGAGACCAAAGCCAAGCATCATCATCTCTATTAGAATCGCATAATTTATGTTTTCGCAGTCGTCTGGATGAACTTTTCGTCTGGACTGCTTTTCTGCTGAGCATCCTTTTCTTTACACAACGCATTTCAGTTTCTGAGGCAGTGAGAATTAATCGGAGTTTCTCGACTACCCAGCAAACAAGATAAGAATTTTCTAAGTTATTTACAAGCTCTGGAGTTAACGCAATTTTGAATATTAGCTTACTTGTGCATATAATTGTTTTCTTCATTTGCGTCATTTTTGTAAATGTTTTGTAAGCTTTTGCAAATCCTTTAAGATTTGTTTTCTTCGGAAATTTTTCGTTTCATCTTTTCCTTTGACTTTTATTCCCGCTTCGCCATTTTTTCATCACTTTTCTCTTCTGTTACTACATCCACTTTATATGCTTCAAAGAAGTGATTTTTCCATCCCTCATCCCTAACAACTGATCCTGATTCTGCCATCTCGAATGCCACATTTTTTTCCTTCACCACGAGAAGTGTGAATTTTTTTTACCATGTGAAGTATTAACGTGGATATCGAAAATTCTTCCATTTATTATGATTTGTGAGCTTCGTTTGAGAAGAGCTTCGCTTAGCGTTTACTTTAGAATTTAATCTGTTCCCAAAGATGGTCTGTACAGAATAGGGTAGTGAGTACAGAATGTTACTTCCTACAGTATAATTGGTCTGTACAGAATAGTTGTGTGTGTGTAGTCAATGGTGGTCTATGCACACTACTACCCTGTACAGAATGTTATTTTTGACAAGATCACATTTTTGTACAGAATGGTATTGTGTACAGAATGGCAATCTTTACAGAATTGTATATAGAAATATCTTTACAGAATTGTCTCTATAGCATGATTGTCTATAGGGAATGTTAGCCTTTACAGACTGGTTATCTTTACAGACGGCAGTCTGTATAGAATGTTAGTCTGTATGGAATGGTAGTCTGTATAAATAGGTAGTCTGTACAGTTGGTAGTCTGTACAGAATGGTAGTCTGTACAGACTGGTAGTCTGTAAATAATCTTGTAATCTTGTGTGCAGAAGATTTTACAAAATCTTAATTTGTAGAAAATGTTGGTCTTTACACAGATTTTAGATGCTTAAAATTTAAAAATGAAGTCATTGTTGATATTATTTCTCATAAAATATGTACCAGCTACAGGAGGTCATCAAAGTCCATGACATTCTTTTTGCCACACATTTTTTCAGTTTTTTCTCGGTTTTTTCTCTCTTCCAATTTTTAGTTTTTTCATTTTTACGTCCTTCAACGCTGAATTTATTTCAATTTCCTATCCGCCGAGAAAACACACATCGGCATACTTATGCAAACACACAAACACACGTACGCTGCTGACACATACACGAATAGAGCCGTCATCTCTACACCTACACGTACCACATTTAATATTTATTGAGGCAGCACGAACGACTGCTACGGATTTCTAGCTTGGCTTGACTGACTGTTTGCTTTCCTGCGCCCCCTTTACACCCCCACCACCCCCCCCCCCCCCACTCTTTGCATCACACGCTCCCTTGCTGTGAAAAAGAGTCCCGTGTGTGATGGAATTTTCCGGATCCGTCGTGATAACTACTCCGTGTGATTCTCTACATTCAACACTCTGGCTGACTTTAGCGTTGTGTCGTGCTTCGAGGGCATAAAATAATGATGAAATATTATCAAGATACAGTCGAAAAAGAAGGATAGAAAAAGGTATTTGCATGAAAATTTACATTGTTTCTGTTCCTTTGTGTCCCCCTTTTATTTTTTCAGAGGTTTCAAGTTTTTTTTTCGTTTACTTTTGACTGAATACACTATGTTTCTAAATTTAAAGTACACACTTTTGTTTGCTAAGGGTTTCGATCTGAGGATACCACGTGCTATTTGCTTAATAAATCACAACCTTTGCGTGATTTTTTGAAGATTTTTTCCATTGTTGCCTATTTCTTTCCGATTGTGCCAAAGGATTGTATTTAAATAATTGCAGGTTATGGCAGCCTGGCCAGAATGGCAGTCTGAACGGAATAGCAGGCTGTACAGAATGCAGTCTGTGTGAGAACTTTCTTCAAGAGATTTGGATTCACGCATATTCGTTTCCTGACTGCACAATCCGCCAGTTTGAAGAAGTCTCACTCTGTTGCATCTCAGCGAAAACATCTCTTCATCTCTTCATTCATTCTGGCTAAAATCCATGTTTACCGATCTTTTTACGCTCCGACCTTTTAAACACCCGATGGCAGAGAGTTCAGCATTCCATTCAATCCTTCCTCCCCGTATTCCCTTCTTTGTTTCCATGTCAACATAGAAAATTGGGTGGATTTATTTGTAGATTTATTTAACATGCACTGCCATCATTCTAAAACCGCTCTGATCCTTTTTTTGTTCATTGTGAGCCGAGCACGTTCGTGGCATATTTAACGTTGTGTGATACACTGTGGCACTCCTTGCCAGTTCCTCCCCCCACCCTCCCCCCCACCGCGCGCCGTTCACCGTCTGTTCTTTTTCCTCTTCAACAAAATACCATGTTGAAATTTGTTCCATTTACATAATTATAATTTAAGGGATTTTGAATATTAATGAGTGGCGTGTGGGCGTGTCGTGGCATCTAATGGTAGAGGTTGTGACGGGGCATAAAGTGCAGGGAGTGTACATGTTTGGTGGGATCATTCGGAGCAAAGTAAGTTCTTTGTGTGTACGTGTAAAATACGGAATTGTAATTCAATTACATTTTTGAGATATCATGTTACGTTCAATATACGCTTTTGCTGTTGAAAGGGAGGAATTGCGCTCAACCTTTTGTTTTTTACTGCAATTATATAGTCCAAACTTTTAAAGCGTCATATATCACAATTTGATAATAAAAATGCCTAAGAAAAAAGATTATAATTAAAATTTAAAGTCTTTTCTAACTGTATAAATGATAACAAGAAAATCTAATTACACAATATATAGGAAATTGCATTTGAAAATCTTCAATCTGTCAATTTCGTCGATTTGTGATTATTTTTTGAGGTGTCACAGCATCAGCTTTCAAATACTCATGAAAGTTCTATTGTTTCTGACGAAATCTGATGACAAGGTTCGAAGCCACTAAAACTAATTAGTAATTTCCGATACAACAGTCTAAAATAAAGTTTCTTTCACGCCAAGATAATTTGACAACCACTCAATATATTTCTACGCTAATTTGACAGCAATTCAGACATAAATGGAACTTTTGCCACAAACAAGAAACTGAAGTAATGGTTTTCGGCGACATATCATCAACCCGAAAATGCTTTTATATTATTGATAATAAGTTCGCAAAAAATCGCATTATATCGATGAGAAAAGCAAAGAAAATCAGGATAAATAATACGAAAAGTTTTTCAGCAGTATAAAATATGCTTAAGTAGAGAAAATTTTCCAAAGAAATGCGAGAATATTATGCACAAAATATGAGATAAAGGCGTGTAAAATAACAAAAGAAAATGAGACGCACCAAAAAATCGACAAGGATAAAAACGGACAATAAAATACGAAGCAGTTATGAAAACCCTACAAAAGTTAGGTTAAGTTGAATTGTCGTACAAACAAACCAAAGAATTGAAACAAAATAACAAGGGAAGCAGCAAATATAACGGAAAGAATAACAGCAACAACAACACCAACAACAAAAACACTCTACAGTACAGTGCTTTCCGGCAAAAGAACTCAAGTAGAGAGAGAAGTTTATGCAGAATTCTCGAAAATATGCACAAAATTCGCTTAAGGTTATTAAAAAAAAAAGAACAAAAAAGTCGACAAACTACAGAATATAAAGACGAGCTGAAATGGTGTTGCATCTGGATGAGATGTAGTTGCAATGCACTGGCTTGGAGTGAAAAGGGTCGCGTATGACGCCACAAACTATTCACTGCAGGCGGATCGGAAACTTGTAAAGTTTCAAGAACGTTTCATGAAATACTCGCACTAAAAGCGCCAAAAAGGGGAAAAAAGCCACAACAGTTAAAAGAACAAGATATTGCGCAACAACAAAAAACAAGCCTCTCTCTGCCTCTCTCACTCCTTTCTCTTCTCTCTGCTCTTCCCTACTCTATTCTCATAAAAATTTCTTTTCTGTAGTTATTTCAAAAGGATCTGAAAAAATCGCCACATCCTTTCAATCATGATGACCGACAGGGTTGCCAAATGTTGGTGTTTTTACTGAGATGTGGTTCGGGTTTTCAATATTTCAACCGCGTCAATATGTTCGGTTTTTACAATTGAAAAATATATATCATTAGTAGAGAGTAGTTTGTTAAAATGGGAAACTAATATTTTGAGTTTATGATCGCTATTTCTCTTTCATCACTTGTATGGCAACCCCAGTTACCGAGTTTGAAGCCGAAGGCTGAAATACTTCCCTCCAGGTATCAAGTTAATAAGACTTGGTAATACGGAACGTAGCAATAGCAACCAACAACAACAACAACAACTACAAAATCAGCAGCAGCAGCAGTAGTAGCAAAATACCAGTCCATTCATATTTCGTTTATTGCCGAAAGTTTTTGAATAAGTTTCTTTTCCTTTTTACTTTTGATTGCTTTTGCCATTGATATCGCTGCCATCCTTTCGCTGTTATTATTATTTCAGCAATTTCAGATGAAATTGCTTTCATTGAGTTGCATCCACGATATGAATATCAAAATCGTTTCTCTGCTCTTTAATTTCAGCGGATGGTTCATATTTAATATACATATAAAATAATACAAAAAGACGCCTATTAAGTCTGTTTTTATGCAATATTATCTTTTTCAATGCTAATAAAAATTCGCACAATTTTTAAGTATTTTTAAGAGAAACCTATTAAAAAGTTACAGATTTTTGGAGTTTTTTTAATCTTAAACTTCCTCTGAACAAATTATCCTCTCTCACCTCTCTTCTCTTCTCCGTGGTAAATTTTTGCGCAATTTTTAAGCTATGGAACAATTTTTAAGCTATGGAACAATCAAGTTTTGTTTAGAGACAAACTGGTTTCGG
Organism: Sicus ferrugineus; assembly: GCA_922984085.1. Lineage (NCBI taxonomy): Eukaryota > Metazoa > Arthropoda > Insecta > Diptera > Conopidae > Sicus > Sicus ferrugineus. The sequence continues at coordinate 9,226,463 of OV277354.1, forward strand.
CGATGTGCCATCTTCAGTGTCTATTTTCGTTCTCTTTCATTTATATTTAAGTGAGTTTTTAGACTTCTTCTCTTTTCTATTTTTATCCTCATCATCCCAGAAAAGTTTGTTTACATTAAAGAAAACTTGTTGGGTTGCTTCTTGGAGCGCAACGAAAATCGAACCTGGGTTTCCCACATCGTAGCCCCTCGCGTATTCCATTTAATTGACAAGTTCTCACTTAAAAGTGCGTGAGAAAAACGTTAGTTGTTGGCTAACTAATTGATAAGCTAATGCTATGATAAGCTTACAATCGCATCCACTATTCTCACAACTGCGTTTCTCTTCTTTTCTCTCTTGCAGGAACCTGTCCACCCTCGTATTTCACATGCACTGATGGCAACTGCATTCCGATGAGATGGCGTTGCGATTCGAAGCCTGATTGCGTTGATGGATCTGATGAACCGAGTGAATGTGGTAAGTTGTTTGTTGCTGTTGTTATTTGGGGTTGTATTGGAGGGTTGTGGTATTTCATATCAACCCCACAGAAATTATCAGGTCCATAAATATCAAATAGATGTTATTAACTGTAATCAGAGGATCAGAACGGAGCGTTTTAAAGCGTATTTTATAAAGCTAAGAAAATGTATCACTTCAAAAACTGTTTTCTCATGAATTTAGAATATTTGTTTACCACGGTGATATCCTTTTTGCTACTAAAAAAACAACACAAAAAGACTAAAGCAGAACTGAGATATATTAAAGAGTTCTAAAAGAAAAAGGAGAAAAAGCATTTGCCAAAAAATTTCAAATACAAAACATGCAGTGCAATTGGCTGACGCATAACGGCACGTGACTTGCTTGGAGACCCCGGATTTGTGGTTGGAATTCGTGCGAGCTGAATTGAAAGTGCAGAGAAAGAAGCATTCAAAAGCTGAAGCTGCACAGGACGTGAGATGGTTTCTGCTGTGAGGTTATGTTAATAACTGAAGCTCAAAGGGATTTGAAAATAGAAACAGAAAAACTATAAATAGAGATGAAAATTAAAAAATAAAAAGAAATAAAAACGATAGAAACCAAATAGAATAAACTGAAAGCATATTGAAAACTAGAGAAGTTAAAAACGTAAAAAGCGGAGAGACCAACAAAAGAGTTTTGAAAGAAAAGCGGACCTGGCAGGCGGGTAAATAAGATGGTGGACCAGAAGCCAGGCAGTTGGGGGGGGGCAGACAAGCAGGCAGACAGGCAGGCTTATGGAAAGAAAGGAAGTTAGTCAAGCAGACAAATAGAGGGGTGGATGGACAGACAAATAGGTAGGCAGACAAATAGGTAGGCAGACTAATAGTAGGCAGATAAATAGACAGACATATAGCCCGTCAGTTAGTCAGGCAATCCGGCAAACAGAGATACAGATATGTGGACAGGCAAACGGGCAGAATTACAGTCAGACAGGCAGAACAGCAGGCATCCAGACAGCATTAAGACGGAGTTCAGACAGACTGAGAGGACAGACAGTCAGTCCAGCATGCAGTGAGCCGGACAAATGTCTAGACAATCTAGGCAGCCTAGTGGAGATACAGGTAGGCATGTAGACAATGCGGCAAATAAGCTGGTGAGCATAGGTGAAGGTGGGTAAGCATACAGACAGGTAGAAAGTTAGGAACGCAAGGAGGAAAACGGACAGCCATGTAGAGAAGCAGAGAAGAAAAAAGCTTTTGAGATTAGACGGGCAGACAAATGAGTTTGTGGGCAGACAGGAATGCTTGTCTAAGCAGACAGCTAGGTAGAGAAATAAGTAGACGTATAGACAAGCGGGGAAATAAGCTTCTGAGCAAGTGTACAGAAAGGTAGACAGGCAGACAAATGAGCTTCTGGGCAGACAGGAAGGTAGAGAAGCCGCATGGAGGCGTGTAAGTGGACAAACATCCAAATGGGCAGACAATCGGGGAAACGGGTAGGAAAGCAGGCGGCCAAGGTTAGAAGTATGTTGGCATGCGGTTAGATAGGAAAGCAGACAGTTAGGCAGACAGTTAGGCAGACAGTTAGGCAGGGAGGCAGAGAGAGAAGCGGGTGGGATGTTTGATGAGGATTACGAAGGAATATTTCTTAGTGTAACATGGAACTTAATTATAGTATGTTGTTCCTTAATTCCAATAAATAAATGTGCTCTGAAGAATTTAATAGGATAAATAACAAAAAATATTAAGTATACTTAAATAAAATTTATGCAATTTTGTATTATTTTTGCAATTTTGTATATTTCCTCCTTAATTTCTAATTTTACTTTAAATATCATGTGCTGAGTTTCTCTAGATAGCTTAGTATGCTTTAGATCATCTTCAAATAGTTCTCGTCTAATTTAAAATTCCATTATATGCTCCAGATGCAGCTAAAATGTCGCATTTCCAGCAGATGCAATTGTATTAATTAAAAGATTGTCGCAGCATGTTGCTGCAGACAATTAAATGGTCGTAATTTTAATTTATGCCGTTGAATTCTCTTCTCAAGTCAGTTCAGTGATCGCCATAAAATACAAGCAATGACAGTGTTGTGTGCGTCAAATTCCAGCACACAACAGACGCAATCAAAAGATATTTTTGTGTAAATGTTTTTCAATCTATTTAAGAAGATCTGTAAATCATCACATTCAGATTCAGCGAGTCGGCCGAGTTGTTATTATGACCTTAAATTAGTTCAAAAACGTTACTAATTGCAGCAAAGATTTAAGTTTAATTAAAATCTGACGTCCGTTTCTTTTTCGCTTGCAGCAAATGCCTCCAAATGCAATGAGGGGCAGTTTCAGTGCTCCAAAACGCACAAATGCATACCGAACAACTGGGTGTGCGATGGTGAATACGATTGCGGCAACTCCGACATCTCGGATGAGACCAACTGTGAGTGTTCTGGAGCCATCAAAAATAAATGCAGGAACCATGGGCGAGCAGACGTTTATTTTGGAGGGGGTGAGGGCGGCGTCTAGGACACAGTTGAGTCCGAATCGAATTCTTACATCTTTTTGAGTGTTTTAAATGTACAGTGGGATGCTGTGCCCTCCACCCCCTCTCTGTACTCCCATGACGCCATTATATATATTTTAATTAACTGCTGAAAACTTTGCTCTCCAAACAAACGAAACAAACATTCCATATTGTTTTTGTTTTTCTTCTACTCGCGGCTGCGTTCATTCTGGATGCGCGCCCCTCTCTCGCTTCCAACCCTCACTCAGGTCGCAGCGATGCGCTCAAATGCCGCACATACCAGACCGAGTGCAGCAACGGTGTCTGCCTGGATATTAGCCACTTCTGCGATGGCATCTGGGACTGCGATGATGATGAGGCCAAGTGTGGTAAGCAGCGCCATAGCGTGCCAGCAGTTTCGATCAAGTTACTGAATTCCTTTTTCTCTGCTCTGCTTTGTTTGCTTGTTTTGCTTGTTTTGCTTGTTTTGCTTCCCCCGCTGACCAGAAACTCAAGATGCTCAGTGCGCAACCATGAACTGTTCGTTCAACTGCAAGCTTACACCACGCGGTCCCACCTGCTATTGTCCGCCAGGGCAGGAGCCCGTTAATGGCACCCAGTGCGTCGACTTCAATGAGTGCGCCATCGAAGGGATGTGCGATCAAGTGTGTCGCAACACTCCCGGTTCGTACGAGTGCTCGTGTGTGTCCGGCTACATGAAGCAGAGGAATCGCTGTTTGGCCATTAATGGTGAGTAGCAGTATTAAATGGGTTTGTATGGGTGTGTATGTTTCTGTGTGTGTGTGTGTGTGTTTTCTACTCTTACGGTTAAGTGGCGAAATTTAATTGAACTCCTTAGAGGAGGCGAGGAAAAGACAAAATTATAAATTTGTGATTTTTGTGTATCTTTTCTCAACCAACTTCCCTCCCCTCGTCCCACCCCTCGTCCCGCTACAGTACCCAATTCCGAGAATGCCTCTCTGGTCTTTGTCACACAAACGGATATCCGTCGTATTTCCATCAGCGGTGAGCTGCTCAGTCACTACGACTCACCGGACGTGTCAGCCATTGAGATTTGGCATCGCAATCGCACAGTGTGCGCCATGTACTCGAGTCCCTCGCTGTCGTCGGTGGTGGAAATGCGTTGCCATCGTATCGATGACTTGAGTACGAACTGGTTGATGCCGTTGCCCGAGCTTATAACGAGCACACATTGTAAGTGAGGAGAACAACAAGAGGTGGGCTTATTTTTCAATCTGTCGTTTACTCATTTCTTCCGACCGCTGCAGCCATTGATAAGCTACGCTTGGATTGGATTTCGGGCAACTGGTACTTCCTGAGCAACGAGCCCGGTCTGATATTCATGTGCAGCAATTCGATGCAATATTGTACCGTTATACTGCAGGATGTGCAGAATCCTTCCTCGATGGTTTTGGATCCTACAAAAAAGTAACGTTTGTACTACTCTTTGCACACCCTTCTGTATTATAATTGCGATTGTTTTTGCTCTTTTCTCACTCAGTTTTATTTTCTTCACCGAGTGGAGTCCCAGTTTATCGCGTGCAAATCTGGATGGTAGCAATCGCACCACATTGGTGTCCACACAAATTTATTATCCCAGCCGCGTAACCCTGGATCTGCCCAATGAGCACGTTTACTGGATTGATATCTACAAGGATTTCGTGGAACGAGTCGATTACGAGGGGCGTAATCGATGGGCCATGAAGAAGACCGCCGATGTAAGTTTGCCGGCAACGATTTGGTTGCCTAAAAGTATGCAGTGAAATTTTTGTGCAATTGTTTTAAATAAATAACTGAATACATTTCTGAATAAAATAAACTACAATCCCGTAATTTGCCAGGAACATTTTTCGAGTTTTTAGTATCATTTTTACTTTTGTTTAATTTTTATCTTAACTTTTTCTTAACATAGAAATGGAAAAATATAAACTCACTAATTTACGTTTTCTACCTTCACTCCTCAGACACACGTGCCTGTAAAATCGCTACACGCTGTCGAAGTGTTCGAAAACATCGTATATATCGCGCCCTGGACAGATAGCGTGATAATAACAATGAACAAATTCACCCTGAAGGCCGACCAGATCGTTAAGGATGTCAAGCGTCCTTATGATTTCCGTATATTCCATCGCCAGAAGCAGCCGGAGGGTAAGCCAATTCGTGAATATGTTTAATCTCGAAAGAATTCCTCAACAGTCGCATTATTATTTGCTTTTTGTTTTTTGTTTTTTTCACTCACAGTTGCACATCCTTGTCGCGATAACAATGGCAACTGCAAGCACATCTGTGTTCCACTTTGGTCGAAGAATTTTGCCTCCGCCCAGTGTATGTGCGCACCCGGCTACAAATTACGCAATCATACCGAATGCAAGCTGGTGCAGAATGGCAGATTCCTACTTTACGCAAAGCAACGCTTGGCTGCCATCACAGGAGTTTCGTTGAGTGCACAGGATGCGCAACAAATGTTGCCGCCTGGAGAGTATCGCGATGCTATGGCTCCCATTTATAATGTTACCTGGCCTGTGGGATTAGATCTGAATATACGTGAAAATTTGGTATATTTTATACGTACAAATGCGTAAGTATGAGTAAATTGTTAGTGCTTGTTTATGTTAGAATTTATATTTACGTTATCTTGTCATACACCTATTTTTACAATTTTCAGTCATGGTTGTACCATCGAAAGTCAATCGGTATATGGTTCAAGACGTAAACTACTCGCCAAGTATACGGACAGTTCCGCCATTGTTGCATACGATTGGGTCGCCCAACATCTCTACTGGGGAGGACTCGAGAGTATACATGTGGCTGCCTTAAAGAATCTGAGTAGAATTTCGACTCTCCCGCTCGAAAGAGAACCCATGTAATTCGAAAATGAAAAGAAGTATCGGAGGAATCTCTAATAGATATCTTCCTCAAAAATGCAGGTCTCTTGCCCTCGATCCCAATGCTGGTATGCTGTATTGGACTCATTGGTACTTCGAAGATAGAAAAGCTTCGCTGTACAGTGCCTGGATGGATGGAACACATAAACAACTCTTGGCCGAGTCCACCGTAGAGATGCCTATGAAATGGCCGCTCAGCCTAAATATCGACCACAAGAACAAAAAGCTGTATTGGTGCGATGTCAAGGAGAGCACTATTGAGCGCATAAACCTCGATGGTACCGAACGCAGTATCCTTTTCAAAGACACGCAGTATCATCCCATATCGGTGGCATATTATAATGGTGTAGTGTTCTGGGTGGACAATAAGAATGGAACTATTCGCCGTTTCAGTGTTCATTATGTCAATAAAGGTATCGTGAAGGCAAGGTAGGTTTCTCAACAAATTCATAACTCGGATGACAAAGATGCAATTTCTATCCCTTTTTCTCCTCCGCAGTCAATCTGAGATTCACGCTCATGAACGTGGACGCACTTCGAGTTTGAAGATTTTCGATGTTGCCACACAACAGCTTCCTGATACCAAAAGCACTTGTAAACTGAAATGTCCTGGTATCTGCTTGAACACTCCGAAAGGTACCGTCTGTCGTTGCCCCGACAATTATTCACTCAATGGTACTGGTGGTCAGTGTATACCAGCTCCTAGTCTAAACACGCCCGTCAATTGCACGAGTAACCGTTTCCAATGTCGCACCACCTCGCAGTGTATCGATCGTAAAAGTCTGTGTGACGGCTTCGATGACTGTGACGATGGGAGTGACGAGAGCAACCTTGCGGGTGCACCATGTGATCCCAAGAGTTGTGATCTGAATCTACATTTCGTATGTAATGAACGTTGCTTCCTGCGCGCTTTGCTCTGCAGTCCGATCGATTACTGTGAGGATGGGACCGATCAGGCGGCCTGTGAGACGCGCACATGCAACAGCGACGAGTTTACCTGCGTCAGGGCGGGCAAATGCATCCCACTGTCATGGGTGAACGACGGAGTGTCAGATTGTGGTATGTGGAAGGAACACTGAACCGATCGATTTCTTCGATAAATCATTTTGTCTCTCCAACAGGTCCCGATGATATTTCGGATGAGAACTCTGAAGATGTGTTCGAAGAAAAATGTCATGAATTTGAATGTAAGAATGGACAATGCCGTTCCTTCACGGATTTATGTGACGGCGTAGACCAGTGTGGGTGAGTATCGTAGGGTGCTTGGATCTGCGTCGCATATCTTCATTGTCGGAGAAATTTGAACTCCATTACACCCAGTTTTACCATAAGTATCGGAATTTGGTGCCAATAATCTTATCTCTATTTTCATTCCAACTAATGATGACTTACACTTTCACCTTGATTTTTTCTTTCTCTTTATGTTCAGTGACAACTCGGATGAAGCTGATTGTGAATTGGAATGCGGTAAAGGCGAGCGTTATTGCGTCCCTATCGGTTGCTATGGAGAGCATGATATCTGCGATGGCATAAATGATTGTATGGATTTTAGCGATGAAGCCAACTGCACTACAACGAAGTCTGATAATCATAAAGTCGATTTGGGCGAAGCACATAGCTGTGGACCATTCGAGTTTGGCTGTACCGATCCCTTCGAATGTATACCCGACTTTTTACGTTGTGACGGTATCCCACACTGCTTTGACAAATCGGATGAGGCCAACTGCACAAAGATTAACCAATCGAAGGTCGATTTCTCCGAGACACCCACATGTGAGGCCCCCGATCGCCTCTGCATGATCGGAAATAAATGCATCGGCGTGGAACAGCTTTGCGATGGCAATGTCGATTGTGATGATGGCACAGATGAGGGATTTCTGTGCGACGATCGCATGTGCGATCAGACACGTGAGTGTTCTCACTATTGCCACAATGCACCCGAAGGATTTGTTTGTTCCTGTCCCACACATATGTATCTGCTGTCGAACGGCAAGCGCTGCAGCATGCAACATGCTTGCGAACACTGGGACACTTGTTCACAGATTTGTGAATCTTCTGGAAAAGCGTACCAGTGCAAATGCCATGAAGGCTTCGCGCTGGAGTACGACAAGTTCAGTTGTAAGAGTGTGGCCGGCGATAATCCTTATGTGATCTTCACCAACCGTCAGGAGATCAGGGGCTTCAATTTGAAGACCTCTGTAGTCAGCAATTTCTATACCTCACTGCGCAATACCATTGCTTTAGATTTCCTCTACAGCAACGATTCGGTGCAGATCTACTGGACAGATGTGATTGATGACAAGATCTATCGGGGCCGTCTGGTGGGTGAGAGCTTGCGGCAAGTGGAGGCTGTAGTGCATTCGGGGCTCTCGACGACGGAGGGCCTTGCGGTAGACTGGATAGGTATGAATCTGTATTGGATCGATTCGAATCTGGATCAGATCGAGGTATCTAAGTTGAACGGTAGCTTTCGTCGCACTTTGGTCGCGGGGGAGATGGAAAGTCCGCGCGCTATCGCACTGGATCCACGAGAAGGTTTACTCTTCTGGACCGATTGGGATGATAACTTTCCACGAATAGAGCGTTGTTCAATGGCGGGAGAAATCAGGCGAACGATTTCAACGACTTCTCAAGTTTCGGCTGGTTGGCCGAATGGTTTGACTTTGGATTACACGCAAAAACGAGTTTACTGGGTAGATGCCAAGTCGGACTCAATTTACACAATCAAGTATGATGGGTCCGATCATCATTTGGTGGTGCGTGACAAGGATATACTTTCGCATCCGTTCGCAATATCGGTGTTTGAGAATTTCGTGTACTGGACAGATTGGCGAACAACATCGGTTATACGAGCCAATAAGTGGAATGGCACTGACATACAGGTTATCCAGCGTACGCTGACACAACCTTTTGGCATACAAGTATTGCATTCGAGTCGTCAACCGCAGGATGAGAACCCATGTGGGCTGAACAATGGCGGTTGCTCACATCTTTGCCTGTTAAGGTGAGTTCAAGGAGATAAGGAATTTCATTCCCGGTGTGATATTTCAATTTGAATCTACTTAAACAGTATTAAGAAGAGTTACAAGTGTGAATGTCCGCATGTAATGCGTTTGGATCCCAGTAACGAGCGGACCTGTGTGCCGAATGAGCAAGTGTTGCTCTTTATCATGGGTGATGAGATACGCGGCATTGACCTCATGCAACCAAACCATCACACGATACCTACTATTCGTCAATCTCCGCAGGTAAGAAATCCTGCATCTCTTATATTTCCTTTCTATCAATATTTGGCATTTTTACGCAAAAACAGGTTTTGGCGCCTCAACGAATTGATTTCACCGTCGAGGACAGTCGCATTTTCTGGTCCGATATACAGCTGAACGAGATAAAAACAGCTGGTATTTCGAATGGTCTCATTGACACGATTATAAACACCGATATACAGAAACCGTATGGTTTTGCAATCGACTGGATTGCCAAGACCATGTACTTCTCGTCGGGCAAATCCAAGTGTCAGATACTCGTGAGCAATCTGAAGGGTGAATATGTGTCAGAAATTCTTTCCAACTTGAATTGGGTGGAAAGTATTGCCTTGGATCCTGCAAAGTAAAAGAAACTCTGAATTCCTTTTGGAAAAGTAATAAACTTGATTTTTTTAGCGGTCGAATGTATTGGATTCACTCGGATCGCGAGCAAAAACTGTGGCAAATCGAAGAAAGTGCACTGGATGGTTCAGCACGACGTTTAATCTTCAGCCATAATAAAACTCTACAATCCATCACTATGGACTTCGATGGTTCGCGTGTTTATTATGTGTACGATAACTCAGGCATTGCTTATTACGACATTGCAAAGCAAACTATTGTGGAAGCTTTGCCTGCTAGTGACGTGATGACCATCAGTTCGGTGACCGTCTATAATGGTTCTCTCTACTTTCCGGAAAATATACAGAGCGTTATAATGAGTTGCAAAAAGGATTTCTGTCAAGATATGGCTTATCTACGAAAAAATACAAGTATGTCGGCTGATTTAGAAGTTAAATTTCTATTCTAAATAACTTCTTTGTACTTTGCGGCTTTAATTAGAAAGCATTCAGTCTTTGAAGATGTTCTATGCCGAGGCTCAAAATGGTTCAAATAGCTGTGCTGGACCACAACGCGGTGGTTGTGAACATCTTTGCTTGGCCATCTCACACAACGAACATGTTTGCAAATGTGCCATCGGTTATGAGATCAATCCGAGTTATCCGAATAAATGCGTTGGAAAGGCTGAATTCATCTTCTACTCAAATCATGAACTAAAGGGTATCGATCTATATGATCCAAATAATCCCGAAGTTGATTTAGAACAGAAGTCGGTATGTGTTTTAAAGAGCTTTTTGTAATGTTATTTTGAGACTATTATATCTCTCCACTTTGTTCGGTCTTAAAAATGTAGAATAGCAACTTTTACTATAATAGTAACTTTTTCCTTATTTTTTCCCAAAGGCTCTTGCTCCCATTTCACGTATTTCACTGGCCACTTACATTGACTACCATGCCACCGATGACTTCCTATACTGGGGCGACAGCGAACGTGGTACCATTTCGCGCATCAAACGCGACGGCACACAACGTCAAGATATACTGCAACCGGTGGAGACTCTGGATCCTAAGCAGGCAGATTGGTTGGGTGGCATCGCCATCGATTGGGTCGCTGGTAACATCTACTGGAGCGATACAAAGCGCAATTTGATCGAAGTGTGTCGTCTCGACGGAGCTTATCGACATGTTGTCGTCTCGAACGTGGAGAATCCAAGTGCTTTGGCAGTGGATCCCGTGCAGGGTTTGCTCTTCTACGTAGCCAAAGGCAGTATCGGTCGCACCGGCCTAGATGGCAGTCAAGCGTTCGTTTTGGTTAATCAAACGAACGCGGTGACCAATCTGATTCTGGATATCGACGCCACGAAGGTCTACTGGTGTGAATCGGGTCCAAGTCGTATTATGAAAGTCGACTACGATGGCAATTTGAAGACTCAGATACTTAATCAGAGCTTGGATAACCCCGTGGCCTTGGCCAAGCTGGACGACTATATGTACTGGGCCGACAACAATCACAACAAGGGTAGTCTCAAAGTGGCGCCGGTGCAGAATCTGCTCGATTTCCACGAAATACTCAAGTCGGAGGGCAATGCTTTAAAGGACTTGAAAATCTTCTCCAGACGTGTGCAGAAAGGTTCAAACCCGTGTGCGGAGGCCAACGGCGGCTGTCAGGAGCTCTGTCTCTTCAACGGCACCAGCGTCGTCTGTGCGTGTTCGCACAGCCGCGTGGGCACCGATGGCGTATCGTGCGAGCCGTACGAGAACTTCTTGTTGTACTCGTTTCGCAGCACCATCGAGAGCATCCACATGACGGACCACACAAACAAAAATGAGCCCATACGTGCCATCCACAATACCACGTTCATGCGCAACGTTATCGCGCTGACGTACGACTACGTGAACAACCTGATTTTCTATTCTGACGTGCAGATGAGCACCATCAACTCAGTTTACTTCAACGGCAGTCAGAACCAAGTACTCGTAAGCCACCAAGGACGCGTGGAGGGCTTGTCTTACGACAACGTGAACGAACAACTCTTCTGGACCTCGAACAATGACGCCTCAATCAGAAGTTTGAATCTGCACGATATCAGCGCCAATCCCGACAACAACACGCAACAAGTGAAGTCGATACTTAAACTCAATGCGAACGACAAACCGCGCGGCATCGCAGTCGAACCCTGCATGGGGATGATTTACTGGACCAACTGGAATGAACAAACACCGTCTATACAGCGCGCTTACGTAACTGGTTACGGCGTCGAGTCGATCATACGCAGGGACATCCAAATGCCAAACGCTTTAACGCTCGACTTCGAAGAACAGAAACTCTACTGGGCTGACGCGCGGCTCGACAAGATCGAGCGTACTGACTACGACGGCACTCATCGCACCGTCTTGGCACACTCAACGCCCAAGCATGCCTTTTCCATGGCGGTCTACGGCGATCTCCTCTTCTGGACCGACTGGGTGCTGCATGCCGTGGTACGCGCCAACAAGTACTCGGGCGCCGATGTAGTCTTCCTGCGCAAAAATATCGTGCGCCCCATGGGCATCATCGCCGTACAGAATACCAGCATGAATTGCGATGCGAATCAATGTAAGGTGCTCAATGGCGGCTGCGAAGACGTGTGCATCTTACGCAAAAACGGCACAGCCAGCTGCCAGTGCACACGAGGAATCCTCGCACCCGATGGCCAGCGTTGCATTCAGCCGACCAACAGTGGTTGCGCCAAAGAACAATTCTCGTGTAAGTCTGGCGAATGCATACCCCTCGAGCTGACCTGCGACAACATGACTCACTGCCTGGATGGCTCCGATGAGCTTCGTAGCTACTGCATCATCCGTGAATGTCCAGCTCACTTTTTCATGTGTAACAACCATCGTTGCATTCCGCACAATCAGACCTGTGACGGAGCGCACCAGTGCGGTGACGGCTCGGACGAATCCGATCTCATTTGCAAGTGCGAGCCGGAAAAATTCCGTTGTGGTAGCGGCGAGTGCATCTCGAAGCAGTTCGTGTGTGACAACGTGCGTGATTGCAAGGATTTCAGTGACGAGAAACACTGTCCGCCGCGTGAGTGTCCGAACGGCGACGTGCTGTTCGAACACTGCCCCAACTCCACGGCCTGCTTCATGCCCTCGTGGCGCTGCGACGGCGACGAAGACTGTCCAGGCGGCAGTGACGAGCAGGACTGCGAGCACGTGTCGAAGGTGGCTTGCGGCGCGGGCCAGTTTCAGTGTTCGAATGGTCGCTGCATCAACGAGAAGTGGCGCTGCGATGGCGAAAATGACTGTAGGGATCTGGTGGGCTCTGTAAGCTCCGATGAGGTGGGTTGTCGGTTGCAGTGCAAGGCCAATGAATTTCATTGCCAGAACACTTGCATCCCTAGCAGCTGGCAGTGCGATGGCAAGCCTGATTGTGAAGATGGCTCGGATGAAGGTGCTCAGTGTCCGAACCGCGTGTGCCGATCGCATCTGTTTCAGTGCAAGTCATCTGGGCGCTGTATACCTCTCAAGTGGGTCTGCGATGGCGAACATGACTGCCCCGCGCCAGGCAGTGAAGATGAGGGTGAACACTGTGCTGCAGCCTCAGTGCCGCACGTGCCCGACTGCATGCCGCCCTCGTTCCTCTGCTCGAACGGCATTTGTCTTGATCGGCATTACGTATGCGATGGCGACCACGACTGTATCGACGGCGAAGATGAATACGAAAATTGTGAACCCTTCCCGAGTGCTCAGATATGCGCTGCAGATACTGAGTTCCAGTGCCACAACCTGCTGTGTGTGGCGAAGAATCTCACCTGCGATGGTAAGCCAGACTGCACGGACGGATCCGATGAAGATGCTCAACTGTGTGCACACTCGCCCACATTATGTACCGAACCGGACTTCTTCCATTGCAAGAATGGCGCCTGCATCTCCGCGGATCTTTTATGCGATGGCCGCAACGACTGTGCCGATTTCAGCGATGAAGAGCTGTGCAACGTGAATGAGTGCGTGATGCCGGATCTGTGTGAGCACGAATGCATCGATAAAGTGGTGGGCTACGAGTGTCGTTGCCGCGCCGGATACAAATTGCATCACTCCAATCATCATCTGTGCGACGATGTGGACGAGTGCACGGAGCAACGGCCTTGCTCGCAGTTATGCGTCAACACGTACGGCTCGTACAAGTGTCTGTGCGGCAAGGGCTACGAGCTGAAGGACCAACACACCTGCAAGGCCACCAGTAACGAGACGGTCAAGTTTATCTTCTCCAATCGCTATTACATTCGGCAGGTCGACATGCACGGCAACGGCTCCATTTTGATACACCAGCTATCGAACGCGGTGGCGCTGGATTTCGAATGGGAGACGAGGTGTCTGTTCTGGTCCGACGTCACATCGACGGTAGGGATGATCAGGAGCTATTGTCCCGCAGATAACCGGACGACCACTCTACACCAGGCCATGCTTAAAAATCCCGACGGCCTGGCCGTGGACTGGGTGGCGAAGAACCTGTACTGGTGCGACAAGAGCCTTGACACCATTGAAGTGTCCAAGCTGGACGGCAAGTACGCAAGAGTCTTGATCAACGAGAATCTACGCGAACCACGAGGAATCGCCTTGGATCCCTTCAACCGCAACATCTTCTGGTCCGATTGGGGCGAAAACCCGCACATCGGCAAAGCAGGCATGGATGGTTCGAATGCTCGAGTCATCATACATGACAATCTGGGCTGGCCCAACGCTTTGACGATATCCTTCGAAACAAACGAGCTGTTCTGGGGTGACGCACGCGAAGATACAATCGCGGTGTCTGATTTGGAAGGTCAGAATGTGCGTCTGCTCCTTGCACGTAGTATCAACCCACAGCTGAATCTGCATCACATCTTTGCGATTGCTGTGTGGGAAGACCGCATCTACTGGTCCGACTGGGAGACCAAGTCCATTGAGTACTGCAACAAGTACAACGGAAAAAACTGCTCAACATTGATCACCACTATCCATCGACCCATGGATTTGCGCGTCTACCATCCATATCGGCAGCAGCAGCCATCCACACCAAATCCCTGTCTAACAGCGAATTGTTCGGCGTTATGCTTGCTGTCGCCACAGGCTCCGTACTATCGGTGTGCCTGTCCAAATAACTTCGTTCTTGCAGCAGATGGCCGATCCTGCGTAGCGAACTGCACCGCGGCTCATTTCGAGTGCGCCAACACTTACAAATGTATCCCGTTCTACTGGAAGTGTGATACGCAAGATGATTGCGGTGACGGCAGTGACGAACCGGACTCATGTCCACCCTTCCACTGCGAGCCAGGTCAGTACCAGTGCAAAAACAAGAAGTGCATACACCCGTCTGCCATTTGTGATGGTAGTAATCAATGCGGTGACAACTCGAGTGAGATAAACTGTGAAAAATTCATGTGTTTCGAGAACCACATGAAATGTGAGGCCACTGCGAATACGACCGCCTTCTGCATCGATAATGTTAAGCGTTGCGACGGAGTTCGCGATTGTCCTGGCGGAGAAGATGAATCGGGTTGTACGCCACTCACGTGCAAGAAGGATCAGTTCCAGTGCGCCAATAATCGCTGCATACCGTTCGTGTGGGTGTGTGATGGAGACATTGACTGCCCGGACAAATCCGATGAGACGAATTGTAATCAGATGACGTGCTCGCCAAGTGATTTCCAGTAAGTTGCGATGATCATGATTAGAGTATGTGTTCCTCATCAACTTCTCCTGCAGATGTAATTCGGGTCGTTGTATACCCATGGCTTGGCGTTGTGATGGCGAGGACGATTGTCCGAATGGTGAAGATGAGCCGAGTACTTGTCACACTTCAAAAGAAAGTTGTGACCCCACATATTTCAAGTTAGTATCAAAGAATTAGAGAAACAATAGAGAAAACTACAGAGATGCTTGGTTTTTTTTGTAGATGTAATAATTCAAAATGTATACCGGGCCGTTGGCGCTGTGATTACGAGAACGATTGCGGTGATGGCAGCGATGAGCTAAACTGTCAAATGCGTAACTGTTCGGAGAGTGAGTTCCGGTAAGTGATGATAATGAGTGGAATAAATTGTTCCTTGAGAAAGTTGTGATTATCTTCTTTTACCCAGTTGCGGCACCGGCAAATGTATTAAACATGATTACCGTTGTGACGGTGAGATACACTGTGATGACAACAGTGATGAGATCAACTGCAATATCACTTGCAAAGATAATCAGTTCAAATGTGCCGCTTTTAATACGTGCATTAATAAGTGAGTGAATTACACAACTTTATTTAACCACCTATGTTACACTTCCCTCTCTTTTTCGCCCTTTTCAGACAATATCAGTGCGATGGAGATGATGATTGTCCTGATGGCTCAGATGAAGTCAACTGTACTTGTCCACATGATCACTTCACTTGTGCGAACGGCAAATGTATCATGTCACGTTGGAAGTGTGATGGTTGGGACGATTGTACGGATGGAAGTGATGAAAGCTATGATACTTGTGCTCACGTTCACTGTCATGCAAATGCATTCAAGTATGATCATCATATTACTCAACATTAGTGTGATATATTTGCGGTCTTCACTTTTTATTCTTATTTGTGATCTCCACTTGTGACATTCACTTGTCATCTTCATGAAAGTAATCTTCAACTATGGTGTTCACTTTTGGTGCCTTTTGTAATCTTCACATGTGATCATTTGTGATCTTTTCTTGTAATTCTCACTGGTGATCTCCACTTAAAATTCTCACTTGTGATACTAACTTGCAAAGTCCTTTTGTTTTCTTCATCGGGGTTCCTCACTTGTAATTACTTATTCTCATAATTTTCCCTTTCTCCAGATGCAAAAACTTGAAATGTATACGCAAGTCAGCTCTGTGTGATGGAGTCAATGATTGCGGCGACAACGAAGATGAGTCTGATGAAGTATGTGCCGCTTTACCTAAATGTCGTCACGATCAGTTCCAATGCGAAGACGATCACTGCATTTCAAAGATCTTCCGTTGTGATGGTCAATATAATTGCATCGATGCTTCAGATGAAATGAACTGTCAGACTCCGGTTTGTGGCTTTGGCACTTGTTCGCAGATTTGTATTGAAAAGAAGGCCGGCCATTATAATTGCAAGTGCACCGATGGTTATCACAAGGGACCGAAAAAGAACGACACCTGCTTAGCCTCAGGTAGAAAGTTCAAAGTTGGATAAAGTAAAGTTTTCTAAAAATTTTTGATACATTTTTCACTCAGGTCCCGATCAGATTCTGTTGCTTGCTTCCGAGCAGGAGTTCCGTTTTATTCTGCCTGCGAAGCAAGAGGGTACCACCGTCGTGGGATTCTTCCAAACGGACAGCCTGAAGATCGATGTCTTCGATATACTTATACGTCCGAAGGACACGTTGCTGTTCTGGATTGATTCACATCATGGAAAAGTGCATACCATGAAGATAGCCACGCCCCATTCGAAGACGTCGTTTGAAACGCGTGTGAGGCGGGACTTGAAAGAACCAACAGCATTCGATGTGGGTTGAGAGAACCTACTTTGCTCGTGTGTCTTACTTACCTGTAGCATTTTTAGATACCCGATTTAGATGATCCGAAATCGCTGGCTGTGGATTGGATCACTCAAATGGTGTATATCGTTGATTCACGCCATAATCAAATCATCGCTACCGATATTGATGGCAAAAAGCATCTATCGCTAGTCTCCACTGGCATGAATCCCACTGACATTGTACTGGAACCAGAGTCTCGCATTATGATTTGGTCTACTTTGGAGAATGGAATTTTGGTAGCTTCACTGGATGGAACGAATAAAAAGAGTTTAGTGGAGACCGACGTGGGTTGGCCCATCAGTTTATCGATTGATTACCCGACTGGGCGTTTATATTGGGCTGATTATCGCAAGGGCACCATCGAGACGTGTCGATTGAATGGTAAAGATCGTAATGTGGTGCGAAGATTTTCGAATAAAGGTATGTATTTCGATTTACATTCCATTCTAGGTTTGGTCAATAAAAATTGACTTCTTACAGAGAAACCACAAAAGATTGATGTATTTGAGGATTATCTGTATATTAAACTCTACGATCAGAGTATCATTAAAATGAATAAGTTTGGAAACGATAATGGTACCTATCTTCTTAAGGGTTATCGCTCCTCAGACATCGGAATATTGCATCCGCTAAAGCAACATCGCAATAGTAAGTAAATAAAGAACAAATTATTTACCTTTACCTCTTACATTTTCCCCGTTTGCTATACTCATTTGTATATTTTTTTTTCGTCGCATTTTTCTCCAACTAGTTTCTCTCCCTCTCTACTACCATCATATATCAATTCTAAATGTATATATATCTATCTTTCTTTGCGTTAGTCACCAATCCCTGTCGCCAAGAGCCTTGTAAATCTCTGCGCGCTCTCTGCATTCTCTCAGCTGAGCGAAATACCGGCTACAGTTGCCTCTGTCCCAGTGATCTCGTCATGGTCGATGGCCAGTGCAAGTCGCACGCTGAGGTACCCAATTACTGTCCTCTCAAATGCAATCTGGGCACCTGCAAGCTGATCGATCATGTACCGAAGTGTGTCTGCCAGCCACAATTTGAAGGTGACCATTGCGAGCATTATCGCTGTTCGGGTTACTGTCAGAATCGTGGTCTCTGTACGGTGGCACCACAGCTGCCAGGTTCACCTGAACCACCGCCGCTCAAATGTAGCTGCCCACCAGGTTGGTCGGGAACTCGTTGTGAGACCTCGGTGCCCGAGTGTCAGAGTCGCTGTCACAACGGTGGTTCCTGCCTCATCACAGACGAGGGCATGCGATGCACATGTCCGGACCTGTACTTTGGCGAGGAGTGCGAGCATTGCGTCAACTTGACATGTGAAAATGGTGGCATCTGCAGAGAGACCATCAGTGGTACGACACAGTGCGCTTGTCCTGATGGGTGAGTAGAGTTATTTTTAATGCGCATAGTATATTTTTTGACCTGCTAAAATTTTGTGACTTTCCAGCTTCACTGGCAAACGCTGTGAGGTCAATGCTTGTGATGGTTTCTGCAAGAATCATGGCACCTGCACCATCGGCAACAAAGGTGGTCCGCAATGTCACTGCCCGACCGGCTTCTACGGCGAGCAGTGTGAATCGGACTCGTGTAAAAACTTCTGTCTCAACGGTGGCATCTGCGCAGAGCGCAACCAGCAGCTGGTTTGCACGTGTTCGGAACGTTATGTGGGCGAGCGTTGTGAGACCGATCTATGCAAGACTTCCAGTCCACCCGGATGTAAGTAGAGCTAAATTTCAAAAGGCGGAAGGGTCATCAGAAGGGTGGGACAAAATTGGTTTTGATTTTATAAATTTTTATAAATTTCCTCTCTTTTGATTTTATAAATTTCCCCTCTTCCAGTCTGTGATCAGTCCGAGATACCATCTCGTAATCCCTGCACTGGCATTGTATGTCAGAATAGTGGTACCTGTCATGTGATAAAGGGCGTGGCCATGTGTAATTGTACCGACCAGTGGAATGGTGATTTCTGTGAGGTGAGTTATTATGTTGGAAAATCAAAAAGCGGAAAGAAATTTTAAAATTTTAGTAAAAAGCAGATTTTATATTTTAATAAAAAGCAGAATTTATATTTATTTTATTTTTATAAAATTTCAAGCGTTCCTCATTTCTGCATAATTATGAACTTTCTAGGAATGTGAATTAATAATGCTCATTTGTGTTTTCAGTTTAAGAGGAATTTTTAGGAGACTTAATTATGGAAATTATTATTTGTAGACTAACTTTCAAATAATGATTTTTTGTTTAATTAGCGCCCCGTTGCCGCGGACAATCCTTGCATTGGTTTCTGTAAAAATAGTGGCGTCTGCCATTTAGATGCCTACACGGTGCCTCACTGCACTTGCATTGGTGACTGGATGGGCCAGTCGTGCGAGTTGCCACCTAATTGTGTCGATGATGAGTGTGGAGTCTGCTTGAAAGGCAGTTCCATCAATGAATGCCTGTAAGAATGAGAGTTTATAAAGGTTCCGAATGGTTTTTGAAGAGTTTTTATTTCCTTTTTAGCTGTTCTAATGGCAAAATCACGCCGTGTCTGTCAGACAGCGCTGATGCGTTGAGTGGTGAACGTCAGCAGACAGCGCACATTCTCTCCATCGTAGCGGCGATATTGGCCACAGCAATACTGGTGCTGGCTTTACTTGGTGGCGCGGTGTTCTTCTTAAAGTAAGCAAAGAGAGAAGGAGACACTTAAGTATTTCAATATATTCCAATTTCAATTCCTTCTCGTAGAAAACATCGCATTTCACAGCCCTTCTCGCATGCGCGTCTCACCGAAAATGTCGAGATCATGCTTACGAATCCCATGTATCGCGGCGATGCCGACGAGCCACCTCCGCTCGTGCATGAGGACGACAAGGTGAGCTTCGGAGAGGGGGTTTGCTGCCGAAGGAACTCTAATGAATCGATTTCTCTCCTCTTTTTAGGGCAACTTTGCAAATCCTGTCTATGAATCAATGTACGCTGATGCCATTATGGAGCCATCAGTGGTGACGGAAAATGTCAACCACGCACCCGATGAACGCAAAGGCTTGCTGCAGCATTCACACGATGAAACAAACACGCCGGATATTCTCTGATGATTGACGACCAATGAGATGTTCTAAATGATAAGAGGACGAAGATACTCAAGGAGTTAATAAGAAGGGATTCGCAGCTGCTGATGAATCCCTGCCGAACGACTGACTGATAGCGTACCAGTAGTAAAAATCGCTATTTTAGAATTCTAATGAGCACCAAAACACAACCCCATACTCACGCAGACGTATCACGCGAATGAAACAGAAACGAATTTAGTGTGTTTTTACAAACTCTGTTTCGACAATTTAGTTTCGTTTTAAAGTTTTCTTTTAAAAGCAACACATGTTGCTTTATTAGAGATGAAATTTTGTTTAATTATTAATTGTTATATATGATGTATTATTAATTAATTTTAAGATTTAAAATTTTCTAGGTTTTTTCACGTGCTTTTTGGTATTAGAAATGATTCGATTAGACAAATTTTTCTTCGTTTTAAATTGCTTTCTCAATTGTTGAACAACGAACAATTTTTACCTACAACTAAAGAACAAATTTAAAGCTTTTTATTCTTCAAGCATCACATTTTATTATGCAATACATCACACAGCAAGTTTATATATTAAAAGCACCCAAAACATCATCTAACTACGGCATGAGGGAAGCATTGACAGTGCTAATTGTTTATTATGAAAATCAATTGTAAATACTAAACTATTGGAAATTCTCCGAAATCTTGAGTACCAAAAACTGTTGTAATATTTAAAATTTATTTTATTTAAAAGAAATTAATCAAAATATTTGCATAATTATCAGTTTTGTACATTATTGGCATTGTATAGAGAAAGTTGTTGCATTATAAATAACTATAATTAACGAATTACTTTACTAGTTACGCATTACAATTGGGAAGAAGGAGAATTAATGGCGAACAAAACGATGCATTTATTATCATTATTATTAAGGACGCACAATCTTTTCTAACATTTACGAAGTAATTGTAAACAAGTTTTATAATAAATGTATTCGTCTTAAAATCAAAGCAATCCCCTCAATTCTATTGCAATGGTGGCTACCATTAGTTTAGAAGTTATTATATTATTAAACGTAATTAATATAATAAAGTAACATTCACTCATGTGTAAAAATATTTAAGTAAAAATAAATGCAAAAGCTACAATTAATAAGAATTGTAATAAAACTTTTTAAATTATAATAATTTAAATTAAGGACTACATAAATTTTATCCTAAAAAATTGTAAGTTTAATAACAAATACAAAAATAATATAAACCGTATTATAAAATACTCAAAATCATTTGTACAAAATTGCAATGATCTAAAATTTATATCATACTTTTAAGCGTATGGAAAACGTATTAAATTAATTTACGAGATGCATTATATGAAGCATAAATAAAGAACTGCTAAAATTACAGGCATAAATGTAAAATAACGCAGGAGTTTTATTTGCGGTTCTGAGAAACCGTCCTTCACAAAGAAAGAGAATGAAGAAAATCTACGATTAAGTTAAACTCAGTTTTCTTAAACTGATAAAATAGTTAAATTTAACTTAATATTAGTTTTCTTAAACTTAGTTTAACTATAGTTCACTTAAACTGAGTTTAAATCACGTCAGCTAAACTAAGCTTTAAAAAAGCAAGCTTAGCTTAAAAAAAGCCTCGCCCTCACTTGCGAGGCTCTTCATACAGTTTCGGCAATGGTAACAGGCGATCATGAACAAGTAGTTCAGTTATTCCTTAACACAAAAAAGCGCCCTCTGTTGGGTAGACTACAAATGACGCACTGCTCTTAATTTTTTAGTGATGCCGCAAACCTTGACGATCCATTGTATTACATTTGGTTCTTGTCTTCATTATTGTTAATTTCCTCGTGGTTGTTGTCCTTACTACAAATATATTCCTGATTTGGCATTACTGAAATCAGAGAGAAGTTATAAAGAGTATTAAAGTGTTGTTGTCCTTACTATAAACATATTAATGGCTTCGCATTGCAGTACAGTACTGATAAAAAGTTACAGTACTGACAACGAGTTTAAATTTGTATTTTTGCTGGAAGGTTGCAAAATAATTGCTATTATAAATATTTGTAACTTTTTATAGTTGCAATTTTGAATAAATAATAATTAATTTAATAATAATAAGAAAAATATAAATTTTTGATATTTTCATATAAAAAAATTGTTATTTCTAAATATCTTACTAGGAAAAAAAAATAAGACAACAGAAGGTTCAAAAGGATTCAAGAAGACGTGTGCCAGGAAGCAGGTAGATTTTGAATATCCTTTAGCAAAAAAAAAAATATTAAAAATCATGCAACAATTTTAACATCAATTCATTATCTACGTCATTACACTGCAAATGTGAGAAGAGAAGGAAGGAACAGGAAAATCATACGAAGATCCTTACAAAAAATTGTGTACCGGAAGTGATTTCAAACACTTGTTTTCTGCTTTTATGATGAAAAAGGATTCCTTTAAAAATCATTGATGTTGTTGTTGTTGTTGTTGCTATTGCTCTCCCTTTGCTTTACATATTCACAGCTGGAAGAATTCGTTTTTTTTTGGTAATTTCTTTTCGTTGATCAGTTCATAGATAACTTGAAGGATCCCGGAAGGATATGTAAGGAAGGAGAAGGGAAATCAGAGAATTTGGGGCAAATTCCCGTAGATATTTGTAGAAATAATCATTAGCAATTCAACTCAAATTTATAATTTAAATGGTTTTTAAATCTTAGTTTTTCTAATAATTAAAATAGTTGCAATGGGATTTCGATTGTTTTTTCTTAAATATTGTAATTTTCTTTGTTTTATTGTATTCCATATTTTAACGAATACAAAGGCACTCGTATATTTTTAAGAATTTCCCAAATTCGCGAAAGCCTAAAATTTTACTCCATGTCAAATCTCAAAAACCGGTTTTGCTACATTTTCTCTAACTTTCAATCTTCTTCTAGAAGCGCAGATTTGCATAAAAGAAACTAAATGCGCAATTTTAACAAATAGAAATCCTGCGAAAGGGCGAAAAGGTTATTCCAGTTTAATTTATAGTAAGAGCATTCAAATTACATCCGTAATTGTAGAGTACAAGAAAGGGTACGCCAACCGGTTGAAACCCTAAAAGAATCACGAAATTCTGTACGAACCGAAGTGGTACGCAGTTGAAAATGAAAAATTGTGAAACAGAAATAATTAAAATATTTCGAAAACTCTCATTTATACTTTGCGAAATCACAATTTTTCGAATCTTCACAAGCCTCCCGTGTGAGATTCCTTCAGTTCTTCCCCACGCAATTCTTTTAAAATCTTCGAGAAATATACGAAACCTAGAAAAATACAAAAGATACAAGATTTTCCCATGTAAATATCTGCTAGATACTTTTTCGTTATACCCGCATCCGAAATTCCAGAAAGAACGAATGAGCAGAAATTCATTCGAAATTCGAATTTCTACGAAAGCGCGATTGAAACGAAAGCAACACAATGCGGTCAACAAGAAAGGAGGAAAATAATTAATTCAAATTGTATTGAAAACCGAAAAGGAAGAAAACAAAAAAAAGTGAAAATAAAATCAGTTCGCATGGAATCTCCGGTATCGTCGGCATTTGTCGGCATTTGTCGGCATTTGTCGGTCAACCTGTTACTCCACCACGGCGGCGGCTCACGTATCTCACAATTCCTTCGGCGCACTTTTTCCCAGAGCGCATTATAATGGCTCTCGGTGGGAATCCTTTCTGCCTTCTGCCCGTTTTTTTCTTGCTTTCTACTCCGCGTTTTCGTACTCTCTCGGCGGTGGCGGCTTTATTGTTGTTGCTGTTGTTGTTGCTGTTGTTGTTATTGTTGAAATTATTGTTGTTATTGCAACATCAAGAATCACACACACACACACACACACTCATTATTTCATCCTCGCCACGATCGGTTGTGCAAAATTTATTGCGCTCTGCATGTGAATTTTCAAGCTCTTCGAGAGAAGCGAGGATTCGAAGATTCTCAGGCCTTCGTCTACCTTAGGATCTCTAAATTTCTTTATCTTGCGTGATCTCTCGATCTCGGTCACTCGATCTTTTATATTTTAATGTTCTTCGTGAAGTTTTCATGGTTTTGATCGATCTTAAGATGTTTCACACAATTTCGATCAGATGCTGAACGCATATTTTGACACTCAAAGAGGAACATTTTTTGAATAGAGCAAATTTTGCGTAAGATCTCGAAATCGGAGGCGTGAAATTTCGCATACAGATTTGCTGTAGAGAATAATCAGGGATTTTCCGAAATCCGAAAATTAAAAAATTCCGAAAATTTCCTAAATTTCATTTCTTAAATTGGAAGAGCAAATTTTGCTACATAAAAGTAATAAACAAATAAAAATAACAACTTATTAAGACCCATCCTCGAAAATCCTTGAAGAATTCCTTTAAAATTCCCGCTTTTCTCAATTCTTCAATCTTTTCTCAGGATATACAAACTAAAATAAATAATCCTCGCATCAAATTCTCCGCGCTATCGGTCAACAGAATCCTTGTAAAAGAATAAAAAAATCAAATAAACCAGCAAAATTGTTTGTTATCAGCAGCCGAACTGCACTTGTTCATCAAACGTTAAGCAGATCCTGGGAAAAAAGGACTACGTGGGAATTTCAACTTGAGCACAACAAAACCAAAAGTGAAGACCGAACAACGAGATACTCGAATTCCGAATGAAGTGCCGAAGCAGTGAGAAAGCAAAAATATAAATAAAAAAATACACCAGGATCAGCAGCGAGGAGACAAGTGAAGGAAGGACGAAAACTCGAAAGTAAGGCCAACAAGTGCAATACAAATAACCAAAAAAAACAGCACAAAAACAAGCAGGACGAAGACCAATAACCCCAACAACAACGGCAACGGCAACAGCAACAACAACAACAACAACAACAGCGACAACAACAACAAGGAGTGAATATTATAAATAGGAAAATCCCTGGAAATCACGAAGTGTGGGAAGCGAAAAATATCACGAAGCATCATCGTGAAGTGAAGTGAAGCGGGTTTCTCTTGAATACGTTAAGTGAAAAAAGGACGAAAGGAAGACGGATGTGCTACGGTTTCGAGGTTATCGTGGAAAACTAATGAATGATGGGGTTCTCATGTTCTGCAGGCTGCTGGGGAAGCGAGAATGAGGACGAGTGGGCGGGGCAGTAGGCAGCGGAAGGGCTAAACAGGAGGAAGAATATGAAGGACGAATGCTTCATTCGATCAAAACTGCAACAAATCAATTTGCTGGTGAATGCTAAAAAAGAGAGAAAAAAGAAGGCGTGAGAAATTCCTTCCTTCTCAGCTTCAAATAACTTGTAAGTGGTTGGTAAGGAGTTATGTAAGTAATTCTCATAATGAAAATTACTTCATTACTTCGAAGAATCGAAGAAGAAGAAGTTTGTCAAAAGTTTAGCGAGATCTTGGACAAAAAAAAAAAAAAAATACTGTGGCGAGTTTTAAAAATCCCTTCGATGTTCTCGTAAAAAATCTCAGCAACGAATGATGTTCTCGATCGAGATTTAGTGAGATATGAGAATTTTTCTACCTTCATCTCAAGTAAAACCGTCTCGCATCTCAATTATCGTTTCGGCTGTAGAAACTCGACTCGATTTTGACGGGTTTTTACACACTAAAATTTCTTATCACTCTCAAAGTCGCTTCCGTTCGGAAAATATTGTAAATATTAATAAATTAACAAAACGTTGAAGATCTTCTTCAAGATTCTCTGGATTTTGCTAAGTTAGCGCAAAACAGAGCGGAAGGAGAGTTGGAATTTGTAAAACTTGAAATAATTACAACTGAAAACACGCTGATAACGAAGACACGAGAATCGTATAAAAAGCCAACCTCGAGCGGTTTTCAAAACTAGTTGATTCTCAACTTTGCCAGCCGCACGTTTTTGCTTTTCAAATAGAAATTCAACGCAGTGTTTTGCCAAAAACAGGCAGGCGTTTGTTGAAAGAAACGCTTAAGAAAAAAGGAGAGAAACACGTTGGCAGCAAAGCGATCACATAATAATAAAATTGATATTGCAATCGTTCGGTTCTATTTGAGATTTTTGAGAAAATGCACTGCAAATCGTTGCTTTCAGTTGCGCTGTGTTGCGTCGGCTGCATTATCGGTTCGCTGACGTTGGCAGCACCGGCAGCCAAGCCACGCACTGAACGGCATCTCCTACTACGCAGCAGACTGGCAGCACCGCTCAAACTACAGCACTCGAGCGATGATCTGCTCCTCAATCAGCTGGATGCGACGCTGCAAGAGATTACCGATGTCCACATGCAGGCGCTCTTCTCCGCCACTCACACACCCGAACTGGAGGTGCGTATGCGGGCTACGGAAGTCGAGCTTTTCGACCTTCTCGACGCGCTGTACCACGAGCAGCGCATGGCCGACTACATGCAGTACGAGCGCGAAGTCAGCCGCCAGATGATTCTTTACAGCATGTTGAAGAAACTGTTCGGTTACTCGGGCGCGGAGAGTGAAGAAATCGAGTAAGTGAGTGCGAAAGAGAAGTGGGAGTGACTGTCGATGAGGTGTGGAGAGGAGAGGAGCAAAGCGATACTCTGCTGTCTAACGGAGAAATCTTCAGCATTAAGAACTTCAAGGCCAGAAGACGGGAAGTATGAATCCATAAAGTGATGAGTGGCAACGAAGCTGATCTCACTCACAACATTTTGAGTGATTTAGAGTCTCTTCTCGCACGCACTCCCGTTTCAGAAGGCGTTCGCGCTCTGAAGCGCTCTTTGAGAGACGATTTTTAGCTAATATAAGTTAATGAAATAAAAGTATTGTTAATTTTAAAACCTACAAATTTCAATTGAATAAAAAGAAAAACTTTGTAATTTGATATGCGAAAATTTCTTATATATTTTTTATAGCTTTTAATTACATTTTCAATTACTCATTTCATTTTCACTTCACGTGATTTTGTAATGAAAACACCTGAGATTGTATTTTGTAATTCTTTATTAACAAAATTATTTTCTATTGAAATTTCGTAAAGAATCAAAATCAAACTTTTAGATGTTAAACTCGTTCAAAATCATGACGGAACTTAATTAAAATTCTAAGATAAATAAAATCACAGATAAACCAACATTAGTGAAGTAAGGAAATTCAAGAGAATCGAAAACTCAAAACGAACTTAAGATTACCTAATATGAAATCTTTTATACAAATGCGAGGAAACTTTCTGAAAAAGTCAGCAATTATTCTGAAATTATAGAAGTCAGCGACGTACAACTTAAAATACACAAGCAATGAAGAGGTAATTAGTAAAGTAATCGCTTATAATTACACAATGAAAACGAACGCCTTTCTTTCATAACAGTCAACATATGCGAGATTTGAAGATATTTTGAAACAAAGAACACTAAAATCCCCTGCGAAAGAGCGAGATTTCGTGTAAAATATTAAAATGTTGACGAACACTGCAAACTTAACATTAAAAAAACAGCAGATAACGGTAAATAACCTCTCTCCCTCCAAACTCTCTCATCAGCGCGTCGCATCACCACGGTCTCCACATGCTGTCTCGCTCCTCATCCGACACCGGCATCGACTGCTCGCTCACCCTCTCCGAGCTGGCGAACTTCTTCGCCGATGGTTTCTCCTCCGAACTATCGTTGGAATCCGCGAGCTCGCTGCGAGAGCGCTTCGATGTCGGCTGCAGCTCGCTGCCGCTGGTCGACGACACTTGTTGTTGCTGCAAGTGTGTCGAGCTGCGCGAGCTGTTCAGCGAGGACGACTCGGTGCTGGAGGGCGTGCTGAAAACTCCGGAGAAGCTGTTCGGCGCCCTCAGAGAATCGTGCGTCGGCGGCGTGGTGGGCCGCGAGGGGGTGTTGAAGTCCGAGCTGGTGTGCATGAGCGACGAGTCGTCGCCGTGACTGGAGACCGAAGCCGCCGACGAGATGGGACTCAGCGGCGGACTCGCAGCTGCGGTCGAGTTCTGATGCAAATTATCGGCTGCAGGCTGGTGGAATGCAAGACTCGCAGCGGCTGACGGATGATGCAGCTGCTGCAGGCTGGTGTACGGTGAGCTGGTGGTGTTGGTGGTGTTGCCGTTGTTGTTGTTGCTCTTCTGCGCGGGTTTGCTGAACGCGCTGAAGCCGCGTTGAAAGCTCGTGCTGAAATCTTTGAGTTGCGACGAGATGGCTGCTGCTGCTGCCGTGGTTGTCGTGGTGGGCTGCTGCGGCGGAGGGGGGACGCGAGCTGCGCCTATCGCGGGCGCTGCTGGCCACACAGCAGGAAATGGCAGCGTGCCGGGTGCGCCGCCGCCGCCGCCGCCGCCGCCCAAAAGGTTACCCGACCCCGTCACAGGCACCCCGCCGGCGATCGCGCTCGCTGTTGCGTTCGGCATGATCAGCGCGAATTCGCCCGACGGCAGGCGTGACGGAATCAGCTGCACGCCGCCCATTTGCACGGCTGCTGCCTGACTGCTGCTGCTGCTGCTGCTGTTGTTGTTGTTGAAATCGTGCGGCAGCGTGGGAAAAATGGCGGCCGCTGGTGTGCTGGGCGCCGCAGCAAGGAGGGGATTCGCCGCAGCCACAAGGGGATTCGCCGCCGCCACGAGGGGATTCGCCGCCGCCGCCGCCGCCGCCGCCGCCAGCGAGGCACCGAAAATACTGCCGCTCGCATTCACATTCAGCTGGCCGCGGTAGCCGCGGTTGAAGTTGCTCATCGAGCCGATCTGCTCGAGGCTGGTGGCGCAGTTGTTCAGGTGGTTGGTGAGTCGCTGCCGCACGCTCGCGTCCACGTTGTCCAGCTGGCTGATGTAGCGGTTCACCTCGTCGGCGCACTCGACGAAGCCCGTCTTGAACTTGTGGATCACCGTGGGGTCCGCTTGGATGGCCATGTGGAGCTGCTGGCGCTGCACCGACTGCAGGTGCTTCACGGTCATCTCGAGGATGTCGGCCTTCTCGAGCTTCGTGTGGCGTGCCGGCTGCAAGTGGGTGGAAGAGAGGAAGGAGACGGTTAGCGACGTGAAGAATACAAACATTAATTAGTTAATAATGCATTAGTAAATAATTATACAGCGAATTTCGTTTATCTGTTCGTCTTATTTTCCCCATGATTCCCCGCGACTCCGCTTGGCAAATCACTCACTCCTCTCTTTCCCCTCCGCCGTTGCTTTCCCCCTCTCGGCGAATTTCACACGCTCTCATCGCATTCAACAGCTAATTGATTGCGATTTGTTAGCCCAGAGATCAGCAACTCCAGCTACAAAATATTGCACTGGTCATCGGCGAGGAATCACCATGAAGCGAAAACAACAACAACGAGTCTCGCCAGTCGCCTCTTCTATAAAAAGGGGAACCTCAAGTTCGCATCGAAGTGCCGAAGTGCCTGCGATCCGAGCCACGATCAGCCATCGCAGGCGCAAAGCAAGAGCAACACACGAAAATCTGCAAACCCGAAGTCTGGGAATCCGCAGAAAGCAGCATGAAAGCAGAACGACAACAATGCGATCGTAAGCTCGGCTTTAAGTGCCGAGTTGGCGTCGGCAGCGGCGGCGGCGGCGGCGATCATTCACATGCTCATCTCAACTTGAGCGGCCGCCGCACAAGTCTGGCGGACGAGTCTTCCGCACTGCTGGCTCTCATCTCTCCGCACGGGTTGTTTATTTGCCTGTCTCACCAATTCTTTCGGCTTCAACACTCTCTCATGCGGTCGTGATGGTCACGAGGATGGTCACGAGGATGATGACGATGTTGATGACGACTTTGATGATGACGATGACGATGACGACGTTGATGACGACGATGTTGCAGCAGACGACGGCGTCTTCATCGTTATGTCTGCATACTTCGCAAGGTTCCCACGCAAGGGTTTTTTCTTTGCTTTTTGTGTTTTCCTTTGCTCCGAGTTGAGGAAGGTGTGTGTGTGTGTGTGTATACCTTCTTTTTTTCCCCCGTAGTGCTACTACTAAGTAGTATTTTCTGCTGCTACTTTTTTTGCATCGGCAACTGTGTGCATTTCTGAGCTTGCCAATGAGTTTTGTTGCTGCTGCTGCTGCTACTGCCGCGTGTGTGTGGGGGTGTCTGTCCAGGAGAACCACTTTACAACTATAGTTGTAAAGTTCAAACAGGTTCTCTTCTACTTTTTTTCTCTCTTTTATTTACACATCTTAAAATTTTCTCATATTTCATTGTGTTGTCGTTTTCTTTGTTCACTTAATGATTCTCCTTTTTTTCCTCTCTGTGAGTGTTTTTTTTTCCTCTCTGCGAATCGGCTTCATCTTTTGATCTTTTTTCATTACTCACCGCTATGATTTATCAACGTTTAGATTTCGCTTGTTAACACTTTTGTGCGTCGAGCTCCCGTTTCGAGACTTCAAGTTGTGGACGAGGGATCTCATCTCGTTCAATAGGCATTTTTTCTTGCTCAATTTAATGCTCACTTAAATGTTTGCATTCAAGTGTCTCTCGCTGATCGTTTTACCATTTGGTGGTTTTTGTGGTTTTGGTGGTTTGTTACGCAGGATTTAAGTGGTGTCCTTGTTTTCTCTATTGACTGCTTGACTGATCAATGATTTTCGGCACTTGTGACTGTCAGAGGCTTCGTTTTTCCACAGCAGAGTGATTTTCATTAAAGTGCGACTGTGTGATTTTCAGTTTAAGTTTGCTAGTGATTGAGCGAAATATAGTGGTGTGGGTGAGTTTTTGAAGATTTCGAAGATTTTAACAGTTTGGATGAGGGGAAAAAGAGGCTGATTTTAGTGAGTTTATTGTGACTTCCAAGCGATTTGTGACTTTCTGATTGGTGATTTTGTGAGGATCACAATCACCAGATCCGAGTCTGAAGATTTCGAAGATTTTAACAGTTTAGATGAGGGGAAAGAGAGGCTGATTTTAGTGAGTTTATTGTGACTTCCAAGCGATTTGTGACTTTCTGATTGGTGATTTTGTGAGGATCACAATCACCAGATCCGCAATTAGCAATGAGGAGCTGATATAACTTAATTTAAATGCAGTTCTTGAGCGGAAAAGAGGTTCACTTACGTCTTTTTTCATGGCCTCCAGGATAAGCGATTTCAACTCGTTGAGGCAGCGATTGATGCGTGCACGTCGCCGCTTCTCCATGATGGGTTTGTTGGTCTGAGGAGGAAATAGTTTATTAAAAAGAATTCACACACTTCAGTAATAACAATCGACGAGAAAGTGAGCTGGTGAAGGAGTTTACAGGACAAAAAAGAACGATTTGAGTTGCGAATGTGCATTTGAAAATAGTTTCTCGCATTAGTGACGGATAGTTTAGCTAGTTTCGAAGGAGATTTTAAATGGTCAACACATTGAAAAAGTTTTGTTACGAAACTTAGTTGAAGTGGAAACCTTATTTTGAATATAAAATTTTGCTTACCTTTCGCAGCTCCGCCTTGGACAGCCCGTTCGTGTTGACCAGCGGCGTTTGTCCAGTGGTGAATCCCGTGTTACCGTTGTGGTCGCCGAAGCCATTCGAGGACGAATCGAAGTCATCGTCCGAGTGATATTCAAATTTGCAATCCATTCTTCAGACAAATAATCCGAAATGTTTCAAATAAATCGCAGTCACCGTAATCACAATCCGCGAATTAACAGCAACAAACACCGCGGAATTCCTTCAATTTTCACTGATTTTAGTTATGTCAGGAAGTAGTGAAATTTCTACTTAAAATACTTTCGAAGTTTTAGAAGTTTCTTTGCCACTAAAGTAAGCACAACACTAAACTTTGGTAACTTTTTGTTTAATAAATGTTAATTGCACACGCTTCTTGTGAACTTTTTTGTTAGTTTGTAGTGAGGACGAACTTGCTGTTTCTAAAAACGTCCTTAAAGCGGCTCTTGATGAACCAGCGTTTTTACGCGTTCGCAGGCGCAGCCTAATTTTCGAACCCAACCGCGCTCGCGCAACTCCAGCAGGACACTGAGATCCTCCTCAGCGGTTCGGCATGAAGACGTCGTCGACAGCGGTCGTGCTTGAGTCGTGCGCCGCTCGTGATCTCGTCCTTCGTGTTCTTCTGCCTTCGCATTCTTCGGGCTTCGCGTTCTTCGAAGGTCTTCGGCCTTCGCGAGCGACATTTTTACCTGAGTGCCGTCGGTCGGCCACTCGTCTGACGTTCTCTCTGCTCGCGCTCTCTGCACTGCCGCGCGAGAGTCGCGAGGGAAGAGCGTTGCTACTCGTGCGCCTCTCGCAGGCGCAGGTAAACAAGGCGCGATCCCATCTACCCACCCTAAAATAAGTCAACTCTCGCAGGACGCCCGGCGTCGCCGCGTTCCTTCACACTGCCGAGTGTGAGAACCAAATAAAATTCTCGCTTGTTGGCTTCTTTGCTGGCTGTCAGCTTGCAGACTGCGCTGCCGGCCTCCTGTAAAAGGGAAATTCTTCATTACATTTACTTCTCTGTTGTTTTTGCTTGGAGAGAAAATGACCCTCATTGATTGTAATAAATTCAGCTCGTTTTATTCCTCGTGGGACACCCACCCCACTAAATTTTTACAGTGTAATGTAACGTGTGGGAATTCAACTCAAAAAAAGAGAAAAAACCCAGAAAAAAGCAAAGCCACTCACACGCTTTGCTTTTTGTTGCTGCTTGCTCGATGATCAGTGTTGCCAGAAGGCTATCGTTGGATTATTTGAGATATTATTCGTTAGAAAAAATTCACGATTCTTTTCTGATAAAGAATTCAATTCTTAATATTATTTAAAGAAAATTTATTCTTATTTATTATTAGAATCTTAAATTAACTTTAAAAATACATATAAAAGAAAAAAAAACCATTACGTGACTTAGTAGGATTTTTCTCTACATTTCTGTAAAGTAATTTTTCCTACCTTTCCGAAATCATTTCCTCTACCCTGCTATTCGCAGGATTTGAGGAGCATAATCTGAAGGAATCCTTTAAAAACAATTCTTGGCATTCTTACACTTGTCACAAAATTGACGCCAGACCAAACCAAAATTCTTAGAAGTGTCATAACACGCTTGTAAATAAGTGTTAAGTTAATCTTGGCTTAGACTGCTAAATAAAGTAGATTTAAAACTTGCTAAAATGAGTATGCAATGAGTTAGAAAAGTTAGAAAATAAACATGATTTGTTATTTAGCGAAATATCTGAAGTCTAGACAATTTTAGCAGGAAATATTGAAGTTTTTCCATCTACGTCATCTACGTCATTTGCGAACCGAGATAACTAAGAAGAAGAATAACAGCAAAAGAAGTAAATTTCGTAGATAACAGCAAAGACATTAACGTTCCTTTTTCTACCATAAATGAGAGTATTGAAATAACCCCTCAATGGGAAAAAAGGGGGTCGGTAGGTTGTCTTTCCACACTCACGAAATTCGCAAAATATTCCCTAAAAGACTTTCGTGCCCAAGACGTACGAATCGCGTCACTTCGAGCAGCTGCCCGGTGGCTTGAATCCCAATAATTGAATCCCAAAAAAGGTATCGAAAGTTGGAAGGGGCTGGGAAGACGCGTACGCCAGACTCGAGGTGGTGGTGGTGGTTGAGGTCGAGGCACAACCTCAAAATAAAGTCCTACCTGGACTTAAAAGATCCGAATATTCTAAAATCTTAAGGAAGCGTGATTAGTCTATTTTTGCCTGCTGTCACACGCATGTTTATCTAATGTCTGCCCGGCACAGGATTGCCTTGAAAACACATTTCAAATCTAGAGAGATTGAAAACTCAGAATATGGTAGCTTGAATGATTGCAGTAGAGTAGAAGCAGCCAGCTGGCTTTTTTCGTGACTTCAGTAATATAAAAGTCGTAATAAAGGATTTGGTTTTGAAATTAAAGTAATAAAAAAATCGGAGAATTAATCGATCGGAAAAAATAATTCCTAAATCTTAAATTAATTTCGTAATTTATATACGTAATTTTGCTGGAAAAATTAATAACTCAATGGATCACATTAATTACATTATATTATTATAATACGTTTTATTAAAAATACATTGAGTACCTTTTTAATAATGCCTTTATTTTTTTATCCTTTAAAAATTCCCTTGGTAGTAATAGAAATTCCCACAGTTTATTAATAAACAATTTTAAGATATGGTCACTTTTTTTCTATTGTGATACTCTCGCTCTCTCAAGAGGATTTCTTCCATATCAATCTGAGTGACTAAATTTTTTAACTCTCACTAGTTGACTGCCCTGTTAAATTTACACTCCTGATGGGTTTTCGTAACCTATTTTTGTGCTTTTGGTTTATTTTACACCTTGCAAAATGTTTGTTGGCTTCGTTTTCACTTTTTTATTCGTTGTTGAATGTAGGTTGAATTTTTCTCTATTTCTGCATTCTCAGTGCAGAGTCTCTCTTCTTCAGCATTAATTTGGAGTGAGACAGAGGAAACCACTTTTTCTAAAATTAACTGAAGGGCTTGGGAGAATTTTGAAAATTTTGGAGGGTCTATTTTATTAAAAGTAAATGTTAGCCGATTTTATGAAAAAAATAATCTAAAGTTAGTTTAAGGTGGAAATTTATTGTTTTTTTAATATCTTCAGGAAAGTGGAAAATTTACATTTAGTTGCAAAAATTGTAGAAATACAATTATAAAACAAAAATTGTAAAACAAAAATTGTAATATAAAAATTGTAAAACGAAAATTGTAAAACGAAAATTCATAAAAATCAAGTGTTTAATAAATAAAGTTGTCGGAATACCTAAAACTTTTTGTGTGCTTAATAATCAGAGTTGGAACGACCTACTAATTCAGCGATATTCAACATTAAATTCTTTCCTATTCAGTTGCTTAACTGTATTTGTAGCGCTTAACTGTAGACAGCTTTTTCAAGAATTCCACACGCTTTCCATGCCATTTTTAGTACTCATTCAACTTCGAAAGTTCACTGAAATTCATCAAATTTCCGATCACGAACTCTTCTTATTATTTATTCTCTTATTTTTCATACTTGACCTTCATGTTTAAATACGAAGAAGCACATTTAAAAAGAAAACCAGCTGGATTGAGACTTCGCAGTTGGTAAAACCAATTTTAAAAAATGCGTGAGGTGCAGCAAATGGGAGTCTCAAATTTACAAAGAATATCGATTTCATAATTCATTTCAGAAATTAAAACCAAAAATGCAAAGAAATCAAAGAGGGGGAAAATGATACAAAATATTAATTCTGCAATCTGCAATCAAGTTGGTGGAAGAAATCCTTTTCAAAATCTTCAGCAACTGTTGTAAATAAAGTCCTTGCCATATTTTCTTGTCTTTTACCAGCTTCTCCCTCCTCCCCCACTTGGAAAAAAAGGACGAGAAGATGCCGTCGAAGAAGGACTTTTTGCAGCCGGTCCTTCTCCAGTTCAAATCTATTTCGTTTCAGGACGTCGATCGTGCGTGGAAAGGACTTTCCGTTGCGAAGCATCAACGTGTGCCGCTCTAATTTTTTCGTTTTCTTTTTATTGTTATTGCGGAACGCATGACGGAAGGCATCGCGTGTAAGGGGAAGGATGTCCTGTGCCTAAAATACGCGTGCAGTCTTTACACATTTTTGCTGATAAGCGAAGACTTCAAAAATATTTCTTTCTGATTTTGCGACAAAATAGCGGTTTGAATTGTCGATGTGGAAGAGATTACAGGATTTTTTTTCGATATATAGTGAAATTTTTAAGTTTCTCATTAAAGTGAAGTCTTCTCATGAAGTCTGAATGATTTGGACTTCGAGAAACTCTTTCATAAATCAACAAGGAATCAACTTAAATGGCTATTAAATTTCACTTCTCCCAATTACTTCAGAGCCCCTCGTTAAACACAAAACATTTCTTTATTTTCTGCTCCCCTTTCCATGTTATTTTCTGCTCCCCTTTCCATATTTCTCTCGCATTAAATGCGCCACATTTTAGTATCCGTTTGTAAATAAATAGCTTTTCTAGCACTAGAAAAGACACTTCATTCCAAATCAATTGAGTCAACAGCCAACATTCCCCAAAATTTCCCACAGTTTACTGTGATAAAAATCACATTGGAAAATCAGTCGTCACACATTTCAAAAACCAAAAGGGGGCGCCTTGAAAATAGTGAAATCTGTCAGCTGTGGTTGGGAATGCAGGAGAGGAGGATCAGTTTAGTAGCTTTTATATTTAGATTATGTGATTTTATATGTCTCTCCGGTAAAGTATTAGAAGTGTAAATTCGACACTAAAGCATTATTAATGCATGTCTGACTATCGCTTCTGTGTGAACGCATGATCCGTCATGCATGAAGCATAAAGCAGCCAAGTGAGCTCTCCTCTCTGCCTCCCTCCCTCACAACAACACAACATCTTCCATCTTCCACCCAACACCATCCACAACCGGCAGATTAAAGAAAAGAGATCTTCATGATGAGTAGGAATTGAGCGGAGTGCGCTGAGAAGAGAGAGAGGTGAAGCAACTGAACCACTTAAATGTTCTTCTCATCATGCAATGATCGAACAACATCAACGGTAACCGTTTCTGCTTTCTACTCACGCTTATGGAGGAATTAATGCATCTGGTCTGCTTTTTGCACGTAAGCGTGATTCAATCACTGATCGGCAAGTCAGCTCGTGCAACCCTGATTTTCGTGGATGTAGTGAGATCATCTTGAGATTTCATGCAATTTTTCTACTCATCACAGTTATTTTAGTTATTAAAATTCTATTGCGTACTTTTTAAATTTACTCCTAAATTTACTCCTACTAGAATTCTACTACGTAGTTTATCAAAATTTTCAAAACTAAAATTCCAATACTCACTGTTTCACAAATCCCGATACATTTCATTTTCAGAAAGAAGAAGAAGAAGCCATCAAGTACAGTTGTGTAGCTCTTAGCTATAACTTCACAAATGCATTAATGAGAATGTCTGGCTGGAAATTTTAAATTAGACGTATTGAAGAAGAAAAGTTCTCACGATCAAAGCAGCAGCAGCAGCAACAAAACAACAACAACACAACAACCACCCGAAAGGACCAACCAACCGACACACAAATTAAACATTTCCACGTGCAAAAGGGGAGAAGAAGGTGAGTGCGTCCGTCAGAGCAGTTGGCTGACTTCCTTCCTTCCTTGCTGGCAAGCGGAAGAAGGCAGCAGCAGCAGCAGCCACAGCAAGGAAGGGAAGGACTCGCAGTGACAAAGCATGCATGGGAATTTGTATGCTGCTGCCGCCGCTAAGCACGAATAGGGGAAAACAAATGTTTTGGAACGCGTTGCACCGCCCTTCTGACGAAGCATGGGAACGCAAGGCGATGCACCTCAAAATACAAATTATACGGGAGTAGCAAATGCGAAGGAATGAAGATAACACTGGTCAGGATGATGGTCACGGGCTGACCGAAATATCATATGTGGGAAGTTGTAGGACAGAAAGGATTATGTTGGGAAATGATTAGCTGTTTTTGCATAATTGCAACTTAATTATTAAACTTCATTATTAGGATGGAGAGGCTGCATTAAATGAGAAAAAAGCTCAAGAGAAAGTCAAATCAAAACAGTAGTAAGTTAGAGTGCAAGATGTAGATCTGTGCTGCCACCTCGACCTTCTATCAGAAGTTTTTTACACATATATTAATATAAAAATATGCTATAAAACTCGTCAAAGGTTTTTAGCCAGGCCGAGGTCTAAATACCCTACAACAGCATAGTTAGAAAGGATGCCTTAGAAATCCTTTACTAAATTTAAAACGAACCACACGAAATGAAGAACAAGTAAATTTTTGTAAAAAGGTGTAAATTATATAAATGAAAGGGACGCGTCAATGTAGGTTCTTACCAAAAACTAATTATTTTCAAAATAATAATGACATTATAAAGTGTAACGATTTGATTTGATAAAATTTATTTATTATATTTATTTTATTTTTATAAAAGTATGTTACAAATTAAAATTTCTAAACAGCAAATATTTGCAGTATTTACACGGAATGTCACAATTGTGCTATTCTGCACTTTTTGAAGTTAATAATAAACGCTAAGGTATCTTAGCAGTAGCAATAAAGCAGGTTATATTGTACTTTGGTTTAAAATACTGAAATTTGAAAATACTGAAATAGTTATATGAGAATTTAAAATAAACTTTTCAATGCAGCAATTTTCCGTACAGAAAACATTATAAGTAATTATGATCTGGCAACACCACAAGGGTAAATGCAATTCGTATACTGTTCCTTGTTTTGCATCCAGCCAAGAATGCACAAGTGCGAAAGAGAGAATGATATGATTCGTGGTAGATACACAATGAAAACGTACGTGCTTGTGTAAACTTTCTTGTTTTCACCACCAGTGGAATTGAAGATATGTGAAAAATTCACCGCTTCAGTCGAATTTGTCTCGTTTTCGCATAGATGGCATTCGGGCGTTGTTAGTTTTTAATCAATAATACAATTTGTTTAAAATTTGTAGCCTGGTGTAACAAACATAAACAAAAAAGGAAACCGTGAGAATCAAAGTGTAAAAAGTGCAAGAAAATAACGCATTCACTTAAACGAAAAATGCCGAGTATTAGAACGAATGCTGTGAACGCGGCTACGGCCGCAGTTGCAGGAGCTGGTGCTGGCCAGTCATCGGGACACTCCACGGCTTTGGGAACGCCGTCATCCGTGGGCGCAATTGCAGCTTTGGCCAACAACCTCCAAAACATGGGCATGAAAGAGAGGCCACCGCTAGCGCCACCGCCGAGTGTGAGCAGCACAATCAGCGTGACGCTTTCGAACGCTGGCAGCGCCTCGGCGCACAACGACGGCTCCCATGACTCCAACAAATTCAACACAGCGAACGAAGCGGCCGCTGGCGCTGCGAACAAGGACGCCGCGCTGATGAAGTCGTCCACGCGGTATCGTGAGATCGCCGGCTACGTGGGATTCGCCAACCTACCCAACCAAGTATATCGTAAGGCCGTGAAGCGCGGCTTCGAGTTCACGCTTATGGTGGTGGGCGCTTCGGGGCTGGGCAAGTCGACACTCATCAACTCCATGTTTCTGACAGACATCTACGACGCGGAAAAGTATCCAGGGCCGTCGCACCGGGTCAAGAAAACCGTGGCGGTCGACGCCACGAAGGTGATGCTGAAGGAGAACGGAGTGAATCTATCGCTGACAGTAGTGGACACGCCCGGCTTCGGTGACTCGGTGGACAACAGCAACTGCTGGGTCCCGATCCTGGAGTACGTGGACAGCAAGTACGAGGAGTATTTGACCGCGGAGTCGCGTGTCAAGCGCACGCCCTTCCCCGACAACCGCGTGCACTGCTGCCTGTACTTCATCGCGCCCACGGGACACGGCTTGCGTCCGCTGGACATCGCCTGCATGCAGAGCCTGTCAGACAAGGTGAACATCGTGCCGGTGATCGCCAAGGCGGACACCATGACGCCGGACGAAGTGCAGCTCTTCAAAAAGCAAATCCTCAATGAGATCGCACAAAACAAAATCAAAATCTACGACTTCCCAAGGACGCTGGAAGAAACCGAGGACGATGAGAAAGAGTCGAAGTCGAGCATCAGCATCAGCAGCAGCAAGCTGCGCAGTCACATTCCCTTCGCTGTGGTCGGCGCCAACACCATCATCGAGATGGACGGCAAGAAGGTGCGCGGCCGTCGGTATCCCTGGGGCGTCGTCGAGGTGGAGAATCTGTCGCATTGCGACTTCATCGCTCTGCGCAACATGCTGATCCGCACGCACCTGCAAGACCTGAAGGAGGTCACGAACGACGTGCACTACGAGAACTTCCGCTGCAAGAAGCTGTCCGGCCTGGGCTTGGTTGACGGCAAGGCTCGGCTCAACAACAAAAATCCGCTGACCCAAATGGAGGAGGAGAAGCGCGAACACGAGCTGAAGATGAAGAAGATGGAAGCCGAGATGGAGCAGGTGTTCGACATGAAGGTGCGAGAGAAGCAGCAAAAGCTGAAGGACTCCGAGATGGAGCTGGCGCGTCGGCACGAGGAACGCAAGAAGGCGCTGGACGCGCAGATGAAGGAACTCGAGGAGCAGTGGCAGACCTTCGAGAAGGAGAAGCGCGAGTGGGAGGAGCTGCATCACGTTACGCTGGAGGAGCTGAAGCGGCGCAGCCTCGGCGCGCACAACAGCTCGGACACCATAGACAGCAAGAAGGAGAAGAAAAAGAAGGGCCTCTTCTAGATAAGGACGAAAACTGGGTCAAGCGCGCCCAGTTAAAAGCTCAGTATCAAACGACAAACGACAAAGCTCGACCGCTAAGTTGGGAAGCTCCGAAGCACAAACTCACGACACTCACGACACTCACCCGCTCACCGTTTACTCGCATCCGCCATACTCTCCTACTCGTCGTCGGTATACTAATTGATGGACTGTTTCATTGCTAGATTGATTCGCTGATAGACTGCAACTACACGCAACGCTGTTCCACTTCGAAACCTTGTAAGCATTTGCTAGAATGCCAAAAACAAAGACTCGCCGCCACTCACCTATTTTTCCACACAATTGATTCCACTTTGCGTTCTTTGCTTTCCTCTTTTGTGTTTCTTGTCGGATCAAATCCCATTTTTTGCACAAATATTTTTGGCAAAAATAGAAATTCATTTGAATTACGTATTTTATGAAAATTAAGTATGCTTATATATTACATAAATAATTTTATGTTTAATAATGTAATTATTACGGAAAAAGCTCATCGATTTACAAAGAAAGTAATTATTTATTTTTATTGTAAACATTAACCAAATGTAATAAAATACTTTTTTTTCCTATAAAGAAAACTCATAATCAAAAACTGATTTCCAATGTCTTTCCTTCTCTTTTTTTTTTTGGCTGAATAAGAGTGAGGAAGGCGTTGTTGCAGGAAAAAAGACTTCATAAATAAAAATGTTGAAAAAAGACTTAATAAATAAAAATTAAATTAAATGAAAATTAATAATGAAATATTTTCTAAGTTAATTTGCAAAATAATGATTAATTTATTTTATTTAGTTTTTTTTATTAACAAAAGCGTCAGCTGTGATGTTTTTCAGAATCCACTCGCTCTCATGGCAGCCACCCTCGACGGCAATGCAACGATCTGCATAATTTCTAGTCGCATGACGCTATTTCTAAAATTAGCTGCCAGATCTCAAGCGTGTGACTTTATTTTGCTGCAGGACCCTCGTTTTGATGAGGACGAGAACAAGTTTTCCCAGGATGTTTACTTTGTGGGGCAACAAATGGTCACTCATTACTTGTTTAGTCTAAAAATACCTCCGGTGCCAATGGGTGGGAGTGTGTGGCAGCATTATTTCAAAGGCAGATCGATTTTAGGAGTGCAATCAACGAAAGAATGACGTTTTACAGCATGAAGGAGGTTAAAAAACGGGGATAAATATACTGTTATAATCATTAATAATTATAACTTTTATAAGAAAGAAAGAGAATTTTTCGTGGTCATGGTCACGCTTATCGTCGTCCCGGCGTTCACAGCGCGATCGCATAAGCAAACTCGCATCTATCAGTGAGAAAAACGCGCTCTCACACATTACAGCAGACACCGAGGTATACCACTCCAGATCGTCTGTACCGCTGTAACTAGCATAGTCAGTCGAAGATATTTGTTGCTGTTTTCTTAGTTGCGCCATCTCCTTCTCAAACAAATGTTTGTTTATAAATATGTTTGCTTTGAAATGCAACGTCAAGGGTGCCTGGTATTCCTGGCATTTAAATGGTTCCAAGAGAGAGAGAGAGAGAGAGAGAGAGAGAGAGAGCCGTTGATGTAGAGTATGGCGACGGAAAGGGGAGAAGTGATCCCTAAATACCACTGATAAGAGTCACAAATGTCGACACACTGTGTGTGACGTACATTCAGTTTCGGGACGACGGAATGCAGGAGACGCAGAATGCGTTTTCTCGTGGTGATCGTGTGTCGATCGCCGCCTTCGTTAAGGTTTACATTTGATTTTCTCTGGAGTTTCTTTTTATTATGCGGCAAAACAAATTCTTCCTTGATTTGTAATTTCGTATTCAGGTTGTGGCGAAGAAGTAGAGGAAGAAAGAAACCGTTTTGGGAAGCCAGCCGCCAGTCAGTTGGAAGCGTCACGCGTCTGACATGCGAAGCCACACGCTTTGTTAGTGCGAACGATTGAAATGATGACTCGATCGAAACGATGACTCGATCGAACGTTGAAGCTACCAAGCGCGCTGGGTGTTCGAGGTTCGTAATTTCAACTGCTGTGCGGGGAGAGTGAGAAAATTCGAGTCCGGGAGTGCACAATTTTTGTGTGCATATTTGCGCGCAAGTAGAAGTGGAAATCGAAGAAGAACAAGAATTAGGGGAAGCGAGGGATCACCGATGACCATGTGAATTTTTTCCTTGTCTTTTCATAGGTTTCGTTTGGGGTCACGGAGATCACTTGGATTGGGATTTCAGTGGATATCATTTTGGTTACATTTTCAGATTACTTTTGGGGTTGACAGTGTTCAGCGGAAATTTGATTATTCAATTTATTGCTCTCTTCCCTTCTGCGTTGTTGTTCCTGTTGTTTTGAAAAGGTTTCATTGGATTTCATTTAATCTCGAACTCGAAACGACAATAAAGATCAAATCGGCTTTTTGGTCGAGAAGATGATTGAGATGAGATGACTTTTCTTTTGGTCTCGAATTTGAGATGATAATCGAAACCTAAGCAAATTTATAGTGAAGACAAAAAACGAGGCAGCCTCAATGATTTGTAAATCAAAGTAAATATTAAAAGAAATTGTGATATTTGCAAGTATTTTCTAAGTATTTCTATAGTTACTTCACAGAATTAATAAATAAAAAGAGCAACATTTTAATTATTTAGCTTAATAAATACGGAATTCATGAGGAAAAAAAATGTCACATTCTTCTTGCAAAGGTTTCAGTGTATAAAATTACTTAACGTTGATGTCATACATAAATGCGATAACACTTTCTTTCGTTTAAGTTGTTTTTATAGCCTAGAATGCAATCAATAATTCACATTGTATATTGTACGTGTGTGTGTACATTATACATTCGTACATACATCTGTATTTGGTATCAAGGTTTCATTACACAAAAAGATTCCAGAAATTCTAAGAAATACAGACGAATCGCGCTGTGTGTATGATTGAGCTCATTATACCCTACAGCCGAAGGGAGAGGCTATATTCACTTTGTTCTTGCGTTTGTAACGCAGAGAACGAGACGAGATAGGTGTAGAAAAGTATGTACAATATATTCTTGCGCAGCGTCACCTCCTGACCCGATTTAGCCATGTCCGTCTGTCTGTCCGTTTGTCCTTCTGTCTGTCTTTCAGGTCAAAGGTTCGTTGAAATCACTATTACGGAAGAACGAAAATAGATATCGTGATGAAATTTGGCACAAATATTCTTTATTATGTAGGGCTGATTGGGATTGAAAATGGGCGAAATCGGTTGACATCTACGCCTACTTTACATACGGAATGTAAAGGTACCTCATTTTAAAAATGTTATAAGGTGAATATCTTATAAACCGTGTGAGATATTGAGGAATAATTCTATTCTGGATCATATAGGGCAATTACTAAAATTTTTGCAAAAAATGGGCGTGGTCCGTCCACTGATCCAAAAGTTGTCAATATCTCATGAGCGGTATAAGTTATTAAGACGTAATTTTAACACGCGGTATGTAGAGGCATTATCAATCCGTAGCCGAAAATGGGCGTGGCTCGCCCACACAAAAGTTGTCAACTGGCGAAATTCTAATTTTTTTAGTTACTCGAGTGTAGGGTATTTAGACTTCGGCCTGGCTGAAGACAACGCTTTTACTTGTTTTATACGTTATAATCCATCACTACTTATCAGGAAATATTATACGTTTCTCAGAGAAATTATGGATATGTGATCTCGATAATTGCCCCTTCCCAGCGGCTACAAAATCGTCCTCATGAATGTTAATACCTTCGATTCCTACTCAACCATAACAACTTCCTACACAAGCATAAATTTAAATGCATCAAGAATGCGTGAGAAAATATTGTAATCTCCAAGTATTTCGACTGTCAAATTACAATAATATAAAAGCTTCTCGCGGATACGATTGCTTAAGAGTTCTTAATCTCCACCGTAATTGCACTGATTAATGATCAAGTAAGCATTGATATTTGTTCACTTATATGTCCTTCTACTACTATAACCTCCTCAGCGAGAATGTGGAGCTCCATTTCCATTCAAGTGACAAGAATTGGATCTCATGCGCTGGTTAATCATCTGGAAGCCAAATCATTACTACCGATTTTCAGACAGGATCACCGCCCTCAGAGGACTTTGCCGAAAGTGAATCGTAACACCGCACCACCCAAGAAAGGCTATTCACCCTTCGGTCGCGACCAACCCAGTGCGGCCGAATGGGCTGTGACTCGTCTGGATGATTTACTGAACTGGGGTCGCAAGGGCTCCATGTGGCCGCTGACATTCGGGCTGGCTTGCTGTGCCGTCGAAATGATGCATTTTGCAGCCCCCCGATACGATATGGATCGCTACGGCGTGGTATTCCGTGCTTCGCCGCGTCAAACGGATATCATCATTGTCGCCGGCACGCTGACGAATAAAATGGCACCAGCACTGCGAAAAATCTACGACCAGATGCCCGAGCCGCGATGGGTCATCTCGATGGGCAGCTGTGCCAATGGCGGCGGCTACTATCACTATTCGTATTCGGTGGTGCGCGGTTGTGATCGCATCATC
The DNA here is from genome assembly GCA_922984085.1 of Sicus ferrugineus. Classification (NCBI taxonomy): domain Eukaryota; kingdom Metazoa; phylum Arthropoda; class Insecta; order Diptera; family Conopidae; genus Sicus; species Sicus ferrugineus. The sequence goes on from OV277354.1 coordinate 9,271,114, forward strand.
CCGGTCGACATCTACGTCCCGGGATGTCCTCCCACCGCGGAAGCCCTGCTGTACGGCGTGTTGCAGTTGCAGAAGAAGGTCAAGCGCATGCGTACCATACAAATGTGGTTCAGGAAGTGAGAAGGCGAAGAGTTTTCAAATTTTTCAACAGAATACTAATATAAAAAAAATATATATAGTTTGAATTATAAATTAAAAACAGCGTCCGTGACAGTTATAATAATTTCAATATAAATTACAGAATAACGATTATTTTCCCCAATTATTTCTTAAAGCGGAAATTACTTATTTTTTGTTTTTATTAAGTAATTTGAAATCCTTGAAGTAATTTGAAGTCCTTGAAATCAGTGAAATCATTTGAAGTCATGAGATTGACTTACAAATTTACTGCATTCTACAATTTCCGACTCTTATTTGCAGACTGAATAAAAATAAAATTTTCAGGAACTGCAATATTTGCTACAAATCGTTAAGACTGCAAATCGCAACTGAATGCAATCTTCTACATCTCTGATACGAAATAAGAATTTAGAATTTCTTTCTAAAATGTGATGAATGTTGTAAAGTGGGGTTTCTTTTTTAATAATTTAGTTTCTAAAGAAGTTGTAGTTTTATTTTCTAAAGAAAGAAGAAGTATTTTAGTGAACACAAATAATTTTTAAATTTGAAAATTATACCACACAAAATTAGAAAAAAATCATCAGTCATTAGTTTATATTAATTTTTGTGTAGAAGAGCACAGCCATGACAGATTTTACGCGGCTACTAATAGAGATTTACAATGTTTGCCTGTTTAATACTCATATCTGGAATATGAAATGAGGGTCGGTCGATTATCGCAATAACGACCTACATGCGGACGCTTTGATGGATCGAGTTTACATGTCACACACTTGCAACTACGGACTGGCTGATCTACTTAATAAATAAATCAGTGCAGTAACATGTTTGCGGCTTCGAGTTGAGGGTTATAATGCCGTAGTCAATGCTATAATAGGCAGCGGAAGTACTTTTAATTAAATGCTAGAAATGAAAGAATTGCAGGGGCAGCTTTAATGGAAGGGGAGGAGATGAGAGAAGTTATTTCAGAGACGATTAGCTTTTTTCTAGCGACGGATATTTTGAAATCAACTGAACATTACTAAAATTAGAATATATTTTGAATTTAACTAGATAAACAAGTTTTGAAATCTCCTAAAGAAAATAAAGACTGTAATAAAATAAAAAAATGAATGAAATCAAAGTTGTTGTTGAACAAACTAATTATAATCCAGTGTGTAGATCCCCCACTTCTTTTTTTAAATAGGGTAAACATTGTCGGCGTCCTCATGAATGACTTGCCAGGCGTTACGATAGGTGAAGCCAGCTGTTCACCGCATTCTTTTTGACGCGTGCCACATCAGTCAGTAACGCAGTCAGGAACTCAGTCAGCTGGCTTTCGAGCAGGTTTTTTCCTTACCAGTTTTTTGTCTCTTTGTCGGTTTTTCTTTTTGTCTACTTTCAAGTCCAGGAGCTCAATATAAAAGGGAGCTCAATATAAAAGGGAGCTCAATATAAAAGGCATCAATATGTTGAGTCCCTGAGGAGAATAATTTTTGTAACGTTTATTTTGAGATTTTCGATCGAGGACTAAGGAACGAAAAAAGGACTCAGCAGAAGTGTGCGCGCTGTACACCGAAACCAAGCATCGCTACAGCTTGCTGTTGGTTTAATTGAGGTTTAATTTGTCCTTTAAGAATGAGATGTCAGTCCCCTTATGTGGGGATCCCTTCCTCAAGGTTTCTTCGTTTCCTCAGTTTTGTTGCATAACCTTTGCAGTTATGGTTGTTATTCTTCCTTCAAGATTTCTCCGCATGGTGTTTCTTACCTTCCGAGAACCTGTGACGGGACACGCTTTTGTAAATAACATGGAACGTGCCAGGATCTTAGTTATCTTCTTTCGATGGGGGGAAAGAAGAATCGAGTAGAGGTTTTGAGATGTTTTTCCTCTTGTCCTCTGAGTTTTGTTTTACACCAGGAGGTGTTGAATGGTTAAGTCAACTATGAAAAAAATGAATTGTAGTTTTGATTGTGTTACAGTTCTACTACTTGAGGTTTTTGGGTTTCAAGTCAACTTCAGTCTTTTCTTTAATAGCTTCATTTCGATGATGAGATAATTAGTACACTAGAAATATAATATTTCTTCTTCATATCATTCAATTGTTACTTTAAATTTGCTCTCCGGAACAATCTAAAGATCAAAAGACACCGATAAATTCTTCAGAATAGAAATCGTATCCATTATTACTCTCGATATGTATTGAATTTTGTTTTATTTTGAGAATAGGTCTACAAAACATCGTCTGCATTCACCTATCATATAACAATATCAGTTCTACGCACATACATTTATCACTCTCACCAACTTCTCCCCTTTAACCTCAAAGATTGGATTGAATTGAGAAAAATCACACTTCAGTCGCACTCCACAAATGTTTTCTACGCTGTTTTTAACAACGTTACCCTCTGTCCTGTCACACCAAACGGCACCAAACTGTGATCGTAGTTGGTGGCAAAACTAATGCGCATGCGTAACATGCGCTCAAAAGACAAAACAGCCTTCAGCAAAAGAAGCAACTGAATTCAAATTTAACGACTGCACTCTTTTCAAAATGGCTGACGCGTGGCTTGGCCAACTTTTGCCAACTCGGCTCGTTGTTCGGCGCACTCGGCGCACTCGGCGCACTCGGCGCACTCGGCCACCCGAAGGAAACTTTCACACGCGTTCTCAAGACTTAACGTGCGTTCTCCCCTCTCTTGCTCGGGGTCGTGGCGGCGACATTCGGTGAGCAACAAAAGGGCGATCGGTTACCCAACCACATTGGCGAGGAGGGCTGGAAATCCTCCCCTTTTCAGCTACACTGACTTTCTTGAGCGCATACAAAAGACGACGAAGGACAGACGAACGGATGGATGGTTGGTTGAATTGAATTCTTTACTGCGTGATTTCAGTTTTTGTAGTTTGACTTAATATTGAAAGTTCACTCGCTCGCTCGCACGACATCGAGGGGTTGAATTTTCTGTTGAAGTCTCGAGTTGTAGAAAATCAGCGAAGGGTGAAAAGAACGAAAATCCAGAAATCACCCAGAAATCTTATTTACGAAGAAGTAGAATTACATGCAGGACCGAGTAGAAACGACAGCTGCGTATAAAATCGGCTGGTTGAAACTGAAGGAATCTTAGAAGGGCGACAAGCACGACAAGCAGGAGTTCGTTCCGCTCCGCAGATTTGCGATGAGAGAAGGCATTAAAAAAATACTTTTTCAGCAAAGGGCAAGAAAGGAAAAATTAGTGTTTTTCTTTTTATTTAATTTTTTTTCTGTTTTACAAATACTCCGCTAGCGTCGTTCGTAGCAAATAATGAGTTAAGGAAGAAAGTAACCATAATTTTACTAGTAACACTTTTACTCGCTACACTTGCACGTTTCTTTACAGTTCTTCTACTCGTTACATTTGCCCTTTTTTCATTTTCTTTTCTTTTTTACGCCTTTCCCTACAAACTTGCAGGATTTGTCTTTTCTTTTAGCGTGATTCAAAGATTTTTAAAATAGGAATCCTGCTGAGCCCTGTCACCCCATCCTGCTGAGCCCTGTCACCCCATTACCGATGCTCGTGTATTGAAAAGTGTTTTCTTCAGACACAAGACTTGCGCACACCTGGCCACACGCAAGATCTGCTGGAGATCGCTTTCGAACCCTTTGTATATTTTTATGGAACTCTTTTATAATTAATAATTTCCAAATTTTGTGAATTGCCTTCTCGGTTCTGATTTTGTTTTAAAAGATCGAGCATCTCTCGGTCTTTTATTAAACTTTTATCATTTTCATCCAGAACCTGGATTTCGTGGAAGTATATGAGCGAGAAAGCCAACACAAAGTTGAGTGTACGAGCACTCATGCCTTCTGAGACTGTTGGTCCCCTCTGGGTCAAATGTAAAGAATTGCCTTCTCGGTTCTAATTTTTGTTTTAAAAGATCGAGCATCTCTTGATCTTTTATTAAACTTTTACCATTTTCATCCAGAACTTGGATTTAATCGAAGTATATGAGCGAGAAAGCCAACACAAAGTTGGGTGTATGAGTACTCATGCCTTCTGAGACTGTTGGTCCCCTCTGGGTCAAATGTAAAGAATTGCCTTCTCGGTTCTAATTTTTGTTTTAAAAGATCGAGCATCTCTTGGTCTTTTATTAAACTTTTACCATTTTCATCCAGAACTTGGATTTCATGGAAGTATATGAGCGAGAAAGCCAACACAAAGTTGGGTGTATGAGTACTCATGCCTTCTGAGACTGTTGGTCCCCTCTGGGTCAAATGTAAAGAATTGCCTTCTCGGTTCTAATTTTTGTTTTAAAAGATCGAGCATCTCTTGGTCTTTTATTAAACTTTTACCATTTTCATCCAGAACTTGGATTTCATGGAAGTATATGAGCGAGAAAGCCAACACAAAGTTGGGTGTATGAGTACTCATGCCTTCTGAGACTGTTGGTCCCCTCTGGGTCAAATGTAAAGAATTGCCTTCTCGGTTCTAATTTTTGTTTTAAAAGATCGAGCATCTCTTGGTCTTTTATTAAACTTTTACCATTTTCATCCAGAACTTGGATTTCATGGAAGTATATGAGCGAGAAAGCCAACACAAAGTTGGGTGTATGAGTACTCATGCCTTCTGAGACTGTTGGTCCCCTCTGGGTCAAATGTAAAGAATTGCCTTCTCGGTTCTAATTTTTGTTTTAAAAGATCGAGCATCTCTTGATCTTTTATTAAACTTTTACCATTTTCATCCAGAACTTGGATTTAATCGAAGTATATGAGCGAGAAAGCCAACACAAAGTTGGGTGTATGAGTACTCATGCCTTCTGAGACTGTTGGTCCCCTCTGGGTCAAATGTAAAGAATTGCCTTCTCGGTTCTAATTTTTGTTTTAAAAGATCGAGCATCTCTTGATCTTTTATTAAACTTTTACCATTTTCATCCAGAACTTGGATTTAATCGAAGTATATGAGCGAGAAAGCCAACACAAAGTTGGGTGTATGAGTACTCATGCCTTCTGAGACTGTTGGTCCCCTCTGGGTCAAATGTAAAGAATTGCCTTCTCGGTTCTAATTTTTGTTTTAAAAGATCGAGCATCTCTTGGTCTTTTATTAAACTTTTACCATTTTCATCCAGAACTTGGATTTCATGGAAGTATATGAGCGAGAAAGCCAACACAAAGTTGGGTGTATGAGTACTCATGCCTTCTGAGACTGTTGGTCCCCTCTGGGTCAAATGTAAAGAATTGCCTTCTCGGTTCTAATTTTTGTTTTAAAAGATCGAGCATCTCTTGGTCTTTTATTAAACTTTTACCATTTTCATCCAGAACTTGGATTTAATCGAAGTATATGAGCGAGAAAGCCAACACAAAGTTGGGTGTATGAGTACTCATGCCTTCTGAGACTGTTGGTCCCCTCTGGGTCAAATGTAAAGAATTGCCTTCTCGGTTCTAATTTTTGTTTTAAAAGATCGAGCATCTCTTGATCTTTTATTAAACTTTTACCATTTTCATCCAGAACTTGGATTTAATCGAAGTATATGAGCGAGAAAGCCAACACAAAGTTGGGTGTATGAGTACTCGTGCCTTCTGAGACTGTTGGTCCCCTCTGGGTCAAATGTAAAGAATTGCCTTCTCGGTTCTAATTTTTGTTTTAAAAGATCGAGCATCTCTTGGTCTTTTATTAAACTTTTACCATTTTCATCCAGAACTTGGATTTAATCGAAGTATATGAGCGAGAAAGCCAACACAAAGTTGGGTGTATGAGTACTCATGCCTTCTGAGACTGTTGGTCCCCTCTGGGTCAAATGTAAAGAATTGCCTTCTCGGTTCTAATTTTTGTTTTAAAAGATCGAGCATCTCTTGGTCTTTTATTAAACTTTTACCATTTTCATCCAGAACTTGGATTTAATCGAAGTATATGAGCGAGAAAGCCAACACAAAGTTGGGTGTATGAGTACTCGTGCCTTCTGAGACTGTTGGTCCCCTCTGGGTCAAATGTAAAGAATTGCCTTCTCGGTTCTAATTTTTGTTTTAAAAGATCGAGCATCTCTTGGTCTTTTATTAAACTTTTACCATTTTCATCCAGAACTTGGATTTAATCGAAGTATATGAGCGAGAAAGCCAACACAAAGTTGGGTGTATGAGTACTCATGCCTTCTGAGACTGTTGGTCCCCTCTGGGTCAAATGTAAAGAATTGCCTTCTCGGTTCTAATTTTTGTTTTAAAAGATCGAGCATCTCTTGATCTTTTATTAAACTTTTACCATTTTCATCCAGAACTTGGATTTAATCGAAGTATATGAGCGAGAAAGCCAACACAAAGTTGGGTGTATGAGTACTCATGCCTTCTGAGACTGTTGGTCCCCTCTGGGTCAAATGTAAAGAATTGCCTTCTCGGTTCTAATTTTTGTTTTAAAAGATCGAGCATCTCTTGGTCTTTTATTAAACTTTTACCATTTTCATCCAGAACTTGGATTTAATCGAAGTATATGAGCGAGAAAGCCAACACAAAGTTGGGTGTATGAGTACTCATGCCTTCTGAGACTGTTGGTCCCCTCTGGGTCAAATGTAAAGAATTGCCTTCTCGGTTCTAATTTTTGTTTTAAAAGATCGAGCATCTCTTGGTCTTTTATTAAACTTTTACCATTTTCATCCAGAACTTGGATTTAATCGAAGTATATGAGCGAGAAAGCCAACACAAAGTTGGGTGTATGAGTACTCATGCCTTCTGAGACTGTTGGTCCCCCTCTGGGTCAAATGTAAAGAATTGCCTTCTCGGTTCTGATTTTTGTTTTAAAAGATCGAGCATCTCTTGGTCTTTTATTAAACTTTTATCATTTTCATCCAGAACTTGGATTTCATGGAAGTATATGAGCGAGAAAGCCAACACAAAGTTGAGTGTATGAGTACCCATGCCTTCTGAGTCTGTTGGTCCCCCTCTGGGTCAAATGTAAAGAATTGCCTTCTCGGTTCTAATTTTTGTTTTAAAACATCGAGCATCTCTTGGTCTTTTATTAAACTTTTATTATTTTCATGCAGAACTTGGATTTCATGGAAGTATTTCCAATTCGCATATTTAAAGAATTATAAGTTATACCAGCAAATATATTAGAAGTGTATATTTTCTTCTCGATTCCATATTTCTAAATTTTATGTCAAATTCAAAATACTAACAAAGAATTTGTAAAGTAAAACAGAATTTTCAAAACTTCTTCAGCGTTTCCGAAATGATTTGAATCCGTGTCGAATCGCGAGGCTTTTCCGCAAATTTTGTGTGAACCGCATACCCCAGATAGAGTATCCGTGTATCTGTACGAACTTCTGTGAAATCGCAGCGGGCTTTCTTTTTCATGGTTTCGAACAAATTATCTGTTTTGGTCAGGGAAGCGAAAAATCGTGGAAAACAGCGGGTACCGCGTCGTCGATAAGTCCCGAAAACCACCGAAGCAAAGGTAAAACGCAGCAAGTGTCGAGGGCGCGATTTTGTCGGCGAAGAGAGCGACGAAATCGCAGATTCCAACTAATTCGTTCGGTTGAAGAGAAAAGTCCGCAATAAAAACATTATTCATGCTTATGGGTTCGGAGTACAAGGACTCTAAAAAATCTTTTTCTAATTTTCTATGGCATGCTATAAAAACCAATAAATGCTCGGGTTTCATTACACACACATTCTTTCTCTATCTGTCCTTCTCTCTCTTGTTTTTCTCTCTCTCTATGTGTCTTTCTGCTCAGGTCGTGTTACCCTCTCCTTCTCCTACCTTCCCGAATGCAATATTTCCGTACTTCCTGGAAGTTTTCTGCCTTTCGACGGCTCGATCATTAACAATTCGGAGTCTGAAAACATCAATAGTAACGAGAATTTAAAAGTCCTTTTTTGTAATTTTCCCTCTTGTTTCCATCATTATCACTGCTCATTTCATTCACTTTTACTATTCTTTACAATCTTTTGATGGCATTTCTATAAAATATTTATGAAAATAACTGAAAATTCCTAAAAGTTTTGTTGACTTTTTGTTAGGTTTTGTCCTTGCCTTTGAATTTTAGGTACACGCGATCATGATGCTCTTGTTTTCCCAAACTGACCTTGCATACCGCTAATAACTGTAATAATGCCATTTATTAGTTTTAATTTTTCCAAGGGACTTCGTTAAAATAGGGAAATCCTAAATTTTCAGTTGGAAAAAATTGTCGATTCTTTATTAACGGTTTTTAGTGAGGATTACTTTAAAATTCTTTAAAATTCCGCATTGTTTAAAACTCCGTATTCTTTAAAATTCCGTATTCTCAGAAGTATTTGCTAATGCTGTTTATGCAAATATTTACCGAGTCCTTGTGGATTGTTACAGTTTTTAATGGGTTTTTTCTATACTAATTTAACAAGAACTATTTCGAAAATTAGATGACCTTTCCGAATTTAGGGAGATTTTCAAAATCGTGAGACTAACTTTCGCTTTTTGCTTTTAAAACTTGTCCTTGTTTAAGTAAATTTATTGTTTTATTTATTTGGAAACGTCGATTTCGTACATTTGAAAATTGCTTCTCACTTTTTTGAACAATTTGAACTGAATCAGAGAAGGATTTTCATTATCGGTCTAAAAATATCGGCATCATATTAGCGATCGCGACAATTTTTACCAGTCAAAATGCGAGTATATTGAAGTTAGAGGCGCTTTTCCTCCCTGTCGAGACGATAATCAAGATTGAGACAGCTGTTTTCAGCCAAGACAAACATCGAGTTCGCAATATTCCAAGTCGCGATATATCGCGATCGCGTTTTTGACTGCATTTCGCAAAAACTGAAACCGTATTCAAAGTTCTCACATTTAAAATAGCGGGTTGTAATATGAAGAGAGTTTTTTTGATTTTGTTGTTGCTTTATCCTTCCAAAAAAAGGAAACAAATTGAATTATGAAAAAAAAGAAAAAAAAATTGAGTTATGAAGTATAAAGAAATCTCAAGAATTCAGGCGAATTTTATGCAATACTAAAACTAAGAATAGCAAACAATGGCGAAATACAAAACGGCACCAAATCTTTTCATTTTTTGTTAACGACAAATTAAGAAGAAAGTCCTGTAGTAAGAAAGAAACAAAATGCAGTCCTTTAGTATCTCAGAAAAGCCAGAAGAAAAAACAAAATTCACGCGAATATTATACAATTTTAGTTTGCCGCGTGTTTTTTACGCAATACTAAAAAACAAAACCTTTTTCCAAACAGAAGATTTTTTTCTTTAAAAAAGTATTTACTATTCTCTTCTCTTTTACTCATGCATACCTAAATATCCTTGCTTACTCTCTGTTACGCCATAAAATACTCTTTTTCCAGTGAGCCGCCGAACAAGGGCTTTTTATGACTTTCAGTGAATCCCATTCTAAACCTTTCTACGTTTCAACTCCTCATGTCCTTTCAGTTTGCTTGTACCAGTCTCAGCTCTGGTATCGGTGTTAATATCTAGTTGTCTACTGACGAGAAGAAATCCTTTTGCTGCGTCAAGGATGCGACGTCCGTCGCTGTTGATCATTTCGGAGGTTGTTGCTTCTTCTCGTCCTGGTCGACAGCACGTATAGGGTAAAATGGAAATTTCACATGAATGCAGCTTCAAGGAATTGCGTATTGTTTGATAAAATAATGTATCCTTGCGCTTGTCAAGGACATGTTTTCTGAGCAAGGAGTGAGTTTTGCATTTTTAGTACTGCTTTGCGTACTCTTTACACTTTTCTAAGGAAGTGCAGACCGAGAGGAACAACAACAAGGATAACCATGCTACAAGGATGAAAGTATAAGCAAGGATATGCGTATTTTATTGAATGCCATTAAGTAATTAGCTGTTGATAATGATGTTGCGATTGAAATACGCATGCGTACACGCGTTTTTCTTTACAGATCTTCAAAGCGGCTTTCCACGAACGCCCAAGGACATGAGAAGGATGAAGAATTAAATGGAAAAGATTAATTCTCTGTCATCAAAAGCAATCTGAAGTGTTCAACAGCTATTTTTAATCCTCTAAGATTGAGCTCATTCGGAGGAATAATTAAAAATAATGCGTCATTAGAATGTTTTATTTATTTATAAAAAAAATTAATAATAATAATAATGTTTTAATAATGTTTTTTATTATTATTTTTTTAATTTTTTGAATTTTGCTTCCTTATTTAAAAAAAATAAAAAATGTTTTTTTTCTTTATTTCTTTTTTTATTTTTTCTTCTTTATTTTTTTTTATTTTTTTATGTTTTTCTTTTTTTTTTTATCTTTTCCAAATTATTTAATAATGAAATAACCAATTAATGTATCGATTGACTTCTTATTGTTACATTCGAGGGTTAACCGATATTATTTTATAAAGTTGACACTTATTTTTAATTATTTCTCCGCAATCTCCTGCATATTTTTTTCAAATATCCTCGAAACGCAACAAAACGAAGTGTCTGAAACTATTTGCCATAAATTATTTCCATCGCCGTTTTAACCCAGAAAAGAACACACAATGAAGAATAAGAAATAAACGTTTCTGTCCTTATCAAGGATCTCGTTGATACATTATTAATTCAGGGAGCGCCCACTTAAGAATTCCACTTCCCGAGTTTCTATTTCTATATGAGGTTCTCATCTGTCCCTTTGAGGTTCCCGTTCACTGTTGGTTCTAAATAAAAAGGATAACGAAAACCCCATTCATGCTCGTCCTTTCGATTCCATTTCGATTCCCACAAAAGCGCACACAAACAGGTAGATTTCAGCAAATTGATCTCGTTAATGTGCACAAAAAAAGTCAAATTAAAACAAATCGTTGCTTTCAAATATTTTCGATGAATGACATGCAGACAAAGCATATCCTTCAAAGGATGAAGGATATGAAGGATGAAGGACTGAAGACGATGCCGTTCCACTTGTTGGAACGGCAAATAACGCAAAATAAAATAAACTAGAATAAAATAAAATAGGATGTGTAAAAAAATTGTTTTCGAAAGAAAAACAAAAAGCTTCTCCTCACACTGCACTGCCACGCCTTCATGGGAACGCCCACTAGCCGCACAGAGTGGCGAGTCGGCAGTTTATCCTGCGGCTGATACTGTTGATCCTTTCTAAGTACCTGCCAACCTCTTCATTTACCACTTATAATTCCAAGGATTCCTCAGATATTTTCTCCCTCTTCACTCTCAGTAACTCTTACACATTCTTTCTCTTTCCCTCTTGCTTTTTTCCCACGTTTTTTTCCCATCATCCATCTCAGCTCATCCCTGCGAAACCGCGAGGATCGCGAGGATCACTTGTTCGACAACTTTGAGAGATTGTATCGCTGCGAGGGTGGGCAGTAAAGAATGAGTTTCTCTGCACGATCCTTTTTGGATCCTTTCGAGAATAATTCTCACACTCAAAAAAGTGTTTCCCACAACCAGGACATATTAAGCAAGGATCGGACGAGAGAAGACGGGGAAGAGGAGCTGAGAAAACAGGTCTACGGAATTTTTAATTTCTGTCTTCGTTTTCTCGTTGTTGTTCGTGTCGTCGTCGTCTGCGTTGGTGATCTCAGCGTGATAAGGATCAGCAACCTGTAGCAACCTGCAGTTTTTGAACCTTTCAATTTGTTGTTGTGTCCCTTTGTTCCTTAGCATTTTTCAAATTCGCAGCGGAAGGAAGTCCGCCGCGGTTTTTATTGGGAAGAAGTTTCTGCATACCATTGCATGTGTGGGAATTGAAAAGTGTTTGTTGTTACTGTTGTTATTGTTGTTTTTGTTGCTGTGGTTGTTGTTGCTGTTGCGTGCTAATTTGTTGTTGCCTTTGTAACGGTCACTGATTCCGCTGGTTCCGCCTTTTTGCATGTGAACTCTTTTTTTCGCTATTTTTCGAGTCCTTTTGCTTTTTACCGGAAGTGCCTGCCAGTTTCTGTTGTTCTTGTGATCGTAGTCCTTGTTGTTGGTGTTGTCGTTGTTCCTGTTGTTGTTGCTGGTTCTGTTTGTTGTTTTGGCTGTATTATTGTTGCCGTTTTCCTTGTTCTCGTTGATCTGGTTATTATTGTCGTTTTTATTGCTTTTTTTAAGGTGTTTCCTTGCATATCCTTGTTAAATTATTCCAGAACATATTACATTTTTCACTTTTAAGTATTTATAGTTGGGAAAATCTTCTCTCTTTCAATTTTTCTTTATATTTTAATCTGTTTTCACAGCCTCAGAGCTGTCAAAACAGTTTAAAACAGATTTTTCTGTGACTCAATAAAGGATTAAAAAAGTCTTGCCTATCTTTTGTGTGGTTTTGTTTATATTAGAATTTTTAAATGCCAGTAATTGCGTCAGTTTTAGAAGTAAGAGGATCCTTTAAAGGATTTTAGCAATATTATTTTTTAAGGGTTTATTTTCAGTTTATTTTCATTTATAGTTTATTTTCATTAATATTTTTGAAGAAATGAATGTAATGAAATTGAAAATTACGAAGATCTTTTAGAATCTCCGATGATATTTGAAGAAGTTACTTTCAGATAAAAAAACTAATGAATTTTAAATTTTGTTCAGTTCAATTAAGTAATCCGCATTTTTTCCACAAAATATCACTAAAAACTCCCTCAAAAATTTGTCAAAATATAAAATCATCCTGAAGAATAAAAACTTTGTTGAAAATTTTTAAGCAGCTTTTAGTAAAAGTAAAGAAATCACAAGCATGAGAACTCATTTCGGATTGAATGTCCATTAAAATCAATCACAACCAAATGATAAAACTGATCATTGATGATCATCATGGGAAAGAAAGAAAATTGGATGCTTCTTCTGCTTAAAAGGACTTGAATTCAGTTTAGGAGAAGAAGAAGAACAACAACAATAACGAGAGAGTTGCCAACAGGTAGAATTTTAGAGCGATCAGGACGCGATTTCTTATTTCGAAGGCTGAAAAAAGGTTTCTGTTTACACTGCAGTTAAAAATGCGTGTTAAATTGCAACAAAGATGATCGAAGAAGGATCGAAGAAGCATCGAAGGAGGATCGAAGAAGGATCGAAGGAGGATCGACGAAGCATCGAAGAAAGATTTGGGAGGACCGATTTGGGAAGAAAACCACTGAATGATCCGTAACGAGCGATCACCACAGTGGAGTTTCGACAGTCGAAAGGACCTGCGAATGAATTTATTAAATGGATTTCTTTTTGAATTTTAAAATAGTGGCGGCATTTTTGTTTTTTGATTGTGAAAATCAATTCCTTTTGTTTTGAAGCGATCTTCAGCGATCCTCCCATCGTAATTGAATTCCAATTCATTAATCAATTTCAATCTGTGAGAGAAAGCGAGGACCTCACACTGAGTAGGAATTTGTTGGTGAAAGAAGAATCTTGTAACGGTTAGAAGAATTAACGCCGAGAAATTTTTTTCGACTTTTACTTTTAAGGGCACTCAAATTAACCACCAGTTATTCTTATTTTTTTATGAAAATCGGTTGCTTTTTGAGTGTTTGTTCCGGTCTTTCGAGTGGCGAGTTTTTTTTTCTTTAGCGTTTCAAACTACGGAGCGGGAGGTGGTGGGGGGGGGGGGAAAAAAACCTTCCCGACCCTTCAGAGGAGACGTCAAGTGTAGAATTTTAAAACGGAAGGTGCGAGAATCAGGTAGATCAGTCAATCAGTCAGTCAGACAGTTAAGTCGGTTGTGTGTTTGGCTCTCCTGCGCCCTCTGCACGGATTCGCTTGGCTGACTCGCTCTCTACGATTTGTTGAGTTTTGAGTCTCGGTAAATAGGAATCCGTCACGCAAGTTGACGACGCATGCAACATGCAAATGTTGAGCGTGGACGAGTTCTGCACCTGTTTTTTTTTTCCAAATTTTAAGTTACATTTTAATTTTAAGTGTATTTGTAGATACAACATGTTTTCAAATGAATTTCAATTATAACTTGTCTAACTTTATTAAGTTTTTAACTACTTTTTCGACAGAAATTTTAATGTTTTCAATTTAAAATCACTTCAGTAGTTCACAATTTTCTTCTTTTTGCTCACCGTTTATTGATACGATTTTTTGTTGATTCTGCTGCCATCTAGCGACGAGTAGTTCGCACCACAGATTCTCTCTGGTGTGTGTATCTGCTACAGTGATGGCTAAACAGCACCGCGAACATGCGTTCGTATAATCAACCGCTGTAATCCAGATTTTGTTCTGGGCTAAAAAAATGTTATTACTGATTTAGAACAAAATTCGTTAAAATTTTATTTTTACTTAAATTTAAATATAAATTTAAATATAAATTTAATTTGAAATATTTTTTCAATACCCAAATAACTTTTCAATATCCAAGAAAGTGATTTTTTTGCGAATTAAATTAATAAAATTAAATTGACGATTAAATTCATTAATGATGGACTTGAAATTAAACAAATTCTCATATTTCTCGCAACAGCGGCTCGTTTTTCGCTCCTCCTTCTCAAATAAAATGTTTTGACTTTAAGAAAAAAAATGGAAACTCTTCTCATCATGAATTTTTGTTTAATTGGATCGCATGTAAGTTTTTATTATCGCTGCAGCCCCCCTCACCCGTCCTGGACCGCAGCAGAGTCCCAGCTAACATTGCAGCGCCCAGCTGGCCACTTCGAAAAAACGGAGCGCAAAAAAATTAACTTTATTTCGCCATTTTTAATTTCCTACTCCGAGAGACTGCGAGGCACCGACGACCGTTTGTCGTAAACAGTCACCAAAGCCAAATAACTAACATTATCCTTCCCCCCCACCGCCCGCCCCTCGTCCTGTCAGCGGGTGGGTGAGCGGCGCCTCCGCAGGATGCTTCGCGGCACTAAGCGGTCGTCCAGGCTGCCGGGCGACGTGTGTCGTTGTACGTCATGCTGACCAAATGGCGTCGGCGAGCGCGACAACCAGAAGAATAAGAAAAAAACCAAAAAAAACCAAAAAAAAAAAACGGAAAAGCACGAGGTGCCCCTCACACACACACACACACACACACACACACACACACACACACACACACACACACACACACACACACACACACACACACACACGGTGAGCAGGAATAATTCAAAGTGGATTCACTAAAAAGTCGAGGCTAATAAACGAAAATGTAATAAAAATTTAAAAGAAATGAAAAAAATTACATTTTGTTCGCGCAACCATGAAAAACACATATGCATGTGTGTGTGTGTGTGTGTGTGTGTGTCTCCCGCAATCTCGTTTCTTTGTGTGTCTGACTGCTTCACAGACGTGCAATTAAAAAAATCAACAAACAAAAGACAGTTAAACAGTTAAAACTGCTTTGGCAGCACTTTTTTGTATTAATAGAGAAAAATCAAAATTTTATTAACAAATCCAACAAACTTCAGGAACTCTCAACTTTGACTTTATTTAGTTAGGACGAATTTTTTATAAACTCTGAGATTTCCGTGCGGTAAACGTAAACTTTTCACTTGCAGTTGTTAGCTCGCGGATTTGAAATTGGAAATCTTTTTTTTTGGTTTGTCGATTTCTAAGCGAGGCTCGGTCGGTCCTCTTGTTAGCAACACGTTTTCGATATCCTTCGAGTGCGAGGGGTGGCGCACCCGGCAAAGCGAACGATAATCATATCAATTTAGCTGGACACCATTACAGGAGAGGAAAAACAGCAAATGCAGAATACATACTAACAAAGCCAAATGAAAACAACAACAACAAAACAGAATCAACAAACTCCGTTTTTTTCGCACGAGTCAAACGCTACACACTTGTTATCTCTTCTCTCCGCCACGCGTCTGGAGTGACCAGCGGCAATTCCTCCCTCACTCTCACGACTACACGGTGCTGTGCTGCAGCCTCGCACTCCACTCTCTTCCCACGCTCTACACTCTCTGACAACCGAACTCCACTTTCTCACACCCGCACTACACTCTCTCACAACCGGACTACACTCTCTCCCACCCAAACTCCACTCTCTCACACACACAGCAATTTATCAAATGCAAAGCGTGCAAGTTTCGCTCGTCCATGCATACAAATCCACATTTATGAATGTCGCGCGCAAGAAGCGCGTGGGTGCTGCCGCGGGGGGACGAGTTGCCCCCCTCTTAGGCGTGTGCGCACCAAAACATCCTACTGATGAGCAAAAATTGTGCGATAGTTTTTTGCGTTTTTGTTCGCCGTTTGGCCAGCGTAAAAGTCTGAAATTTTAAAAAATCTCCCGAGTTTTTTGCTTCTGAACGCTTTACTGATAAGCGTGCGAAGAGGAGGAGTGAGAGAGAGAGAGAGAGAGAGAGAGAGAGGAGTAGCTGCCCCCTACGAGTATTAAAAATAGTTAAAAAGACGGTTGCTTACCCATGGGCGCCGTGAAGAGTGGGTAGGAGAGGGGAGCGGAAAGAAAGAGGCGAACTGGTCGCTCGAATACTGAAAGCATTTAAAAATGTTCACGTTCTTCAAATCTTCGTGGAATGCGAAGAATAAATTAAAATAATTCGTGGAATGTTATTATTAAATTTAAATTAAATTAAATTTAATGCGAAGTTTAAATTAAATTAATTCGTGGAATGTTATTATTAAATTTAAAATAAAATACAAATTTGTAAATTAGTAAAAATCGTGAAAAACGTTAAAAAACGTCATGGCAAAGAATAGAAATTTTTTACAAAGTTATAAATTTTATAATTAACATTATAAAATAAAATAAAAAAATAAATTTTTAAAATAATAAATTTTTTTATGAAAGTGTGAACTTTTTTTATATATGGCGACCCCTGCGGAAAAACCCCCACCTACGCACGTCTTCCTCCCAGAAGCACCCTGCAGTGGCGTCGTTGCGTTCTCTCTGCAGGTAGTTTTTCTTTTTTTGGGATGGGCGGCGGGATGGTGGGATGGAGGGGTGGGAGGGGCTTTATGCAACCCTTTGCTTGCCTGCCTTACGTAATGCGCATCGTTTGCCGGCATTAATAACGTGAATTTTTCAGTTTCAGCTGCTGCTGCTGCCGCCAGTGTTGCCGGTTTACTTCGGTTTTTGTGTTGCATCTTTTTTGCCTTCCGTCCCCCGCCGTCTCCGCCGTCTTTTCAATTCTTTAGCGAGCGTCAACTAAGCGTTTGCGTCACTGACCACTTGTGCTCGACGCTTAATTCTGCTCTCTTCCCGCCGAAAGAAAGTGAGTGTGTTAGTGATGGTTGGCAGAGGGGACGATGGAACGAGAGAGAGTGAGAGAGCGGGTTGAAGCAACGAGTGGGTTGAAGGCAGAGGCTGGCTTTCATTTCCTGGCTTACAAAAGCTTCGATCCTTCTGGTCACTGGAAACGAAAGCCAATGAAAGCAAAACTAAGTCGTCCGTCCACCCTTTCGTAAATGTTTTCGCAATAATTTCAGCATTTTTCTCCTTTTGCCTCAATAGATAACGCGTTTTCAGATGCGTCTTTTTTTTGAGATTTTGGGATTTTTTAGCGGCTTTTTTCCCGGTTTAAAATTTCTTGGAAAAAAGTAATTTTTTTGTGGTATGAGTAAAAATAAATGCGAAAAACTGCAGATATTCTGAGAAATTCTGGAGAAGGGAATGTTTTTTCTTGTTTTTGAATTGATAGCGAATAAAATTCGTTATGTTTTACATGTTTAAATTTGTATATATATATCGATATATATCGACAGCAATCGATATTTAAAAGAAAATAGAATAGTGAAAAATTCGAACAAATAATGAGATCAAGTTGAAAATTTCTTTACGGTACCTTAAGTTGCTCTGAAGTGGAACACAAGTTTGTGTGGGATGCACTCGAGTTGAAAAGAAAACGAATTTTGTGAAGAAAACGGCTGAAAAGAACAGCAAGAACGAATTCCGTTAGCCGGTCGCGAGGAAGTAAACGCACACCCTACACAACACACACGCCCAACACAAGAGTGAAGGAACGACTAAAATGTAAACTCAGCAATTTAAGGAATTTTCATGTATCCAGTAAAGAGTCCACATTCCGATCTAAGTTATTCTCGCCTTGCAAAGTCCTCTCTCTCTCATTTACTAGTGTTTTAGCTCTATCTCGGCTTTTACTTGTAATGTTTACAGTAAAGACTCACCATTCTTAACTAAGTTTTTCTCACCTTACAAAATCCTCTCTCTCAACAAACTAGAATTTTAGCACTCTCGATCTTTACTTGCCGTTTATGGAGTAAAAGTGTGTGCGTACCGCGCTCATTTCTAAATCACATGAAAGTTTAGTTAGAGATGTTAAAATTAAATTTGAGAAATAAAATAATCAATAAGCTCTTGCGGTAGTGGAACTCAAGTTTTTGCTCTGGCAACTCTGATTCAGACTCCCACTTGTCTGCTTCGTCGCCAATCCATCGCGAGAAAGAAAGAAAGAAAGAAAGTGAAACCCGACGTCAAAAGCCGCCGATTTAAGTTTATTAAGAAAAAAAGCAGATGACTTGATATCATTAATAGAAAAAACATTAAAATTTTGTAGGCTTTTTCGAAGCGATCGTCTCGACTTAATTCGATCTTGGGATTCAATATTTCAGTTTCATTTAAATTCCGGTTTCACACAAGTTTCGATTTCATTTTTGCTGAGTTCGTTGAAGCGCACGGAACGTTTAAGCCGTTCAAACGTAGACATTTAAATTTAAATATCTACTAGAAAAAGTTTTTCTATTCAAAAAAAAAAAAAAAAAAACCGAAGAGTGTAAAGAAGCGAAGAGAAACCGAAGAATTCAAATTATGCAGACAAATTCTCTGATTATCAACGCTAATTAAAGCAGAAAAGTGTTCTTATTCGATTCCGTGTTGAGATTCGATTCCGTGTTGAGATTCGATTCCGTGTTGAGATTCGATTCCGTGTTGAAATTCGACTCCGTGTTGAGATTCGATTCCGTGTTGAGATTTCTCGAAGATGCATTCCACTGCAGTGTTGAGTTCATTAGTGTTGCTGTTGTTGTTGTTGCTGTGCTGTTGTCGCCGCATTGTCGCCTCCTTCGATCACTGCAACCATCACCTGCAACTAAAAGCCGGCCAGAGATTCTACATAAACTCGCCGAATTATCCGGATCCGCTCCCGGTTGGCAGCTCCTGCCGCTTCTCCCTGAAGGCTCCTGCTGACCACCAGCTGAAGTTCAACTGCAACTTGAAGATGCACTCGGTGAGTGAGGAGATGAGAGGAAACGGGGAGGACTGGAGAGGAACGCGTGAGGATGAGAGAGAACGCGCGCGGATGAGAGAGAACGCGCGAGGATGAGAGAGAACGCGCGAGGATGAGAGAGAACGCGCGAGGATGAGAGAGAACGCGCGAGGATGAGAGAAAACGCGCGATTTTCTCTTTACTCAAAAAATACGGATTTCAGCGGATTATTTCAAGTCCTCTCACTTCGCTTTTGTTTCTCTCTTCCTCTCTCTCTCTTCCTCTTAAGTTTACAGCTTCTCACTTCAATTAAATTGCGAGCTGCTTAGCTGAATGCGATTGTCGGGATTTTTTGGGGGAAAAACGAAGAACAAAACAAGGGATTAAAAATGCCGCCCTGCTTTTCCGCTACGATGTGAAAGTCAAAGTCGCTCCCGTTTTTCACGCTTTAAAATTGTTGGGATTTTTAATTTTCCCCTCTTTTTCATTCTTTCTAAACTTATTAATTTTCACTTTAATTTTGCTTATTAATTTTCCCTTTAATTTTTCTGCAATTTACAGCAATCGGCGTCACGTTGCACCGACGCGATTCTCTACTTCAATCGGGAGGGAAGCGAACTTCTAAGCAGCTCGGAGTTCTTTTGTGGGTCCGGGAGCGTGGAAAGAAAAAGTTTCCTCAATCGCGCAGTGATTTCCTACCTCGCCACTCCCATCCACGGCAGGAGCAGCCAGCGCAACCCACTCCAGCGGCAAACGACGATGAAGACGACGACGATCACAGCAGCGACGACGACAGCAGCGACGACGACAGCAGCAGCGACGACGACGACGACAGCGACGACGACAAAAACGACGACAGAAACGACGACGAAATCAACGAGGAAGAAAGTTAAAATGGGAGAAAAGGAAAAAGAAGAAGGAGAAGTAGAAGGAGAAGAAGAGGAAGACGGAGAAGAGGAAGACGGAGGAGTGGATCCACACGCAATTTTAACTCCCCATCCAACAAAACCCACAATAACAACAAAAACCGCACTGGAATCCTGGTTGGCCGCGATCAGGTGGCGCAACGAATCCTCCAGTCGACGCCACACAGCGGCGGCGTCCGTCGACGCACGCGATGCGCGCATTATAAGCGGATCGGCTGCTCTTCTCGATGCCCCTCGCGATGCCCCTCCCGATGCCCCTCCCGATGTCCTTCCCGATGCCCCTCCTGGTGCTGATTCTGGTGCCCCTCCTGGTGTTGAATTCGGTGCTGATTCCGGTGTTGAACCTCGCGTTGGTCCTGACGCACGCATCGTGAGTCCGGATGAAGGTGTCCCCGTCTCGCCCGCTCAAATTTGGCGTCCCCTGACCGACGGGCCAGCCAACGCTGTGGACTCCGCCGCCTCTCACGGCGCAGCGAGTGGCGACGGCAGCTTCTTCTCCTGCCTCGTCGAGGTGGTGGAGCCGCCGTGCGAGTGCGGCTGGAGCGCGACGCCCAAGGTGGCCGGCAAGCAGCACGAAGTCGCCGTCAACGAGTTGCCCTCGATGGCTGGCGTGCTGACAGTGAAGCACAATAAAATCTTTTGCGGCGCTGCAATCAGTGAGTAGAAAGAGAAGCCTGAGAAGTCTGTTGTTGTTCGAGAACGGGAACGGGAACGGGAACTCGAACGCGCTCTCTTGAGACACACCAAAATGTTTGTTATAATAACACGAAATCTTGCAGTTCATCACCGTTACCTTCTCTCGGCCGCTCACTGCTTCATCGCACCCGGAACGCGCTCTCCACATCTCATCCGCGTGTTAGTAGGCGAAGTCGATCTCTCGGCAGGTAAAATCTCTCAATACTCTCTTGCAACTTACAACTTGCTCACTCAATAATTGCTCATCATACACTCACACCTCTGCCCGGACTAACACAGTTTTAGATTCATCGCAGCAGCAGCAGCTCACTTACGAAATCGAATCGATCGTCATGCACGAGGGCTTCGTGTCCACGAGCGATGTGGTGCACAAAGACATTGCGCTGCTGCGCACCCGCCTCGGCCTGGAGTGGAGTCGCAGTGTCGGTCCCGCCTGCCTGCCGTTCCGCGTCGCCTACTCGGGCCGCAAGCCGCCTGCGCCGGGTCAGCGTGTGCAGGCAGCCGGCTGGGGCACCACGTCGTTCGGCGGCCCGCAATCGATGCGCCTGCTGAAGACGACGCTGGACGTGGTTGCGCTGGAGCGCTGCAAGCGGCAGCTGCACACACTGCCAGCGAGCGCCTTCTGCACTCACACACCCGGCACGGACACCTGTCAGTACGACTCGGGCGGCGCTCTGTATGCGCGCGAGCGTCGCCTCTACGCCGTCGGCATCATCAGTTACGGCTTCGCCTGCGCCACTCACTTGCCGGCGGTGAACACGCGGCTGGCGGCGTACCTCACGTGGATCGAGAGCAAGACGCCGCAGGTGAGGTATTGCAAGAAGTAGTTCAAGTAGCTGTACTTCAATTCACTGTTAAATTCACTAGAAAAATAAAAATAAAGGCGTTTTTTCTACGCCTAAATTCTTCTTTTATAATAAATAGTTAAGCGAAAAACTTCATTCAATTGTTAGTTAAACATGTAAATATATAAATAAGTAGAGAAATGCAAACACTACTGAATATATTTAAAAAATAAATAAATAAATAAATACGCAATTTTTGCCAGAGGCTTCTTTTTAATCGAAAAAAATAAAATAAAAATAAAAACTGCAATTAGTGCATCGCAGGAGCTACACACGTCAGACACACACACACACACACGCGCGCAAGCACACGAGCTCATCTAGGATTACACACACCCACACACGCCAGCACCTACTTGCACACACACACTGTCGAGCCCGCCAACACTTATGCATCTGCAATTGCAAACTAAACGTGAAACTAGAAAATGACAAAAACAGAAGAGCAAAAAATGAAAAACTGAAGCCTACACTCAGGCGCAGTTAAGCAAAAAAAAAGGGGGTCGGTGGGGGGAGGAGGTGAGTTAAACCGCGCACTCTTTCCGCACTCCTTAATTAGAATTTGCAGAGTGCGCACGACGGCGTGGATGCAATTCGTCGACGGGCGAGCCTACGAGAGGCAGCTGGGCGGCGGCGGTCTGACGGCGAAGGCAGCGGAGCGCAGTTGCGTTGCTCGGTGCCGCTCATGACGACGACGATGATGAGTAGGAAGAGCAAACGGCGGACGGTGGAGTTGGCGAAAGAGGGGAGTGGAAATCAAAAGGCGGCTGAATGGAAACGCAATTTGAACGCAGAGTTTTTTTTCAGGTTTTCTTTCCACTCGCTGTTTTCGCTTTGTAGGCTTTTCTAATTTGTAAAAATCGTACGAGAAACCCCTCCGAAAAAGGCAGCAAGAGAGCGAGTGTATCTTGTGTCTAATGCGAGTTTTAGAGCGCGTTTAACCCACCAGCTGATGCAAGCAAAAGAGAGCCACAAGTAAAGTTCGCATCCTAAAAGTATGCAAAGTTTTCGCTGCACGCGCGCCCAAGCCGAGTTCTCATTGGCGTGCAGCGAACAGCATTGCATACTTTTAGGCTGGCCGCGAGATTGTTAGGCAGCGAACAGAATTGCATACTTTTAAGCTGGGCGCGGGATTGTGTTGGTGTCGGTGGTGGTGTCGTAGGATGAGGAAGAGAAAGATGTGGCGGGTGGAAGAGCGCACGAAGGTACTCCTCTCTGCTTCGTCTCACTCCAAAAAAAACTCGCTACGTTTATTGATGAGCACGCGTCGAGGTGCGAAACCCGCTTAATTGGCTAAACCGGCGCAGGCGGCAGGCAGTGGCGTCGCAACACTTCTGCATCAACAAGCACGTTGATCACTTTCCAGCGCTGCTAATTAGTTCGCGGTTCCAATTAATTGCATCGCTAAGAAGGAGGCGACGAAATGCGGGAGCCACTCAAGTGGGCAGCAAATGCGACTGATTGATTTAATTGAGGCGGCAGTGGTGAATGTCACACCTCGCAATTGACTGCCTGCTGTGAAGGATGCTCGAGCGACGAAGGTGTTGAGCGGAAATGGCGTGTTGAGAGGAGGTCCTTGTGAAGGAATCCGCGTCAATGCGAATGTGAATGCAAAGAAGTGCAAAGTATGCAATTTTGTTAGCATTTTCTAAAAAAAATTTTGCGACATTTTTAGTTCTTAAAAAAAGTTATTTCATAATTGAAAATCCTCTCATGAAAGTCCTCTCATGTTATTGAAAGAGCGAAAAACGAGTAATAAAAAGCGAAAATGAAGAATAAAAGAAAAGCCGTCCGTTGCAGAGAAACCGCGTTAAAACCGCAGCAAGCAAACGCAAACAAATCAAGCTTACAAAATAAAATTAACTGAGTAAACTAAAACTGAACTGAAACGAATGTAGAAAAATATGAAGGTTTTTTTTTTTTTTTTTTTTTTTTTTTTTTTTTTTTTTGTCCTTTCTCGAGGAAGAGCATCATCGAATGTTGAGAAAGCTTTTTCTGTCTCTATTCTCGATTAAAATCAAAAGCGAGAAGGCAATTTTCAGCCCACGACTACAGTTAAGATCGAAAAATCCGGTTAAAATCGAGTTGATCATCGAGATTGATGTGATTTTTTCGATTACGTTACCTCAGACGGAAATTCGATTACTAGTATTTAATTATTGTGTGCAAATCCTCGACTTAAAATATTTTGAATTCTGCATTTTATGGAGAGCTTTTTGTCGTTATTATTGCAATATTTTCGCTTCCCTCTGCCGTTCTTGCCGACGCTTTATTAACCCTTTGAGCGGCCACTTGACATGCCTGCCACTTGCCGCGTCCCACTTCCACGAGTATTTGCAACTTTTGCCAAGAGGATCTGAAGAAGGGAATTTTATTATTAACTCAAGTAGCTCCGCTCCGCTTTTTTTATTCGTTCTTTTATTCCTCCGCTTTATTGTTTCCTCTGCACTTTCCGGCTTTCGACCTCCGAACGAACGCAACACGGAAGTTCGTTTGTGGTTTAGGTGGACTTTTTTCATTTCAGCTTTCGCTACACGTTATTTCTTCACAGTTATTTCTTTACAGTTTCTCGTTGTTCCATCTCGTTTTGCTGCGACATGACGAGCCGAAAGTCAGTCGGCTCTCTGCTCTCTGCTGTCTGCGACGAGGCAACGGGATGCTGAATGCGTGAGTGGGAGAAGTGAGAGAAAAGAGGATTTCCACTAAAAAAGAAAAAACCATCCTCTCCGCTCTCCGTCCTTTTAATGTTGTTATTATCATGGAAATGCAGCTAAGTGCACTCAAGTAATTCCTTTTAATTTTTATTGTTGTCTTCGGCTGAGCCGGACGAGCTCCGCTGCAGTGATGGCTGCAGTCACCGGCACTCGTCCGCTCACCGGCACTCATCCGCTCACTGGCACTCGTCCGCTCTCCGCGTTGCGGCGAGAGCACTCAGCAGCAGCAGCAGCCTGAAAACACGAATTCTGACTCATTGTGTGTCACTCGACGCTGGCCAGTGTCGTTGTTGTTGTTGTTGTTCTTGTTTGTTGTTGTTGTTATTGTTCTCCTTTGTTGTTGTCATCTGTATTATTGTTGCGTGTCGAACTGCTTGTTGTTCTCATTGTTGCTCTCATTATTGTTATCGTTGTTGTTATCGTTGCTGTTGTTTGCCGTTGTTGTTGTTGTCATAGTAGTTTTATTGTTGTTAGCTGCATTATTGTTGTCCATCGAATTGGTTGTCGTTCTCGATCTTGTTGCTGTTGTTGTTGTTGTTGTTCTCACAGCAGCTCACGTTGTATGCAACCAAAGCTTTCAGAATAATAAAAACAAGAAGTTGAGAAGAGAAATTAAAAAATCCGATTTTATAAAGCAAACCATACAACAACACCAACAACAATAGAAGGGGGTGCGGGGGGAAAAGTGTTGTTAAAAAAAACGAGGAAGAAAATTCAAGTGTTGTAGGACTTCGATGTTGTCGAAAGAGCGAAGGGAAGAGAGAGAGAGAGAGAGAGAGAGAGAGAGAGAGAGAGGAGCACAGCGCCCGCTAACTCGTCAAGTGGGAGTTTTTTGATTCCGTTTTCTCTTTCCTTCCTCTCTTGCAACACTTGTAATGTTGGTCTAGCTGTCTGTCTGTCTGTCTAGCTGTCTGTCTGTCTGTCTGTCTGTCTGTCTGTTCTGGCTGTCTGTCTCTATGCTGGCACTAATTTGTCCACAATTAAGTAACAAATAGAAATTCTCAAGTTGTCAGTTTTTCCTCTCACGCTTTCCTCTCATCCTTTCGAGTTAAATGATAAAAGGGAAATATTTTAATTTTGCAACAATTGTTGCTGTTGAATGTACTGATTCGCGAATTGTTGTTGCTGTTAATCTCTACTGCAAGTCCTTGCAATCCTTTTTCAGCGAGAGCAGCAAAAAAATTCAAGCCTTCGCTACAATTTTTTCCTCGTTTTCACAAATAATTTTTACACCAGAACAATAAGTGGCTCAATTAATTGTTGATTATTTTTGCAACTGTGGCTGCTTTGTTGTTGTGCGATGTTGCTGACGTCATTAAGCTTCAGAAACATTAAGTATTTGATTCCGGTAGCTTTGATGTTGTTGCCTTCCTCTGTTTTTAACTGCTTGGTGAAGAATGCTTGCATATTTAAAAACTTAATTGCTTAATTAACACTTCCCGTGCACCCTACAGGAGGGTCAAGGTGACGTTATCTCGATAACGTTGTGAGATACGGAAATTCTTTTAACAGTTCTGTTAAATTCTGTTAAAGATTCTGTTAACCATCCCACTATCCGAAAAATACAGTTACATCTGTTAACAATTCTGTTAAAGATTCTGTTCACCATCCCACTATCCGAAAAAACACAGTTACATCTGTTAACAGTTCTGTTAAATTCTGTTAAAGATTCTGTTAACCTTCCCACTATCCGAAAAATACAGTTACATCTGTTAACAGTTCTGTTAAATTCTGTTAAAGATTCTGTTAACCTTCCCACTATCCGAAAAATACAGTTACATCTGTTAACAGTTCTGTTAAATTCTGTTAAAGATTCTGTTAACCTTCCCACTATCCGAAAAATACAGTTACATCTGTTAACAGTTCTGTTAAATTCTGTTAAAGATTCTGTTCACCATCCCACTATCCGAAAAAACACAGTTACATCTGTTAACAGTTCTGTTAAATTCTGTTAAAGATTCTGTTAACCTTCCCACTATCCGAAAAATACAGTTACATCTGTTAACAGTTCTGTTAAATTCTGTTAAAGATTCTGTTAACCTTCCCACTATCCGAAAAATACAGTTACATCTGTTAACAGTTCTGTTAAATTCTGTTAAAAATTCGGTTAACGGTTCTGTTAAATTCTGTTAAAAATACAATTCTGTTCAATTCTGTTAAGAATTCTGTTCACCATCCCACTATCCAAAAAAATAATCATGAGGGTCACTGTTGTTTTTTGTGTTATTTCCTTTTTATCTCAATGTAGCGCTTCTCTGAGTCGATGCCACCGATTTATAAATCTTGTATTAAATTTTTTAAGTCCTTTCTAAAGGATTTCACATTCAAATATCAGGTTCAAGTTCAAACGTATGCAGCTGCGTTCTTTTTTAACGTACGGAACTCTCATTAACTCTTTCATTTTAACGTTTCTTTCGAAATCTAGCTTTTGTGATTCGCAGCTGTTTAATAATAAACTTCCGGATGAAGAAGGTGATGAAAACTTAAAAAATTTAATTAAATTGTAGAAATATTTTGAAGTATTTTTAAAATAATTCTCATTTAAAGCAAGTTAATTGTGACATAAATTATTCAAAATATAATATTACAAAAATGTGAAGATATTCTTAATGTTAATTAAGCTAAAAAATTGTCAAAACATTTGCTTATGAATTTAAAATTACTTTTTGGGGCTGACAATTCAATTAAAATGCTCCAATTAAATTGCATGAAGCACATGCAAGGAGACTTCCTCTCCTTCTCCCTCTCTCACTCTCTCTATCTCCACCGCCACTCTATCTCTCTCTCTTTCTCCATCCCTCACTTGTTCTCTCTTAGTCACTCTGTGATGCAATTTGTTGGGTGGAACTCGAAGCCTTTTGCTTCTTACATAATAATTTTGAATATGTTGACAGAGATCTCGCAGAATTTTGTGCAATTATAAGATGTCCCTGCAAAACTTCGAGGTGCTCGTGTTTGTGAAGGAAGTGCGAGTATAAGCGGTGGAAGAAGAAGCATCTGCTCAAGGACACCACGAAGAATGATAGTGGAAGCGATGCACGCAAGCAGGCCTCTTCGACGACAGAAAGGCGAAGTATTTTTCATTTAAATGCAAATTAAGCCAGCTTTGTTAGCTAGAATAGTTGGCTTCATGCAAAGAAAGAGATGGGAGTTTATAGTAAATGAGTAATAGAAAGGGAGGGAGAGAGGGAGAGAAAGAGAGAGAGAGAGAGAGACACCGCAAGTAGAACAAGAGAGAGCGACAACTAGAGATGAAAAGATAATAAATGTTATAATTCAATTTCTTGGTTAGGATAACAAAGTCGTCATGTGTTTTTAATTAAATTGCTGAGGTTTAGTTTCCAAAAAGCCCCTTCCGTGAAGCCACGCATCCCTCCCCTCTTCCCTGCCCCCCACTCCTCCTCCACCCCTCACACCACGCAGAGTCCACCTTCCATGAAACTACGGATCCAGTTTAAATGCGAGGTAATCCTGGTATTGACACCGATGCTATAGCGCAGACCACATGAACGCCCAAAACTGATGACGCCGAGTAGAAACATGCGTCCTCGCTGCCTGTGGATCACAGGGCCGCCTGAATCGTATTGGCAGGAATCTCGGCCGCGTCCAAGGTAATCGTAGGTGCAGAGGTGCGAAGGTAGGATGGCTGTTGCGTTGTACTGCTCCTGGCACGGTCGGTTGTCCATGGTGAGCAGGGTGACCTTTTGCAGGGTGTTCGACTTGGGTCCGCCAAAGCTTAGGGTGCCCCAGCCGATGACGTCCACGTTGATATAGTTGAAGGATTCTGTTCTATTTGCGGAGAGGACAGAGACAAAGAGAGAGAGAGAGGGGGGGGGGGGGGAACAGAGAGAGAGAGAGAGAGAGAGAGAGAGAGAGAGGGAAATGAAGATAGTGTAATTGAGGAGAAGAACGATAACAGGACAACCAAGGAATTATCAAATTATCACTTACGTTTGCTGCCAGGGCAGACATATCGGACCAACGCCGCGGCTCCATTCAATATTTCGCTGAGTAACTAGGAGAGCGACATCATTCGCCATCGTGGACGCCGAGTAACCAGGATGACTGATGATGCGTTCAATAACATGCTGTACAGCAAATCGTGACTCCGTTGCTATCAAAAGAAAAAAAAGCAAAATATAAAAAGTAGCAAAGTCCTCATTTTGTACATAATTTTCGATTTTCCTCTCTTCTACTCACAGCTGAGCAGATCATGATCGCCGACAAGCGCTCGCACGAGCCGAGGATCCGCTTGGAAACGCATGCAGTGAGCAGCAGTCACAATCAGGCGATGACTGACTGGAATTTGGAAAGAAAAAGGAATCTGTGAAAACTTAATGAGATTGTTTGGCGGGTAGGGGAATGAAAAAGAGGAACGAGGTTTTCAATTTCCTCTCACTTAACAACACGAATAACACGATAATTATTTACAGAAATCTCTAAAGATTTTCTCACTTATACTGCCGCCACAAAATACGCGCTGACTTGAGCTGACATCTCGTAACGCCACCATCGGAGGGAACTCATGCGCGACAGCTTCCTGGCCGTTACTGATCCTCGTGACCAACTGCCAGCCGCAGTCGCAGGGCTGTCGGCGAGCAGAGATTTGACAGAAAAAGCGGCCGCTTTGCCGCGACATCACAGACGACTGGTGGCCGAATGTGATGGCGCGAAAATTCGAAGTACTACGAATATTCGCTGTACTGCAGTGGGATTCACCATCTCGGAACTGAAAATCGCCATCACGTGAGAGCAGGAAATATTCGGCACCAGTGCAGCTGTTGGGGAACTAAGAAAAGAGAGAAGGGAGAGACAACAAGAGCGTGAGATCACACAGAGAGGGAAACGAGAAGAAAGAAATCAATAAATGGTCAATGGAGGGGGAGGTCAGGTGAAGAAGGAAGAAGGACTCAAAGAGAGTGCAAGAGGGAGAACGGGGGAGAGTGCGAGAGGGATATCTAGTTCATGGATCTCTTCTCAATTACTTGACCAACTCCTCAAAAACCTACCACTTCGTAGAAGCAGTTGAGAACGACAATATGATCCAATGGTGCTATAATGCGATAATTGCACCCACTGCCCCTCGGATAACCAGCAGGGAAGTTGGTAGAGCTTATATTAAACACCTGACGATCAGAGGAGAGTTGATATTCCTGTGAACGACACTGCTGGGCCCGACCTGGCACGGGCAATATAAAAAGCGCCACAGGCAATATCCGCACTGAAAAAAGTCGATTTAAACAAAAATCACTTCTAGAGATCTTTAAAAAGTTGCGAAATAAACACCTAGTAGACGAGCAATTCCAAGATCCATCTGAACGGGAATAAATTCGCTAATTCACTGACCGAGTTTTCTTCTTGCGTGTTTTTGCGGCTTTTTATAGATTTGTGAGCAATTTACATCTCTCAGATTCTTATCTACTTCTGGGCACATTTAATGTGGTATCTTCAGATCTTCTTAATTCTAAAGTAAATGGGGACAGATGGCTTTTAAAGCGGAAAGTTTACTTACTACCCGCCTTGTAAAGTCATCATTGAACGTTGCAAGTAATGTTTTGTGTAACTTTGTAGATTCTTTTCAGGAAAGACTCGATGCGCCTATTTTATTTCAACATTCATTGCTGTACCACAACCATGTGGAGAAATTTCTTCATAAATAGAATATAATTCTACTAGAACATAATTACATAACTACCGATATTATTTAACTGAAAATATTGTGATATTTCACTTAATTGTAGAATTAGTAGAACCATTTTGACTTATGAGTTCCACTGTTTACTTTTATCACAAGAACAACTGTACTACTGTAAATACGCGTGTTTTTTGGTAATATAACATTTATGCGGTTAGCAATCATTAGCTGTGATAAATATTTGTTATACGGAAATACACAGAAAATTTAAAATTTCAATTCACTTTCGGCCAACAATGTCTTTAATGTTACCATGACTATAAAGTTTTTACAGCTTGTTTTCGCAGATGTTTTATTGAAACAAATTCTTAAGGAATGACATAAAAATCAACTCCACCAAGACGTTTGTTGCTGAAATTCCTTATTTGATTAGTTGACACGAGTTGTTGAAATAAAATGAACTGCGTAAAATCTACCAAATTTTTATTGACTTTCATTTAAATTTACATAACTGGATGGTAACTTGTACACGCGTTACCAGATGTCGCTCCGAACATTCTAAAATCGGAATTCGAGCAATTACATGCTATATAAGCCCCGCTTAGAAGTAAGGAAAGCATTTACAGCTAGGACGGGTAGTCGAAGAGTTGAAAAATGTCTGACTTATATTTCTGCGGTTAGTTTCTCTCTTTAATCCTTTTAAAAAGGAAGAATTTTGTTTGAATTTGAAATCTAAATTAAAACATATACGGAATCAGCAAAGCTTCACTCGCACTTACCGTTTTTACCAACAATATTTCAAAATTTCTCTCATTTCCTCTCAGGACTGCTGACTTTCAGCCTGCATTTACTCTTGATCGTCGGCTTGTGTCAAGCAGGAGAACTCTTCGAAGACTGCGACCACGTGTACGAAGTTGGTCTGGGAGAAACTGTCCTGAAGTCTCCTAACTATCCGGACACATATCCACCCTTCACATCGTGTCGTTACAAGTTCGTGGCACCTCTGGATTATGGAATTTTTGTGAAGTGCAGTGTATACATGCCGCAGGTATGATGTGTCCAGAAAGTGCTCTTCTTTTCTATAATGGTATTCGTGTCTCTCCCTCTTCCCACCCGCAGGATCCCACCACCGGCCCCACACAACATTTCTATTTAGC
The DNA here is from genome assembly GCA_922984085.1 of Sicus ferrugineus. Taxonomy (NCBI): domain Eukaryota; kingdom Metazoa; phylum Arthropoda; class Insecta; order Diptera; family Conopidae; genus Sicus; species Sicus ferrugineus. Next base: position 9,302,176 of record OV277354.1, read on the forward strand.
GCGCGATGGTGACCCAGATCTGGCTAACTCCAGGAATTTTAGCGGCTCTTTTGAATTCCAGATTGAATCCGTCTTCCGCCATTTGACGCTTGCTTACGTGTCGCACGCTGGCACAGGCCGGTTCAATTGCTCACTGCTTATCGGACAGCGGCCCTGCGAGTGCGGCTGGTCTGTGAGTGAAAGAATTGAGAACGGTCAGGAGGCGCAAATTAACGAGTACCCCAGCGCCGTGGCGCTAAAGGATCGCAACTCGAATTTACCATTTGCATTCTGTGGTGCATCAATAAGTAGGATTGAAACAAGTTGATTTCGAAATTCAAGGCTGATTTTTTCACCTCGTTGTTTTCAGTATCTCATTACTTTCTGCTGACTGCAGCGCAGTGCACACACCTCTTCTCCGATCCAAGAAATATTGTAGCTTTAGTGGGCTATCATGACCTGATGCGTAAGTAGAGCCGTTCTATTTCTTGCTGAAGACACACTTGGGTGAAAGAGGTATTATTGGATTTTACAGGAAACGTATCACGTTACGCTGCACAGTACGATATCGAAGAGAAATTCGAGCATCCCCAATTCTCGAGTGCTTTATTAACCTACGATATTGCGATCCTGAAAACTAGCAGAGCCATTGAGTGGTCACGAGGTGTAGGTCCAATTTGCTTGCCACCACTTTCGCAGAAGTAAGTAATTCCAGTTTCTTTAGTACACAAAAAATCAAACTTTCGAGTGCTCATTGACATGTGCAACTAGAACTATATCATTCCCCTTTCAGAAACAATAAATTCGAATACGAATTAGTCGATGTAATTGGGTGGGGCCTACTTTCCCTAAATGGCTCCAATTCGAACACTTTAAAGAAGGCCCGCCTCGCAGTTGCCGATAATAAGAAATGTGAAAAAGAATATTCCACGAAATGGGAAACCGAATTAGGATCGCAGATATGCACTTTCGACCACACGAATCAGGGTCGGGATTCATGTGAAGAGGATGTCGGTGGCCCCGTTATAGTGCGCAAATCTCGCCAGTTTCAAATCGGATGCATAAGTTGGGGCAAACTTTGTGGTGGCATGGGCGTCAATACGCTCATTACGTCTTTCCTGGAATGGATTCACGAAATTACGATGAATACTATTTGTACCGTTGAGTTCAAATGAAATTAACTTAAAACTAAACTTTGTCTATTCTTGAAAATATTCTGTGCCAATAAAAACTTTCCTCAAACTTCGGGAAGGGTTTTGATATGATATTTGAAATGCTATGTCATGATATATGATATTCGTATGATAGGATAATTTATGAGGCTGCAATACGATATGATATGAAACACTGTACCAGCGGGGCTTTCTCGAATAAAATTATTATAATTGTTGTATTGTAATAGGCTGAAATAATTAAAAATTATTTGTTGCTCTGGATATCTCCAAGGCATTTGACCGGGTGTGGCATAAAGCACTCGTGTCTAAACTGGCTGCTTATGGTGTCGGTAATACTTTCACTCGATGGATATCGAGTTTCCTCAGCGGCCGTTCTATTCGGGTTGTGATAGACGGCTTTGCTTCCGAAGAGCACTCCATTAATGCTGAAGTTCCGCAGGGTTCGGTCCTGTCTCCGACACTTTTTCTTATCTTCATCAATGACCTTCTGTCATTGACATCAAACCCCGTCTACTCGTTTGCTGATGACAGCAGCATTTGTCATTCATATTAATTTTCCAGGCGTCCTTCCATTCTGGAGATCACTAGAACACGCAGAATTATGAATGACACACTCCAATCCGACCTCAACAAAATCCAGGTCGTGCGAATCGGGTCGATTTCAATGCGCGGAAGATCCAATGCTGTTTGTTAACCCACAAGCGTTTGGCGGGTGACAACTTCCCACCTCTAAATATGGGTGGTGTGGATATTAATGAGTCGGAGGCTCTTGATGTTCTCGGCATCTCAATCCAATGCGATCTTCGCTGGAACGATCACATCTTTGACGTGTCGAAAGAAGCAGCCAACTGCTTAGGCTTTCTTAAGCGGTGTATGAAATACTTCACTCCAACCGATCTTCGTTGTATCTACACCACTTATATCCGCCCGAAAATGGAGTACAATTCGTATATATGGTAGGGAGCTACGCGGGCATATTTTCAGCTTCTCGACCGTGTCCAATGTCGTACGTTAAATCTTATAGGGGACAGTAGGGTATCCAGCTCTATTGAAACCTTGGAGCGTCGTCGTGATGTGGGGTGTGTATCATTATTTTACCGTTACTTTCACGGTAAATGTTCTTCTGAAGTAGCCAGCCTGATTCCTCCGGTTGAGGTATTTAGCAGAACTACTCGGCCTTCCAGAGCGTTGCACCCCTTTTATGTCGCGATTCCGTTCCAACGAACCACGCATTACCGTGAGAGTTCGTTTTTCGGTCGCGTCGTTAGATTGTGGAATAATCTCCCTGCGAATGTCTTCCCGCCCACTTACAGCGTCGAAACATTTAAGCGAAGTGTAAAGCGTCACTACTCCCTCGTTCCCCCTTCCCACTAACCTGTCATCCCTTCGGAACCAACAAATGCTGTGCATGGTGGGGGGCATGCCCTGACCTTGGTTTCATCTGTCATAAAAAAGAACTGAGTTTGAAATTAAGTATTTATTTCTCAATAAAATAGTTTCAGTTAAATTCAACAGTGCAAGTTGTATACTGCGTAGCTTGGTGAATCCAATTCAGAAAAGAGGTTATTCGTGTATTGACGCCCGCAGAGACACTTTCCACGCCGCAAGCTTTTCCAAAACTTATGCATCCGATTAAGAACTGGCGAGTCTTACGCAGTATAACCGGGCCACCAGAGTCATATTCGCATGAATCCCGACCCATGGAATTGATAGTGTATATCTGTGATGGGATGATTGGTCCGATATTTGAATACGCTCGTGAGCACGCCGAATTTTCAGTACCTAAATGCTGGACTTTCTGTAAAACAGGTGATCTGGCCCCACCGGCTGGCGTTAAGCCCCAGCCAATGACATCGGTGGACTGGTATGCAAAGTTATTGTTTCTAAAAGGGAAAAGCAGAGGTTGACTTGCTTGAAAACTACATAGAATAGCTGACCTACCTTTGCGATAGAGGTGGCAAGCAAATCGGTCCCACACCACGTGACCACTCAATGGGTTGACTCGTTCTCAGTATTGCAATATCATTGGTGACCGGGGAATCCGTGTAGTCAGGATGTTCGATTTTCTGTGTGATATTGTACTGAGCGGCAAAGCGTGATTCGGTTTCTATGAAGCCAAAAATAGCCTGATTACTGAAGTACGATATATCTTTGTTTAAGAAAAGTGAGCTTTACTTACCGTTGGTGAGGTCGTGGTCGCCCACTAAGGCCACGATATATCTAGGATCACGGAAAAGGTGTGTACAACGTGCCGCAGTCAAGAGTAAGTAATGGGACATTTAAAAAATACCGATAGGGATTAACTCTGGGTCACTATATACCCTTCATATTATAATAACTATAATTCTTACATATTTATGCGCCACAAAATGACAGCAAGTTCAATGCACGGTCCCTGAGAGCCATAGCGCTGGAATATTCATTGAGTTGCGCATCTACACCGTTGCTGATTCTTATATTTATGGACCAGCCACAATCACAGGGACGCGGTGCGGCATACAGCCTGCAAGTGAAGTTCCCCATACCCATGCGCGATTCATATGCCAGCGATAGTGTACGGAAGAGTCGGGCCTGACACAGTTGGATAATCGACAGTAACTGGATGCTGATGGACAACAATCCTCGGCCGGTTGTCCATGGTGAGCAGGGTGACCTTTTGCAGGGTGTTCGACTTGGGTCCGCCAAAGCTTAGGGTGCCCTAGCCGATGACGTCAACGTTGATATAGTTGAAGGATTCCGTTCTATTCGCGGAGAGGAGAGAGAGAGAGAGAGAGAGAGAGAGAGTGAGAGAGAAAGAGAGAGAGAGAAAGGAAGATAGTGTAATTGAGCAGAAGAACAAGAACAGGACAACCAAGGAAAAACGAAATCCTACAAAGTCGAAAACTAACAAAAAAGAAAAAAATATTATCAAATTATCACTCACGCTGGCTGCCAGGGCCAGAAAGAAAGATAGATCGTAACGCAACCATCGGAGGATACTCATGCGCGACAGCTTCCTGGCCGTTACTGATCCTCGTGACCAGACGCCAGCCGCAGTCGCAGGGCTGTCGGCGAGCAGAGATTTGTCAGGAGAAACAGCCGCTCTGCCGCGACATCACAGACGACTGGTGGCCGAATGTGATGGCGCGAAAATTCGAAGTACTACGAATATTCGCTGTACTGCAGTGGGATTCACCATCTCGGAACTGAAAATCGCCATCACGTGAGAGCAGGAAATATTCGGCACCAGTGCAGCTGTTGGGGAACTAAGAAAAGAGAGAAGGGAGAGACAACAAGAGCGTGGGATCATACAGAGAGGGAAACGAGAAGAAAGAAATCAATAAATGGTCAATGGAGAGGAGGTCAGGTGAAGAAGGAAGAAGGACTCAAAGAGAGTGCAAGAGGGAGAACGGGGGAGAGTGCGAGAGGGATATCTAGTTCATGGATCTCTTCTCAATTACTTGACCAACTCCTCAAAAACCTACCACTTCGTAGAAGCAGTTGAGAACGACAATATGATCCAATGGTGCTATAATGCGATGATTGCACCCACTGCCCCTCGGATAACCACCAGGGAAGTTAAGAGAGCTTATATTAAACACCTGACGATCAGAGGAGAGTTGGTATTCCTGTGAACGACACTGCTGGGCCCGACCTGGCACGGGCAATATAAAAAGCGCCACAGGCAATATCCGCACTGAAAAAAGTCGATTTAAACAAAAATCACTTCTAGAGATCTTTAAAAAGTTGCGAAATAAACACCTAGTAGACGAGCAATTCCAAGATCCATCTGAACGGGAATAAATTCGCTAATTCACTGACCGAGTTTTCTTCTTGCGTGTTTTTGCGGCTTTTTATAGATTTGTGAGCAATTTACATCTCACAGATTCTTATCTACTTCTTGGCACATTTAATGTGCTATCTTCAGATCTTCTTAATTCCAAAGTAAATGGGGACAGATGGCTTTTAAAGCGGAAAGTTTACTTACTACCCGCCTTGTAAAGTCATCATTGAACGGTGCAAGTAATGTTTTGTGTAACTTTGTAGATTCTTTTCAGGAAAGACTCGATGCGCCTATTTTATTTCAACATTCATTGCTGTACCACAACCATGTGGAGAAATTTCTTCATAAATAGAATATAATTCTACTAGAACATAATTACGTAACTACCGATATTATTTAACTGAAAATATTGTGATATTTCACTTAATTGTAGAATTAGTAGAACCATTTTGACTTATGAGTTCCACTGTTTACTTTTATCACAAGAACAACTGTACTACTGTAAATACGCGTGTTTTTTGGTAATATAACATTTATGCGGTTAGCAATCATTAGCTGTGATAAATATTTGTTATACGGAAATACACAGAAAATTTAAAATTTCAATTCACTTTCGGCCAACAATGTCTTTAATGTTACCATGACTATAAAGTTTTTACAGCTTGTTTTCGCAGATGTTTTATTGAAACAAATTCTTAAGGAATTTGTTCTTTGTTTGTCCACCAAGACATTTGTTGCTGAAATTCCTTATTTGGTAAGTTAAAACAAGCTGTTGAAATAAAATGAACTGCGTAAAATCTACCAAATTTTTATTGACTTTCATTTAAATTTACATAACTGGATGGTAACTTGTACACGCGTTACCAGATGTCGCTCCGAACATTCTAAAATCGGAATTCGAGCAATTACATGCTATATAAGCCCCGCTTAGAAGTAAGGAAAGCATTTACAGCTAGGACGGGTAGTCGAAGAGTTGAAAAATGTCTGAATTATATTTCTGCGGTTAGTTTCTCTCTTTAATCCTTTTAAAAAGGAAGAATTTTGTTTGAATTTGAAAACTAAATTAAAACATATACGGAATCAGCAAAGCTTCACTCGCACTTACCGTTTTTACCAACAATATTTCAAAATTTCTCTCATTTCCTCTCAGGACTGCTGACTTTCAGCCTGCATTTACTCTTGATTGTCGGCTTGTGTCAAGCAGGAGAACTCTTCGAAGACTGCGACCACGTGTACGAAGTTGGTCCGGGAGAAACTGTCCTGAAGTCTCCTAACTATCCGGACACATATCCACCCTTCACATCGTGTCGTTACAAGTTCGTGGCACCTCTGGATTATGGAATTCTTGTGAACTGCAGTGTATACATGCCGAAGGTATGATGTGTCCAGAAAGTGCTCTTCTTTTCTATAATGGTATTCGTGTCTCTCCCTCTTCCCACCCGCAGGATCCCACCTCCGGCCCCACACAACATTTCTATTTAGTGCGCGATGGTGACCTAGATCTGGCTAACTCCAGGAATTTTAGCGGCTCTTTTGGATTCCAGATTGAATCCGCCTTCCGCCATTTGACGCTTGCTTACGTGTCGCACGCTGGCATAGGCCGGTTCAATTGCTCACTGCATATCAAACAGCGGCCCTGCGAGTGCGGCTGGTCTGTGAGTGAAAGAATTGAGAACGGTCAGGAGGCGAAAATTAACGAGTACCCCAGCGCCGTGGCGCTAAAGGATCGCAACTCGAATTTACCATTTGCATTCTGTGGTGCATCAATAAGTAGGATTGAAACAAGTTGATTTCGAAATTCAAGGCTGATTTTCTCACCTCGTTGTTTTCAGTATCTCATTACTTTCTGCTAACTGCAGCGCAGTGCGCACACCTCTTCTCCGATCCAAGAAATATTGTAGCTTTAGTGGGCTATCATGACCTGATGCGTAAGTAGAGCCGTTCTATTTCTTGCTGAAGACACACTTGGGTGAAAGAGGTATTATTGGATTTTACAGGAAACGTATCACGTTACGCTGCACAGTACGATATCGAAGAGAAATTCGAGCATCCCCAATTCTCGAGTGCTTTATTAACCTACGATATTGCGATCCTGAAAACTAGCAGAGCCATTGAGTGGTCACGAGGTGTAGGTCCCATTTGCTTGCCACCACTTTCGCAGAAGTAAGTAATTCCAGTTTCTTTAGTACACAAAAAATCAAACTTTCGAGTGCTCATTGACATGTGCAACTAGAACTATATCATTCCCCTTTCAGAAACAATAAATTCGAATACGAATTAGTCGATGTAATTGGGTGGGGCATACATTCCCCAAATGGCTACAAGTCGAACACTTTACAGAAGGCCCGCCTCGCAGTTGCCGATAATAAGAAATGTGAAAAAGAATATTCCACGAAATGGGAAACCAAATTAGGATCGCAGATATGCACTTTCGACCACACGAATCAGGGTCGGGATTCATGTGAAGAGGATGTCGGTGGCCCCGTTATAGTGCGCAAATCTCGCCAGTTTCAAATCGGATGCATAAGTTGGGGCAAACTTTGTGGTGGCATGGGCGTCAATACGCTCATTACGTCTTTCCTGGAATGGATTCACGAAATTACGATGAATACTATTTGTACCGTTGAGTTCAAATGAAATTAACTTAAAACTAAACTTTGTCTATTCTTGAAAATATTCTGTGCCAATAAAAACTTTCCTCAAACTTCGGGAAGGGTTTTGATATGATATTTGAAATGCTATGTCATGATATATGATATTCGTATGATAGGATAATTTATGAGGCTGCAATACGATATGATATGAAACACTGTACCAGCGGGGCTTTCTCGAATAAAATTATTATAATTGTTGTATTGTAATAGGCTGAAATAATTAAAAATTGGTTTTTGCTCTGGATATCTCCAAGGCATTTGACCGGGTGTGGCATAAAGCACTCGTGTCTAAACTGGCTGCTTATGGTGTCGGTAATACTTTCACTCGATGGATATCGAGTTTCCTCAGCGGCCGTTCTATTCGGGTTGTGATAGACGGCTTTGCTTCCGAAGAGCACTCCATTAATGCTGAAGTTCCGCAGGGTTCGGTCCTGTCTCCGACACTTTTTCTTATCTTCATCAATGACCTTCTGTCATTGACATCAAACCCCGTCTACTCGTTTGCTGATGACAGCAGCATTTGTCATTCATATTAATTTTCCAGGCGTCCTTCCATTCTGGAGATCACTAGAACACGCAGAATTATGAATGACACACTCCAATCCGACCTCAACAAAATCCAGGTCGTGCGAATCGGGTCGATTTCAATGCGCGGAAGATCCAATGCTGTTTGTTAACCCACAAGCGTTTGGCGGGTGACAACTTCCCACCTCTAAATATGGGTGGTGTGGATATTAATGAGTCGGAGGCTCTTGATGTTCTCGGCATCTCAATCCAATGCGATCTTCGCTGGAACGATCACATCTTTGACGTGTCGAAAGAAGCAGCCAACTGCTTAGGCTTTCTTAAGCGGTGTATGAAATACTTCACTCCAACCGATCTTCGTTGTATCTACACCACTTATATCCGCCCGAAAATGGAGTACAATTCGTATATATGGTAGGGAGCTACGCGGGCATATTTTCAGCTTCTCGACCGTGTCCAATGTCGTACGTTAAATCTTATAGGGGACAGTAGGGTATCTATTGAAACCTCTCTCTCTATTGAAACCTTGGAGCGTCGTCGTGATGTGGGGTGTGTATCATTATTTTACCGTTACTTTCACGGTAAATGTTCTTCTGAAGTAGCCAGCCTGATTCCTCCGGTTGAGGTATTTAGCAGAACTACTCGGCCTTCCAGAGCGGTGCACCTTTTATGGCCCCCTTATTATGCCCTTTTATGTCGCGATTCCGTTCCAACGAACCACGCATTACCGTGAGAGTTCGTTTTTCGGTCGCGTTAGATTGTGGAATAATCTCCCTGCGAATGTCTTCCCGCCCACTTACAGCGTCGAAACATTTAAGCGAAGTGTAAACCGTCACTACTCCCTCGTTCCCCCTTCCCACTAACCTGTCATCCCTTCGGAACCAACAAATGCTGTGCATGGTGGGGGGCATGCCCTGACCTTGGTTTCATCTGTCATAAAAAAAAACTGAGTTTGATATAAAGTATTTATTTTTCAATAAAATTGCTTCAGTTAAATTCAACAGTGCAAGTTGTACACTGCGTAGATTGGTAAATCCAATTCAGAAAAGAGGTGATTCGTGTATTGACGCCCGCAGAGACACTTCCCACGCCACAAGCTTTTCCAAAACTTATGCATCCGATTAAGAACTGGCGAGCCTTACGCAGTATAACCGGGCCACCAGAGTCATATTCGCATGAATCCCGACCCATGGAACCGATAGTGCACATCTGTGATCTGATGATGGGTCCGATATCTGAATACGCTTGTGCGCACGCCGTATTTTCAGTAACTACAAGCTGGACTTTCTGTAAAACCGGTGATCTGGCCCCACCGGCTGGCGTTAAGCCCCAGCCAATGACATCGGTGGACTGGTATGCAAAGTTATTGTTTCTAAAAGGGAAAAGCAGAGGTTGACTTGCTTGAAAACTACATAGAATAGCTGACCTACCTTTGCGATAGAGGTGGCAAGCAAATCGGTCCCACACCACGTGACCACTCAATGGGTTGACTCGTTCTCAGTATTATCATTGGTGACTGGGGAATTTGTGTAGTCATGATGTTAGATTATCTGTATGATATCGTACTTAGCGGCAAAGCGTGATTCGGTTTCTATGAAGCCAAAAATAGCCTGATTACTGAAGTACGATATATCTTTGTTTAAGAAAAGTGAGCTTTACTTACCGTTGGTGAGGTCGTGGTCGCCCACTAAGGCCACGATACATCTAGGATCACGGAAAAGGTGTGTACAACGTGCCGCAGTCAAGAGTAAGTAATGGGACATTTAAAAAATACCGATAGGGATTAACTCTGGGTCACTATATACCCTTCATATTATAATAATGAAGACAAACTTGGGTGAAAGAGGTATTATTGGATTTTACAGAAAACGTATCACGTTACGCTGCACAGTACGATATTGTAGAGATAATCGAACATCCCCAATTCTCGACTGCTATATTAACCTACGATATTGCGATCCTGAAAACCAGCAGAGCCATTGAGTGGTCACGAGGTGTAGGTCCCATTTGCTTGCCACCACTTTCGCAGAAGTAAGTAATTCCAGTTTCTCTAGTACACAAAAAATCAAACTTTCGAGTGATCATGACATGTGCAACTAGAACTATATCATTCTCCTTTCAGAAACAATAAATTCCTACACCAATTCGTCGATGTAATTGGGTGGGGCCTACTTAACCCAAGTAGCTTCAAGTCGAACACTTTACAGAAGGCCCGCCTCGCAGTTACCGGTAATAAGAAATGTAAAAGAGTGTATTCCCCGTACTTGGAAACCCAATTTGGATCGCAGATGTGCACTTTCGACCCCAGGAATCAGAGTCGGGATTCATGTGAACAGGATAGCGGTGGCCCCGTTATAGTGCACAAATCTCGCCAGTTTCAAATCGGATGCATAAGTTATGGCAGACTTTGCGGTGGCATGAGCGTCAATACGCGCATTACGTCTTTCCTGGAATGGATTCACGAAGTTACGATGAATACTATTTGTAACGTTGAGTTCAAATGAAATTAACTTAAAACTAAACTTTGTCTATTCTTGAAAATATTCTGTGCCAATAAAAACTTTCCTCAAACTTCGGGAAGGGTTTTGATATGATATTTGAAATGCTATGTCATGATATATGATATTCGTATGATAGGATAATTTATGAGGCTGCAATACGATATGATATGAAACACTGTACCAGCGGGGCTTTCTCGAATAAAATTATTATAATTGTTGTATTGTAATAGTCTGAAATAATTTAAAACTGAGTTTGATATAAAGTATTTATTTTTCAATAAAATTGCTTCAGTTAAATTCAACAGTGCAAGTTGTATACTGCGTAGATTGGTAAATCCAATTCAGAAAAGAGGTGATTCGTGTATTGACGCCCGCAGAGACACTTCCCACGCCACAAGCTTTTCCAAAACTTATGCATCCGATTAAGAACTGGCGAGCCTTACGCAGTATAACCGGGCCACCAGAGTCATATTCGCATGAATCCCGACCCATGGAACCGATAGTGCACATCTGTGATCTGATGATGGGTCCGATATCTGAATACGCTTGTGCGCACGCCGTATTTTCAGTAACTACAAGCTGGACTTTCTGTAAAACCGGTGATCTGGCCCCACCGGCTGGCGTTAAGCCCCAGCCAATGACATCGGTGGACTGGTATGCAAAGTTATTGTTTCTAAAAGGGAAAAGCAGAGGTTGACTTGCTTGAAAACTACATAGAATAGCTGACCTACCTTTGCGATAGAGGTGGCAAGCAAATCGGTCCCACACCACGTGACCACTCAATGGGTTGACTCGTTCTCAGTATTATCATTGGTGACTGGGGAATTTGTGTAGTCATGATGTTAGATTATCTGTATGATATCGTACTTAGCGGCAAAGCGTGATTCGGTTTCTATGAAGCCAAAAATAGCCTGATTACTGAAGTACGATATATCTTTGTTTAAGAAAAGTGAGCTTTACTTACCTTTGGTGAGGTCGTGGTCGCCCACTAAGGCTACGATATATCTAGGATCACGGAAAAGGTGTGTACAACGTGCCGCAGTCAAGAGTAAGTAATGGGACATTTAAAAAATACCGATAGGGATTAACTCTGGGTCACTATATACCCTTCATATTATAATAACTATAATTCTTACATATTTATGCGCCACAAAATGACAGCAAGTTCAATGCACGGTCCCTGAGAGCCATAGCGCTGGAATATTCATTGAGTTGCGCATCTACACCGTTGCTGATTCTTATATTTATGGACCAGCCACAATCACAGGGACGCGGTGCGGCATACAGCCTGCAAGTGAAGTTCCCCATACCCATGCGCGATTCATATGCCAGCGATAGTGTACGGAAGAGAGACTGCCACTGAAAGCTGCCAAAGCCAGAAAACTCCTCAGTTTCTCAGATTCGGATCACCATCTCGAGCTACATAAAAATGCTGTGTGGAGCATGAGGTGGGGTTCTGGGGTTGAGAAAAGTCGCAGATAAAGATGACTTTATAGGAAACAAGTTTTTAACTTCTCCAACCTTCGGCATGTTAATCCTGCACTCCGCTTGAATTCCATAATCCAGAGGTGCCACGAATTTGTAACGACACGATGTGAAGGGTTAATAACTCTGTGGGTAGTAAGGCGACTCCAGGTAGGTCTCGCCGGCATTGATCTGGTACACGTGATCACAGCCTTCGAAGAGTCGGGCCTGACACAGTTGGATAATCGACAGTAACTGGATGCTGATGGACAACAATCCTCGGCCGGTTGTCCATGGTGAGCAGGGTGACCTTTTGAAGGGTGTTCGACTTGGGTCCGCCAAAGCTTAGGGTGCCCTAGCCGATGACGTCAACGTTGATATAGTTGAAGGATTCCGTTCTATTCGCGGAGAGGAGAGAGAGAGAGAGAGTGAGAGAGAAAGAGAGAGAGAGAGAGTGAGAGAGAAAGAGAGAGAGAGAAAGGAAGATAGTGTAATTGAGCAGAAGAACAAGAACAGGACAACCAAGGAAAAAAGAAATCCTACAAAGTCGAAAACTAACAAAAAAGAAAAAAATATTATCAAATTATCACTCACGCTGGCTGCCAGGGCCAGAAAGAAAGATAGATCGTAACGCAACCATCGGAGGATACTCATGCGCGACAGCTTCCTGGCCGTTACTGATCCTCGTGACCAGACGCCAGCCGCAGTCGCAGGGCTGTCGGCGAGCAGAGATTTGTCAGGAGAAACAGCCGCTCTGCCGCGACATCACAGACGACTGGTGGCCGAATGTGATGGCGCGAAAATTCGAAGTACTACGAATATTCGCTGTACTGCAGTGGGATTCACCATCTCGGAACTGAAAATCGCCATCACGTGAGAGCAGGAAATATTCGGCACCAGTGCAGCTGTTGGGGAACTAAGAAAAGAGAGAAGGGAGAGACAACAAGAGCGTGGGATCATACAGAGAGGGAAACGAGAAGAAAGAAATCAATAAATGGTCAATGAGAGGAGGTCAGGTGAAGAAGGAAGAAGGACTCAAAGAGAGTGCAAGAGGGAGAACGGGGGAGAGTGCGAGAGGGATATCTAGTTCATGGATCTCTTCTCAATTACTTGACCAACTCCTCAAAAACCTACCACTTCGTAGAAGCAGTTGAGAACGACAATATGATCCAATGGTGCTATAATGCGATAATTGCACCCACTGCCCCTCGGATAACCACCAGGGAAGTTAAGAGAGCTTATATTAAACACCTGACGATCAGAGGAGAGTTGGTATTCCTGTGAACGACACTGCTGGGCCCGACCTGGCACGGGCAATATAAAAAGCGCCACAGGCAATATCCGCACTGAAAAAAGTCGATTTAAACAAAAATCACTTCTAGAGATCTTTAAAAAGTTGCGAAATAAACACCTAGTAGACGAGCAATTCCAAGATCCATCTGAACGGGAATAAATTCGCTAATTCACTGACCGAGTTTTCTTCTTGCGTGTTTTTGCGGCTTTTTATAGATTTGTGAACAATTTACATCTCTCAGATTCTTATCTACTTCTTGGCACATTTAATGTGCTATCTTCAGATCTTCTTAATTCCAAAGTAAATGGGGACAGATGGCTTTTAAAGCGGAAAGTTTACTTACTACCCGCCTTGTAAAGTCATCATTGAACGGTGCAAGTAATGTTTTGTGTAACTTTGTAGATTCTTTTCAGGAAAGACTCGATGCGCCTATTTTATTTCAACATTCATTGCTGTACCACAACCATGTGGAGAAATTTCTTCATAAATAGAATATAATTCTACTAGAACATAACTACATAACTACCGATATTATTTAACTGAAAATATTGTGATATTTCACTTAATTGTAGAATTAGTAGAACCATTTTGACTTATGAGTTCCACTGTTTACTTTTATCACAAGAACAACTGTACTACTGTAAATACGCGTGTTTTTTGGTAATATAACATTTATGCGGTTAGCAATCATTAGCTGTGATAAATATTTGTTATACGGAAATACACAGAAAATTAAAAATTTCAATACACTTTCGGCCAACAATGTCTTTAATGTTACCATGACTATAAAGTTTTTACAGCTTGTTTTCGCAGATGTTTTATTGAAACAAATTCTTAAGGAATTTGTTCTTTGTTTGTCCACCAAGACATTTGTTGCTGAAATTCCTTATTTGGTAAGTTGAAACAAGCTGTTGAAATAAAATGAACTGCGTAAAATCTACCAAATTTTTATTGACTTTCATTTAAATTTACATAACTGGATGGTAACTTGTACACGCGTTACCAGATGTCGCTCCGAACATTCTAAAATCGGAATTCGAGCAATTACATACTATATAAACCCCGCTTAGAAGTAAGGAAAGAATTTACAGCTAGGACGGGTAGTCGAAGAGTTGAAAAATGTCTGAATTATATTTCTGCGGTTAGTTTCTCTCTTTAATCCTTTTAAAAAGGAAGAATTTTGTTTGAATTTGAAATCTAAATTAAAACATATACGGAATCAGCAAAGCTTCACTCGCACTTACCGTTTTTACCAACAATATTTCAAAATTTCTCTCATTTCCTCTCAGGACTGCTGACTTTCAGCCTACATTTACTCTTGATCGTCGGCTTGTGTCAAGCAGGAGAACTCTTCGAAGTCTGCGACCTCGTGTACGAAGTTGGTCTGGGAGAAACTTTCCTGAAGTCTCCTAACTATCCGGACACATATCCACCCTTCACATCGTGTCGTTACAAGATCGTGGCACCTCTGGATTATGGAATTTTTGTGAAGTGCAGTGTATACATGCCGAAGGTATGATGTGTCCAGAAAGTGCTCTTCTTTTCTATAATGGTATACGTGTCTCTCCCTCTTCCCACCCGCAGGATCCCACCTCCGGCCCCACACAACATTTCTATTTAGTGCGCGATGGTGACCTAGATCTGGCTAACTCCAGGAATTTTAGCGGCTCTTTTGAATTCCAGACTGAATCCGTCTTCCGCCATTTGACGCTTGCTTACGTGTCGCACGCTGGCACAGGCCGGTTCAATTGCTCACTGCTTATCGGACAGCGGCCCTGCGAGTGCGGCTGGTCTGTGAGTGAAAGAATTGAGAACGGTCAGGAGGCGCAAATTAACGAGTACCCCAGCGCCGTGGCGCTAAAGGATCGCAACTCGAATTTACCATTTGCATTCTGTGGTGCATCAATAAGTAGGATTGAAACAAGTTGATTTCGAAATTCAAGGCTGATTTTCTCACCTCGTTGTTTTCAGTATCTCATTACTTTCTGCTGACTGCAGCGCAGTGCGCACACCTCTTCTCCGATCCAACAGATATTGTAGCTTTAGTGGGCTATCATGACCTGATGCGTAAGTAGAGCCGTTCTATTTCTTGCTGAAGACACACTTGGGTGAAAGAGGTATTATTGGATTTTACAGGAAACGTATCCCGTTACGCTGCACAGTACGATATCGAAGAGAAATTCGAGCATCCTCAATTCTCGAGTGCTATATTAACCTACGATATTGCGATCCTGAAAACTAGCAGAGCCATTGAGTGGTCACTAGGTGTAGGTCCCATTTGCTTGCCACCTCTTTCGCAGAAGTAAGTAATTCCCGTTTCTCTAGTACATAAAACATCAAACTTTCGAGTGCTCAGTGACATGTGCAACTAGAACTATATCATTCCCCTTTCAGAAACAATAAATTCGAATACCAATTAGTCGATGTAATTGGGTGGGGCCTACTTTCCCTAAATGGCTCCAATTCGAACACTTTAAAGAAGGCCCGCCTCGCAGTTGCCGATAATAAGACATGTGAAAAAGAATATTCCACGAAATTGGAAACCGAATTAGGATCGCAGATATGCACTTTCGACCACACGAATCAGGGTCGGGATTCATGTGAAGAGGATGTCGGTGGCCCCGTTATAGTGCGCAAATCTCGCCAGTTTCAAATCGGATGCATAAGTTGGGGCAAACTTTGTGGTGGCATGGGCGTCAATACGCTCATTACGTCTTTCCTGGAATGGATTCACGAAGTTACGATGAATACTATTTGTACCGTTGAGTTCAAATGAAATTAACTTAAAACTAAACTTTGTCTATTCTTGAAAATATTCTGTGCCAATAAAAACTTTCCTCAAACTTCGGGAAGGGTTTTGATATGATATTTGAAATGTTATGTCATGATATATGATATTCGTATGATAGGATAATTTATGAGGCTGCAATACGATATGATATGAAACACTGTACCAGCGGGGCTTTCTCGAATAAAATTATTATAATTGTTGTATTGTAATAGGCTGAAATAATTAAAAATTGGTTGTTGCTCTGGATATCTCCAAGGCATTTGACCGGGTGTGGCATAAAGCACTCGTGTCTAAACTGGCTGCTTATGGTGTCGGTAATACTTTCACTCGATGGATATCGAGCTTCCTCAGCGGCCGTTCTATTCGGGTTGTGATAGACGGTTTTGCTTCCGAAGAGCACTCCATTAATGCTGGAGTTCCGCAGGGTTCGGTCCTGTCTCCGACACTTTCTCAATCTTCATCAATGACCTTCTGTCATTGACATCAAACCCCGTCTACTCGTTTGCTGATGACAGCAGCATTTGTCATTCATATTAATTTTCCAGGCGTCCTTCCATTCTGGAGATCACTAGAAGACGCAGAATTATGAATGACACACTCTAATCCGACCTCAACAAAATCCAGGTCGTGCGAATCGGGTCGATTTCAATGCGCGGAAGATCCAATGCTGTTTGTTAACCCACAAGCGTTTGGCGGGTGACAACTTCCCACCTCTAAATATGGGTGGTGTGGATATTAATGAGTCGGAGGCTCTTGATGTTCTGGGCATGTCAATCCAATGCGATCTTCGCTGGAACGATCACATCTTTGACGTGTCGAAAGAAGCAGCCAACTGCTTAGGCTTTCTTAAGCGGTGTAAGAAATAATTCACTCCAACCGATCTTCGTTGTAACTACACCACTTATATCCGTCCGAAAATGGAGTACAATTCGCATATATGGTCGGGAGCTACGCGGGCATATCTTCAGCTTCTCGACCGTGTCCAATGTCGTGCGTTAAATCTTATAGGGGACAGTAGTGTATCCAGCTCTATTGAAACCTTGGAGCGTCTGAAGTAGCCATGTTCCATGAAGTTGAATGTTCCTCTGAAGTAGCCAGCCTGATTCCTCCGG
The DNA here is from genome assembly GCA_922984085.1 of Sicus ferrugineus. Classification (NCBI taxonomy): domain Eukaryota; kingdom Metazoa; phylum Arthropoda; class Insecta; order Diptera; family Conopidae; genus Sicus; species Sicus ferrugineus. The sequence goes on from OV277354.1 coordinate 9,319,434, forward strand.
TTCAGGTATTTAGCAGAACTACTCGGCCTTCCAGAGCAGTGCACCCTTTTATGTCGCGATTCCGTTCCAACGAACTACGCATTACCGTGAGAGTTCGTTTTTCGGTCGCGTCGTTAGATTGTGGAATAATCTCCCTGCGAATGTCTTCCCGCCCACTTATAGCGTCGAAACATTTAAGCGAAGTGTAAACCGTCACTACTCCCTCGTTCCCTCGTTCCCCCTTCCCACTAACCTGTCATCCCTTCGGAACCAACAAATGCTGTGCATGGATAGGGGGCATGCCCTGACCTTGGTTTCATCTGTCATAAAAAAGAACTGAGTTTGAAATTAAGTATTTATTTCTCAATAAAATAGTTTCAGTTAAATTCAACAGTGCAAGTTGTATACTGCGTAGCTTGGTGAATCCAATTCAGAAAAGAGGTGATTCATGTACTGACAACCACAGAGACACTTTCCACGCCGCAAGCTTTTCTAAAACTTATGCATCCGATTAAGAACTGGCGAGTCTTACGCAGTATAACCGGGCCACCAGAGTCATATTCGCATGAATCCCGACCCATGGAATTGATAGTGTATATCTGTGATGGGATGATTGGTCTGATATTTGAATACGCTCGTGCGCACGCCGAATTTTCAGTACCTAAATGCTGGACTTTCTGTAAAACAGGTGATCTGGCCCCACCGGCTGGCGTTAAGCCCCAGCCAATGACATCGGCGGACTGGTATGCAAAGTTATTGTTTCTAAAAGGGAAAAGCAGAGGTTGACTTGCTTGAAAACTACATAGAATAGCTGACCTACCTTTGCGATAGAGGTGGCAAGCAAATCGGTCCCACACCACGTGACCACTCAATGGGTTGACTGGTTCTCAGTATTGCAATATCATTGGTGACCGGGGAATCCGTGTAGTCAGCATGTTAGATTATCTGTATGATGTACCGGTTCTCGGTGGCTCGGTGGTGTAGTGTGTGGCACACTAGCCATCGGTTTCCGGGAGCGCGGGTTCGAGTCCCGCCTTGCACATGGTTGTTAACTTTCCTTATCGTGACGTCTCAAATTCTAATGCGTACTTAAGGCCTCGCCTAGCGCTAATTGTGAAAAATAAGGACCATTCGTTGACTCCGGCAGTGTTTGCAATAATAAAATAAGCAAAAATAGCAAGTTCTTTAGGAAGCTTTGCTTCGCAACAATTGCCGGAGTATGTAGAATGCGAAAAGTTCCCTTTCCCTTCCGCTCCCTCTGTCAACCCTTCCATCAGTAGTCAATCATGGAAAAAGAGATTGATCTCTTAAGGGCTACTGCTAGATTCTGATGTAAAAAAAAAAAAAAATGATATCGTACTTAGCGGCAAAGCGTGATTCGGTTTCTATGAAGCCAAAAATAGCCTGATTACTGAAGTACGATATATCTTTGTTTAAGAAAAGTGAGCTTTACTTACCGTTGGTGAGGTCGTGGTCGCCCACTAAGGCCACGATATATCTAGGATCACGGAAAAGGTGTGTACAACGTGCCGCAGTCAAGAGTAAGTAATGGGACATTTAAAAAATACCGATAGGGATTAACTCTGGGTCACTATATACCCTTCATATTATAATAACTATAATTCTTACATATTTATGCGCCACAAAATGACAGCAAGTTCAATGCACGGTCCCTGAGAGCCACAGCGCTGGAATATTCATTGAGTTGCGCATCTACACCGTTGCTGATTCTTATATTTATGGATCCACAATCACAGGGACGCGGTGCGGCATACAGCCTGCAAGTGAAGTTCCCCATACTCCCGCGCGATTCATATGCCAGCGATAGTGTACGGAAGAGAGACTGCCACTGAAAGCTGCCAAAGCCAGAAAACTCCTCAGTTTCTCAGATTCGGATCACCATCTCGAGCTACATAAAAATGCTGTGTGGAGCATGAGGTGGGGTTCTGGGGTTGAGAAAAGTCGCAGATAAAGATGACATTATAGGAAACAAGTTTTTAACTTCTCCAACCTTCGGCATGTTAATTCCATTCCGTTCCACTCCGCTTGAATTCCATAATCCAGAGGTGCCACGAATTTGTAACGACACGATGTGAAGGGTGGATAACTCTGTGGGTAGTAAGGCGACTCCAGGTAGGTCTCGCCGGCATTGATCTGGTACACGTGATCACAGCCTTCGAGGAGTCGGGCCTGACACAGTTGGATAATCGACAGTAACTGGATGCTGATGGACAACAATCCTCGGCCGGTTGTCCATGGTGAGCAGGGTGACCTTTTGCAGGGTGTTCGACTTGGGTCCGCCAAAGCTTAGGGTGCCCTAGCCGATGACGTCAACGTTGATATAGTTGAAGGATTCCGTTCTATTCGCGGAGAGGAGAGAGAGAGAGAGAGTGAGAGAGAAAGAGAGAGAGAGAAAGGAAGATAGTGTAATTGAGCAGAAGAACAAGAACAGGACAACCAAGGAAAAACGAAATCCTACAAAGTCGAAAAATAACAAAAAAGAAAAAAATATTATCAAATTATCACTCACGCTGGCTGCCAGGGCCAGAAAGAAAGATAGATCGTAACGCAACCATCGGAGGATACTCATGCGCGACAGCTTCCTGGCCGTTACTGATCCTCGTGACCAGACGCCAGCCGCAGTCGCAGGGCTGTCGGCGAGCAGAGATTTGTCAGGAGAAACAGCCGCTCTGCCGCGACATCACAGACGACTGGTGGCCGAATGTGATGGCGCGAAAATTCGAAGTACTACGAATATTCGCTGTACTGCAGTGGGATTCACCATCTCGGAACTGAAAATCGCCATCACGTGAGAGCAGGAAATATTCGGCACCAGTGCAGCTGTTGGGGAACTAAGAAAAGAGAGAAGGGAGAGACAACAAGAGCGTGAGATCATACAGAGAGGGAAACGAGAAGAAAGAAATCAATAAATGGTCAATGGAGAGGAGGTCAGGTGAAGAAGGAAGAAGGACTCAAAGAGAGTGCAAGAGGGAGAACGGGGGAGAGTGCGAGAGGGATATCTAGTTCATGGATCTCTTCTCAATTACTTGACCAACTCCTCAAAAACCTACCACTTCGTAGAAGCAGTTGAGAACGACAATATGATCCAATGGTGCTATAATGCGATAATTGCACCCACTGCCCTTCGGATAACCACCAGGGAAGTTGGGAGAGCTTATATTAAACACCTGACGATCAGAGGAGAGTTGATATTCCTGTGAACGACACTGCTGGGCCCGACCTGGCACGGGCAATATAAAAAGCGCCACAGGCAATATCCGCACTGAAAAAAGTCGATATAAACAAAAATCACTTCTAAAAAGATTGCGAAATAAACACCTAGTAGACGAGCAATTCGAAGATCCATCTGAACGAGAATAAATTCGCTAATTCACTGACCGAGTTTTCTTCTTGCGTGTTTTTGCGGCTTTTTATAGATTTGTGAGCAATTTACATCTCTCAGATTCTTATCTACTTCTTGGCACATTTAATGTGCTATCTTCAGATCTTCTTAATTCCAAAGTAAATGGGGACAGATGGCTTTTAAAGCGGAAAGTTTACTTACTACCCGCCTTGTAAAGTCATCATTGAACGTTGCAAGTAATGTTTTGTGTAACTTTGTAGATTCTTTTCAGGAAAGACTCGATGCGCCTATTTTATTTCAACATTCATTGCTGTACCACAACCATGTGGAGAAATTTCTTCATAAATAGAATATAATTCTACTAGAACATAATCTACCGATATTATTTAACTGAAAATATTGTGATATTTCACTTAATTGTAGAATTAGTAGAACCATTTTGACTTATGAGTTCCACTGTTTACTTTTATCACAAGAACAACTGTACTACTGTAAATACGCGTGTTTTTTGGTAATATAACATTTATGCGGTTAGCAATCATTAGCTGTGATAAATATTTGTTATACGGAAATACACAGAAAATTAAAAATTTCAATTCACTTTCGGCCAACAATGTCTTTAATGTTACCATGACTATAAAGTTTTTACAGCTTGTTTTCGCAGATGTTTTATTGAAACAAATTCTTAAGGAATTTGTTCTTTGTTTGTCCACCAAGACATTTGTTGCTGAAATTCCTTATTTGGTAAGTTAAAACAAGCTGTTGAAATAAAATGAACTGCGTAAAATCTACCAAATTTTTATTGACTTTCATTTAAATTTACATAACTGGATGGTAACTTGTACACGCGTTACCAGATGTCGCTCCGAACATTCTAAAATCGGAATTCGAGCAATTACATACTATATAAGCCCCGCTTAGAAGTAAGGAAAGCATTTACAGCTAGGACGGGTAGTCGAAGAGTTGAAAAATGTCTGACTTATATTTTTGCGGTTAGTTTCTCTCTTTAATCCTTTTAAAAAGGAAGAATTTTGTTTGAATTTGAAATCTAAATTAAAACATATACGGAATCAGCAAAGCTTCATTCGCACTTACCGTTTTTACCAACAATATTTCAAAATTTCTCTCATTTCCTCTCAGGACTGCTGACCTTCAGCCTGCATTTACTCTTGATCGTCGGCTTGTGTCAAGCAGGAGAACTCTTCGAAGACTGCGACCACGTGTACGAAGTAGGTCTGGGAGAAACTGTCCTGAAGTCTCCTAACTATCCGGGCAAATATCCACCTTTCACATCGTGTCGTTACAAGTTCGTGGCACCCCTGGATTATGGAATTCTTGTGAAGTGCAGTGTATACATGCCGAAGGTATGATGTGTCCAGAAAGTGCTCTTCTTTTCTATAATGGTATACGTGTCTCTCCCTCTTCCCACCCGCAGGATCCCACCTCCGGCCCCACACAACATTTCTATTTAGTGCGCGATGGTGACCTAGATCTGGCTAACTCCAGGAATTTTAGCGGCTCTTTTACATTCCAGACTGAATCCGTCTTCCGCAATTTGACGCTTGCTTACGTGTCGCACGCTGGCATAGGCCGGTTCAATTGCTCACTGCATATCGAAAAGCGCCCCTGCGAGTGCGGCTGGTCTGTGAGTGAAAGAATTGAGAACGGTCAGGAGGCGCAAATTAACGAGTACCCCAGCGCCGTTGCGTTAAAGGATCGCACCTCGAATGTGCTATCGTTCTGTGGTGCATCAATAAGTAGGATTGAAACAAGTTGATTTCGAAATTCAAGGCTGATTTTCTCACCTCGTTGTTTTCAGTATCTCATTACTTTCTGCTGACTGCAGCGCAGTGCATACACCTCTTCTCCGATCCAACAGATATTGTAGCTTTAGTGGGCTATCATGACCTGACGCGTAAGTAGAGCCCTTCTATTTCCTGCTGAAGACACACTTGGGTGAAAGAGGTATTATTGGATTTTACAGAAAACGTATCACGTTACGCTGCACAGTACGATATCGTAGATATAATCGAACATCCCCAATTCTCGAGTGTTACGTTAACCTACGACCTTGCGATCCTGAGAACCAGAAAAGCCATTGAGTGGTCACGAGGTGTAGGTCCAATTTGCTTGCCACCTCTTTCGCAGAAGTAAGTAATTCCCGTTTCTCTAGTACATAAAACATCAAACTTTCGAGTGCTCAGTGACATGTGCAACTAGAACTATATCATACCCCTTTCAGAAACAATAAATTCGAATACCAATTAGTCGATGTAATTGGGTGGGGCACACATTCCCCAAATGGCTACAAGTCGAACACTTTACAGAAGGCCCGCCTCGCAGTTGCCGATAATAAGACATGTGAAAAAGAATATTCCACGAAATTGGAAACCGAATTAGGATCGCAGATATGCACTTTCGACCACACGAATCAGGGTGGGGATTCATGTGAAGAGGATTTCGGTGGCCCCGTTATAGTGCACAAATCTCGCCAGTTTCAAATCGGATGCATAAGTTGGGCCAAATCTTGCGGTGCCATGACCGTCAATACGCTCATTACGTCTTTCCTGGAATGGATTGACGAAGTTACGATGAATACTATTTGTACCGTCGAGTTTAAATGAAATTAACTTAAAACTAAACTTTGTCTATTCTTGACAATATTATGTGCCAATAAAAACTTTCCTCAAACCTCGGGAAGGGTTTTGATATGATATTTGAAATGTTATGTCATGATATATGATATTTGTATGATAGGATAATTTATGAGGCTGCAATAAGATATGATATGAAACACTGTACTAGCGGGGCTTTCTCGAATAAAGTTATTATAATTGTTGTATTGTAATTGGCTGAAATAATTAAAAATTGGTTTTTGCTCTGGATATCTCCAAGGCATTTGACCGGGTGTGGCATAAAGCACTCGTGTCTAAACTGGCTGCTTATGGTGTCGGTAATACTTTCACTCGATGGATATCGAGTTTCCTCAGCGGCCGTTCTATTCGGGTTGTGATAGACGGCTTTGCTTCCGAAGAGCACTCCATTAATGCTGGAGTTCCGCAGGGTTTGGTCCTGTCTCCGACACTTTTTCTTATCTTCATCAATGACCTTCTGTCATTGACATCAAACCCCGTCTACTCGTTTGCTGATGACAGCAGCAGTTGTCATTCATATTAATTTTCCAGGCGTCCTTCCATTCTGGAGATCACTAGAACACGCAGAATTATGAATGGCACACTCCAATCCGACCTCAACAAAATCCAGGTCGTGCGAATCGGGTCGATTTCAATGCGCGGAAGATCCAATGCTGTTTGTTAACCCACAAGCGTTTGGCGGGTTACAACGTCCCACCTCTAAATATGGGTGGTGTGGATATTAATGAGTCGGAGGCTCTTGATGTTCTGGGCATGTCAATCCAATGCGATCTTCGCTGGAACGATCACATCTTTGACGTGTCGAAAGAAGCAGCCAACTGCTTAGGCTTTCTTAAGCGGTGTATGAAATACTTCACTCCAACCGATCTTCGTTGTATCTACACCACTTATATCCGTCCGAAAATGAGGTACAATTCGCATATATGGTCGGGAGCTACGCGGGCATATCTTCAGCTTCTCGACCGTGTCCAATGTCGTGCGTTAAATCTTATAGGGGACAGTAGGGTATCCAGCTCTATTGAAACCTTGGAGCGTCGTCGTGATGTGGGGTGTGTATCATTATTTTACCGTTACTTTCACGGTAAATGTTCCTCTGAAGTAGCCAGCCTGATTCCTCCGGTTCAGGTATTTAGCAGAACTACTCGGCCTTCCAGAGCGGTGAGAGTTCGTTTTTCGGTCGCGTCGTTAGATTGTGGAATAATCTCCCTGCGAATGTCTTCCCGCCCACTTGCAGCGTCGAAACATTTAAGCGAAGTGTAAACCGTCACTACTCCCTCGTTCCCCTTTCCCACTAACCTGTCATCCCTTCGGAACCAACAAATGCTGTGCATGGAGAGGGGGCATGCCCTGACCTTGGTTTCATCTGTCATAAAAAAACTGAGTTTGAAATTAAGTATTTATTTTTCAATAAAATAGTTTCAGTTAATTTGAACAGTGTAAGTTGTATACTGCGTAGCTTGGTGAATCCAATTCAGAAAAGAGGTGATTCGTGTATTGACGCCCACAGAGACACTTTCCACGCCGCAAGGTTTTCAAAAACTTATGCATCCGATTAAAAACTGGCGAGCCTTACGCAGTATAACCGGGCCACCAGAGTCATATTCGCATGAATCCCGACCCATGGAATTGATAGTGCATATCTGTGATGGGATGATTGGTCCGATATTTCAATACGCTCGTGCGCACGCCGAATTTTCAGTAACTAAATGCTGGACTTTCTGTAAAACGGGTGATCTGGCCCCACCGGCTGGCGTTAAGGCCCAGCCAATGACATCGGCGGACTGGTATGCAAAGTTATTGTTTCTAAAAGGGAAAGCCAGAGGTTGACTTGCTTGAAAACTACATAGAATAGCTGACCTACCTTTGCGATAGAGGTGGCAAGCAAATCGGTCCCACATCATGTGACCACTCAATGGGTTGACTCATTCTCAGTATTGCAATATCATTGGTGACCGGGGAATCCGTGTAGTCAGGATGTTCGATTTTCTGTGTGATATTGTACTCAGCGGCAAAGCGTGATTCGGTTTCTATGAAGTCAAAAATAGCCTGATTACTGAAGCACGATATATCTTTGTTTAAGAAAAGTGAGCTTTACTTACCGTTGGTGAGGTCGTGGTCGCCCACTAAGGCCACGATATATCTAGGATCACGGAAAAGGTGTGTACAACGTGCCGCAGTCAAGAGTAAGTAATGGGACACTTAAAAAATACCGATAGGGATTAATAAAATGACACCAAGTTCGATGCACGGTCCCTGAGAGCCACAGCGCTAGGATATTCATTGAGTTGCGCATCTACACCGTTGCTGATCCTTATATTGATGGACCAGCCACAATCACAGGGACGCGGTGCGGCATACAGCCTGCAAGTGAAGTTCCCCGTATCCCCGCGCGATTCATATGCCAGCGATAGTGTACGGAAGAGAGAGTTTTTAACTCCTCCAACCTTCGGCATGTTAATCCTGCACTCCGCTTGAATTCCATAATGTAGAGGTGTCACGAATTTGTAACGACACGATGTGAAGTGGATAACTCTGTGGGTAGTAAGGCGACTCCAGGTAGGTCTCGCCGGCATTGATCTGGTACACGTGATCACAGCCTTCGAGGAGTCGGGCCTGACACAGTTGGATAATCGACAGTAACTGGATGCTGATGGACAACAATCCTCGGCCGGTTGTCCATGGTGAGCAGGGTGACCTTTTGCACGGTGTTCGACTTGGGTCCGCCAAAGCTTAGGGTGCCCCAGCCGATGACGTCAACGTTGATATAGTTGAAGGATTCTGTTCTATTTGCGGAGAGGACAGAGAGAGAGAGATAGATAGAGAGAGAAAGGATAGTGTAATTGAGCAGGAGAACGAGAACAGGACAATCAAGGAAAAACAAAATCCTACAAAGTCGAAAACTAAAAAGAAAAAAATATTATCAAATTATCACTTACGGCGGTGCGTGTGAAGGAGTCAAAGAGAGTGGAAGAGGGAGAACGGCAGAGAGTGCGAGAGGGATATATAGTTAATGGATCTCTTCTCAATTACTTGACCAACTCCTCAAAAACCTACCACTTCGTAGAAGCAGTTGAGAACGACAATATGATCCAATGGTGCTATAATGCGATGATTGCACCCACTGCCCCTCGGATAACCACCAGGGAAGTTGGGAGAGCTTATATTAAACACCTGACGATCAGAGGAGGGTTGATATTCCTGTGGACGACACTGCTGGGCCCGACCTGGCACGGGCAATATAAAAAGCGCCACAGGCAATATCCGCACTGAAAAAAGTCGATTTAAACAAAAATCACTTCTAGAGATCTTTAAAAAGTTGCGAAATAAACACCTAGTAGACGAGCAATTCGAAGATCCATCTGAACGGGAATAAATTCGCTAATTCACTGACCGAGTTTTCTTCTTGCGTGTTTTTGCGGCTTTTTATAGATTTGTGAGCAATTTACATCTCTCAGATTCTTATCTATTTCTGGGCACATTTAATGTGGTATCTTCAGATCTTCTTAATTCCAAAGTAAATGGGGACAGATGGCTTTTAAAGCGGAAAGTTTACTTTCTACCCGCCTTGTAAAGTCATCATTGAACGTTGCAAGTAATGTTTTGTGTAACTTTGTAGATTCTTTTCAGGAAAGACTCGATGCGCCTATTTTATTTCAACATTCATTGCTGTACCACAACCATGAGGAGAAATTTCTTCATAAATAGAATATAATTCTACTAGAACATAATCTACCGATATTATTTAACTGAAAATATTGTGATATTTCACTTAATTGTAGAATTAGTAGAACCATTTTGAGTTATGAGTTCCACTGTTTACTTTTATCACAAGAACAACTGTACTACTGTAAATACGCGTGTTTTTTGGTAATATAACATTTATGCGGTTAGCAATCATTAGCTGTGATAAATATTTGTTATACGGAAATACACAGAAAATTTAAAATTTCAATTCACTTTCGGCCAACAATGTCTTTAATGTTACCATGACTATAAAGTTTTTACTGCTTGTTTTCGCAGATGTTTTATTAAAACAAATTCTTAAGGAATGACAGAAAAATCAACTCCACCAAGACGTTTGTCGCTGAAATTCCTTATTTGATTAGTTGACACGAGCTGTTGAAATAAAATGAACTGCGTAAAATCTACCAAATTTTTATTGACTTTCATTTAAATTTACATAACTGGATGGTAACTTGTACACGCGTTACCAGATGTCGCTCCGAACATTCTAAAATCGGAATTCGAGCAATTACATTCTATATAAGCCCCGCTTAGAAGTAAGGAAAGCATTTACAGCTAGGACGGGTAGCCGAAGAGTTGAAAAATGTCTAAATTAAATTTCTGCGGTTAGTTTTTCTCTTTAATGCTTTTAAAACAGGAAGAATTTTGTTTGAATTTGAAAACTAAATTAAAACATATACGGAATCAGCAAAGCTTCACTCGCACTTACCGTTTTTAACAACAATATTTAAAAATTTCTCTCATTTCCTCTCAGGACTGCTGACTCTCAGCCTGCATTTACTCTTGATCGTCGGCGTGTGTCAAGCAGGAGAACTCTTCGAAGACTGCGACCACGTGTACGAAGTTGGTCCGGGAAAAACTGTCCTGAAGTCTCCTAACTATCCGGGCAAATATCCACCTTTCACATCGTGTCGTTACAAGTTCGTGGCACCCCTGGATTATGGAATTCTTGTGAAGTGCAGAGTATACATGCCGAAGGTATGATGTGTCCAGAAAGTGCTCTTCTTTTCTATAATGGTATTCGTGTCTCTCCCTCTTCCCACCCGCAGGATCCCACCTCCGGCCCCACACAACATTTCTATTTAGCGCGCGATGGTGACCCAGATTTGGTTAACTCCAGGAATTTTAGCGGCTCTTTTGGATTCGAGATTGAATCCGTCTTCCGCAATTTGACGCTTGCTTACGTGTCGCACGCTGGCATAGGCCGGTTCAATTGCTCACTGCATATCGAAAAGCGCCCCTGCGAGTGCGGCTGGTCTGTGAGTGAAAGAATTGAGAACGGTCAGGAGGCGCAAATTAACGAGTACCCCAGCGCCGTGGCGTTAAAAGATCGCACTTCGAATGTGCTATCGTTATGTGGTGCATCAATAAGTAGGATTGAAACAAGTTGATTTCGAAATTCAAGGCTGATTTTCTCACCTCGTTGTTTTCAGTATCTCATTACTTTCTGCTGACTGCAGCGCAGTGCACACACCTCTTCTCCGATCCAACAGATATTGTAGCTTTAGTGGGCTATCATGACCTGACGCGTAAGTAGAGCCCTTCTATTTCCTGCTGAAGGCACACTTGGGTGAAAGAGGTATTATTGGATTTTACAGAAAACGTATCACGTTACGCTGCACAGTACGATATCGTAGATATAATCGAACATCCCCAATTCTCGAGTGTTACGTTAACCTACGACCTTGCGATCCTGAGAACCAGAAAAGCCATTGAGTGGTCACGAGGTGTAGGTCCAATTTGCTTGCCACCTCTTTCGCAGAAGTAAGTAATTCCCGTTTCTCTAGTACATAAAACATCAAACTTTCGAGTCCTCAGTGACATGTGCAACTAGAACTATATCATTCCCCTTTCAGAAACAATAAATTCGAATACCAATTAGTCGATGTAATTGGGTGGGGCATACATTCCCCAAATGGCTACAAGTCGAACACTTTACAGAAGGCCCGCCTCGCAGTTGCCGATAATAAGACATGTGAAAAAGAATATTCCACGAAATTGGAAACCGAATTAGGATCGCAGATATGCACTCTCGACCACACGAATCAGGGTCGGGATTCATGTGAAGAGGATATCGGTGGCCCCGTTATAGTGCACAAATCTCGCCAGTTTCAAATCGGATGCATAAGTTGGGCCAAATCTTGCGGTGGCATGACCGTCAATACGCTCGTTACGTCTTTCCTGGAATGGATTGACGAAGTTACGATGAATACTATTTGTACCGTTGAGTTCAAATGAAATTAACTTAAAACTAAACTTTGTCTATTCTTGAAAATATTCTGTGCCAATAAAAACTTTCCTCAAACTTCGGGAAGTGTTTTGATATGATATTTGAAATGCTATGTCATGATATATGATATTCGTATGATAGGATAATTTATGAGGCTGCAATACGATATGATATGAAACACTGTACCAGCGGGGCTTTCTCGAATAAAGTTATTATAATTGTTGTATTTTAATAGGCTGAAATAATTAAAAATTGGTTGTTGCTCTGGATATCTCCAAGGCATTTGACCGGGTGTGGCATAAAGCACTCGTGTCTAAACTGGCTGCTTATGGTGTCGGTAATACTTTCACTCGATGGATATCGAGTTTCCTCAGCGGCCGTTCTATTCGGGTTGTGATAGACGGCTTTGCTTCCGAAGAGCACTCCATTAATGCTGGAGTTCCGCACGGTTCGGTCCTGTCTCCGACACTTTTTCTTATCTTCATCAATGACATTCTGTCATTGACATCCAAACCCCGTCTACTCGTTTGCTGATGACAGCAGCAGTTGTCATTCATATTAATTTTCCAGGCGTCCTTCCATTCTGGAGATCACTAGAACACGCAGAATTATGAATGGCACACTCCAATCCGACCTCAACAAAATCCAGGTCGTGCGAATCGGGTCGATTTCAATGCGCGGAAGATCCAATGCTGTTTGTTAACCCACAAGCGTTTGGCGGGTTACAACGTCCCACCTCTAAATATGGGTGGTGTGGATATTAATGAGTCGGAGGCTCTTGATGTTCTGGGCATGTCAATCCAATGCGATCTTCGCTGGAACGATCACATCTTTGACGTGTCGAAAGAAGCAGCCAACTGCTTAGGCTTTCTTAAGCGGTGTATGAAATACTTCACTCCAACCGATCTTCGTTGTATCTACACCACTTATATCCGTCCGAAAATGAGGTACAATTCGCATATATGGTCGGGAGCTACGCGGGCATATCTTCAGCTTCTCGACCGTGTCCAATGTCGTGCGTTAAATCTTATAGGGGACAGTAGGGTATCCAGCTCTATTGAAACCTTGGAGCGTCGTCGTGATGTGGGGTGTGTATCATTATTTTACCGTTACTTTCACGGTAAATGTTCCTCTGAAGTAGCCAGCCTGATTCCTCCGGTTCAGGTATTTAGCAGAACTACTCGGCCTTCCAGAGCGGTGAGAGTTCGTTTTTCGGTCGCGTCGTTAGATTGTGGAATAATCTCCCTGCGAATGTCTTCCCGCCCACTTGCAGCGTCGAAACATTTAAGCGAAGTGTAAACCGTCACTACTCCCTCGTTCCCCTTTCCCACTAACCTGTCATCCCTTCGGAACCAACAAATGCTGTGCATGGAGAGGGGGCATGCCCTGACCTTGGTTTCATCTGTCATAAAAAAAACTGAGTTTGAAATTAAGTATTTATTTTTCAATAAAATAGTTTCAGTTAATTTGAACAGTGTAAGTTGTATACTGCGTAGCTTGGTGAATCCAATTCAGAAAAGAGGTGATTCGTGTATTGACGCCCACAGAGACACTTTCCACGCCGCAAGGTTTTCAAAAACTTATGCATCCGATTAAAAACTGGCGAGCCTTACGCAGTATAACCGGGCCACCAGAGTCATATTCGCATGAATCCCGACCCATGGAATTGATAGTGCATATCTGTGATGGGATGATTGGTCCGATATTTCAATACGCTCGTGCGCACGCCGAATTTTCAGTAACTAAATGCTGGACTTTCTGTAAAACGGGTGATCTGGCCCCACCGGCTGGCGTTAAGGCCCAGCCAATGACATCGGCGGACTGGTATGCAAAGTTATTGTTTCTAAAAGGGAAAGCCAGAGGTTGACTTGCTTGAAAACTACATAGAATAGCTGACCTACCTTTGCGATAGAGGTGGCAAGCAAATCGGTCCCACATCATGTGACCACTCAATGGGTTGACTCATTCTCAGTATTGCAATATCATTGGTGACCGGGGAATCCGTGTAGTCAGGATGTTCGATTTTCTGTGTGATATTGTACTCAGCGGCAAAGCGTGATTCGGTTTCTATGAAGTCAAAAATAGCCTGATTACTGAAGCACGATATATCTTTGTTTAAGAAAAGTGAGCTTTACTTACCGTTGGTGAGGTCGTGGTCGCCCACTAAGGCCACGATATATCTAGGATCACGGAAAAGGTGTGTACAACGTGCCGCAGTCAAGAGTAAGTAATGGGACACTTAAAAAATACCGATAGGGATTAATAAAATGACACCAAGTTCGATGCACGGTCCCTGAGAGCCACAGCGCTAGGATATTCATTGAGTTGCGCATCTACACCGTTGCTGATCCTTATATTGATGGACCAGCCACAATCACAGGGACGCGGTGCGGCATACAGCCTGCAAGTGAAGTTCCCCGTATCCCCGCGCGATTCATATGCCAGCGATAGTGTACGGAAGAGAGAGTTTTTAACTCCTCCAACCTTCGGCATGTTAATCCTGCACTCCGCTTGAATTCCATAATGTAGAGGTGTCACGAATTTGTAACGACACGATGTGAAGTGGATAACTCTGTGGGTAGTAAGGCGACTCCAGGTAGGTCTCGCCGGCATTGATCTGGTACACGTGATCACAGCCTTCGAAGAGTCGGGCCTGACACAGTTGGATAATCGACAGTAACTGGATGCTGATGGACAACAATCCTCGGCCGGTTGTCCATGGTGAGCAGGGTGACCTTTTGCACGGTGTTCGACTTGGGTCCGCCAAAGCTTAGGGTGCCCTAGCCGATGACGTCAACGTTGATATAGTTGAAGGATTCTGTTCTATTTGCGGAGAGGACAGAGAGAGAGAGAGATAGATAGAGAGAGAAAGGATAGTGTAATTGAGCAGGAGAACGAGAACAGGACAATCAAGGAAAAACAAAATCCTACAAAGTCGAAAACTAAAAAGAAAAAAATATTATCAAATTATCACTTACGGCGGTGCGTGTGAAGGAGTCAAAGAGAGTGGAAGAGGGAGAACGGCAGAGAGTGCGAGAGGGATATCTAGTTAATGGATCTCTTCTCAATTACTTGACCAACTCCTCAAAAACCTACCACTTCGTAGAAGCAGTTGAGAACGACAATATGATCCAATGGTGCTATAATGCGATGATTGCACCCACTGCCCCTCGGATAACCACCAGGGAAGTTGGGAGAGCTTATATTAAACACCTGACGATCAGAGGAGGGTTGATATTCCTGTGGACGACACTGCTGGGCCCGACCTGGCACGGCCAATATAAAAAGCGCCACAGGCAATATCCGCACTGAAAAAAGTCGATTTAAACAAAAATCACTTCTAGAGATCTTTAAAAAGTTGCGAAATAAACACCTAGTAGACGAGCAATTCGAAGATCCATCTGAACGGGAATAAATTCGCTAATTCACTGACCGAGTTTTCTTCTTGCGTGTTTTTGCGGCTTTTTATAGATTTGTGAGCAATTTACATCTCTCAGATTCTTATCTATTTCTGGGCACATTTAATGTGGTATCTTCAGATCTTCTTAATTCCAAAGTAAATGGGGACAGATGGCTTTTAAAGCGGAAAGTTTACTTTCTACCCGCCTTGTAAAGTCATCATTGAACGTTGCAAGTAATGTTTTGTGTAACTTTGTAGATTCTTTTCAGGAAAGACTCGATGCGCCTATTTTATTTCAACATTCATTGCTGTACCACAACCATGAGGAGAAATTTCTTCATAAATAGAATATAATTCTACTAGAACATAATCTACCGATATTATTTAACTGAAAATATTGTGATATTTCACTTAATTGTAGAATTAGTAGAACCATTTTGACTTATGAGTTCCACTGTTTACTTTTATCACAAGAACAACTGTACTACTGTAAATACGCGTGTTTTTTGGTAATATAACATTTATGCGGTTAGCAATCATTAGCTGTGATAAATATTTGTTATACGGAAATACACAGAAAATTTAAAATTTCAATTCACTTTCGGCCAACAATGTCTTTAATGTTACCATGACTATAAAGTTTTTACTGCTTGTTTTCGCAGATGTTTTATTAAAACAAATTCTTAAGGAATGACAGAAAAATCAACTCCACCAAGACGTTTGTCGCTGAAATTCCTTATTTGATTAGTTGACACGAGCTGTTGAAATAAAATGAACTGCGTAAAATCTACCAAATTTTTATTGACTTTCATTTAAATTTACATAACTGGATGGTAACTTGTACACGCGTTACCAGATGTCGCTTCGAACATTCTAAAATCGGAATTCGAGCAATTACATTCTATATAAGCCCCGCTTAGAAGTAAGGAAAGCATTTACAGCTAGGACGGGTAGCCGAAGAGTTGAAAAATGTCTAAATTAAATTTCTGCGGTTAGTTTTTCTCTTTAATGCTTTTAAAACAGGAAGAATTTTGTTTGAATTTGAAAACTAAATTAAAACATATACGGAATCAGCAAAGCTTCACTCGCACTTACCGTTTTTAACAACAATATTTAAAAATTTCTCTCATTTCCTCTCAGGACTGCTGACTCTCAGCCTGCATTTACTCTTGATCGTCGGCGTGTGTCAAGCAGGAGAACTCTTCGAAGACTGCGACCACGTGTACGAAGTTGGTCCGGGAAAAACTGTCCTGAAGTCTCCTAACTATCCGGACACATATCCACCTTTCACATCGTGTCGTTACAAGTTCGTGGCACCCCTGGATTATGGAATTCATGTGAAGTGCAGTGTAGACATGCCGAAGGTATGATGTGTCCAGAAAGTGCTCTTCTTTTCTATAATGGTATTCGTGTCTCTCCCTCTTCCCACCCGCAGGATCCCACCTCCGGCTCCACACAACATTTCTATGTAGCGCGCGATGGTGACCCAGATGTGGTTAACTCGGTGGAATTTAGCGGCTCTGTTAGAATCGAGAGTGAATCCCTCTTCCGTAATTTGACGCTTGCTTACGTGTCGCACGCTGGCACAGGCCGGTTCAATTGCGCACTGCATATCGAGCAGCGCCCCTGCGAGTGCGGCTGGTCTGTGAGTGGAAGAATTAAGAATGGTCAGGAGGCGCAAATTAACGAGTACCCCAGCGCCGTGGCGCTAAAGGATCGCACCTCGAATGTGCGATCATACTGCGGCGCATCAATAAGTAGGATTGAAACAAGTTGATTTCGAAATTCAAGGCTGATTTTCTCACCTTGCTGTTTTCAGTATCTCATTACTTTCTGCTGACTGCAGCGCAGTGCACAATCCAGTTTTCAAATCCAACAAATATTGTAGCTTTAGTGGGCTATCATGACCTCACGCGTAAGTAGAGCCCTTCTATTTATTGCTGAAGACACACTTGGGTGAAAGAGGTATTATTGGATTTTACAGGAAACGTATCACGTTACGCTGCACAGTACAATATCGTAGAGAAAATCGAACATCCAGAATTCTCTAGTTCTAAGTTAACCTACGATCTTGCCATCCTGAGAACCAGCAAACCCATTGAGTGGTCACGAGGTGTAGGTCCAATTTGCTTGCCACCACTTTCGCAGAAGTAAGTAATTCCAGTTTCTCTAGTACACAAAAAATCAAACTTTCGAGTGATCATTGACATGTGCAACTAGAACTATATCATTCTCCTTTCAGAAACAATAAATTCCTACACCAATTCGTCGATGTAATTGGGTGGGGCCTACTTGACCCAAGTAGCTTCAAGTCGAACACTTTACAGAAGGCCCGCCTCGCAGTTACCGGTAATAAGAAATGTAAAAGAGTATATTCCCCGTACTTGGAAACCCAATTTGGATCGCAGATGTGCACTTTCGACCCCAGGAATCAGGGTCGGGATTCATGTGAACAGGATAGCGGTGGCCCCGTTATAGTGCACAAATCTCGCCAGTTTCAAATCGGATGCATAAGTTATGGCAGACTTTGCGGTGGCATGAGCGTCAATACGCGCATTACGTCTTTCCTGGAATGGATTCACGAAGTTACGATGAATACTATTTGTAACGTTGAGTTCAAATGAAATTAACTTAAAACTAAACTTTGTCTATTCTTGAAAATATTCTGTGCCAATAAAAACTTTCCTCAAACTTCGGGAAGGGTTTTGATATGATATTTGAAATGCTATGTCATGATATATGATATTCGTATGATAGGATAATTTATGAGGCTGCAATACGATATGATATGAAACACTGTACCAGCGGGGCTTTCTCGAATAAAATTATTATAATTGTTGTATTGTAATAGTCTGAAATAATTTAAAACTGAGTTTGATATAAAGTATTTATTTTTCAATAAAATTGCTTCAGTTAAATTCAACAGTGCAAGTTGTATACTGCGTAGATTGGTAAATCCAATTCAGAAAAGAGGTGATTCGTGTATTGACGCCCGCAGAGACACTTCCCACGCCACAAGCTTTTCCAAAACTTATGCATCCGATTAAGAACTGGCGAGCCTTACGCAGTATAACCGGGCCACCAGAGTCATATTCGCATGAATCCCGACCCATGGAACCGATAGTGCACATCTGTGATCTGATGATGGGTCCGATATCTGAATACGCTTGTGCGCACGCCGTATTTTCAGTAACTACAAGCTGGACTTTCTGTAAAACCGGTGAACTGGCCGCACCGGGTCGCGTTAAGCCCCAGCCAATGACATCGGCGGACTGGTATGCAAAGTTATTGTTTCTAAAAGGGAAAAGCAGAGGTTGACTTGCTTGAAAACTACATAGAATAGCTGACCTACCTTTGCGATAGAGGTGGCAAGCAAATCGGTCCCACACCACGTGACCACTCAATGGGTTGACTCGTTCTCAGTATTGCAATATCATTGGTGACCGGGGAATTTGTGTAGTCAGGATGTTCGATTATCTGTATGATATCGTACTGAGCGGCAAAGCGTGATTCGGTTTCTATGAAGCCAAAAATAACCTGATTACTGAAGTACGATATATCTTTGGTTAAGGAAAGTGAGCTTTACTTACGTTGGTGAGGTCACACCTAGTAGACGAGCAATTCGAAGATCCATCTGAACGGGAATAAATTCGTTAATTCACTGACCGAGTGTTTTTCTTGCGTGTTTTTGCGGCTTTTTATAGATTTGTGAGCAATTTACATCTCTCAGATTCTTATCTATTTCTGGGCACATTTAATGTGGTATCTTCAGATCTTCTTAATTCCAAAGTAAATGGGGACAGATAGCTTTTAAAGTGGAAAGTTTACTTTCTACCCGCCTTGTAAAGTCATCATTGAACGGTGCAAGTAATGTTTTGTGTAACTTTGTAGATTCTTTTCAGGAAAGACTCGATGCGCCTATTTTATTTCAACATTCATTGCTGTACCACAACCATGTGGAGAAATTTCTTCATAAATAGAATATAATTCTACTAGAACATAATCTACCGATATTATTTAACTGAAAATATTGTGATATTTCACTTAATTGTAGAATTAGTAGAACCATTTTGACTTATGAGTTCCACTGTTTACTTTTATCACAAGAACAACTGTACTACTGTAAATACGCGTGTTTTTTGGTAATATAACATTTATGCGGTTAGCAATCATTAGCTGTGATAAATATTTGTTATACGGAAATACACAGAAAATTTAAAATTTCAATTCACTTTCGGCCAACAATGTCTTTAATGTTACCATGACTATAAAGTTTTTACTGCTTGTTTTCGCAGATGTTTTATTAAAACAAATTCTTAAGGAATGACATAAAAATCAACTCCACCAAGACGTTTGTTGCTGAAATTCCTTATTTGATTAGTTGACACGAGTTGTTGAAATAAAATGAACTGCGTAAAATCTACCAAATTTTTATTGACTTTCATTTAAATTTACATAACTGGATGGTAACTTGTACACGCGTTACCAGATGTCGCTCCGAACATTCTAAAATCGGAATTCGAGCAATTACATACTATATAAGCCCCGCTTAGAAGTAAGGAAAGCATTTACAGCTAGGACGGGTAGTCGAAGAGTTGAAAAATGTCTGAATTAAATTCCTGCGGTTAGTTTCTCTCTTTAATCCTTTTAAAAAGGAAGAATTTTGTTTGAATTTGAAAACTAAATTAAAACATATACGGAATCAGCAAAGCTTCACTCGCACTTACCGTTTTTAACAACAATATTTAAAAATTTCTCTCATTTCCTCTCAGGACTGCTGACTCTCAGCCTGCATTTACTCTTGATCGTCGGCGTGTGTCAAGCAGGAGAACTCTTCGAAGACTGCGACCACGTGTACGAAGTTGGTCCGGGAAAAACTGTCCTGAAGTCTCCTAACTATCCGGACACATATCCACCTTTCACATCGTGTCGTTACAAGTTCGTGGCACCCCTGGATTATGAAATTCTTGTGAAGTGCAGAGTATACATGCCGAAGGTATGATGTGTCCAGAAAGTGCTCTTCTTTTCTATAATGGTATTCGTGTCTCTCCCTCTTCCCATCCGCAGGATCCCACCTCCGGCCCCACACAACATTTCTATTTAGTGCGCGATGGTGACCTAGATCTGGCTAACTCCAGGAATTTCAGCGGCCTTTTTACATTCCAGACTAAATCCGTCTTCCGCCATTTGACGCTTGCTTACGTGTCGCACGCTGGCATAGGCCGGTTCAATTGCTCACTGCATATCAAACAGCGGCCCTGCGAGTGCGGCTGGTCTGTGAGTGAAAGAATTGAGTACGGTCAGGAGGCGCAAATTAACGAGTACCCCAGCGCCGTTGCTTTAAAGGATCGCACCTCGAATGCGCTATCGTTCTGTGGTGCATCAATAAGTAGGATTGAAACAAGTTGATTTCGAAATTCAAGGCTGATTTTCTCACCTCGTTGTTTTCAGTATCTCATTACTTTCTGCTGACTGCAGCGCAGTGCACACACCTCTTCTCCGATCCAACAAATATTGTAGCTTTAGTGGGTTATCATGACCTGACGCGTAAGTAGAGCCCTTCTATTTCCTGCTGAAGACACACTTGGGTGAAAGAGGTATTATTGGATTTTACAGAAAACGTATCACGTTACGCTGCACAGTACGATATCGTAGAGATAATCGAACATCCCCAATTCTCGAGTGTTACGTTAACCTACGACCTTGCGATCCTGAGAACCAGAAAAGCCATTGAGTGGTCACGAGGTGTAGGTCCAATTTGCTTGCCACCTCTTTCGCAGAAGTAAGTAATTCCCGTTTCTCTAGTACATAAAACATCAAACTTTCGAGTGCTCAGTGACATGTGCAACTAGAACTATATCATACCCCTTTCAGAAACAATAAATTCGAATACCAATTAGTCGATGTAATTGGGTGGGGCACACATTCCCCAAATGGCTACAAGTCGAACACTTTACAGAAGGCCCGCCTCGCAGTTGCCGATAATAAGACATGTGAAAAAGAATATTCCACGAAATTGGAAACCGAATTAGGATCGCAGATATGCACTTTCGACCACTCGAATCAGGGTGGGGATTCATGTGAAGAGGATGTCGGTGGCCCCGTTATAGTGCGCAAATCTCGCCAGTTTCAAATCGGATGCATAAGTTGGGCCAAATCTTGCGGTGGCATGAGCGTCAATACGCTCATTACGTCTTTCCTGGAATGGATTCACGAAGTTACGATGAATACTATTTGTACCGTTGAGTTTAAATGAAATTAACTTAAAACTAAACTTTGTCTATGCTTAATAATATTCCGTGCCAATAAAAACTTTCCTCAAACCTCGGGAAGGGTTTTGATATGATATTTGAAATGTTATGTCGTGATATATGATATTCGTATGATAGGATAATTTATGAGGTTGCAAAACGATATGATATGAAACACTGTACCAGCGGGCCTTTCTTGAATAAAGTTATTATAATTGTTGTATTGTAATAGTCTGAAATAATTTAAAACTGAGTTTGAAATAAAGTATTTATTTTTCAATAAAATTGCTTCAGTTAAATTCAACAGTGCAAGTTGTATACTGCGTAGATTGGTAAATCCAATTCAGAAAAGAGGTGATTCGTGTATTGACGCCCACAGAGACACTTCCCACGCCACAAGCTTTTCCAAAACTTATGCATCCGATTAAGAACTGGCGAGCCTTACGCAGTATAACCGGGCCACCAGAGTCATATTCGCATGAATCCCGACCCATGGAACCGATAGTGCACATCTGTGATCTGATGATGGGTCCGATATCTGAATACGCTTGTGCGCACGCCGTATTTTCAGTAACTACAAGCTGGACTTTCTGTAAAACCGGTGATCTGGCCCCACCGGGTCGCGTTAAGCCCCAGCCAATGACATCGGCGGACTGGTATGCAAAGTTATTGTTTCTAAAAGGGAAAAGCAGAGGTTGACTTGCTTGAAAACTACATAGAATAGCTGACCTACCTTTGCGATAGAGGTGGCAAGCAAATCGGTCCCACACCACGTGACCACTCAATGGGTTGACTCGTTCTCAATATTGCAATAAATCATTGGTGACCGGGGAATTTGTGTAGTCAGGATGTTCGATTATCTGTATGATATCGTACTGAGCGGCAAAGCGTGATTCGGTTTCTATGAAGCCAAAAATAACCTGATTACTGAAGTACGATATATCTTTGTTTAAGACAAGTGAGCTTTACTTACCGTTGGTGAGGTCGTGGTCGCCCACTAAGGCCACGATATATCTAGAATCACGGAAAAGGTGTGTACAACGTGCCGCAGTCAAGAGTAAGTAATGGGACACTTAAAAAATACCGATAGGGATTAACTCTGGGTCACTATATACCCTTCATATTATAATAACTATAATTCTTACATTTTTATGCGCCACAAAATGACAGCAAGTTCGATGCACGGTCCCTGAGAGCCACAGCGCTGGAATATTCATTGAGTTGCGCATCTACACCGTTGCTGATTCTTATATTGATGGACCAGCCACAATCACAGGGACGCAGTGCGGCCTACAGCCTGCAAGTGAAGTTCCCCATACCCCCGCGCGATTCATATGCCAGCGATAGTGTACGGAAGAGAGACTGCCACTGAAAGCTGCCAAAGCCACAAAACTCCTCAGAGTTTCTCAGATTCGGATCACCATCTCGAGCTACATAAAAATGCTGTGTGGAGCATGAGGTGGGGTTCTGGGGGTGAGAAAAGTCGCTGATAAAGATGACATTATAGGAAACAAGTTTTTAACTTCTCCAATCTTCGGCATGTTAATCCTGCACTCCGCTTGAATTCCATAATCCAGAGGTGCCACGAATTTGTAACGACACGATGTGAAGGGTGGATAATTCTGTGGGTAGTAAGGCGACTCCAGGTAGGTCTCGCCTTCGAAGAGTCGGGCTGACACAGCTGGATAATCGACAGTAACTGGATGCTGATGGACAACAATCCTCGGCCGGTTGTCCATGGTGAGCAGGGTGACCTTTTACAGGGTGTTCGACTTGGGTCCGTCAAAGCTTAGGGTGCCCCAGCCGATGACGTCAACGTTGATATAGTTGAAGGATTCTGTTCTATTTGCGGAGAGGACAGAGAGAGAGAGAGAGATAGATAGAAAGAGAAAGGATAGTGTAATTGAGCAGGAGAACGAGAACAGGAAAACCAAGGAAAAACATTTAATGTGCTATCTTCAGATCTTCAGATCTTCAGCCCACAAGTTTCTTAATTCCAAAGTAAATGGGGACAGATGGCTTTTTAAGCGCAAGGCTTACTTACAACCCGCTTTGTAATGCCATCATTTCATTTAGAGTGTAACGTTGTATATTCATTCCAGGAAAGACTCGATGCGCCTATTTTATTTCAACATTTATTGCTATATCACAACCATGTGGAGAAATTTCTTCATAAATAGAATATAATTCTACTAGAACATAATTACATAACTACCGACATTATTTAACTGAAAATATTGTGATATTTCACTTAATTGTAGAATTAGTAGAACCATTTTGACTTATGAGTTCCACTGTTTACTTTTATCACAAGAACAACTGTACTACTGTAAATACGCGTGTTTTTTGGTAATATAACATTTATGCGGTTAGCAATCATTAGTTGTGATAAATATTTGTTATACGGAAATACACAGAAAATTTAAAATTTCAATTCACTTTCGGCCAACAATGTCTTTAATGTTACCATGACTATAAAGTTTTTACTGCTTGTTTTCGCAGATGTTTTATTAAAACAAATTCTTAAGGAATGACATAAAAATCAACTCCACCAAGACGTTTGTTGCTGAAATTCCTTATTTGATTAGTTGACACGAGTTGTTGAAATAAAATGAACTGCGTAAAATCTACCAAATTTTTATTGACTTTCATTTAAATTTACATAACTGGATGGTAACTTGTACACGCGTTACCAGATGTCGCTCCGAACATTCTAAAATCGGAATTCGAGCAATTACATGCTATATAAGCCCCGCTTAGAAGTAAGGAAAGCATTTACAGCTAGGACGGGTAGTCGAAGAGTTGAAAAATGTCTGAATTATATTTCTGCGGTTAGTTTCTCTCTTTAATCCTTTTAAAAAGGAAGAATTTTGTTTGAATTTGAAAACTAAATTAAAACATATACGGAATCAGCAAAGCTTCACTCGCACTTACCGTTTTTACCAACAATATTTCAAAATTTCTCTCATTTCCTCTCAGGACTGCTGACTTTCAGCCTGCATTTACTCTTGATCGTCGGCGTGTGTCAAGCAGGAGAACTCTTCGAAGACTGCGACCACGTGTACGAAGTTGGTCCGGGAAAAACTGTCCTGAAGTCTCCTAACTATCCGGACACATATCCACCTTTCACATCGTGTCGTTACAAGTTCGTGGCACCCCTGGATTATGAAATTCTTGTGAAGTGCAGAATATACATGCCGAAGGTATGATGTGTCCAGAAAGTGCTCTTCTTTTCTATAATGGTATTCGTGTCTCTCCCTCTTCCCACCCGCAGGATCCCACCTCCGGCCCCACACAACATTTCTATTTAGTGCGCGATGGTGACCTAGATCTGGCTAACTCCAGGAATTTCAGCGGCCTTTTTACATTCCAGACTAAATCCGTCTTCCGCCATTTGACGCTTGCTTACGTGTCGCACGCTGGCATAGGCCGGTTCAATTGCTCACTGCATATCAAACAGCGGCCCTGCGAGTGCGGCTGGTCTGTGAGTGAAAGAATTGAGTACGGTCAGGAGGCGCAAATTAACGAGTACCCCAGCGCCGTTGCTTTAAAGGATCGCACCTCGAATGCGCTATCGTTCTGTGGTGCATCAATAAGTAGGATTGAAACAAGTTGATTTCGAAATTCAAGGCTGATTTTCTCACCTCGTTGTTTTCAGTATCTCATTACTTTCTGCTGACTGCAGCGCAGTGCACACACCTCTTCTCCGATCCAACAAATATTGTAGCTTTAGTGGGTTATCATGACCTGACGCGTAAGTAGAGCCCTTCTATTTCCTGCTGAAGACACACTTGGGTGAAAGAGGTATTATTGGATTTTACAGAAAACGTATCACGTTACGCTGCACAGTACGATATCGTAGAGATAATCGAACATCCCCAATTCTCGAGTGTTACGTTAACCTACGACCTTGCGATCCTGAGAACCAGAAAAGCCATTGAGTGGTCACGAGGTGTAGGTCCAATTTGCTTGCCACCTCTTTCGCAGAAGTAAGTAATTCCCGTTTCTCTAGTACATAAAACATCAAACTTTCGAGTGCTCAGTGACATGTGCAACTAGAACTATATCATACCCCTTTCAGAAACAATAAATTCGAATACCAATTAGTCGATGTAATTGGGTGGGGCACACATTCCCCAAATGGCTACAAGTCGAACACTTTACAGAAGGCCCGCCTCGCAGTTGCCGATAATAAGACATGTGAAAAAGAATATTCCACGAAATTGGAAACCGAATTAGGATCGCAGATATGCACTTTCGACCACTCGAATCAGGGTGGGGATTCATGTGAAGAGGATGTCGGTGGCCCCGTTATAGTGCGCAAATCTCGCCAGTTTCAAATCGGATGCATAAGTTGGGCCAAATCTTGCGGTGGCATGAGCGTCAATACGCTCATTACGTCTTTCCTGGAATGGATTCACGAAGTTACGATGAATACTATTTGTTCCGTTGAGTTTAAATGAAATTAACTTAAAACTAAACTTTGTCTATGCTTAATAATATTCCGTGCCAATAAAAACTTTCCTCAAACCTCGGGAAGGGTTTTGATATGATATTTGAAATGTTATGTCGTGATATATGATATTCGTATGATAGGATAATTTATGAGGTTGCAATACGATATGATATGAAACACTGTACCAGCGAGCCTTTCTTGAATAAAGTTATTATAATTGTTGTATTGTAATAGTCTGAAATAATTTAAAACTGAGTTTGAAATAAAGTATTTATTTTTCAATAAAATTGCTTCAGTTAAATTCAACAGTGCAAGTTGTATACTGCGTAGATTGGTAAATCCAATTCAGAAAAGAGGTGATTCGTGTATTGACGCCCACAGAGACACTTCCCACGCCACAAGCTTTTCCAAAACTTATGCATCCGATTAAGAACTGGCGAGCCTTACGCAGTATAACCGGGCCACCAGAGTCATATTCGCATGAATCCCGACCCATGGAACCGATAGTGCACATCTGTGATCTGATGATGGGTCCGATATCTGAATACGCTTGTGCGCATGCCGTATTTTCAGTAACTACAAGCTGGACTTTCTGTAAAACCGGTGATCTGGCCCCACCGGGTCGCGTTAAGCCCCAGCCAATGACATCGGCGGACTGGTATGCAAAGTTATTGTTTCTAAAAGGGAAAAGCAGAGGTTGACTTGCTTGAAAACTACATAGAATAGCTGACCTACCTTTGCGATAGAGGTGGCAAGCAAATCGGTCCCACACCACGTGACCACTCAATGGGTTGACTCGTTCTCAGTATTGCAATATCATTGGTGACCGGGGAATTTGTGTAGTCAGGATGTTCGATTATCTGTATGATATCGTACTGAGCGGCAAAGCGTGATTCGGTTTCTATGAAGCCAAAAATAACCTGATTACTGAAGTACGATATATCTTTGTTTAAGAAAAGTGAGCTTTACGTACCGTTGGTGAGGTCGTGATCGCCCACTAAAGCCACGATATATCTATGATCACGGAAAAGGTGTGTACAATGTGCCGCAGTCAAGAGGAAGTAATGGGACACTTAAAAAATACCGATAGGGATTAACTCTGGGTCACTATATACCCTTCATATTATAATAACTATAATTCTTACATATTGATGCGCCACAAAATGACGGCAAGTTCGATGCACGGTCCCTGAGAGCCACAGCGCTGGGATATTCATTGAGTTGCGCATCTACACCGTTGCTGATTCTTGTATTGATGGACCAGCCACAATCACAGGGACGCGGCGCGGCGTACAGTCTGCAAGTGAAGTTCCCCGTACCCCCGCGCGATTCATATGCCAGCGAGAGTGTACGGAAGAGAGACTGGCGCTGAAAGCTGCCAAAGCCACAAAACTCCTCAGAGTTTCTCAGATTCGGATCACCATCTCGAGCTACATAAAAATGCTGTGTGGAGCATGAGGTGGGGTTCTGGGGGTGAGAAAGGTCACAGATAAGGATGACATTATAGCAAAGGAGTTTTTAACTTCTCCAACCTTTGGTATGTTAAGCCTGCACTCCGCTTGAATTCCATAATCCAGAGGTGCCACGAATTTGTAACGACACGATGTGAAGGGTGGATAATTCTGTGGGTAGTAAGGCGACTCCAGGTAGGTCTCGCCGGCATTGATCTGGTACACGTGATCACAGCCTTCGAAGAGTCGGGCCTGACACAGCTGGATAATCGGCAGTAACTGGATGCTGATGGACAACAATCCTGAGAGGGTGTAAATAAAAATATACAGTAGTTACAGATGGCGATGAGCTATGATAATTCAAGATTTCACATTGTAGGAATGTTATATAACTATTTTCATGTATTTTAGCAGTTTAAAAGGCTTTTCTCTCAAATAAATGCCTAAAAAAAGGGGAAACTAGAGGAAAGTATTTTTTTTTTTGAACTCTTATATATCTGGCACATATTTTGGTTTTAAAAAAGCGCTAATAACTTCTATTTCGTGTAGTTCTTTTATTAAAAACTCAGTTCAGAAGTGAGTTTGACTCAAAAACAATTGTTCAAATAGATTTTTCAAACGAAAATGGACTCTTATAACATTCTTCAATAATAATGATCAATATTGTACAACATATTTCGGTTATTCGAGGCAACTACATAATGAGATAACGTTTATAATTCTCCAATTTCAATTCTTCATTGAAAACAAAGATTTCCCATAAGTTTTCTCACTTGTAAATTCAATGAAAATTTTCACTAACCACAGAATTTCAATCTGTCGCCGATGTAACGCGGAAACATTTTCAAACTCTTGGATGACTGCCTCCGACAGCTAATGTTTTCTCGAAAATTTCGGAACTTCAACGTAAATTCACTTAGATTTTTATATAATCAGCACGCTAAGTCAACCTGTTATCGCTCCGTAATCGAAGAGAAGTTCAGGTGAAAAAATAAGCCAATCGAAAATTAGTGTTCGATTTTTTTTCTATTTCTCTCATAAAACAATAACTTGATAGTGGTTTTCGTTTTCTTTGCGTATTAAATTTTATTGCCACAGCGCGCGCATTTCCAATGTAAGAACTTTTACCGAGTCGGATCGATAAAACTGATTTGTAGCAAATAACACGCTTTTCTCTACTAACTCAGCGTTTCGCTTTTGCTAAACTTCGGGTAAAAAGACGTGTGCAGGAATATTTGTTGCTCTGAAATGTTTTCGCTTTTATTACTCGAAGTAGCAATAAATTTATTAAAGGCAACAACAAAGCGGCACAGTGACGACAACAATAAAAACAAATTAGCTAAATACGATACATTTCAACAATTGTGCAAACAATTCTTGTGTTTCGCTGTTTGGCTTTTCTGAAATTTGAAATGCTTGCCGCTGCTGCAGGCTGTCAAGTTTGTAAAATCGCTCGTTCTGAACTTGACTTAAAAGTGAGCGAGCAACGCAACGGTAATGCTATGGGTGACCTTATGAAGTCCAAATCAGCTGCTGCTTGGTTATGGAAAAGCAGAACAGAACAGCTGGGGTTCAGTTGCTGGTATGTTGGGGAAAAAGCCCTGGCAAATCCAAAACCCAGCCTTGCGCCCACACAAGGTGTGATAATTTTACGCACACAGTAGTTTAGATAAAAATTATTTAGAAGAAGCGCGCAAAGATAATAAAACTCTTGGCGTTAATAACGCGTGGTTTTCCTTGTCAGATAATGAGGCCGTAATATGAACAAAATAACACTTTTGGATACTCTGATGTCTTACATCTCGAAGACTCGATGTGATGCAGGAATTCTATTAACAATTCTGAATTCAGCATACCGAAATACATAAAAAACGTTCTCATTTCCATGTGTTCTTGTCAATAACGCAGACCTTCATGAGTTTATTTATCGTAATATGACCACTTTTTGTTATCTTGATGTCTAATAACTCAAAAACTCCATGTGGTACGAGAATTCTATTAACAGTTCTGAATCCAGTTAATAGAATATAATAGAAATAGCAAAATACATAAAAGGCATTCTTATTTCCGTCGTTACTGTTAATAACGTAGACCTTTCATGGTTTTCTTTATCGTAGTGCAACCAAAATAGCACTTTTCGGGAATTTGTTGTCTTATAACTGAAAAACTCGATATGATAAAAAAATTCTATTAACAGTCCTGAATTCCGTACACCAAAATTAATAAGAAATCGTCCTCATTTTCCAAAAGTGTATTATTTCCACAAGTATTTTAAAAAGACCACCCAAAATTTGTAGACCTGTTTAATGGCTGATAAGCGCTTTATAAGCGTCAACAATATTTTTTATTTGACGGCGTTATTAGACTGGGATTCACATGAAGGTGACGGCAAATCGTCAAAGGTTCTCGCAAAATTTTATTATTTTATTATTTCAATTGTCGAAGGTAAGTTTACGCTGAAACAAGCTCTCGCCCGCAGAAAACTTTATGAACGCTCGTACATGAATTCAGCTCTGAATGCTGGTTATCGTAGCTTCAACTTTAGTGAAGAATATCATTGAATCGTTCATATAAATGTCCACTTTTTCACATTATTGAATGTAGGAAAGTGTCAAGTGTGTGAATTTTGAATTATATATTTTTATAATTTCTTACCTTTTTTTGTATTTCAATTTTATTTCATAAAATCCAATAAAAACATGTTTTTTTTTTTAAATTCTATACTACTTGCAAAATTTACAATTGTCCGCATTAAAAATCTCTTCAGAAAAAATTAGCTATTTAAAATTTTATCAACCGTAAAAACAAATAAAAAAAAGACAAAAATTGTAAAGAAAAAAAATAGTAAAAATTTTAAATTAGAAAAAATGTCAGAAAAACCGCACCATAAAAAGTTATGGTTGCCAAGGTGAAAACAAAAAATATAATCTGCAGTTTATCACTTACTAGGGAGAGTTCATTGCTGGGATTCCGCGGATTCTGACCCAACGAAGTGTCTACAAATTAGACACCCGCAACTTAGATCGCTAAAAAAACACACGTTTCTTGAAACCGAGTAAATTTGCTATCAAAAATAATAGTTTGTACAAGTCCGGGATTTTGGGAATCCCCACTACTGATCCCCCCCCCCCCCCCACCACACACATGATTTCCTCACCCGCTTGCTGGCAACGAAAAACGCGTTCGGCTAAAATTGCGGCGCCTAAAAGTAGGCAACGCAAAATGTGCGCTTCAAGTTCTTTGTTTTGTGGTTGGATTTCATTCTCCGTTATTGTCATTGTGAGTGGGGTTGCTGAGGGTTGCTGAGGGTTGTGTTGTTCTTGTTATTGTTGTTGTTGTTTTCCTTTCTATTGCTTATTGTTATAGTTGTTTTTTTTTTATTGTTAGTCGTTAGTTTTTTTTTATTGTTAAACGTGTTTTCGTGCTGCCTACAAAAAAATGGCCTGCAGTTGAATGTGTTTAAACGAGTTCTTCTCATCTTTTTGTTCCACTATAATAAGTAAATGAAAGCAAACAAAAAAAAAGATTCAAAAACATACAAATGTATGAGAAAAAATGTTTTAATTACAATTTTTTTTCACTCCACTTGAATGTAGTTTTGTGTTTCACGAATGTGTGTGTATTTGTGTGAATACGCGTGTGTTTAGGCTGGAATTAGTATGTGTGTGTGGTAGACTCAAAAAAGTTTGACGGCAAAGGTTCTGGAGTCATGACATCGAGCCCAGCGGCAAAAATCTGGTTGGACTTCAAAGCCTCGTATAGGTCGTCGTGATTTACAATGGCTGAAATTGAACACGGTGGCTTCTTGGAAAGGCTTGAATTTTCACGTCCCCGTGCCACATTGATCAGTACAGCGTTCTTCTTCATCTTGGCGAAAGCGGCGGAGTTAAAAATGCCCAACGTCTGCTGAGTTAGTGGTGCGGCAATGAATACGAAATCGCTCTGACTCAACATGTCTTCTAGAGAAGCCTGCGAAGCATTGAATTCTTTCTCCACGTCTTCGTCAAGTCGACATCGTGTGGTGTACAGAATGCGTTCAACGTCGAAGCCAGCCAAACGCTTGGCTATATTCTGACCAATACCGCCGAAGCCGAAGAATCCTACCGTAGAGTCACTGATCTCCTGACCCAGCATCCACTGAATGTGATAGTTTTCCCAGGTTGAGCTGGATTTTTTCAAATGTAATAAAAAAATGAGTTAGAATTACATAAATAATCGATTGGTTTCGAAGATCGTCACGACAAAACAAGGGATAACCGTCTCTCTTCGACGTCGATTATCGTCTAGACGATAACGAGACGATAACGAGACGATAACGTGAACGGTAACGTCACATGTGCGCATCCCTCATGTGTTGCGTGGTTTACCTTTCGATTTTCTGACGTCCCTCCTGAAAACGACGAGCAGCAGCAATCATCAGTCCCACAGCAAGATCGGCAACAGCATTATTCAGTACATTAGGCGTGTGACCCAGCGGAATGCGACGACGCTTCTTCAGCTCGGCAACATCTACGTAATCAATGCCTGCCGACATGGTGGAAACCGATTTCAGCTGGGGCCCAACTATGTCCAGTACCTCTGCGTTGAGCGGTCGGTTCGCGGTTCGTGCGAGGCCCAGTAAAGCCCGTGCACGCCCTTGGCCTTCCGCAAGATCTCCTCTCGTTGCGGCGGCACGCTCTGGCATACGATCACTTCGATTCCGGGGCTTCGAAGTACCTCCAGCCCCTCCTCAGGCACTTCGGGATGGGTGACCAGTGACCAGTATCTTGAAGACTATTTCGGCTGGCTCGGACATGCTAACTGCATTTGGTGTGACAGCATGCAGAACTGAGAAGAGAGTAATTTTTACGTACCATTTCGCGACTTTAAGTTTTTAAAACAGTAGCTGCACAACTTTAGAACACAACAAAGTTCATCACACAGTCGTAACACGAGTTATTGGATGACCAAGGTTGTCTACAGAGCATTCGGAAAGATGGCCGAGAATTAGAATCTACGTTCGAGCTACGAAAAACTACGTTCGAGGTGCTGTCATCCGTGCAGGCATATAAACGTGCATCCATCCTCCAGCTTAGGAAGCTGCTTCATCATCCCGAATCATTATGCGGTACCACAAAAACTTTGAACGTGTTTTCCAGCGAGATCATCTTATCTTCGAGTCTACAGAGAAATCAGTTAATCCCGTTTCACTGACTGGAAAATGAGCAACGAGTTTTAATAATTCCAATGATGGTGGAATATGGGTAAAGTTGAGTAAAGAATTGGTAAAGTTGAGTTGGGTAATTTTCTATTTAAAACCGCCTCCTAAAAGTAGGCAATGCGGTGAATACATATCAATATTGGTGGGTTATGTATAAATACCGGTATCTATATTGGTGGGTTATAGAAATACCGGTATCTATATTGGTGGGTTATAGTTTAAAAGCCCTCCTGGAAGGAGTGAATGTTCGTGGAAAATTGGAAATTACGTTTATTAAACACGTCTTTATTTTGATCAAAAGTTGCCATATTCACGTTACAAACCAACCACAAATCTCTTAAAAATTTAACCAGGTATAAGCCGACATATCAAAAAAATACTTCACATTCATTTGGCTTTGGTAAAAGTGTAAAATAAAAGAGTTCAAATAATTTCGCATGAAGTAAAAGTAAGTGGCTTCGTTCGAAATGTCAAAACGTAACTTATTTCTTATAAATTTTTTTTTTTTTTCTACGAATTCATTTGTAATTAAAATCTAGCAATCCCTAAAATTTTTGAAGGTGGCAATCGTTTTGCGCTCAAACCACAAAAAATGCCGAGAAAATTGTCTACGCACACACGCAAAAACGCAGAAAGCATAGAAAAAACAAAATCCTAGTGAGAGGGGAAACTCATACTCAACTCGATGCAAACACGCATATCACACACACACACACACAAAGTGCCATCAGCCAACCAGCGTTGCAACCAATCACAAAATTTGTTTACGAATAGTTAAGAAAAAGGCCGCAAAAATAATGAAAAACCAGCCCTGAATAGTGTTGAGTTGTTGGAGTGCAGTGGGGGTGGGGGAGGCAAAAGCGGGCGAAATGCGGCGAAAGCGAGAGCAGCAACGGAAAGAACAACAAGCATGAATACGTGAACAAACGCGTTATTTTTCAAAACTCTCTCTCTCTCTCTCTCTCTCTCTCTCTCTCTCTCTGTCTCTCTCTCCATTTGCTGTGCACTCGCATCACAGCAGAGAGTTTGAAAAATAACGCGCTTATTCACGTGTTTGTGTTTGTCATATTTTTTCGTTGCTGCTCTCCCACTTTTTGCACTCTTTTGTTTTGCTGGCTTTTTTCGTTCTCTCACCGATTTTCGCAAGCAGGGAAAACTTCGTTGGGAATCGTATGAGAAATAAGAGCGAAATAAACAAGATAAAAACACACGTGCTTGGGAAAACGTGGAACAAAAACAAAACAGAGGAGAACAACAGTGAAAAAAAAAAAATAAATTTGGCCGCATTCGCTTATCGGTCGTCAAGCCGATGAGGTGAGCGAGAGCATCGCGCTCTCTTTTTGTTTTCTTGTTTTTTCTGGTTTCATTTGTTGCTCAGTTATTTGCAGAGAACGGGATCACGTTGAGGTGAGTAAGAAGAACTCTTTGATGTTGTTTTTGCTATTAAACTGTTAAAGTTCAGTTGTGACGCGTTTTCGGTTTGACTTGACGCGTAAACTTGAATGCTGTTTAGTGAAGGATTGAAATTATTGTTGTTCTGAGTATAATTGAAAGATTACAGGTTTTCTTTATTCTACATTCAATTACAGTAAAATTGAGGTAAGTTTCTGGTTAACGTTATTTTACACTCGCTTTACGTTGCACTTTCGACACGTCAAAAATGTGTTCGTTGCAACGAAGCTCACACTAGATTGACACGACGACATGATGAAGATCACGTGAGCTGAAATGCCATTCGGTCTCGAGGGTTTGTTAAAATTCAGCGCATTGAAGACTGGAAAGTGCGACGGTAGCAGAAATTGTGGTGCGATTCGAATTACCAAGAGCTGCAAGAGCATTCACGTCATTCTAAAATTTAGAATCGAAATCCAACCGAACACTTAATTATTTATGACTCGATTGACAGTTAATTCACTTGCCCCACATCATTGCAGCCGCTGAAGTTCACAATTTGCTTTTGCTACTCTTCAATATTTAAAAAAAAATCGAATTTCACAACCTTTCATGAGTGCGAAACTCATTTTATTTATCTGCAACATAATAATTTACAAATTATCAACAAACTTGCAGAAGCAATGCAATTTATTAGTCTGGCATCTGTTGGTGGTGGTGTTGTTGTTGTTGTTCTTGTTGTTGTTCTTGTTGTAGGGTAGCAGGGTCACACCACGCAAACCTTCCCTAGTTGGAGGGGGAGGGGGTGGCAAGGTGTGGATGAAAGAGTGCCAAAATGCAATCGAAATTGAAATGATTGCGAGAAGTAGAAATTTTAATTGGCTTATTTAAGCATTCAATTAGTAGCAAACAGCAGCAGCAACAACACTCACAACAACACTCACAACACACTCACAACAACAGTCACAAAAACACTCACAACAACTGGAGCAACAGCAGCTACAACAACAACAACACCACGCCAACCACTCACTGAGTTGCACTCGTCGCAGTTAACGTTTCGAATGAGGTGTGAAAATGTTGCAAATATTTGCTAACACTGAAGGACACACGCAACACACACACACACACACACACACACCTCCGCCCTCACGCACACACACACACACACACACACACACTAACTGACACGTTGTTTGTTGGTTTGTTTGCACGCGTGCAACTGCAGTGTGCACTGAAATTATTTTATTTACAAATTAAGCAATTTTGCGGCTGCACTGCGTAGATGCAATTTGAAATTAATTAGTGCGCTGCGTTGCAATGTAGATGTGTGTGTGTGTGCGTGAGAGTGTGCGTGTGCGTGTGCGTGTGCGTGTGCGTGTGTGCGTGTTTATTCCTCTCGCACCACCAAATCGACCGCAAATCGTTTGATGGCTTTTGGAAGCCGCGTAAATTTGATTTAATGACTTCTTTTCATTGATTTTCAATCTAAAGTGCTTCTGAAATTTAAACGAGTTCTAAAAAATTAGTTTTTTTATTAAAATTGAGGAAGAAAGGCCGTTTTAATTTTAATAGGAATTAATTTTAATAATTAATAAGCAAAGTTTTCTAATAGAAAATTTTTTATAATAAGCAAAGATTTTCTCTTAATTAAAGTTAAGAAGTTAAACATTTCTTTAGGAAAACTTAAGAAAATATTGTTGTTTTCTTTGTTTTTAGCGACTGAGTTATTGAATTTTCACTTTATAAATTTCATTTACTTGTTGTTTTTATTAACAAAAGCATGGAAAATTAAGTGGTTCAATTTTAGTAGGGAATTTCAAAGTTTTCGACGTCCAGTGGTTAATATTGGTTGGTCAACAACAACAACAACAACAACAACAACCTCAAATTGATGTAGACAATAAGAAGAAGTAAACGTTTTACGATATTTTAGTGCGCAAACTTAATTAGCAGTCAATCAATTCTAAGTTTTCTCGAAGAATACTTTTAGTTTTCAATCATAGTTGGATATGAGTGAGTGTGTGTGTGTTTGTGTGTGTGTGTTGGTGTGTTTGTGTTTGTATAGATGTGCGTGTGTGTGTGTGTGTGTGTGCTTGCTAGTGTGGTGGACAACCTGAAAAACCCAGCTGTCGACGCACATGCATTCACAACCTCGGCGTCTCTCTCGTCTTAAGTTCCGCCTGCGGAAACTTCTCTTTGTTTATAATAAACTTTAATGAACTTCGACGCTCCAATAAATTGATAGTTTTCGCATAAAAGTTTCGGTCTTCCTTCGTCGGTTGGACTCCTTGAAAAGTCAAATTTCTTGAAAAGTCCAACCTTTTCCGCTGAAAGGTTTTTCTGGTAATTTTAACTTTATTAGAGAAAATAGTTTTTAATAATTTTTAGTTATTGTTACGGCGAAAACTTTGCGAAAATTACTAAATTTATTTTATGAATATTTCAAATTAATACTTTGAGAATCTATGAAATCAAATTCTGCTTTAAAAATCTCTAAAAAAGTCATGTAAACCTGACGCAAATAGCCTCTCCTCTCTCCCTCTCTCTCTCCCTCTCCCTCTCCCTCTCTCTCTCCCTCTCTTTTCGCTCACAAAGTCCACTTCTAAATGAATTAAAAGCGCTACGATTTCTTTCCCGCCAGCAACGTGACGACGATGATGGCGACGACGGCGGTGATGACGAGTGGCAACGAAAACTTGGCAACACTTATGAAATTCATTAACGAAGCTAAACAGAAAAAGTTGTTAAATAATGAAAAAAAGGCGGCTGCAGCAGGAACAACCAACAACAACATGCAACAGAAACAAAGTAAGAGGTGAGTTTTTGCACAGTCAACACTTTGCTGGCGTTAGTTGGATTTTTTTTTCTATTTCTATTTCTTTGCCTACACGCATCGCATCCCTCGACACACAGAGGAATTTTAAAAATTTATCAGCAGGAAATCTAAAATGCGTTATTTACTTGTTTGCTTTTAATTCAAAATTCACAAGCACAAAAAACCCGCCAATCAGTAAATCCATCAGCCAGTTCATCAATCTGCCAGTCAATCGATCGATCAGTCGATCGAAGTTAACAATTTTCATATTAGGCAATAATTTTTTGATATTAATTAAGTCAAGCAAGCAATCAATCAATCCAGCAATAAATGACTCAATCAAACAATCAATCAATCTCTCACACAGTTATTCAATTAATTAACAATTAATTGAAACAATTATAACAGTTGTAACAAGAATTTGAATGCATGTGGTCGCCGCTTTGATTTCAGAATTATTTGCGGAAGTAGAGAGATGTGAAAACGGTTGTCAGGTAAACCGTTAAACACAGACACACACACACACACACACATACTTCGCAAACGGTTATCCACACACACACACTCGCCTTTATTTGATGTGTTGGCTGCTCATTCTTGTGTTCATTCAGCTGAAAATTAATTTAATTGTTAACTTGAAATTTGATTTTGGAATTCGAGAACATATTTGACAAAATGTGGTGAAAATGGCGTCTTTTGTTTCGTTGCTCTTCACTGGTGGCGGGCAAGGAAACGCGCGCAGAAATCGGCAAGAAAGTTCGGCGTGGACCAAATTTAATTGGCCACTGAAAGTTTTACTCGCTTCGCCTCAAACGTGCTCGGATGAATTTGAAACTTAATTAAGGAGATTTGAAAGACGATTGCAGAAAAATACGAGTTAAGAAAATGAAGGCGAAGAATACTAAGGAAGAAGAGGAGGATGAGGAAGAAAGCGGACATTTTTGGTGCAAAATGACTGGACCAAAATTTTAGATTTCTTTTTTGTCAGTTTTTGCAATAATAGAAGTTTTCTTTTATAGTTAAGAAGTCCGAAAAATATATAAAAACGCTGTAGAGCATTGAAAACAGAAAACTCAGATCAGTTTTATTTTCACTTATTTCGCCTTAACTTTTAATTCCAACTCAGATATACAATTTTCGACCAGCCAAAATTTCAGAGGACCCACGAATTCATCGCTCAGAATTACCTTGTTCAACTTTTGCTTCATCAATTTTCATTAAAGTCATACGTTGGAAACCCTCTCGCTAATTTCTGCACCGATTTTAATCCCCCAACATCAAGTTGGAGAAAAAAATCTGATTAAAAAAAGTGATTTGAAAAAAGTAAATGAAAGCGATTCGAATGATGTGCACCCTCACCCTCCAACTTTTGCTAAAGTTAAAGTTATTTCACGCGAAAATTGAAAATAGAAAAAAAGATGTTGTTGTTGCGGGGGAAAAAAATTTAGACGCGAATATAGAAAACAAAAAAAAAACGGAAATGAATCCCATGTGTGGAGAAATACAAATAAAGCCAGAAATAAATTGAATTAAAAATAGGAAATCAAGAAGAGAAACGGGAAGAAGGAAATGCGTAGAGCGAGAAGAAGGATGGAAGGTGAGAAAGGTAAGGAAAATGAGAAGAAGTGCGAGGTGGAGAAAAGGAGGGATCGAAAGAGAAAACACGAGTTCGTTGAAATTCTGCTCAAGTAAAAGCAGTTGGAGTGCAATAAATTCAAATATCAGACGGCGATTCTCGCATTTTTACTCCCCTGCTGTGGAATTTTAAGGATTTTTTTAAATACCTCAAATGCTATTAAATTTCTCGTTGGGTGACAATCAACGCGATTCCTTAAAAATTTGGATTTTTTTATATTTCTTGAATTAATTGAATTATTTGTTAAATTATATTTTAAATTCATACAGACAGACAGACAGACAGACAGACAATATGTACAACACATGCATAAATACGTACACACATTCATACATGCAATTCATACATTCGTCCGTACATTCACACAGTAACTCCGAGATTCATACATTCATCCATACATTCATTCATACATATATGCATACATCCGCAAACATATGTGCATACATATAAACATACACACATTAATAAAAAAAATTAAAAAAAAAAATAAAAAAAAAAAAATAAAAAAAATAAAAAAAAAAAATAAAAAAAAAAAAAAATTAAAAAAAATAAAAAAATAAAAAAAAAATAAAAAACCACACCTACATTCATACATTCATTCATCCATCCGTCATCCATTTTTCATCATTCATACACACACACACACACACACAATTACCAGTGAAGATATTTTCCTAAGTAATTTTTTCCCACTCACCTCTTAATCTCAGCCGTAAAATCCTTTTAAATCCTTTTTATGCTGCAGACAATTTAACTAGCAAAATATTTATTTAAAAATCAGCTCCACTTTTTCTCGCCACTCGTCGTCTTCTTTACATTCATCATCGCAGTAACTTTACAATATCTTCAACAACATTTGTCGTCGTCACCCTGCACATCCTTCAGCTCAGCGCTCTCATGCAATCCCGTCGCTAATTAAAACATCATCTAAAATTTCATCATAGTGAAATCATTTTTTCTCTGCAGCATTAAAATTAATTTTCATATTTTCTGTGCATTTTTTTCACTCTCTCTCTCTCTTCGCCACTCCAGCTCAACAAACGACAGCAGTGCCAACAACGAAAATGCAACAACAATACAATGTGTTCTTCCTGATCCAGTGTGAGTTTTTCATTTTTGCAACATTTTTTCATATTCGCGCTCTAAATAAAATAATATTTTTGTACCATACTTGGGAAAAAAACGGAGTCCCTCAAGCACGTCATGAAGAGGAAGCCGAGCAACTCGTGTTGGCTCGAATATCCTTCGGTGTTGCATCCTTGCTTCTTCGCACACACATGCACACACACACACATATACACACACACACACACGAACACGCTTGTAGTTAAAAGTTAATGAGACCAAATAACTTTTGCGGTCAGAAAAATGAGTAGGAAAAGCGCGGAAGTGTGATGGGAGCTGCAGTTGGGGGGGGTGGGGATAAAAATCAAATTTACAACATTTTTGTTTTTCGTATGGCAGAAACTCATAAATTGCGGCGATGTGTTGGCAGCGTAAGTGTGGCACACATGGGACTCGAAGGAGCGCCAGAGGCAGCTGCAGGCTGCGAGCGAAGGGACTCCAGGGACGAAGGAGGAGGCGAGTAAAGGGACTCCAGCGCTGTCAGTAATCAATGGGAACACAAGTTTCCGAAGAAGAGCGCAGGAAGAGAAAAAACCCAGATGAAATTTGAAAAATCCCAACTGTGTAGCATGAAAAGGACGTAAAAAACTGATCAATTAATGAGAAAAACAATAGTAAGCAGTGCCAAATGGCAACTCTGGCACATTTTTAACACTCTTTTACACGTTTCTTCTTCTTCTTCTTCTTCTTCTTCGAAAAATAGATGTATGTATGTGAAATGCATGTCTTTGTTTGTGTATTCTGTATTGTTAATTTTCACATAGTTAATTTTCTCAGTAAATCCAAACCTTATAAATTCATTTTCTTCCGCGTAGTTGACGAACACACACGCACACACACACACACACACACACATGCACACACACACACACACACATGCACACATGCACTTGCTTAATACTGAACTAAGAGGAGAGCAATACTTTCGCAAAGAATGATTGCAGCTGTAGTTGTGTTTGTTACGTGTGCGAAATACGAAGAAAATTTCGAAGTAAAAGTTGCGAAATGAACAAAACTGCTTACATGTTATTACGTGCTCACTCACACACACAAATCCATTCGATGAATTCACAAAGCACTCATATATACGCATACAAGTACGTAATACATACATACGTACATAAATATATACGCACACACAAAGGCAAATGTGTTGGCAAACTTTCTAATCACGTGTACTGACCGCACTCACGTCCTCTCACAGCATACACACGCATACACACACACACGCATACACACACATACACACACACATACACACACATACACACACACATAAACATATATATGTATATACACACACACACCTACACTACACATCCGTTTACACACACATATTGAGTTAAAAGTTTTGTTGAAGAAAATTCTCCAAGTTTTCTATTAAAACATACGATATTCTTCACACACACACACACACACACACACACACAGACACACGTACGCATAATTTCTAGAATACATAAACACACACCAGAGGGCAATTAAAATCTAAAGAAAATTTCTGTTCTTCAAGAAGCCGAGCAAGTATTGGCAAATTATTACTTCCCGATGACCGTTCGAGGGGAAGTTTGTGCTGCTGTTGTCGATGTTGTTTCCATTAATTTTACATTTTGCGAAACGTAAAAGTTTTAATTGATAAAATTGCACTGAAAACAGAAATGCGACGAAGTAGTTTTTAATTGGTGAAGCCGGCCTGGTGGTTCAGCTAGTTGCCGGACACACGAGTGAGAGAGTCTTGCAGTTGAGCCCCGATAGGCTGGACGGACCTTTAACACCCACTACTTCTCGAAATATAGACTTGTAAATTGATTCAACGCAGAACTTCTCGCAGCTGGAGTTCCGATTTTTATCATTTAGGCGGCATAAGAAAGTGGAACCGAGAGGCTTTGCTGGACTTTTAGCAGCCGTTTTTAGCATTCCGTGCGTTCCAATACAGATTGATAATATGTTTGGTACAACACGGCGGATGTGTAACACGGAACTCGGAACTCGAAGTGTGGAAAATCACATATTAAATATTTAATTGGTTCTTGAATTAATATTTTATACGTTTAGTTTAGAAGAAAGTAAAGCAATTTATGTGGAAATGAATTCTCCTTAATTACAACAATTCTCTCCTTCGATATTCTAATTTCTCGTACCATAGTTAACAATTTTCCACGCGCCGTAACTCTGCTTGCAAGCCTCACATACATTCATTTCCAGCGGGGTGGGGGCGGTAATTGAGCCCGGCGCCACATTGACCTCAACCCTGCAGTTGAGCAGTCGTCTAAAATCGCAATAAAATACAAATTCAAGCTCTGCTTTTATTTTGTAACTCTACCGAAACCATCGCTGACGCTAAAAGCGTTAAAAATTGCCACCAAAAATATAAAAAAATGAATATAAAATGAATATAAAATCGTGAAAAAAATTACTCATTCACTGCAATTGCTTTTCTCTCTCTCTCTCTCTCTCTCTCTCTCTCTCTCTCTCTCTGTAAAATGATGCCACTTGTGTGTGTTTTCTAGTGTTTTTCTACGCCTTTTTTTACGAAATTCTTCAAAAACCAGAAAAACCAACCAAAAAGAATTAGAAACGAAATTTTAAAAATTCGCGAAAATTGCTCGTCCTTTTTCAGTGACGCCTTCGGTAAATTAATGTGAATCGCAAATGAATGCGGCTCGAGTATTCGTGCACAAACGATAAAAAGGAGAAACAAAAACCGCGTATCGGGTTATTTTTGTGAAAATTTCCACAGCCGATCAGACGGCCTCGTTCAGGTACCTCCTGCCTCCTCCTCCTCCTCCCCCTCCCTTCCACGTTCGTGCCTTCCGCGCTCCTCTTTCACTCCTCCTTCGGCTTCATACGATGGATGGGCGCTGCACTGTGGGGCCATTTGATAAAAATCACTCACAAATTTCAGTTTTCTAGTCTGTTAAGAAATTGATAATTTAGTGTAACAAAAGAACAAAAAACTGCCGCTCATAATAATAAGAAATTGTTAATTTAGTGTATATATAATAATAATAATTTGCACAAAAAAAAAAAAAAAAAAAAAAAAAAATTTTGCCTTGTTGCCGCATCTGAAACAATATTTGCCCCGGTTTTTCAGCTCATGATCCCACTGTGCACTCCTCACGTTGCTTCAGCTGCCGCGTTTGGCGCTCGACGTGTGTGTACCGTGTGTACCGTCCACCTGTCTGCGCCGTTTGATGGATGGCGGTAATGCGTCGCTCGCTCTGGTCTAAAATTGTTATCCCCCCCCACCCCCACCCCTAATTATGCACTGAAGCTGCTTCCTCGCTGGTTGTCGATTTTTTCCGCTGACTGACTGACTCGCGGGCCGCTCAAAACGGGCAAAATTTGAACGTTCGCGTTGTTCATTTTATGACTTCTTTATTTTTTGGCACCGCAGCGTGTATGAGACCAAAAATGTGGTGGTGGTGGTGGTCGCAAAGGTGGCGCCACCGGTCATCAGTTGGAAAAGAATTAAATTCTAAATGATGTGTTTTCGCATTCACCCCGAAAAGTTTTCATTCATCAGAGTGAATTCCTTTGTGTCGCGTTATTTCCTCGGTGGGGGAAATCGCATTGCGATTTGCGATGTGCGATTGCAATAGCCGCAGGATATAAGCATAAATTGCTGAAGGATAATGAAGACCTGGACCGGGCAATGATGACGAAGGACCTGCCGATGATGCTGATGATGCTGACGATGAGAAGAGATGATGAGAAGCGTGGAAGAACGGAGGAGTGGAGGATCAGGATGCCCTACTCATCAGGGGGCCTCATTAAACTCTGTTTTTGGTTTTTCTTCAGAGGTTTTACTCAAAACTGTCATACAGTGAGACCGCGTGGTTTCTCAGGCTCCCTATTTGCGAGAAAAAACTATGAATGAATTCTTATTTAGCGTAATTTGCATAATATTTTCGCCGATATTGGTGAAAGTTGGCCAACCAGTCGAAAATTTTGAGAGAAAACTGCTTTTCGTTGAGTTTTCCACGTGACAGTTTGATTTGTAGTAGAAATTTCCTCATTTGTTCCATTGGAATTTTCCAATCAAAGCAAAACCGTTTGCAATTGTGCATCAACTTCCGCTTTTTTATATCTCTGATCCTCTAAACGTCCACGTTTTTTGTTGACATATTTTTGTTTTAATTCTCAGCTGTCCATCGCTTAATTTGAGGCCAATTAAAATGAAAAACACAGCAAAGTGGAGGCTAGATTGTCAATTAGATGACATCGCATCGAATTAAATATTGATTGGAACGAAATGCAGTTTTTAAATTCCATC
Organism: Sicus ferrugineus; assembly: GCA_922984085.1. Taxonomy (NCBI): domain Eukaryota; kingdom Metazoa; phylum Arthropoda; class Insecta; order Diptera; family Conopidae; genus Sicus; species Sicus ferrugineus. The sequence goes on from OV277354.1 coordinate 9,363,410, forward strand.
GAAGTTTTAATTTCCACTGAAATACTTCTTGCTGTAGTTTCGTATTTCTCCGAAGCGTGTTTTTTAAGTGCAGTAGCTTCATCTTTTTATTCGTTTTAACTGGGGGAAGAAAGACGAACTTTTTCCACTGTCGACGGCTGTCAATTTGAAGCTCTTGTGCGGCGCCATCATTGAACGATTTCTTTCAATTAAAACGCTTTCAATTACGGCTTGCAAAATATTTATCTGCACACGAACACACACACACACACTCACACACGCACACACATACACTCATCTACACAAACACTTAGGCTGTCATTCAAATTCTAAGCTTTCTCTCTCTCTCTCTCTCTGTTTTCAGCTCCTGCAGCCTTCGTTGCACTGCACTCAACCATTTCTACTTCTCTTCTCTCCTCCTCCTTCTCCTCCTCTACCTCCTCCTCCCTCTCCTCCGCCTTTTTTAAGTTTTCATTATGCTTTTATTCGCTGCAACGAAAACTTTGAAAACCAAATTAAAACTGAAGAAAAAAAATAGAAAAAAATTAAAAATGAGAAAAATTTCCAAAAAAATCTACACATTTCTAAAAGCACACACACACACACACACACACACATACACATACACACACACACACACACACACATACACATACATTCATATATGTGTGAGTTCGGCTGTATGCATGAGAAATTCACAAAATACATTGCACGCTCTCGCATACAACAACAAAATCTAACTGCTTCGTTTAATAAAAAGCAGAAAATCAACACGAAAAACCGTCACACTGCAATAGGGGATGATGGGGTGAGGGGGAGAGGGGAGAGTGGTAAGAAGGAGGGGTGGGGAGGGGGAAGGAATGCCTACAAAATAAATAATGCGTTCGAGGCTGCTGTTATGTAAACTTCAGACAGCCAAGAACACACACACACGTGAGCACACACACGCACATACACTGCACATACACGCACACTCATACACACGTAAAACACACATACACACACACACATACATCTACTCAAATTCAAACTCGCACTAGCGACACCCAACACTGACTCCGCCCAGCGTGCAAATGAATTTTTCACATCCTCGTCTCTTTGGCGATGTTGTTGTTGTTGTTGTTGTTCTTGTTGTTGTTGTGGTTGTTGTTGGCTTGTATTTCTTGCTGCTGCTGTTGGTGTTGTTGTAGTGGTGGTAGTAGTAGTTTGTTGTTGCTTCTGTCGCTGTTGTTGTTGTTGCTATCACGCGTTAGGCCGGCCGGCCATCCTCGTCCGTCGATTGTTTCGCACACAACATCGTTGCCTACTTTTAGGAGTTGGGGGGGGTGGGGGGGGTCACGCAATCAAAACGCGGTGAGAAAACGAAGAACTAAACAGAGTAGAAATTTCCTGCATTCGAAGAAACAAAACAAGAAACAAAACGGAGTCACAAAAACCGAGTAAAAAATTGTCAACTTGAACGGCAATCGTGGATGGCTGCGTTCGAATGCTTTTCACGTTTAATTTTCAACGTAATTTAATTTTTAACGAAATTTTACACAAATATGAAGAATTTCGCTCTTGTTTTTCTTTTTAAAAACAACTTAATTTGGCTTTCTTTTTACAAACTTTTAACTGAACAATTAAGAATTTTTTTTTCATACAATTTGAACTAAATTTTAAATTTATTTTTTTTTATTTTTATTTTTTTATTTTTTTTTTATTTTTTTTTTATTTAAATTTTACTACAGAAGAAAATAACAAATTAATTATCAGAATTCTGTCATGATGGTGAAATAAAAATAAATGAAGTGATATATGAAATAATGATAAAAAAATAAAGTTGTTGAGTAATTTAAATAGGCAAATTAAGGCAATTTTTGGATGATTTTATGTCTTTAATGTATTCTATTAATCTACGCACACCTACAATACATATGTGTATGAGTGTGTGTGTGCGTGTGTGTGTGTGTGTGTGTGTGTGTGTGTGTCAGATGTTGCTCGTTCGCTTTTCATGCAAACACTTCAAACGCGGCGCGTCGGCTGCGATAAATCAGTCATTGAACCAGTTTTGGCACTATCGACGACCTTGAGAAGCCCGAGAAAAACAACGAATGTATTTTTTTATATATGCATCGTATATTTTTATATACGCCGCCACACACACACACACACACATATATAAACTGCACATTCCGTTGCAGTCGCAGACACACACAAACGCGCTCAGCAGCCTTTGATGTGCGAGCCACACGATTGTTATTTATAAAATGAAATACCGACAACAGGCCTACAAAAATCTGTTGCAACTCCTGTTTGTTGTTTTGTTGTTGCCCGCTTTTCCTCTCGCTTTCAAATCGAACAGCCAACAAAAGAGACTCGAAAAAATAGCTTCGCACTTCATAGATTTTATATGCGTGCGTATGAAGTCAATCAACGGGGTCAGCGGCACACACACACACACACACACACACACACACACATTCGTTACATTTGAAGGTGCGACTGACCTCACAAATTTATAAATTTATTTGTGAGTGCGTTTTATTGACATTGAGATTCACAAATTCATTCAATTTACATTGAGATTCACAATTCGTTTCCGTACTTTATTTGCATTGTTGTAGTTGTTGCATTCCCTATTTATTCACTCTTGACACACACATACATTCTCATGCGTCGTATTTGAAAATTATTTGATATATAAATTAAGTTGAAAATCTTTAGGAATTTTTCGCAAAAGGAATGTCAGAGAAAATTTATAATCATCTTAATTCAGAGATTTATTGAGTTGCAATTTAATGAGTACAAAATATTCTTCCTACACAATGCGGAATTTAATGCAAACATAATAAACTTATTCGTGAATTGTTGTTAAGTAATGCCTAAAATTTATTTTACAATGAAAGTTTCATTTCGTAATTTCAAGCATTCTTGCAAATATTTAAATCTTCAAATGCAGCGCAATACAAGTCGATTATAGTGTGGAAACCTCAACCAAAACCAAAATAATGCCGACTATAGAATGCGAAAGAGAAAATAAGAAGAAGAATAAGAAGAAGAAGAAGAAGAAGAAGAAGTCATTTAAAATAAACTGATAAACTAAAACAGAAAAACAATCGAAAAGTTAAAAAACAAAATTAAAAAAAAATTTTCAATTAAAAAATTTTCAATTAAAATTTTCAATTAATAAATAAAATTTTAATTTAATTTTAATTTAATTTTTTTTTATTTAATTAAATTTATAAATTTTAAAATTGAGTGAGATTTTTTGTGATATTTTTTGTGAGATTTCTTTTGATTACGGTAAAAATTTTAGGTGACATTTTTTAATTACTCTGAGACTTTTTCTTAATTACTTTAAAATTGTGTGTGAGATTTTTTTAATTACTTTAGAAATATTTTTCTACAATAAATGATTCAACAAAGTGATGGGAATTTTTAAATGATGGCCGAGGACGACGACTGGATATTTAAAATCATTATCAGATTTCTCTCAAATATCGCAACAACGATTGCGCAGACATATAAGGAAAAAATTCGAACAGAAAAATTAACCATCAAAAAAAAAACAAAAAAAAAAAAATACAGTTCATTGTACTTCTGCTGCTGCTCCTGCTTTTGATGATTTTGATTGCGTTTGATTTTGTTTTTAACTCGTAATTTACGTTGACTTCTTTGTTTTTGCGCAGACAACCAACAACACGCGCACACAGGAACACACACACACACACACAGACACACACACACACACACAGACACACACACACACATTCAGCGACATTCAGCCATCGTTACACACCACTACACTCATCCCACACTTTAAAAAGCGGTGTGTGTGCGTGTGTTTGTGGAGTTCCAGCTACAATTGCAGCTCCTCTCACACTAACTGCCGCCTCGCTATACACGAGAACCTCACACACATTTTTTCTCATTCCCATTAGGCGCTCTCCCTCTCTCCCCCTCTGTCCCCCCTCTCCCCCTCTGTCCCCTGTCCCTCTCCCCTCTCTCTTCCTCTCCACATTTTCACCCATAACTGCGCCAGCTGATTTTTATTTTTGTCTATGAATGCGTTGAGCATTTTTTTCCGTTCCGATGCTGCGATTCTTTATTTTGTTTGTTTGTTTGTTTGTTTGTTTGTTTGTTTGTTTATCACTACGATTATTTCTGCTTAATTCTGCCGTGTTGTTGCTGTTGTCGTTATTGCTGTATTTTTATGCTCTTCATTGGGAAAAACCATTTGAAATGGTCATCGACGATGTTTCCCTGCTGCTGCTGCTGTTGTTCTTGTTGTTGTTGCCTTGTTGTTGTTGCTTTGTTGTTGTTGTCGCTGTGCTATTGTTGTTTTTGATGATTATCACCAGAATACCGCCGCTGATGAGGACGACGACGACGGCGACGACGACGACGACGATGACGGCGACGACGACGACGACGACGATGATGGCGATGAGGAAAACCGAAAAATGCTGCTGTTGTCTTTTTTTGGCAAGTTAAATGATGGATGTGGCTGCGGCATCGGAAGCCAGCGAAGGATGAGGAAGCTTCGAAAAAGGAAGCTCCAGCTCTCCTCCTTCCTTATAATTTCCAGTCTTCCAGTCACTGGCGGTGCGGTCACGTTAGATCGAGTTGAAGCTGGCAGTTGGATTTGCTGTTACCAACAATCCTTCGAAATCCGCTGTAAGTAGGACGGAGTGGGAGGAGGAAGACGACAGCAGTTCAAATAAAAAGCGAATAATTTAAACTCTCTGAAGTTTCTCTGATAGACGATGGATGCAGTTAAATTATCCGCCCCAGCAGGATCTGCAGCAGGATCCCGATTTAAAACTGAAGTCGTCGATCCGAAAACACTTCGCAACGCGCTTGCGATTCCTGCTCTGTGATCGTGAAAATCTCTCCGTGTAACTCGCCGCTGACTCTGATGGAGGAAGAGTTTCTGCTTAAAATGGAATTGCAATAAATTGATCTTCCAGGCGAAACGCTTTCTATTCTTCCGCGAATAACAAAAGTTTCAGAAAATACAAGTAGAAGCTCAGAACTCACAAATTTTTCCATTTTTAGAAATTGTTTATTTTTTCTGTACGTCTTAATTTCAGTTTTCAAAATTTACAATTATCAATTTTCAATTAATTTCGGTTTTAAAAATTTTTAATTATCAAGTTTCCAATTTTCAATTAATTTCAGTTTTAAAAATTTACAAAACATTTACAATTTGAATTAGAAGTGTTTGAAAATCACTAAAAATACGAATATAAAAAAAGGACAGCAAGGAGATCGATATTTGAGACGATATTTGAGACGATATTTGAGACGATATTTGAGATATAATCATGAATTAATTTAAACTACATTATTTCGGCGGTTCTTAGATTAGCTTTTATTTCATTTGATTACTTTTAGTTAGTTTAAAAATAGTCAAATTTTCACTACTGCTTGATTATCTTTAGTAATTCAATAACTTCAATTATTCGTATATAAACGCAAATTTTACTTAGTAAACGAAAAGTAGTGAACATTTATTATGTAATTTTTATGCATTTCTTAATTAACTATAAAAAACCAAAATTTAAATAATCAGATTACTTCTTGTGTTTGCAATTAATTACTGTAGATTACAATTGCAGTCCATTTAATTTCTTAGATAATGATTACTACGAAAAAAATATAACTAAACTCATCTGTTTGTTTTAATTTTGATTATTTAGTCGAAACTAAAAAAGTAATTGCAAAGTAATGGCTTTTGTGTACTTAATTAGTTTGCTTAATTTTTTCAATGGATTATTAAAGAGAACCAAAATGTGATGCAATTCTTATAATGTGAATTATTTTTCAATTAATTGAACAAAAGGAAAATTAATGATATTTCTGAATTAAGAAAATTTTGATTACTTAATAACCAAAATTTAATCCCAATCTAAATTTTTACAATTTCAATTTTAATTTTTATTTTAAAAATACGAGCAATAAATAAAATTGCAAATAAAGAAAAAAATTTCAAATGTTCTTCGTTAGCTAAAAAATATTTTATGCATTATAAATTCTTCACCTCCCGTCTTCTCTTCTCTGCGAAAACTTTTGCGCCTGTAAGCAGGCAGCGAAAATTTATTTTGCACCTAAAAATATTCGCATGCAACAAAAACTCGTCTGTGGAAAGCAAATGTAAAGAGAAAACACGAGAGAATTCGTGATGTGATTTCATTTTATTTTAGGACGAGTGTATAGGCACACACGCACACACACACACTCACACACACACGCACACACTTGCACGTTACATGCATGCAAGCATAATCAGGCAACGCAAATGCGAGGCGCTGCGAACTGCGAACTGCGAACTGCGAACTGCGATTGGCTTAGAAAGCCGCACCACGAGCCACGAGAAAGTCAGGCCTCCTAAAACGGTTGTTGTTGTTGTTGCTGTTGTTGTTGCGGTTATTGTTTTTGTTGAATTTTTTGGTTTTGCGGTTGCTTGTTGCTGTTGTTGCCGTTTTAGTTGTGGCTGCCGTGGAAGACTTCAAATTTTTTGTGCCAAAGTTTTTTCCTTTTTTTCTGTGGGGCGAAATTAAAATGAGAAAAATTTGCAAAGAAAATTTTATTGCCAGCAGATTCAGTGTGTTAAAAAAGGTTAGAAGTTGTTGTAAAACTGCTGTTGTTGTTGGAAAGAATAATGAAAAACTTGCAAATTTCACTGTATTTCTTAATATAAAAATTATATAAAAATTTATATAAAAATTGTAAACATTTTTATTTCTGACAAATGTAAATAAATAAATTATATTTTTAATTTTAAATATAATAAGTTTTACAAAAACGTTATACAAAAATTGTAAAAAAATTTCATTCCTGGAATTTTTTCTCTTTCAACTCAAAATTCTCTTTATTTCTTTCTCTTCTTTTCTTTTCTCTCCTTTCGTATTTCTTACTCACTTTTAGATTTTTTATTCAGCTCTTTTCTTCTCCTTCACTCGTTTTCTCTCTTGAAATTTTATCTTCAAATTTCCCCTCCTCCTCTCCGCTGCTCCACTACTTGTTGACTTTTCTTTGTGCGGCTCTCGCGAGAAGAACCTGCGCAGAATTATTCTCCCACAGTGCAGCAACAACAAATTCGTTCGTTCAGCAACAACAAATCGTTCGTTCAGCACTGTCTCTCTCTCTCTCTCTCGTGCGTTCACTCGTTTGCTGAGTAGTCGTCGCAGCGCCTGAAAGTAGACTACAGTGTACTGAAAATTTTCTTTTCCTACGTTTTTGTGTACTTTTCTCGCACCTTTCATGCTACTTTTTTTTAATAGTCGATGTTTTTCCTACTTTTTTCTCCTTTTTCTGGTGGTTGGTGAGCGACAACACTTCTGCGTAGTTTAACACCGAAAAAAGTAGCGAGTTGAGGAAGACGTGAGTTTTCCGCACGTTTTTCCCTCGCAGCATCCGTTGATTTTAATGTGTGAACAAAATTCGTGATTGGTTGTCGCAGCCTTCGCTCTCCGCGAAAAGAAAATACTTTTCCGCGACTTTTTCCACGAGCAGGGAAAACTCATGCTGTCCCGCTCGAACACGCGGTGGGCAGGAGTTGCGTTCGCTGGCTGGATGCGAATCCCTGCTGCTGCTGCGGCTGCGACTGCGACTTCCTTTTTCTTGCTTTTCAATGCGCGGCATTTTAACACATAAATTATTTTTCGTGTTGAAATTATAATATTTCAATTAAATTGAATAATTTATTTTTATTTTTTTTTAATTTTTTATTTAATTTTTTTAAAATTTTAAATTTTTTTTCTATTTTTTATGTTTTTCTCTTCGTCTATTTTAGTTAAATAAAATAAAAAACTCTATTTTTCCCTACTTTTCGCTGTTTTCCCGTTCTTTTCTTTTCTTTTCTTTTCTTTCCTTCACTTGAACTCACATTCCAGCTGCACTCGCGCTGTCCTCTCTACAGCCGCCCTTTCGTCCTTGAAGTGAAAGTCGTGTCCTTGAAAATCACTGCGAGACGTTTGTTTGTCCGCCGCCAGCGTGTAGAATTTTTTATTTTCCTTTCTTTGCTTTCGCTCGACTTACTGAACTTCATTTTCTCGCTTCCTTTCCTTGATTCACATCGGGAAATCTTTTTTCCGCCATCGTAACGTCAGCAGAAAGAAAGCGGAAACGCAAATCTCCAGTTTTTTTAGCTGAGATTTCAAATAAAAAAAGAAAGAAAGACGAAAACAGCTGCATGAATAGTTGAGTGACTTCGTGAGGAATCAGGAAATTCTCGAAATTCAATGTTCAGCAAAATCTGCGCACGTGTTGGTGACGTGAAACACTGAAAAGAAGTTAAATTGAAGTTTTTGCGACACAGTTTTCGAAGAATGAGATTTCCAAAAGCTTTTTAACAAGCTTTTCAAACTCTTTTCACTCAAAATTATATAAAAGTTTCCTTCGCAAACATTTTTAAATACTTTTTAAATGGTTTTCAAAAGTTTTTCAGGCTCTTTTCACTCAAAATTATATGAAATTTTCCTTACAAAAATTTTTAAACGTTTCTCCGAGTTTCAGTTTTTCCTCTTCATCAGCATTCGATGCCGCAAATCATTTCAGAACTGATAAATTCTTCTTAATTTATGCAAAACCAACTTCGATTAATAGTTTTTGCTCGTTCCTTCTACTCGCTACTTCTCGCTTTTACTCGTTTCTTTCTTTTTTTCTTAAACTGCCGCGACAGTCGCTGGTTGATGATGATGATCACTGCAGCGATTAATGCTGACACTTCCGTTTCCGGTCAGCAAGTCGTTGTTTGCTTGGCCTTCGCTGTTTGTGAAAGAAATCAGTGATGAATGTGTGTGAGTGAGTGAGGGCGAGATGGGTGAAAATCGCTGAAAATCTATCGAGAAAAACGAATCAGCGATTCTCATCTGGAAATCGTTTGAAATCTTGAGTTCGAGTGATGAATGCTGAAAAATAAAAAACGACAAAAAAATTAAAAGTATGTACTTCGAAAAGCAACGGGAATTTCTAAAATTGTAATTTTTTCCCGAACGAAGATAACGAGATGCGATGAGGAATGCCGTTAATTTCAACTCTCGGAATACAACAACTTTTGCAACATTCAGAGCGGCGGACTCACACATGCTTAACTCGCTCTCGCCACCAACTCGTCGTCATCGCACTCCTCTGCTCTTCCTCACCAACGTCTTCGGCGGCTGTTTCGAGAAGCAGCAGCATCGGCAGCGGCAGAGGCAGCAGTGGCAGCGGCAGCGGCAGCGGGATAACCTCGTTGACCGAAATGCATTCGAGGAACATCGAATGTGAATTAGTGGCCGACAGACTGGCTGAGGTACGAATTCTCTGTGTGCGGCGCTGCATGCATAATTTTTCAAACATACATAATTCAATTTATAGATACAAATAGACGAAACGCCGAGAAGCACACAAGCAGACACACACACACACAGCCACACACCCTCTCGCAACTCTACGTGTATGCATTTCTGTAGGAGTCACTTGAGTGCAGAAGACAGATAGAGGAGAGCGTAGCGGCACACAGTGACCGAAATTCACAGAAGGCCGTTTAGAAGAGAAAATATTTTTCAGTACCGTTCAGTAGCTCCTCGTGGACCCGTTCTCACCACCGTCACTCTTGCTCTCACCACCGTCACTCTTGCTCTCGTCACGTCAGTCGTGCTCCCGCAAACGTCACTCGTGCTCCCGCAAACGTCACTCCTGCTCTCAGAAACTTCCGCGCTCGTTGCGCTCTCTAGCTCCACCGCTCTCAAGTGCTGCCGCTGCTGCTCTCAAGCGCTCCCGCTACTGATCTCGCGTACTCTCTGATATTCTGTTCTGTAATTTATAAAAGCGGCAGAACTGTAAAGTTTCTCAACGCTTCTCTTGACGAAAGTCGACTACTGTGCGAGAGTCAAAAGTTGCAGCCGTTGGACAGTTTGCATTACAACAACAACAACAAAAACATGAGGATGCATAAGAATGGATTTGAAATTTAATTGCAACTCTACATCCGAATTCCGGAGACCAAAAATAGACGCAAAGATAAATTTTATAATAGATTAGAATTCATGTGGAATGAGTGGCGGTGTCAAGCAGCAGATCGAGAGAAAGAGAGAGAGAGAGAGAGAGGGATAGAGAGAGACAGTTGACTCCTCTAATGGATGAAATTGTTCGCAGAGCCTACAAAAATTCAGGTTGATGGCTCCGGACCACCTTCGGTGTTGAATGCATTGAATTCAACATAGAAAAAATAAATGCAATAACAACAACAACAAAAAAGTACAACAACGACCGAAATCGAAGACAGAAGAGGAGAGAAAGCGAAATAAACGTGAAAAATGTTTCACAGCTTGACTCACTTCTTCTCAAAAACAAGTTGCAACTTTAGTTATTCTCTTCATCTCTTCGCTGCTCTGCTTGCTGTAGTGAAGAGTTGTTGCATTTTGTTAGTGTGTGTGTGTGTGTGAGCAGAAACAATGGAGAGTTTCTTCGTTAAGTGTGATTTTCCCCTTTTTTACTTCGCTCACTCTCTCTCTCTCTCTCTTTCTCTGTATAAAACCTTCTTGCTTACTAATTTTACAGCTATCTTCTCGGAGCGCTTCAGTGTCTTACTACTTTTGCTCTCAAAAATGCACTACAATTTTCAACTCTTTTTGCTCTTTTCGTTCGACAGGCTGAGGAATTTTGTGGCTTTTGTGTTCGCTCTCAATTTTTGCACGTTTTATCAGTTCAGTAGTTCAGTTAACGCAGATGAATGGCGTTGAACGTTGAACGAGTGGCTGCTTTTCTGTCAACAGCGCTGGCGGAAAATTTAGTTTTCCTTTTTTATTTTATCACGCAAAGCAGAAATAGTAATTCCTAAATTTATTTTACTATTAAATTACCAACTTTTTTAACTTACAAGGAATGTAAAACGTGTATTTCTACCACAAAAAATTTCTACACTTTTTTCTATTTTGGAGAAGAATATTTTTTTTTGAATTTTTTCTGCGAAATGAAAACAAGACGACAATCAGACGCATTAAATTGCAAAACTTGAGAAAGTCATTTTTTGAAGGATTAAAAGAGAAAATAATTGAAAATTTTTTTTTAGATCAGAATTTTATGGAATTAAATAAAAACACTTAAAACGAGGAGTGAAGTTGCATTATTAATTCGCTTGCAAACTTCGTTCGCGCCGAAGAACAGCGTTTTGCTTTGTTGGCTTTCCATTCTTGAGAGCAGAAACAGCGAGCAGCGAGCATCAACTTGATGGCAATGTTTTGTCTTAATTTTCCATTAAATTACCTTCATTAGCAAGAAATTAGAATGCGCGCGCACACACACGCACGCACTGAAGTGCAATTTATGCAGCTCAAAGACGACTTCGCACTCGCTCGACTCTGGCATCCTCAGCATGCATCACGAAATTACACGCCTCTCGCCGCGACTCGACACGACGACTCGTCGACTCGTCCGTCGTCTGCCGATGAGCAACCTTCGATAATCAATTTTATGGGGAGAACAGAAACTCAACTTAATTGCATTTAATACTGAGAAATGAGAGAGCGACGACAATGAAACTACGACGAGAGCACAGCAACACATTGTAAACAATATTAATGTGGCAAGACTTTGCTTAATATTCTCTCAAACTGCATGCAGGGCCGCTCTCGGCAACACTCGCGCTCTGCTGGGTTTCCTGGCGCCCCCTTTTGAGGGGCGTCGTCGAATTTAAGGCAGCATTTTTGGATTGTAAAGAAGGAAACTAAATATTTTCATTAAAATCGCTTTTATTAAAAATCGCTTTTATTAATATGGAATTAAATATTTCTACAAATAAAAAATCCCTGGCGGCCCAACTGCGAAACCCCTTGAAAGCGGACCTGCTTACATCACACATTTCTATCAAGTTTCTTGCCTACTCTCTCACTCTCAACCTCAAAAACACCTACACATTCCACCTTTCATGCTCTCACCGCTCACCACATTACTTGAATTTCTTGTGGACGACGGCTTCGATGGCTTCACAGTTCTCTCACGCTCCTCTCTGCATTTAACGTTTGACATCTCAAAAGACTGTCGAGCAGGCAGAGTAGCAGGCAGAGTAGCAGTTCAAAATGCACACAATGAAACAATGAAAGAGAGCGCGTTTTAATTGCAACGAAGCTGCACTAAACAATAACGTTATTAATTAGAAGTATTTTGGCAATCGAGAGTTTAGTGGGTTGCGGAGCGGTAGAGAGCGATGGTGAGCTCTGTCACTTGGAGAGTTCTTCTGCTGACGAGCCCTCTCTCAAGTTGGCAAACATAAACTTAATTGAGTGCGAGCTTCGCTGAAGTGTGACGGGAATGAGCGTCGAAAAAAATCTTTTTCAAGGGTCAACAATTTTTTCCCATTAAATTTCAACTAAAATATCAATTTAAATCAAGACATTTGAAGGATTTTTAAGTTTTCACGAAATCCTTTTACTCGGTGATATAATTAGAGTTTGAATAAAATTAATTTCTCTTCTTGCTGCAACACTCGTTCTGATTCTGCTTTAGATTTCCTAACTCGTTCTCCCTGCAACGCTTTAGATTTCCTAATAATTTAAATGTCTGCTTGTCACTTGTGTTCGCTCGCACAAATCCACTGCGATGGGTGGACGTTGCCTCCTCAACCACCTCTCGGCCAACCCACTGCACTGACCGACGACGATGAGCAGCAGAGAGCGTTCACAGCAGAGTCTCCCTCTCCGCTCGCAGTGTCTTCCTCTCTTCTTGCCATTCGTTCGACTGCCTTTGCGAGAACTGAATTAACTTGTGCAGCACAACACAAGCTTGCGTACGGTTGTTCTTCTCTCGTGTCCCCGCCCACCCCCTCCACCCATCAGGCTGTTTCGTCCTTCAGCAGCCGGCTGGTCCTTGCTTCGAGTTGAGTTGGAAAATTTTGGAGTTTCGTAATACAAAATGAGGATGCATCGAACATTTTGTGCGTTTGTGTCATGCTAATTTCAAGTGTGTCAGTGTGGGGAGGCGGGAGGGGCGTGGTAGAGTGGAGAACGACAGCCGGCAGACAGGATACGGCAGCCTAAACTTGGTTGGCTTTTAATCGAAATCAAGGAAGTGAACTCAGCAAACAACGAAAGCCGTTTTTAGTTTAACTGTAAGCTTACAATTGAAAGCCTTTGATTACTAAAGTCTTACTAAAGTCTTACTAAAGTCTTACTAAAGTCTTACTAAAGTCTTACTAAACTCTTACTACACATTATCCTCCAATCAACTTAGATATGAGTAATCTAAATCCATTTGAGGAAGTTTTAAAAAATGTGTTACAAATAATTTCAACATCAAGAAAATTATGCTCGCAAAACTCACAGAATTGTTTACTGGGAATATTTAGGCACAAACGCACACACACACACACAGAGAGCCACTCACAGAAGGCATAAAACGGGAATTCTGCGCTGGCTGTTTGTTCCACTGCCTGGACTTCCGAGAGTCTTTGAATGCAAAACGTGGAGAGAGTCTTGAAACTCTGGGTGGAGAGAGCGGTGATAGCATGTTAGTTGTGTTGGTTGGTTGAAGAAACGGTGTTTGTCAGAGGAGTTGAGAGGCGAAAAGCAGGCGCTGGAGAGTAATTTCTGGTGGGATTTACTAGTATGGAAGGAATCAGCGGCGGCGGTGAGAATGATGGCCTCCTAAAATTCATTTAATGCATGCAAGGAGAATCTAATTTCGCAGTGACGAAATTTCGTTTTGCTTCGTTTGCTTTTTTATTTATTTTATTTTAAGTTTATTATTTGACTCTTTTGTGAATTAAGTTTTTTAATATATAATTTTCGCTTTCAAATTTTCATAATTTTCGGTTTTCCATAACATTTTTTAAAAGCGTTTTTATAGTTTTTAAAAAATAAAAGAAACCGCCATTGCCGGGATGATTACAGAAACTGCATTGACGTTGTCCACATTCTCGTCCTCCTCCTTCTCCTCCTCATATTCGTCCGCGTCCTTGACTCTCCTACGTCTTTCAATGAATCTCATTTGCATTTAAATGAGGAAGCCAGAGACACCCACTTGCTGGCCGCATAAAACGGAGGTGTGAGAGCGGTGAGAGGACTGCTGTTGTTGTTGCCGTGACGGACGAAATGTTGCGAAATCCGTTCTTCACCGTACTTCGATAAGTTTCTTCGAATGCGTTGTTTCAGTAGTTGTGTAGTTGTGGTTGTTGGTGTTGTTGTACTGTAGTATTGGTTGGTCAGGCATCGAAGTGTGCAGAGTTGTGCGTTGATGTTGATGTCGCTGTGGATCGAGTTGGTGTGACACGAACGTGAGCAGAGGCAACAAAAAAACTTGTCGTTGATAATTTTATTGTGTAATCAGTTTGGATGCCGTTGTTGTTGTTGTTGTAATTAACTTGGCACCAACACTGCAGAAGAGGCGCATTCATTCATTCATCCATTCAATGCCAAGTTTTCGATCTCCTGTAAAGTCAGACGACGGGGCGACGCCACTCCGAGCATCCACTGCAAAATGACTGTGTGTGTGTGTGAGTGGTTTCGGCTGCGAGTGCGAGAGTGAAAATGAAGAAGCCAAAGAGAGGCTCGAGGAGGTCAGAGAAACAACCAAAAAAAATTAACTTTAAAATTGTATTTAATATTTTGATGTAGAATACTTCGAATTGAAAACATTTTTTAACACAAAATGCTTTAAATAACGAAAATTTTTAAGAATTTCTCTTTAAATAAAATTATCAAAATTACTTGAACAGCAAATGAATAACAGATAAATTTTTTTCTCTCCCTCTCCCTCTCCCATCTCACGATGCCTTCCATGTCAAACCCGGATGGACTCTCACCTCCTACTCTCTCCCCGCTCACCGATTTAACACTGGACGACTCGCACTTTTTTTTTAGATTTACATTATAGAATAAAAGTTCGTTGCTTGCACGTCCTACTCGCTCGCCCGCCTCTCCACCCACAACAGGATGTTCAACCACATCATCGACGCAGGTTACTGGTTAACGACAGCCAACTAATTTAAAAAAACTGCCAAAAAATTAAAAGAACACGTGAGTCCCTTAACGGCGAGAGCAGAGCACTCGCGATGCTACCCACTGCGCGCGGTTCTCCCACCAACAATGCAGAGGCTTCCAAGTGAATGTGGGAGCAGCGAGAGTTGGGTGGAGAGTGTGTGTGGAGAGTGTGTGTGTGGAGTTGTTGTTGTGTACGGTGTACGGCGGCGAGAAAGTTTGAGAGATGATGGCAGATGGCAGTGCGGTCCCGGTGTTTGTTGGATGCGAACAGCGATTGACCACGGGTGGAGTTGTTGTTGTTTCTGTTGTTGTTGTTGTTGTGTTGTCGTTGTTATTGCTGCTGTTGCTGTTGTTGCGTTGCTGTTGTTTTTCCCGTTGGTCTCTCTCCGATTGCCAAATATGTGTAAAAAAATTGACGTCGAAGCCTACAACAACAACCAGGTCGTCCAGAGCTGATTTTCACTTTTTATTTTTGGCGGGCTGAAAAACTTCGCTTTCGCTTTTTTTTGTTCAATTTAATTTTGTTGCCTTGATTTTTCATTTCTGAGTCGGTGTATTTTAGTTCTTCGTTTTCGTGTGCAGGTGGCAGCACTGGTTCGCCTTGAGTGCGCAGCTTTATTGTTGTTTCTGCAGGCAATGATGGTCATCGATGATGATGGTAATGAGGAAAGTAATGATGGCGATGATGGTGATCAGAATAATGATGTGACAAAAAAAAAAAAAAAAAAAAAAAAAAAAAAAAAAAAAAAAAAACGACTTCGGTGGCTACGGTTGAGGTTGAGGTTGAGGTGGAGGTGTGACTGGAGTTCAGGTTGTGGGTGCCTCTCCTCTTTTCAAAAAAAAGTTTAAAAAGTTAAGAAAACTGCATACAGATGCAGAGTATGTGTGTATGTAGAGTGTGTACATGTATTCGTAGGCTTTTTTAACTGTTACCACTTTTTGCTTCCATGGTTTTCGGCAAGTTTTCGGTTTTTTCTTCCATTTCGGACGCGCGCTCCACTTTATGCTCTCATTTTACTAGACGACTCTTCTCAAAAGTTAGCGAGGTATGGAGGCTCTCACACACACACACTCTCAATCTCACCCTCGACTCCAGTGGAAAAAACTCCCACCACAGGCCACCACTGAATGTGTGTGTGTGTGTGTACACATGTGCAACCCGTCCAGATCCCTCTCTGACTCTCATGTCCAGCGAGTCCTGCTGATTAAACATTAATTAAGAAAAAACAATGCTGCGCTCGACCATTTCCAGTGTCTCCTTCCATCTCTCTCTCTCTCTCTCTCTCTCTCTGTTTCTCTCCCTCTCTCTCTCTCTCCCCCCGCTGAAGAACGAGCGTTTTTCAAAACAAGAACAAATTTGATATCCTGGTCGAATGTATTTGTATAAAAATGCGAAATGACGCGAATTTCGCGAAAAAGTTTGTTTGCTCGCAACGGGGGTGTTTGTACACGAGTATGTGTGCGTGTGTGTGTGTGGGTGTGTGTTTACTTTAAAGTTGAATGGGTTAAGTGAAGTGAGAGGGAGAGAGAGAAAGAGAGAGAGAGGGAGAGAGAGGGAGAGAGAGAGAGAGAGCGGGAGAGGGAATGGCGAACCCCCATCAATTGTATTTTAAGCTTCCAGCAGTATGTGGAATTTTTTAAAATTGCCAAAAACCAAAAACCGAAAAACGAAGAAATCATCGACAGACGTAATAAATAAAAACGGTGGGTTGTGTTGGCTGGCAAGACAAACAGCTAACCACAGCGCAGTTGTGGCCGAAAAATGTTCCAACGGGGTGCAGAAAATATTTAAAGCTTGAAATTGGCATTCAAATATTCACTTGGAAATGTTCAATGAAGAGTTTTCTATACAAATTTATGAAATACATAATAAAATAAACGAAATCAACTTGTTTCTCGAAATTCAAAACTCTCTACTTTTTATTATCAGTCACCGAGTAGGTTAGAAATAAATATCAGAAAAAAATTAAAACGAAAATCAGAAATCTTTATATTTGCTATTAAGTTGGACGTATTTTTCTTGTGTCGAACTGAAAACTAACAGGGAGAAGAAATTATATAAACGGAAAGATTAATTTTCAAGAACTGATTGCAATTAATCCCTGTTTACACGAATTCCACAATTTTCGCCCTCAAGAAACCCGAATACCAGCGAACTGTAGTTGCAATGGAAAGTAAGTTGAAATGCATCTTCGCAACAAATTGCATCAAATTTCAGGAATATTTTTCGTTTTGATTAAATGGTTGCAGAGAAAACTGCGAAGAAATGCTCCGTCTGCGCGACCATTAGCACGGCGGTGCGCTGCGCCACGCAATATCTGACCACGCAAGTGAAAAAACAGCTCTGTGCGGAATTATTGAACTTCATCAGCGACAGTTTGATGCAAGAATTGCCAACCATTTACACTCTGAAGTTCTACTAGCTGAGGACGCCGAATTGTGAACGCCGAACTGCTGAAGTGATGTTAATTTTTTGCAAGGATTTTTTGTACGACTAACTCTAGATTCGCTCCACTGGTGTAGGCATATTTTACCAAATATATATTTTATATACTCGAAATACGTATATTTATCGGAATTATAAAAAAAAAATTATACAAAAAAAAAAAAAAAAAAAAAAATAAAATATAAAAAGAAATTTACAAAAAAAGTTGATTCACAAAACGGAACCCAAGAAGGGAGAAAGACATCATCTTAGCCTGGCATAGAAAAGAAAGACTACATCTTAGCCTGGCATAGAAATCAATTTTTCTCAATATTTTTTCCGTTCATTCAAAATTTATATGGAAAGTTTTTTTTTTTTTTTTGTTTTCTGTCATTTTCATGAAACTGTCAAACTGTCATTTTCATGACAGAACTCCTGACTTTTCTAAGATAATGGAAATTAATTAATTTGAAAACTTAAAAGTAATCTAAAACATTTACGACATTCACGCGCTTTAATTTTCGTGAAATAAATTTAATTGCATCGCCGAAACAGCAGGCGTGTCATTTATTCACGTGAAAAATTAACACAATCATGTTTGCGATCATGTTTTAGATTTCTTTCAATTTTCTGTTTTTTTCCTTTCCTTTTCTCCGCTTCTGAAATGCGTACGCTGGTTAAATTAATCAGACTCTGTAACTCTCATTCGTTGAGTCGCATTCACTTTGTATTTCTTGCATTTTAATGCAATTGAAGTGATTTATCAGCGTGGCCTAAATTGATAAATGCTGATCATTAAATTTTAATTCAAATGCAAATTTACCTCGATTTTATATAGCTAAATCGTTAAAATAAATTACAAATACGTTTCGATTTATGGAAAAGCTGCAAGGAGATGGAAAAAATTAAGTTGAAAATGTTAGTTTGCAAAAGAATCAATAATTCGCAGTTTTGTCATTTTGTGGTGGGAATATTGTGGGATTTTCCACTGAAAAACTGAAATGGTGCTTCCATTAATAGCGTGAATTATGTTAGTAGCGCTGAAATGATGCTTCCATAAGAAGAAATGAATGTTTTTTAGTTCAAATGATGAGACAAGATAAGAAATGATGAGACAAGATAAGACTCGCGAACGAGAAGCGCTTTTGCTGAAATGGTCCTTCAGTGAGAAACGTAAGCGGAGTTTTTGTGAATGAATTTTAATAGAACTTATATAATATTTTAATAGAAATATTCCATTTATTTCTATTGAAATTACTTTATGTGCAACATTTGTAATATTTATTTCTTATAATTGTAATTACAAATTATCTTTTACTCTCCGGAGACGTGAATTTTTACTTCCAGCGTTCACATATACAAATTTACACACACATACAAGCTACACGCCCACACGAATTACACGCCCACACGAATTACACGCCCACACGAATTACACGCGTAAATTACGCACGAAATTACGCTCTTCATTAAAAAGTCATTTAAGACAGGAAATTAAACATTTTACGCTTACTAATTGAAGAAAATAATCGAAATTTAAATTAGTTTCTCATTCGTATGCGAGATTTGTATTGATGAGGTAGGTGAAATAAATAGAAATTCATTTTTCATATTTAATTTTTCATCACACTGATGAGTTTTCTCCGGCTGACTTTATTTTCGCTCAATTTATACGAACCTCATTTTATAAAATCGCTTGATATCGAAATAAACGAAACCGAGTAGAGCTGGTAAAAGTGAAATAAAAAAAAACATCAGTAAAATTAACATTGTGATCAGCAGCTGCTGCATTTGGTTAGCATACGCAATGAGTTTGGCGCGCCAACTGACATTTCGTCACTCCGCAGCAGTAGCGCAGCACAAGTTTTGCGCCAGCTAATTTGAAATTCTGACATCTTAACCATCGATTACAATTGATAATTCGATTCGTTTTCGAAGTCATGGGACGCCGAGTGCGCGCTTATTTCAGTTCTAAATCGAACAATTAACGATTTCCGTTCTTGCCAGCGCGACAAGATTGAAATTATGCGGCGCTGTTTGAGAAAAATATCGCTTAACTGACACATTTTCATCAATTGATGCAAGACGTAATGCGACGCTGAAAATAAATTAGCGGCAATGAGAAGGTTACGCCTCACAAACACACGGCATTTATATGCATTTTTTATTCGCGTACATTTATTGCATTTTGTACGTCTGATTGGTAATTTTAATGTGAAAGAAAAATATTCTGAAATCAGTATTTGGGGAGATTTAGGTCATCTTTTTTTAGACTTTTTAAGCTCCCCTCTACTCGTTACTCTTTACTTTTTACACACTTCACCGTTTGCTTTTTACTCGTTGATCTTTACTCTTTATTCGTTTCTCTTTTTATTACTTATTCGTTATTTTTTCTACTTTTTATTCTACTCTGTTGTCGTTACACTTTGTTAAGTACTCGTTACTAATTATGCATCACTCGTTACTCATCCACAGTCACTCATTCTCGCCACTCATTCTCGTCAGTAGTTACTCGTCACTAATTTCATTTGCTACTAGTTGATTTTAATCTCTTACTAGTTATTCGCTGATCATTACCGTGCGTTTTCAATTTATTCCCCCCTTCAATTGTTTCAACACGGAAAGCTAATAAATTTGCACGAATTTAACCCGCGTAACCTGTTTGAGGACCAAGGACTCACACACACACACACACACACACGCACACGCACACAGTAGCACCTCAGTGCATACAAAGATGCCGAAGGACCTGACCGCACACTCAAAATTGGTTCCTCTTGGCAAGCGAAGTAGCGAAGCATGCGACTTTCATCCTTTCTCGACATCCTGCTGACAGGATGCAGCAGGTGCGCATCATTATACAGCGGCAGATCCTTAATTGCCTGGCTTTCATTTTGCAAAATTAACAACAATTACAAATACGCCACCGGGGAAGAGGGAAGGACGAGCGGCGAGAGGATCGCCAGCGAGAACTACCTGTGCAGGACATGCATACGCGACTCCTTCGCGCTTGTGTAGGTTTTGACGGTCCTCCAAGCAACTGCGACGCTTCGCAGGACTTCCGGTGCACAGCATGGAATCAGAGAGTGATGCGATTACAACAACAACAGGACTGTGCACTGGTGCCGCCGTTTATTAGCCGCGTAAGGAGCTCGCTAAGAATTAGGAAGGAGCAGCCTTTAGTTTCCGTCGGCACGTCGGTGTCCTTCGCCCCCCCCCCCCCAACCCCCGGGTCGTTGCTATCTTCAGCTGAACATTTAAATTAGTTTACGGTAACAACATTGTTTGAGGATCCTTCGGCCGCCAGCAGCTTGCCTGGATCCTGCTTTCGCTGTACTTCGTACTTCAACAAGCGGATGCAGGTCATGCTGCAATTAGGCTTCGCTCCCCCACCCCCACTCCCACCACTCAACCACCGATTCACCACCCAAGTCTCTCCCACGTCCTGCCGCCGCACTCGCCTTGTCGCTCGAATTAGTTGAAATTTACTCGGCTGCGCTGGCGTTCATTACGCGTACAATTTAATAATCAGCTGCCGCCCAGAGTGCCGTAATTTATACGAGTTCATGGCGTACCTGAAGTGGACCGCCGCCGCCGCCGCCGCTTCCAACGTGCATCACCGGCATCGTCCTCATCAGCAGCAGCGCGGAGCAGCAACGTTGGATGCAATTAATGGTCGTGGAATCTTGTCGGGAAGCGCGTACAAGTCGTGAGTTTCGCCCGTCGACGGCGTGTTTGCGGATGCGAAGGACTTCAACCATCATTCTAATTATTTCGTAGCTTGTAAATGTTCTGCCGGCGCTTGTAATGAAGTCTTCTTCTAATTGCAACTCGTAGAAGTGTTAAAAGTTTGTGAAAAACTATCTTGCAAAGTGCACATTCTGCAAATTAATCAGATAATAATCAGATAATTGATTTCGCTCTACGGATAACTACAGCACTTGTAAGGAGGTTTAATAATAAAAGATTAAATTTTTTTTTTTTTTTTTTTGTATCTTGAATCAAGGTTTTGTGATTAAGTTTTTCAAGTTTTTTACGGATCTCCACAATTACGCTTCTCAAAATCTTCTCTTTTCACTAATTAAGTAACGTTTTAATTTATGCGTGACTTTAATTCGCAGTGCCTTCTGCAGGTCCTTCGTCCTTCCACTTACACATCGCTGCTTGCATTATTCGAGAAAATTAGAAATTACATTCGTCCTGCACAACATCTGCGCCGAGCAGCAAATTAAACAACACAAATTTGCATACGTCCTGGCGACGGCAGGACGAGGGCAGCGCGCGAGGCGCACAACCGCCGCAAGCAGGACATTTTGCACCGAGGATTTGCGTGCGAATTAACCCTTCAATGACGAGTGAACTAGCGCACCTCATTTAAATGCATAATTATAAATTTTCACTCCAGAATTAAATAAATGAAAATGAAAATCTCAATCATCTCGACGCCGCCCCAACCACGTTCCCTCCCCCCCCACCCCCTCCGCGGGTGCTGCGGTGTCCTGCCGCCGTCATTCAATACTTATAAATGCAAATCAATTCGACAGAATTTCCGATGCGGTTGCCTCGGTTCTCGCGAAGGCTATCTTAACCCATTGAGACGTGTTGTGGCTTCTGATTAGCATAAAATTTTTGTTGCTTCGCCTCGTAATTATTTGAAGACGTTTCATCGTTCGATGTCTGCGGTTTTAAGAGGATTTGAAGGTTGATAAATTTGGTCGATGGATTGCATGTCCTCTAGGATGGGATGTCTTTTCGAATGGGATGTCCTTTCGGATGGGATGTCCTTTCGGATGAAACACATAAAGAAAATTAACAACGTTATTAAGTTAGAATTGAGTGATATTTGACTTTTGCGAAAAAAAAGAGTTTTGTTGTTGTTTCCTTATTGTTTTCATGGGTTTTTAAAATTCCGACGACTAAAATCCGTAAATATTCTCAATTTGCATTGCAAATTTTCTCTCTAAAGTTGTTAAAAATTGTTGACTTGAGGATTTCTAATAATAATTGTTGACTCAAGAGTTAAAATATAAAATTGAAAGGGGGAAAATATAATTCAAGTTGGTTCTTGAAGACGGTAAAACTAATAGATGAATTTTTTTATTTTTTTATTTTTTTTTTTTTGTTGTTAATGCTATCGTCTTTATCGTCAATTCTTTTAGTCATCACAATTAGCAGGCGATAATGAAGTTGTTTTCTTAAGTCGAAACGAAAATTCTCTCAACTCGTGGACGAGGATTGATATCGAGACGACATTTTCGGCCGATTCGTGGGTGGGAATAAATTTAAGTAAGTCGAAGCGAGAACTGAACGGTTATTTGAATCGACTGATTTAAGTCGAGAATATAATCTTTGGATCACTAATTTCATTTTCTCCTTTTTTTCTTGTTCTCTTTTCCCCCATCTTCTTCTCCCGAATCCGACTTAATTTTCGCATTCTCTCTCCTGTCGACTTGAAGGCAAAAAAGCTCCAACTGTCATGTCATCTGGCGCGCATAATTACCAAATACAACAACAACAACAACAACAACAACAACAACAACAACAACTAATACAGCAGCAGCAGTAGCGGCAACAGCAACAACAACCTCCATTTCTTGTATTATTCTTGTGCAGCCTTTTTCGACGAAGCGTATCGATTCTCTGTTTATCGATGGCGAACTTATGTGGAAAAAATTTTAAATTCCACTTAAAAAAAAAAAAAAAAAATAAATTATAAAAAATGAAAAAAAAGACGACGTGGAAACGTAAGTAAGAAGGAATTAAATTAAAACTAAATTCAAATGAGTATCGTAGTTGTAGTTGTATTTTTCTCAAGTTCTCTTTGCTGTTCTTGAGTTGGATTGACTTTTGTTCTCCGTTTTGTTGTTGCTATGTTGTTGTTGTTGTTGTTGTTGCTGTTGCTGTTGTTGCTTTTGGCATTAACGTTTAAGCTCGTCATTTGGCTGCACCGGTCAGCAACGTAATGAAATAATTCGAGCTGACGAGCTGTTGGCCACGATCGAGCTTCGTTTGGATGCAAATCAGTGAAACTCTCATCGTAGAAGGGGAAATTCGGTCGGGGTGGTGGGGGACTCTGGGAGGGGCGGGGGGGGGGACCCAGCAGCCGAGACCCTCAACAGAAATAATGCAAAATGCAAATTGATTGATTAAAGCCAAAAAGTGGGGAGCAGCGCGTACTTAGCGAACGAGCGAGCGAAGACGTTGGCCGGCGGGGGCGCGCGTGTCGTCGAGGGTTAAGAATTTTAGCATAACCAGCAGATGGCCTGAGTTTGAAAAAAAATGGCAGTTGTTCTGTGAGTTCTGTGAATTTTGATGTGCGCGAAAAAACGCGCAAAATTAATGCAAGCAGATGCAACCAAATCATGATGCCGCTTGATGTCAGCGACGTAGCGAGAAAACATTTTGAGAAGGCGAAGCAACGAAGTGTTTTACACGGTGAGGTCCTCAAATTTCCTTTAAAATCAATGAATTGGACTTTTCTGAAACTCTCTCGCTTAAAAATGCGCGCCGAACTGGTCGTCACGATTAATGAGAATTTTATTAGCCAAATTTTGATGAGCTGGCTTTCGGAAATCTTTTGAAACCGATGTAAAGCTTCAACTAAAACGGATTTCGGATGCTTTTTATCAGTTTATTTTATCAGTATCATCATTTTTTTACATTTAATGTTGGTTAAAGAAAAGCAAAAAAATCACAGCAGCAGCGAGGATGTAAAAAATAAATTGATAACACAACCGCAATGGATTTTCGCGGTTTTTTGGTTTTTTGTAGCTTTTTAAAAAGCGAAAAAGCGCACCGGAAATGCGAAACAATTACATAAACTCGCTCACAAACACACCGACTTTTGTGAGTTCTCACAAAAGCAGCGCCGACTTGCTTCGTCGCTGGTTCTCTCTTGTTGTTGCTCTCGTTGTTGCTCTTCTTGTTGCTCTTGTTGTTGTTAGCTGCTGCTGCTGCTGCTCGTGAAAGGTTGCGCAAATTGTTTTATGCGGTCGCGCCAAAAAGTATGCAACAATAAATATTTGACGAGTGTGCAGACAGAAGCAGGAGCCGACTTGCACGCTTCCACTGCATGTAATTTTTAAGTTGTCCTTAAATTATTGATGCGATCGATCGCCAACAACAACCAGCACTGTATTCGCTCTGTGTGTGTGTGTGTGTGGGCGGACGGTGGGCGTCGATAGTGGAAATCAATGCTGTGTCTAGATTCCTTCTTGAATTCCGAGCCACTTTATTTGTTTCTTTAGTTGTTAAAAACGAGCAGCACGTTTTTAGGCGCCGAAATAAATGTCAACATCTGCTGGCAGAGAAACAAGTGGGTGGCTGGGTCGAGAGGTCACTGAGTTGCTCATGATAGATGAGAAGAGGGAGGAGAAGAGGGAGGCAGCAACTCTTGCAAATGACGTCAACAACCTGATTGCCAAGTGACGCCACCTCTCACTCTCTGAGCGGCAGCGGCTCAGCTCAGTTAGAACGGAGCAGCAGCGGCTCTCCACGCCAATCGTCCTCATTTGCATTGTTTAATTTATTTATGGCGCACTTCCTGTGCGCGCGTGTGTGTGTCTGACTTGGTTGGCTTCCATTGTGTCCTCCATTCCTCTCCCTCCCGCCCGCTCTGGCCTCCTCAACCTGCTTCACTCGCTCACTCTCTCGTTTTATTAGGTTCAAATTGCTTGAATTAACAAGTATTTTTCTTATATAAACTCAACGCTCTCCCACCCTCCTTCCTCTCGTTTTGCTGGCTCTTTCGCGTTTCGGTTCTCTAGTCATGCAGAATCATTTCATAAAAATGTCCTCAGGTAATTTGTGTTCATTAGAGGCTCGTTAAGTGAGTCAAGCAGGCACGAAAGGCTCTCTCGACAACATACACTGGACAACTACAACAACAACAACAACAACAACAACAACAATAACAACATCTTTTTAGCGACTGCATCAGCAGAAAAGAGGAACAAAAAAGGAAACGAAAACAAAAACAAAGGAAGTTTTACAGTTCAGAAGGAAGTGGAAAAAGTTAAGGATTTCCTACTAATTAAGGATGTTGTTTGCTAAAGTAGGCCTCCTTGAGTTGTTGTTGTTGTTGCTGTTGTTGCTGTTATAGTGGTTGCTTCAGACGTCTATTTGTGACACAAACAATAGTTTTCCGTTGCACAACAACAACCACCTTAAGTATTGCAATTGTATTGCGCGTCCTGCTAAAAGCGGTGGAAGTTAAAAATCCTTTTTTTAAATCTAAGATTAAAGTGTGTGAATAGACGAAAGTTGTTGGGAAGAGAGAGTTTAATTATGTAGCACGCATAACAAAAAAAAAAAAAAAACAAAACCCAACACACACATACACACACATATATTATGTACCTATATTCATTCTCACGTTCATACATTCCCACATACATACATATAAACAGGCATTTGTGAGTGTCTACATACACACCCACATATCTATGCACACACATATTCACCCACGCAGAACATACAATGCACACAACCCCACACACATATTTTTGTATATTTTTGCCTAAATATTTATTGTACTTTCAAACAAAAATGGGCGTGGATCTCCTTTTACATCCTTACTATCCGAGAAGTACAGTCGTCTGGTGACGTCAGTGGGGAAGAAGGCGATGTTGAACAATTAAATTTTGCCTCAATTTTGTGCATAAATGTCAGTCTTCTAATTTGCATACAACATACAAGAGATGCAGGATACACACCAATACACGCACATTTTCATTTTGAAAATGGATTTTTGAAAATAGAATGGTAAGTTTCATCAACGCACTCGGACCATGGAGTGGGCAGTGGCCACTTCATCATGCCAGTGTAGGCTAACTAAAACTGCGTGTTTTCAGTGCCTTTTTTCGTAACTTTGGAAAAATATTCTGGCCAAGTGGTATATATCGCTGGAAAGGTGCTGCCATTAGCTTTCCAGAATGGTAAGTTTCATCAACGCACTCGGACCATGGAGTGGGCAGTGGCCACTTCATCATGCCAGTGTAGGCTAACTAAAACTGCGCGTTTTCAGTGCCTTTTTTCATAACTTTAGAAAAATATTCTGGCCAAGTGGTGTATATCGCTGGAAAGGTGCTGCCATTAGCTTTCCAGAATGGTAAGTTTCATCAACGCACTCGGACCATGGAGTGGGCAGTGGCCACTTCATCATGCCAGTGTAGGCTAACTAAAAATGCGCGTTTTCAGTGCCCTTTTTCGTAACTTTGGAAAAATATTCTGGCCAAGCGGTATATATCGCTGGAAAGGTGCTGCCATTAGCTTTCCAGAATGGTAAGTTTCATCAACGCACTCGGGCCATGGAGTGGGCAGTGGCCACTTCATCATGCCAGTGTAGGCTAACTAAAACTGCGCGTTTTCAGTGCCTTTTTTCGTAACTTTGGAAAAATATTCTGGCCAAGTGGTATATATCGCTGGAAAGGTGCTGCCATTAGCTTTCCAGAATGGTAAGTTTCATCAACGCACTCGGACCATGGAGTGGGCAGTGGCCACTTCATCATGCCAGTGTAGGCTAACTAAAACTGCGCGTTTTCAGTGCCTTTTTTCGTAACTTTAGAAAAATATTCTGGCCAAGTGGTATATATCGCTGGAAAGGTGCTGCCATTAGCTTTCAAGAATGGTAAGTTTCATCAACGCACTCGGACCATGGAGTGGGCAGTGGCCACTTCATCATGCCAGTGTAGGCTAACTAAAATTGCGCGTTTTCAGTGCCTTTTTTCGTAACTTTGGAAAAATATTCTGGCCAAGTGGTATATATCGCTGGAAAGGTGCTGCCATTAGCTTTCCAGAATGGTAAGTTTCATCAACGCACTCGGACCATGGAGTGGGCAGTGGCCACTTCATCATGCCAGTGTAGGCTAACTAAAACTGCGCGTTTTCAGTGCCTTTTTTCGTAACTTTAGAAAAATATTCTGGCCAAGTGGTATATATCGCTGGAAAGGTGGTGCCATTAGCTTTCCAGAATGGTAAGTTTCATCAACGCACTCGGACCATGGAGTGGGCAGTGGCCACTTCATCATGCCAGTGTAGGCTAACTAAAACTGCGCGTTTTCAGTGCCTTTTTTCGTAACTTTGGAAAAATATTCTGGCCAAGTGGTATATATCGCTGGAAAGGTGCTGCCATTAGATTTCCAGAATGGTAAGTTTCATCAACGCACTCGGACCATGGAGTGGGCAGTGGCCACTTCATCATGCCAGTGTAGGCTAACTAAAACTGCGCGTTTTCAGTGCCTTTTTTCGTAACTTTAGAAAAATATTCTGGCCAAACGGTATATATCGCTTGAAAGGTGCTGCCATTAGCTTTCCAGAATGGTAAGTTTCATCAACGCACTCGGACCCTGGAGTGGGCAGTGGCCACTTCATCATGCCAGTGTAGGCTAACTAAAACTGCGCGTTTTCAGTGCCTTTTTTCGTAACTTTAGAAAAATATTCTGGCCAAGTGGTATATATCGCTGGAAAGGTGCTGCCATTAGCTTTCCAGAATGGTAAGTTTCATCAACGCACTCGGACCATGGAGTGGGCAGTGGCCACTTCATCATGCCAGTGTAGGCTAACTAAAACGGCGCGTTTTCAGTGCCTTTTTTCGTAACTTTAGAAAAATATTCTGGCCAAGTGGTATATATCGCTGGAAAGGTGCTGCCATTAGCTTTCCAGAATAGTAAGTTTCATCAACGCACTCGGACCATGGAGTGGGCAGTGGCCACTTCATCATGCCAGTGTAGGCTAACTAAAATTGCGCGATTTCAGTGCCTTTTTTCGTAACTTTGGAAAAATATTCTGGCCAAGTGGTATATATCGCTGGAAAGGTGCTGCCATTAGCTTTCCAGAATGGTAAGTTTCATCAACGCACTCGGACCATGGAGTGGGCAGTGGCCACTTCATCATGCCAGTGTAGGCTAACTAAAACTGCGCGTTTTCAGTGCCTTTATTCGTAACTTTAGAAAAATATTCTGGCCAAGTGGTATATATCGCTGGAAAGGTGCTGCCATTAGCTTTCCAGAATGGTAAGTTTCATCAACGCACTCGGACCATGGAGTGGGCAGTGGCCACTTCATCATGCCAGTGTAGGCTGACTAAAACTGCGCGTTTTCACTGCCTTTTTTCGTAACTTTAGAAAAATATTCTGGCCAAGTGGTATATATCGCTGGAAAGGTGCTGCCATTAGCTTTCCAGAATAGTAAGTTTCATCAACGCACTCGGACCATGGAGTGGGCAGTGGCCACTTCATCATGCCAGTGTAGGCTAACTAAAATTGCGCGTTTTCAGTGCCTTTTTTAGTAACTTTGGAAAAATATTCTGGCCAAGTGGTATATATCGCTGGAAAGGTGCTGCCATTAGCTTTCCAGGATGGTAAGTTTCATCAACGCACTCGGACCATGGAGTGGGCAGTGGCCACTTCATCATGCCAGTGTAGGCTAACTAAAACTGCGCGTTTTCAGTGCCTTTTTTCGTAACTTTGGAAAAATATTCTGGCCAAGTGGTATATATCGCTGGAAAGGTGCTGCCATTAGCTTTCCAGAATGGTAAGTTTCATCAACGCACTCGGACCATGGAGTGGGCAGTGGCCACTTCATCATGCCAGTGTAGGCTAACTAAAACTGCGCGTTTTCAGTGCCTTTTTTCGTAACTTTAGAAAAATATTCTGGCCAAGTGGTATATATCGCTGGAAAGGTGCTGCCATTAGCTTTCCAGAATGGTAAGTTTCATCAACGCACTCGGATCATGGAGTGGGCAGTGGCCTCTTCATCATGCCAGTGTAGGCTAACTAAAACTGCGCGTTTTCAGTGCCTTTTTTCGTAACTTTAGAAAAATATTCTGGCCAAGTGGTATATATCGCTGGAAAGGTGCTGCCATTAGCTTTCCAGAATGGTAAGTTTCATCAACGCACTCGGACCATGGAGTGGGCAGTGGCCACTTCATCATGCCAGTGTAGGCTAACTAAAACTGCGCGTTTTCAGTGCCTTTTTTCGTAACTTTAGAAAAATATTCTGGCCAAGTGGTATATATCGCTGGAAAGGTGCTGCCATTAGCTTTCCAGAATGGTAAGTTTCATCAACGCACTCGGACCATGGAGTGGGCAGTGGCCACTTCATCATGCCAGTGTAGGCTAACTAAAACTGCGCGTTTTCAGTGCCTTTTTTCGTAACTTTAGAAAAATATTCTGGCCAAGTGGTATATATCGCTGGAAAGGTGCTGCCATTAGCTTTCCAGAATGGTAAGTTTCATCAACGCACTCGGACCATGGAGTGGGCAGTGGCCTCTTCATCATGCCAGTGTAGGCTAACTAAAACTGCGCGTTTTCAGTGCCTTTTTTCGTAACTTTAGAAAAATATTCTGGCCAAGTGGTATATATCGCTGGAAAGGTGCTGCCATTAGCTTTCCAGAATGGTAAGTTTCATCAACGCACTCGGACCATGGAGTGGGCAGTGGCCACTTCATCATGCCAGTGTAGGCTAACTAAAACTGCGCGTTTTCAGTGCCTTTTTTCGTAACTTTAGAAAAATATTCTGGCCAAGTGGTATATATCGCTGGAAAGGTGCTGCCATTAGCTTTCCAGAATGGTAAGTTTCATCAACGCACTCAGACCATGGAGTGGGCAGTGGCCACTTCATCATGCCAGTGTAGGCTAACTAAAACTGCGCGTTTTCAGTGCCTTTTTTCGTAACTTTAGAAAAATATTCTGGCCAAGTGGTATATATCGCTGGAAAGGTGCTGCCATTAGCTTTCCAGAATGGTAAGTTTCATCAACGCACTCGGACCATGGAGTGGGCAGTGGCCTCTTCATCATGCCAGTGTAGGCTAACTAAAACTGCGCGTTTTCAGTGCCTTTTTTCGTAACTTTAGAAAAATATTCTGGCCAAATGGTATATATCGCTGGAAAGGTGCTGCCATTAGCTTTCCAGAATGGTAAGTTTCATCAACGCACTCGGACCATGGAGTGGGCAGTGGCCACTTCATCATGCCAGTGTAGGCTAACTAAAACTGCGCGTTTTCAGTGCCTTTTTTCGTAACTTTAGAAAAATATTCTGGCCAAGTGGTATATATCGCTGGAAAGGTGCTGCCATTAGCTTTCCAGAATGGTAAGTTTCATCAACGCACTCGGACCATGGAGTGGGCAGTGGCCACTTCATCATGCCAGTGTAGGCTAACTAAAACTGCGCGTTTTCAGTGCCTTTTTTCGTAACTTTGGAAAAATATTCTGGCCAAGTGGTATATATCGCTGGAAAGGTGCTGCCATTAGCTTTCCAGAATGGTAAGTTTCATCAACGCACTCGGACCATGGAGTGGGCAGTGGCCTCTTCATCATGCCAGTGTAGGCTAACTAAAACTGCGCGTTTTCAGTGCCTTTTTTCGTAACTTTAGAAAAATATTCTCGCCAAGTGGTATATATCGCTAAAAAGGTGCTGCCATTAGCTTTCCAGAATGGTAAGTTTCATCAACGCACTCGGACCATGGAGTGGGCAGTGGCCACTTCATCATGCCAGTGTAGGCTAACTAAAACTGCGCGTTTTCAGTGCCTTTTTTCGTAACTTTAGAAAAATATTCTGGCCAAGTGGTATATATCGCTGGAAAGGTGCTGCCATTAGTTTTCCAGAATGGTAAGTTTCATCAACGCACTCGGATCATGGAGTGGGCAGTGGCCTCTTCATCATGCCAGTGTAGGCTAACTAAAACTGCGCGTTTTCAGTGCCCTTTTTCGTAACTTTAGAAAAATATTCTGGCCAAGTGGTATATATCGCTGGAAAGGTGCTGCCATTAGCTTTCCAGAATGGTAAGTTTCATCAACGCACTCGGACCATGGAGTGGGCAGTGGCCACTTCATCATGCCAGTGTAGGCTAACTAAAACTGCGCGTTTTCAGTGCCTTTTTTCGTAACTTTAGAAAAATATTCTGGCCAAGTGGTATATATCGCTGGAAAGGTGCTGCCATTAGCTTTCCAGAATGGTAAGTTTCATCAACGCACTCGGACCATGGAGTGGGCAGTGGCCTCTTCATCATGCCAGTGTAGGCTAACTAAAACTGCGCGTTTTCAGTGCCTTTTTTCGTAACTTTAGAAAAATATTCTGGCCAAGTGGTATATATCGCTGGAAAGGTGCTGCCATTAGCTTTCCAGAATGGTAAGTTTCATCAACGCACTCGGACCATGGAGTGGGCAGTGGCCACTTCATCATGCCAGTGTAGGCTAACTAAAACTGCGCGTTTTCAGTGCCTTTTTTCGTAACTTTAGAAAAATATTCTGGCCAAGTGGTATATATCGCTGGAAAGGTGCTGCCATTAGCTTTCCAGAATGGTAAGTTTCATCAACGCACTCGGACTATGGAGTGGGCAGTGGCCACTTCATCATGCCAGTGTAGGCTAACTAAAACGGCGCGTTTTCAGTGCCTTTTTTCGTAACTTTAGAAAAATATTCTGGCCAAGTGGTATATATCGCTGGAAAGGTGCTGCCATTAGCTTTCCAGAATAGTAAGTTTCATCAACGCACTCGGACCATGGAGTGGGCAGTGGCCACTTCATCATGCCAGTGTAGGCTAACTAAAATTGCGCGATTTCAGTGCCTTTTTTCGTAACTTTGGAAAAATATTCTGGCCAAGTGGTATATATCGCTGGAAAGGTGCTGCCATTAGCTTTCCAGAATGGTAAGTTTCATCAACGCACTCGGACCATGGAGTGGGCAGTGGCCACTTCATCATGCCAGTGTAGGCTGACTAAAACTGCGCGTTTTCAGTGCCTTTTTTCGTAACTTTAGAAAAATATTCTGGCCAAGTGGTATATATCGCTGGAAAGGTGCTGCCATTAGCTTTCCAGAATAGTAAGTTTCATCAACGCACTCGGACCATGGAGTGGGCAGTGGCCACTTCATCATGCCAGTGTAGGCTAACTAAAATTGCGCGTTTTCAGTGCCTTTTTTAGTAACTTTGGAAAAATATTCTGGCCAAGTGGTATATATCGCTGGAAAGGTGCTGCCATTAGCTTTCCAGAATGGTAAGTTTCATCAAAGCACTCGGACCATGGAGTGGGCAGTGGCCACTTCATCATGCCAGTGTAGGCTAACTAAAACTGTGCGTTTTCAGTGCCTTTTTTCGTAACTTTAGAAAAATATTCTCGCCAAGTGGTATATATCGCTGGAAAGGTGCTGCCATTAGCTTTCCAGAATGGTAAGTTTCATCAACGCACTCGGACCATGGAGTGGGCAGTGGCCATTTCATCATGCCAGTGTAGGCTAACTAAAACTGCGCGTTTTCAGTGCCTTTTTTCGTAACTTTAGAAAAATATTCTGGCCAAGTGGTATATATCGCTGGAAAGGTGCTGCCATTAGCTTTCCAGAATGGTAAGTTTCATCAACGCACTCGGACCATGGAGTGGGCAGTGGCCACTTCATCATGCCAGTGTAGGCTAACTAAAACTGCGCGTTTTCAGTGCCTTTTTTCGTAACTTTAGAAAAATATTCTGGCCAAGTGGTATATATCGCTGGAAAGGTGCTGCCATTAGCTTTCCAGAATGGTAAGTTTCATCAACGCACTCGGACCATGGAGTGGGCAGTGGCCTCTTCATCATGCCAGTGTAGGCTAACTAAAACTGCGCGTTTTCAGTGCCTTTTTTCGTAACTTTAGAAAAATATTCTCGCCAAGTGGTATATATCGCTGGAAAGGTGCTGCCATTAGCTTTCCAGAATGGTAAGTTTCATCAACGCACTCGGACCATGGAGTGGGCAGTGGCCACTTCATCATGCCAGTGTAGGCTAACTAAAACTGCGCGTTTTCAGTGCCTTTTATCGTAACTTTAGAAAAATATTCTGGCCAAGTGGTATATATCGCTGGAAAGGTGCTGCCATTAGCTTTCCAGAATGGTAAGTTTCATCAACGCACTCGGATCATGGAGTGGGCAGTGGCCTCTTCATCATGCCAGTGTAGGCTAACTAAAACTGCGCGTTTTCAGTGCCTTTTTTCGTAACTTTAGAAAAATATTCTGGCCAAGTGGTATATATCGCTGGAAAGGTGCTGCCATTAGCTTTCCAGAATGGTAAGTTTCATCAACGCACTCGGACCATGGAGTGGGCAGTGGCCACTTCATCATGCCAGTGTAGGCTAACTAAAACTGCGCGTTTTCAGTGCCTTTTTTCGTAACTTTAGAAAAATATTCTGGCCAAGTGGTATATATCGCTGGAAAGGTGCTGCCATTAGCTTTCCAGAATGGTAAGTTTCATCAACGCACTCGGACCATGGAGTGGGCAGTGGCCTCTTCATCATGCCAGTGTAGGCTAACTAAAACTGTGCGTTTTCAGTGCCTTTTTTCGTAACTTTAGAAAAATATTCTGGCCAAGTGGTATATATCTCTGGAAAGGTGCTGCCATTAGCTTTCCAGAATGGTAAGTTTCATCAACGCACTCGGACCATGGAGTGGGCAGTGGCCACTTCATCATGCCAGTGTAGGCTAACTAAAACTGCGCGTTTTCAGTGCCTTTTTTCGTAACTTTAGAAAAATATTCTGGCCAAGTGGTATATATCGCTGGAAAGGTGCTGCCATTAGCTTTCCAGAATGGTAAGTTTCATCAACGCACTCGGACCATGGAGTGGGCAGTGGCCACTTCATCATGCCAGTGTAGGCTAACTAAAACTGTGCGTTTTCAGTGCCTTTTTTCGTAACTTTAGAAAAATATTCTGGCCAAGTGGTATTTATCGCTGGAAAGGTGCTGCCATTAGCTTTCCAGAATGGTAAGTTTCATCAACGCACTCGGACCATGGAGTGGGCAGTGGCCTCTTCATCATGCCAGTGTAGGCTAACTAAAACTGCGCGTTTTCAGTGCCTTTTTTCGTAACTTTAGAAAAATATTCTCGCCAAGTGGTATATATCGCTGGAAAGGTGCTGCCATTAGCTTTCCAGAATGGTAAGTTTCATCAACGCACTCGGACCATGGAGTGGGCAGTGGCCACTTAATCATGCCAATGTAGGCTAACTAAAACTGCGCGTTTTCAGTGCCTTTTTTCGTAACTTTAGAAAAATATTCTGGCCAAGTGGTATATATCGCTGGAAAGGTGCTGCCATTAGCTTTCCAGAATGGTAAGTTTCATCAACGCACTCGGACCATGGAGTGGGCAGTGGCCACTTCATCATGCCAGTGTAGGCTAACTAAAACTGCGCGTTTTCAGTGCCTTTTTTCGTAACTTTAGAAAAATATTCTGGCCAAGTGGTATATATCGCTGGAAAGGTGCTGCCATTAGCTTTCCAGAATGGTAAGTTTCATCAACGCACTCGGACCATGGAGTGGGCAGTGGCCACTTCATAATGCCAGTGTAGGCTAACTAAAACTGCGCGTTTTCAGTGCCTTTTTTCGTAACTTTAGAAAAATATTCTGGCCAAGTGGTATATATCGCTGGAAAGGTGCTGCCATTAGCTTTCCAGAATGGTAAGTTTCATCAACGCACTCGGACCATGGAGTGGGCAGTGGCCACTTCATCATGCCAGTGTAGGCTAACTAAAACTGCGCGTTTTCAGTGCCTTTTTTCGTAACTTTAGAAAAATATTCTGGCCAAGTGGTATATATCGCTGGAAAGGTGCTGCCATTAGCTTTCCAGAATAGTAAGTTTCATCAACGCACTCGGACCATGGAGTGGGCAGTGGCCACTTCATCATGCCAGTGTAGGCTAACTAAAATTGCGCGTTTTCAGTGCCTTTTTTCGTAACTTTGGAAAAATATTCTGGCCAAGTGGTATATATCGCTGGAAAGGTGCTGCCATTAGCTTTCCAGAACGGTAAGTTTCATTAACGCACTCGGACCATGGAGTGGGCAGTGGCCACTTCATCATGCCAGTGTAGGCTAACTAAAACTGCGCGTTTTCAGTGCCTTTTTTCGTAACTTTGGAAAAATATTCTGGCCAAGTGGTATATATCGCTGGAAAGGTGCTGCCATTAGCTTTCCAGAATGGTAAGTTTCATCAACGCACTCGGACCATGGAGTGGGCAGTGGCCACTTCATCATGCCAGTGTAGGCTAACTAAAACTGCGCGTTTTCAGTGCCTTTTTTCGTAACTTTAGAAAAATATTCTGGCCAAGTGGTATATATCGCTGGAAAGGTGCTGCCATTAGCTTTCCAGAATGGTAAGTTTCATCAACGCACTCGGATCATGGAGTGGGCAGTAGCCTCTTCATCATGCCAGTGTAGGCTAACTAAAACTGCGCGTTTTCAGTGCCTTTTTTCGTAACTTTAGAAAAATATTCTGGCCAAGTGGTATATATCGCTGGAAAGGTGCTGCCATTAGCTTTCCAGAATGGTAAGTTTCATCAACGCACTCGGACCATGGAGTGTGCAGTGGCCACTTCATCATGCCTGTGTAGGCTAACTGAAACTGCGCGTTTTCAGTGCCTTTTTTCGTAACTTTAAAAAAATATTCTGGCCAAGTGGTATATATCGCTGGAAAGGTGCTGCCATTAGCTTTCCAGAATGGTAAGTTTCATCAACGCACTCGGACCATGGAGTGGGCAGTGGCCTCTTCATCATGCCAGTGTAGGCTAACTAAAACTGCGCGTTTTCAGTGCCTTTTTTCGTAACTTTAGAAAAATATTCTGGCCAAGTGGTATATATCGCTGGAAAGGTGCTGCCATTAGCTTTCCAGAATGGTAAGTTTCATCAACGCACTCGGACCATGGAGTGGGCAGTGGCCACTTCATCATGCCAGTGTAGGCTAACTAAAACTGCGCGTTTTCAGTGCCTTTTTTCGGAACTTTAGAAAAATATTCTGGCCAAGTGGTATATATCGCTGGAAAGGTGCTGCCATTAGCTTTCCAGAATAGTAAGTTTCATCAACGCACTCGGACCATGGAGTGGGCAGTGGCCACTTCATCATGCCAGTGTAGGCTAACTAAAATTGCGCGTTTTCAGTGCCTTTTTTCGTAACTTTGGAAAAATATTCTGGCCAAGTGGTATATATCGCTGGAAAGGTGCTGCCATTAGCTTTCCAGAATGGTAAGTTTCATTAACGCACTCGGACCATGGAGTGGGCAGTGGCCACTTCATCATGCCAGTGTAGGCTAACTAAAACTGCGCGTTTTCAGTGCCTTTTTTCGTAACTTTGGAAAAATATTCTGGCCAAGTGGTATATATCGCTGGAAAGGTGCTGCCATTAGCTTTCCAGAATGGTAAGTTTCATCAACGCACTCGGACCATGGAGTGGGCAGTGGCCACTTCATCATGCCAGTGTAGGCTAACTAAAACTGCGCGTTTTCAGTGCCTTTTTTCGTAACTTTAGAAAAATATTCTGGCCAAGTGGTATATATCGCTGGAAAGGTGCTGCCATTAGCTTTCCAGAATGGTAAGTTTCATCAACGCACTCGGATCATGGAGTGGGCAGTAGCCTCTTCATCATGCCAGTGTAGGCTAACTAAAACTGCGCGTTTTCAGTGCCTTTTTTCGTAACTTTGGAAAAATATTCTGGCCAAGTGGTATATATCGCTGGAAAGGTGCTGCCATTAGCTTTCCAGAATGGTAAGTTTCATCAACGCACTCGGACCATGGAGTGGGCAGTGGCCTCTTCATCATGCCAGTGTAGGCTAACTAAAACTGCGCGTTTTCAGTGCCTTTTTTCGTAACTTTAGAAAAATATTCTGGCCAAGTGGTATATATCGCTGGAAAGGTGCTGCCATTAGCTTTCCAGAATAGTAAGTTTCATCAACGCACTCGGACCATGGAGTGGGCAGTGGCCACTTCATCATGCCAGTGTAGGCTAACTAAAATTGCGCGTTTTCAGTGCCTTTTTTCGTAACTTTAGAAAAATATTCTGGCCAAGTGGTATATATCGCTGGAAAGGTGCTGCCATTAGCTTTCCAGAATGGTAAGTTTCATCAACGCACTCGGACCATGGAGTGGGCAGTGGCCACTTCATCATGCCAGTGTAGGCTAACTAAAACTGCGCGTTTTCAGTGCCTTTTTTCGTAACTTTAGAAAAATATTCTAGCCAAGTGGTATATATCGTTGGAAAGGTGCTGCCATTAGCTTTCCAGAATGGTAAGTTTCATCAACGCACTCGGACCATGGAGTGGGCAGTGGCCACTTCATCATGCCAGTGTAGGCTAACTAAAATTGCGCGTTTTCAGTGCCTTTTTTCGTAACTTTGGAAAAATATTCTGGCCAAGTGGTATATATCGCTGGAAAGGTGCTGCCATTAGCTTTCCAGAATGGTAAGTTTCATCAACGCACTCGGACCATGGAGTGGGCAGTGGCCACTTCATCATGCCAGTGTAGGCTAACTAAAACTGCGCGTTTTCAGTGCCTTTTTTTGTAACTTTAGAAAAATATTCTGGCCAAGTGGTATATATCGCTGGAAAGGTGCTGCCATTAGCTTTCCAGAATGGTAAGTTTCATCAACGCACTCGGACCATGGAGTGGGCAGTGGCCACTTCATCATGCCAGTGTAGGCTAACTAAAACTGCGCGTTTTCAGTGCCTTTTTTCGTAACTTTAGAAAAATATTCTGGCCAAGTGGTATATATCGCTGGAAAGGTGCTGCCATTAGCTTTCCAGAATAGTAAGTTTCATCAACGCACTCGGACCATGGAGTGGGCAGTGGCCACTTCATCATGCCAGTGTAGGCTAACTAAAATTGCGCGTTTTCAGTGCCTTTTTTCGTAACTTTGGAAAAATATTCTGGCCAAGTGGTATATATCGCTGGAAAGGTGCTGCCATTAGCTTTCCAGTATGGTAAGTTTCATTAACGCACTCGGACCATGGAGTGGGCAGTGGCCACTTCATCATGCCAGTGTAGGCTAACTAAAACTGCGCGTTTTCAGTGCCTTTTTTCGTAACTTTGGAAAAATATTCTGGCCAAGTGGTATATATTGCTGGAAAGGTGCTGCCATTAGCTTTCCAGAATGGTAAGTTTCATCAACGCACTCGGACCATGGAGTGGGCAGTGGCCACTTCATCATGCCAGTGTAGGCTAACTAAAACTGCGCGTTTTCAGTGCCTTTTTTCGTAACTTTAGAAAAATATTCTAGCCAAGTGGTATATATCGTTGGAAAGGTGCTGCCATTAGCTTTCCAGAATAGTAAGTTTCATCAACGCACTCGGACCATGGAGTGGGCAGTGGCCACTTCATCATGCCAGTGTAGGCTAACTAAAATTGCGCGTTTTCAGTGCCTTTTTTCGTAACTTTGGAAAAATATTCTGGCCAAGTGGTATATATCGCTGGAAAGGTGCTGCCATTAGCTTTCCAGAATGGTAAGTTTCATCAACGCACTCGGACCATGGAGTGGGCAGTGGCCACTTCATCATGCCAGTGTAGGCTAACTAAAACTGCGCGTTTTCAGTGCCTTTTTTTGTAACTTTAGAAAAATATTCTGGCCAAGTGGTATATATCGCTGGAAAGGTGCTGCCATTAGCTTTCCAGAATGGTAAGTTTCATCAACGCACTCGGACCATGGAGTGGGCAGTGGCCACTTCATCATGCCAGTGTAGGCTAACTAAAACTGCGCGTTTTCAGTGCCTTTTTTCGTAACTTTAGAAAAATATTCTGGCCAAGTGGTATATATCGCTGGAAAGGTGCTGCCATTAGCTTTCCAGAATAGTAAGTTTCATCAACGCACTCGGACCATGGAGTGGGCAGTGGCCACTTCATCATGCCAGTGTAGGCTAACTAAAATTGCGCGTTTTCAGTGCCTTTTTTCGTAACTTTAGAAAAATATTCTGGCCAAGTGGTATATATCGCTGGAAAGGTGCTGCCATTAGCTTTCCAGAATGGTAAGTTTCATCAACGCACTCGGACCATGGAGTGGGCAGTGGCCACTTCATCATGCCAGTGTTGGCTAACTAAAACTGCGCGTTTTCAGTGCCTTTTTTCGTAACTTTAGAAAAATATTCTGGCCAAGTGGTATATATCGCTGGAAAGGTGCTGCCATTAGCTTTCCAGAATGGTAAGTTTCATCAACGCACTCGGACCATGGAGTGGGCAGTGGCCACTTCATCATGCCAGTGTAGGCTAACTAAAACTGCGCGTTTTCAGTGCCTTTTTTCGTAACTTTAGAAAAATATTCTGGCCAAGTGGTATATATCGCTGGAAAGGTGCTGCCATTAGCTTTCCAGAATGGTAAGTTTCATCAACGCACTCGGACCATGGAGTGGGCAGTGGCCACTTCATCATGCCAGTGTAGGCTAACTAAAACTGCGCGTTTTCAGTGCCTTTTTTCGTAACTTTAGAAAAATATTCTGGCCAAGTGGTATATATCGCTGGAAAGGTGCTGCCATTAGCTTTCCAGAATGGTAAGTTTCATCAACGCACTCGGATCATGGAGTGGGCAGTAGCCTCTTCATCATGCCAGTGTAGGCTAACTAAAACTGCGCGTTTTCAGTGCCTTTTTTCGTAACTTTAGAAAAATATTCTGGCCAAGTGGTATATATCGCTGGAAAGGTGCTGCCATTAGCTTTCCAGAATGGTAAGCTTCATCAACGCACTCGGACCATGGAGTGTGCAGTGGCCACTTCATCATGCCTGTGTAGGCTAACTAAAACTGCGCGTTTTCAGTGCCTTTTTTCGTAACTTTAAAAAAATATTCTGGCCAAGTGGTATATATCGCTGGAAAGGTGCTGCCATTAGCTTTCCAGAATGGTAAGTTTCATCAACGCACTCGGACCATGGAGTGGGCAGTGGTCTCTTCATCATGCCAGTGTAGGCTAACTAAAACTGCGCGTTTTTAGTGCCTTTTTTCGTAACTTTAGAAAAATATTCTGGCCAAGTGGTATATATCGCTGGAAAGGTGCTGCCATTAGCTTTCCAGAATGGTAAGTTTCATCAACGCACTCGGACCATGGAGTGGGCAGTGGCCTCTTCATCATGCCAGTGTAGGCTAACTAAAACTGCGCGTTTTCAGTGCCTTTTTTCGTAACTTTAGAAAAATATTCTGGCCAAGTGGTATATATCGCTGGAAAGATGCTGCCATTAGCTTTCCAGAATAGAAAGTTTCATCAACGCACTCGGACCATGGAGTGGGCAGTGGCCACTTCATCATGCCAGTGTAGGCTAACTAAAATTGCGCGTTTTCAGTGCCTTTTTTCGTAACTTTGGAAAAATATTTTGGCCAAGTGGTATATATCGCTGGAAAGGTGCTGCCATTAGCTTTCCAGAATGGTAAGTTTCATCAACGCATTCGGACCATGGAGTGGGCAGTGGCCACTTCATCATGCCAGTGTTGGCTAACTAAAACTGCGCGTTTTCAGTGCCTTTTTTCGTAACTTTAGAAAAATATTCTGGCCAAGTGGTATATATCGCTGGAAAGGTGCTGCCATTAGCTTTCCAGAATGGTAAGTTTCATCAACGCACTCGGACCATGGAGTGGGCAGTGGCCACTTCATCATGCCAGTGTAGGCTAACTAAAACTGCGCGTTTTCAGTGCCTTTTTTCGTAACTTTAGAAAAATATTCTGGCCAAGTGGTATATATCGCTGGAAAGGTGCTGCCATTAGCTTTCCAGAATAGTAAGTTTCATCAACGCACTCGGACCATGGAGTGGGCAGTGGCCACGTCATCATGCCAGTGTAGGCAAACTAAAATTGCGCGTTCTCAGTGCCTTTTTTCGTAACTTTGGAAAAATATTCTGGCCAAGTGGTATATATCACTGGAAAGGTGCTGCCATTAGCTTTCCAGAATGGTAAGTTTCATCAACGCACTCGGACCATGGAGTGGGCAGTGGCCACTTCATCATGCCAGTGTAGGCTAACTAAAACTGCGCGTTTTCAGTGCCTTTTTTCGTAACTTTGGAAAAATATTCTGGCCAAGTGGTATATATCGCTGGAAAGGTGCTGCCATTAGCTTTCCAGAATGGTAAGTTTCATTAACGCACTCGGACCATGGAGTGGGCAGTGGCCACTTCATCATGCCAGTGTTGGCTAACTAAAACTGCGCGTTTTCAGTGCCTTTTTTCGTAACTTTAGAAAAATATTCTGGCCAAGTGGTATATATCGCTGGAAAGGTGCTGCCATTAGCTTTCCAGAATAGTAAGTTTCATCAACGCACTCGGACCATGGAGTGGGCAGTGGTCACTTCATCATGCCAGTGTAGGCTAACTAAAATTGCGCGTTTTCAGTGCCTTTTTTCGTAACTTTGGAAAAATATTCTGGCCAAGTGGTATATATCGCTGGAAAGGTGCTGCCATTAGCTTTCCAGAATGGTAAGTTTCATCAACGCACTCGGACAATGGAGTGGGCAGTGGCCACTTCATCATGCCAGTGTTGGCTAACTAAAACTGCGCGTTTTCAGTGCCTTTTTTCGTAACTTTAGAAAAATATTCTGGCCAAGTGGTATATATCGCTGGAAAGGTGCTGCCATTAGCTTTCCATAATGGTAAGTTTCATCAACGCACTCGGACCATGGAGTGGGCAGTGGCCACTTCATCATGCCAGTGTAGGCTAACTAAAACTGCGCGTTTTCAGTGCCTTTTTTCGTAACTTTAGAAAAATATTCTGGCCAAGTGGTATATATCGCTGGAAAGGTGCTGCCATTATCTTTCCAGAATAGTAAGTTTCATCAACGCACTCGGACCATGGAGTGGGCAGTGGCCACTTCATCATGCCAGTGTAGGCTAACTAAAATTGCGCGTTTTCAGTGCCTTTTTTCGTAACTTTGGAAAAATATTCTGGCCAAGTGGTATATATCGCTGGAAAGGTGCTGCCATTAGCTTTCCAGAATGGTAAGTTTCATCAACGCACTCGGACCATGGAGTGGGCAGTGGCCACTTCATCATGCCAGTGTTGGCTAACTAAAACTGCGCGTTTTCAGTGCCTTTTTTCGTAACTTTAGAAAAATATTCTGGCCAAGTGGTATATATCGCTGGAAAGGTGCTGCCATTAGCTTTCCAGAATGGTAAGTTTCATCAACGCACTCGGACCATGGAGTGGGCAGTGGCCACTTCATCATGCCAGTGTAGGCTAACTAAAACTGCGCGTTTTCAGTGCCTTTTTTCGTAACTTTAGAAAAATATTCTGGCCAAGTGGTATATATCGCTGGAAAGGTGCTGCCATTAGCTTTCCAGAATAGTAAGTTTCATCAACGCACTCGGACCATGGAGTGGGCAGTGGCCACGTCATCATGCCAGTGTAGGCAAACTAAAATTGCGCGTTTTCAGTGCCTTTTTTCGTAACTTTGGAAAAATATTCTGGCCAAGTGGTATATATCGCTGGAAAGGTGCTGCCATTAGCTTTCCAGAATGGTAAGTTTCATCAACGCACTCGGACCATGGAGTGGGCAGTGGCCACTTCATCATGCCAGTGTAGGCTAACTAAAACTGCGCGTTTTCAGTGCCTTTTTTCGTAACTTTGGAAAAATATTCTAGCCAAGTGGTATATATCGCTGGAAAGGTGCTGCCATTAGCTTTCCACAATGGTAAGTTTCATCAACGCACTCGGACCATGGAGTGGGCAGTGGCCACTTCATCATGCCAGTGTAGGCTAACTAAAACTGCGCGTTTTCAGTGCCTTTTTTCGTAACTTTAGAAAAATATTCTGGCCAAGTGGTATATATCGCTG
The DNA here is from genome assembly GCA_922984085.1 of Sicus ferrugineus. Taxonomy (NCBI): domain Eukaryota; kingdom Metazoa; phylum Arthropoda; class Insecta; order Diptera; family Conopidae; genus Sicus; species Sicus ferrugineus. Next base: position 9,406,273 of record OV277354.1, read on the forward strand.
GAAAGGTGCTGCCATTAGCTTTACAGAATAGTAAGTTTCATCAACGCACTCGCACCATGGAGTGGGCAGTGGCCACTTCATCATGCCAGTGTAGGCTAACTAAAACTGCGCGTTTTCAGTGCCTTTTTTCGTAACTTTAGAAAAATATTCTGGCCAAGTGGTATATATCGCTGGAAAGGTGCTGCCATTAGCTTTCCAGAATGGTAAGTTTCATCAACGCACTCGGACCATGGAGTGGGCAGTGGCCACTTCATCATGCCAGTGTAGGCTAACTAAAACTGCGCGTTTTCAGTGCCTTTTTTCGTAACTTTAGAAAAATATTCTGGCCAAGTGGTATATATCGCTGGAAAGGTGCTGCCATTAGCTTTCCAGAATGGTAAGTTTCATCAACGCACTCGGACCATGGAGTGGGCAGTGGCCACTTCATCATGCCAGTGTAGGCTAACTAAAACTGCGCGTTTTCAGTGCCTTTTTTCGTAACTTTAGAAAAATATTCTGGCCAAGTGGTATATATCGCTGGAAAGGTGCTGCCATTAGCTTTCCAGAATGGTAAGTTTCATCAACGCACTCGGACCATGGAGTGGGCAGTGGCCACTTCATCATGCCAGTGTAGGCTAACTAAAACTGCGCGTTTTCAGTGCCTTTTTTCGTAACTTTAGAAAAATATTCTGGCCAAGTGGTATATATCGCTGGAAAGGTGCTGCCATTAGCTTTCCAGAATGGTAAGTTTCATCAACGCACTCGGACCATGGAGTGGGCAGTGGCCACTTCATCATGCCAGTGTTGGCTAACTAAAACTGCGCGTTTTCAGTGCCTTTTTTCGTAACTTTGGAAAAATATTCTGGCCAAGTGGTATATATCGCTGGAAAGGTGCTGCCATTAGCTTTCCAGAATGGTAAGTTTCATCAACGCACTCGGACCATGGAGTGGGCAGTGGCCACTTCATCATGCCAGTGTAGGCTAACTAAAACTGCGCGTTTTCAGTGCCTTTTTTCGTAACTTTAGAAAAATATTCTGGCCAAGTGGTATATATCGCTGGAAAGGTGCTGCCATTAGCTTTCCAGAATAGTAAGTTTCATCAACGCACTCGGACCATGGAGTGGGCAGTGGCCACTTCATCATGCCAGTGTAGGCTAACTAAAATTGCGCGTTTTCAGTGCCTTTTTTCGTAACTTTGGAAAAATATTCTGGCCAAGTGGTATATATCGCTGGAAAGGTGCTGCCATTAGCTTTCCAGAATGGTAAGTTTCATTAACACACTCGGACCATGGAGTGGGCAGTGGCCACTTCATCATGCCAGTGTAGGCTAACTAAAACTGCGCGTTTTCAGTGCCTTTTTTCGTAACTTTGGAAAAATATTCTGGCCAAGTGGTATATATCGCTGGAAAGGTGCTGCCATTAGCTTTCCAGAATGGTAAGTTTCATCAACGCACTCGGACCATGGAGTGGGCAGTGGCCACTTCATCATGCCAGTGTAGGCTAACTAAAACTGCGCGTTTTCAGTGCCTTTTTTCGTAACTTTAGAAAAATATTCTGGCCAAGTGGTATATATCGCTGGAAAGGTGCTGCCATTAGCTTTCCAGAATGGTAAGTTTCATCAACGCACTCGGATCATGGAGTGGGCAGTAGCCTCTTCATCATGCCAGTGTAGGCTAACTAAAACTGCGCGTTTTCAGTGCCTTTTTTCGTAACTTTAGAAAAATATTCTGGCCAAGTGGTATATATCGCTGGAAAGGTGCTGCCATTAGCTTTCCAGAATGGTAAGTTTCATCAACGCACTCGGACCATGGAGTGGGCAGTGGCCACTTCATCATGCCAGTGTAGGCTAACTAAAACTGCGCGTTTTCAGTGCCTTTTTTCGTAACTTTAGAAAAATATTCTGGCCAAGTGGTATATATCGCTGGAAAGGTGCTGCCATTAGCTTTCCAGAATAGTAAGTTTCATCAACGCACTCGGACCATGGAGTGGGCAGTGGCCACGTCATCATGCCAGTGTAGGCAAACTAAAATTGCGCGTTTTCAGTGCCTTTTTTCGTAACTTTGGAAAAATATTCTGGCCAAGTGGTATATATCGCTGGAAAGGTGCTGCCATTAGCTTTCCAGAATGGTAAGTTTCATCAACGCACTCGGACCATGGAGTGGGCAGTGGCCACTTCATCATGCCAGTGTAGGCTAACTAAAACTGCGCGTTTTCAGTGCCTTTTTTCGTAACTTTGGAAAAATATTCTAGCCAAGTGGTATATATCGCTGGAAAGGTGCTGCCATTAGCTTTCCACAATGGTAAGTTTCATCAACGCACTCGGACCATGGAGTGGGCAGTGGCCACTTCATCATGCCAGTGTAGGCTAACTAAAACTGCGCGTTTTCAGTGCCTTTTTTCGTAACTTTAGAAAAATATTCTGGCCAAGTGGTATATATCGCTGGAAAGGTGCTGCCATTAGCTTTACAGAATAGTAAGTTTCATCAACGCACTCGCACCATGGAGTGGGCAGTGGCCACTTCATCATGCCAGTGTAGGCTAACTAAAACTGCGCGTTTTCAGTGCCTTTTTTCGTAACTTTAGAAAAATATTCTGGCCAAGTGGTATATATCGCTGGAAAGGTGCTGCCATTAGCTTTCCAGAATGGTAAGTTTCATCAACGCACTCGGACCATGGAGTGGGCAGTGGCCACTTCATCATGCCAGTGTAGGCTAACTAAAACTGCGCGTTTTCAGTGCCTTTTTTCGTAACTTTAGAAAAATATTCTGGCCAAGTGGTATATATCGCTGGAAAGGTGCTGCCATTAGCTTTCCAGAATGGTAAGTTTCATCAACGCACTCGGACCATGGAGTGGGCAGTGGCCACTTCATCATGCCAGTGTAGGCTAACTAAAACTGCGCGTTTTCAGTGCCTTTTTTCGTAACTTTAGAAAAATATTCTGGCCAAGTGGTATATATCGCTGGAAAGGTGCTGCCATTAGCTTTCCAGAATGGTAAGTTTCATCAACGCACTCGGACCATGGAGTGGGCAGTGGCCACTTCATCATGCCAGTGTAGGCTAACTAAAACTGCGCGTTTTCAGTGCCTTTTTTCGTAACTTTAGAAAAATATTCTGGCCAAGTGGTATATATCGCTGGAAAGGTGCTGCCATTAGCTTTCCAGAATGGTAAGTTTCATCAACGCACTCGGACCATGGAGTGGGCAGTGGCCACTTCATCATGCCAGTGTTGGCTAACTAAAACTGCGCGTTTTCAGTGCCTTTTTTCGTAACTTTGGAAAAATATTCTGGCCAAGTGGTATATATCGCTGGAAAGGTGCTGCCATTAGCTTTCCAGAATGGTAAGTTTCATCAACGCACTCGGACCATGGAGTGGGCAGTGGCCACTTCATCATGCCAGTGTAGGCTAACTAAAACTGCGCGTTTTCAGTGCCTTTTTTCGTAACTTTAGAAAAATATTCTGGCCAAGTGGTATATATCGCTGGAAAGGTGCTGCCATTAGCTTTCCAGAATAGTAAGTTTCATCAACGCACTCGGACCATGGAGTGGGCAGTGGCCACTTCATCATGCCAGTGTAGGCTAACTAAAATTGCGCGTTTTCAGTGCCTTTTTTCGTAACTTTGGAAAAATATTCTGGCCAAGTGGTATATATCGCTGGAAAGGTGCTGCCATTAGCTTTCCAGAATGGTAAGTTTCATTAACACACTCGGACCATGGAGTGGGCAGTGGCCACTTCATCATGCCAGTGTAGGCTAACTAAAACTGCGCGTTTTCAGTGCCTTTTTTCGTAACTTTGGAAAAATATTCTGGCCAAGTGGTATATATCGCTGGAAAGGTGCTGCCATTAGCTTTCCAGAATGGTAAGTTTCATCAACGCACTCGGACCATGGAGTGGGCAGTGGCCACTTCATCATGCCAGTGTAGGCTAACTAAAACTGCGCGTTTTCAGTGCCTTTTTTCGTAACTTTAGAAAAATATTCTGGCCAAGTGGTATATATCGCTGGAAAGGTGCTGCCATTAGCTTTCCAGAATGGTAAGTTTCATCAACGCACTCGGATCATGGAGTGGGCAGTAGCCTCTTCATCATGCCAGTGTAGGCTAACTAAAACTGCGCGTTTTCAGTGCCTTTTTTCGTAACTTTAGAAAAATATTCTGGCCAAGTGGTATATATCGCTGGAAAGGTGCTGCCATTAGCTTTCCAGAATGGTAAGTTTCATCAACGCACTCGGACCATGGAGTGGGCAGTGGCCACTTCATCATGCCAGTGTAGGCTAACTAAAACTGCGCGTTTTCAGTGCCTTTTTTCGTAACTTTAGAAAAATATTCTGGCCAAGTGGTATATATCGCTGGAAAGGTGCTGCCATTAGCTTTCCAGAATAGTAAGTTTCATCAACGCACTCGGACCATGGAGTGGGCAGTGGCCACTTCATCATGCCAGTGTAGGCTAACTAAAATTGCGCGTTTTCAGTGCCTTTTTTCGTAACTTTGGAAAAATATTCTGGCCAAGTGGTATATATCGCTGGAAAGGTGCTGCCATTAGCTTTCCAGAATGGTAAGTTTCATCAACGCACTCGGACCATGGAGTGGGCAGTGGCCACTTCATCATGCCAGTGTAGGCTTACTAAAACTGCGCGTTTTCAGTGCCTTTTTTCGTAACTTTAGAAAAATATTCTGGCCAAGTGGTATATATCGCTGGAAAGGTGCTGCCATTAGCTTTCCAGAATGGTAAGTTTCATCAACGCGCTCGGACCATAGAGTGGGCAGTGGCCACTTCATCATGCCAGTGTAGGCTAACTAAAACTGCGCGTTTTCAGTGCCTTTTTTCGTAACTTTGGAAAAATATTCTGGCCAAGTGGTATATATCGCTGGAAAGGTGCTGCCATTAGCTTTCCAGAATGGTAAGTTTCATCAACGCACTCGGACCATAGAGTGGGCAGTGGCCACTTCATCATGCCAGTGTAGGCTAACTAAAACTGCTCGTTTTCAGTGCCTTTTTTCGTAACTTTAGAAAAATATTCTGGCCAAGTGGTATATATCGCTGGAAAGGTGGTGCCAATAGCTTTCCAGAATGGTAAGTTTCATCAACGCACTCGGATCATGGAGTGGGCAGTGGCCATTTCATCATGCCAGTGTAGGCTAACTAAAACTGCGCGTTTTCAGTGCCTTTTTTCGTAACTTTAGAAAAATATTCTGGCCAAGTGGTATATATCGCTGGAAAGGTGCTGCCATTAGCTTTCCAGAATGGTAAGTTTCATCAACGCACTCGGACCATAGAGTGGGCAGTGGCCACTTCATCATGCCAGTGTAGGCTAACTAAAATTGCGCGTTTTCAGTGCCTTTTTTCGTAACTTTGGAAAAATATTCTGGCCAAGTGGTATATATCGCTGGAAAGGTGCTGCCATTAGCTTTCCAGAATGGTAAGTTTCATCAACGCACTCGGACCATGGAGTGGGCAGTGGCCACTTCATCATGCCAGTGTAGGCTAACTAAAACTGCGCGTTTTCAGTGCCTTTTTTCGTAACTTTGGAAAAATATTCTGGCCAAGTGGTATATATCGCTGGAAAGGTGCTGCCATTAGCTTTCCAGAATGGTAAGTTTCATCAACGCACTCGGACCATGGAGTGGGCAGTGGCCACTTCATCATGCCAGTGTAGGCTAACTAAAACTGCGCGTTTTCAGTGCCTTTTTTCGTAACTTTAGAAAAATATTCTGGCCAAGTGGTATATATCGCTGGAAAGGTGCTGCCATTAGCTTTCCAGAATGGTAAGTTTCATCAACGCACTCGGACCATAGAGTGGGCAGTGGCCACTTCATCATGCCAGTGTAGGCTAACTAAAACTGCGCGTTTTCAGTGCCTTTTTTCGTAACTTTAGAAAAATATTCTGGCCAAGTGGTATATATCGCTGGAAAGGTGCTGCCATTAGCTTTCCAGAATAGTAAGTTTCATCAACGCACTCGGACCATGGAGTGGGCAGTGGCCACTTCATCATGCCAGTGTAGGCTAACTAAAATTGCGCGTTTTCAGTGCCTTTTTTCGTAACTTTAGAAAAATATTCTGGCCAAGTGGTATATATCGCTGGAAAGGTGCTGCCATTAGATTTCCAGAATGGTAAGTTTCATCAACGCACTCGGACCATGGAGTGGGCAGTGGCCACTTCATCATGCCAGTGTAGGCTAACTAAAACTGCGCGTTTTCAGTGCCTTTTTTCGTAACTTTAGAAAAATATTCTGGCCAAACGGTATATATCGCTTGAAAGGTGCTGCCATTAGCTTTCCAGAATGGTAAGTTTCATCAACGCACTCGGACCCTGGAGTGGGCAGTGGCCACTTCATCATGCCAGTGTAGGCTAACTAAAACTGCGCGTTTTCAGTGCCTTTTTTCGTAACTTTAGAAAAATATTCTGGCCAAGTGGTATATATCGCTGGAAAGGTGCTGCCATTAGCTTTCCAGAATGGTAAGTTTCATCAACGCACTCGGACCATGGAGTGGGCAGTGGCCACTTCATCATGCCAATGTAGGCTAACTAAAACTGCGCGTTTTCAGTGCCTTTTTTCGTAACTTTGGAAAAATATTCTGGCCAAGTGGTATATATCGCTGGAAAGGTGCTGCCATTAGCTTTTCAGAATGGTAAGTTTCATCAACGCACTCGGACCATGGAGTGGGCAGTGGCCACTTCATCATGCCAGTGTAGGCTAACTAAAACTGCGCGTTTTCAGTGCCTTTTTTCGTAACTTTAGAAAAATATTCTGGCCAAGTGGTATATATCGCTAGAAGGGTGCTGCCATTAGCTTTCCAGAATGGTAAGTTTCATCAACGCATTCGGATCATGGAGTGGGCAGTGGCCTCTTAATCATGCCAGTGTAGGCTAACTAAAACTGCGCGTTTTCAGTGCCTTTTTCGTAACTTTAGAAAAATATTCTGGCCAAGTGGTATATATCGCTGGAAAGGTGCTGCCATTAGCTTTCCAGAATGGTAAGTTTCATCAACGCACTCGGACCATGGAGTGGGCAGTGGCCACTTCATCATGCCAGTGTAGGCTAACTAAAACTGCGCGTTTTCAGTGCCTTTTTTCGTAACTTTGGAAAAATATTCTGGCCAAGTGGTATATATCGCTAGAAAGGTGCTGCCATTAGCTTTCCAGAATGGTAAGTTTCATCAACGCACTCGAACCATGGAGTGGGCAGTGGCCACTTCATCATGCCAGTGTAGGCTAACTAAAACTGCGCGTTTTCAGTGCCTTTTTTCGTAACTTTAGAAAAATATTCTGGCCAAGTGGTATATATCGCTGGAAAGGTGCTGCCATTAGCTTTCCAGAATGGTAAGTTTCATCAACGCATTCGGACCATAGAGTGGGCAGTGGCCACTTCATCATGCCAGTGTAGGCTAACTAAAACTGCGCGTTTTCAGTGCCTTTTTTCGTAACTTTAGAAAAATATTCTGGCCAAGTGGTATATATCGCTGGAAAGGTGCTGCCATTAGCTTTCCAGAATAGTAAGTTTCATCAACGCACTCGGACCATGGAGTGGGCAGTGGCCACTTCATCATGCCAGTGTAGGCTAACTAAAATTGCGCGTTTTCAGTGCCTTTTTTCGTAACTTTGGAAAAATATTCTGGCCAAGTGGTATATATCGCTGGAAAGGTGCTGCCATTAGATTTCCAGAATGGTAAGTTTCATCAACGCACTCGGACCATAGAGTGGGCAGTGGCCACTTCATCATGCCAGTGTAGGCTAACTAAAACTGCGCGTTTTCAGTGCCTTTTTTCGTAACTTTAGAAAAATATTCTGGCCAAACGGTATATATCGCTTGAAAGGTGCTGCCATTAGCTTTCCAGAATGGTAAGTTTCATCAACGCACTCGGACCCTGGAGTGGGCAGTGGCCACTTCATCATGCCAGTGTAGGCTAACTAAAACTGCGCGTTTTCAGTGCCTTTTTTCGTAACTTTAGAAAAATATTCTGGCCAAGTGGTATATATCGCTGGAAAGGTGCTGCCATTAGCTTTCCAGAATGGTAAGTTTCATCAACGCACTCGGACCATGGAGTGGGCAGTGGCCTCTTCATCATGCCAGTGTAGGCTAACTAAAACTGCGCGTTTTCAGTGCCTTTTTTCGTAACTTTAGAAAAATATTCTGGCCAAGTGGTATATATCGCTGGAAAGGTGCTGCCATTAGCTTTCCAGAATGGTAAGTTTCATCAACGCACTCGGACCATGGAGTGGGCAGTGGCCTCTTCATCATGCCAGTGTAGGCTAACTAAAACTGCGCGTTTTCAGTGCCTTTTTTCGTAACTTTAGAAAAATATTCTGGCCAAGTGGTATATATCGCTGGAAAGGTGCTGCCATTAGCTTTCCAGAATGGTAAGTTTCATCAACGCACTCGGACCATGGAGTGGGCAGTGGCCACTTCATCATGCCAGTGTAGGCTAACTAAAACTGCGCGTTTTCAGTGCCTTTTTTCGTAACTTTAGAAAAATATTCTGGCCAAGTGGTATATATCGCTGGAAAGGTGCTGCCATTAGCTTTCCAGAATGGTAAGTTTCATCAACGCACTCGGACCATGGAGTGGGCAGTGGCCACTTCATCATGCCAGTGTAGGCTAACTAAAACTGCGCGTTTTCAGTGCCTTTTTTCGTAACTTTAGAAAAATATTCTGGCCAAGTGGTATATATCGCTGGAAAGGTGCTGCCATTAGCTTTCCAGAATGGTAAGTTTCATCAACGCACTCGGATCATGGAGTGGGCAGTGGCCACTTCATCATGCCAGTGTAGGCTAACTAAAACTGCGCGTTTTCAGTGCCTTTTTTCGTAACTTTAGAAAAATATTCTGGCCAAGTGGTATATATCGCTGGAAAGGTGCTGCCATTAGCTTTCCAGAATGGTAAGTTTCATCAACGCACTCGGACCATGGAGTGGGCAGTGGCCACTTCATCATGCCAGTGTAGGCTAACTAAAACTGCGCGTTTTCAGTGCCTTTTTTCGTAACTTTAGAAAAATATTCTGGCCAAGTGGTATATATCGCTGGAAAGGTGCTGCCATTAGCTTTCCAGAATGGTAAGTTTCATCAACGCACTCGGACCATGGAGTGGGCAGTGGCCACTTCATCATGCCAGTGTAGGCTAACTAAAACTGCGCGTTTTCAGTGCCTTTTTTCGTAACTTTAGAAAAATATTCTGGCCAAGTGGTATATATCGCTGGAAAGGTGCTGCCATTAGCTTTCCAGAATGGTAAGTTTCATCAACGCACTCGGACCATGGAGTGGGCAGTGGCCACTTCATCATGCCAGTGTAGGCTAACTAAAACTGCGCGTTTTCAGTGCCTTTTTTCGTAACTTTAGAAAAATATTCTGGCCAAGTGGTATATATCGCTGGAAAGGTGGTGCCAATAGCTTTCCAGAATGGTAAGTTTCATCAACGCACTCGGATCATGGAGTGGGCAGTGGCCACTTCATCATGCCAGTGTAGGCTAACTAAAACTGCGCGTTTTCAGTGCCTTTTTTCGTAACTTTAGAAAAATATTCTGGCCAAGTGGTATATATCGCTGGAAAGGTGCTGCCATTAGCTTTCCAGAATGGTAAGTTTCATCAACGCACTCGGACCATAGAGTGGGCAGTGGCCACTTCATCATGCCAGTGTAGGCTAACTAAAACTGCGCGTTTTCAGTGCCTTTTTTCGTAACTTTAGAAAAATATTCTGGCCAAGTGGTATATATCGCTGGAAAGGTGCTGCCATTAGCTTTCCAGAATAGTAAGTTTCATCAACGCACTCGGACCATGGAGTGGGCAGTGGCCACTTCATCATGCCAGTGTAGGCTAACTAAAATTGCGCGTTTTCAGTGCCTTTTTTCGTAACTTTGGAAAAATATTCTGGCCAAGTGGTATATATCGCTGGAAAGGTGCTGCCATTAGCTTTCCAGAATGGTAAGTTTCATCAACGCACTCGGACCATGGAGTGGGCAGTGGCCACTTCATCATGCCAGTGTAGGCTAACTAAAACTGCGCGTTTTCAGTGCCTTTTTTCGTAACTTTGGAAAAATATTCTGGCCAAGTGGTATATATCGCTGGAAAGGTGCTGCCATTAGCTTTCCAGAGTGGTAAGTTTCATCAACGCACTCGGACCATGGAGTGGGCAGTGGCCACTTCATCATGCCAGTGTAGGCTAACTAAAACTGCGCGTTTTCAGTGCCTTTTTTCGTAACTTTAGAAAAATATTCTGGCCAAGTGGTATATATCGCTGGAAAGGTGCTGCCATTAGCTTTCCAGAATGGTAAGTTTCATCAACGCACTCGGACCATAGAGTGGGCAGTGGCCACTTCATCATGCCAGTGTAGGCTAACTAAAACTGCGCGTTTTCAGTGCCTTTTTTCGTAACTTTAGAAAAATATTCTGGCCAAGTGGTATATATCGCTGGAAAGGTGCTGCCATTAGCTTTCCAGAATAGTAAGTTTCATCAACGCACTCGGACCATGGAGTGGGCAGTGGCCACTTCATCATGCCAGTGTAGGCTAACTAAAATTGCGCGTTTTCAGTGCCTTTTTTCGTAACTTTGGAAAAATATTCTGGCCAAGTGGTATATATCGCTGGAAAGGTGCTGCCATTAGATTTCCAGAATGGTAAGTTTCATCAACGCACTCGGACCATGGAGTGGGCAGTGGCCACTTCATCATGCCAGTGTAGGCTAACTAAAACTGCGCGTTTTCAGTGCCTTTTTTCGTAACTTTAGAAAAATATTCTGGCCAAACGGTATATATCGCTTGAAAGGTGCTGCCATTAGCTTTCCAGAATGGTAAGTTTCATCAACGCACTCGGACCCTGGAGTGGGCAGTGGCCACTTCATCATGCCAGTGTAGGCTAACTAAAACTGCGCGTTTTCAGTGCCTTTTTTCGTAACTTTAGAAAAATATTCTGGCCAAGTGGTATATATCGCTGGAAAGGTGCTGCCATTAGCTTTCCAGAATGGTAAGTTTCATCAACGCACTCGGACCATGGAGTGGGCAGTGGCCACTTCATCATGCCAATGTAGGCTAACTAAAACTGCGCGTTTTCAGTGCCTTTTTTCGTAACTTTGGAAAAATATTCTGGCCAAGTGGTATATATCGCTGGAAAGGTGCTGCCATTAGCTTTTCAGAATGGTAAGTTTCATCAACGCACTCGGACCATGGAGTGGGCAGTGGCCACTTCATCATGCCAGTGTAGGCTAACTAAAACTGCGCGTTTTCAGTGCCTTTTTTCGTAACTTTAGAAAAATATTCTGGCCAAGTGGTATATATCGCTGGAAAGGTGCTGCCATTAGCTTTCCAGAATGGTAAGTTTCATCAACACACTCGGACCATGGAGTGGGCAGTGGCCACTTCATCATGCCAGTGTAGGCTAACTAAAACTGCGCGTTTTCAGTGCCTTTTTTCGTAACTTTAGAAAAATATTCTGGCCAAGTGGTATATATCGCTGGAAAGGTGCTGCCATTAGCTTTCCAGAATGGTAAGTTTCATCAACGCACTCGGACCATGGAGTGGGCAGTGGCCACTTCATCATGCCAGTGTAGGCTAACTAAAACTGCGCGTTTTCAGTGCCTTTTTTCGTAACTTTAGAAAAATATTCTGGCCAAGTGGTATATATCGCTGGAAAGGTGCTGCCATTAGCTTTCCAGAATGGTAAGTTTCATCAACGCACTCGGACCATGGAGTGGGCAGTGGCCACTTCATCATGCCAGTGTAGGCTAACTAAAACTGCGCGTTTTCAGTGCCTTCTTTCGTAACTTTAGAAAAATATTCTGGCCAAGTGGTATATATCGCTGGAAAGGTGCTGCCATTAGCTTTCCAGAATGGTAAGTTTCATCAACGCACTCGGACCATGGAGTGGGCAGTGGCCACTTCATCATGCCAGTGTAGGCTAACTAAAACTGCGCGTTTTCAGTGCCTTTTTTCGTAACTTTAGAAAAATATTCTGGCCAAGTGGTATATATCGCTGGAAAGGTGCTGCCATTAGCTTTCCGGAATGGTAAGTTTCATCAACGCACTCGGACCATGGAGTGGGCAGTGGCCACTTCATCATGCCAGTGTAGGCTAACTAAAACTGCGCGTTTTCAGTGCCTTTTTTCGTAACTTTAGAAAAATATTCTGGCCAAGTGGTATATATCGCTGGAAAGGTGGTGCCAATAGCTTTCCAGAATGGTAAGTTTCATCAACGCACTCGGATCATGGAGTGGGCAGTGGCCACTTCATCATGCCAGTGTAGGCTAACTAAAACTGCGCGTTTTCAGTGCCTTTTTTCGTAACTTTAGAAAAATATTCTGGCCAAGTGGTATATATCGCTGGAAAGGTGCTGCCATTAGCTTTCCAGAATGGTAAGTTTCATCAACGCACTCGGACCATAGAGTGGGCAGTGGCCACTTCATCATGCCAGTGTAGGCTAACTAAAACTGCGCGTTTTCAGTGCCTTTTTTCGTAACTTTAGAAAAATATTCTGGCCAAGTGGTATATATCGCTGGAAAGATGCTGCCATTAGCTTTCCAGAATAGTAAGTTTCATCAACGCACTCGGACCATGGAGTGGGCAGTGGCCACTTCATCATGCCAGTGTAGGCTAACTAAAATTGCGCGTTTTCAGTGCCTTTTTTCGTAACTTTGGAAAAATATTCTGGCCAAGTGGTATATATCGCTGGAAAGGTGCTGCCATTAGCTTTCCAGAATGGTAAGTTTCATCAACGCACTCGGACCATGGAGTGGGCAGTGGCCACTTCATCATGCCAGTGTAGGCTAACTAAAACTGCGCGTTTTCAGTGCCTTTTTTCGTAACTTTGGAAAAATATTCTGGCCAAGTGGTATATATCGCTGGAAAGGTGCTGCCATTAGCTTTCCAGAATGGTAAGTTTCATCAACGCACTCGGACCATGGAGTGGGCAGTGGCCACTTCATCATGCCAGTGTAGGCTAACTAAAACTGCGCGTTTTCAGTGCCTTTTTTCGTAACTTTAGAAAAATATTCTGGCCAAGTGGTATATATCGCTGGAAAGGTGCTGCCATTAGCTTTCCAGAATGGTAAGTTTCATCAACGCACTCGGACCATAGAGTGGGCAGTGGCCACTTCATCATGCCAGTGTAGGCTAACTAAAACTGCGCGTTTTCAGTGCCTTTTTTCGTAACTTTAGAAAAATATTCTGGCCAAGTGGTATATATCGCTGGAAAGGTGCTGCCATTAGCTTTCCAGAATAGTAAGTTTCATCAACGCACTCGGACCATGGAGTGGGCAGTGGCCACTTCATCATGCCAGTGTAGGCTAACTAAAATTGCGCGTTTTCAGTGCCTTTTTTCGTAACTTTGGAAAAATATTCTGGCCAAGTGGTATATATCGCTGGAAAGGTGCTGCCATTAGATTTCCAGAATGGTAAGTTTCATCAACGCACTCAGACCATGGAGTGGGCAGTGGCCACTTCATCATGCCAGTGTAGGCTAACTGAAACTGCGCGTTTTCAGTGCCTTTTTTCGTAACTTTAGAAAAATATTCTGGCCAAACGGTATATATCGCTTGAAAGGTGCTGCCATTAGCTTTCCAGAATGGTAAGTTTCATCAACGCACTCGGACCCTGGAGTGGGCAGTGGCCACTTCATCATGCCAGTGTAGGCTAACTAAAACTGCGCGTTTTCAGTGCCTTTTTTCGTAACTTTAGAAAAATATTCTGGCCAAGTGGTATATATCGCTGGAAAGGTGCTGCCATTAGCTTTCCAGAATGGTAAGTTTCATCAACGCACTCGGACCATGGAGTGGGCAGTGGCCACTTCATCATGCCAATGTAGGCTAACTAAAACTGCGCGTTTTCAGTGCCTTTTTTCGTAACTTTGGAAAAATATTCTGGCCAAGTGGTATATATCGCTGGAAAGGTGCTGCCATTAGCTTTTCAGAATGGTAAGTTTCATCAACGCACTCGGACCATGGAGTGGGCAGTGGCCACTTCATCATGCCAGTGTAGGCTAACTAAAACTGCGCGTTTTCAGTGCCTTTTTTCGTAACTTTAGAAAAATATTCTGGCCAAGTGGTATATATCGCTAGAAGGGTGCTGCCATTAGCTTTCCAGAATGGTAAGTTTCATCAACGCATTCGGATCATGGAGTGGGCAGTGGCCTCTTAATCATGCCAGTGTAGGCTAACTAAAACTGCGCGTTTTCAGTGCCTTTTTCGTAACTTTAGAAAAATATTCTGGCCAAGTGGTATATATCGCTGGAAAGGTGCTGCCATTAGCTTTCCAGAATGGTAAGTTTCATCAACGCACTCGGACCATGGAGTGGGCAGTGGCCACTTCATCATGCCAGTGTAGGCTAACTAAAACTGCGCGTTTTCAGTGCCTTTTTTCGTAACTTTAGAAAAATATTCTGGCCAAGTGGTATATATCGCTGGAAAGGTGCTGCCATTAGCTTTCCAGAATGGTAAGTTTCATCAACGCACTCGGACCATGGAGTGGGCAGTGGCCTCTTAATCATGCCAGTGTAGGCTAACTAAAACTGCGCGTTTTCAGTGCCTTTTTTCGTAACTTTAGAAAAATATTCTGGCCAAGTGGTATATATCGCTGGAAAGGTGCTGCCATTAGCTTTCCAGAATGGTAAGTTTCATCAACGCACTCGGACCATGGAGTGGGCAGTGGCCACTTCATCATGCCAGTGTAGGCTAACTAAAACTGCGCGTTTTCAGTGCCTTTTTTCGTAACTTTAGAAAAATATTCTGGCCAAGTGGTATATATCGCTGGAAAGGTGCTGCCATTAGCTTTCCAGAATGGTAAGTTTCATCAACGCACTCGGACCATGGAGTGGGCAGTGGCCACTTCATCATGCCAGTGTAGGCTAACTAAAACTGCGCGTTTTCAGTGCCTTTTTTCGTAACTTTAGAAAAATATTCTGGCCAAGTGGTATATATCGCTGGAAAGGTGCTGCCATTAGCTTTCCAGAATGTTAAGTTTCATCAACGCACTCGGACCATGGAGTGGGCAGTGGCCACTTCATCATGCCAGTGTAGGCTAACTAAAACTGCGCGTTTTCAGTGCCTTTTTTCGTAACTTTAGAAAAATATTCTGGCCAAGTGGTATATATCGCTGGAAAGGTGCTGCCATTAGCTTTCCAGAATGGTAAGTTTCATCAACGCACTCGGACCATGGAGTGGGCAGTGGCCACTTCATCATGCCAGTGTAGGCTAACTAAAACTGCGCGTTTTCAGTGCCTTTTTTCGTAACTTTAGAAAAATATTCTGGCCAAGTGGTATATATCGCTGGAAAGGTGCTGCCATTAGCTTTCCAGAATGGTAAGTTTCATCAACGCACTCGGACCATGGAGTGGGCAGTGGCCACTTCATCATGCCAGTGTAGGCTAACTAAAACTGCGCGTTTTCAGTGCCTTTTTTCGTAACTTTAGAAAAATATTCTGGCCAAGTGGTATATATCGCTGGAAAGGTGGTGCCAATAGCTTTCCAGAATGGTAAGTTTCATCAACGCACTCGGATCATGGAGTGGGCAGTGGCCACTTCATCATGCCAGTGTAGGCTAACTAAAACTGCGCGTTTTCAGTGCCTTTTTTCGTAACTTTAGAAAAATATTCTGGCCAAGTGGTATATATCGCTGGAAAGGTGCTGCCATTAGCTTTCCAGAATGGTAAGTTTCATCAACGCACTCGGACCATAGAGTGGGCAGTGGCCACTTCATCATGCCAGTGTAGGCTAACTAAAACTGCGCGTTTTCAGTGCCTTTTTTCGTAACTTTAGAAAAATATTCTGGCCAAGTGGTATATATCGCTGGAAAGGTGCTGCCATTAGCTTTCCAGAATAGTAAGTTTCATCAACGCACTCGGACCATGGAGTGGGCAGTGGCCACTTCATCATGCCAGTGTAGGCTAACTAAAACTGCGCGTTTTCAGTGCCTTTTTCGTAACTTTAGAAAAATATTCTGGCCAAGTGGTATATATCGCTGGAAAGGTGCTGCCATTAGCTTTCTAGAATGGTAAGTTTCATAAACGCACTCGGACCATGGAGTGGGCAGTGGCCACTTCATCATGCCAGTGTAGGCTAACTAAAACTGCGCGTTTTCAGTGCCTTTTTTCGTAACTTTGGAAAAATATTCTGGCCAAGTGGTATATATCGCTGGAAAGGTGCTGCCATTAGCTTTCCAGAATGGTAAGTTTCATCAACGCACTCGGACCATGGAGTGGGCAGTGGCCACTTCATCATGCCAGTGTAGGCTAACTAAAACTGCGCGTTTTCAGTGCCTTTTTTCGTAACTTTGGAAAAATATTCTGGCCAAGTGGTATATATTGCTGGAAAGGTGCTGCCATTAGCTTTCCAGAATGGTAAGTTTCATCAACGCACTCGGACCATGGAGTGGGCAGTGGCCACTTCATCATGCCAGTGTAGGCTAACTAAAACTGCGCGTTTTCAGTGCCTTTTTTCGTAACTTTAGAAAAATATTCTGGCCAAGTGGTATATATCGCTGGAAAGGTGCTGCCATTAGCTTTCCAGAATGGTAAGTTTCATCAACGCACTCGGACCATGGAGTGGGCAGTGGCCACTTCATCATGCCAGTGTAGGCTAACTAAAACTGCGCGTTTTCAGTGCCTTTTTTCGTAACTTTAGAAAAATATTCTGGCCAAGTGGTATATATCGCTGGAAAGGTGCTGCCATTAGCTTTCCAGAATGGTAAGTTTCATCAACGCACTCGGACCATGGAGTGGGCAGTGGCCACTTCATCATGCCAGTGTAGGCTAACTAAAACTGCGCGTTTTCAGTGCCTTTTTTCGTAACTTTAGAAAAATATTCTGGCCAAGTGGTATATATCGCTGGAAAGGTGCTGCCATTAGCTTTCCAGAATGGTAAGTTTCATCAACGCACTCGGACCATGGAGTGGGCAGTGGCCACTTCATCATGCCAGTGTAGGTTAACTAAAACTGCGCGTTTTCAGTGCCTTTTTTCGTAACTTTAGAAAAATATTCTGGCCAAGTGGTATATATCGCTGGAAAGGTGCTGCCATTAGCTTTCTAGAATGGTAAGTTTCATCAACGCACTCGGACCATGGAGTGGGCAGTGGCCACTTCATCATGCCAGTGTAGGCTAACTAAAACTGCGCGTTTTCAGTGCCTTTTTTCGTAACTTTAGAAAAATATTCTGGCCAAGTGGTATATATCGCTGGAAAGGTGCTGCCATTAGCTTTCCAGAATGGTAAGTTTCATCAACGCACTCGGACCATGGAGTGGGCAGTGGCCACTTCATCATGCCAGTGTAGGCTAACTAAAACTGCGCGTTTTCAGTGCCTTTTTTCGTAACTTTAGAAAAATATTCTGGCCAAGTGGTATATATCGCTGGAAAGGTGCTGCCATTAGCTTTCCAGAATGGTAAGTTTCATCAACGCACTCGGACCATGGAGTGGGCAGTGGCCACTTCATCATGCCAGTGTAGGCTAACTAAAACTGCGCGTTTTCAGTGCCTTTTTTCGTAACTTTAGAAAAATATTCTGGCCAAGTGGTATATATCGCTGGAAAGGTGCTGCCATTAGCTTTCCAGAATGGTAAGTTTCATCAACGCACTCGGACCATGGAGTGGGCAGTGGCCACTTCATCATGCCAGTGTAGGTTAACTAAAACTGCGCGTTTTCAGTGCCTTTTTTCGTAACTTTGGAAAAATATTCTGGCCAAGTGGTATATATCGCTGGAAAGGTGCTGCCATTAGCTTTCCAGAATGGTAAGTTTCATCAACGCACTCGGACCATGGAGTGGGCAGTGGCCACTTCATCATGCCAGTGTAGGCTAACTAAAACTGCGCGTTTTCAGTGCCTTTTTTCGTAACTTTAGAAAAATATTCTGGCCAAGTGGTATATATCGCTGGAAAGGTGCTGCCATTAGCTTTCCAGAATGGTAAGTTTATCAACGCACTCGGACCATGGAGTGGGCAGTGGCCACTTCATCATGCCAGTGTAGGTTAACTAAAACTGCGCGTTTTCAGTGCCTTTTTTCGTAACTTTGGAAAAATATTCTGGCCAAGTGGTATATATCGCTGGAAAGGTGCTGCCATTAGCTTTCCAGAATGGTAAGTTTCATCAACGCACTCGGACCATGGAGTGGGCAGTGGCTACTTCATCATGCCAGTGTAGGCTAACTAAAACTGCGCGTTTTCAGTGCCTTTTTTCGTAACTTTAGAAAAATATTCTGGCCAAGTGGTATATATCGCTGGAAAGGTGCTGCCATTAGCTTTCCAGAACGGTAAGTTTCATCAACGCACTCGGACCATGGAGTGGGCAGTGGCCACTTCATCATGCCAGTGTAGGCTAACTAAAACTGCGCGTTTTCAGTGCCTTTTTTCGTAACTTTAGAAAAATATTCTGGCCAAATGGTATATATCGCTGGAAAGGTGCTGCCATTAGCTTTCCAGAATGGTAAGTTTCATCAACGCACTCGGACCATGGAGTGGGCAGTGGCCACTTCATCATGTCCGTGTAGGCTAACTAAAACTGCGCGTTTTCAGTGCCTTTTTTCGTAACTTTAGAAAAATATTCTGGCCAAGTGGTATATATCGCTGGAAAGGTGCTGCCATTAGCTTTCCAGAATGGTAAGTTTCATCAACGCACTCGGACCATGGAGTGGGCAGTGGCCACTTCATCATGCCAGTGTAGGTTAACTAAAACTGCGCGTTTTCAGTGCCTTTTTTCGTAACTTTGGAAAAATATTCTGGCCAAGTGGTATATATCGCGGAAAGGTGCTGCCATTAGCTTTCCAGAATGGTAAGTTTCATCAACGCACTCGGACCATGGAGTGGGCAGTGGCCACTTCATCATGCCAGTGTAGGCTAACTAAAACTGCGCGTTTTCAGTGCCTTTTTTCGTAACTTTAGAAAAATATTCTGGCCAAGTGGTATATATCGCTGGAAAGGTGCTGCCATTAGCTTTCCAGAATGGTAAGTTTCATCAACGCACTCGGACCATGGAGTGGGCAGTGGCCACTTCATCATGCCAGTGTAGGCTAACTAAAACGGCGCGTTTTCAGTGCCTTTTTTCGTAACTTTAGAAAAATATTCTGGCCAAGTGGTATATATCGCTGGAAAGGTGCTGCCATTAGCTTTCCAGAATGGTAAGTTTCATCAACGCACTCGGACCATAGAGTGGGCAGTGGCCACTTCATCATGCCAGTGTAGGCTAACTAAAACTGCGCGTTTTCAGTGCCTTTTTTCGTAACTTTAGAAAAATATTCTGGCCAAGTGGTATATATCGCTGGAAAGGTGCTGCCATTAGCTTTCCAGAATAGTAAGTTTCATCAACGCACTCGGACCATGGAGTGGGCAGTGGCCACTTCATCATGCCAGTGTAGGCTAACTAAAATTGCGCGTTTTCAGTGCCTTTTTTCGTAACTTTGGAAAAATATTCTGGCCAAGTGGTATATATCGCTGGAAAGGTGCTGCCATTAGCTTTCCAGAATAGTAAGTTTCATCAACGCACTCGGACCATGGAGTGGGCAGTGGCCACTTCATCATGCCAGTGTAGGCTAACTAAAACTGCGCGTTTTCAGTGCCTTTTTTCGTAACTTTGGAAAAATATTCTGGCCAAGTGGTATATATCGCTGGAAAGGTGCTGCCATTAGCTTTCCAGAATGGTAAGTTTCATCAACGCACTCGGACCATGGAGTGGGCAGTGGCCACTTCATCATGCCAGTGTAGGCTAACTAAAACTGCGCGTTTTCAGTGCCTTTTTTCGTAACTTTAGAAAAATATTCTGGCCAAGTGGTATATATCGCTGGAAAGGTGCTGCCATTAGCTTTCCAGAATGGTAAGTTTCATCAACGCACTCGGACCATAGAGTGGGCAGTGGCCACTTCATCATGCCAGTGTAGGCTAACTAAAACTGCGCGTTTTCAGTGCCTTTTTTCGTAACTTTAGAAAAATATTCTGGCCAAGTGGTATATATCGCTGGAAAGGTGCTGCCATTAGCTTTCCAGAATAGTAAGTTTCATCAACGCACTCGGACCATGGAGTGGGCAGTGGCCACTTCATCATGCCAGTGTAGGCTAACTAAAATTGCGCGTTTTCAGTGCCTTTTTTCGTAACTTTGGAAAAATATTCTGGCCAAGTGGTATATATCGCTGGAAAGGTGCTGCCATTAGATTTCCAGAATGGTAAGTTTCATCAACGCACTCGGACCATGGAGTGGGCAGTGGCCACTTCATCATGCCAGTGTAGGCTAACTAAAACTGCGCGTTTTCAGTGCCTTTTTTCGTAACTTTAGAAAAATATTCTGGCCAAGTGGTATATATCGCTGGAAAGGTGCTGCCATTAGCTTTCCAGAACGGTAAGTTTCATCAACGCACTCGGACCATGGAGTGGGCAGTGGCCACTTCATCATGCCAGTGTAGGCTAACTAAAACTGCGCGTTTTCAGTGCCTTTTTTCGTAACTTTAGAAAAATATTCTGGCCAAACGGTATATATCGCTGGAAAGGTGCTGCCATTAGCTTTCCAGAATGGTAAGTTTCATCAACGCACTCGGATCATGGAGTGGGCAGTGGCCTCTTTATCATGCCAGTGTAGGCCAACTAAAACTGCGCGTTTTCAGTGCCTTTTTTCGTAACTTTAGAAAAATATTCTGGCCAAGTGGTATATATCGCTGGAAAGGTGCTGCCATTAGCTTTCCAGAATGGTAAGTTTCATCAACGCACTCGGACCATGGAGTGGGCAGTGGCCACTTAATCATGCCAGTGTAGGCTAACTAAAACTGCGCCTTTTCAGTGCCTTTTTTCGTAACTTTAGAAAAATATTCTGGCCAAGTGGTATATATCGCTGGAAAGGTGCTGCCATTAGCTTTCCAGAATGGTAAGTTTCATCAACGCACTCGGATCATGGAGTGGGCAGTGGCCTCTTCATCATGCCAGTGTAGGCTAACTAAAACTGCGCGTTTTTAGTGCCTTTTTTCGTAACTTTAGAAAAATATTCTGGCCAAGTGGTATATATCGCTGGAAAGGTGCTGCCATTAGCTTTCCAGAATGGTAAGTTTCATCAACGCACTCGGACCATGGAGTGGACAGTGGCCACTTCATCATGCCAGTGTAGGCTAACTAAAACTGCGCGTTTTCAGTGCCTTTTTTCGTAACTTTAGAAAAATATTCTGGCCAAGTGGTATATATCGCTGGAAAGGTGCTGCCATTAGCTTTCCAGAATGGTAAGTTTCATCAACCCACTCGGACCATGGAGTGGGCAGTGGCCACTTCATCATGCCAGTGTAGGCTAACTAAAACTGCGCGTTTTCAGTGCCTTTTTTCGTAACTTTAGAAAAATATTCTGGCCAAGTGGTATATATCGCTGGAAAGGTGCTGCCATTAGCTTTCCAGAATGGTAAGTTTCATCAACGCACTCGGACCATGGAGTGGGCAGTGGCCACTTCATCATGCCAGTGTAGGCTAACTAAAACTGCGCGTTTTCAGTGCCTTTTTCGTAACTTTAGAAAAATATTCTGGCCAAGTGGTATATATCGCTGGAAAGGTGCTGCCATTAGCTTTCTAGAATGGTAAGTTTCATAAACGCACTCGGACCATGGAGTGGGCAGTGGCCACTTCATCATGCCAGTGTAGGCTAACTAAAACTGCGCGTTTTCAGTGCCTTTTTTCGTAACTTTAGAAAAATATTCTGGCCAAGTGGTATATATCGCTGGAAAGGAAAGGTGCTGCCATTAGCTTTCCAGAATGGTAAGTTTCATCAACGCACTCGGACCATGGAGTGGGCAGTGGCCACTTCATCATTCCAGTGTAGGCTAACTAAAACTGCGCGTTTTCAGTGCCTTTTTTCGTAACTTTAGAAAAATATTCTGGCCAAGTGGTATATATCGCTGGAAAGGTGCTGCCATTAGCTTTCCAGAATGGTAAGTTTCATCAACGCACTCGGACCATGGAGTGGGCAGTGGCCACTTCATCATGCCAGTGTAGGCTAACTAAAACTGCGCGTTTTCAGTGCCTTTTTTCGTAACTTTGGAAAAATATTCTGGCCAAGTGGTATATATTGCTGGAAAGGTGCTGCCATTAGCTTTCCAGAATGGTAAGTTTCATCAACGCACTCGGACCATGGAGTGGGCAGTGGCCACTTCATCATGCCAGTGTAGGCTAACTAAAACTGCGCGTTTTCAGTGCCTTTTTTCGTAACTTTAGAAAAATATTCTGGCCAAGTGGTATATATCGCTGGAAAGGTGCTGCCATTAGCTTTCCAGAATGGTAAGTTTCATCAACGCACTCGGACCATGGAGTGGGCAGTGGCCACTTCATCATGCCAGTGTAGGCTAACTAAAACTGCGCGTTTTCAGTGCCTTTTTTCGTAACTTTAGAAAAATATTCTGGCCAAGTGGTATATATCGCTGGAAAGGAAAGGTGCTGCCATTAGCTTTCCAGAATGGTAAGTTTCATCAACGCACTCGGACCATGGAGTGGGCAGTGGCCACTTCATCATGCCAGTGTAGGCTAACTAAAACTGCGCGTTTTCAGTGCCTTTTTTCGTAACTTTAGAAAAATATTCTGGCCAAGTGGTATATATCGCTGGAAAGGAAAGGTGCTGCCATTAGCTTTCCAGAATGGTAAGTTTCATCAACGCACTCGGACCATGGAGTGGGCAGTGGCCACTTCATCATGCCAGTGTAGGCTAACTAAAACTGCGCGTTTTCAGTGCCTTTTTCGTAACTTTAGAAAAATATTCTGGCCAAGTGGTATATATCGCTGGAAAGGTGCTGCCATTAGCTTTCTAGAATGGTAAGTTTCATAAACGCACTCGGACCATGGAGTGGGCAGTGGCCACTTCATCATGCCAGTGTAGGCTAACTAAAACTGCGCGTTTTCAGTGCCTTTTTTCGTAACTTTAGAAAAATATTCTGGCCAAGTGGTATATATCGCTGGAAAGGAAAGGTGCTGCCATTAGCTTTCCAGAATGGTAAGTTTCATCAACGCACTCGGACCATGGAGTGGGCAGTGGCCACTTCATCATTCCAGTGTAGGCTAACTAAAACTGCGCGTTTTCAGTGCCTTTTTTCGTAACTTTAGAAAAATATTCTGGCCAAGTGGTATATATCGCTGGAAAGGTGCTGCCATTAGCTTTCCAGAATGGTAAGTTTCATCAACGCACTCGGACCATGGAGTGGGCAGTGACCACTTCATCATGCCAGTGTAGGTTAACTAAAACTGCGCGTTTTCAGTGCCTTTTTTCGTAACTTTGGAAAAATATTCTGGCCAAGTGGTATATATCGATGGAAAGGTGCTGCCATTAGCTTTCCAGAATGGTAAGTTTCATCAACGCACTCGGACCATGGAGTGGGCAGTGGCCACTTCATCATGCCAGTGTAGGCTAACTAAAACTGCGCGTTTTCAGTGCCTTTTTTCGTAACTTTGGAAAAATATTCTGGCCAAGTGGTATATATTGCTGGAAAGGTGCTGCCATTAGCTTTCCAGAATGGTAAGTTTCATCAACGCACTCGGACCATGGAGTGGGCAGTGGCCACTTCATCATGCCAGTGTAGGCTAACTAAAACTGCGCGTTTTCAGTGCCTTTTTTCGTAACTTTAGAAAAATATTCTGGCCAAGTGGTATATATCGCTGGAAAGGTGCTGCCATTAGCTTTCCAGAATGGTAAGTTTCATCAACGCACTCGGACCATGGAGTGGGCAGTGGCCACTTCATCATGCCAGTGTAGGCTAACTAAAACTGCGCGTTTTCAGTGCCTTTTTTCGTAACTTTAGAAAAATATTCTGGCCAAGTGGTATATATCGCTGGAAAGGTGCTGCCATTAGCTTTCCAGAACGGTAAGTTTCATCAACGCACTCGGACCATGGAGTGGGCAGTGGCCACTTCATCATGCCAGTGTAGGCTAACTAAAACTGCGCGTTTTCAGTGCCTTTTTTCGTAACTTTAGAAAAATATTCTGGCCAAACGGTATATATCGCTGGAAAGGTGCTGCCATTAGCTTTCCAGAATGGTAAGTTTCATCAACGCACTCGGATCATGGAGTGGGCAGTGGCCTCTTTATCATGCCAGTGTAGGCCAACTAAAACTGCGCGTTTTCAGTGCCTTTTTTCGTAACTTTAGAAAAATATTCTGGCCAAGTGGTATACATCGCTGGAAAGGTGCTGCCATTAGCTTTCCAGAATGGTAAGTTTCATCAACGCACTCGGACCATGGAGTGGGCAGTGGCCACTTCATCATGCCAGTGTAGGCTAACTAAAACTGCGCCTTTTCAGTGCCTTTTTTCGTAACTTTAGAAAAATATTCTGGCCAAGTGGTATATATCGCTGGAAAGGTGCTGCCATTAGCTTTCCAGAATGGTAAGTTTCATCAACGCACTCGGATCATGGAGTGGGCAGTGGCCTCTTCATCATGCCAGTGTAGGCTAACTAAAACTGCGCGTTTTTAGTGCCTTTTTTCGTAACTTTAGAAAAATATTCTGGCCAAGTGGTATATATCGCTGGAAAGGTGCTGCCATTAGCTTTCCAGAATGGTAAGTTTCATCAACGCACTCGGACCATGGAGTGGACAGTGGCCACTTCATCATGCCAGTGTAGGCTAACTAAAACTGCGCGTTTTCAGTGCCTTTTTTCGTAACTTTAGAAAAATATTCTGGCCAAGTGGTATATATCGCTGGAAAGGTGCTGCCATTAGCTTTCCAGAATGGTAAGTTTCATCAACGCACTCGGACCATGGAGTGGGCAGTGGCCACTTCATCATGCCAGTGTAGGCTAACTAAAACTGCGCGTTTTCAGTGCCTTTTTTCGTAACTTTAGAAAAATATTCTGGCCAAGTGGTATATATCGCTGGAAAGGTGCTGCCATTAGCTTTCCAGAATGGTAAGTTTCATCAACGCACTCGGACCATGGAGTGGGCAGTGGCCACTTCATCATGCCAGTGTAGGCTAACTAAAACTGCGCGTTTTCAGTGCCTTTTTCGTAACTTTAGAAAAATATTCTGGCCAAGTGGTATATATCGCTGGAAAGGTGCTGCCATTAGCTTTCTAGAATGGTAAGTTTCATAAACGCACTCGGACCATGGAGTGGGCAGTGGCCACTTCATCATGCCAGTGTAGGCTAACTAAAACTGCGCGTTTTCAGTGCCTTTTTTCGTAACTTTAGAAAAATATTCTGGCCAAGTGGTATATATCGCTGGAAAGGAAAGGTGCTGCCATTAGCTTTCCAGAATGGTAAGTTTCATCAACGCACTCGGACCATGGAGTGGGCAGTGGCCACTTCATCATTCCAGTGTAGGCTAACTAAAACTGCGCGTTTTCAGTGCCTTTTTTCGTAACTTTAGAAAAATATTCTGGCCAAGTGGTATATATCGCTGGAAAGGTGCTGCCATTAGCTTTCCAGAATGGTAAGTTTCATCAACGCACTCGGACCATAGAGTGGGCAGTGGCCACTTCATCATGCCAGTGTAGGCTAACTAAAACTGCGCGTTTTCAATGCCTTTTTTCGTAACTTTAGAAAAATATTCTGGCCAAGTGGTATATATCGCTGGAAAGGTGCTGCCATTAGCTTTCCAGAATAGTAAGTTTCATCAACGCACTCGGACCATGGAGTGGGCAGTGGCCACTTCATCATGCCAGTGTAGGCTAACTAAAATTGCGCGTTTTCAGTGCCTTTTTTCGTAACTTTGGAAAAATATTCTGGCCAAGTGGTATATATCGCTGGAAAGGTGCTGCCATTAGATTTCCAGAATGGTAAGTTTCATCAACGCACTCGGACCATGGAGTGGGCAGTGGCCACTTCATCATGCCAGTGTAGGCTAACTAAAACTGCGCGTTTTCAGTGCCTTTTTTCGTAACTTTAGAAAAATATTCTGGCCAAGTGGTATATATCGCTGGAAAGGTGCTGCCATTAGCTTTCCAGAATGGTAAGTTTCATCAACGCACTCGGACCATGGAGTGGGCAGTGGCCACTTCATCATGCCAGTGTAGGCTAACTAAAACTGCGCGTTTTCAGTGCCTTTTTTCGTAACTTTAGAAAAATATTCTGGCCAAACGGTATATATCGCTGGAAAGGTGCTGCCATTAGCTTTCCAGAATGGTAAGTTTCATCAACGCACTCGGATCATGGAGTGGGCAGTGGCCTCTTTATCATGCCAGTGTAGGCCAACTAAAACTGCGCGTTTTCAGTGCCTTTTTTCGTAACTTTAGAAAAATATTCTGGCCAAGTGGTATATATCGCTGGAAAGGTGCTGCCATTAGCTTTCCAGAATGGTAAGTTTCATCAACGCACTCGGACCATGGCGTGGGCAGTGGCCACTTCATCATGCCAGTGTAGGCTAACTAAAACTGCGCCTTTTCAGTGCCTTTTTTCGTAACTTTAGAAAAATATTCTGGCCAAGTGGTATATATCGCTGGAAAGGTGCTGCCATTAGCTTTCCAGAATGGTAAGTTTCATCAACGCACTCGGATCATGGAGTGGGCAGCGGCCTCTTCATCATGCCAGTGTAGGCTAACTAAAACTGCGCGTTTTTAGTGCCTTTTTTCGTAACTTTAGAAAAATATTCTGGCCAAGTGGTATATATCGCTGGAAAGGTGCTGCCATTAGCTTTCCAGAATGGTAAGTTTCATCAACGCACTCGGATCATGGAGTGGGCAGTGGCCTCTTCATCATGCCAGTGTAGGTTAACTAAAACTGCGCGTTTTCAGTGCCTTTTTTCGTAACTTTGGAAAAATATTCTGGCCAAGTGGTATATATCGCTGGAAAGGTGCTGCCATTAGCTTTCCAGAATGGTAAGTTTCATCAACGCACTCGGACCATGGAGTGGGCAGTGGCCACTTCATCATGCCAGTGTAGGCTAACTAAAACTGCGCGTTTTCAGTGCCTTTTTTCGTAACTTTGGAAAAATATTCTGGCCAAGTGGTATATATTGCTGGAAAGGTGCTGCCATTAGCTTTCCAGAATGGTAAGTTTCATCAACGCACTCGGACCATGGAGTGGGCAGTGGCCACTTCATCATGCCAGTGTAGGCTAACTAAAACTGCGCGTTTTCAGTGCCTTTTTTCGTAACTTTAGAAAAATATTCTGGCCAAGTGGTATATATCGCTGGAAAGGTGCTGCCATTAGCTTTCCAGAATGGTAAGTTTCATCAACGCACTCGGACCATGGAGTGGGCAGTGGCCACTTCATCATGCCAGTGTAGGCTAACTAAAACTGCGCGTTTTCAGTGCCTTTTTTCGTAACTTTAGAAAAATATTCTGGCCAAGTGGTATATATCGCTGGAAAGGAAAGGTGCTGCCATTAGCTTTCCAGAATGGTAAGTTTCATCAACGCACTCGGACCATGGAGTGGGCAGTGGCCACTTCATCATGCCAGTGTAGGCTAACTAAAACTGCGCGTTTTCAGTGCCTTTTTTCGTAACTTTAGAAAAATATTCTGGCCAAGTGGTATATATCGCTGGAAAGGTGCTGCCATTAGCTTTCCAGAATGGTAAGTTTCATCAACGCACTCGGACCATGGAGTGGGCAGTGGCCACTTCATCATGCCAGTGTAGGTTAACTAAAACTGCGCGTTTTCAGTGCCTTTTTTCGTAACTTTGGAAAAATATTCTGGCCAAGTGGTATATATCGCTGGAAAGGTGCTGCCATTAGCTTTCCAGAATGGTAAGTTTCATCAACGCACTCGGACCATGGAGTGGGCAGTGGCCACTTCATCATGCCAGTGTAGGCTAACTAAAACTGCGCGTTTTCAGTGCCTTTTTTCGTAACTTTAGAAAAATATTCTGGCCAAGTTGTATATATCGCTGGAAAGGTGCTGCCATTAGCTTTCCAGAATGGTAAGTTTCATCAACGCACTCGGACCATGGAGTGGGCATTGGCCACTTCATCATGCCAGTGTAGGTTAACTAAAACTGCGCGTTTTCAGTGCCTTTTTTCGTAACTTTGGAAAAATATTCTGGCCAAGTGGTATATATCGCTGGAAAGGTGCTGCCATTAGCTTTCCAGAATGGTAAGTTTCATCAACGCACTCGGACCATGGAGTGGGCAGTGGCCACTTCATCATGCCAGTGTAGGCTAACTAAAACTGCGCGTTTTCAGTGCCTTTTTTCGTAACTTTAGAAAAATATTCTGGCCAAGTGGTATATATCGCTGGAAAGGTGCTGCCATTAGCTTTCCAGAACGGTAAGTTTCATCAACGCACTCGGACCATGGAGTGGGCAGTGGCCACTTCATCATGCCAGTGTAGGCTAACTAAAACTGCGCGTTTTCAGTGCCTTTTTTCGTAACTTTAGAAAAATATTCTGGCCAAGTGGTATATATCGCTGGAAAGGTGCTGCCATTAGCTTTCCAGAACGGTAAGTTTCATCAACGCACTCGGACCATGGAGTGGGCAGTGGCCACTTCATCATGCCAGTGTAGGCTAACTAAAACTGCGCGTTTTCAGTGCCTTTTTTCGTAACTTTAGAAAAATATTCTGGCCAAGTGGTATATATCGCTGGAAAGGTGCTGCCATTAGCTTTCCAGAATGGTAAGTTTCATCAACGCACTCGGGCCATGGAGTGGGCAGTGGCCACTTCATCATGCCAGTGTAGGCTAACTAAAACTGCGCGTTTTCAGTGCCTTTTTTCGTAACTTTAGAAAAATATTCTGGCCAAGTGGTATATATCGCTGGAAAGGTGCTGCCATTAGCTTTCCAGAATGGTAAGTTTCATCAACGCACTCGGACCATGGAGTGGGCAGTGGCCACTTCATCATGCCAGTGTAGGCTAACTAAAACTGCGCGTTTTCAGTGCCTTTTTTTCGTAACTTTAGAAAAATATTCTGGCCAAGTGGTATATATCGCTGGAAAGGTGCTGCCATTAGCTTTCCAGAATGGTAAGTTTCATCAACGCACTCGGACCATGGAGTGGGCAGTGGCGACTTCATTATGCCAGTGTAGGCTAACTAAAACTGCGCGTTTTCAGTGCCTTTTTTCGTAACTTTAGAAAAATATTCTGGCCAAGTGGTATATATCGCTGGAAAGGTGCTGCCATTAGCTTTCCAGAATGGTAAGTTTCATCAACGCACTCGGACCATGGAGTGGGCAGTGGCCACTTCATCATGCCAGTGTAGGCTAACTAAAACTGCGCGTTTTCAGTGCCTTTTTTGTAACTTTAGAAAAATATTCTGGCCAAGTGGTATATATCGCTGGAAAGGTGCTGCCATTAGCTTTCCAGAATGGTAAGTTTCATCAACGCACTCGGACCATGGAGTGGGTAGTGGCCACTTCATCATGCCAGTGTAGGCTAACTAAAACTGCGCGTTTTCAGTGCCTTTTTTCGTAACTTTAGAAAAATATTCTGGCCAAGTGGTATATATCGCTGGAAAGGTGCTGCCATTAGCTTTCCAGAATGGTAAGTTTCATCAACGCACTCGGACCATGGAGTGGGCAGTGGCCACTTCATCATGTCAGTGTAGGCTAACTAAAACTGCGCGTTTTCAGTGCCTTTTTTCGTAACTTTAGAAAAATATTCTGGCCAAGTGGTATATATCGCTGGAAAGGTGGTGCCATTAGCTTTCCAGAATGGTAAGTTTCATCAACGCACTCGGACCATGGAGTGGGCAGTGGCCACTTCATCATGCCAGTGTAGGCTAACTAAAACTGCGCGTTTTCAGTGACTTTTTTCGTAACTTTAGAAAAATATTCTGGCCAAGTGGTATATATCGCTGGAAAGGTGCTGCCATTAGCTTTCCAGAATGGTAAGTTTCATCAACGCACTCGGACCATGGAGTGGGCAGTGGCCACTTCATCATGCCAGTGTAGGCTAACTAAAACTGCGCGTTTTCAGTGCCTTTTTTCGTAACTTTGGAAAAATATTCTGGCCAAGTGGCATATATTGCTGGAAAGGTGCTGCCATTAGCTTTCCAGAATGGTAAGTTTCATCAACGCACTCGGACCATGGAGTGGGCAGTGGCCACTTCATCATGCCAGTGTAGGCTAACTAAAACTGCGCGTTTTCAGTGCCTTTTTTCGTAACTTTGGAAAAATATTCTGGCCAAGTGGTATATATTGCTGGAAAGGTGCTGCCATTAGCTTTCCAGAATGGTAAGTTTCATCAACGCACTCGGACCATGGAGTGGGCAGTGGCCACTTCATCATGCCAGTGTAGGCTAACTAAAACTGCGCGTTTTCAGTGCCTTTTTTCGTAACTTTAGAAAAATATTCTGGCCAAGTGGTATATATCGCTGGAAAGGTGCTGCCATTAGCTTTCCAGAATGGTAAGTTTCATCAACGCACTCGGACCATGGAGTGGGCAGTGGCCACTTCATCATGCCAGTGTAGGCTAACTAAAACTGCGCGTTTTCAGTGCCTTTTTTCGTAACTTTAGAAAAATATTCTGGCCAAGTGGTATATATCGCTGGAAAGGTGCTGCCATTAGCTTTCCAGAATGGTAAGTTTCATCAACGCACTCGGACCATGGAGTGGGCAGTGGCCACTTCATCATGCCAGTGTAGGCTAACTAAAACTGCGCGTTTTCAGTGCCTTTTTTCGTAACTTTAGAAAAATATTCTAGCCAAGTGGTATATATCGCTGGAAAGGTGCTGCCATTAGCTTTCCAGAATGGTAAGTTTCATCAACGCACTCGGACCATGGAGTGGGCAGTGGCCACTTCATCATGCCAGTGTAGGCTAACTAAAACTGCGCGTTTTCAGTGCCTTTTTTCGTAACTTTAGAAAAATATTCTGGCCAAGTGGTATATATCGCTGGAAAGGTGCTGCCATTAGCTTTCCAGAATGGTAAGTTTCATCAACGCACTCGGACCATGGAGTGGGCAGTGGCCACTTCATCATGCCAGTGTAGGCTAACTAAAACTGCGCGTTTTCAGTGCCTTTTTTCGTAACTTTAGAAAAATATTCTGGCCAAGTGGTATATATCGCTGGAAAGGTGCTGCCATTAGCTTTCCAGAATGGTAAGTTTCATCAACGCACTCGGACCATGGAGTGGGCAGTGGCCACTTCATCATGCCAGTGTAGGCTAACTAAAACTGCGCGTTTTCAGTGCCTTTTTTCGTAACTTTAGAAAAATATTCTGGCCAAGTGGTATATATCGCTGGAAAGGTGCTGCCATTAGCTTTCCATAATGGTAAGTTTCATCAACGCACTCGGACAATGGAGTGGGCAGTGGCCACTTCATCATGCCAGTGTAGGCTAACTAAAACTGCGCGTTTTCAGTGCCTTTTTTCGTAACTTTAGAAAAATATTCTGGCCAAGTGGTATATATCGCTGGAAAGGTGCTGCCATTAGCTTTCCAGAATGGTAAGTTTCATCAACGCACTCGGACCATGGAGTGGGCAGTGGCCACTTCATTATGCCAGTGTAGGCTAACTAAAACTGCGCGTTTTCAGTGCCTTTTTTCGTAACTTTAGAAAAATATTCTGGCCAAGTGGTATATATCGCTGGAAAGGTGCTGCCATTAGCTTTCCAGAATGGTAAGTTTCATCAACGCACTCGGACCATGGAGTGGGCAGTGGCCACTTCATCATGCCAGTGTAGGCTAACTAAAACTGCGCGTTTTCAGTGCCTTTTTTCGTAACTTTAGAAAAATATTCTGGCCAAGTGGTATATATCGCTGGAAAGGTGCTGCCATTAGCTTTCCAGAATGGTAAGTTTCATCAACGCACTCGGACCATGGAGTGGGTAGTGGCCACTTCATCATGCCAGTGTAGGCTAACTAAAACTGCGCGTTTTCAGTGCCTTTTTTCGTAACTTTAGAAAAATATTCTGGCCAAGTGGTATATATCGCTGGAAAGGTGCTGCCATTAGCTTTCCAGAATGGTAAGTTTCATCAACGCACTCGGACCATGGAGTGGGTAGTGGCCACTTCATCATGCCAGTGTAGGCTAACTAAAACTGCGCGTTTTCAGTGCCTTTTTTCGTAACTTTAGAAAAATATTCTGGCCAAGTGGTATATATCGCTGGAAAGGTGCTGCCATTAGCTTTCCAGAATGGTAAGTTTCATCAACGCACTCGGACCATGGAGTGGGCAGTGGCCACTTCATCATGCCAGTGTAGGCTAACTAAAACTGCGCGTTTTCAGTGCCTTTTTTCGTAACTTTAGAAAAATATTCTGGCCAAGTGGTATATATCGCTGGAAAGGTGCTGCCATTAGCTTTCCAGAATGGTAAGTTTCATCAACGCACTCGGACCATGGAGTGGGTAGTGGCCACTTCATCATGCCAGTGTAGGCTAACTAAAACTGCGCGTTTTCAGTGCCTTTTTTCGTAACTTTAGAAAAATATTCTGGCCAAGTGGTATATATCGCTGGAAAGGTGCTGCCATTAGCTTTCCAGAATGGTAAGTTTCATCAACGCACTCGGACCATGGAGTGGGCAGTGGCCACTTCATCATGCCAGTGTAGGCTAACTAAAACTGCGCGTTTTCAGTGCCTTTTTTCGTAACTTTAGAAAAATATTCTGGCCAAGTGGTATATATCGCTGGAAAGGTGGTGCCATTAGCTTTCCAGAATGGTAAGTTTCATCAACGCACTCGGACCATGGAGTGGGCAGTGGCCACTTCATCATGCCAGTGTAGGCTAACTAAAACTGCGCGTTTTCAGTGACTTTTTTCGTAACTTTAGAAAAATATTCTGGCCAAATGGTATATATCGCTGGAAAGGTGATGCCATTAGCTTTCCAGAATGGAAAGTTTCATCAACGCACTCGGACCATGGAGTGGGCAGTGGCCACTTCATCATGCCAGTGTAGGCTAACTAAAACTGCGCGTTTTCAGTGCCTTTTTTCGTAACTTTAGAAAAATATTCTGGCCAAGTGGTATATATCGCTGGAAAGGTGCTGCCATTAGCTTTCCAGAATGGTAAGTTTCATCAACGCACTCGGACCATGGAGTGGGCAGTGGCCACTTCATCATGTCAGTGTAGGCTAACTAAAACTGCGCGTTTTCAGTGCCTTTTTTCGTAACTTTAGAAAAATATTCTGGCCAAGTGGTATATATCGCTGGAAAGGTGGTGCCATTAGCTTTCCAGAATGGTAAGTTTCATCAACGCACTCGGACCATGGAGTGGGCAGTGGCCACTTCATCATGCCAGTGTAGGCTAACTAAAACTGCGCGTTTTCAGTGACTTTTTTCGTAACTTTAGAAAAATATTCTGGCCAAATGGTATATATCGCTGGAAAGGTGCTGCCATTAGCTTTCCAGAATGGTAAGTTTCATCAACGCACTCGGACCATGGAGTGGGCAGTGGCCACTTCATCATGCCAGTGTAGGCTAACTAAAACTGCGCGTTTTCAGTGCCTTTTTTCGTAACTTTGGAAAAATATTCTGGCCAAGTGGCATATATTGCTGGAAAGGTGCTGCCATTAGCTTTCCAGAATGGTAAGTTTCATCAACGCACTCGGACCATGGAGTGGGCAGTGGCCACTTCATCATGCCAGTGTAGGCTAACTAAAACTGCGCGTTTTCAGTGCCTTTTTTCGTAACTTTGGAAAAATATTCTGGCCAAGTGGTATATATTGCTGGAAAGGTGCTGCCATTAGCTTTCCAGAATGGTAAGTTTCATCAACGCACTCGGACCATGGAGTGGGTAGTGGCCGCTTCATCATGCCAGTGTAGGCTAACTAAAACTGCGCGTTTTCAGTGCCTTTTTTCGTAACTTTAGAAAAATATTCTGGCCAAGTGGTATATATCGCTGGAAAGGTGCTGCCATTAGCTTTCCAGAATGGTAAGTTTCATCAACGCACTCGGACCATGGAGTGGGCAGTGGCCACTTCATCATGCCAGTGTAGGCTAACTAAAACTGCGCGTTTTCAGTGCCTTTTTTCGTAACTTTAGAAAAATATTCTGGCCAAGTGGTATATATCGCTGGAAAGGTGCTGCCATTAGCTTTCCAGAATGGTAAGTTTCATCAACGCACTCGGACCATGGAGTGGGCAGTGGCCACTTCATCATGCCAGTGTAGGCTAACTAAAACTGCGCGTTTTCAGTGCCTTTTTTCGTAACTTTAGAAAAATATTCTGGCCAAGTGGTATATATCGCTGGAAAGGTGCTGCCATTAGCTTTCCAGAATGGTAAGTTTCATCAACGCACTCGGACCATGGAGTGGGCAGTGGCCACTTCATCATGCCAGTGTAGGCTAACTAAAACTGCGCGTTTTCAGTGCCTTTTTTCGTAACTTTAGAAAAATATTCTGGCCAAGTGGTATATATCGCTGGAAAGGTGCTGCCATTAGCTTTCCAGAATGGTAAGTTTCATCAACGCACTCGGACCATGGAGTGGGCAGTGGCCACTTCATTATGCCAGTGTAGGCTAACTAAAACTGCGCGTTTTCAGTGCCTTTTTTCGTAACTTTAGAAAAATATTCTGGCCAAGTGGTATATATCGCTGGAAAGGTGCTGCCATTAGCTTTCCAGAATGGTAAGTTTCATCAACGCACTCGGACCATGGAGTGGGCAGTGGCCACTTCATCATGCCAGTGTAGGCTAACTAAAACTGCGCGTTTTCAGTGCCTTTTTTGTAACTTTAGAAAAATATTCTGGCCAAGTGGTATATATCGCTGGAAAGGTGCTGCCATTAGCTTTCCAGAATGGTAAGTTTCATCAACGCACTCGGACCATGGAGTGGGTAGTGGCCACTTCATCATGCCAGTGTAGGCTAACTAAAACTGCGCGTTTTCAGTGCCTTTTTTCGTAACTTTAGAAAAATATTCTGGCCAAGTGGTATATATCGCTGGAAAGGTGCTGCCATTAGCTTTCCAGAATGGTAAGTTTCATCAACGCACTCGGACCATGGAGTGGGCAGTGGCCACTTCATCATGTCAGTGTAGGCTAACTAAAACTGCGCGTTTTCAGTGCCTTTTTTCGTAACTTTAGAAAAATATTCTGGCCAAGTGGTATATATCGCTGGAAAGGTGGTGCCATTAGCTTTCCAGAATGGTAAGTTTCATCAACGCACTCGGACCATGGAGTGGGCAGTGGCCACTTCATCATGCCAGTGTAGGCTAACTAAAACTGCGCGTTTTCAGTGACTTTTTTCGTAACTTTAGAAAAATATTCTGGCCAAATGGTATATATCGCTGGAAAGGTGCTGCCATTAGCTTTCCAGAATGGTAAGTTTCATCAACGCACTCGGACCATGGAGTGGGCAGTGGCCACTTCATCATGCCAGTGTAGGCTAACTAAAACTGCGCGTTTTCAGTGCCTTTTTTCGTAACTTTGGAAAAATATTCTGGCCAAGTGGCATATATTGCTGGAAAGGTGCTGCCATTAGCTTTCCAGAATGGTAAGTTTCATCAACGCACTCGGACCATGGAGTGGGCAGTGGCCACTTCATCATGCCAGTGTAGGCTAACTAAAACTGCGCGTTTTCAGTGCCTTTTTTCGTAACTTTGGAAAAATATTCTGGCCAAGTGGTATATATTGCTGGAAAGGTGCTGCCATTAGCTTTCCAGAATGGTAAGTTTCATCAACGCACTCGGACCATGGAGTGGGTAGTGGCCGCTTCATCATGCCAGTGTAGGCTAACTAAAACTGCACGTTTTCAGTGCCTTTTTTCGTAACTTTAGAAAAATATTCTGGCCAAGTGGTATATATCGCTGGAAAGGTGCTGCCATTAGCTTTCCAGAATGGTAAGTTTCATCAACGCACTCGGACCATGGAGTGGGCAGTGGCCACTTCATCATGCCAGTGTAGGCTAACTAAAACTGCGCGTTTTCAGTGCCTTTTTTCGTAACTTTAGAAAAATATTCTGGCCAAGTGGTATATATCGCTGGAAAGGTGCTGCCATTAGCTTTCCAGAATGGTAAGTTTCATCAACGCACTCGGACCATGGAGTGGGCAGTGGCCACTTCATCATGCCAGTGTAGGCTAACTAAAACTGCGCGTTTTCAGTGCCTTTTTTCGTAACTTTAGAAAAATATTCTGGCCAAGTGGTATATATCGCTGGAAAGGTGCTGCCATTAGCTTTCCAGAATGGTAAGTTTCATCAACGCACTCGGACCATGGAGTGGGCAGTGGCCACTTCATCATGCCAGTGTAGGCTAACTAAAACTGCGCGTTTTCAGTGCCTTTTTTCGTAACTTTAGAAAAATATTCTGGCCAAGTGGTATATATCGCTGGAAAGGTGCTGCCATTAGCTTTCCAGAATGGTAAGTTTCATCAACGCACTCGGACCATGGAGTGGGCAGTGGCCACTTCATCATGCCAGTGTAGGCTAACTAAAACTGCGCGTTTTCAGTGCCTTTTTTCGTAACTTTAGAAAAATATTCTGGCCAAGTGGTATATATCGCTGGAAAGGTGCTGCCATTAGCTTTCCAGAATGGTAAGTTTCATCAACGCACTCGGATCATGGAGTGGGCAGTGGCCTCTTCATCATGCCAGTGTAGGCTAACTAAAACTGCGCGTTTTCAGTGCCTTTTTTCGTAACTTTAGAAAAATATTCTGGCCAAGTGGTATATATCGCTGGAAAGGTGCTGCCATTAGCTTTCCATAATGGTAAGTTTCATCAACGCACTCGGACAATGGAGTGGGCAGTGGCCACTTCATCATGCCAGTGTAGGCTAACTAAAACTGCGCGTTTTCAGTGCCTTTTTTCGTAACTTTAGAAAAATATTCTGGCCAAGTGGTATATATCGCTGGAAAGGTGCTGCCATTAGCTTTCCAGAATGGTAAGTTTCATCAACGCACTCGGACCATGGAGTGGGCAGTGGCCACTTCATTATGCCAGTGTAGGCTAACTAAAACTGCGCGTTTTCAGTGCCTTTTTTCGTAACTTTAGAAAAATATTCTGGCCAAGTGGTATATATCGCTGGAAAGGTGCTGCCATTAGCTTTCCAGAATGGTAAGTTTCATCAACGCACTCGGACCATGGAGTGGGCAGTGGCCACTTCATCATGCCAGTGTAGGCTAACTAAAACTGCGCGTTTTCAGTGCCTTTTTTCGTAACTTTAGAAAAATATTCTGGCCAAGTGGTATATATCGCTGGAAAGGTGCTGCCATTAGCTTTCCAGAATGGTAAGTTTCATCAACGCACTCGGACCATGGAGTGGGTAGTGGCCACTTCATCATGCCAGTGTAGGCTAACTAAAACTGCGCGTTTTCAGTGCCTTTTTTCGTAACTTTAGAAAAATATTCTGGCCAAGTGGTATATATCGCTGGAAAGGTGCTGCCATTAGCTTTCCAGAATGGTAAGTTTCATCAACGCACTCGGACCATGGAGTGGGCAGTGGCCACTTCATCATGCCAGTGTAGGCTAACTAAAACTGCGCGTTTTCAGTGCCTTTTTTCGTAACTTTAGAAAAATATTCTGGCCAAGTGGTATATATCGCTGGAAAGGTGCTGCCATTAGCTTTCCAGAATGGTAAGTTTCATCAACGCACTCGGACCATGGAGTGGGTAGTGGCCACTTCATCATGCCAGTGTAGGCTAACTAAAACTGCGCGTTTTCAGTGCCTTTTTTCGTAACTTTAGAAAAATATTCTGGCCAAGTGGTATATATCGCTGGAAAGGTGCTGCCATTAGCTTTCCAGAATGGTAAGTTTCATCAACGCACTCGGACCATGGAGTGGGCAGTGGCCACTTCATCATGCCAGTGTAGGCTAACTAAAACTGCGCGTTTTCAGTGCCTTTTTTCGTAACTTTAGAAAAATATTCTGGCCAAGTGGTATATATCGCTGGAAAGGTGGTGCCATTAGCTTTCCAGAATGGTAAGTTTCATCAACGCACTCGGACCATGGAGTGGGCAGTGGCCACTTCATCATGCCAGTGTAGGCTAACTAAAACTGCGCGTTTTCAGTGACTTTTTTCGTAACTTTAGAAAAATATTCTGGCCAAATGGTATATATCGCTGGAAAGGTGATGCCATTAGCTTTCCAGAATGGAAAGTTTCATCAACGCACTCGGACCATGGAGTGGGCAGTGGCCACTTCATCATGCCAGTGTAGGCTAACTAAAACTGCGCGTTTTCAGTGCCTTTTTTCGTAACTTTGGAAAAATATTCTGGCCAAGTGGTATATATTGCTGGAAAGGTGCTGCCATTAGCTTTCCAGAATGGTAAGTTTCATCAACGCACTCGGACCATGGAGTGGGCAGTGGCCACTTCATCATGCCAGTGTAGGCTAACTAAAACTGCGCGTTTTCAGTGCCTTTTTTCGTAACTTTAGAAAAATATTCTGGCCAAGTGGTATATATCGCTGGAAAGGTGCTGCCATTAGCTTTCCAGAATGGTAAGTTTCATCAACGCACTCGGACCATGGAGTGGGCAGTGGCCACTTCATCATGCCAGTGTAGGCTAACTAAAACTGCGCGTTTTCAGTGACTTTTTTCGTAACTTTAGAAAAATATTCTGGCCAAGTGGTATATATCGCTGGAAAGTTGCTGCCATTAGCTTTCCAGAATGGTAAGTTTCATCAACGCACTCGGACCATGGAGTGGGCAGTGGCCACTTCATCATGCCAGTGTAGGCTAACTAAAACTGCGCGTTTTCAGTGCCTTTTTTCGTAACTTTAGAAAAATATTCTGGCCAAGTGGTATATATCGCTGGAAAGGTGCTGCCATTAGCTTTCCAGAATGGTAAGTTTCATCAACGCACTCGGACCATGGAGTGGGCAGTGGCCACTTCATCATGCCAGTGTAGGCTAACTAAAACTGCGCGTTTTCAGTGCCTTTTTTCGTAACTTTAGAAAAATATTCTGGCCAAGTGGTATATATCGCTGGAAAGGTGGTGCCATTAGCTTTCCAGAATGGTAAGTTTCATCAACGCACTCGGACCATGGAGTGGGCAGTGGCCACTTCATCATGCCAGTGTAGGCTAACTAAAACTGCGCGTTTTCAGTGACTTTTTTCGTAACTTTAGAAAAATATTCTGGCCAAATGGTATATATCGCTGGAAAGGTGATGCCATTAGCTTTCCAGAATGGAAAGTTTCATCAACGCACTCGGACCATGGAGTGGGCAGTGGCCACTTCATCATGCCAGTGTAGGCTAACTAAAACTGCGCGTTTTCAGTGCCTTTTTTCGTAACTTTGGAAAAATATTCTGGCCAAGTGGTATATATTGCTGGAAAGGTGCTGCCATTAGCTTTCCAGAATGGTAAGTTTCATCAACGCACTCGGACCATGGAGTGGGCAGTGGCCACTTCATCATGCCAGTGTAGGCTAACTAAAACTGCGCGTTTTCAGTGCCTTTTTTCGTAACTTTAGAAAAATATTCTGGCCAAGTGGTATATATCGCTGGAAAGGTGCTGCCATTAGCTTTCCAGAATGGTAAGTTTCATCAACGCACTCGGACCATGGAGTGGGCAGTGGCCACTTCATCATGCCAGTGTAGGCTAACTAAAACTGCGCGTTTTCAGTGACTTTTTTCGTAACTTTAGAAAAATATTCTGGCCAAATGGTATATATCGCTGGAAAGGTGCTGCCATTAGCTTTCCAGAATGGTAAGTTTCATCAACGCACTCGGACCATGGAGTGGGCAGTGGCCACTTCATCATGCCAGTGTAGGCTAACTAAAACTGCGCGTTTTCAGTGCCTTTTTTCGTAACTTTGGAAAAATATTCTGGCCAAGTGGTATATATTGCTGGAAAGGTGCTGCCATTAGCTTTCCAGAATGGTAAGTTTCATCAACGCACTCGGACCATGGAGTGGGCAGTGGCCACTTCATCATGCCAGTGTAGGCTAACTAAAACTGCGCGTTTTCAGTGCCTTTTTTCGTAACTTTGGAAAAATATTCTGGCCAAGTGGTATATATTGCTGGAAAGGTGCTGCCATTAGCTTTCCAGAATGGTAAGTTTCATCAACGCACTCGGACCATGGAGTGGGAAGTGGCCACTTCATTATGCCAGTGTAGGCTAACTAAAACTGCGCGTTTTCAGTGCCTTTTTTCGTAACTTTAGAAAAATATTCTGGCCAAGTGGTATATATCGCTGGAAAGGTGCTGCCATTAGCTTTCCAGAATGGTAAGTTTCATCAACGCACTCGGACCATGGAGTGGGCAGTGGCCACTTCATCATGCCAGTGTAGGCTAACTAAAACTGCGCGTTTTCAGTGCCTTTTTTCGTAACTTTGGAAAAATATTCTGGCCAAGTGGTATATATTGCTGGAAAGGTGCTGCCATTAGCTTTCCAGAACGGTAAGTTTCATCAACGCACTCGGACCATGGAGTGGGAAGTGGCCACTTCATTATGCCAGTGTAGGCTAACTAAAACTGCGCGTTTTCAGTGCCTTTTTTCGTAACTTTAGAAAAATATTCTGGCCAAGTGGTATATATCGCTGGAAAGGTGCTGCCATTAGCTTTCCAGAATGGTAAGTTTAATCAACGCACTCGGACCATGGAGTGGGCAGTGGCCACTTCATCATGCCAGTGTAGGCTAACTAAAACTGCGCGTTTTCAGTGCCTTTTTTCGTAACTTTAGAAAAATATTATGGCCAAGTGGTATATATCGCTGGAAAGGTGCTGCTATTAGCTTTCCAGAATGGTAAGTTTCATCAACGCACTCGGACCATGGAGTGGGCAGTGGCCACTTCATCATGCCAGTGTAGGCTAACTAAAACTGCGCGTTTTCAGTGCCTTTTTTCGTAACTTTGGAAAAATATTCTGGCCAAGTGGTATATATTGCTGGAAAGGTGCTGCCATTAGCTTTCCAGAACGGTAAGTTTCATCAACGCACTCGGACCATGGAGTGGGAAGTGGCCACTTCATTATGCCAGTGTAGGCTAACTAAAACTGCGCGTTTTCAGTGCCTTTTTTCGTAACTTTAGAAAAATATTCTGGCCAAGTGGTATATATCGCTGGAAAGGTGCTGCCATTAGCTTTCCAGAATGGTAAGTTTCATCAACGCACTCGGACCATGGAGTGGGCAGTGGCCACTTCATCATGCCAGTGTAGGCTAACTAAAACTGCGCGTTTTCAGTGCCTTTTTTCGTAACTTTAGAAAAATATTATGGCCAAGTGGTATATATCGCTGGAAAGATGCTGCCATTAGCTTTCCAGAATGGTAAGTTTCATCAACGCACTCGGATCATGGAGTGGGCAGTGGCCTCTTCATCATGCCAGTGTAGGCTAACTAAAACTGCGCGTTTTCAGTGCCTTTTTTCGTAACTTTAGAAAAATATTCTGGCCAAGTGGTATATATCGCTGGAAAGGTGCTGCCATTAGCTTTCCAGAATGGTAAGTTTCATCAACGCACTCGGACCATGGAGTGGGCAGTGGCCACTTCATCATGCCAGTGTAGGCTAACTAAAACTGCGCGTTTTCAGTGCCTTTTTTCGTAACTTTAGAAAAATATTCTGGCCAAGTGGTATATATCGCTGGAAAGGTGCTGCCATTAGCTTTCCAGAATGGTAAGTTTCATCAACGCACTCGGACCATGGAGTGGGCAGTGGCCACTTCATTATGCCAGTGTAGGCTAACTAAAACTGCGCGTTTTCAGTGCCTTTTTTCGTAACTTTAGAAAAATATTCTGGCCAAGTGGTATATATCGCTGGAAAGGTGCTGCCATTAGCTTTCCAGAATGGTAAGTTTCATCAACGCACTCGGACCATGGAGTGGGCAGTGGCCACTTCATCATGCCAGTGTAGGCTAACTAAAACTGCGCGTTTTCAGTGCCTTTTTTCGTAACTTTAGAAAAATATTCTGGCCAAGTGGTATATATCGCTGGAAAGGTGCTGCCATTAGCTTTCCAGAATGGTAAGTTTCATCAACGCACTCGGATCATGGAGTGGGCAGTGGCCTCTTCATCATGCCAGTGTAGGCTAACTAAAACTGCGCGTTTTCAGTGCCTTTTTTCGTAACTTTGGAAAAATATTCTGGCCAAGTGGTATATATCGCTGGAAAGGTGCTGCCATTAGCTTTCCAGAATGGTAAGTTTCATCAACGCACTCGGACCATGGAGTGGGCAGTGGCCACTTCATCACGCCAGTGTAGGCTAACTAAAATTTCAATTTTGGACAAACCCAACGTTTCTCTTCTTAGTTTAACTTTTCCGTTTGAAAGATATCGCCCCTTGTGTATAATTTCAGTGAAAAGAGCCTTTAAAATTATTTTTTTATGAAAAAGAATCATTAAATGTTCAACAATATTCGAGAACTTATTCTAAAAAAACTAAAAAAAGTATCAATGGTGTCCACAGATAACGATTTTTGCAGTAAGTTCTTGATATTTTGGAAGAGCAACGATTGCGTATGAGGGTTATATCTTCCAAAACTAAACTAAGTATTTACGACAAAGAAGAATTTCGTATCCTTTGAAGAGATTGAAGACCTAATTAATATTTCAGAGGTAAGACGAAGTTAGTCCTCTCGCCATGGATCCACTCATTTATCAGAAATGTAAAGAGATCGTGGAACGCAAGGGCGAGAGGGAAGACGAAGAACGGTATTCATTGTATTATCTGGCGCCAACAATGTGAGCATAATAAAGAAACGCACCAAAGACCAGAGAAATATAGTGGTGCATCCTATCAGACGATACCACGCTGAGTGGAAGGAAACAGAAGAAGGGCATTTTAAAGTATAGCGTAAACTCTGCCAACATCCGGACAAGTAGAATTTTGTGGTAACATGCGTGACTATTTTATACAAGAGAGAATGTGGACAGTTTTGGTGCGAGTTGGAGATTGTTAGTGTCTGAGTTTAGTGGGAGGACTCAACGTGTATACATTAGGTTGTCTTGATATTTATATACACGCACCACAGCTCAGAGGCAGAGCAAGCTAAATTGTCCTGCAAGTCTTTCAGCATCCATGCCCTCCATCACTCCTCCTTCGATGCTATAACTCCACTATTAGTCGGTCACATTCGCCCATTTCTTTAATCTCCCCTGCTCTCCCTCTCTACCTCTCTCTCTCTCTCTCTCTCTCTCTCTCTCTCTATCTCTCCCTATCTCTTTCCCTTTAACTTCTCATGTCCCCACCCATTTTATCATTTAAAATATTAAGCAATATTTATATGTAACACAGGTAGGCATATTTTCCCCTTCGAATATCCTGGGTGATATTAGAAGGATGAAAATATATTCTATACGGTTTGAAAGGTAACTTCGAGTGACTTCCGACAGGTAGATGAGAGTCTCAACTCATCACGAGACCAAGTCTCCTCAGTGGAGGAGGCCTGAGTTCCTGCACTGAATTCACGTTTGAAAACAAGACAAAAGAGCATTCATTGCATTTTCGAGTAGAGTGTGTTGGAGAAAAACACAACAACAGAAACAACAGCAACAAAAGCAACAACAACAACAGCAACAGCATCAAAAGCAACAACAACAAAAGCAACAACCAAACGGTGCTTAAGAATTTTATTAAGGATACTGCAGTGTTTAGGTACAGCTGGGCCAAAGCATCACAGATGCGTGCATTTGTGGGATGCCACTCAGCCTCACATTTTCTTGCCTAACACTCGTGCACACAATTTTCATTAGAATCTATAAATATCTGCTTGCACCTCCTCTACTCTACTCTGGAATCCTTTTCCTCACCCTGAAATCGAATATTACAAGTGATCTGTGCTGCAAAATAATGAAATTAAATTTAGTTGCTGAAGTATATTTTTGAGGTATCGATGAATTTCTTGTAATGGGGGGAGCGTTAGGGAGACTTTTAGGTTTGTTTTGTAATTGGAAATGCAATTTATTTTATATACATAATTTTAATAAATCCACTAATTTGATTCAA
Source organism: Sicus ferrugineus (assembly GCA_922984085.1). NCBI lineage: Eukaryota > Metazoa > Arthropoda > Insecta > Diptera > Conopidae > Sicus > Sicus ferrugineus. The sequence continues at coordinate 9,449,825 of OV277354.1, forward strand.
AACTAAAATTTCTTTGCTTTATGAATTGCATAGCAATGTTTTCATATCAACAATAATTGAAATTCTTCATGTGAAATATTATTTGAAACTATTTTACAGTTGATCGGTGGAAAAACACTGAATTCACACTACAAATCACTAGAATTTTAAATTATTTTATTGTTTTACAGAATAGTTAAACTTGGTTTGACGATTCTATTGTAATTAAACGTCATCGTTAATCAAATATATGAAACGAAAAACGACACTGAAGATGGCACAACGCCGAAACCGGTTTCTCTACAGACCAAAATTGACGAGGGACGACGGAAATTCGTTCCAAAATACATCATCTTCCTACCCTGTCGGAAAAACAATCGAACACCAAGAAACAAGTAAAAAATTGGCTTCTGGGTTCTAATTTTTGTTTTAAAAGATCGAGCATCTCTTGTTCTTTTATTAAACTTTTATCATTTTCATCCAGAACTTGGATTTCATGGACGTATATCAGCGAGGAAGCCAACAGAAAGTAGAGTGTTATGAGTACCCCTGCCTTCTGACACTGTTGCCCACCTCTGGGTCAAATGTAAAATATTGGCTTCTGGGTTCTAATTTTTGTTTTAAAAGATCGAGCATCTCTTGTTCTTTTATTAAACTTTTATCATTTTCATCCAGAACTTGGATTTCATGGACGTATATCAGCGAGGAAGCCAACAGAAAGTAGAGTGTTATGAGTACCCCTGCCTTAATATTGGCTTCTGGGTTCTAACTTTTGTTTTAAAAGATCGAGCATCTCTTGTTCTTTTATTAAACTTTTATCATTTTCATCCAGAACTTGGATTTCATGGACGTATATCAGCGAGGAAGCCAACAGAAAGTAGAGTGTTATGAGTATCCCTGCCTTCTGAGACTGTTGCCCACCTCTGGGTCAAATGTAAAATATTGGCTTCTGGGTTCTAACTTTTGTTTTAAAAGATCGAGCATCTCTTGTTCTTTTATTAAACTTTTATCATTTTCATCCAGAACTTGGATTTCATGGACGTATATCAGCGAGGAAGCCAACAGAAAGTAGAGTGTTATGAGTATCCCTGCCTTCTGAGACTGTTGCCCACCTCTGGGTCAAATGTAAAATATTGGCTTCTGGGTTCTAATTTTTGTTTTAAAAGATCGAGCATCTCTTGTTCTTTTATTAAACTTTTATCATTTTCATCCAGAACTTGGATTTCATGGACGTATATCAGCGAGGAAGCCAACAGAAAGTAGAGTGTTATGAGTACCCCTGCCTTCTGACACTGTTGCCCACCTCTGGGTCAAATGTAAAATATTGGCTTCTGGGTTCTAACTTTTGTTTTAAAAGATCGAGCATCTCTTGTTCTTTTATTAAACTTTTATCATTTTCATCCAGAACTTGGATTTCATGGACGTATATCAGCGAGGAAGCCAACAGAAAGTAGAGTGTTATGAGTATCCCTGCCTTCTGAGACTGTTGCCCACCTCTGGGTCAAATGTAAAATATTGGCTTCTGGGTTCTAATTTTTGTTTTAAAAGATCGAGCATCTCTTGTTCTTTTATTAAACTTTTATCATTTTCATCCAGAACTTGGATTTCATGGACGTATATCAGCGAGGAAGCCAACAGAAAGTAGAGTGTTATGAGTATCCCTGCCTTCTGAGACTGTTGCCCACCTCAGGGCCAAATGTAAAATATTGGCTTCTGGGTTCTAATTTTTGTTTTAAAAGATCGAGCATCTCTTGTTCTTTTATTAAACTTTTATCATTTTCATCCAGAACTTGGATTTCATGGACGTATGTCAGCGAGGAAGCCAACAGAAAGTAGAGTGTTATGAGTACCCCTGCCTTCTGAGACTGTTGCCCACCTCTGGGTCAAATGTAAAATATTGGCTTCTGGGTTCTAATTTTTGTTTTAAAAGATCGAGCATCTCTTGTTCTTTTATTAAACTTTTATCATTTTCATCCAGAACTTGGATTTCGTGGACGTATGTCAGCGAGGAAGCCAACAGAAAGTAGAGTGTTATGAGTACCCCTGCCTTCTGAGACCACCTCTGGGTCAAATGTAAAAAATTGGCTTCTGGGTTCTAATTTTTGTTTTAAAAGATCGAGCATCTCTTGTTCTTTTGTTAAACTTTTATCATTTTCATGCAGAACTTGGATTTCGTGGACGTATATCAGCGAGGAAGCCAACAGAAAGCAGAGTGTTATGAGTATCCCTGCCTTCTGAGACTGTTGCCCACCTCAGGGCCAAAAGTAAAATATTGGCTTCTGGGTTCTAATTTTTGTTTTAAAAGATCGAGCATCTCTTGTTCTTTTATTAAACTTTTATCATTTTCATCCAGAACTTGGATTTCATGGACGTATGTCAGCGAGGAAGCCAACAGAAAGTAGAGTGTTATGAGTATCCCTGCCTTCTGAGACTGTTGCCCACCTCAAGGCCAAATGTAAAATATTGGCTTCTGGGTTCTAATTTTTGTTTTAAAAGATCGAGCATCTCTTGTTCTTTTGTTAAACTTTTATCATTTTCATCCAGAACTTGGATTTCATGGACGTATGTCAGCGAGGAAGCCAACAGAAAGTAGAGTGTTATAAGTATCCCTGCCTTCTGAGACTGTTGCCCACCTCAGGGCCAAATGTAAAATATTGGCTTCTGGGTTCTAATTTTTGTTTTAAAAGATCGAGCATCTCTTGTTCTTTTATTAAACTTTTATCATTTTCATCCAGAACTTGGATTTCATGGACGTATGTCAGCGAGGAAGCCAACAGAAAGTAGAGTGTTATGAGTATCCCTGCCTTCTGAGACTGTTGCCCACCTCAGGGCCAAATGTAAAATATTGGCTTCTGGGTTCTAATTTTTGTTTTAAAAGATCGAGCATCTCTTGTTCTTTTATTAAACTTTTATCATTTTCATCCAGAACTTGGATTTCATGGACGTATGTCAGCGAGGAAGCCAACAGAAAGTAGAGTGTTATGAGTATCCCTGCCTTCTGAGACTGTTGCCCACCTCAAGGCCAAATGTAAAATATTGGCTTCTGGGTTCTAATTTTTGTTTTAAAAGATCGAGCATCTCTTGTTCTTTTGTTAAACTTTTATCATTTTCATCCAGAACTTGGATTTCATGGACGTATATGAGCGAGGAATTCGTTCCAAAATACATCAATATATGAAAAGTATTTAAAAACCTAAAGGAAATAAAAAGGCCTCTGAAAAAAAAACTTTTCGTTGTGGCCTGGAGAGGAAAAAGGACGAAGCAAGAAGATTGTAAGCAGGCAACTCATTTTTCTCACATGTGTTCGACCTCGTCGACTTCAAGCCTCTCATCGAAAGTCACTTGAGTCCCCTGCCAGCTATTCTCTGCCAACAACAACTCACCTCCTCCGACAGTCAGTGCAAAACTCTTTCTATAAAACAACGAAAAATGAAAGTTTTTCCACAGTTTCCTCAATGCGTGGCAAACAAAACGCAAAAATGGCATGACGAAAAAATAACAACAAATGATACGACAAAAATAACAACAACACAAAAACAGCAACAACAACAATAACAAAAACCACATCTGCCCTACATACAACAACAAAAGCAGCAGACAGAGTTGAACAACGTGAAAAAAAAAGTAAAAATTTTATGCTCTCTAAAAAAATATAAAAAATTTTTCAGTAGGCGGAGCTCTTGCAAGGTGTTACTTTTTTACTTATTGTTGTTGCAACGGAAGACTCTGATGGTTCCGCACCATTTCACGACGAAGAAACTTTATATAAAAATAATTGTGCGAGGATAAAAATAATTGAAAAAAGAAATCAAAATAAAATTACTTGCAAGGGAAAAAAATTCATTTTTCTTGTTAAATGAAGCCAATTATTAGCACCTCGTCGAACAGTTATTTTTATATACCTTCGCGTGTGTGTGTGTGTGTCTGCATGCCGTCATACGGAAGCAGAGAGCTTCGAGAGCTCACTACAGATTATCCCGCGTTGCCAATTAACGCAGCCAGCTCAGCGCTCTGCGGTGCAGTGCAACTGTCGCGTTGCCAAGCGTTTGCTTCTGATTACCCGACTGCCGGCTGCCCATTTGTGGCCGACCGACGTGAGCCGCATTAACGCAATCCGAACTCCGAACTACGAAGTCCGAGTTCGGTTGCTGCTGCTGCTGCTGCTGAAATTTTCATTGCAAATGCAATTAATAATAAACATTTTCGATTGCTGCATTATTTGCGGCTTCTTAATTTGGTGAATCATTAACTGGTTGGCTGGCTGCCTCCGAACTCGCGGCTTGTGGCGGCATCTGTTGTGTTTGGTGGCGGAAACTCCTGGCTTTCCGGTTGCACTGGTTGAATTTTTTTAAAGTGTTGGTTACCAACTGCGAAATCACTTGCATCTTCCAACGCAACGTTTAACTGAACTGGAAAAATTTGTTTCCCTTCGAAATGAAATCCGATCAAATCAGAGCAACAAGAACAACCAACAATAAAAATCGCTGCTGCTGCAATCGGAAAAATTTTCATCCCCACGAACAACATCAATAAAATATTTAAATCAGTCAATCAAGAAATATTAAATGCGCAGATTACGAGTGTATTTATCACAGCTACAACAAGAACAACAACAACAACAACAACAACAGCAACAAATACTCTGCTGCAGTAGAAAAACGTGTAAATTCAAAATGCCGATTGACACGCTCAGCGACTAGCGAAGTGTGAAAAAAAATTGCTATGTTCTCTCAAAGGAGGAGAAGCGCACACACACACACACACACACACACACGCACGTACACCTGCTTGTAAAATAGTGGCAAGTGTGCGTGTGTATTTTTCAAGGTAATTTTTACAGTCGAAACGCCAAAAAGGGAGAGAAAACCGTCCATCCAGTCGGCCATCCATCCAGTCGGCCGTTCAGCCGGTCAACAAGCCAAAAACCACTCAATACGACCATTAACGGTTGTTGTTGTTGTAGTTGTTGCTGTTGTTGTTGCTACCTCAGTGCGTATGCTGCTGCTGCTGCTGCTGGACTGTACGTGGAAATCTGTTGGCATTTCGGCGCCATCAGCGGCGGCAACAGCGGTGGCATCAGTGACACAGCGTCAGTGGCGGCATCCAGCATCAGCACGCCGCTTGTGACACTCATACATTCACATGCTGTCGCTGCTTGCAACTTGACATTGAAAATCTGTTTACTGTTTAAATAACAAGAATTTCGTTGAAATTTCCGCAATGCAACCGAATGCAGGCAAGAGAATGCAGCACGTTTTCTGCATTCAATTGAATGGAATTGAATTTCTGCCTGATGCCGAAACAGCGATGAAATTCCACGAAAGTGTGTGCATGTGCGTAAATTATTATTGCCGTTATGTGTATCGCCGTTGTTGTTTTTGTTGTCGTTGTTGTTGTTGTTGATGATGGACAACGTTGTTGCTGAAGTCCACTCACGCATGTAATCAGCTTAAAAAGCGAAAATCCTCGTGCAGTCGGCACGCTTTCGGCTTTTTAAACGGCCGCAATTTATAGTCAACCGGTGGCGATGCAACAGATGATTTTGTTGGGAATGCAGTTTGTATTGGTTTTGCATTTCCACGCAAGAAAAAATTAAAAAAAAAATTTTTAATTTTTAAATTTAAAATTTTTTTAAAATTTTATTTCTGCTGCAAAAATTCCGCTAAAGTTAAAATTTGAAATATTTTTTTTTATATTTTTTTTAATTTTTAAAAAAATTTTTTTTCAAATTTTTAAAAAAATACAATTTAGCCGAACGGTGTTGTTTTCAGGCCGAATGGTGACGATATTGGTGTTCTGATTGTGTATTTTTGATGTTGGTGCAGTTAAAACGGAAGGTTACACACACACACAAACACACACACACACACACACACACACACACTCACTATACACACATAACGCATTTAGGCCAAATAATCGGCCGCTCTGTAGGCCGATTTTGTTGATTTCTGTTTGCTGTTTCGCGTGCTGTTGCTTCAGTTGATGATGCAGTTGAAATTGCACTTGTATTTTAAATCTGATCTATTGGCGGGGTCTACGGCTGCTCATCCTGCGGCCCTGACATCCTTTTATGCGTTTCATTTCCGCCTCCGTTTTTATTGACTTTGGCGAGCCGGCCGATTTGCTGGTCGCTCTGGGACGCCCATTTGTTGGGTGTCCCGGCTGGCGGTGCAATTTATTGCGCACTGAGTGAAAGTGAAATCAAAGCAGGGCAACACAACACAGCTAAAACAACAACAACACCACCAACAAAAACAACAACAAGTTTCCAACGAGCAACACAAAGAATAAATAAAAAAAATTTTTAAAAATATAAAAAAACAGAGGAAAACAAACAAACTCATCAAAAATTGTAAACAAAAGAAAACAACTATAAAAACGCTTTGCAATAAATAAAAAACATACTAAAAAAATAATCTGAAAGTATTCTATAATAAAATTGAAATAATTTAGTCATACTCTGATTTTGAGATTATTTTGCACTTCAATTTTAATTTTACTTTTTGCTTTAAAAAACTAACCTGCAGCTTTAAAAATTTAACAGATGCTGCTGGAATTGAGCTTCGGTGTGGCAGCCTAAATAATCGTGCTGCCCCTCAGATGTTGCTTTTGCTTCGGTGACCTTGAAAAACTCGCTCCAGCCGGCATTTGTTACGACATCGAGGGCATCGACGGTCGACGGCATCAAACGCGAGCGCAAACAAATCCTTGAGTGAAAGTTTATTCCTCCGCATCTTCCTTCTCTTCTCCCCCGTCTCTCTCCCTCCCACACTGCAAACATAAGTAAGTTCGTCTTGAATTTATAGTTTTCTTTTAAAGCAGGAAAAGGTTTGCCGGTTTTTCTAGAAATTCCGTGTGTCCTTGACCCTCATATCCCACTTCACACCAGTGGAACTTCACACCAGTGGAACTTCACACCAGTGGAATTTCCGATGACATTCGTCCTCTCATTTTTCTTTTGTATGAATGAGAAACTCACAAGACCTGCACCGAATCACATCTCGCTTTCGATTTCAATGGGGAAGGAAGTTCTTGTGTGGTGTTGAACTTTTCGACGGCACTCGAAATCCTTGTGCAATTCAAGGATGCTTACTGAGTTCACACTGACAGCGTAGACATTTAGGCTGAGTTAAAAGTTTAGAGATGCCTCGGAAAATAAATAAATAAATGAGAAATAAGAAATGAGAAAAGAGAAATGAATCTCTTATTTTTATAGAAGTTTATTTGAAGGCAACTTCGGTTCAGTAAGGATTCAATGTCCTTGCGAAATCGTAAAAACCAGAAGAAATAATTGTAGGGCAGAATATGCGCGAATATCACAAGAATTTATGCTGAATATTAGTAGCTTGCGTAATCGGTGATTTCTACTCGTATAATTCCAAAAAATTTTATTTTTATTTTTTTATTTTTTTTTATTTTTTTTTTTTTATTTTTTTTTTTCTTTTAGAAAAATGAAAGTGTCTTGAAACAATGGGATTTGTCATTCTTTTCGCCGCAGTGCTTGGTTTTTCGCCGCTTTAGTGGTATTTTCGCTGAAATCGTCGTTGTTTACGCCGCATCCGTCATCATTTTCGCCACATTCGTCGATGTTTTCGCCGCATTCGTGTTCTTCTTTGTCGTATTCATCGATAGCGTTGTTTAAAAAGTGAAAGAAAGACGTAAATTTTGCTTTGAAAATGATGTAACACTGCAGCACTCACACACCTTCAAATAAAGAGAAACACACACACACTCACTCATACATTTATATGCAGATGAGAAGAGAATGAAAATATTCCCACGCCAAAGTCGTCTTTTCACTCGCAGTCTGACTTCCAGACATAAAAACGTGGCAGTCATCCAGACCGGGCGGGAAACCTGCGTCCTGGCTGAAGTCGTCCTACAAAAACAGAGATCAACAGAAATGCACTTCAGCAAGCAGAGTCTTACACAAATAAAGAAACACATGAAAATACATAGAAACACACACACACACACACACACACACACACCTACACACCTACACCTACAATACTTTTCACAGAAATGTGTCAGGCAATAACCTTGCCAGAGAAAACCTTTGGAATTCCAAAAAATAAAGAAATGTCAAGGATTCGAGGAGGGAGTTGAATGTACGAAAAAGTTTTGTATTCGTTGAAAGGAAAGTGAAGACTTCTTAAAATGCAACGTTTTGCAGGATTTAATGAAGTTCAGAAATTTATAGAGATATTTCAACACTCGTATTTGTTTATTTATAAATTAAAAATATATTCTCTATAAATTTTCTTTTTTTTTTTGTTTTAATTTCTTTCCCTGGTTGCGAAGTATATAAATAAAACGCTGGAAAATTTCCACCTATTTACGTTAAGCTTAAAATCAGCCAATGGGAATGCAGCTGCTGCTTTTCTTCTTCTTCTTCCTCTGCCACAGCTCATTATAAACGTATATAATGAGCAGAAATAGGGAAAAATTTCACCTTTTACCAACAACACAAATCTGCGAAAAAGTGGAAAAAACATTCACGGAAAAACGTACTCAGTTATGAGCAGATTGAGGGCGGGCGAGCGTTCATTGAGGTGTGAGAGACGTTGTTTTTCAATGCGAGAGGAAATGAGCAAAAACGTCGTGAGAGTCCTGTGAATACTGAAAATAAGCCTGCGCATTCGAGGAGAGAAGTTTTGTGCAGTAAAAAAGGATATCCTTCGTCAAGTTGGGAAATGAGAATAAAATGAGTGACAAGAGGAAAGAGATTGCAATAATCGCGAATGTGAGAGGAGTGAGAGAGAGGGGCGAGAGAGAGAGAGAGAGAGAGAGAGTGTGAAATATTTGCTGGTAAATGGAAAGAGATAGCGAGGGCTTGTCGAGAGAGTAAATTAAGAGAGAAGTAATGAGAAAGCGAGAATCGATGTGATGGAGGAAGAAAACATTGAAGACGATGAAGAGGAAAAGAGAAGAGAAGAGGCGCGGTTACGTGGAGTTGATGTCTTCCTCGCTCTTGTGTCTCGATCTCGACTCTTGTGTCGATTAGAAAAAAACCGCCTCGATCTCTATTCTCGTCTCGACGGCAAAATATTGTCTCGATCTCGACTACCGCCTCAAATTCGAGATGAGGAGAAAACTGGACCGATCTTGACTCTCGTCTCGAATGGAAATTACTGTGCCTCTCTCTCTCTCTCTCTCTCTCTCTCTCTCTATTTTCTCTTATCCTGTAATTTGCTCCTCATTAAATTTGTACATAAATTTAGTTTTTTTTTCTCTGCTGCACGAACATAGTTTTTCTCATTTAATTTTTTCGTGAAAATGCGTTCTCTCACGAAGACCAAGTGCAACAAATTTTGGAGAGAGTAAAGCAGGGGAGAAAAAGAAAAAAAAACTGAAAAACACCCGTTACGAGCACCTCAACTCAACTCGTGCCTGCGAAACTCAGAGGCTGCGAAAACATTCGTGGAAAAAGTTAAGCAAGCAAAGAAGTAGAGAAAATTGTTTTTCATGTTGTTGACAACGGTAACAACAACAGCAACAGCAACAACAACAACAGCAACAGCAACAGCACCAGCAACAACAATAGCAACAACAAGTACAATAAGAAGCGCAACTTTAGCGCGAAAAAAGTAGTGGAAAAACTTAAATAAAAAAGCGTACTTTGGAGGCCTGGCTTTCTTTTCATTTCTAAGCCAATCGCAGCTCTTCGGCTGATTATGTTGATGCGTCACGCGGACGAGGGGGTCGCGACGAGGAGAGCGCGAGGGCTGGCAAGGGGGAGGGAGAAGTTTATCGGGTATCCGTTGGTGGAATTTTGCGTATGCGACGCGATGTATCTGAATTGGAGAAAATTAAAGCAGTTAAAAAAACCTCAAGTTGAAAAAATCATTTGAACAGGAAAAAATCGGTTGGTTTTAATGGTGCTGCTGGTGGTGCAGCTTCTGTGTAGCTTTTGCTTCCTTTAGTTTTTGTGATTTCTCCTCACACAACATTTTTGGCAACGTTTTTTGAAAAAACGTATGTTAAAAATCGAGAAAAAACCCGCGTCGGCTGAATGACCGCATGGCAACCGGAATTTCAGAGAGTAGAGTTCGACTGAAGGGGGCTTCTGAAGTCGAAGAATTCCCTCTGAAGTAAGAGTTTCCAGGACTACTAGGAAGTCCACTGAAGAAGTCTTTTTTATCTTTATAGCCTTGAGATTTAAGTCCACAGAAACTTTTTATGAGTCGAATGAGTCTTTCTTATGTTGGGTGTGGAAGACCTCATTCTGTCTCTTCGGACCTCTTGGGAGTTTTTTCGTAGCTCTCGCAGAACTCTATCAAGTCTCTTAAGACCTCTATAGGGCCTCCGAAGACCTCTATAAGGGGTTTTCAAAGTTCTCTATAAATTTCCTCTCCAGACCTTTATAAGGTCCCACTAGCCCTCTGAAGTCCCTATAGATCTTCAGGATAGACCTCTATAAGGCCTCTGAAGACCTCTTTAAGGGGTTTCCAAAGTTCTATAAAACCTCTCCTGACCTCTATAAGGTCTCACTAGCCCTCTGAGCCCTCTATAGATCTTCAGAAGGCCTCTGTGGACTCGTAGAACGCCTCTTCAGTCCTCTACAAGTTTTCTCTGAAGCTCTATAGACCTCCAGATGACTCCGAAGACCTCTGAAAGACCTTTCAAACCTTAGCATCGAAAAATTCCCTCTACAAAAGCACTGAATACTCGTACAAGAGAATGAAATTAAATAAACCAGAAGCAAAATTGTAGAAAAATCTTAAAAAGAGATTCGAGAAAACAAAACAAAAACAAACACTGATTGGTGGGCACTTCAAGGTGATTAAAAATCGAATGTTAATCGCTATTTTCAACCAAAATAAGAGCAGAAAAAACTCAACAAACAACTACAACAACAACGACAACAAACTTGCATCCCGCGACTTCGGTCGCAACACAAGCTTCACATTTGAATGCCAAGCTCGCGCCACAGCAGCCACATCAACTCGGCGACCCAGCAGCAGGAGCGGACGATGAGCAGGAGCAGCAATGCGATCCACGCAGCCACGCAGCCACTCAGCAGCGACGCCGGCAAATCGAGCGTCGTTTGGAGGAAGCGAGCTGCTCGTTTAGCTTGCAAATTACGTGTTCCAAATTGCAGTTTTACGATGTGAGATGAGGAGGATGCTTGCGAGCTGCAACACAGCAATAGCAACAACAGCAACACTCACGCAGAGATCTGCCTGAAATGAATGTGGAGCAAATGCAGGAGAAAATGGAGCGAAATCTCGTGTAAGCTGAGAGCTGTCAAGGATCAGCGCCGGAATCTGGCGGGAGGGAAGAGCAGACGATGCGGTTTGCCGAAGACGACGCACAGTGGGCCGACGAGAAGATGTTAGATGATGATTTTGTCATCGGGAAAAATTATTTTGTTACTTTTAGAGTTGGGGGGTTTTTTTGTTTTTATTTTGTTTTTTATTTTTATGTGTAAATTTTTATAGAAATTTTTGTCGTAATTAGCAAGCACGACATTTTTTGTACTTCAACTCTCGCGATTCTCACTCACTGTGCGACGCAACAGCTGTTGAAGCGCAAGCGCAACACTTGTGAAATCGCGCTCGGCAGCAGTTGGACTCTGGAAATCCTCATCATCATCATCATCATCATCAGCAGCAGCAGGGGCAGCAGGGGCAGCCTAGTCCGGTTGTTGTTATTGTTGCTTCTGCCCAATTCACGATCTGGTTATAATTACAACTTCGTACCACCAGCCAGCCGCCTCCTGCTGCCTCTCGTTCGCTTTTCACGGTTGATGATCCGATTTTACGCATCCGTCTGCTGCTGCCAATTTTTATTTCCTTTTTTTAGTTTTGTTGCCCCCGCCGTCGCTTGCCTCTTCCTGTTCTGCTTTAATTCCCTCTTCTCATGCGGCGATTAAAAATTGATCTCATTATAATTATTTTATAATTTATGAACTCTGCTGCGATCGCGAACGCTTCATTAAGAATGCCATAAATTAACGCGTTCCGCGAGTCGCGCTGCATGCAGCAGCAGGAGTGGCAGCAGGAGCGCCAGCGGAGCGGCAGGAGCGGCACGAGTAGAGGAGCGACAGCACATTCGTTGCAGCTTTCGAGGGATCGGAGCGCGGACTCGAACTTTGTTGCGTTTCAGTGCGGAGACGTTAAGTCGGCGGAGGATTTCAGGGAATGCAATTTTCAGTTTATGACCGCCGGATTGATTAATTGTGTGGAATGCAGATACGCGGCTGCGAGGTGATCAGAGAATCGTTTTGGACTTCCTTGCGCGCTTAATTTAGTTAGAAAATAACAATCTTCTCGACTTCAATTTCAACTCGATGTCGACTCAATTTCGTCTTGATCTCCACTTAATTTCATCTCGATCTAAACTCAATTTCGCCTCGATCTCGTCTCAATCTCGTCTCGATCTCCGCTCAACCTCGTTCTCGATCTCCACTCAATCTCGTCTCAACCTCGTCCCGATCTCCACTCAGTCTCGATCTCCACTCAATCTCGACTCAACCTCGTCTCGATTTCCACTCAATTTCGTCTCGATCTCGACTCAATCTCGTCTCGATTTCCGCTCAACCTCGTTCTCGATCTCCACTCAGTCTCGTCTCAACCTCGTCTCGATCTCCACTCAGTCTCGATCTCTGCTCAATCTCGTCTCGATCTCTACTCAATCTCGTCTCGATCTCCTCCCCATCTCGACATAAAAAGCGATGGGATCTCGATTCCCCACCAAAGAAGAAGTTTAGAACTCAACCTCCGCTCTCGTCTCTCGGTTTGCAGACGATATCACGATGATATCGAGATCTCATCCATCTCGCGCTCTTCACAACCTCCGATCAAAAATCAACCGACTAATTGTACTCACCAGGTGGCAACACTGTGCGAATTCTTCGGATTCAGCAAAGAGTTCGCTTGCTTTTGACAATTTAAATTGAAGTTTCGCACAACTTTCTTGTACTCTCGTCTTCCTCCCCATCTGCCGCCTCCCTCCGCTGCCTCACTGCCTCTCCAGTATCCACTACGACTACAAATACAGGGTCCGTAGCACCTCAGCAGCCAACAACAACAACTTGCTCGCTCGTACGAAGTTCAATTAAATTAAATACGCCAGCTTCTTGCTGCAGGCTAAAATCAGATCAAGAAACGAAGGCGGACTCAAACAGCCGGCGGGAGGGGGGAGGAGGGGAGGCGGACAGCGCGACACACACACACACACACACACACATACCCACGTGGTGCATACAGTGTAAGAGTAATTAAAATCCTTTGATTAATATGTAAATTTAATGAGATTACGAATTCAGCGAATAAGATTTGGAAAGAAACGCGGCGCTGTTATACGCTCCGGGTGCCACACGTATTCCAACCTGGTGCACACACACTCACACACACACACACACACACACACTCGCGAGCTTAATGAACTCGACGTCCCTCCATTCGTCTGTCCGGCCGGTTGCTCCGTGCCGCGGTTGTCTCAGCAGATGCGGCGCGCGGCGTGCAACACAAAACCGTGTCGGTCGCACACATCATTTGCACTTCGTTGTAGAAGTTCTGAGCTCTGGTTGCATCCACGTTGTTGTTGCCTTCGGTTCGGATGCAGAGGCGGCGCCGACAGGCAGACTGCAACGAACTGAAGTCCCCCCCTCAGTCACCTCGCATCGTGAGCGTGTGAGTGATTGTGGAACTTGGAATCGTCACTCGAGCGGTGAGCGTGCGTGGATCCTTCTCACTCACGTCCTCATCTCACGTCCCCCTTTTTCTAAATCCCACATACGCCCATGTTCATGTCTATCTTTGTATGCGTGTGTTCATGTGTGCGTTGAGGACTTTTGACGCTTGTTAACTACTTCCAAGAGCATTTGGTTGCCGCGCTTGCTACAAATGTTTCTGCCACAGCGATGCAATGCCACCCAGCAGCGGCAATAAGAACAACAACAACAACAACAACAACAAGAACATCATAGATAAAGTCCGAGTCCGAAAGATGCAGCAGCAGCAGCAGCAACAAAAGCAACACAACAAAATCATCGGTAGGAACGCGTAAGTCAAGAACTCGAAGAATGAATCAAACTCAGTTGAACTCGTTAAACTTGTGGAATTCTTGGATGAACCACCACCACCGCTGCCACCCCCACCACCAGCGGTGAAGGAGCACAGATTCCCCCCTTCAAATTGTTGCTGGAGCGACAGAGGATCGACGATGAAATGTCGTGGTGAACATCTACCGAGCGCACGAAAGTGCAATAAAATCATGAGTAGAGCAAGAATTGAGTTGTGGATTGTTGTACCCGAGGAGTGTCGAGTTCACCATCGCCAAGTTTTCAAATGACCTGGACGGATCTTGATGCGCGACACATGATTTTAATTTGGTTTTCTAAATTAACACTGAATTTCTGGCAGGCACTTCTACGATTTTCAATGCGTTGGACATGAAGACGTTCTTGAGGATTTCGGAAATCTTTTATTGTATTATTGGGAAATTTTCTTGAGTCGAGTTTTAGCCGAGTTTTAGTCGAGTTGTAATGCCGGTCAAGCTATTCTCGATGCGCGCAATTTTCATTCTAGAAGCATCGACTTTTTCTCAAATTACCTCCCCTCATAATTTACGATATCACAATTATAATTATAAAATTCGGAATTCACATAATTTTGCGGATAATCATCATGACAAAACAGCAAAAAAAAACTCTTCGCTCTCAGCCAATAATTTCTTTAATTATAACCTGCGCGGCGATCAGAGCTTCGAAGAAAAGGACGAAGCAGCAGCGGAGGTTAAGAAGTCCTCGTAAGTCCACACTGAATCCGCAGCCAGAGGAATAAGCAACGCGGCGAATGAATCTGATTTATGGAATATAATTACAACAAACAACTACACTGCAGCTCATAATGGCGATAACATTCCACAAACGAAACGGCGAAACGGCGAAACGGCGAGAGATGCAGTATTCGCCGCCGCATTAAAAGAACGAAAATGAATGCAGCACACAAAAACGCGATTTTAATCGCAAGTTTAATCAAAGAAATTTTCTGCATGCCACGCCCATCTGCAATTATGTTTAAGCACGCATTTTATTACGTTCTTATTTTGATTTCAATGGGTTGTGGTATTCGGTCTTCGTTTTGTCCTCGCGCAACGAAGAAATCTCATAAATTCAGAAGAGCAAAATAAAGGATCGTAAACACGATTATTAATGCATTAAGAGCAGCAAGAGAGCTAATTATGAAGTGGCGTGTTGGAGGGGGGCTGGGGGGGGCTGCAGGGGGCTGCAGGGGGACCCACCATGAAGTGGGCCGGAGAACAGATCCGAGCTGGAGGAAAGCAACAGGTTAACACTCGCGAATTCACGGCTAGAAGACTTCACGATACAGCACGGGGAGGGATATACGAATGGATAAAGGAGAGTAAAAATAAGGCAGAACAGAAGGTAGAGAAGGTAGTTGGAGTTCGTTGTTGGTGCACCACAAAAAAAAAAAAAAAAAAAAAAAAAAATCATTTCAAACAAATAATAATCAGAACTGCAAACGTTGTCCGATCATAAATCAATAATTGATTTATGGTGGTTCTCGGATATCTGCGTGTGCGACTGTGTGTGTGTCTCTGTGTGTGTGTGTGTGAGTGCCTGTGTGTCTGTGTGTTCGCCTTGGCATCGGTTTATTATACTTTAAGCCATTCTTTTAATTGGTTAAGTCCGTTTAGTAGTCCATAATTAGCTGCTCTTGCGGCGAGTGAGGTTATGAAGTCATAAATCTTGTGATTTGCGTGGAGTTTACGAGGAAATCTGGGAAAAAATTAATTTGAATTTCTTGAAAGGGAATTCGAGCTGCAGACATGAGCAGAAATTAAATTGGATCGGTCGAGAGGTATCCTGAAAATTATTTTCTAATTTATATTGCAAGTAATTTACTTTGATTTCTATATTTCGCGGATATTTAAATTGACGCTTTCTTGAATTTTTAATTTATTCATAAAATACTGAAATCACATTTTGATCCTAAAAAATTCATTTTTATATGTAATTCCAAAGAAATGTTTTTCCTTCTTGAGCCAAATTTCCACATTTTCGAAATTTCTAATAGACTTTCAGAGACACCGAATAGATATTCTATAGATAACTGAAGTTGTCTACAGATTCTCTCTTCTTTTCAGATTCCCTTCAATTTCCGTGACTCCATCTGATCCGCAATGTAACGCAATCTTCTTGATGATTTCGTCTATATATTTCACTTATTTTGTTCTTCCTCAACTCACACAGTTATAATTCCCAGCAGGTTCTTTACGATTAAATATGTATGTCATAATAATTTCTCAAATATCACGCCGTCGCATTCCTTTTTGTTGTCCTCAATCTTGCACTTTAGTATTGCAGCGAAATCATCAACTATACGATCAGTTTTATTACAGAATTGCAATTAACGACCGTTTTCATTATCAAGCCAAAGACGTTTTAATTTCTCATCTCGAGTATGCGCGAGTATGTCGACAGTCGACAGTTTTATGCAAACAACTCCATATAAAATCGAGATATCGGTTGGCCGAACCAACATGCTTGAGAAAGTTTCCGGTTTTCTTTGAATAAACTAATTAAAATCCTCATTTTCTGGTCCCTCTTTTCCTCTCCTTCGTCTTCTCGCAGAAACAACATAATTAAAGTCGGGTTTTGCAAAAGAAAAACATTAACAAAAACGAAAGGAATTGATTACATATAATTTCGGAGCACATCATAAAAATGTGAAAATGTGATTATAATGCAATTTGGGACAACTGGAGGGGTTGTTGAGCGGCCGGGGGGTGGGGAGAAAGGGGATGTTGAAAGCAGTGAGAAAACGGAGGTGCAAAAATTGAAAGTACGGCATGGAGAGGAAATGCATGCTGTGAAGTAAGACAGAACTTGAGCAACTCTGGATGATACAAGAGATTTCCTGGTGTTGTCGCATTTCTCAAAATTTATGGAGTTGTAAAAATTAACAATAATTGTCTAGTTTTATATTATCCTGTATTATCTGGTGTTTATCAGTAATCTATGCGATAGTAGAATTATATACAGCATTTTGAGATTTTTAAACATTTCCGTGCCGCGTTTGTCTACCGTGTCGCGTCTGTCGAGTCTGAATGTCGCGAGTGTCACGTCTGCATGTCACGAGTGTCGCGTCTGCATATCGAGTGTGTCGCGTTTGTCTGTCGCGTCTGTCTATTACATCTGTATGTCACGTAGCTTGCGTTTGTCGGTGGTATCTGTCGCGTTTGATGCACCGACGTAACGGTGGCGTTTGTCGGTCGCATCTGTCGGTGGCATCTACTGCGTCTGTCGGTCGCATCTGTCTGTTGCATCTGTTTGTTTACCGTGTATGTGACGTCTGTCGCGTTTGTCTGCCCCGTTTGTCTACCGTGTATGTTTCTTGCATCGGTATGTCACGTCGGTCGCGTCTGTGGAAGCGTGTGTCGCATCTATCGGTCGCTTCTGTCGCGTTTGTCGTAACTGTCATGTTTGTCGCGGTTTTTATCACCATCATCATCGCCATCACCAGGTGGAACATCGTTAGAAGTAACCATCATCATCATAATCACCATCATCATCATCATCACCACCATCATCATCATCATCACCATCATCATCATCATCCTCATTATCATCACCGTCACCATCATCACCATCAGCATCATCACCACCATCATCATCATCATCATCATCATCATCATCACCATCATCATCACCACCACCATCATCATCATCATCATCATCATCATCATCCTCATTATCATCATCATCACCATCATAATCACCATCATTATCATCATCATCATCGCCATCATCATCATCACCATCATCATCATCATCATCACCATCATAGTCATTACCATCATCATCATTCTCCTCAGCAACATCATTCTCATTATCATCATCATATTGATCGTAATCATCATGATCATTATCATTTCATATGTCCTCTCTGAAGTAAAATGGGAAAATAGCAACAACAACAACAACAACAACCGTACCAGCAGCAACAATAATTTGAAGCTGGAGAGAACTCATAAAATTGCAATAACAAATTTTTATGCAATCGCTGAAACTTAAGAAAAATTACGAGATGCTAAACAACAACAAGAACAACGACAACAACACAAGGTCAACAACAACAACAAGAACAACAACAAGAACAACAACACTAGTTTCAACAAGAACAAAAAATAGGCAACATCATGAGAGTTGCAAACAAAACCACGACAGGAAGAACAGAACCAACAACAACAACAACAACAACAGAACGCAACAGCAACGAAAACAACAACAGAAAGCGCAAGAATAACAGTAAAAACGATAAAAATAACAATAACGATTAACATAAAAATGCGTCAAAGAGCCTCGCGAAAATGTTGCCCACACGTGACGTGGTCGTCGTACGAGCAACGAACACGAACGAGTTGGCATCACCACTGCGCACCTCAATGTCTCCTCTCTTCTCTCTTCTCTCTTCTCTTCTACAGTTGAAGAGTCTATTTGCTGCTGTTGTTGTTGCTGTCGTCGTTGTCGCCGTCGACGTTGCCGTCGCTGTCGCCGTCGCTCTCGTGGTTGTTGCTGCTCGCTGCTTTCTTCTTGCAATTATTGTGAGTGACATCGTTTGAAGATTTATTGTCCAGTCTGCCGGCAGCGATCGCTCTGGTGTGCGCTGCGCTGCGCTGCGCCGCGCGCAGTTTCGCCTGCGTTGGAGAATTTAGAACAACAAATTTTTATGCGAGTGTAATTTTTATTGCACGAGAGAGTCATGCGGGTCAGAGAGCTGCTGCGGGCGGCAATTTTATGCTGGCCGGCGGGACCCACTAAGAATTCATTAAACGCAAGTTTGCGCTGGAGTTTTTCTTAATTTCCATTTTTTTGGTCGTCGCATTTGATTTGATTTTTCGATAAAGAAGGGAAAAAAATAAATACAAGAAATAACCACTTAAATTTTTAAATAAAACGTAGAAAATCATATTAGAAATTTTAAAAGTAAAAAAAAGAAAAATGTTTCGGTTTTAGAAATTTTGAAGATATAATTGAAATTCTTTTTAATTTGTGACATTTCGAAATTTTTTGTAATTTCGAAAAAATTACAAAATATCGATACATTTTATTACGTCTTGAAATCCAATCTTTTTTAGCAATTCACAAAATAATCGATAATTTTTAAGAGTCGATATTTTATTGAATTTAAAATTTCCAACCTCGATTAACTGAAAAAAAATACTGAAACGTGTTCAGCTGATCGTATGAAAGCAAAGCGGCAACCAGCAACCAACTCATTAGTATGCGTTTTTCCAGCAACAAATCTAACGATGTTGTTGTTGCTGTTGCTGTTGCTGTTACTGTACCGAGAGCCTCTGCTCGGGTAACACGATCGAAATTAGTCAATAAAAGTTTAGGTTGCTCCTCGTTGCCGTCTCTCCGCCTTTCTTGCTCTCACTCGCTCTCACTCGCTCGCTGGATTTCTTGCCAGTCAACTTGTAACTGAAGCCACTCGTAGATTTCGTGTTGCTGTTGTTGTTGTTGCTGGATTCGTAAGTTCCCATTACTGTCAGACTGTCCAGCAACGGAACATCTTATAATTAACCTGAATGCACCGGAGGCGCTCGATAAGCTAGGATGGAATTAAACACTCACACACACACATATACAAAATCACAGCCTCTCACAGAGAGCCAGCCACACATGCGCTGCTTGCCGTTGCCACTCACTCACACTGCAAGCTAATTTCGAATAACATAATTCATTGCACGAGCGAACATTTTGAATTAAAAATCCTTGCATGAATTATAAACGCGCGCGCGGACTGCAGACCTCCTCTCAGCTGGCGCTGAGTGGCTGAGGCAGCATCGGCGCGTCGCGGCGCGGTCTGCCTCGCAATTACAGCCCAATGACAAAGTAGGAGTTGCCCGTGGGGCAACATTGGAGCGACTGAGGAGAGAACGACAGTTGGAGCGCAACGACGAAGTGAGCGGAACGATGAGGTGAGCGGAACGACAGTTGTGAGCGCAACGTCGAGGTGATAGGAACGACGAAGTGAGCGGAACGACGAGGTGAGTGGAACGACCGAAGTGAGCGGCTGAAGTGAGCGGCTGAAGTGACCGTCTGAGGTGAGCGGTCGACGTGAGCGAAGTGAACGGTCGTCGTGAGCAAAGAGAGCGCTGAAGGGGCAAACAAGAATTAATAAGTTTTAACTGAGATTATTAAGACGGCCTGCGAGGAAGATTTCTACGAGTGCAAGAATTCGTTCCTCCCTACTTGAGCGGAGTTTAATAATCAACTAGATTCTGAAATTAAAGGAAATAAATTTGCTCTCGCATACAGCTGCACGTCGCGAAAGCAGCAGCAAAACACCGCAGCGCGGTGACCGAACAAGAGAGCGCGGCAAGAGAGCGAACGTCATGCGAGCTAGAGAAGAAGCAAAAACAACCACAGCAGCGACAACAATAACAGCAACAAGATCAAGAGCGAACTGCGCAAACGGCAAGAGCAAATCGTACAACGGATACTTGGAATGCATGTTTCAGCCATTTGGTAACAAATAATGAACGCTTTGGTGGAAACCAAAGGGGGGGGAAAACATTTTAAATTCGCTCATAAAACGCATTTCTCAGCATCGTTGTGCGCCGACGAGGGTCACGTACGCTGGACACACGCACACACAACAACAAGAACAACAACGACAACAGTTCTAGTTATTGAACACACGAATGCTCAGCAAACGAATGCTCAGCGCCGAGAACGAGGTAAGGAGTGGACCATAATTATTATTATGGCCAGCGGAACGAGGCTCCTCCGGCTTTTGGCAGCCCGTTCTGCGGAACCAGCGGCAGCACGAGCCGCCCCTCCTCGACTCCAATATTAGACTGTTTGTCCGTCCGCCTGCTCGTTCCTTTATTCGTTCGGTCGTTCCTTCGGTCGCTCATTCGTTCGTTCCTTCGTTCGTTCACGCGTTCGTTCGTTCCTTCATTCGTTCGTTCCTTCGTCCGACTGCTCGTTCCTTCGTTCGTTCCATCGCTCGTTCGATCGTTCGATCGTTCATTCGTTCGTTCCTTCGTTCGTTCGTTCCTTCGTTCGTTCGTTCCTTCGTTCGTTCGTTCGTTCCATCATTCGTTCCTCGTTCGTCTGTTTAGCTTGCTGTCTTCTCAGTTGTTCGTTCGTGCAGTCGTTCGTTTGTTGCTCTCATAATCACGATTTACTTTAATGAGCTTGAAGTAGAAATCCTGCGCCTCCTTCACACACGAACCTCTCTCTCAACTACATTTCAGTGCCGCCACTCGCCGCCGCTCACCGCTCCGGCATAATTGTCGTCAGAAGCTTTTCTAGGTGCTGTAATTGTTATTGTTGTCGTTTTGTTGCTGGACAAATTATCTAAATGCTTCCAAATATTCAGGTTTATGCCGCGATGTGTCGTTGTAGTGGTTGGAAAAGATTGAGAAGGGCGAGAGTGGTTGGCAATACGTTGCCCCGCTCTTCCGCTCTCTTTGCTTCTTTCTACACCGCTGCTTTGACTGTGACTGTGTGTTGGTTTGGTAATCAGTAATTATCGGTACAAGAGGAATGACACTCTAAACAACAACACTACTGTGGAAATAAAGAACACTGCATTTCTCTTCTCGCTCGCACCCTCATCATTGCCGTTCCTTAATCTCTGAGAAAAGTCGCTCTCAGCGATTTGTTTACGCCACATAATTCGTTGCCGCCGTCGTTATTCCAGCATAACCAGCAAACAGTTTTGTAAATGTTATTTTGTAAGCTTTTTGTAAATGTAAATGCAATTTGGTAAGCTTTTTGTAAATGTTAGCCAAAGACATTTTTGAAGTCTTCAGTTTAGAGGAGCAGAGTGAGGAAATAATTACAAAAAAAAAAAAATAAAACCACTGAATGTTTTTAGAAAATATTCGCTTTATTTGTTGGGTTGCCGAGAGCGGACGGCTGTGCTGCGTGTGTGTTCCGCGTTGCAGATGGAGCGCGAATTATTAAAACGTCCAGCAAGGAAGTGAAGCGGGTCGCAGCTCAAGTGCAGCAACAAAACCTACACCAACACCAACAACAACGACAACACTGACAGCAACCAACAGAGAGTAGAGTTGAGAGCAACAACAATTGCAACTTTTTGCTGTTGCAGTTAATCTGAGCCGGTTAAAATGAGGCTGCAGGGCGCGTGCTGCGTGCTTCGATTTTTTTCCTTTTATTCTTGTTAAGCAGCAGTTTTGGATGACCGATCCGGCCAACAACATCAGCAACAAAGGGAACACCACTAGCAACAACAACAACAACAACAACTAAAACAACAACAACAACAGTCAAATGACAATCATGGAAAAATTAGTAGAAAATTTCCTAGAAGTGATGAATTTTTATGACTGCGTGTAGCGTGATGAGAGAGAGAGAGAGAGAGAGAGACAGAGAGAGAGAGAGAGAGGATGCTCTCGATTTTAGGAGAGTTTGAGAAACGATTAACGGTAATTTTAATGATAGTGAACCGTTAGGAAGGAGGCAACTTTTTTCTCCTGAGGAAAATTTTACAACTCAGAGTGTGAAAAAAAGAGAAGGAAAGGAAAAGAAAGAAAAAAGGAAGGAGGAAGAAGAGGCAAAGAAAAGGCTTTCGAGAAAATAACTAAAAAGCAACAACAACTACCAACCACAACAACAACAACCAACAACAACAACAATAACGAGGAGAACGACAGCGACAAAAACTAGACCAACAAAAATAATAACAGCAGAAACAGCAACAACAATGGCAAAACGATAAAAACAACAACAACAACAACAACATAACAACCACACATGCCAATGACAGCAACAACAACGCTTAACAACAACAACACTCGAAGTAGCCACTTTAATACGAATTCTCGCCCCCATTTTGCGGAAACGTTGAAAGGTTCTCAACACCAACTTAAAGTGGAGAAGATGTTGCTGTTGCTGGTGTTGTTGTTGTTGTTGTTGTTGTTGGTGTTGTTGTTTTTGCTGCTGCTGTTGCAAGAAGCCTCACTCAGCTGAACAGCAGAGGCGACGGGCAGCGAGTCCGAGCCAGCCAGAGGCAGGAGGTGGACGTGGACACGGATGCGGTTGTGGCGCGCACCGGCGTGACCCCACTGACCGAACGCATTCATCGAACATCAAATGTGAATTAGTGCGGGAGCACCACCAACAACACCAACAACAACAGCAACAACGCTGTTGCATGCATAATTTCCAGATATAATTTCAACTTATTTCGAAATATCCAAACAACAGACGGCTAGACAAACAGGAAGACAGACAGACGACGAGAAAAAAGACGAGACGATGACAGAGAAGAAAATGAAAATTCAAAGTGTCAGTAAGACAGGCGGACGGACGGAAGACGACAGAAGCAGAAGCGGCATGCGATGGAAAAGCTGATGAACGACGAGGTAAATAGACGAAAAATTGTCCAACTGAGAGATCGACAAGCAGACGGATCGAGATAACGAAAGAATTCATGCAAATTGAACGATTGAAAATGTTGATTGCTATATGCAAATTTTTCCCTAAACCACTTGAGAATTATAAGTCGCTTGGTGGTTCGTCGCGTCTAAAGCGCGACCTGGAAATAGGCTCACTTCTTGCGTGGTTGTTGTATGAAAAATATTGAATTTTTTTTTTTTTTTTTTTTTTTTTTTTTGGTATATCAGAGTTAACCGTACACCAAATACTTTTCCCCTAACAAAAACAAAAACAAAAGCAAAAACATCCAATAGTTTTCAACAGCCACCACTGCGGTAACAACAACAGCAACAACAACAGCAACAACAGCAACAACAATAAAAAAGTACTGAGTAATTAATGCCACCCACAAAATCGTAAAATGCAACTGCAACCAGATTTTGCTGCACTCAAGTTATTCACATTTTTCCCTCTCACACTACCACGCGCTCTCTCTCTCTCTCTCTCTCTCTCTCTCTCTCTCTCTCTTGCACGCAGCTTCACCCACAACAATTTTCCAACCAAGCAGAAAATAATGTCATGTGCTCCTCTCTCTCGCTCTCCCTCTCTCTCGCTCTCCCTCTCTCTCTCTCTCCCCCTCTCATTCTCTATCTTTCTCAGCCTGTTCACTCTCTCAAAATATCAAGCTCAATACAATTTTCCGTTTACATTAAACATCACAAACAATTTCTGTTCGTTCAGTTTAATTTTCGTTAAGTTTTCCCCTTTCCATTTTTGTGTGTTGTTGCATTTGCCTCTCACGTTATTTCCATGAGTGACGTCATTACTTTTACATGAAAAAACAAGCGTCACTGAAAATGCGTGCAAGAATGTAATCCACGCGTGTTGTAGAGAGCAGAGTGGTGCCAAGAGAGAGGCGATGAGAGAGCGCCGCAAACTCCTGGAGAACGAGCACGAAATCACGAGCACCACAAACTAGCTGAGCGCCGGTATCAATGAAAGGAAAAAAACAATAACGGAAAACCCAAGAATACACAGAGAGTGAGACACAGAGAGTGAGACAAAGCGCTGAGAGAGAGAGAACCGTAGAAGGAGAGCTCTCAGATATGTTTTGTTTTTTTTTCCTTTTTCAAGCAAACTGGAGTGCGCGCAACTGCTTGTGCGGGAAATTCATATGTTTTTGTTGTGCTGCGATTTTCTTATAACACCGCCTTCTTCTCCCTCCCACCCACAAGCACACAATAAATAGCAACAACAACAACAACAACGTGTCTTCGTCATTGCTCATAATTTTAGATTGTGTGTGCGCTACATCGTCGCTGTCGCTGTCGCTACCGCTGCCGCTGTCGCTGTGCTGTGCTGTTGCTGGCTGGCTGGCTGGCTGGCTGTTTGTTTGTTTGTCTCTTTGTTTATTTGTTGTTTTTGGGGGCCCAAAAAAGTTCTGTGTGCTCGCAAGGCTTGCCAGTCAGTTGACGACGCTTCATCAGTTCGTACGGCGAGCGGTTGGATTTGCGAACTGAGCACGTTGAGCGTTGAGGCCTCAGCCGGCGTGTGTGTTGAACTCAGAGAGAGAAACAGTTATAAAACATTTCCAGCTTTTATAAGAAATATTAAATTGTCAATGAAGAAAGAAGAAGAGATTAAAATTGCAGTAATTAAAACACAATAAAAAAGTAATTTTCGTGTAAAACACAAAAACGAAATCGTGTACTTCTTAAAATGTTTAATAAAAAAGTTAAAAAGTTGAATTCTTCAGTGTAAAATGTAAACATAAAAAAGTTTAAGTGAAAAATAATGAAATAATTAATGTGCAAAATGATTGATTAAACAAGTAAATGTGATTTTTAAAAACAAAAATTAAACTTACATTTCCAAATTAAAAAACGTTCGAATCAAATTTCCAAATTCAAAATGTTGAAAGAAGTTTTTGAAAACTAAATCCAGTGGATTCGTATATTCAAAAAACCGTCAAATTTCGATTGTGCTACTTCGAGTCTCTGCGAACAGTGGGCTGAATCAATAAAAACACAACAATCGACTGGAAGTTATGCAGGTTAAAAAGTTGTTTCACACTTTTATTAAAATTAGCTTTCCTCATAAAAAGATTTGAGTATTAAAAATTAAATTTAAAAATATCATAATCAGCGATCAGTCACAATTTATTGTCAGAATTGATTTCACAATTTTCTATGATTTTCTTCTAAAAATTCATTATGCTAAAAACTGAACTTGGAATTTCGCATATTTTAAATCCGTATTCAGATTTCATGAAAAATCAGTTGGCTTTTGAGAAATCCGACTTTTTTAAAATCAAATTTATCGTTCTACAAATTTTTCTCACTCTTTTACAAATGAATTCGTCTTCTCATTTATCAAATTCATCGTTTTTCATATTTTATATACTTTAAAAAAATTAAATTTATGTTTTTACCGATCAAATTGATCCTCCTTCAGCTAATTAAATTCATTTCTCTTCTAATTAGATTGGGATTTTCTGATGAGATGATGAAAATTGATGAAAAGTTTTAAGCATCAATGAAAATGCATTAAATAATTAATTTAAATTATTTCACTGAGAAGAAAAAACTTCTTTTTAAGTGAATTTTGATTGTAAAAGAGTAAAATTGGCTTGTGAAACCATGAATTTAATATTGAAAAGAGTGAATCTGTTGTGTAAAAGTTTGATGAAGTAATTAAATAATCAATTTAAATTTATTTCATTGAAACAAAATGAAAAATAAAATTTTTGATAGCATTTAATTTGTAAATGTTGAAAATGGTTTGTGAAATATATTGTAAAAATGAAACTTTATGTTTTAAAAATGAATTTCTAATGTAAAATGTAGAATTTGTGATGAAAAAGAAGGGATTTTTTTATTAAGTTTTGTATTTCGAGTAGAATTCTATTAGATTAAGAAACTGACGACTTCGATCTGAAAATATTTAACTTGGAGATAAATTGAATTACGTTTGAAATTTCTTCCTTCTCAGATGCTATTTTAGGTTATAACTAAATTATAAATTTCTTATAAGCTAATTAGGAAACATTTATTTGTAAAAAGATGAAATGGATTCGTAAAGTAAAGGATTTGACTTGAAAAAGTGTGAATTTGACTGAAAAGTATGAATTTGATCTGTAAATCATTGAATTTGTAATGAAATTTCTTTAATGTTCAAGAATGGACAATTTTAAATGGGAAATTTTTAACTGTGTGATTGTTTTCATAAATTTTCTTGTAATTTTTCATTTTTAAAACATCTTTAAAGTATTTGAAGTTTCAAAGTCAAAATAGTTTTGATTTTATATCAACTGGTTCACCAGGAAGCGTTGTATTTGCTGTATTTCGTTGAAATTTAGATAAATTCAACCACTTGTATAAAATAACATTTATTCTGAGTGAATCTAAATTTCAAAAAATGATCTTGACTCGTGAAATGATAAAGTTTACTTACAAAATGATGAATTTGACCTGCGAATTGAGTGTATTTGACATGCAAAATGGTAAATTTGATTTATAAAATGTTGAAAATAATTTCAAGATTAGGAAATTAAAATTATCTAATTAAAAAACTTCAAAAAGGCTTTTCGAAATAATAATTATTAGAACTTGTAAAGTAGTATTTTATAATTTATTTAAAATTTATTGCTAGAAAATTTTTAATCTCTTTATATTCTCTCTTAAAATATATTTTTACGATGAATTTTTGCTACTTCAGTTAAGGCTTTTTTTACACTTTTTTAGCTAAACACTTCGAGGAATTCAAAGCCGACGGAAGTCGGGAAATAGGAAGGAAAAGTTTTAGAAGATTCCTAGTTGAACCCAAAAGATTTCGTGTTCACCATTCCTTAATTCCTCTATAAATTCTTGCATGAGATCTAAACTTTGTCTTCCTCTTTTCTTGCCACTTGAATTTCTTCAAATTTGTTGAAAATATCCCTGAAGTTTTAATAGTTGAATTCAGCCCTGAAATAAAAGCAAACTTCAGGTTTCGCTCCTTATTTGCTAGACAAATTCATCAACACGAACTCAAAACATGAAAGGGGTGACTGATGTAATGACGTCCGCCTCAGAAGCCGGAGTGCCAGGTTCGAATCTACGCGGGAGACGCGACGCGTTACTCAACATCAGCTTAAATGTCACACTTTTTGTTTCAGCAAGAAGAAAAATCCTTGAACTTTTCACTAACACTTTGTTGTTCACAGTTTTCGAATGATCTCGATAAATGCAATTAATGCAACCAACTTTTAATTATCATTATCTTTATTACACTTTTAACCTTCGTTCCAATAAACTAGCTGTTCATTTTAATTTTTTTCATATCACTGCACCTACTTTGTGGCCACTTTTTTGCTACTTCGCGTTACTCAATTCCAATACCTTCGAGTTGATTGCAGAAATGCATTCAAATCGGCTAATTATTTGTAATTAATTTATAAAAGAAAAATATAAAGCAAAGTTTAAGCACAAAATTTGTTACCTAATAATTGTTTTCAAAGCAAAACTATATATAATTTCGTTAAATGTCGCTTGGTGATTTAATTAAAAGCTTCTTTAACGCCAATAAATGGATTTGAATTTGAGTTTTTTGCTTCCCTCAATAAAGAAAACTTGAATTCAGCGTCATTTTTGTGGCGCAAAGTTATTGCTATTGTTGGCGATAATGATGTCGCTGGAAGCTGCTTACATTGTTGCCTACTCGAGTGTCTCATTAGAATAATTTTTTCGCTATTATTTCATCGCCGACACTTGGATGTCCCCTTCGTCTTGGTCACTCGCGAGCACACGGCACACACCTCACTTTTGAGATCTTTGAGGTCCCACGACGTTGCATGACTTTGATTTCATTTAAGTGCGGAAAATTGGTGCCAAGGGGTCGCAGTGGTCGGTCAGTCGTTCGGTCGTTTGGTCAGTCGTTTGGTCGGTTGTTCGGTCGGTTGTTCGGTTGGTCGTTCGGTTGGTCGTTCGGTCGTCCGGTCGTTCGGTCGGTCTGTCCGTCCGTTGAACGGTTTAGCCCGGCATAAATAGAATTGAGAGGAAAAAACACTAGATTCACCTACTAAATCTTCTAGAGACTAAATAAAGACTATTTTTTGCATGGTGTTGCATTTAATTTTGAGTGCATTTGTGTGGCTCAGTGCTTCTCAACTGATCAGCAAGACTGCAGATCATAATAAATTCGTGATATTTTTGTTCCACTTTATTTCCCACGTGATGCATCCACGTGATGCACGAACCGCGGTTTGGGAAGCGCTGTCGTAGGTGATGCCGTCGCTAATGCTGGTGGTGCTGCGGCTGACACTGATGTTGATATTGTCGTTGATATTGTCATTGATATTGTCGTTGATGTTGTCGTTGATAGCGCTGCTGCTGCTGATGATGAATGGATTCTAATGTTGCTGTTGATAGACAAGATATTCAGTTTTGCTTATTGTTGTTGCTGTTGTTGTTGCTGTTGTTGTTGCTGTTGTTGTTGCTGTTTGAGGATAATTTCTTTTTACACGTTGCTCGTTGTCATTCATTTGCATTGCATTGCGTTGCTGAAATGTTCTCATTTTTGTGATGATCTTGTCGGTATTACTGTTGTTGTTGTTGTTGTTGTTGCATCTCGTTTATAACACTGCACATCCACTTGTTGTTGTTGTCGCCATCATATCCAGCTTTTATTGCGGGTGATGGACACTCGTAGCTACTTGCAAACCGTTTCAAGTTTATTTATATTTATTTGGCTTTTTAGCGCTGCATTATTGGCAATTAAATTAATTGAGTTAACTAGAAGGAGCCGCCGGTATTGACGCAAGTCGTCTTAATGACGAATAATTTTAATAATTTTGCATGCAAGATTGGCTTTTATGAGATGCTCGCACGTCACCGCAGTACGAGGAGAAAAATTCTAATTAAATGTGTTTGAGTTCGACGTAATTAACGACAAAGTAAGCGATGCGAATGTTTTGTTTTTTTTAATCCTCTACAGAATTATGTAAGTCGATTATATTTGGTTGTTACAACAAAAAAAAAAAAAAAAAATTAAAAAAAAAAATCTAAAAATTAAAAATTTTTTTTAACTAAATATCTTGCTGTGAATTATATGCAAAAATTAGAACAAGCGAGGGAAAGTCTTTAAATTCCACTACTTACTAGTGATTCGCTGACTTCATTTTACACAATAAGATTCTCACTTTTTATTAAATATTTACTCACATAATTTATTAAATATTTAGTTGCTTTCTTTCCCTCCTTTCTGTAAATCTGACTACTTAAAGGTGTTTAAAGCAACAGAGTTTTCAGTAGAATTACTATTTTTTAACAATCATCGAAGCATATAAAATTCTCTCATATAAAACAATTAATTTCACTTTTTCAATTAATCAAACAACGTCATTGAATGACCTTCACGAGAAGTGAGATCAGTGAAATGTTTTACATGTAAATGTTTTTTATTTGTTTGTTTAATAATTTCCGAATGAATGCAACAATTAATTAGATATTTTTCGAAGTCTTTTTATTTCCTTTACATTTTAAATTTACGATTACAGTTTAAATTTAAAATTTGAGAAATTAGTGAAAGTTCTATTAAGATTCCTGCGTGTTTCCTGTTGTGTTGTGTGTCTTCTTCCCTCCCTGCTGACGTCACATATCACTACTGACATCACTAATTATGACTTCTTTCATTGATATTAATAAATTCATTAATTTTAATCACTCGCATTTATTAATTGAAAACAACTAAACAACGCAAACACTCCGCACGTTCGGTGTACTAATTTTGTAGAGCTGGTATTTTAATTGCTTTTAATTATATCAGCACGCAAGATACAATTAATTATTTTCGTTTTCTGTGAGTGTGGAAGAGGAACGCAATTTCTCAATTGTTTAATTACAAATTAAAAGTGAAATAGACGAAGAAAATTAAATGCGAACGATGAGTTGAGTTGGTTTATGTTGACTTACAATTGGTTTGAATTGAATCGTAAATAGAAAAACAAACGCGTTACTAAATCGTGCGACAGATGAAACAAAAATTAATGAAGACACAGAAAACTCCTCCAAAGTGGTAGGAAAGCCCAGTAAAAAATAGGAAAAATTACGCGCAACATACAGAAAATTATAAGGAAGTTGAATCTTTTAATTTTACCAACTTTTATAAGCACTAAAATTACAAGAAAATTAAAAAGCACGCTAAAAAGTAAAGGAAAAACATAAAAAAATTAATTGTTAATTATTCTGGGACTTTTATTTTTTTTTGCTTTGAGTTGTTGGTGGTGGTGGTGTTGCTGTTGTTGTTGTTGTTGTTGTTGTTGTTGTGAACGCAGTAAAAACTGCATCCTTTTGATCGCGATTTTTATGCTTGGCTGATCAATTAAATCCGCTGCTTGGCGTGCAGAGACATTAAAATACTCGACGAAGAGAATGAGAGAAAAAGCAGCATTTTTCTTAATTAGGTTAATTACAGCTATAATTACAACAAAAAGATCGAGAAAAACATACAAAGCGCATTTTAATTGATAGCATGGCGGCGCAGCACTTTGATTTCATGCACTCGCCCGCTTAAGAACGGACACACACACACACACACACACACGGCTAGTGGACGCACTAACACTCATGCAAAACTATTCTCACTTGGCCAAAAATTCCATAAAAGCCAAGCAGACAGCGGCAGCGGCAGTGGCAGTGGCAGCAACCAGCGTCTCCGCCGGCCGGACGTTCGTTCAGTTGTCGCTCCGTCGCTCCGTCGCTCCATCGTCCCGTCGCTCCGTCGCCGCCTGCAGCTGCAAATCATTTTCAACTCATAATTACGCACATTTTATGATTCACTTAAGTAGTTATTGCAATTGTGGTTGTTGTTGTTGTTGTTTGTCTTGTTGTTGTTTGTCTTGTTGTTGTCTTTGCTGTTGTTGTCATTGTTGTTGGCTTCGCTGAGTTGCACATACTTGCCTACTTAAACGTGTCCGCGACTCTCGTTTTTTAGTGCGTCCATGTTTTGCACTCCTTGCTGTTGTTGTTGTTGTTGTTGTTGTTGTTGTTGTTGTTTTTACCTTCTTGTTGTGATTCCGAGTTTGCTGTTTTCTCAGTTTCCCCGTTGTTGTTGCTCTGTTAATGTTTTTGCTCTTGTTGCTCGTTATTGCTTATAATTGTTGTTGTTGTTCTCGCCATTGTACCTGTTGTTGTCGTTGTCATTCTTGTTGTTGTTGTTGTCGTTGCCATTCTTGTTGTTGTTGTTGTTGTTGTCTATCTTATCCCCAGAATTTCTAGTGATTTTATTTTTATTAGTTTTATGCATTCCGTCATCTCATCCGTTTGCAATAAAAATTTATTTAATTAGATTTTACATTTGCTGCACTCAAGATTATTTTCAAGCACTTTTTTGTTGTTTTCTTGCGAATCCTTTTTTTTCTAAAATGTTTTTTTTTTGACTGAATAATTTTTGTGTAATTTTTATTTCTCATTTTTTCCTGGCTTCCAAGTGATTTTTTAATGCATTTCTGTTGTCTGTTCGCGGTTTTGTTTTGTTTTTTTTTTCTCTCCACTGCTTGCTTGTGATTAGCGTTGTTTGTGTAAGCTGCTGCTTTTATTTATTTAGTGTAGCTGCTGTTGTTGTTGTTGTTGTTAACGCTTTAAAAATTTCTGCGGGGGCAATCTGAGCGTCCGTCCAGCTGCCTGTCCGTCCGTTTGTGGGTCACAATTGCACTCTCTTATTTCTTAACCCTTGCATGGCTGTCTAGTTTTTTCTGTGTGGTTTCCAGTTTTTATAGGGATGCTAAAAATTTTGAAAATATTAAATCATTTTACTGATTTTTAGTGAGATTTATGTATTTCTAATGTAAACAATAATTTATCCTGCTTATTTTCAATTGTTTTTACTTTATAAACACACAAGAATTTTATGAAAGTTTAAATTTATGCTGAATTAAACGCAAACACGAAATCTTGTAAATCCTTTACGCTTTTTAACGGTGCAGGACTCTTCTGAATGCTGGCTGATTAAGCCATTTTTTCCTTCAACCCTTTTTACGGGTTACTTAAACGCCAAACGACACCCGCTTCAAGTAGGTGTTGAAAAACATATGTCAACAGCAACAAGAACAACACAACAACAACAACAACAACAACAACAACCACATCTCAATCCTTCTGTGGTTCGCATGACCATTTTGTATCCTTTTCGCATCCTTCTTAGCCAACCTCTACATTATTAATTCGTTTCCCGAAAAAAGTTCTGTAAAATCCAAATGTTTGAAAGCAGAAAACACTTAATTCACACATCCTGTTCCATCCATTAACACATGAACATCTTTACACACAGACACACAAACACACATACATACACACAAACACACACACACACACATACAAATTAACACTGCATACAAATATGCAGCCTTGAGAAAACACCAAAAAAATACCCTCAAAACCCTGAAAGAAACCTCAAATAAAACGCATTAAAATGAAAAAAGTGACCCCGAATTAAAAGCCAGCGAAAGCGGCTGAGAAACTGCTAGAAAAACATTCCTCAAGTTCAACCGAATGTTGGAAAACCTCAGCGTTAAAATGCGTAAAAAAATTAAATTAAATGAAGTCCTTTTTTTCTAAACGGTTGCAGGATGAACCGAGGGACGAGAAGAAGTCGAAGTGGAACGGCAAAAAAAGGATCCCAAAAAATGTTAATTACCCTTAATAAAGGCAAACACACACACACGCAAACACACACTCATACACTTGCATATACATGTATGTATGCATGTAGAAAAACACAATTAAAATTATTATTATTACGCTGTCAACATTTTATTGCCAGAGTCTTCATTGAAGGTCGCCTCCTGCACTCCACGTATTTTAATAATTGATAGAGGACATTAGACGACATTAAGCAAAGCCACACACACACACACACACACACACACACTCTTAAAGCAAATCCTTTCAAAACACATGGGTGTTGGTAGGATTATTAACTGTCCAGGAAGAGGGGACGGCGGCGAAAGGCGAACAAGAACTTCCTCCCCGGTGAAGAAAACGAATGCAAATGGAAAATAGATTTAGAGATTAAATTTTTGAGTTTTCTAATGAATTTTCTATTTCTATCGAAACCTCTTAATTATCGACCATCGTCAGGTTAAAGAAAGGCTTGACTTTGTTTTGATATCGATTATACAGTACTTTGGACTGAAAAGTACGTTTATAATTTTTGACTTCCCGATCTTCATTTTCTTTTTGATCGAAAACAGCCACCTCGATAAAAAATTCCTTCCCTATCTCGATTACAGCCCTCAAAATGAGATTTAAAAAGCTTTCTCGATCTTTATTATCGACATGACTTAAAAAACTGCTTCAATTTCTAGTATTGTACAGAATTCGATGTTTTTCTGATAAATTATTTCTCTATCCGAACTAACAACTGAATATCGCCGCTGAAAATTGCCGTCTCGATCTCGGGTATTACTAAATCGACTAAAAAACGTATCCCGGTTCGGAACATCGTCATGATGGGAAAATCAGTCTCGATCTCAGTAACTCTTCTGCTTGGAAGAGGAATGAAAATGTGTCGCTCTCAAATTGTCGCCTCAAATCAAAGAATTGTTTCGCTCCCGATTGTCGACTCGACTAAATTTGAACGTTCCATTAAAAATGGAATGGTCTCGATCTCAAATATTGTATCTGCCGTCTCCAACCCAAAAAGCCGTCGGTTACCGTCTCAAGTTCGAAATCCGATTATCGTTCCGAGTATCGAGTAATATTAAATTGTTTCAAAACACTTCAATCTTTCATGGTGGGGCTATTAAACTCTCTACACATCCCCCCCCCCGCGGTCAACCAGTACGTCCACGTCTACAAGTCCAGCATATCGCACATTAAATCCCATAATATGCTAAAAAAATATTATAAAATCACTCAAACCGTCAGCAAGCGGCAACCTAAACAAAAGCAGTTCCGGAAAATCCTCATCACATTTTTGCGCAGTCGAGTAGAGTGGCAAGTTAATGCTAAAGAAAATTCACGCCTGCTGAATGCCGACGGCTTTTTCCTCATGCTTCGTCATGATTCCTGCTTTCCATTTTTTCAATCGTATTTTTTAAGGGTAAAGCGCTCGCTCATCTCTCATCCTTAATCAGGATCTCCTTCAGCAAAGTGTTGCCTGCCTGCCTGCCTGCCTTCGGTTGGCTTTTGTTGGTAACAAAAAAGAAACGAAAAAACAACTGAAACAAAGACGGCTAAAGTAGCTGAGAAAAGCAGGAGTGGGTGAAGAGAGGGAGGGAGAGGAGGGAGAGTGAAAAAAGGACGACGCTCCCTCTCAGTTGCTGTACTCACCGCAAAACTTTCCAACATGAATTCGTAGCAGGCGTGAAGACATTTTAGAAGCTGGCTTTCGTGTTTTTTACGCTTGTTTTTCCTTCGGCGGTGAAGTGAGTGGGCGGCTTGAGTTTTACCGTCAACTGTTGACACTTCGGGAGAGCAACAACAGCAGAAGCAGCGGCGGCAACAACAAGAACAAGAACAACAACAACGACGACGCAAACTGACGTCACGTGCTCTTCGCAGTGGGTCAACAATTCTTTGCTTGTGCGTTTTTCCTGTTTCGTCGAGTTAACGTGATTTTGAGGATCCTCTGGTGGTGAGTGAGCGGGGTGGGTGGGTGGGTGGGTGGGTGGTTATGGTAGCTTCATCCCTGGAGAGAATCGGGGGAGCATCTGGGGAGTCCCTCGTCAGCAGAGTTGTTGGCACGAGTGTTGAAATCTGGAAATTGATAAACGAAACGGTAAGAAAGAAAAACTCAAAATTCTAGTAGTAAAATTTGATTTTTCTCCCCTCTTGACGACTTCCTTGGCAGCAGTTGTACAAAAAATATACAAGAAAAAGAAGAAATATAAATCCTCAATATAATGAGTTCGCTCATCTGGCCACGTAATCTGCTCTCGCAGTCACAACACTGCAAAAATGAACACGCAGCACGTTATTTCATCAGCTCCGGATGTCATCACTTCAACTTCAGTTTGCAGAGAGGATTTTTTGCTCTTTTGTTGTTGTTTTGTTGTTGTTTTGTTGTTGCTCGCGTTGCTGCGTTAACCGTTGTTGTTACTACGGTTTCAATAGTTGAGTTCATTGAGAATCTCTGAGGTTTTCATTCATAACTTCACCGTTTTTTACTTTCTTTTATTTTTTCCCGCTCTGCGTTGCTCATAAATCTTTCCTGGATTTTAAGAACAGGAATCGTCAACAGTTGTTGTTGCTGTTGTAGCTGCTTCAACGGCGCCACCGGTTGTTGTTGTTGTTGTTGCCGTCTGTTGTTCGTGTCAGTTGATGTTGACTCTTCGCTGTTGACTGTTGGCTGGTGATGATGCGTTGTTGGGTGCAATTTTTGGAAAAAATCGGTTTTAGTTATATAAGAGTTTTCTTGATTCTTGATCAGCGATGTCTTCAATTTACGCGTAAGTCCGTCAGTCCCTCTGTCCCTCTGTCCGTCTGTCCGTCTCTCCCTCTGTCCGTCTGTTAGTCCGTCCATTTCTTCGTCCGTCCCAGTGTTCGTTCTTCCGCTCGTCTGTTCGTTTTTACGTTCGTCCGTCTCTTCGTAAACTAGAAGTAGAAAAAACTCTTCCAAAAACTCTCTAGAATTCCATGAGGTGCCACTCAAGCACTTGTAAGTTCCAACAACAACAACAACAATAGTGTTGGCCATTATAAGTTGCAACAACTGAAAGGGAAAGCCAGGAAAAAGCGAGCAAATAAACAGAAGAGAGTAAAAAAGAGGATACGAATCTCAACTAAGCAGTTAAACGTCAGATGAGGCATTCAAACGCCACAGGAGTCGCATAAAAAGGAAGAAACACACAGTGAACACACATACAGACACACATAAACACACACACACACACACACACACACACACACACACACACACAGAGAACTACAGATTAACTGACATCATTATATAATAAAAACAGCAAAAAGGCGCAACTGAGTCAGCCACCTGTTGCAGCAACAACTGCTGCTGTGCTTCTTCTTCAATGTTGTTGCTCCTGCCAACTGCTTGCTGCTGCTGCTGTTGTTGTTGTTTTTGCTGGCGCTGTTCTGCTGCTGCTGCTGCTGCTGCTGTTCTGCTGCTGCTGCTTCACAAGTTTGTTGCTGAAGGTAAATCGTCGCCGTGGTGAATGAGGACGTCGACGGTCGTCCGTCTTTTGTGTGGAAAAATGAGAAGAGTGAATTAAAACAACAACGGCAACAGCAGCAACAACAACAACAACAACAGCACTTTGAAGCAACAAATGTTTTTAAGTGTTGTTGTTGTTGTTGGTGGTGGTGGTGGTGGTGGTGGTGGTGGTGGTGTTTTTGTTGTGGGTGAGAAGGACGGTGTCACGTTTAACAAAACAAAAAACAGAACGTGCAGAAAACATCAAAACTTTTATACTTTCTCGCTCCGAGACGAACTAACATTTGGAAACAAACACACACACACACACACACACACACACACACACAGATACGCTGGGGGAAGTATCGCGCTACACACACACACACACACACACACGCGTTGCTCAAACATACAAACAGCAAGAAATGCCGAGCAGGGCAGCAGCTTGTCTGGCGAGCGTCTACGCAAATTAAGGAGGAAGTTATTTTTTCGAATTTCCTCTCCTCTCTCCTCCTCTCTTCACTCTGAGGTTGAGAAGAATTTATTTTGTACGTTCAAAACGCGACTTCTTTTCGAATCTCGGCAAACGCAGTCGGGCTGTCAGTTGTTGGTTTTCGTTTGTTGATTTGTCGGTCTGTTGGTTTGGTTGGTCTGTTGGTTTGGTCGGTCTGTCAGTGACTTTTTCTCTGCTTCGTTGTGGCGCCCAGCATGAAAATCTGGCTGCTGAGTAGCATTCGATGCGTTATTTCAATATTTCCTCCATTCCTTTGACCAGAACTAATTTTAGTGATGCTTGTACAGCCACCACTGCGATTGTCAATTTTATCACGAAAACTCAAAAAAAGGGTGGGGAGAAAATTCCGTCACTTAAAATTTAACACCGAAATATCTGAAGGTGTAATTAATGCAAATTACACACACAAAAAAGTCAGTAGACAAGATTTTGTTGACTTTTGCCGTCAAGAAGGGGAAGAGGAAGAGTTGGAGGTGAATGCAGAGCGAGATGATTGCCAGCCAAATGACGGAATTCAAGCCCACGTGCAAATTACAGTCATCCGAAGCCATCAGTGAGATAAGAATTCCCAAAAGTGACAACCAAGTCGATGCTACATGAAATTTGCATTAAAATTGCACGAAAACTAGTCGCTCCCCGGCTATTGAAGTGACATTCAGTGATTCCATATTTTTACTTGCAATAAGTGAATATTTTTCTGTTCTCTTCTAAGTGAATATTTTTCTGTTCTCTTCTCATTTAGCAGCAAATCCACCGTTTAAATTGGTTGACTTCATTGGATTTCTTTTCGTTTGAAATGTTAGTGAGCGCAGATTTCAACAGAACAGATGAAAAATAAATTTCTTTCTTTTTCCTCTCATTGTTATTTATAAATATATATATATATATATATATAGAGAGAGAGAGAGAGAGAGAGAGAGAGAGAGAAAAAAAACAGCTTATTACGTCATGACTTACTCGTGCATAAATTCATTTGCGAAAATGATGTTGATTTCATTCAACAAACATTCGTTTGAATTTATTGCTGCAGTTATTGGTGCAGCTGGCTGACTGAGTGACTGCTTGACGGACTGAATGGCCGACGGGTTTAAAGTTTACATTGATTTATGTGCACGATTTTTCAAAAGAACAATTTTTGCGAAGTGACTAACATTTTTTTTTAATTGAAAGTGCTTTTCCAACATTAGCAAACTTTTCTAAAAAGTGTTTTAGAGTAATTAAAAATTTTAATTTCCTCTAATTCATCGAATAAAATTTAATTAAAAAATCCAATCTTTTAAATTCAAATGAAATCTTTAATTACGAAGAACCGAGCAAAAAAAAAAAACCAATTTTTACTGAATTCGTAACTGAAAACCAGACTCTCATTCATTCGCCTAATTTTCCTCGAAAAATTATTGCTAGCTAATTTTTGTTAACGATTCCATTAAAAGGTTAAAAAACTTCTCATTGAACTCTCGGTTTTTAATGAATTCAAATGCAGGCAATAATAAAATATTTAAATTACGTACGACAAATAATTGAAGAATAATAAGCGGCCGCAATCAGAATCAGAAACAGAAGCGAAACACGACGCATATAAACGAACAATTAAGTTTTTAGAAGAAAAAAAAACGCTTTTATACTGAATAAATAATCAATACAGAAATTGATCGTACAATTTATATAAAAGAAAACAAAAACAAAAACCAGAGAAACCAAATCAACAATTTAACGAACGATAATGAATCAATTTATGAAATTAACACAAACTGACGAACCGAACTGTGGCAATCGTATGCGCACACACGCACACACACACACACACACACACACGCACACACACGTACACACACGCACCGCTCGAACTCCGCGACACGCATGCGCTCATTTAACGCGATCAAAGTTCGATCACAGATTACTTTATAATGATCAGAAATCAGGGCTGCGTTGTTTAAACGTGGTAATTTATTGCGACAATCGGTGTTGTTGCAGCGCGCATAATTGACCACCACAAAATTCTTGCCTCTCTCTTTTTTTTCAGCAGCCGCTGCCTCGTTCAAAACGAACGAACTTAACGAAACATGATTTGTTAAATGAAAATTATTCTGTTGCCTCTACTTATTCATGCTCATGTAATTCATTACTTTGTTGTCATTTAAAACTTGGAAGTTGTACACACATCTTTCGTTCAGTTGCTTCGTTAAGGTTAACGAATAAAATGGCATGAAGTTTCCCCCCCCCCACCCCCCTTTCATGATATCATTTTTATTTATTTCTTTATTTACGAAATTGTTTATTAATACTTTCTACACATTGTTTTTAAAGTAGTTCTTCGTTCAGTTGCTTCGTTAGGATCAGCTAATAAAACAGGATCAAGTGATTCCGCTTCTTTTAAGGATATTATCGGTTTTTTATTACTTTTATTTATTTTCATGTATCAGTTTTAACGAAGAATATTCGTTAAACTGATTCGTTAAGTTTATACAATAAATATCTGTATTATAAAACTTTAAAATTGGTTCGACCTTAATTTTTTATCGGTTTCGATAATCTTTAATTGGAAAACATTTCTGTTCTGTGATTCTTCAATCAAACTCTCGTTAAGTAGATTCGTTAACTTGTAAGAAAAACAACTGTGAGAGTTCTTGTTAAAACACAATTTATGGTTCTGTTATGATATTAATTTTGTCCCTAATTTATCATAAATTGATAAATTGATTTACTCAATTAATTTTCTTCGAAAATTTCTGATATCTTTCGCTAAATTTAAATTATAATACTCTGCATGAGTTTATTTAATGCCGACTTTTTATTGCTTTCATTTATCTTTATTGTTTAAATTTATTTATTTGTTTATTTTATTTTATTGTTATTGGACTTATACTTAAAAATTATAAACCAAAC
Source organism: Sicus ferrugineus (assembly GCA_922984085.1). Lineage (NCBI taxonomy): Eukaryota > Metazoa > Arthropoda > Insecta > Diptera > Conopidae > Sicus > Sicus ferrugineus. The sequence continues at coordinate 9,489,727 of OV277354.1, forward strand.
AAATAAATAGCTATAGCAACGAGGGTTTTCAATTAACGAGGTTATTATTATTATTGTAGAAAGTGGTCACTGCTAAATAGGTCACATTAAATTTAATTTAGACTGAATGCTAATAGCGTAGGACAAAACGTTAGATTAATATTAGTAAAACTATTGTGATTATGAACTTAAAATGTGTGGGGGAACCATTGTTGAATATCATGTAGTTGGACTGATAAAAAAATTTGAAAATAATTAGACTTCTTCGATTGTTGTGCGGTGAATGAATTCTTTAAGCCGAACAAAGCACGACATAGAGTGAGAATTAAGGACACTGTTATGAATAAGTAAAATATTTAAGTTATGATTGCTAGAGAGAATGTAGGATGAAATAATAACAAATTTAATATTGCTGCAAGTGAGTCAAAGGCAGGATTGCAATTATTATTGATGATTTGATGCTGAAGGGAGTTGAGAATGAAATTTTGGTGCTTGAGTTCATATTTAAAATCCTCTTCAGGGATCTGACCTTAAATTATTGGAGTTCATTTTAATGTTCTGTGTCCAAATTAAATTAGTTTTATTCATTTGTTTGCTGGAGTAGAATTTTTACTTTTGATCTACTTTAGTTTTTATCTTTAGCTTGTCTCTACTTCACCTCCGCATGCATTATCAACAGTTTTTTTTATTATTTATAAATGTTGATATGCTGGAAAGATTTTCGAATTTATCAGTTCGATTTATCACAAGATCTTGAAGTCCAATTGAGTTGATTTTTAAAGTGTTATCATTATTAAATTGGAGCAGATGTTGAACAGAGTTTTTCTGTTTATTGAAATTTGTTTTTTAATTTTAAGTTTATTCGTTAAGTTGAAGTGAAGCATTTTCAGTATCAAATAAGTAAAATGAAGAAGTTTTTTTTTTAGCCATATTATTATCCTTATTTATTAGAATAATATCAATTATCAGAATAATTAGTTCTGCATCCTTCGTTAAATTGATTCGTTAAGTTGAAGCGGAATTTAATGAAGCTGCTTTTATACTCGCATTTATGAATTTTTTCCGAGTTCTGCGTTTTTGCTGTGCATTATTTATGTTTCAACAATTCCTCGAGATCTTTCGTTAAGTTGCGTTTGTTGGTTTGTTGTAACTGAGTGCGTGTTGCGGTGCTGTGAGTTGTGCGTTCAATTTAAAGTGGCGATTAATTAACGAACCCTCATCATTGATTTTAAAAGTTTTAAATTGTTGTTGGGTGTTGATGTTAATAATGGGTGTTGTTGTTCGTGTTGTTGTTCGTGTTGTTGCTCGTGTTGTTGTTGTTGTTGTTGTTGTTGTTGTTGTTGTTTTGAGTTGTGTCCGCCATTGACGCAAATAATTGTTCGCCTTTTCATAATAACTAATTGAAATAAATAAGCAACAACAACGAAACCAATATCGTCATCATCATCATCATCATCATTAGCTCAGCGTCAACGTCATCATCGCCATCTTCATCATCATCAGCATTTAATTGTTATTAGAACAACAGCAATAAATATCAAATCTGTGTTTGTATGAGTTGTTGTTGTTGTTGTTGTTGGGCTGCCATACTCTGCGCGCAATTCATTTGAATGAAATGTGTGTTCGAATAGTTTTCGAAGTTATTGACTCGAGTTCGAAATGAGGAGCCGCCGAGGAGCGTTCGAGGCCTGCGCGCGTTATTAAATGAGACCCGCTGATGTAATTCGTAATTCACAGCGTAAGCAGCACACACACACACACACACACACACACACACAAGCACACACAAGCACACACAAACACCACACAACACAATCACAACAGCGGCCTCAAAGAACAACGAATTGTTTATTCAATTGGAAGTCATTAAAAAGAATTTGTGGCAAATTATTAAAAAGTGTTTTTCCTTTTTCGTTCTTTTTTTACTGCAGCAAAATGGAACGGCGACATTTTTTGCTGAATTCGCACTGAAATTGATTTCTTAGAATTTTAATGATTTCGGTTTTAAATTTTACGATTTCGTCGAATTGCGTTGAAATCACATTTTAAGATTCAAATCATTTGTTGGTATGCAGATATGAAGGGAGTACCGTTGGAATGTTGTTGAGGTCTATTAAAAATATTTTGATTATATTTGAAACTTTCGCTGAGTTTTACGAGTCTTCGTTAATTTACGTTTATTTATTGAAATTTCTTTAAAATTTGTGTTGCTCTTTGTGGCTTTAGATTTTGTGAATTTATTAATTTCTTGAGTTTCGTTAAGTCAAATTACTTTCGTTAAGTTGCGTTAAGTTAGGTTAAATTACTTTCGTTAAAATCCTCGTCAAGTTTGAGTTTTATACATCCAAATAATGGTTTCCATTGTTTTGTTTTTATTGATGCGTGTCCACGTTTTGTTCAATTTTAAATTACGATTCCTTCGTCAAAACAAGAAGTTTCGTTAAGTTTGCTGAAAATGGTTTTGATGTGATTTCTGTTAAAAAATTTAGTTTTTAATATTGTATAAACAAACTTGAAAATTTTGAAGATTATAAGCAAAATTAGATGCGGAGAATTTCGTTAAGTTCCTTCCACGAATCAACGAAACGCCATCTTGTATTTGACAACAACGAAACTCCATCTTGTAAGGAAACAAAAAAAAATTCCTACTTTTTATCGCATTTCGTGCCATTGTGCGTAGATATTTTTTAAACTTCAAAACTTTCGTTAATTCTTTTTCCACCTCCGTTGATTTATATTCTCATTTTATAATTTATATGTTAGCCATACTACTAGCAAAATTTTATCAATATTTTCATCAAAAACTCAGCCTACATGCAAATCACCTGAACTGCTTTTCGAGAAGTTTCGTTGAATTTTCACGCTGTTGGCTCACCGCTGCTCTCTCACCTCATTTTCGCATCCGCATTCATGTCACAATTAGTTCAAAAAGTTTTTTGTTTTCGAGTTTTAGCGCGCGTTTTTCTCGTTTTTTCATTCATCAATAATTCAGAGTGCAGCAGCGCCCTCTGTGTACGAGTTTCTCCACCAAAGCAATGTATGCGGTGCGCTGATGTGCAGAGGAGCCACGAAGGCTACAATAAATCCGTTCCTCGGTACGTCTGACTGACTGCCTGGCCATTGATTGGTTCATATATTGAATTTGTTTATTTATTTATTTGCACGAAGTTTATTTCATGCATTTTGGCGCTCAATCGCTGTAAGGCTGCCTTGCAAGGAACGTGTTTACGTACCGCTGGTACCGTTTTTATTGTTCGCCTTTTGGTGCGCTGAAAATATTTCGTACCCTTGTTATCGGATCAACTCTAACCGTTATGTTGTTATTTATTGCACCAAAGATAATTTAAATTATTGGCAGTCAGTCAAAACATCGCACAGAATTTCGAAGAATTTCGCTCCTAGAAATGTAATCGATTAGCAGGGCAATCGCGAAGAAAATATCGTAAAAGATTGTTTATTTTAGAATTTATGCTATTAAAAATTTAATGTTTTGTTAAAACTACTTCGTTGCCTATTTTGCTATCTAAGATTTTTAAAGTTTCGTTAAGTTTTCGTGGCATTGGCCGGTCATGATTTTGTTTTCATTTTAATGTTGTTGGTTTTCCTAATTATGATGAATTAGGAAAATCTATCAGAATTAGGAAGAAATGGATTAGGAAGAAATCATTTAAGAAGCAAATTTAAGTATTCATTTTCATTGTCATTCAGCCTTCGTTAAATTCATTAAATCCAATTTAGATGCATTATTTTTTCACAGTTTGGCAGTAATTGCGGCTTCTAATTTATTTTCAGAGTAAATGCTTTGGTTTTAAATTAGCTTAAAACCTTCTAAACTTATTTAACTAATTTGCTATAAAATTTCCTATCACGAGTATTAATATTTTATTACTTCTCGGGGTTTCGTCCAGTTTTTTAACTTCCCGTAATGTAATTATGCTACAATTAATTATAATATAGTTTTTATAATCTTCGTCAAGTTTCGTTAAGTTTCGTCAAGATTCGTCGAGTTATCTTCCTTAAGTTTTCAACGAATTTGTTGATATTGATTGAAAAAACAAGTGTATATTTTTAAAACTCGTCAAAGTAAGGCAACTGATAAATTTTTTATAAAATTTTCTGAGGAAGTCTAACGCTTCCTGATGATTTTTTGTTTTTAATTTTCATTCGTAACAGCAAAATAAGTACAAATCTAGATCAGAAATTGCTGGCATCGATAACAATTTCAAGAAAAGCTAAAAACTCTCTATACCACTCACACAACAGACGACTGGACGAAACTGAACGATCAGATTTGCAACACGTCATTCGTGGCTCCAGCAACAGCTACCAGCATATTAATGAAGGTGTCTGTGTTTTTAACGCCACTAATGATCGCATTTAAATAGGATATTTAAAATATGTCGCCGAGGGCAGTGGTTCTCAATCGACGATGCGCGAACTTAATTGTTATGTGGGAAATAATGGTGAGTCATATTTAAAATTATTGCTCATTTCTTACTGAAAAATTCACAAATTGATGGGCAAATTTATTGATCCTCAGCCTGTAATCGGTTGAGAACCACTGAATTGATGCATTTGTGTGTGTGTTTCGGTCGCGTGCTTTCATGAGCTGCATTCAATATCTTCGTTTATATAATGCTGTTGAAGTTTACAAAAAAAAAAAAAAAAAAAAAAAACCTTAATTAAGTGGAGCTGATTGAAGATATTCGAATGAATCCCGAAGACCTTTCCAGTGACATGGATGAAGTGTAGCAGATTTCTGACGCCTTCTGCGACACAAAGCAACTTAACGACACGAAATGTTACATTAAAAGGTCTGAAGTTTGATGTACGATAATATAACTGGTATATATTGTCAGCCCTCGTACTATTTATACACTAAAGAAGCTCCCCGGTCTATTAATCTGATGATGCAATCTCATTACACATATGAAACGTGAAAGGAAAGAAATTTCCACATTTATTGCTAATAAAAATGCAACAAATTATTAGGTAGTGCATTGACGTAATCATTTAATTGTTCATAAATAGCAATAATGAGCTTGAAACATTGTTGTTGTTGTTGTAATGCTGTCACTATTATTGCCGGTGCTAATGCTGCTGTTATTGCTGGTGCAATTAATCCAGCTCTCAGGTCGGCAACGCATTACCGCATTTTCTAATGAGCTGAAGGGAAAGAGAGAAAAAAAAAAAAGATGATTCCATTCCCTGCTAATGATAGAAAAAAGACAGAAAAGACTCGTACACAGGTTTGATATTGCAAGCGATCCCACCGCATTGTATGAACTGCTCTGTAATTAAAAGCAACAGCAACGCAAAAAGCCGTGTTGGCGGCAACAGAACAGACAACAAAAGGCAAATGAGCAGCTGCAAATGAAGGACGGCATTAAAATTTAATGGATAATTAGATAATTAATGCACTTCCGTTCTGCTCTTCCACCTGTTCGCACTAGTTATCGCTTCTTATCGGTTAAAAAGCCCATATGGCACTCAGTGTATAAATGTAATTGTCGTTACCCTCAGCGAAGAAAAAACAATGCATTCAGACTCAGCGGCAATTAAATTTGCAACATTTATGACCAAAACTTTGCCACAATGTTGCATTTCCCTTTCAAACCTTAATAAGTGGAAGGGAAGCTCTTCAAAAAAAAAGATTCAAAAGTTTATAACTCGAAAACGGCTTCAGATATATAAATGAAAGTTTGTTCAGAAATATCTAGGGTCACTGGAGTAATGTATGCAAAAAATGGCCATTGTGTTGGCTTCCTCGCTCATATACTTCCATGAAATCCAAGTTCTGGATGAAAATGATAAAAGTTTAACAAAAGAACAAGAGATGCTCGATCTTTTAAAACAAAAATTAGAACCCAGAAGCCAATATTTTACATTTGACCCAGAGGTGGGCAACAGTCTCAGAAGGCAGGGATACTCATAACACTCTACTTTCTGTAGGCTTCCTCGCTGATATACGCCCATGAAATCCAAGTTCTGGATGAAAATGATAAAAGTTTAATAAAAGAACAAGAGATGCTCGATCTTTTAAAACAAAAATTAGAACCCAGAAGCCAATATTTTACATTTGGCCCTGAGGTGGGCAACAGTCTCAGAAGGCAGGGATACTCATAACACTCTACTTTCTGTAGGCTTCCTCGCTGATATACGCCCATGAAATCCAAGTTCTAGATGAAAATGATAAAAGTTTAATAAAAGAACAAGAGATGCTCGATCTTTTAAAACAAAAATTAGAACCCAGAAGCCAATATTTTACATTTGACCCAGAGGTGGGCAACAGTCTCAGAAGGCAGGGATACTCATAACACTCTACTTTCTGTAGGCTTCCTCGCTGATATACGCCCATGAAATCCAAGTTCTGGATGAAAATGATAAAAGTTTAATAAAAGAACAAGAGATGCTCGATCTTTTAAAACAAAAATTAGAACCCAGAAGCCAATATTTTACATTTGGCCCTGAGGTGGGCAACAGTCTCAGAAGGCAGGGATACTCGTAACACTCTACTTTCTGTTGGCTTCCTCTCATATACGTCCATGAAATCCAAGTTCTAGATGAAAATGATAAAAGTTTAATAAAAGAACAAGAGATGCTCGATCTTTTAAAACAAAAATTAGAACCCAGAAGCCAATATTTTACATTTGACCCAGAGGTGGGCAACAGTCTCAGAAGGCAGGGATACTCGTAACACTCTACTTTCTGTTGGCTTCCTCGCTCATATACGTCCATGAAATCCAAGTTCTAGATGAAAATGATAAAAGTTTAATAAAAGAACAAGAGATGCTCGATCTTTTAAAACAAAAATTAGAACCCAGAAGCCAATATTTTACATTTGACCCAGAGGTGGGCAACAGTCTCAGAAGGCAGGGATACTCGTAACACTCTACTTTCTGTTGGCTTCCTCGCTCATATACGTCCATGAAATCCAAGTTCTAGATGAAAATGATAAAAGTTTAATAAAAGAACAAGAGATGCTCGATCTTTTAAAACAAAAATTAGAACCCAGAAGCCAATATTTTACATTTGACCCAGAGGTGGGCAACAGTCTCAGAAGGCAGGGATACTCATAACACTCTACTTTCTGTAGGCTTCCTCGCTGATATACGTCCATGAAATCCAAGTTCTGGATGAAAATGATAAAAGTTTAATAAAAGAACAAGAGATGCTCGATCTTTTAAAACAAAAATTAGAACCCAGAAGCCAATATTTTACATTTGGCCCTGAGGTGGGCAACAGTCTCAGAAGGCAGGGATACTCGTAACACTCTACTTTCTGTTGGCTTCCTCGCTCATATACGTCCATGAAATCCAAGTTCTAGATGAAAATGATAAAAGTTTAATAAAAGAACAAGAGATGCTCGATCTTTTAAAACAAAAATTAGAACCCAGAAGCCAATATTTTACATTTGACCCAGAGGTGGGCAACAGTCTCAGAAGGCAGGGATACTCATAACACTCTACTTTCTGTAGGCTTCCTCGCTGATATACGCCCATGAAATCCAAGTTCTGGATGAAAATGATAAAAGTTTAATAAAAGAACAAGAGATGCTCGATCTTTTAAAACAAAAATTAGAACCCAGAAGCCAATATTTTACATTTGGCCCTGAGGTGGGCAACAGTCTCAGAAGGCAGGGATACTCGTAACACTCTACTTTCTGTTGGCTTCCTCGCTCATATACGTCCATGAAATCCAAGTTCTAGATGAAAATGATAAAAGTTTAATAAAAGAACAAGAGATGCTCGATCTTTTAAAACAAAAATTAGAACCCAGAAGCCAATATTTTACATTTGACCCAGAGGTGGGCAACAGTCTCAGAAGGCAGGGATACTCGTAACACTCTACTTTCTGTTGGCTTCCTCGCTCATATACGTCCATGAAATCCAAGTTCTAGATGAAAATGATAAAAGTTTAATAAAAGAACAAGAGATGCTCGATCTTTTAAAACAAAAATTAGAACCCAGAAGCCAATATTTTACATTTGACCCAGAGGTGGGCAACAGTCTCAGAAGGCAGGGATACTCATAACACTCTACTTTCTGTAGGCTTCCTCGCTGATATACGTCCATGAAATCCAAGTTCTGGATGAAAATGATAAAAGTTTAATAAAAGAACAAGAGATGCTCGATCTTTTAAAACAAAAATTAGAACCCAGAAGCCAATATTTTACATTTGGCCCTGAGGTGGGCAACAGTCTCAGAAGGCAGGGATACTCGTAACACTCTACTTTCTGTTGGCTTCCTCGCTCATATACGTCCATGAAATCCAAGTTCTAGATGAAAATGATAAAAGTTTAATAAAAGAACAAGAGATGCTCGATCTTTTAAAACAAAAATTAGAACCCAGAAGCCAATATTTTACATTTGACCCTGAGGTGGGCAACAGTCTCAGAAGGCAGGGATACTCGTAACACTCTACTTTCTGTTGGCTTCCTCGCTCATATACGTCCATGAAATCCAAGTTCTAGATGAAAATGATAAAAGTTTAATAAAAGAACAAGAGATGCTCGATCTTTTAAAACAAAAATTAGAACCCAGAAGCCAATATTTTACATTTGACCCAGAGGTGGGCAACAGTCTCAGAAGGCAGGGATACTCGTAACACTCTACTTTCTGTTGGCTTCCTCGCTCATATACGTCCATGAAATCCAAGTTCTAGATGAAAATGATAAAAGTTTAATAAAAGAACAAGAGATGCTCGATCTTTTAAAACAAAAATTAGAACCCAGAAGCCAATATTTTACATTTGACCCAGAGGTGGGCAACAGTCTCAGAAGGCAGGGATACTCATAACACTCTACTTTCTGTAGGCTTCCTCGCTGATATACGTCCATGAAATCCAAGTTCTGGATGAAAATGATAAAAGTTTAATAAAAGAACAAGAGATGCTCGATCTTTTAAAACAAAAATTAGAACCCAGAAGCCAATATTTTACATTTGGCCCTGAGGTGGGCAACAGTCTCAGAAGGCAGGGATACTCGTAACACTCTACTTTCTGTTGGCTTCCTCGCTCATATACGTCCATGAAATCCAAGTTCTAGATGAAAATGATAAAAGTTTAATAAAAGAACAAGAGATGCTCGATCTTTTAAAACAAAAATTAGAACCCAGAAGCCAATATTTTACATTTGACCCAGAGGTGGGCAACAGTCTCAGAAGGCAGGGATACTCATAACACTCTACTTTCTGTAGGCTTCCTCGCTGATATACGCCCATGAAATCCAAGTTCTGGATGAAAATGATAAAAGTTTAATAAAAGAACAAGAGATGCTCGATCTTTTAAAACAAAAATTAGAACCCAGAAGCCAATATTTTACATTTGGCCCTGAGGTGGGCAACAGTCTCAGAAGGCAGGGATACTCGTAACACTCTACTTTCTGTTGGCTTCCTCGCTCATATACGTCCATGAAATCCAAGTTCTAGATGAAAATGATAAAAGTTTAATAAAAGAACAAGAGATGCTCGATCTTTTAAAACAAAAATTAGAACCCAGAAGCCAATATTTTACATTTGACCCAGAGGTGGGCAACAGTCTCAGAAGGCAGGGATACTCGTAACACTCTACTTTCTGTTGGCTTCCTCGCTCATATACGTCCATGAAATCCAAGTTCTAGATGAAAATGATAAAAGTTTAATAAAAGAACAAGAGATGCTCGATCTTTTAAAACAAAAATTAGAACCCAGAAGCCAATATTTTACATTTGACCCAGAGGTGGGCAACAGTCTCAGAAGGCAGGGATACTCATAACACTCTACTTTCTGTAGGCTTCCTCGCTGATATACGTCCATGAAATCCAAGTTCTGGATGAAAATGATAAAAGTTTAATAAAAGAACAAGAGATGCTCGATCTTTTAAAACAAAAATTAGAACCCAGAAGCCAATATTTTACATTTGGCCCTGAGGTGGGCAACAGTCTCAGAAGGCAGGGATACTCGTAACACTCTACTTTCTGTTGGCTTCCTCGCTCATATACGTCCATGAAATCCAAGTTCTAGATGAAAATGATAAAAGTTTAATAAAAGAACAAGAGATGCTCGATCTTTTAAAACAAAAATTAGAACCCAGAAGCCAATATTTTACATTTGACCCAGAGGTGGGCAACAGTCTCAGAAGGCAGGGATACTCGTAACACTCTACTTTCTGTTGGCTTCCTCGCTCATATACGTCCATGAAATCCAAGTTCTAGATGAAAATGATAAAAGTTTAATAAAAGAACAAGAGATGCTCGATCTTTTAAAACAAAAATTAGAACCCAGAAGCCAATATTTTACATTTGGCCCAGAGGTGGGCAACAGTCTCAGAAGGCAGGGATACTCGTAACACTCTACTTTCTGTTGGCTTCCTCGCTCATATACGTCCATGAAATCCAAGTTCTAGATGAAAATGATAAAAGTTTAATAAAAGAACAAGAGATGCTCGATCTTTTAAAACAAAAATTAGAACCCAGAAGCCAATATTTTACATTTGGCCCTGAGGTGGGCAACAGTCTCAGAAGGCAGGGATACTCGTAACACTCTACTTTCTGTTGGCTTCCTCGCTCATATACGTCCATGAAATCCAAGTTCTAGATGAAAATGATAAAAGTTTAATAAAAGAACAAGAGATGCTCGATCTTTTAAAACAAAAATTAGAACCCAGAAGCCAATATTTTACATTTGACCCAGAGGTGGGCAACAGTCTCAGAAGGCAGGGATACTCGTAACACTCTACTTTCTGTTGGCTTCCTCGCTCATATACGTCCATGAAATCCAAGTTCTAGATGAAAATGATAAAAGTTTAATAAAAGAACAGGAGATGCTCGATCTTTTAAAACAAAAATTAGAACCCAGAAGCCAATATTTTACATTTGGCCCTGAGGTGGGCAACAGTCTCAGAAGGCAGGGATACTCGTAACACTCTACTTTCTGTTGGCTTCCTCGCTCATATACGTCCATGAAATCCAAGTTCTAGATGAAAATGATAAAAGTTTAATAAAAGAACAAGAGATGCTCGATCTTTTAAAACAAAAATTAGAACCCAGAAGCCAATATTTTACATTTGACCCAAAGGGGGGCAACAGTCTCAGAAGGCAGGGATACTCATAACACTCTACTTTCTGTTGGCTTCCTCGCTGACATACGTCCATGAAATCCAAGTTCTGGATGAAAATGATAAAAGTTTAATAAAAGAACAAGAGATGCTCGATCTTTTAAAACAAAAATTAGAACCCAGAAGCCAATTTTTTACATTTGACCCAGAGGCGGGCAACAGTCTCAGAAGGCAGGGGTACTCATAACACTCTACTTTCTGTTGGCTTCCTCGCTGACATATGTCCATGAAATCCAAGTTCTGGATGAAAATGATAAAAGTTTAATAAAAGAACAAGAGATGCTCGATCTTTTAAAACAAAAATTAGAACCCAGAAGCCAATATTTTACATTTGACCCAGAGGTGGGCAACAGTCTCAGAAGGCAGGGATACTCATAACACTCTACTTTCTGTTGGCTTCCTCGCTGACATACGTCCATGAAATCCAAGTTCTGGATGAAAATGATAAAAGTTTAATAAAAGAACAAGAGATGCTCGATCTTTTAAAACAAAAATTAGAACCCAGAAGCCAATATTTTACATTTGGCCCTGAGGTGGGCAACAGTCTCAGAAGGCAGGGATACTCGTAACACTCTACTTTCTGTTGGCTTCCTCGCTCATATACGTCCATGAAATCCAAGTTCTAGATGAAAATGATAAAAGTTTAATAAAAGAACAAGAGATGCTCGATCTTTTAAAACAAAAATTAGAACCCAGAAGCCAATATTTTACATTTGACCCAAAGGGGGGCAACAGTCTCAGAAGGCAGGGATACTCATAACACTCTACTTTCTGTTGGCTTCCTCGCTGACATACGTCCATGAAATCCAAGTTCTGGATGAAAATGATAAAAGTTTAATAAAAGAACAAGAGATGCTCGATCTTTTAAAACAAAAATTAGAACCCAGAAGCCAATTTTTTACATTTGACCCAGAGGCGGGCAACAGTCTCAGAAGGCAGGGGTACTCATAACACTCTACTTTCTGTTGGCTTCCTCGCTGACATATGTCCATGAAATCCAAGTTCTGGATGAAAATGATAAAAGTTTAATAAAAGAACAAGAGATGCTCGATCTTTTAAAACAAAAATTAGAACCCAGAAGCCAATATTTTACATTTGACCCAGAGGTGGGCAACAGTCTCAGAAGGCAGGGATACTCATAACACTCTACTTTCTGTTGGCTTCCTCGCTGACATACGTCCATGAAATCCAAGTTCTGGATGAAAATGATAAAAGTTTAATAAAAGAACAAGAGATGCTCGATCTTTTAAAACAAAAATTAGAACCCAGAAGCCAATTTTTTACATTTGACCCAGAGGGGGCAACAGTCTCAGAAGGCAGGAGTACTCATGTACTCAACTTTCGCCATTTTAAGAAAAGCTCTCCAACGCGTTATTTTAGTAGAAAATACAGTCTTTAAAAATTAAATATTCAAATTCATTTAATTTGCTTTATTTGTTTCACAGCGTTCACGAAATTTCTATTGTTCGTTAAATTCGTTAAGTGAAAAATTAACAAATAAAATATTAATTTATAAGTTGGAATTTTCCAATATATTCTAAACTTAAAAATTAATCGTGCGAGGTCGTTTTAGTTATTAATATCTTGCAACTTTCATTCAAGTAAGACTTCTTCGTAAGCTGCAAATTGTGAATAATATTAAATAACTAAAAGTGGGAGCGTTTGGGAGATTTTGCGCTTATTATTGGATGAATCGTTAAGTTTTTGTTCTTGTTGTAGTTGTTGTCATCGTTATTGCTGTTGCTGTTACATTTGCATCGTTAAATCAGGCAACAAATTTAGAGCGGGCAACAATTTCCGGCAAGCAACATCAACAATTGTCATTATTAACTTAATTCCTGATAGCAACAACAACGACAACAACAACAACAATAACAACAACAACAACAGCGACTACTACTAGTAATATTAAATATTTCAATTAATTATCTTCGCTCTGGAAGTGATGGTGCAACTTAAGTTGCAAGGAAGCATCAACGGCGGCAGCGCAACACTGCCAGCAACACTTAATAACATGCAATGCAGCCTAAAAGCAGGCAACACAACCACACTCAGCTATCGGGAAAACTGGAATAATTATCCTCGTTTTCCTGCGGAGCGCATAAATCGTAATTACGGCGTTTTAGTGGCGGTCAGAGGAGGAGCTGCGACGCGACCGCAACGCAAGAGTTGCATGTGGTCAGCTCGCCGCTGCTGCCGTCGCTGGTGGGTCTCTGGTGTTGCATCGACTGCACTGGCAGCAGCAGCAGCAGCAGCAGTCAGTGTGCGGATTGATCATTTTATTAAAAGCAGCAAAAAACTAAATTAAATACTTTATAAGGCAGCAGCAGCAACAGCAGAAGCGGCGACAACAGCAGCAGCAGTTAACGTCGGCTTACGTGGTGCGTGGGGCGACGTGCGAGAGGAGTTTAATTAGTATTCCGTGGTACACCAAACATGCTATTTAAGTGGCAGCCGATACCGATATTTCTTGGCTTCCTTTTTCTCTCTCTCAATTTTTTATTATCGTTTCTTAACGATTGAAAGCGTGTTTTAACTATCGATAATTTTGTCCGCAAACATGCAACTGAAGTGTAGGAATTATGAACGAAAACTAAACGAAATTAAATGAACGAAATAAATGAGAAGCGGTTGCGTTTAATTGTGTTGTCGTATATGTTTAGTGTTGTTGCTGTGGTGTTGTTGTTGTTGTCATTAGATGTTGCCTGTTTTTCTTGGCTGCCACGTCGTCCCAGCAGTCCGACATGATTGCAACTTTTGTGAAAGGCATGCAAATTATATAGGAAGACTTCATTAAAGTCGCTTGCAATTAACTGGATTTCGTCAATTATCCGCTATCTGACTAATTATTGGTCGAAAAGGATATTCAAAATTCACAGAAAGTGTAATAAATAATCATTAAATATTCATGGAAGTTGGCCTGATTTTTCCAATAAATATTTATAAATAAATGCGGATATATTAGAAATAGATTAAATATAATTTCCCATGTTTCGCCAAGTTGCGTTGAGTTCCGTTAAGTTTCGGTAACGTTCGTTGAATTTTGTTGCTTACAATGCGTCCCTTCTATTTATGTTAACGTAAATTAAAATATCTTAATTATAGATTAAGTATAATTTTGTAAGATTCGCTAAGGGTTTCGTTAAGTTCCGTTAAGTTGGCTTAGTTAAAAGAAGTTAAAAAGAAAGAATTCACAAAGGAAATAAAAATTTTGCAACGCCAGGTGCTTTTTATTCATTTTGCTCCGAAAATCGTAGGCTAGAAAAACTTTACGAAGCACTAATTACAAATTTTAGTTATGTTAAGTCAAGCGGTAATAAATTTAAATATTAAATATTTACGAAATAAGTTACATGATGTAAATGTAAACGGATTCAAGGCAGGTCAAGTTTGATTTTCTAGTTTCGTTAAGTTTCGTTGAGTTTCGTTAAGTTTGTTTTAGTTAGGCTATATGAAGTCAGATATTAAGGAAAATTACATTATTGTAAATGTAAAGAGATTTAAAATAGATTAAGTTAAATTTTTCAGTTTCATTGAATTTCGTTAACTTTCGATGAGTTTCCTTATTAAATCTTTAATTTTGGTTTGAAAGGACGCAAGTATTTTATACTAGTTTTCAATTAGTTGTAAAGTGCGAAAAGGAAAGTTCATTAGCTTCATATGAGTCTCTTGCAAGAATTCGCACCTCTACGACAAACTTTTCGATATCTTCGGCTGTAGCGAAAACTTTCCCGGTGCGTGTATCGATGTAATTCGCTGCGAAATAATTGCTTACAAAACTCATAAATTTTAATTATGCAAAACAAGAAGAAGCAATGCTGCGGCGCCTAAAAGCATGCAACGCAAATAAAAGAAATCAGCAAATCGTGCCTTTTTCTCTAAAATTACACTCGATTAAGCAGGAAAAGCGAGCTGAATGGAGCAATAAAAGCACAGACGAGAGCATTCAAACGCACATAAACACAGAGAAACATGGACAATTACACACACACACACACACACACATACATACACACGCACACTGATACGAAATATACTTTCTAGTAAAAGTGAAGGAAAATTACTTTTGCAGCACGAAAATCTTTAATTCTGTAATGCAACTGAATCGTTTTATGTTGGATTGCGTACCTCTGTGTTTGTTTGTGAACCTATTTATGCCTGAATTTAGATTTTAATTTATGCTTTTCCCCTCATTATTTCCTCCCTCGTTTGTTTTTCTTCATTTTTCAAAATTTATATGAAACTTTCGCGTGATTCGAATATTTAACGAAAACGCACGCATGCAACTCTCAGAACAACCCTTTCTACAGCAAACAATAAGACTTCATTCCCTCCCTTTGTCCTTGCATCCCCCACCCCTACCCCTCCCACCATCAAAACGCCTCTGCTACAGTCCGTCATTATTGAATCTCCATAATTTTCACTCATTTGGCGGACTTTTTCTCATTTCCGCTATTTAATATTAACATAATAAGTTCTTTCATTGTTGTTGTTGTTATTGTTGGTGTTGTCACTGTTGTTGTTACTGTTGTTGTTGTTGTTGTTTTTTCTGTTCCTTTCAGTACTTCGAGAAATACTCGTATTTTTCGACTCATTTATTAAATTGCTTTCAGCTTTTATCTGAAAAACGGTTCCAAAATTGAGTAAAAAATTATTACCTACAACAGTATTAATCCCACAACATAAAAACAACAACAACAACAACAACAACAACAATAACAACTACAACAATAACAACAAGGACAACAAGAACAAGAACAAGAACAACATCAGTGGGCACTTCAAATACAAAGCTAAACGCAATAATTTTTAAAATTAGGGGAAAAACTGCTGAGAGAGAGGGCAGCAACAACAGGAAAGGCAACAACAACAACAACAACAACAAAGACAACAACAACAATAAGATATTAAAAATTCACCATTGAACACGAACAGTTGAAATCATTAAACGAACAACAATAAAAACAGGGAGCAGAAAAAATTCATTTCCTCGTGTGCGAATGCATCCTGCGAAGAACTAATTATAATTTTTGCAACCCCCGAGTTCGAGTTCTTCGCAGCAAGAGGACGAAAAGGGTTCGAGAATGAAAGGATTATCAATTGTTTTTGTTGTTTTTTTTAAAATAATGCATCTGATTTCGAAATTAATGAGCAAATAGAATGCATGCAGCTGAATGCGAATGGAAATCTTGATTCAATAATTAAACATAAATTAGAATGGAAAGAATTCAGATGAAATAAGTTAAGGGAAATATTTACGAATTATTCGTATCTGTATTTTATTTTCCTCTATAAACGTTACGAACTGCATATTTGCGGTAGCAATCAGCAGCGAAAATTCCTTTTTTCTTTGTTTTCCTTTTGGTTTTGTCTTCGCCTTTCATAATTAAAATCCTTCCATTCCTACTCGCGTATATAGCGATTTTCAACTATTATATGATTTTTGCCTTCGTTTAGGTAAATAAATCCCACTTTTAACTCGTCTTCGATGGAAGAAACTTCTCGCACATCCACCACCACCATCATCACCACCACCACCACCACCGTGATGGTCCTTAAAATGGACACTTCCTTAAAATGGACACCTTATTTGTGTCAAAATAATTGTGCGTTCTGACCGTCCAGTTTTTTGTTATGGTTGTTGCTGTTGTTGTTGTTTTATTTGTTTATACTGCACGTTACTGGATTTGCTTCTGTTATGCTCAGCGCGACACCCAAAACATTGTTGTTGCTTGTGGTGTCCTGCCTGCTGTTGACGTCCTTAAAATGTTGTTTTGTTTCTTTGAATCTTACATACATTCATGCATATGAGGTCACACGTTCACACACACACACACACACCTATACAATATATATACAAATTCTCAAACACACACACAGAGAAACTTAATTATCGAATTTTCAGCTTCCTCTACGAATGCAAAACCTGGACACTCACTTGAAAGCAACCGCTACCAACCAACCACCACCCACTCATTATAAGCGAAGATATGTAGTTGTATGTGTGTGGCTGTGTGTGTCTGTGTGTGTGTGCGTGCTGAGTGGAGTCCACCAGGGTAAGTTTGCTGTTTATTTTGTAAGCAGAAACTCCTTTATTACTAATAGCAACAACACCAACAAATACGACAACAACAGCAACGACAACAACCTCACGCAAGTTATATGCCTGCAAAATGCATTCGCTTTGCATCAAAATCCTCCAAGCTCAACATAAGGAGTCACATAAGACGGTGGAATACGAAGTCAGTCGCCAACATAGGCAATCAGGCAGTCAGACAGTCAGCCAGGCAGCCAGTCGGCCAGTCAGCCAGGCAACCAGTCGGCCAGTCACCCAGTCAGCCAGTCAGCCACTGAAACATTCAACCGGCCAGCAAGCGTCGTTAATAAGGACGACGAAGGACGCAAAAGTTCGCAATCGAATCTAACGTCCAGCTGTGGTGGTGTTTGTCGGTTATGTTGTCGTTGTTGTTGTTGTTGGTGGTGTTTTCGTCGTTGGCGGTGGTGTTGTTGCTGCTGTTTGGTCAACTACAGCTTTAACTGCAAGCACGACACCAACGTCTCCACACTCGTACTCACGGGGAATCTCGGTGCAACGTCACCCACTCAACACCACAGCTGTTGTTCCAACAGGAGGGAAAATCGATCCCGAATTAGTATAAAGAGAGAGTCAGTGAGGCAGTCAGTGAGGCAGTCAGTGAGGCAGTCAGTGAGGCAGTCAGTGAGGCAGTCAGTGAGGCAGTCAGTGAGGCAGTCAGTGAGGCAGTCAGTGAGGCAGTCAGTGAGGCAGTCAGTGAGGCAGTCAGTGAGGCAGTCAGTGAGGCAGTCAGTGAGGCAGTCAGTGAGGCAGTCAGTGAGGCAGTCAGTGAGGCAGTCAGTGAGGCAGTCAGTGAGGCAGTCAGTGAGGCAGTCAGTGAGGCAGTCAGTGAGGCAGTCAGTGAGGCAGTCAGTGAGGCAGTCAGTGAGGCAGTCAGTGAGGCAGTCAGTGAGGCAGTCAGTGAGGCAGTCAGTGAGGCAGTCAGTGAGGCAGTCAGTGAGGCAGTCAATGAGGCAGTCAGTGAGGCAGTCAGTGAGGCAGTCAGTGAGGCAGTCAGTGAGGCAGTCAGTGAGGCAGTCAGTGAGGCAGTCAGTGAGGCAGTCAGTGAGGCAGTCAGTGAGGCAGTCAGTGAGGCAGTCAGTGAGGCAGTCAGTGAGGCAGTCAGCCAGGCGGCTGTCAGCAAAATGGAAGATGTACGATTTCGGTTTCAAATACGAATGTACTTGGGTATGTATGTGTGTATGCATGCATGTGTGTATGCATGCATGTGTGTACCATGTATAAGTGTGTGCATGTGAAAATTTCCTAGCGGGCAGTCGAAGTCCTAACGAAGTGACTCCTCCGTTAGGATTGCATGTTTCTGCCTTTAATTTTTGGTTACCACTTCAGTTTCCCCACTTTTGCTCCACCACCGCTTCCCCTCAATTTTCCTTGTCCTCTTCACGTCCTCTCAGCCTGCTTCCATCTTCGTTCGAAGGAATTTTCGTCCTTTTGCTGATTTTAGCCGACAATCGGCTGCATTATGAAATGCAACAGCAACAGTCGGCAAAAGCCGACTATAAAGTCCGTGTGGTGTGCAGATCGGGGAACGGATAAAGCTATGGCGGGGGTGTGTTGGAAGCAATCGATGGTCAGCGCTGTTGTTGAGACTTAAAACGGAGAAGAAGAGAGACTGCATGCAATGCATTCTGCACGGGGGTAAGAGGCAAGAGGTGGCTGTGAAGTCGGCGGAAGCAGTGGGGGGCAGGCAAACTGGTAGACATGCAAGTCGGAAAACGGGCGGGCGGAAGCACATTGATGAGGGTACTCGTAGTTAGGCAGCAAGCTAAACAGGCAAGGTTATCGGTAGACGGCTCGGCAGAAATGTGGACACCTGGAAGCCCGAGAGTCACCGAACAGGGCTGCAAAATGGGCGGGTTGGAAAACAGACGCGTTGGAAAGTCGGCCGGCGTACAGGCGGCCAAAATGCGGGTTGACAAGACAGGCAGGTGGGCAGGCGAAAGCAGGATCCCCGGCAGGCAAGTAGGGACACAGGCAGCTTGGAAATCAGAGTCAGAAAGGCCCGTCGGGGTGGTGGTAACCAGCCTTGGGGGGAGAGGGGGAAGTAGGCGGACTGGAAAGGGCGCAGGCAAACAGGCGGCTTGTTGGGCTGCTTTGAAAGTCAAAGGAATCGAATGAAATTATATTGGTGTTTATGTGAATCGTAAGATGGTTTGATTGCCTACTACGACCTGCATGTGTGAGTACGTGTCCTAGTCATCTCTGCATGTGTGTACGTGCTTGTGTCTGTAGGTTTGCTTGTGTTTGTTGCTATGGTATTTGCTTGAGTTAGCAATGCATTTTAAAATTATGGCCGGTCTTGTAGTTGATTTCTGTTGTTGTTATATTTGCTGTTGCTGTTGTTGTTATATTTATCCTGCTTGTTTTTTATGCCGAAATCATAATTAATGAAATTATAACAGCAGTACAAGTGAGAAAGTTTGCATGTGAGCGTGCGTGTTTGCGGCAGGACACGAAATGTCGAAAATGTTAGCATAGAACGTAAAATCCTTAATTAGAGAGTAGTTGGGTCCTTCGAGCCGGCTGCAATGGAAGGCCTGCTTGCCAATAGCCACTCGTCAGGGATGTGAGTAGATTAAGAAGACAGACAGGCATGAGTGGGAGCGCTGAAGGCGTTGAAGTGTGGAAAGGAGAAGAAAGAAGGGGTGCAGGTGGCCTTTCGGTATTTTGGTTTTTCCATAGCAGTACAGAGAACTGCATTTCCTTGCAAATGGCATTTTATTTAATAAATTTATATGTGATAATAACATTAGAAAAGTAATTAAAATTTTCAAAGCCTTCTTTAGTATGGAAAAACCTTCGTTAATTTTGATTAAATTGATTATTTCTTCTCGAAATTTAAATTAAAGCATTTATTATAGTAAACGCAACTAATATATGGAGTTTTTAATTTTGTATGGAGTTGGAAAAAGTTTCGTTAAGTTTTAGCCGATATTTACACATACATATAATATAGGATTTTTACATATACATATACATATACATTTACATATATATATATATCAAATTATCAAGGCGGATTTAGTGAGATAAGCTGCCTCCATTTTAAGCATTCGTCAAGTTTCGTTAAGTTGAGATTTACACCAAAAAGAAAAAATTACAAAACACATTTACAAAACTACACATCAAATCACATTTCAAATTTGTTTAAATTTTGTTGCTTGCTTGCTACACTTCGTTGAGTTCTTCTAGGGTTTCGTTAAGTTGTAAGATTTCAATCGAAGCCACTTTTAACCGCTTTAACTCCTTCTAGACTCGCCAACATGCCGCACTGATATGGCGGAGGGATGTGAGGACACCGAGAGCAACAACAGCCACAACAACAACAACAACGGCAGCAACGACAACAACAACATCAAGGCCGAGAACGCACCGACTATGTTAGGCACCGTCTTGCCATGCGAAGCAGCCATAACCGCCTCCCTGGCTGCCGGCGGCATGATGAAGCGTGAATTCGTCGATGCGAGCGTAATAAGCGGCGGCCTCTCGCATCTCAGCGCCTCTGTTGGCTTGGCAGCGAGTCCCACACACGCACACGCGCACGTGCAGTCACCCAACGGTAATAACAACAACAACAACAACAACAGCAACAGCAGCAGTAGCATCATTAGGAGCAGCAGCAGCAGCAGGAGCAACAAAAATACTGTCGCCAGCAACACCAGCAGCACCTGCCTGCAACAACATCAGCAGCAACGCGGCGGCGCTCCCACTTCGCCCACATCGGCGGTTGGTTCGTCGGCGACCGCATGCAGCAGCAATAATAACAGCAGCAGCAACAACAACAGCAGTTGCAGCAACATGGCGACAAGCAATCTCTCCACCCTCGTCTGCTCCTCCTCATCCTCTTCGTCGTCCTCCTCGTCGTCCTCGTCGTCTTCGTCGTCCTCCTCGTCGCCGTCGTCGTCGTCGTCGGTATTGTCGTGCCACTCTTCCGGCGGTGGCGGAGGCGCCTCATCGTCCACAGCGGCCGTTGCTTCGATCTCGGGTGGCGGTGGCGTTGCCAACTCCAGAGCCAACAAATCCCCACCGACCAGTCTGGGTGGCTCTCCGTTCTCGACGGCGGCCACGCTGTCATCGCTGCGAGGAGCAACCCCGCCGTCGCCTCTGATGTTGCCAGCGCCGGGTACGCCAGGTGGACAGGCAAGCAATGCCAGCTGTGGTTCTGCGGGAGCAGCAGCAGCAGCAGCAGTAGCGACGGCGGCGTCGTTGCAATCGCCGGCGACAATAACAGCGGCGGCGACAACAACAGCTGCGGCGACAATCCTGCTGAATACTCGTCTTCAACAACAACAGCAACAGGAATTTTTGGGCGGCGACGGTGGTGGCGTCGTCAATATTAAAACTGAGGTAAGTGCAAAATTACTTTATACAAGGAATTTCTTTCTTATTGGGGCAGAAAATTAAAAGTATTTCGCGATAATCATTTCTGCAAAGACGTGCGTTGACCTCCTCGGGCGCCCTTTTATTCCCCAAAAATAAACGAAGCAAAAACACGACAGAAATATTTGCAGATAAAACTGACGCGCCTTCAAATTAATAATCTGCTAATTTTTATCTGCTCTCGAATTCGAATTCAAGCAATTGCGAGTTTTTCTAATTAGAGGCAACATAAAAATCCAAACATTTTTTAACGTTTTCAGCTTTGCAGGATTTATAGTTTTCAAACACGAACGAACAATTAAGGCGACGCAGTTAATTGTTGTCTGCATAAGTAGATTTGTTAATTCTTTGGTACTTTTCGTACTTTTCTGCTCTCCACGCACCCGCTCACTCGCTGCTAGACAGTGGCGTGCATGGCAAATATTCACATTTCGCGGGGTGACGTGGGTGACGAGGCGAGAGTGTTTTACTGGCGAGATTTAAGATTTCTCTTAACTTCATAGAGTGAATTGAGGTTGAATACTTCAATTTCCGAGAGTTCAAAGCCCCCCAAAGCGGCCCCCTCTGGTTACGCCTCTGCTGCTACATGCTGTTTACGTACACGAACGAACGCATAACCAGTTCTTTTTATTATCACCTCCATCGTTCGTCGAACACCCACTCCACGTCCGTCCCTCCCAAACCAAGCGAGAACCGCGTCCGCGTACTTTCTTCACGCACAAGCGAGTTTCTGCCGCTTGCATATCCGTTTCTGGCATTCTTGGCAGAATTTAAACGTAACAAAAAAAGAAAAAGAGAAAAACCTCCATCAACAACAAAAATATCGCTGATTAGCATGCAGCGCAGTGAGCGCAAAAAAATTGTTGCAGTGCGCATGCGCAGCACATTTATTTGCGCGCGGCATTTAATGCAATACAATAACTTCACTGATAATAAACAGACACAGCAGCAGCAGCAACAGCAACAACAGCAGCAGCAACAACAGCAACAGCAACAACAGCAACAACAACAACAACAACAGCAACAACAACAACAACAGCAACAACAACAACAAGAGCAGCATTAACTGCAGTAAAAAGTTCTTTAGTTCTCCTAAAGTGTTACAAATTGTAAGCCACGGCAACAACAGCTGGCAACATGTTGAGTGTGGGGTTTGCATTAAACAGCCGCAGGGAGTGGGAGGTTCATGGAGAATACAAAATAAAATACGACAAAGAGGGGAAGAGAAGTTAGAGAAGAGTAAAAAATAAGGATCTGAATATTTAGAGTTTTTTTTCAATATGATACCGAAAATTATATGCTACAAAATTTATTCAAATTAACATTTAAACGCTTAAGAACCGGTTACTCATTTAACTATTCGATTACTAAGTCTGATGTTTTCGTCTCGATCTCATTCGGACTCGAAATAACAATGGATATCGGGATCGGACGGATTTTTGGACGCTTTGATAATCAAAATCGAGGTTGCCTCGAATACACATCTCGAATTGGTGAGAAGAGGGGAGAAAACATCTCGATTATTTTTAATCGCAATACTCATCAAGATCGGGACGATTCTTTTACACGATATTGAGTCTGCTGTTTTTATTCAAGGCGATTATGAAGATCAAGATGTACTTTTTTCAAATCAACTTGCAAAATAGGACTATTCTAAAAATTACGATACTGAAATTTTAGCGCTATTAATTGCGAGAATAGTATTCGCAACCGATCTAGTTTTTGCAGAAGAGTAACCAAAAATTTTCTCGCGTCACTAAAACACTCCTGCATTTAAAAAACCCGCTTTAAGATTATAAATAATAAAATGATTATAACGTAGAGATTTATGAAGCTTATCAAATGGGTTCACTGAGTAATGCGAGGTAAAACGCACGATCGTGTACAACAACAACGACAATATCAACGACAACCACAGAGTGGCAACAAAAATTGTGACAAAAAAGTTTATAGTGAGGACCAGTAAATAAACAAGAAAATCCAGCTGTAACGAAAAAATCCAATAGAAAAGAAGTTGAAATAGAGGAAAAAAGAATAATTAAATAAATAAAAATTAAAAATTGACGATAAAAATTAAAAACCATGTTAAAGAATGGTTTTCCTTGATGCTGAATATTTTCAGTTCATGACAAACAATATGGTAAAAATTATAGTTATGATGGCTCTAGAAATAATAATGCGGTTGACGACTGTGATCGCGGTGTGTTTAGACTGCTGAAGATGACGATGGTGATGACAATAGTTTGTTCGAGTTGACGATGATGGTGATAATGATTGGGTTTGATGAATACGATGACGACGACAGCACAGTATTGATGATGAAAGTTAGAGATGCACACTATCAAGACTTTCCGAGATCTAGAATCCGCAACTTTCGTCTCGATTCGGTTTTCATTATTTTAATTTACTGATTTTTCACCTTTTTCATCAACGTTTTGACATTACAATCCGATGATTTGTTGTTATTTTATTTTCACATTTTTTCAATAGTTTTCTTCTTACTTTTTTTCCAAAAAATGCGAGGACATACGATTTCTTTGCTGATTTTTACTGCTGCTTTATACTCCTTTAATTTTAATTTGTTTGTTTTTCTTGCGTTAATTATTCGCTTTGCGAATTTAGTACACATAATTTTGAGTTGGATTTTTTTTAGGCTGCATGCGTAAATTGGCAACAAACTGCTGCAATGTTGCTGAGTTAATAAACGCTTTGAATGCTGTATTCTGTGTTTGTTGTTGTAGGTTAATTGAATTTATGCGTTTCTTAACAGCGTGAATAGTTTTTTTTTTTTTTTTTTTTTTTTTTTTTTTTTTTTTTTTTTTGGTGGTGGTGGTGATGGAGGTGGTAGCATTGATGGTGACGCTGTTGTTGTTGTGTTTTTTGTTTCTTCGTGGCTTTTCTGTTCTTGCTTTTAAGATAAGTTGAATTTTTTTTTGGTATTTCGCCAAGTTGCCACATAATATTTGCTGTCACCTCGCGGCAATTTTCTTCTACTCGCCTCGACTTGCAATCGTACCCTTGACTGCACTCCTTTCAAATACTTTTGAAGTTTTCTTAAGCCTGAGGCAAGACAGGTCTGTACTGGAAACTCGGGTTGTGTTCAGCGATCGATCAATCAAATGTTCGCATTAATTAAATTACAATAGATAAATAAATTTAAGATTATCTATATTAACTAAAAGAGGAATCAATGAGAAGGCTTGATCTCTGTAACAAGAAAGGAGAGAACAGAAATGTGTTATCTAACCTCGAACGCACTGTTAATTTTAAAATGCCTGATATGCCTGATAAGCGCTGATATGCTTTTAAAAGCTGCCTGATAGCATCATCACGAGGCGTTCGAGCGAGGAAGGACAAATACCTGCACCGATTCCGAGAGATCCCACCACATTTTTACTGGAAATTCTTGCTTTCTCTATAAACCCGATAATTCTAACCATATTAATGAGTAGAGACCTCAAGAAATTCATTTATCTTCAAGTATCGTAGAGGGAACTATAATAAAGCAACAACAATAATACCAAAAACACCAACAACACCAGAATAAACGAATTATTCTCTCAAAGAAACCATCTTCATGTTGCGTGTTATTGTAATTTTAACTCCTTTTATGCATGCAGTTGTTATGATTATTGCCATTGTTGTTGTTGTTGTTGTTCTCTTCTTCTTCTTCTTCTTATTCTTCTCCAAGAGTTGTGGTTGTTGTTGCACTCGCATAAGCAACAAGCAACATCTGCGGCTGCGCATCAGAGTTCAACGCCAGTGGGGCGGCCAGGCATCGTCAGCCAATACAGGATATTCCAGGCGACGCAAGGCAGGATGTGGCAGGGAAAGGGCAGGAGGAGGAGAAGGAGGAGGAGAAGCAGGAGGAAGAGGGAAAGCTTATAACAACAACAACAATAGCAGCGTAGTTGTTTAAACTCAGTTTATGGTGCGAGCTAATCACGAACTAAATTAATGAGTTCAAAGTTTTTTTATACCACTTGCTGTTCTTGTTTTTGTTGTTGAGAGGTGGTCACGGTGTTTATTTCTAAAGGAGTTTCTCTACGGGTGCGTGTCTGTGTCTATATGTGTGTGTGTGTGTGTGTGTGTGTGTGTATGTATTTTTGTTCACGTTTTTATAATTTATAAATGTACAGCTTGGTCGCATGCGTTTGTTGTTGTTGCCACACATTTTTTCCTTTTCTTAGAATGGGTAAAAAAAAGAGTCAAAATACTTGGATTTTTCAAGTGGCCTCCTTTCTGTTTCACTACAGAATTTTTAACTCCGTCAAATTTTCCCTTTTAAAATTAATTTTGACAAATTTTATGCACGCTCAGGCTTTTGCTTTGACATCCTTTCGTCGAGATCCGTTATAACCGTAAATTCATTACGGAGACAGTAACGGCGTAGCTGTAAAAAATCTTGTAAACCAAGTTACGAGTCACAAAAAAGCTCACCAAGCAAACTCGTGCTTGACATGTTTTTCGTGTTGCTACCAAAGTGGTGATTGTTGTTGCTGTGTTTTTCGTTGTTGTTGTTGTTGTCATTAATAATGGGGGGTAATTAGGGCAACCCTTTCTCAAGTGTGTCTAACAATCGGGTAACAACAACAACCACAACAACAACAACAACAACAACAACAACAATAGCCTTATCACTCAGCTATAAAAATTTTATGTTGGCTGCTGTTAGTTGCAGTCCTGCGCATTCAACTTTCTGTGATGTCCTCGCTGTTGTTGCTGTTGTTGTTGTTGTTGTTGTTTTAATTCCTTCTATTTTCAGTGTTGTCGCCGACTAATTAAAACGAACAAAAGCAAATTAATTACTAAAACAGGTTAAGTTATGCGCTCAGCATTCAATAGCTGGAGTTATTAAGCACTTCACTGCGAGCGTGTGTGTGTGTGTCTGTGTGTGGGTGTGTGTGTGTGTGTGTGTGTGTGTGTGTGTGTGTGTGTGTGTCTGTCTGCGTCCCATCGCTGTACGTGTCGTCGTGTGCCGCTTTGCGTCAAAAGTTCAAAAATTACAGCATAATAAATTCCAGCAGGATGATGATGAGTGGCGGCGGCAGCCAGGATGTCGAACACGAGCGCCACAACAACGACCAACGACAACAACACAACAGCGCGGATAGTGTCGACATTGGCGAGTGTGCAATCATGCATAAGCACACACACACACACACACACACACACACAAACACTTTCCCTTGATGGAGATGCTGGTGACGCCGATGATGAGTCGTTGGCGCTGAAGTCGAATGCTGTAGACTTCATCGACGCCTGTTGTATGTTGCTGGTGTTGTATGGCTCTTGTTGTTGTGTTTTTCTTCTTCTCTATTATGTTGACAGCTGCTGCTACTACTGCAGCCTGTATCTGCTACTTCTCCAGCTTTGTAGCCGCAGTTAAAAGTCAACATCAAACAGTTTCAATTAATGATGCTGTCAATAATTTTCACGATATTGTTGCTGATATCGATGCCTTTGGTTTGGTTGGTGACGGCGATGGTGTTTAGTTAACTGGTAATTGATTAATCAACAATTTAAAATACCAAGTACTTGAGTACTTAAGTATTACCAAGTACCAAGTACTTAAGTACTCAAGTACTCAAGTACTTAAGTAGTAAGTCACGATTCTAGCGCGAAGTATCAAATGTTATTTATGAAGTATTATGTGTAAAATAGCAAGTACAGGTGTTTTGTATCAGGAATTAAGTACAAATAGTATCAGAAATGAAGTACGAAGTACCGAGTATTAATTATTAAGTACCCAGTGTATTTAATTATTAAATATCAAGTTCCTAGTATCAGTTTTCAAGTAGCAATTGCAAGTAGCCTTGTAAGTAAGCTGTAATTAAGAAGTAATTATGCAAGTAACTTGTAATCATGAAGTAGCAGGTATTAGTGTCCGATATTTATAAATTTATCTACTGTGGAATACTAAATTCATACGTGGCATATCAAGTAAGTGTCAAAAATATATCGCGTAATTTAACTCTGTTGATTACTTGTAATCATTTATCTTCTTCCTCGATTTACAAGCGCTCCCACTCACACAGTAAAAGTCATTCTGTGGGGCTGCTTGACCAAAAGGAATTTATTGGTGTCAACACAACTGCCGGCGTCGGTCATTTCGCACTCAAGTAGGAGGGACAGTTTCT
The DNA here is from genome assembly GCA_922984085.1 of Sicus ferrugineus. Lineage (NCBI taxonomy): Eukaryota > Metazoa > Arthropoda > Insecta > Diptera > Conopidae > Sicus > Sicus ferrugineus. The sequence continues at coordinate 9,517,414 of OV277354.1, forward strand.
GGAGGAGGTAGTGAGGGGAGAAACGGGAAAGAAGGGCAGTGCGAAAGTACGAAGGAATAGAAAACCACATTTAATTGAAATAATTACACATTAAGCGCTTTTAATTATATTCGCTCTCCTTGCTTCACTTCGAGCCTACGAAGCCCTGCCAACGACGGAGTTCGTCGTCCATCGTTCGTCGACGAGGGACCACCGACCTCCCGCACCCCCCCCCCCCCCCCCGCCAACCTCTTCAGTCCACCGTCGTTATAATTATTAATTTAGTAAGCGTTAATATAGTTGGCCGACGACCTGGAATGCGATACCCGACAATGTGTTGGTTTGATAGTCGCTGTCGTTGTGTTGTTTTTCTTGTTGTTGCTGTTGCTGTTGCTGTTGCCGTTGCCTCTGCTGAACTGTTCATTACAGTAATTTTAATCACTTCAGCACGAAGTGTGTGTGTGTGTGTGTGTGTGTGTGTGTGTGTGCGTGTGCGCTCGTGTTTAATTGTATTCGTGTATTGGTCGAACGTGAATTATAATTAAATTGTATTTAGTTTTTCAACTATTATACAACAATAATAGCAACAACAACATAAATTGTAGTTTAATAATGCCACAAATAAAAGAAGTTGAGAAAAGCGCAAAAAATAATTGCAACAATCATTATTTTAGACTTGCAACAGCAACAACAACAACAACAACAACAACAATCTCTGGCAACAATTATTAGCAAAGCTGGCGAGTGAGTCAGTCAGTGCAGTCCATGCATCACCGACCGGTGGTCAGAGCAACATTTTGTTGCATGAAAACCCGGCGTTGGTGTTGGTCGTCGACCGCGGACGCCTGAGGGTTAACGTTCGCTGCTTTGTTAGTGTTAAGAAGGAATTTTCATAAAATAAAAAGAAAACTAAAACTTCAACTAGCGTTTGAAACCGAATGTTGTTGCGAATTTCGCTGCTTCAGCCAATTAAATGTTATCGATAAATCAGATTAATTAGGGTTTTTAAATATTTAGAGAATTAAAATCGATTTTAATTTATTCTGCAAACCAAAAAGTTAATTATTATTATATAGTTTCTTTCAAATTCCCACCAAATTCCCTTACTTAGTGAGCAAAAGTTTGCATCCATATCAGCATCACCATCATCTCACGACCCGCCCGCCCCTCTACCGCTCTTCCACTCTATTCACTCCGGCAACCCACTTTCCACGTCGTCGTCGTCGTCGTCGTCGTCGTTGTCGTCGTCGTCGTCGTCATCGTCGTCGTCGTCGTTGTCGCCTCGTCGACTTTCTAATCGCTCCATAATTGAGCGTTCGAACTCATCCTGCTCACAATTAACAACCTCGAATTGCAACGATTATAGCGAAAAAATGCAAATGAGTATCGTTGAGTCGTTCGAATCGTCGACGCAACAAAAAAAAGAAAAAAAAAAAAAGGAAAAAAAAAGATGCAGGAAACTCAATCGCAAACTCCGCACGCATTCAATTCGCGTCCATCCAGTATTTGCACTCGCAGATATTCGAATATAGTAAGAGATACTGATTGTGATTGTTGTTGTTATTGGTGTTGTTGTTGTTGCTGTTGTTGTTATAGGTGTTGTTGTTGTTGTTGTTGCTCTTGTGGCTAATGCTGTCGTTGCTGGTGTTGCTGCATGAAATAAAATTAAAGTTGGAAGAAATATTATGTAGGCGCTAAAAAATGCTTAAAAACAAAACGAAAGACTGGTAAAATGGAACTTAAGAAGAAGAAGAAGACAGCAAGAAAAAAAGGAGAAGAAGAAGAAGAAGAGGAAAAATTGTAGCTCATTCCTACAGCCATCCAGCTGGCGTAGCTCGCCGACTTCTCGGTCTTGCAACACCGACTGCGACTTCACCTCGGCTGCCTCGCTATCATCTTCATAAATCAGCTTAAGTAGTTGTAATTAAAGTCACACAATCAGGAGACATCATGTTGTTGTAATACGTACAGTTGTCTACGAAGTCGCTGGTGTCGCTGTTGTTGTTGTTCTTGTTGTAAAATAGTGCTTGTAACGTTTTGTTGCGATTCAAGTGTTGAAAAGGATTTTTTTTCCCCTACATTTCGCAGGCTTTTCAGCACTCAGAAAATGAAGGAAGAATTTATATCATTTGTAATTCAATTAATTATGTAATGGAGATAATTTGCGTTACCTTTTCTTTATTATTGTATCTGTTATCTAAATACATTTATAATTTATATTATATATTTTCCAGAAATTAATTAGTTTTTGAAAATTTTACAATTTTTCTTTTAAAAGAATAGAATAAAACAATTCCACATTTTTACCTATTAAAATTAAACAGCTTTCTGAAACTAAGTTTTAATATTAAACCAAAATAGTTTTTTAAGTTTTTCACTTAATTTTTCCCCGTAAATCGCTGTTTTTCTTGCAACCCAACAATTTAAGCTGCAACTTGAAACGATTTTTTCTGTCCATCCAATCCAGTCTTCGTAAATTAACGCCGATTATTATTGTTGGTTTTTTGCTTTCCTCTCCTCTCCTCCTGTCCGTTCCTTCTTCTGCTTCGGCCGGCAGCATTTGCGTTGTTGCTATTAAACGCGACACCTCCTGTGATGATTCCACAACATGTTGCTGCAGTCAAAGCGAGTGGAGAATGTTGCTGTTAATAGTTTTGTTGTTGTTCTTCTTCTTTTTGTTGGTGTTTTTGTTGTTGCTGTAATGGTATATATTAATTTATCTCTTGCGATTACTTGTGGAGCTCAAACGCAGCATTTCAAATAAAATAGAAATTAAAAGAAAATGAAAAGCAAAAATAAAAGCAACTCAAAAGTTTTTTTCTATACAAACGTGATCATTAAAAAGGAAGGAAGGCAGGCAGCTTTTCTTGTTGTTGTTGTTGTTTTTGCCCCATTAGCTTTTGTGTTTGTTGTTGTTATCCCGGTTGCTTTCGACGTAATGCGAAATTAAAATTTATAACGTTATTGATGTGAAAAATTAAGCATTTTTTATGCACGACATCTAATAATTAACTCGATATGGCGCTGATGTGGCTGTGGATCGGCTGACGCTGGCTCGGCTGCATTTATGGATCCTCCATAAATGCGGTGCAACGGTAGGATAAATGCGGTGCAACGGTAGGATTGGCTGAAGAAATAATTTCTTGAATGAACTACTTAGAAGAAAAAACAACCAAAATGCTAGAAGTTACTTTTATATTTTAATGGGTTTTTTGTTGTTTCTTCCACATTTTAATTGCATTTTTTTATCTGCATTTTTTTAAGTTTATCTTCTCCTGAGAGTACCTGTCGGGGAAAAGTTATTGAAATACAGCGGTAATCGTATTAGTTAAAAATAAAAAAAAATTAAAAAATAACAAAAAATTAAAAAAATAAAAAATTAAAAAAATAAAAAATATTAATATTATTATTATAATTAAAAATATTTATTTCTTCTTTCTTTACATAAACTTAGTACGCAAAAAATGTGTAAAATTGTTTCTATTTTTCTAAAAACGAAGAGTTATATTTTCTGCTAAGAGAAAATAATATTTAAAATAATTGTAATTTTTTTTGGCAATTTTATAGTGTATGAAATTTATCTTTTCACTTAAAAATTCAAAAAGTAATGATTAAATTCTATCTTGCGATTGTTTTTACCTTCAATTATTCTTTTATTTATTAGTATTTGTTTCAAATCTCTTGGATTTTCTACTTACATAAACTCGTAGATATCCGATATTTCCGTTTCATATTTAATTGAATTTTGCTACCGTGTTCATGAGGCTCCCTCAAAATTCGTATCCTCATCTGTGAGCCTTCGTATATCCGAATCGGTAGGGAAATTGATTTGTGCATTTTTAATTTAATTCTGCTTGTTCCTTCCTTCGTTTGCTTTCCCAACGTGTGTCGACTCACGAGGCACGAGACGCAGCTGCCTCGTAGCGGAAGTCTTCATATTTTTTGTTACTCTTTTTACCTCACCTGACTATCGAAAAATTCTCTAGTTGGCTTTGGTTTTAATTGATTTGCATAATTAAGTTCTTTTTTTTTTAAAGCAAACAAGAGTAAAAAAAGTTGTACGGATTGGTTGGCATTATTCAAATATTCAAATTATATTTTCTTTTAATTATTTCTTAAACTAATTCTTAAAAATTTTATTTTATAAAGATTCGTTTCATCAAATTTTGAAATTTCGATTAATTTCGTTATATAAAATTTCATATGTGATCATGTTTTCCTTAAATTATTTGTTAAAATCCTTTTATCGTTTAACGCTTAGAAAAATCTAAATAAATATACAATTCGTTACGTTAAATTTTGAACTCGAACTTTAAACAAAGTTTCGAGTTTGTGAATAATTTGTTTGTAATTGTAATTGTTTGAATTCTAAATCTTTGTTAAATTTGGAAAATTACAAAATTAAGTTTTAAAAATTACTAATTCTCTGCATTTGACCCACAGGTGGGCAACAGTCTCAGAAGGCAGGGATACTCATAACACTCTACTTTCTGTAGGCTTCCTCGCTGATATACGTCCATGAAATCCAAGTTCTGGATGAAAATGATAAAAGTTTAACAAAAGAACAGGAGATGCTCGATCTTTTAAAACAAAAATTAGAACCCAGAAGCCAATATTTTACATATGACCCAGAGGTGGGCAACAGTCTCAGAAGGCAGGGATACTCATAACACTCTACTTTCTGTTGGCTTGCTCGCTGATATACGTCCATGAAATCCAAGTTCTGGATGAAAATGATAAAAGTTTAATAAAAGAACAAGAGATGCTCGATCTTTTAAAACAAAAGTTAGAACCCAGAAGCCAATATTTTACATTTGGCCCTGAGGTGGGCAACAGTCTCAGAAGGCAGGGATACTCATAACACTCTACTTTCTGTTGGCTTCCTCGCTGATATACGTCCATGAAATCCAAGTTCTGGATGAAAATGATAAAAGTTTAATAAAAGAACAAGAGATGCTCGATCTTTTAAAACAAAAGTTAGAACCCAGAAGCCAATATTTTACATTTGGCCCTGAGGTGGGCAACAGTCTCAGAAGGCAGGGATACTCATAACACTCTACTTTCTGTTGGCTTCCTCGCTGCTATACGTCCATGAAATCCAAGTTCTGGATGAAAATGATAAAAGTTTAATAAAAGAACAAGAGATGTTCGATCTTTTAAAACAAAAATTAGAACCCAGAAGCCAATATTTTACATTTGACCCTGAGGTGGGCAACAGTCTCAGAAGGCAGGGATACTCATAACACTCTACTTTCTGTTGGCTTCCTCGCTGATATACGTCCATGAAATCCAAGTTCTGGATGAAAATGATAAAAGTTTAATAAAAGAACAAGAGATGCTCGATCTTTTAAAACAAAAGTTAGAACCCAGAAGCCAATATTTTACATTTGGCCCTGAGGTGGGCAACAGTCTCAGAAGGCAGGGATACTCATAACACTCTACTTTCTGTTGGCTTCCTCGCTGATATACGTCCATGAAATCCAAGTTCTGGATGAAAATGATAAAAGTTTAATAAAAGAACAAGAGATGTTCGATCTTTTAAAACAAAAATTAGAACCCAGAAGCCAATATTTTACATTTGACCCTGAGGTGGGCAACAGTCTCAGAAGGCAGGGATACTCATAACACTCTACTTTCTGTTGGCTTCCTCGCTGATATACGTCCATGAAATCCAAGTTCTGGATGAAAATGATAAAAGTTTAATAAAAGAACAAGAGATGCTCGATCTTTTAAAACAAAAATTAGAACCCAGAAGCCAATATTTTACATTTGGCCCTGAGGTGGGCAACAGTCTCAGAAGGCAGGGATACTCATAACACTCTACTTTCTGTTGGCTTCCTCGCTGATATACGTCCATGAAATCCAAGTTCTGGATGAAAATGATAAAAGTTTAATAAAAGAACAAGAGATGCTCGATCTTTTAAAACAAAAGTTAGAACCCAGAAGCCAATATTTTACATTTGACCCTGAGGTGGGCAACAGTCTCAGAAGGCAGGGATACTCATAACACTCTACTTTCTGTTGGCTTCCTCGCTGATATACGTCCATGAAATCCAAGTTCTGGATGAAAATGATAAAAGTTTAATAAAAGAACAAGAGATGTTCGATCTTTTAAAACAAAAATTAGAACCCAGAAGCCAATATTTTACATTTGACCCTGAGGTGGGCAACAGTCTCAGAAGGCAGGGGTACTCATAACACTCTACTTTCTGTTGGCTTGCTCGCTGATATACGTCCATGAAATCCAAGTTCTGGATGAAAATGATAAAAGTTTAATAAAAGAACAAGAGATGTTCGATCTTTTAAAACAAAAATTAGAACCCAGAAGCCAATATTTTACATTTGACCCTGAGGTGGGCAACAGTCTCAGAAGGCAGGGGTACTCATAACACTCTACTTTCTGTTGGCTTGCTCGCTGATATACGTCCATGAAATCCAAGTTCTGGATGAAAATGATAAAAGTTTAATAAAAGAACAAGAGATGCTCGATCTTTTAAAACAAAAGTTAGAACCCAGAAGCCAATATTTTACATTTGGCCCTGAGGTGGGCAACAGTCTCAGAAGGCAGGGATACTCATAACACTCTACTTTCTGTTGGCTTCCTCGCTGATATACGTCCATGAAATCCAAGTTCTGGATGAAAATGATAAAAGTTTAATAAAAGAACAAGAGATGCTCGATCTTTTAAAACAAAAGTTAGAACCCAGAAGCCAATATTTTACATTTGGCCCTGAGGTGGGCAACAGTCTCAGAAGGCAGGGATACTCATAACACTCTACTTTCTGTTGGCTTCCTCGCTAATATACGTCCATGAAATCCAAGTTCTGGATGAAAATGATAAAAGTTTAATAAAAGAGCAAGAGATGCTCGATCTTTTAAAACAAAAATTAGAACCCAGAAGCCAATATTTTACATTTGGCCCTGAGGTGGGCAACAGTCTCAGAAGGCAGGGATACTCATAACACTCTACTTTCTGTTGGCTTCCTCGCTGATATACGTCCATGAAATCCAAGTTCTGGATGAAAATGATAAAAGTTTAATAAAAGAACAAGAGATGCTCGATCTTTTAAAACAAAAATTAGAACCCAGAAGCCAATATTTTACATTTGGCCCTGAGGTGGGCAACAGTCTCAGAAGGCAGGGATACTCATAACACTCTACTTTCTGTTGGCTTCCTCGCTGATATACGTCCATGAAATCCAAGTTCTGGATGAAAATGATAAAAGTTTAATAAAAGAACAAGAGATGCTCGATCTTTTAAAACAAAAATTAGAACCCAGAAGCCAATATTTTACATTTGGCCCTGAGGTGGGCAACAGTCTCAGAAGGCAGGGATACTCATAACACTCTACTTTCTGTTGGCTTCCTCGCTGATATACGTCCATGAAATCCAAGTTCTGGATGAAAATGATAAAAGTTTAATAAACGAACAAGAGATGCTCGATCTTTTAAAACAAAAATTAGAACCCAGAAGCCAATATTTTACATTTGGCCCTGAGGTGGGCAACAGTCTCAGAAGGCAGGGATACTCATAACACTCTACTTTCTGTTGGCTTCCTCGCTGATATACGTCCATGAAATCCAAGTTCTGGATGAAAATGATAAAAGTTTAATAAACGAACAAGAGATGCTCGATCTTTTAAAACAAAAATTAGAACCCAGAAGCCAATATTTTACATTTGGCCCTGAGGTGGGCAACAGTCTCAGAAGGCAGGGATACTCATAACACTCTACTTTCTGTTGGCTTCCTCGCTGATATACGTCCATGAAATCCAAGTTCTGGATGAAAATGATAAAAGTTTAATAAAAGAACAAGAGATGCTCAATCTTTTAAAACAAAAATTAGAACCCAGAAGCCAATATTTTACATTTGGCCCTGAGGTGGGTAACAGTCTCAGAAGGCAGGGATACTCATAACACTCTACTTTCTGTTGGCTTCCTCGCTGATATACGTCCATGAAATCCAAGTTCTGGATGAAAATGATAAAAGTTTAATAAAAGAACAAGAGATGCTCGATCTTTTAAAACAAAAATTAGAACCCAGAAGCCAATATTTTACATTTGGCCCTGAGGTGGGCAACAGTCTCAGAAGGCAGGGATACTCATAACACTCTACTTTCTGTTGGCTTCCTCGCTGATATACGTCCATGAAATCCAAGTTCTGGATGAAAATGATAAAAGTTTAATAAACGAACAAGAGATGCTCGATCTTTTAAAACAAAAATTAGAACCCAGAAGCCAATATTTTACATTTGGCCCTGAGGTGGGCAACAGTCTCAGAAGGCAGGGATACTCATAACACTCTACTTTCTGTTGGCTTCCTCGCTGATATACGTCCATGAAATCCAAGTTCTGGATGAAAATGATAAAAGTTTAATAAAAGAACAAGAGATGCTCAATCTTTTAAAACAAAAATTAGAACCCAGAAGCCAATATTTTACATTTGGCCCTGAGGTGGGCAACAGTCTCAGAAGGCAGGGATACTCATAACACTCTACTTTCTGTTGGCTTCCTCGCTGATATACGTCCATGAAATCCAAGTTCTGGATGAAAATGATAAAAGTTTAATAAAAGAACAAGAGATGCTCGATCTTTTAAAACAAAAATTAGAACCCAGAAGCCAATATTTTACATTTGGCCCTGAGGTGGGCAACAGTCTCCGAAGGCAGGGATACTCATAACACTCTACTTTCTGTTGGCTTCCTCGCTGATATACGTCCATGAAATCCAAGTTCTGGATGAAAATGATAAAAGTTTAATAAACGAACAAGAGATGCTCGATCTTTTAAAATAAAAATTAGAACCCAGAAGCCAATATTTTACATTTGGCCCTGAGGTGGGCAACAGTCTCAGAAGGCAGGGATACTCATAACACTCTACTTTCTGTTGGCTTCCTCGCTGATATACGTCCATGAAATCCAAGTTCTGGATGAAAATGATAAAAGTTTAATAAAAGAACAAGAGATGCTCGATCTTTTAAAACAAAAATTAGAACCCAGAAGCCAATATTTTACATTTGGCCCTGAGGTGGGCAACAGTCTCAGAAGGCAGGGATACTCATAACACTCTACTTTCTGTTGGCTTCCTCGCTGATATACGTCCATGAAATCCAAGTTCTGGATGAAAATGATAAAAGTTTAATAAAAGAACAAGAGATGCTCGATCTTTTAAAACAAAAATTAGAACCCAGAAGCCAATATTTTACATTTGGCCCTGAGGTGGGCAACAGTCTCCGAAGGCAGGGATACTCATAACACTCTACTTTCTGTTGGCTTCCTCGCTGATATACGTCCATGAAATCCAAGTTCTGGATGAAAATGATAAAAGTTTAATAAAAGAACAAGAGATGCTCGATCTTTTAAAACAAAAATTAGAACCCAGAAGCCAATATTTTACATTTGGCCCTGAGGTGGGCAACAGTCTCAGAAGGCAGGGATACTCATAACACTCTACTTTCTGTTGGCTTCCTCGCTGATATACGTCCATGAAATCCAAGTTCTGGATGAAAATGATAAAAGTTTAATAAACGAACAAGAGATGCTCGATCTTTTAAAACAAAAATTAGAACCCAGAAGCCAATATTTTACATTTGGCCCTGAGGTGGGCAACAGTCTCAGAAGGCAGGGATACTCATAACACTCTACTTTCTGTTGGCTTCCTCGCTGATATACGTCCATGAAATCCAAGTTCTGGATGAAAATGATAAAAGTTTAATAAACGAACAAGAGATGCTCGATCTTTTAAAATAAAAATTAGAACCCAGAAGCCAATATTTTACATTTGGCCCTGAGGTGGGCAACAGTCTCAGAAGGCAGGGATACTCATAACACTCTACTTTCTGTTGGCTTCCTCGCTGATATACGTCCATGAAATCCAAGTTCTGGATGAAAATGATAAAAGTTTAATAAACGAACAAGAGATGCTCGATCTTTTAAAACAAAAATTAGAACCCAGAAGCCAATATTTTACATTTGGCCCTGAGGTGGGCAACAGTCTCAGAAGGCAGGGATACTCATAACACTCTACTTTCTGTTGGCTTCCTCGCTGATATACGTCCATGAAATCCAAGTTCTGGATGAAAATGATAAAAGTTTAATAAAAGAACAAGAGATGCTCGATCTTTTAAAATAAAAATTAGAACCCAGAAGCCAATATTTTACATTTGGCCCTGAGGTGGGCAACAGTCTCAGAAGGCAGGGATACTCATAACACTCTACTTTCTGTTGGCTTCCTCGCTGATATACGTCCATGAAATCCAAGTTCTGGATGAAAATGATAAAAGTTTAATAAAAGAACAAGAGATGCTCGATCTTTTAAAATAAAAATTAGAACCCAGAAGCCAATATTTTACATTTGGCCCTGAGGTGGGCAACAGTCTCAGAAGGCAGGGATACTCATAACACTCTACTTTCTGTTGGCTTCCTCGCTGATATACGTCCATGAAATCCAAGTTCTGGATGAAAATGATAAAAGTTTAATAAAAGAACAAGAAATGCTCGATCTTTTAAAATAAAAATTAGAACCCAGAAGCCAATATTTTACATTTGTCCCTGAGGTGGGCAACAGTCTCAGAAGGCAGGGATACTCATAACACTCTACTTTCTGTTGGCTTCCTCGCTGATATACGTCCATGAAATCCAAGTTCTGGATGAAAATGATAAAAGTTTAATAAAAGAACAAGAGATGCTCGATCTTTTAAAACAAAAATTAGAACCCAGAAGCCAATATTTTACATTTGGCCCTGAGGTGGGCAACAGTCTCAGAAGGCAGGGATACTCATAACACTCTACTTTCTGTTGGCTTCCTCGCTGATATACGTCCATGAAATCCAAGTTCTGGATGAAAATGATAAAAGTTTAATAAAAGAACAAGAGATGCTCGATCTCTTAAAACAAAAATTAGAACCCAGAAGCCAATATTTTACATTTGGCCCTGAGGTGGGCAACAGTCTCAGAAGGCAGGGATACTCATAACACTCTACTTTCTGTTGGCTTCCTCGCTGATATACGTCCATGAAATCCAAGTTCTGGATGAAAATGATAAAAGTTTAATAAAAGAACAAGAGATGCTCGATCTTTTAAAACAAAAATTAGAAACCAGAAGCCAATATTTTACATTTGGCCCTGAGGTGGGCAACAGTCTCAGAAGGCAGGGATACTCATAACACTCTACTTTCTGTTGGCCTCCTCGCTGATATACGTCCATGAAATCCAAGTTCTGGATGAAAATGATAAAAGTTTAATAAAAGAACAAGAGATGCTCGATCTTTTAAAACAAAAATTAGAACCCAGAAGCCAATATTTTACATTTGGCCCTGAGGTGGGCAACAGTCTCAGAAGGCAGGGATACTCATAACACTCTACTTTCTGTTGGCTTCCTCGCTGATATACGTCCATGAAATCCAAGTTCTGGATGAAAATGATAAAAGTTTAATAAAAGAACAAGAGATGCTCGATCTTTTAAAACAAAAATCAGAACCCAGAAGCCAATATTTTACATTTGGCCCTGAGGTGGGCAACAGTCTCAGAAGGCAGGGATACTCATAACACTCTACTTTCTGTTGGCTTCCTCGCTGATATACGTCCATGAAATCCAAGTTCTGGATGAAAATGATAAAAGTTTAATAAAAGAACAAGAGATGCTCGATCTCTTAAAACAAAAATTAGAACCCAGAAACTAATATTTTACATTTGACCCAGAGGGGGGCAACAGTCTCAGAAGGCAGGGATACTCATAACACTCTACTTTCTGTTGGCTTGCTCGCTGATATACGTCCATGAAATCCAAGTTCTGGATGAAAATGATAAAAGTTTAATAAAAGAACAAGAGATGCTCGATCTTTTAAAACAAAAATTAGAACCCAGAAGCCAATATTTTACATTTGGCCCTGAGGTGGGCAACAGTCTCAGAAGGCAGGGATACTCATAACACTCTACTTTCTGTTGGCTTCCTCGCTGATATACGTCCATGAAATCCAAGTTCTGGATGAAAATGATAAAAGTTTAATAAAAGAACAAGAGATGCTCGATCTTTTAAAACAAAAATTAGAACCCAGAAACTAATATTTTACATTTGACCCAGAGGTGGGCAACAGTCTCAGAAGGCAGGGATACTCATAACACTCTACTTTCTGTTGGCTTCCTCGCTGATATACGTCCATGAAATCCAAGTTCTGGATGAAAATGATAAAAGTTTAATAAAAGAACAAGAGATGCTCGATCTTTTAAAACAAAAATTAGAAACCAGAAGCCAATATTTTACATTTGGCCCTGAGGTGGGCAACAGTCTCAGAAGGCAGGGATACTCATAACACTCTACTTTCTGTTGGCTTCCTCGCTGATATACGTCCATGAAATCCAAGTTCTGGATGAAAATGATAAAAGTTTAATAAAAGAACAAGAGATGCTCGATCTTTTAAAACAAAAATCAGAACCCAGAAGCCAATATTTTACATTTGGCCCTGAGGTGGGCAACAGTCTCAGAAGGCCGGGATACTCATAACACTCTACTTTCTGTTGGCTTCCTCGCTGATATACGTCCATGAAATCCAAGTTCTGGATGAAAATGATAAAAGTTTAATAAAAGAACAAGAGATGCTCGATCTTTTAAAACAAAAATTAGAACCCAGAAGCCAATATTTTACATTTGACCCAGAGGTGGGCAACAGTCTCAGAAGGCAGGGATACTCATAACACTCTACTTTCTGTTGGCTTCCTCGCTGATATACGTCCATGAAATCCAAGTTCTGGATGAAAATGATAAAAGTTTAATAAAAGAACAAGAGATGCTCGATCTTTTAAAATAAAAATTAGAACCCAGAAGCCAATATTTTACATTTGACCCAGAGGTGGGCAACAGTCTCAGAAGGCAGGGATACTCATAACACTCTACTTTCTGTTGGCTTCCTCGCTGATATACGTCCATGAAATCCAAGTTCTGGATGAAAATGATAAAAGTTTAATAAAAGAACAAGAGATGCTCGATCTTTTAAAACAAAAATTAGAACCCAGAAGCCAATATTTTACATTTGACCCAGAGGTGGGCAACAGTCTCAGAAGGCAGGGATACTCATAACACTCTACTTTCTGTTGGCTTCCTCGCTGATATACGTCCATGAAATCCAAGTTCTGGATGAAAATGATAAAAGTTTAATAAAAGAACAAGAGATGCTCGATCTTTTAAAACAAAAATTAGAACCCAGAAGCCAATATTTTACATTTGGCCCTGAGGTGGGCAACAGTCTCAGAAGGCAGGGATACTCATAACACTCTACTTTCTGTTGGCTTCCTCGCTGATATACGTCCATGAAATCCAAGTTCTGGATGAAAATGATAAAAGTTTAATAAAAGAACAAGAGATGCTCGATCTTTTAAAATAAAAATTAGAACCCAGAAGCCAATATTTTACATTTGGCCCTGAGGTGGGCAACAGTCTCAGAAGGCAGGGATACTCATAACACTCTACTTTCTGTTGGCTTGCTCGCTGATATACGTCCATGAAATCCAAGTTCTGGATGAAAATGATAAAAGTTTAATAAAAGAACAAGAGATGCTCGATCTTTTAAAACAAAAATTAGAACCCAGAAGCCAATATTTTACATTTGGCCCTGAGGTGGGCAACAGTCTCAGAAGGCAGGGATACTCATAACACTCTACTTTCTGTTGGCTTCCTCGCTGATATACGTCCATGAAATCCAAGTTCTGGATGAAAATGATAAAAGTTTAATAAAAGAACAAGAGATGCTCGATCTTTTAAAACAAAAATTAGAACCCAGAAGCCAATATTTTACATTTGGCCCTGAGGTGGGCAACAGTCTCAGAAGGCAGGGATACTCATAACACTCTACTTTCTGTTGGCTTGCTCGCTGATATACGTCCATGAAATCCAAGTTCTGGATGAAAATGATAAAAGTTTAATAAAAGAACAAGAGATGCTCGATCTTTTAAAACAAAAATTAGAACCCAGAAGCCAATATTTTACATTTGGCCCTGAGGTGGGCAACAGTCTCAGAAGGCAGGGATACTCATAACACTCTACTTTCTGTTGGCTTCCTCGCTGATATACGTCCATGAAATCCAAGTTCTGGATGAAAATGATAAAAGTTTAATAAAAGAACAAGAGATGCTCGATCTTTTAAAATAAAAATTAGAACCCAGAAGCCAATATTTTACATTTGGCCCTGAGGTGGGCAACAGTCTCAGAAGGCAGGAGTACTTTTATGATTTCTTTTTAGTGCAATAAATTTAGTTTTACCTCATATGGCGATATTCGTTGAACTTCGTCAAGTTTTGTTAAGTTTCGTTAAGTTTCATTAAGCTTCGTTAAGCTTCGTTAAGTTTCGTTAAGTTTCGTTAAGTTTCATCAAGCTTCTTTAACTCAAAGTCCAAAAGTTTTACAATATTCTGCTACTTGCGTGACAGTTGCATTCACGCACGCACACACACAGCAGTGAACTCATCCAAAAACCCTCCCACACCAATACACGTAAAAAATTATCTACTCCTCTAAACGTGGCTGACTTAATTATATGCAAAACCGAATCTAGTGCGGAATTTTCTACAGATAAACTTTGTGCAACGACGTCTTCTTTGCACTCGCGACAGTCGAAGTCCTTCTCATGCTTGACTTCCGTTGTCCTCGCTTCGCCTGCGGTCAGCGTCAGTATGTATGCGTTCAATATAACTGTGAACACACACACACACACACACACACATCCGTAGCGATGCAAAAGTGCAGTTATGCCTGTAATTTTGTTTATCTTTCTGTCTCTCTGTCCGTCCGTCTGTCCGTCGGTCTGTTGGTCTCTCTGTTTGGAAGAGCTGATTATAAATTTCGTACGTTTCCCTGTTTACGTTTACGTTTTGCTGCTTACGTTGTGCTGTAATGAGTTAAAGCGACGTAAACGACAAGCGTAGCGAGACACGTACAGCAATATAAACGAGTTGCGGGTGGGAAGGGGAGGCGGACAGACGGACAGATGGACAGACGGACAGACGGACAAAAGAACCGAAGGACCACCAGAAGGACGAACGTTGCAAGAGCCGCTTTAACAGGGAAGCAGACAGTTGTATCGTGTCAGCTGCTCCAATAACGTTAACGTAACGAACATAATTCATGCTACATTAGGAAGTCGGTTGTGTTGGGTGTTGGGGGGGGGGTGGGGAGAGCGGTGGGCAAGAGGGCTGCAAAGTGGGATGAGTGGGTACATAAAATAAAAATCCAATAGCAGAAATGAACGAATGACCAGCAGAAGGGTGGCTGACGGCGTTAGCTGCTGACTGCCTCCTCTTTTTCACCCCCCCCACCCCTTTTTAATCGCATATAACGTCATTCGACTGCGATGGACAGTGGAATGCTTTCATAAAAGTTGCCACAAAAATACTTAGAAGTTGTGATGCTCATGAGACGAGGCAACGATAATCAAAATCGAACGATAATCAAAATCGAGACGGATTTTTTCACACGACCGCCTTCATTCGCGACGATTATCGAGAACGAGACGTGGTTTTCCGTCGAGATATAAACCGAGATCAAGGCGGCTTTTTGAAGTCGAGGCAATTTTTTTGTCGGGGTGGCTTTTTCACTTGAAACGACAATATTGACTTTTTTCCTTTCCAGGATTTGTTCAACAATAACCCACTCTTGTTCCACTGTGCAGGGAGAGCGACAGGCGGCGGTCACTTGCTACTCTTTTCTTGCACTCATATTTGGCTCCCAGCTATTTCTGGACTTTTCTAGTCTCCTCGCTCACCTCCTCTCCACGCTCACCTCCTCTCCTCGCTCACCTCCTCTCCTCGCTCACTTCCTCTCACGGCTTTCGTTTCGCGTGACTCTCGCCACCAAACCCAGAATCTCGCCCTCTATTTCTTCCTGTGCCTCCTGTGTATTCTTGCCGCCTGCTGCTGTCGGTGTTCATGTTGCTGCTGCTGCTGCTGCTGCTGCTGTTGCACATGCACGTCGCCTCATGCTAATTAGCGATTGCGGGCTGCGTTGCTGGCGGGGGTGTACGACGGACCGAGATTAAATTCTACAACGTGCTGAATAATATGCATAAAATAATTACATCTAATGTAATTGCGAAATTTGCACTCATCAAGCTAACGATGACGATGACGAAATCTTCGTTAAAAGGCTGCGGAAAGTTGGCAACTTGCAAGTTGAAGAGTCGAGCTGAGGCCGGCTCTCGATTTCACCCCTCCAAAAATTAGAGTCACGCGAATGTGTAATCAAAATAAATTTAAATTTACAATTGTTGAATGCAACGGCGACTGAATGTCAGTGTGGATGGTTACGATGTAGCAGTTGGTGAGATGTTGGTGGTGGAAAAAGGGGAAAAATCAACCCTTTTTTAGTAATTTCCACCATTTTTAAGTGGCCAAAATAAATTTTAATGAAAGAATTGAGTTTTTTCGAGAAGCGAAAAATGAAGAAGATTCGGAAAACGCCGAAGATTTAGAAATAAATTAATAAATTTGAAAAGTCGTAAAATGTAAAAATCGTCGAATATCATTAAAAACTTCTCGTGGCTACAACGCATCTACGAAATCTGCTCTCCTACACTTTTTCGGCATTTTCTCCTCTCATCATCGCTCTCGTCTTTGGCTCTCTGAATAAGTTGTGCTGAAGTTTTGTTGTAGAAGTAAAATGAGAACACTAAAATAGCAAACTGCGTTTCTTATCACGCTGGTAGGACATCAGAGTCACATGCTTTCCTATTCTCAGTACCATTCCACCCACAGTGCCTCTGCTAGCGCAGCACTTGTGTGAGTGAGAGGGAGTTTTAGTGTGTTTGGTGACGGCGTTGTGGAATGAGAGGTAACATTTTCTCACTTCTGCTGGTCAGTTCGAGCACTCAGTTCAAGCAGTCGGTTGAAGCACTCTTGCACTCTCTTCAAATGTACTGATTCTCGGTTCCGTGTTCTCTCAAACGTGCCTGCGTATGTATGCATGTGCGTGTATTTTCCTCAGTGTATACATACATCTTCAAGATACTCTTTTGCGCCCAAATTTTGCTGCTTTTCGTTCCAGTAACAGCAGTCGGAATAACAGCAGAAACACTCTGCAACTATTTTTGCTGTGCGCCTGTTTTAAAATGTTAGCAAAGAGAGAAACGGCAACAAGTAGTCGTCGTCTTCAGGCTTGCAAACTATTGAAATGAGACGAAAAAAAGGATGAGAATGAGAGAGAGAGAGAGAGAGAGAGAGAGAGAGAGTGAGAGAGTATTTTGGGCATCAAGAAAACGTTTCTGAAAAAAAACGAAGGAAAACTAAATCAAACAAAAATAAATTTGAAAAAGCAAACAAGTGGAAATAAATAAAAGAAAATCGAAACATGTGCGAATATAAAAAATGTGCGAATTTACAGAAAACAAAATAGAAAAAAATTAAAACTGGAATTACATTGCAAATGAAATTAAAAATAAAACTGAATTATTAATAAATTGCTAAAGAATTGCAAAAACTGAAGATTGTTGCTAAATATTAATAAATTTCGTAGTAAAATGCTGCTAAAATTTTTTTCGAAGAGAATGAAAGGTAAAAAAGGAGTTTTTAAAAGTTTATAAAAATTTATTATTTTCTAAACTTTAGGAAATTAAAATATCTGGAAACTGTAAATTGAGATTTCAAAATGTACTTTTCAGAATTTACAATTTAATTCTTTATCTTAATTAATTTATTCTGTCTTGCCAAACTAGCTGACTGACTAGATTACTAGACAAAAATTGCAAAATTGCAGCAAGAATGCAACGCACAACGCCACGCCAAACTTCTGTTGTCCATGTAGCACCCGACTGATCTAATTACAACAACAACAACTATACAACAACAACAACAACAACAACAACAACAACAAGGACAAGATGTCCTTTTGAATATGCATGCATAATCAAGCTGACAATGAGTAAAATTTTACGACGTCTAATGCAGTTTTCTTGCGGCGCAAACACGAAGTCCTTCCATAAACTCTCCGGAAAAGAGGCAGTGGAAGAGAGCGGGAAGAGCGTTGGGTGAGGGGGAAGTGTGAGTCTGTGGTGGGGAGGTTGAAGAGGAGAGGAGAGCAGGGCACTACTCACCACTGCTGGTGAAGCTGCAGAAAGGATTTCCTACGGAATTAAGTTAATTCGAAAGTTTTGCCAAAATGCAAAAAGGAGGCTTAGATAATTTTCGCAAAATATTGGGGCTGCTGGGAGTGGCAGAGAGAGAGCATTATGTAGCACGCAAGGGAGAGAAGCAGGAGAGCGAAGGTAGTGTGGAGTCTGTAGAGTAGCAGAGACTGAGTGTGAGGTGAAGTGGTGTGCGTGGTGTGTGTGCGGGAGCGAGCGGGTGAGCACGAGCACCGACAAACTTTCGAATGGACATTCGAATTAGTGTTGAATGATAATTATATGAAAACATTGAAGCTCATATACATGCACGAAATGCAACGGTATAACGCGGGGAGAAGAGAGCTTGGAAGCGTAGACAAGTTTCGGAGAGAGCAGATTTTAATAACATTGAGAGTACGAGTTCGGTCGGTCCTCATGTTCGGTGGAGAAAGTTGCAGTTACAGCTTAGAATTGTGCGAACTCCGACACGAATACAGAAATACATGGAATTCAAAAGCAGAAATTATAAGCAGCAATTTTATGTATTCTACAACTTAATCATATTGAGAATGAGAAAGTGGGAGGATTAAAAGGATTCCAGCCATTGCGAGGAAAGATAAGACGAGAGAACATTAAATGAGTTTTCTTGGCTTAAATGGAAGGATTTCGGAAGTAATAAATTACGTATTTTGCATATATTTCATGTGTATTCAGCTGCGAAACATCTCTGTGTATGCAATGGAATTCATTTCCATTTTTAGTATTTCGCGAAAATAGTGTTTATAATTTTTTTCGCCCCTCTCACAACTGAATTGTAGTTGTCTTTCTAACGTTTCTGCTTCACTTTGAGGCTCAAACGAAACTCTGGAGCACCTAGAAGTGCTGAGAGTGGAGTGAAACCGTTTTAATTAACTTTCCCTCAACTCATTCTTCTCTCTCTCCTGCTGCACTTAATGTCGCCGCTGGCCCTCTTCATCAGTTGGACAACCACTCTCTCTCTCTCTCTCTCTCTGTCCCGCCCCTTATTTCCAGCTGAGTTTGAAACTTTAATTGGAATCATGATAATGCGCTCATTCGCTCATTTTTGTCTCTTCACATCGGCGGAGTGTTCGGTGTCGGGAGAACAAAATACAAGTTTTCGTACCATTTCTCTCATTTCATTTGGTTTTTCATTTAAAATCAAGAAAAGGATGCCGACATCATCGAGAACTCGGTTGACTCTGCGGTAAAAAATGAGCATAAAAATGCTAAATTGTTGTTTTTACCTTTTATTCATTGAGTTTTTCTCTTATTTGTTGTTAGCTGGTGTGCATTGAGGGGGAGACTCGGGGCGTTCGAACCTCCTGCAATTTGACACACGTGTACGCGTAACGAAATTTAAATACTGCATTTCTTCCTTTTTTCCCCCTCTACATTTTTATTTAGTTTAAAAAAAATTGTCTTTCAAACATGTGAAGAAATAGAAGAATTTTTAAAATTTTTCTCAACTTCTACACGAACTACGAAACCCACCTGCCAATCGATCAAGGAAACTCGCAACGTTCTTCGAAAAATATTCAAATCTATTTCAATTCGTTGCTAAACGTTGCCAGGAATGTATTTTGCTTACAGAAATTTTGTTCGCCTAAGAAGTTTCTGACATTTTCAGCCCAAAAAAGATCAAAATCAGGTTTTTCTCAAAAAATGTCTTAAATTATTAAAACTTCTACAGTTTCTGTGAGAACTTGCAGTGTGTTTTCTTTAAAAAAAAACTGATTAAATGGAAAACCATTACGATAGTTTAGAAAAAAAATAAAAAAAAAATAAAAAAAAAAAAATTATTTTTCGAAAATTCGATCCCAGTTGAAAACAAAAAATTCTCTTGCTACGCCACTGGTTGCTGCTGCTTGAATATTATCGTGGTTACCCCTTGTTGTTGTTGCTACTGCTGCTGCTATTTATTATAGTTTCTGTTACGTGGATTGTTGCTGCCTTTTGCTTGCTTTTGATTTTGCATTTTTTGCTTTTTATTATCTTTTGCAATTCATTAAAAACGAATCCAAATCGAAATCCAGCCCCTCGCAAGCAGCCGCGGACCGGCGAAGACCTTGCAAGGCGTTCTGTGGTTGGACGAGAGCTCATTGTGAGATCAGCGAATGGCGTTGGAAGCCGAAGAAACGCCACAACAGCAGCTGCAGCAGCAGCAGCAGCAGCAACAACGATAACTTCTGGTTGTCGTTGTTGTTGTTGGCCAGGTTGTGACAACTTTTGTTTGAGTTGTGATGCGTGACGGGGGAGGGGAAGCTGGTGAGGGGAGGGAAGAGAAGAGGTGGAAAATAAAAATGATTTTAAATACCGCGAAATGTTGACCCCGCCAAATGAGTTCCTAATTTTGCTGGGCTGCCGGTGAACGATATTTTAATTTTCTGAGAAAGCTCACAAAATTTCTAGTTTATTTAAAATTCCTATTTAAAAATTTTAATTTTTTTTTTATTTTTTTTATTTTTTCTTTCATTCAAAAATAATGGAAAACTTTTAAAATATTGATTTTAATTATGCATTTGAAAATAAGAAGACGAAGAGAATTGCATTTTCTGTATTAATTGAGAAAATTCTAATGCTTGTAAAATAATTGGATTACGTGAATTCGGGTTTTGAATTCATTGTTTTTTTTTCCTTTTCCTTTCCTTCTTCTAAATCATGCAATTTTCTCATTTTTATGCAGCTCCAACTCTTTGCATCAGATATTTATTACATTTGCATATTCAAAACAATTTCATTTTAAACATTGCGAATGTAGTTGTGAGCTTAGTTTTGGTTTCCGGCGCAGACAAACCAAATCCTTCGCCTCCCCAATTCGTCCGCACGACGACGGACGAAAACTGGGCGGCTGGAAATCGAAGAAGAAGACGAAGCATTTTTGCTTCTCCTCACTCAGCGTCCTTCCTCGATTTTTGATGAATGCGAATCCGATGCTGCTGCTCATCAATTGCAGCAGCAGCAGCAGCACGAGGAGCAGCAGGAGCAGCAGTAGCAGCAGCAGCGACAAAATTGGTTTTAGCAACAACAGTATAAAATTGCTTAAAATTTTCTAATTAAAAATAATATCGTCAACTTCCACGTCGTCGAGTGCCGGTGGGCAGACGAAATTATGTGCCAACTGCAAGTGTATGCATGTGTGAGTGCAGTCTCTCTCTCTCTCTCTCTCTCTCTCTCTCTCTCTGCATCTTTTATATACGCACACGCATACATGCGAGCGAAGCCAATGCAATTTTCTGATGAGACACGACGACTTAAAACTTTTGACGTGTAATCTGCATACAGCAACAACAACAGCAGCAGCAGCACGAGCACGAGCGGCAACGAGAACAGAATCCACAGCCACGAGAGCAGCATTGACAACAACTACAACAACTACAACAACATCAACAACAACAACAACAACAACAACAACAATATCACAATCTGTATTTGTGTGGCATTTTATGTGTGGCAACAGCAATCCAAGTGAAAGCAACAACATCAGAAAGAGAGAAGAAAGAACAACAGTTTCTAGTAACTGAAAATCAGCCTAAATGCTGTCCAAGCTTAACACACACACACACACACGCACACACACACACACACACACACACACAAGTGACACACAAACACACACTTGCGCACCCACTTTTATTATTACAGTCACCGTGTGAGAAGAAACTTTGTGATCCCCGAATGGGATTCCCAAAAGTTGCAGCCAAACCAGAAGTGAAGAAATGTTGGCTAAAACCTTGCCAACAACAACAGCAACAACAGCAACAACAACAACCTGCAGCACGCAGGATGACAGAATGAGAATAACTTGAATCTACATAATTGTGAGAAAAATTTGCATAAAACATCAGCAAGTTTTGAGGGGAGAGAAAAGGAGAAAAAAAAGCCAAACCGACGAACAGAAACGAAGCCACAGCAACACCTACTTTTCAACGATTCGTCATTGCGAGTCATCAATGGACTTCAAAAGCCATTCGTTATATTGAGTATTCGTTATATCGAGTATTCGTTATATCGGCATTCGTTATATCGAGCATTCGTTATCTCCAGCATTCGTTATATCGAGTATTCGTTATATCGGCATTCGTTATATCGGCATTCGTTATATCGAGCATTCGTTATATCGAGCATTCGTTATATCGAGTATTCGTTATATCGGCATTCGTTATATCGGCATTCGTTATATCCAGCATTCGTTATATCGAGCATTCGTTATCTCCAGCATTCGTTATCTCCAGCATTCGTTATCTCCAGCATTCATTATATCGACATTCGTTAAATCGAATACTCGTTATATTGAGCATTCGGTATATCGAGCATTCGTTATATCCAGCATTCGTTATATCGAGCACTCGTTACATCGAGTTCGTTTTACCAGATCACCACTGAACTTATTTAAACAAATTAAAAAGTGCTAAAAGTACGAAAAAGTACGAAAAATATCATTTTTTTAGTTCTTAAAAAAAATTGTTTACTCAATTTAGAAAATCGATTTAATGGAAAATTGTTAATTCATCATAATACAGTAATAAATTATTCACTTCCTGCTTCACATTAAGTCCACATTAATATATTAAAATCTCAAATTTGTACTGGTTTGTTATAAACTGAATCTAAATAAATCTTAAAACAGCTCACATCTCGCTTTTTTTTTAGACACTCGGCACTCGAGAAAATTGTCATAATTTTCTTTTGTTTTTTGTATGTCATTCCTGATGTTGTCTCTTCTTCTTCTGCGATATGAAAGAATCGCGACATGAATCTCACGCAATTCGGTCCGTCCGTCCGTCTGTCTGTCTGTCAGCAACCCACGCATAAATTAATCTTTTTTTAAAGAATTTGCACTGCATTACGATAGCAGCGCCATTTAATGCTGTTGTTGCCATTTTCTACCAAAAAAAAGCAACCCAAAATTCACTGTTACGTGACCATGCGTCCGATATTTCAATTTAAGTGGAGAAAAAAAGAAGCATGTTAAGTTAATTGAACATTTTTCTGAATTAAATGCTTATGTTGCTGAACGACTGTTTTCTTGTCTTCCAAAGAAAAAAAAAATTGTTCCACAAAACATTGTAACCCACTTTGGTAGGTCGACGTGGACGAAAAAGAAGTTGGAAGTAATTTAGTTGCCACTGCATACCGATGGTGGCAACCACAGAGGCCACCAGCAACCCCAACAACAACAACAAACCCAACAACAACAGCGATTCGCTGTGTCATGTGATTCCAATTGAAATCTTTGAAAAACCAATTCAATGATTAACAAACTCGCTCAAAATGTTAGTAGTAGTAGTTGTTGTTGTTGTTGTTGTTGTTGCTGTTGTTGTTGTTTTTACAGATACACTGCATGCGTTGCTCTTGCTGTTGATACTCGCGCTCGCTGCCCCTGAGATGCTGCGGCACGATATGCGCGCCACACGTTGTCGAGTATTTTTAGCTGTGCAACGTCGACCACTCCGCGAATGCGTGCAAATTCGCTTAATGATCTCATGATTAGGCGATTTAAATGAGCTCAACAAGTAGCAGCCGCGCGAGTGGCAGGCAAGCGAACGAATGTCCGCTTGTCGTCCTGTTGCACGCAGCATCCTGGTACGCGCAGCGCGATACTAATTAAAATGTGCGAACAAGCTGAGCGATGCAGTGTTTCCCAAATCAGTGCGTTTCTCACAAATTCTGAAGAAAACGTGGGTAAAGCTAACAAAAGCTTGCAACTATGCACCAAAAAAAAAAAAAAAAAAAAAAAAAAAAAAAAAAAAAAAAAAAAAAAAATTCAAACGAAGAAACATACAACAACCTACGTAAAACTTACTTGTGAATTAAAGTAGGCAGGCAAACTTAAGGAGGAACTGAAGAACTATAAAGAGATGAATTTGAAAAAAACACGACAGATACTTACAACTGCAGATGGATGGTTGGATGGTTGGATGGATGGATGGATGGATGGATATAAATGACTGATGGAATGCATGAATGCCTAAACTGTATGCAACAATGCAACAGACACTTAAATATGTAAATCACAAGAGCACAAAATCGAGCTCATCATGCATCCGTCACCGCACGATGACGGCACCGCACAACCGAATCCTTGCGAACGTCACTGCTAACAAATTACCAATTCAAAAATATTTATACCAGCATAGAAAGCAAAGAAGCCTCGAAAATCGACAAGAAATCACAGCATTTCGCTCGGTCGGTAGGTAGGTTGGCATGAACTCGTATCTGCAAGATACAGATATGCAACGCAGCCAGGGTGCGCTATTAAAAATGCATGCGATGCGAATAATGAGGCTGAGAGCATGCTAACCAGCACGGCGACAACAACAGCAACAACAACAACAGTGAGCAATGATACCTATTAAAACCACAACTAAAGATACAAGACCAACAACCACAACTACGTCTACAATAAACGTTACTGCTGTCGAAACTTAAGTCGAGAATCAACTGTTTATTTATTAAACGAATGCAAAATAATTACGCACACAAGCAAGCCAGCATCCGTCCACCCAACCAACAGACGGCTTCGGCATCTTGAGGATACCGCAACAACACGTCATCTCCTCCAACTCACAAGCGACTCGCCAGAATCCACAAGAACCACAACAACAACCGCCACCGAGTACAATAATTGATGGATTGCTTGTGAGCTTCGAAAAGAAATCACAGCCAACGCGCGCGCGAACGACTGCCGTGGAGTGAGTACGAGTATCTCTGCATCCATACCCATCCATCCATCCATCCATCCATCCATCCATCCATCCATCCATCCATCCATCCATCCATCCATCCATCCATCCATCCATCCATCATTTGTCGTCGAGAGTCCGCGTTAACCCGTTTCAGATAAACCTGAAAATTGCTCTCGAAAGATTTCTATCTCGTGTCTACAAGACGACAAAACGATCGCGTTGTATCCGTGCTAAGCATCAGTATCGTCATCATCACTATCATCATCATCATCATCATCATCATCACCATCATCATCGTCATTATTATTGTATCGTATTCATCTGAATTATCAACATCATCACTTGCGTTCTCTTCGCCATCCGCAATCCTGGTCATCATCGTCGTCATTCTCCTCGACGTCGTCATTCTCCTCAACGTCGTCGTTCTCCTCAACATCGTCATTCTCCTCGACGTCGTCGTCATTCATATCCTCTTCCTCATCCTCGCTCTCTTACTCCTCCTCGTCCGCTTCCTCATATCGAATGAATACGTGTATCTGCAAGATATCACTGGCGTTCGCATGGATAATGATGTCGTATTATTTATGGAGATCAGCGATGGATTTGCATTTCTTTGATTTTTTGTACGATTTTTGCCTTTACTGTTTTCTGCGTGCTTTTGTTCTTCGGGTTTTTCTTCACTTTTCGCTACCTCTGGTGAGTGAACGACTCAACGTTAATAAATTGTTTCGTTGTCTCGCGTATGCGGATTTTCGCGATACAATTTGCAAAAGCATTTAAGTTAATTTCGTGAGATATTAAAGGTAATTTTGAAGTTAAATCTCTATTTGTTAATTTATAATAAATAAAAAACGTATTACGTCGGCAAATCATTAATAAATATAACAAATATCATTATATAACAAAATCCATTTCGTGGAAGGCGTTAACCTCGTGTGCTACACGAACAAGATCTCGCATATAAACTGTCTTCTCGCGTGCCTTTTGTTTGTATTTCTGTACAAACCAGTTGGGAATTATACGCGTCCTGTTGACGCTTCAAGTCTAATGTGTGACAAGAAAGTATTCCGATATGATTTTAAATCTTTATAAGTAATATTCAAACCAAGTAATACAGAAGATTCATCAGTTCCTCGTGAATTTAAATAGTTTGTATCTCTCGATACAAATTTCATAATTTCTGCTGTCAGGTCTTTCTTTAGGCAGCCCGAAAAAGGATAAACCATCAGGCATCAGCGTTTATCTCCGTCGTGCAACGCACATTAGCATAGAAAATGTATGCAGGAGGCTTTCAATACTCGCTGAATGGATGTCGTATGCTTCAAATAAATTAATTTTCCATACAAAGTGAATTGATTGAACGTCGACGAACGCCGACGAACGTCGAGAGACGAAACAATCGTTGATGGAAGAGTTGAGCTTCGTAGAGTTTCCGCGTTTTGTATTGTATACGGATAGCGAAGTACAATACTTGAGCGACGCACTTACACACACACACACACACACACACACAACCTCCTCGCTCATATACACACATTTACACAAGCACATTTAGCCACAAGACGCAACCTGGTCTAAGTTGGCAAAAGCATTTTCTAAACACTTAATTAATTCGCTAGACGAGGGTTTCAACGGCAACAAAATAATTAGAAATTATAATGAAAAGATAGGTTTGAGTGTATGTGTGTGTCGTTCCTCCATCCCCTAGCATGTTATAAAGTTGTGTGAGTGTCTCAAACTATCGACGAAACAGTTTACGAGTGGTCGGTCGCGTCCTGTTCAAGGATGTAATTTTAATAAAACCCTACAGCAAAATTGTACCAGAAAGTCCTTTTTAGTCATTCGAATGACTTGCAAGAAAAGTACAACAACAACAACAACAACAACAACGACAACTATTGCCAGTGATGTATGTATGTGTGCGAGTACGACACAAACACGCAGAAGAACTCCTCACCACAACAGACACGCCTCGGCTAATTTTCCTCCTGAGAAAGCAAAACAACAACAAAAAACAGCCACAGCAACAGCAACAACAACAACAACAACAACAACAACAGCCCGCACCCACATTTACTTACAAGTGGAGACAGAAATATCCTTAAACAGGACATTACAAGCAAAGTCTGGTATGCAACGTCAACTAAGGCTACGCGAATAACTCTCACTTCTTCTCTGCTCTGCTCTCTCCTCTGCAACGCCCCCCACACCCCTGCCCTCGCCACATCTATCCACTCCTCTCCTCACCAGACCAATACCCTCCTCGACCTCCTCCCCACCACTCTCCTCATCTTCTCTCCACACCACAACCCACATTATCGTCTGCCTCCAACTCATTTCTTCTCAATCCCTTTCTGTCCTCGAGAAACTCGAACAATTTCTCACCATATCTAAAACAGAATTATAACTAAATTTAAATTTGAATTAGAAAACACAAATCATATTAAGTTTAACCCTCCAACGGATGGAATTGACTTACAATATCTTTGAAGCAGGAAACATTTCCCGATTTTACATATTTCTGAATTGCGAAAGTGTTCTCCGATATCAACGAACACATTAATGGTATCTAGAGAAAGGATTGCCTATTATATGTCCATAAAATAATTATAGAAGAACTATAATAAGCAAACCTCATGCACCAGAGGGTTAATGTTTCCGGGGCCGCTGCTATATCTGGTGTTCTCACAGACATTTGGTGGTCGGCTTCGAGAGGGCTGAAGATTTGAAAGGCTGAAGCACATTTGCAGTCCTCATTAGATTGAGTTGAAATTTGCATGAGCAGAGGAAGGGCTTCGGGGGGGTGACGGGGGAGGGATGACGGTGACGGTCTTTAAGAAGCCTTCGAAGGCGATGTCCTTTTCAGTAAACCCCGTCTGACGTGGCTTACACGTCCGTTTTAATGCGAAAGTGCTGTGTAAGTACGTTTGTATGTGTGGCGTGAGGGCGGGTGCAGTTGCCGATGAGGGTTGCGGAGGGGAGGAAATTTCAGTTGTCTGCTGCTCGCTTATAATTTATTGCAGGAATCTCATTAAAGAAAAGCCACATTTTCAATCAGTAGACGGGCTACAACTGCGACAACCACACTCGCATTCGTACACACGAAGTATTTACACGATAATACAAACTTACGGGACTACAATATTTATACGTTTTACTCTTGTTTGTATGTATTTACAAGATAGTTTTGTGGCAACACGGGACGAACGAGTCCATAAGAACTGAAGAGATAAGGAACGAAATTTTAATCAGCTCCAAATTATTTTCTTCTTCTCGCTCTTCATATACTTCTAAAATTTCCATTGGGGAAAAAACCAAAAGCGCCTGGACACTAAAAGTCGTTTCGACTTTCGGTTTCCTCTTCGATTGGAAAATTCTATCGTCTCAGCTTCAAAACGGCTCGCGATCTCGAAGCGAGAGAATGCGATTTGTTTTGATCTCGGTTGGCATCGCATTGCGATCTTAATAGTCGCTTCAATGAAAGCCTATTTCACCTCGACTATCAAATTCGAAGGCTGTCTCGACCTCGATTATAGTTTCAGCTAAAAAAGTCCATCTCGATCTTCATTATCATTTCGAATTCTAGACATGAATGGACTGCTTCGGTCCCAATTATCATCTCGGCTGAGAAGCCATCTGGATTATTGCTTTATGTCGACTAAGAATATTGACTGGTTTCGATCGTCGCCTTAAATTTGAGATGAGGAAAAGTTGTCTTGCTCTCTGTCAACGCCTGTCAAGACAGAGAGAGCGATTGATCTCTATTATTGTCTCGAATTTGGAACAAGAAAAATGATTTTTATTATTATTTCACCCCGATAAAATTGTCCCGATCTTATTTATCGTCCTGCCTCGGCTAAAATGTTGTTTCTAGAACAGAAGATGTCTGATGTCTGAAGGTTCCGAACTAATCCGCTCGACCCCGTCCCTCTCCCCATATTTCTTCAAGTGTCTTGTATATGTTGATCTATGTACTAGCAAAATATCGTATAACCCTTGACCTTTCCTCATACGCTTCTCCATAGATTGTCAACAGGAAGAGTAACTTAATAATTTTATTCAGCACCAACGCTATGTCGGTCTACCTCTGTAGACAAACCAATACATGTCTGGATCGTCTTTGCCTTGTAGTGGGGTTTCCCCCCGAACTCTTACCTGACCTCCTCCCTTAACTCTTCTCTGACCTTTGTGTCGATTGATAGAAGATAAAATGGGTTTACTCCCAAGTTTTCGAAGTTACTATTCGAATTTAAACTTTCTTGAAATACACTTAACTTCAAAATTAATTATATAGAACAGTGTGGAGGTGAGTAGGTGAGTTGGTGTGTGAGTGTATGTGTGTGAGTGTATGTGTGTCTTAGAAGTGAGAAGGTGTTGGCATGGAATTTGCATAACTCCATCAAAGTCTCAAAAACACACACACACACACAATCATTCCTATGCAGGACAGACTGCATGTCCTGCTCTGCAAATACAACAACAACAATAATACACACACACGCACACACACACACATACGTTTAAAACTTACGAGCAAACATTCTCATGTACAATATATTCTAATTAAACGTTAAAATTTATTTGTACACATGTATGTTACGCATGTATGCAGGTATCCGTATATACGTACATTTGTGTGGGCACACAATTTCGTGTGTGTGTGTGTGTGTGTGTATGTCTCGCTTAGTTCCAGAGCATTTTGTCAAGTATTGACTGCCATATCTACGTGTGGGTACGAGTCCGTTATAACTTACACATACAACTTCTTGAGATACTGGAATGCGAGTATAAAACGGGCGATTTTGATTCTAAAATAGAGGATGAGGGGCTTCCAGAAATTGAATATATGCGTGGTTGTACGTCCTTCCAAGTTAGTGTATATAGACAAGTGTGTGTGTGTGTGTGTGTGTGTGTGTGTGTATGTGTGTATTTGTGTGTATATTGGTAGATGCATGTGTCTGCACTTTCTAATTATCCTTATGGTCCTTGATGTAGAAACACATTATTGAATATGTTTTAACACATCGCTGTAGTAGTGCGATTGCAGTGGGCACTGGGTAGGTGTGTTGGTGAGTACCTGTGTTGGAGACGGGGATGTGTGTGTGAGCAGGTGAGCCATCGCATTGATAGGTGCGACTGTGCTGATGAAGTCGAAATTTTGCGTACAGTTCGACTCAAGAAATGCGTACCTTCAGGATAATTTTAAAAAACACTAAATGAAATTTCACATCTGAAACTAATTTTGAGTATACATAAATTTAACCATTCTAATTTTTTTTAGAAAAAGCTAACAAATTTTAGTTTACAACTTTAAAAACGTTTAACACATTTTATTACATGAAAGTCCCCGTAATAATAAAACAAATAAATAATAAAAAGGCTTAGTAATTTTATGTTATAAATAAAAAGAAAATTTGGGCACCACCACTATTTTAATGCAACCAAATAACATTTCTAATTATATTCCGTACAAAAGTTTCTACATAACTACAAGCAAATATGTGTGACTGTGAATGTAAATGCCATGCAAAGGCGCATAGACACTCACACACACACACAGTTATATTATAAACTGTGCAATATCGCGCCCACTTCTATAACGTTCAAGGATGTGCATTCAGTGTAGCTTGGACAACCGCTTCTCCGAAGACCGAGAGCGAAATCGCATGAATCGAAATACAGGCGCAGCTTAGAGTCTCCAGATTGGTAGAGGGAGCTGCGAGAGGCAAGGAAACTGAAGAGGAATTTGGGAAAATGGGGTTCTCCTCATCGGAGGTGCGGTGTCCGTGTTCGATTGGCACGAGTTGCTGAATGCAAGTGGCTAAAATTGTAAGACCAAAAAGGCGAAGCATGGCAATCCAGATTTTTAACTCAGGCACACACACACACACGCGCATACACACACAAGCACACACACACACACTTGTAAACACTGAATTTTCTTCATTAATTCCTCTTTCTTCAGGTCTCACACCTCCAACGATGTCCAAAAACATAGCAGCAATTACAACAACAACAACAACAATTACAACAACAATTACAACAATAACTACAACAACAACACCAGCAATTACAACAACGCATGGTCCTTCATTCCTAATTTAAATGCAAATGAGATTCATTTGACGACGACACCAGCATACCTTGTCCATGTCTTTCCGTGTTTTTGCATGCAACATACACTTGCACACAAATACACACACACACACACACACACACACACATTCACAGCCACTTGCACTTTCCCATCTACGCATTCTCGTACGTAAACGGGAAGACCAAATGGGCAGACAGGCCTGCTTACATTTATGCAACTACTTAGCGTGTCAGCTGTAGAGAAACAGGCAGGCAGACAGACAGGCAGACAGACAGACAGACAGACAGACAGGCAGACAGACAAACAGACAGAGAAACAGACAGAGATACAGACGAACAAGTGGGCTACCAACAGGCTACTGAAGTTAGATATGCACTGAATATACATGTTTGAGAAGAGAAGACAATTTGCGCATTCGTTGGAGCGAGGGGTTGCTTAACCCTTCTGCGTCTCCTGAGTTCTGAGGTCCGCCTAATAGTGGTACCAGCAAAATCGCACTGCCTACCTTTAGGCAGTAGCAATAACAACACTGACAAATGGCTCTCTTCTACCCTGCGCCCTCCGCCACCCTTGCAAAATTATAAATCTAAACTTAAGCTCACGAAATAATAGCCTGAAGACCATCAAATGAGCGTGAAAGGCTGGAAAAGAGGGAGAGAATAAGGGAGAATGGGAGCAGAGATGCAAATTAGTGACGTGAGAGAAAGAGGGGACGCGAAAATTAGAGCGGCAGTGAAGAAAAGAGGGGGAACGTAAAATAGAACGTTGAGGAAAAGGGATGAGAAGGGAAGTGGAGAAATAGAGAGGATGAGAAGGACAGACTCCGAAAGAGAGAGGGAGAGTGAGGGTGAGAGAGAAAGAGATATAAACGCATGATTTTTCACAAACGCAGAACAATATGCACCGAAAATTTTAAGTAATAAAAACTAAAATTTAGTGTGAAGAGAAAAAGATAAAAAGGGATAAAAAATGAAGCCTAAATAAATAAAAAAAAAATAAAATAAAAAAAAATAAATATTTAATATATAGTCTCTCAACAAAATACATAAATCCTTATCAAGAACAAAATTTATATATAATAAATTTTCTATAAATATTTTTTTAAAAATATTTATTTGTTTAAAAGTACGAATGAGAAAAAAAACCATCTCTGCATTTCGTTTCAAAGAACTGTATATAATTTTCCTGCTGGGTAAGCAGAGAGTGTGGAAAATAGTGAGGGTACAGATTGTAATGGGCGCCAAGGAATCCTTGCTAATATTGGCAGTCAGAAGGACAATCAGGACAATCATTTCGTACCTGGGACAGCAACCAAATAACAACAACAATTATTAAAAAGCAACAAAAAGTAACAACAACAATGACGAAGATGAGTCTAACGAAGAAGTTCACTTATTGCAAGGGTTGTCGATGCTGTTGTTGGAAGGTTAGGGGGATGACATGGGTTAAAAGCTTCAGAGCAAGAAGTGGGAGAGGACTGAAGTTGGGAAACTAACAAGACAACAGTACCGGCAACATGCATTCTGCAACCAGCACAATTGAAAATGCACTTTGGGATGCATATTCGTGGGTAAAAAGAGAGGGAATAAGAAGACGGAGAGAGAGAGAGAGAGAAAGGAAAGATATGAGGAGGAAGTTACCGAACTAGTGGAAATAGTTCGAAGATGATGAGGTGAAGGGAGTGCATACATAATTTGAATAGATATTCCCCACAATTAGAAAATGTTGCCAGTACAGTCGTGGCTTTGAGAGTATTTTTGGCAAACAACAAGAGAGGAACTGGAGGACTTGCAATAATGAGGGTAAGGAGAAACACAGACTTTCCACAGAGAATTCCTATCGAATCTGGTCTCGGAGCCATAAAGGCAAAGCTCAAGTCTTGAATTGTGCACAGGTAGATGGACCCAAATAAGTCGCAATGGGGTTGTGGTACGAGATTGGTGAGAGAGGGAGAAGGAGAGAGAGAAAAGTTAAGGGACGGGTAGGCCTATGAATGTATTAACTGAATATTTTACATCTGCGAAAACCCAAATACAAAATTCTACCTTTAATCTCGCTCTACCTCCCTCTTTCACTCTCTCCCCCTCACTCACCCTCTCCCTATCGCGCTCTTGCTCTCCCTCCCTCTCTCTCACTCTCTCTCTCTTCCTCTCTCTTCTTTGTTGTCACGTTGCTAAGGTTGAGTGAGTGTTTGACTAAAATGAGAGGATGGGACAGTTGAGGGGTTATACAGAGTTCCTCCATCCTCCGGACGCACCGTGAAGCTGCAATCCTTTCGAGTGACTTTATGTCTTGATTATTGAAATTTTACGAGAGTTCTTAATAAAGGACTGAGCAAAAATTCGAACAGAGTACAGAGTGACCAGACCTTGTAGTCAATAACTCGAAGTATTGAAGATACTCGTATTAAAAGGAGAGAAAAGTGGGAATTTTGTCGTCGTACGATTAGAAACCAAAAATTCTTATTTATGTATGATGATATATGGAATTTATCGATATTTCTGCCAACACACTCATTGACTTATTGACGTATTCTCCCAAATTTTCGTGTGTGTACGCTTGTATATTCTTTTTTTTAAGTTTCCAATATTGAGATATGGAAATGCAATTTAATTAACTTTCTACATGTGAAGTAAATTCAAACAATTTCAATTAAATTGAAGTAAATTCCAAATTGAAGTATCGAAGGATAATGTTAGTCTTCAGGTTTTGTTAAATAATGTAAAAATAATTACAAGTTCTTTGCGACACAACTGTACTTTTTTATGCAACTGTTATCAGTTTATTACAATTTCGATAAATATCCGAACCGAAAAGAAAAAAAGAAAATTAATTGATTGTCGCCTTTCGTGACCTGTATAGCGTGATGATTGAAGAAAGGAAACCATTGAATGTTGAATAAGTAATTTATAATTAGCATTATAAGCGACGCCTTTCACAAAAGCCAAATTACTCCATAAACTCCCCCGACCATGGAAAACTCCCATCCTTCGTAGTTCTACTAAAACTTCTACTTTCGCTCGACTATCGTACAGTGGACGTTATTGCCTCGACAAAGCTAATCAATAAATTTTGTGATTAATTAAAATCGTATGGGTCCGCCTCGCTGCCTGGAGGCGAGCAAGCCTATGATACTCCCGATCGCATGAGTCAGTGAATGGCAGACTTGGTAGGTTTGCAACGTTAAACGGCTGTGCGAAGGCAACTCATGCCGCTCAAATGTCACTTCCATGCAATTACTATCAGTTTTCGCTTTTCCTCCGCTCTCTTTCTTCCATCCTCGGCTCTCTTTCTTTCGTCTCTACTTCGTAGTCTTCCTTTCAAGAGTGACAGTTAGTTATTGCATTCGGTGAGCGTTCGTTGTGCTCGCTTTATTCAATTTAAATTATAACGACCAACACATGATATGCAGTGAGAGCGCTAAAATGTAGGCGCTCCACCCACTCCCAACCACTCCCTCTCTCGCGGCCGCTCCCCTCATTACAACCCACTCGTCTCTCGTGGAAGAAGTTACTCAATAATGAGTAACTAACTACTTCGTAATTGTAATCAGGCTGCCAAATGCCTTGAATGCAACTATTCATTTCTGTCAAATGGGAATGACATTTGGCGGAGGGCGTGGTGCGTTCTACTAAAATTAGCTGGCAAGAAAATTGCCATGCACTTCGGGGAAAAATGGGATTAAAATGCATGCAAAGAGGTTACCTCAGAGAAGAGAGACCGAGAGAGAGAGCCGCGTCAGAGTGTGAGCGGAGAGCGAGTGTCAGTTGTAATTGAAGAAAGGATTATTTAGAGTCTGAACTCGAACCAAATTAATTAGGCTAAGCAACGCACGAACATTTTACTGAGTGCGTGGATTTGCAGAGTAAAAATAGAACTCTTCAGACACACATTCAGTCCGTAAATCCATCAAAGTCTAATTTGATAAATGATTGCGGGCAATTTGTTACTCCTTCAATTACATTTAAGTTTATTTTAATCGTTACTTTAAAAATATTCTGAGGTT
Organism: Sicus ferrugineus; assembly: GCA_922984085.1. Classification (NCBI taxonomy): domain Eukaryota; kingdom Metazoa; phylum Arthropoda; class Insecta; order Diptera; family Conopidae; genus Sicus; species Sicus ferrugineus. The sequence goes on from OV277354.1 coordinate 9,552,288, forward strand.
TGATGGTTAAAATTGATAGTTAAAATTGCATTTTATTTCTATCTTTTGTCCTTCTTAACTCTCATACAGCTGTCTTGCTTTTACTCTCAGTTTTGATACTGATCTTGCTCTCTGGTTGTAATCATGGTTTCTTTCTTTGTTTTTCTTCCTGCTTTTCTCCCTTCTTGTTGTTTTATTTCCAATCTCTTGCTCTTCTTCCTAATATATGTTGTTGTTCTTCTCATTCTACTCTTGTGTTGTACCGTTCTGCGATGAAATTCGTTTAAAAATTTGGTGATGGCAACTCCTTGGAATCCCTTATCAGGTGCGAGGGCACAGAATTTACATAAATGAGCAAAAGCGCAACATTATTATTTGCATTAATCAAAGCGTGCAAAATTCATAAACGAGTGCAATGCAAATGCATATTGTTTGTATAGCACAACAACAACAACAACAATAACAACAGCGAAAACAACAACGAAAACAAGGCAATATTTGTGCTCCCTTTCAGAGCGAACGTGCAACACTGAACGCATTGTATGAGTTGGCAAAAAACGAAAACACATTAAAAACGCATGCAAACTGGATATCCAAGTAGATAAAATAAGGGGAGCAAATAAAGAAAATTTCAGGGAGCGGCTCTCGTACCCAAAAAACAACAGGAAAATTTGATCGAAAATGCAAATATGCACCCCCCCCCCCCTCAGCGCCCTCCCTCCCTCCTTCCTGCGACCCTCTGCTCGGCAAAAAGAAACGTAAAAATAAAATTTTGCAATTACGGCCGCGCCATCTGCGCATAAAATTGCAGTATCTGGCATTATTTCGCGTCTAATTTTTGCTTTCTTTTCAAGACTCTGGCAGCCCTCGAGCGAGTCTGGGGTGCGTTGTCAACGACGTGTGTGCGCTGACCAGTGACCAGCGTGCACCCCCCCACCCTCTACCCATCCCTCCCCCACCCAACCTTCACACAGCTTTTTTAATGCATACGAATTAAAATTTCGTTTCGCGAAAAGTCTGCCAAAAACACGTAACAGAGGGGAAAAAAATACGAATTTTCGCTTCACTACGTTTCGCGAAAAAGGAGTAAGAAAAGGCAAAAGTGTTCGCGTTATTTCGCGAGGGCACGAAGTACTCTGCATCCCTCTTCAACGGGGGAGACGCTCGCCATCAGCCGCTCACCACCAGCCGCTCACCGCCCGCTTGCGGAGCGACTGGCAGGAACTCTTTGGGCGCAGTAATTCAATTCATTTCTATTTTTTGATTTATTTTGCGTAGAGGCGCGCATATGCGTTGACCACTCGTGCTGGCCATGAAGGAGGGGGCGGGGAAGAGGGGGCGACTGCTGGGCAGTAGGTGTGGTTGATAACTCCCCTCCTCTCCTCCTCCCCCCCCCCCCGCCAAAAAAAGGACCCACTTAAATGCATGCGAGAAACGGTTTGCTGTCAAACAAAACGGATGAAAAAATCGCAACTCATTGCGAGGATAAACACAAACAATGCGATGAGGAAGAAAACAAAAAGCCGCCTGACATTTTGCAATAGTCGTTGTTGCGTCGTTTAGCATTGAAGAGGCTGCAGAAAATAGAGAGAAAAAAATACAGCAAATGTACGCGTAGTGATAAAACGGAAATGACGCGTGCGAAAGGCTCGTTGGGTGAAGAGGACGACGACGAAGGGGAGGGTGTGGGGATAAAAAAGATAAAATTGAACATTGAACAATCTAGAATTTTAAATAAAACACTTGAATTTTGGCATTTTTTTTTTATTTTTATTAGACTATTAAGAAGTAAGAAATAGTAATCTAAAAACAATTAAAATTACAATAGATTACTTCTTGATTATTTTCTAACAACCAAAAAATAGTCAATTAATATTAATATTAGATTATTTTACTTTAAAAAGAAAATAATGAAAAACTTGATTTGTAATCAAACAATAATCAAGTAATCATTCTAATCAAATAATGATTTCGAAAATAGCGAGTACTTTCACAGCTCTGCTTTTAAACATTTAATCAAGAAATTATCAAGAATTCTTCGTAATTTAATTAATTGTTAGTTTAATTGCGGCGGCAATTTGAAAGTAATGATTACAAATATAATAACCACAACGAAATTCAGATTACTTGAGGATTATTTTCAAGAAATCAATAACAAATTGTATTATGAATATTTAAAATATGTAATCAAATCAAATGTTAGTTTTTTAGAATGACTGTAATCGTGTTTTGAAAGTAGTTAACACAAAAATAACGGTAACACTCACAGTTTTCGCTTTAAGCAAGTTTTTTATGGCATGAAGAAGAAAAGATAGAAAATTTCACCAATTTCGAGGACCTTCTCGGAAAACAAGCCACTGTGCGATAAAATTAATCATTGTAGACACTCAATAAAAGCAAGAAAAATGGAGAGAGTGAGTAGAAAGGGAAGAACAAGGAAAAAAAATTGCTACACGTGATCGAAAAAAATCGGAGCAAAACAAAAACGCAAAAACAGCTGATGTTAAAGGAAAGTCCTGGCATTCGACTCGCGTAGCTGGCATCAATACAGAGCACAACAGAGAACATTAAAAAGAAGCGGGGGTACACAGCCAGCCCAACGTCCAACCCCCAGGCGCCCTCCGCCCCCACCTCTTCCCCCCAACGACCCACCACTTTCGTCGCTGGGGAGCGCTAAAAAGCTCAACCATCGCGGAGAAGCAATCAGCCGATTTCATCCGAAAGCGGCAGTCCATTCATTCAAACCACTCCGCACCATTTCTTTACCTCACCCTGGCAACCAAAGCCACCCCGACGCCGACACCGACACCCTCACCTTCCCAGCTGCGCTGCTCGGCCACCCCACCACCAGCCTTCCGCGAGTCCCTTCAACACCCCGAACTCGAGTGGCGGCTGCAAGCCTGAGGGGATTTAATGATGACCATGGTTATTTTTTTCCTGCCATTCAACCCCCGCCGCCAAGTTTTTCCCGTTTTTTCTTCCATTTTTAGCGGAAAAAAATCACTTTTATTTTCTTCTCCCGGCTGTTGGCATTTTTTCGCCGCAGACCTGCTACGGCTTTCTGACTGTCTGCTCAGTGGCCGGCCAGCCGCCAATGTTATTCTTCCCGTTCATCGAGTGAGCGAGCGCGGTCGGCGGACGGCCGGGTCGGCTGGACCATCAGTGTACCGGCGGCTGGCGGCTGACGGCTGCTGGCTGATGGCTACTCCAGTTCTGGCTGCGTGAGTAGCGTGCAGCGCCCGCTGGTCAGTGGAATTCTTCTTCGGTGACTTTTTCGTGCTGCTCTTCTTCGGCTTGTTGGACCGTCGGTCCAAATTCGCGGGTGTGTGGTGGGGGGCAGCAGCGGGCCGGTAATCCGCGTCACTGGCGGTAACTCGGGGCGCGACTCGCCTCGTCGAGGACCGAGAGGGTTAAACGTACAAATGCAGATGAATTGCAAACACTTCTTGTTGCTCGCGAAAAACAGCGTCCCTTCCCTGCTCGTCCTTCCCCAGCTGCACCACCTCGCTCTCACCCTGCACCTCACCCCCACCCCCTTCCACTGGACTGACTGCGCCCGTTAATTCCTCATCATCAACATCAACAACTCGCACCACCCTCGGCGAGGAAGCGGCAAAGAAGAGAAGAGAATGAATGTATTTCGCGCTGCGCTCCACTCACTCCACTCACTCCACTCGAGGTCGCTTCGGGGTGGACGGCGCTTCTCTCCTTCTCTCCGCTGGCGCTCGCTGTAGAAATTAACAATTTTCGCGCTTACATTCTGAAACTTCCATCCGTTCTTTTCTTGCCTCCCTTCCGCTATTTTTTCGGCGTCTTTTTTGGTGTCTGCGCAATGATGTTGATTCCCGAATTTATTGCACTCGTGCCTCGTTTTAGCAGTCATTTGAGCTTTATTGGTATTTGGCCAGGACATGCGAAAAACTGATGATTCGGAAGCGCTGTTTGTCCACTCTGTGCATCCTTTCGTTATGAAAGGAGGTGACCAAGGCCAGCTGGACCGTGGCGGGGGAGGCGGCTGTGGAGGGGGGGGGGAGTGGTAAAGAGGTGGCCACGTGATGAGGGGGCAGTGTAAAAATTCTATTTTTTATTTTGTAATGACAGCTGAGGGATTCATTAAATTGTAGCTTCGTCCTGAATGTCCTTGTTTTTTGCATGATTAAATTAATTAAAATTTCGTAATAAAATATAACTCGATTTTCTTTTGTATTTCGGTTCTCTTTTAATATCTATTAAACCTTAAAATTTAATATTCATTAAAATAATGAAATAATGAGAAATTAATTTCGCGAAAATATTCTTGCATACTTTCAGGCGACGACTGGAATAGCGAAATTTTTAGAAATTCATTGATCTCATTGATTCTTATAATTATATTTAATACAAAACTTGTCCTCTAAACTTTTCTTAACATTAACTCGTCACTGCCTTTTCTTCTTCTTCCTTCGTCCTTTTTTTTCTAAGTACGAATTTTGTATGAAATCTAAGTAGAATTTTATATTAAAACAATTCCATTCATTTAAATTACAACTGAAGGCAACAATAATTTTTGAAGAGAACAAAAAAAATTGTCAAACCGTAAATAAGCGAGAAAATCAGACAGATGCGTCAAATAAACAGAAAATGGCAGCACTTCCGGCTTAGTAACGGAAATGATAAAAACATGCATGCAGAAATTAAATTAAAACAAACCGTTGGATGATAAGAGTCTAAAAAGCTGAAATTAGAAACAATTTATATAATTGGGGGAAAAATCATAAAAAGTTTGCGATACAAAGGAATACAAAAATCAGTCAATTAAAAGAGGAAACATAATGAACCAGAAAGAATGTGTTGACGACCTGGGTGAGGGAGAGAATGTGAGAAGAATAATAGAATAGAGGAATAGAGAGACGAATGTATTCGAAAACAGTGATCAGAGTTTTTGTTGCGGGTAGAGGAAGAGGAACAGTTAAGTGGGGTGAAGAAAAAGTAGGAGAAGAAGAACAGCAAATCATTTATTGAACTGTCAAGGAAGGAGAAGAGAAGAAAAAAATGAACCATTGGAAGTTTCATTTTCTTCCTTGTCTTCCTTTTAGCTCTCCTCATTTTGCTTTGTATTTTTGGCTAAAAATTGGCTTAAAATGCCGTTTTTAAATAAATAAGTTAAATAAAAACAAAAAACATTCGGAAATAAAAATTCACATACATAAAAAGCTTCCGCACATTAATACTCACACACATACATGCACAAACACACTCATATACAGAACACGCATACACAACACATGCACACACATACACAACACATCCCCACACACACTCAACTAAAGACACCAATACACACTCCTCTGCTTTTCAGCGACACCCATTCTTCCAAAACAACATCCTAAAAATATCCTTCAATCCACGCATCACACAAAATTCGTCGCATGGAAAGTAAAAAACAAAAACAAAAAAAAACAATTCAAGAGGAGGTTAAATTTTTTTGTTGCAATTTTATGCGTTGGTCATGCGTCCCCCTCAGCGTCCCTCCTCAACAACAACAACAATTTGTACTCTCTTGCAGTAGTTTTTCCATTGCCAGCCTAGTTGCCTCCGTTACTCGCTCTCTTCTTCTCTCCTCTCCGTTCATATTTTCAGCTCTTCACGAGCTGCTTTAGCCACACATGAAGTTATGTTGTTGTTGTTGTTGTTGGCGGTGGTGATGGCGTTGTTGTTATTGCCTGCATCTGAGGAGAATGCACAAAAATTCTCTTTGAGGCATTCGTACCATTTGCTCCTCCTATTTTTGCGCCCTACGTAAGATTTTTAAAAATTCCTTTTCAGCTTTTTCTATTTTCTTGGGTTAATTTTTTATCTTTATATTGTTTTCAGATATTTGCATGCAAGTATGTTTCGTATGTACGTATGCGTATGATTTGTGTGTACGCGTGTGTGTGTATTTTGTGCACTTATCTGAATTTGTAAAAAAATTCTCTGCATGTGTGCATGTCGAAGAAAAAGGACGCAAAAGCCGTTTTTATCATCAAGTGTTGTCTTCTGATTGGTGGAGAGAATTTTTTTCGCTTCCCAGGAATTTTTTCGGGATTTTTTTTTCTTCTACAACTCGTTAGAGAGGTGAAAGGGCATCATCGACGGGCACGTTTAACTATTTTTGATGGAAGAATGAATGTAGTAGGCTTCTGGAAGGCCAAAAAAATTATTTACATACATAAATATCCAGATAAAAAGATGATGTCGGATTTTCGTGAAAGATTTCAGTGTAAAATAATTTCTTTTTTATTGCATTAAAATTCGCGAGATTTTATGCAATTTGTGTGCTTTTGTAATTCCATTAAATTTTTAAAAATTGGATTTTTAAAACGTAATAAAATTTATGAATAAAATCAAAATATATAAGGATTTCGGTAAGCCTAAAAGTATGCAATGGAATTTGAGCGCCAGCCTGAAATTATGCACTAAAATATTTACGAAAGCAAACCTTTAAATTTATTTAGGAAACTGATTGGGAATGAAAAATTTAAAAACTCAAACTCAATTTTTATTTAAAACCTTTCTATTTACTTTTTTTTCTAGACACTGTAGCTTTAACCACGTTGTTGTTGTCCGTTACAGTTGATCTGCTGCATCATGCAAAATTCTTTTAATTATTCTAATCACTGCTGACACTTTGCTGGTCATTATTGCGTTCATCATAATTTATTGCATTCTCTAGACTTTAATCTCGTTAAACACGAGCAGTGACAGCTGAAATATGCATGCAAACACACACTCATGCATCGCACACACACACACACACACACAGAAATGTAAATTCATATTCTCTTCTCATAATTAATATTACGATTTCTGCAAAAAGAGTTGGAATTGAAATCAAGTTGCCTTCATTAGCAGGCACAGTGAGGCAAAATGAATTAAAAGTGTTTTTTGCTAAAAAGCTGAATGAGACGACTTTTTAAACGGGCCAAGCGAGTGGTGGAGAGGAAGGACAGCAGACAGTAGACTGGCGACTGGTGACTGGCGACTGGTGACTGGTAGACCATCTCGTTCGTCTATTCATTTATTTGATGAATGAATACATATTTGAAATGAATGAAATTTTTATCCAATTTCCCTGAGAGTGTGAGTAACTGTGAGTGTTGCTTTGCCGTTCGAGTTGATTTAATTGTAATTCTTAATTAGCTGCTTGATAGTCAGCTACAATGTTATTTCACTTCAGGCGAAAACACAAAAATTGTCAACAGTATTTACACTTGTCAACGCTAACGCTTTCCATAGAAATTCTATTGTTGCATTCCTAGCATCCGTTTTTGAAGCGATACTCTGATGCTGTTATGATAACTACGTTTGCGAATGTAGCTTGTTGTTGTTGCCGTGGTGTAACACTGTGTTGTAATTATTGTACGTACACGACTGCATTACACAGCTGACAGCCTGAGCTTTAAAGCGCATAAATTATTTATGCAAATCCAATCGTTTAGACGCGAGGGGTTTCACTCTCAAGTGGAAGTTTTTTACCTATAAATTAGTCAAATGAGAAATGAGATGCAATTGTGTAATGTAATGTAATTATGTGAGGAATGCACTAGTTTTGTGAGGATTTCTTACAAAAAGGATTTATTATACAAAGCTTAAGTTTCAAGGTACGTAAATTAGTAGATTTTCATCGATATTCTTAAGAAGGAGCAATCTAAGGAACAATATAGGTATTGCGTCCATTATATTATAGACTTTGATCTTATTCTCCACACGAATATCTTTGTATTTCGGAGTGTATTTGATTAATGATTCACTTGCTTTAGAAATCAATTGTTAAAATTTTGATTTTTAAAGGAAGGGGCAATCGAAGGAACAACACCTACACCTGTCTGCCGTCCTTATCTTGCTTATAAGAACTCAAATCATTGCACTTATTTAACTTCGAAAATAATTTCAGTGCCTTGCTATTAACTTCTTAAGGAAGGAGCGATACAAGAAAGAATCCCACACTTCTTCCTGAACTCCTTTTGACTTGTGATTGTGATCCTCAACTGAATACTTCTTTAACAACACTTGCGTTTTTCGTAACATTCGATTTTAGTATTATACTGCATATATTGAGTATATTTCTGATGGTTTTTGCTATATATAATCGATTATATTGCACTTTACAAAGAAGTAGAGGAACAATCTAAAGTTAGCGCTATTATTGGTTGCTATAGTGATTTTTTTCGCAAGATTGATCAATTCTGCAATAATGACTTAGAGGAACAATACTCTTCATCTTTTCCCATTAGAATAATAATTATTATAGTAGATGAAATAGTCTAATGGTGAAGGAGCAAGAATAAATAAAGTGTTACCCCTGTAACATTTATGTCGGGATTTCTTGTGAAATTCCTTTGAATGTTTCATGCGTATATCATCCCTCGCATACATATTACACCCTACGTCCGATACTCCACTGACACCCTTGGATCCACCCTGCCCCTCCCACACACGACTTCTAGATGCTGTCATAATTTAAATAGGTGTCCCTCGTAGCCTTCGTTTCCCTCTCCAAGAGCAGTTCAACAGCATCAGCTATAAATTAAAAACGAACATGTTTGTCAGGTAGCAGTAAAATCAGTGTTGCATTCTCTCGGTAAACGGCGCCCTACAATGAATCGGTCCTCTATGGCAGGTATGAGGTGATGGGCAAACAATAGAGTGCTCATTATTTGTGCAAACTTCATTACGTCAAACGCTGCAAATCGTTCAAACGATCGAATTCGACCGAAGTGAGTTGCCAACTTTTACTATGAGCGAAAAAAGGAGTAAAAATGGTAAACGGAAGCTAAGTAATGAGAAGAGAGAGGCTGCTTTGCCGGCCACTCAACCGACCCACCAACGACCATATGCAGTCCTGAGTCGGTAAATATGTTGAAAAGTTAATTCATTTCACATCATTGCATTTTGCACCTCTTCCGCATCACTGTTGTTTTTTGCCCGGTGTCCGTCCGTCCGTCCGTCCGTCCGTACTTAAATAGCGCCTCACAAACGCCGCAGGACATGCAGGCACCACTTACAGGACGTTCACATTAATTCTGGGTGCTGACACTGCTTCTGCTGCTGCTGGTGGTGGGATGACATCAAGAATATAGTTTGTGCTGAAATGACTTTCAGGCTTTTTCAGGTGGTGAGGTGAGAAGTCAAATTAAGACCGCTCTTCGCAAGGTAGCAGAAAGTGTAGTAAAAGAAGCAAAAGAGGACTTTTTAAAAGTTTGATTTATGAAAATATGGTACGTTGCGGGTGTGTCAATACATATGTTGCTGGTGACATAATTTAAATGTGTTTCCGAAAAGGAGAACAGAAAAGCGAGGAGGAGGAGGGGGAGGAGGAAAATTTTAATTAATGTTACTGCTTGATTATAGTGATATTCGTCGAGGACAAAATTCTGAAGTGTGTTTTGAATGTACTTTTTAGGTTTGTTAAATATATGCGTTCCTTTTTCCAGCGCCATTACCTCTCTTTAATTAACTGGTATTTAAGATTGTTCCTTCGTTTTAGATGGTGATATGATAGCAATTTTAATTTTTTTCGGCTTAAATTTACTTCTGAATGCAACTACATGTTGAAATGTTGATTGCTGTGAGTAGAGTTATGAAGAAGTTAAACTATTAATCAAACTACAAACACTTTATTAATTAAGGTGCAAGAATTGCTACTTATCTGAGAAGTACGACAATCTTAAAGAGAAGTAAGTAAAAAGGTTTTTAGAAAATCAATTTACTCGTGAGAACTCGTGTAGAGTGCAAGAATTCTTCCCAGTCGTCAAAAATCTTGAAACTTTGAAATAAAAACTCTTTAAGTCGAAGCTTGAATATTTTAACCCAATTTTTGTCTTCTTTTATAATCACATAAAGTTCCAGGGAATATAAAAGCATAATTTTATCATTTCTCAACATCAGACTTGTTCCTGTATTCAAATTTGCTTATATTAATCCTTTTTTCCACATTAAATCCTTCATTTCACTACACAGGTAAATATCTAAAAAGCTTCCTTTTAAAGGCTTAACAAATTCTCAAATGCAACATTCATTAACAGGGAAAAAAGGAGAAAACGAGGAAGAAATTAAAAAAAGAGGTGTCAACCTCAGACGGCATTTAATTGCGGTATTTAAGCACTGTTGCCCCCTACATTTCTTGCAATTATGTTAATTTCCTATGCAAATAAAATGTAATTGAAGCAAAAATAAAAACAGGAAGCTCGAGAAGTACCCTTCGTAAAGGATCCTCTCCTCTCCTCCTCCTCCCAGAAGAGAAAAAGCTATATAGAAGAAAAAGTACGAAAAAATACACAATTTATTCCCTCGTTTTTTTTCTTACGGGCGCCTGCAAGCTATCGAATACTAGGAACAAATAGTGTTGCCAACATTAATTGCCAATAATTATATTGGTTTTCATTACGTTCAGCTATCGTTACAGTGTCGTTTTTTACTGCTGCTTTTTATTTTTCTATCTTCCATTTGCCCTTCTTAAATTTCTACGATAACCGTAGCACGCTTTTAGCGGTTAAAGAGGGGGACAGGACGAGGTTGTGGCATGTGTTGGTGTTGAGAAAAAAGGGGTTTGTGGGCCCATTGTGGGTTGAATGAGCGTTAAAACCAGTGAAGGTGCGGTACTGGAAAGGAAGCGAAATTAGGTAAAAAGGATCCGAAGAAGATAAAAATTGAGAAAATACCTGTGGACTTTTATTGACAGACGTAAACTTTTTGAAGCATTTCCTCTACATAAAGAGTTCAATTGCTTAGAAGTGAGGAACAGCTCGTTTCGAATTCGATATCGCGACGTTTTTGGGAATCGATATCGAACTTGGGTAACTTTTATCATTTTCATCCAGAACTTAGATTTCATCGAAGTATATGAGCGAGAAAGCCAACACAAGGTTTAGTGTATGAGTACTCATGCCTTCTCAGACTGTTGGCCCCCTGTGGGTCAAATGTAAAGAATTGCCTCTCGGTTCTAATTTTTGTTTTAAAAGATCGAGCATCTCTTGGTCTTTTATTAAACTTTTATCATTTTCATCAAGAACTTGGATTTCATCGAAGTATATGAGCGAGAAAGCCAACACAAAGTTGAGTGTATGAGTACTCATGCCTTCTCAGACTGTTGGCCCCCCTCTGGGTCAAATATAAAGAATTGTCTTCTCGGTTCTAATTTTTGTTTTAAAAGATCGAGCATCTCTTGGTCTTTTATTAAACTTTTATCATTTTCATCCAGAACTTGGATTTAATCGAAGTATATGAGCGAGAAAGCCAACACAAAGTTGAGTGTATGAGTACTCATGCCTTCTCAGACTGTTGGCCCCCCTCTGGGTCAAATATAAAGAATTGTCTTCTCGGTTCTAATTTTTGTTTTAAAAGATCGAGCATCTCTTGGTCTTTTATTAAACTTTTATCATTTTCATCCAGAACTTGGATTTAATCGAAGTATATGGGCGAGAAAGCCAACACAAAGTTGAGTGTATGAGTACTCATGCCTTCTCAGACTGTTGGCCCCCCTCTGGGTCAAATATAAAGAATTGTCTTCTCGGTTCTAATTTTTGTTTTAAAAGATCGAGCATCTCTTGGTCTTTTATTAAACTTTTATCATTTTCATCCAGAACTTGGATTTAATCGAAGTATATGGGCGAGAAAGCCAACACAAAGTTGAGTGTATGAGTACTCATGCCTTCTCAGACTGTTGGCCCCCCTCTGGGTCAAATATAAAGAATTGTCTTCTCGGTTCTAATTTTTGTTTTAAAAGATCGAGCATCTCTTGGTCTTTTATTAAACTTTTATCATTTTCATCCAGAACTTGGATTTAATCGAAGTATATGGGCGAGAAAGCCAACACAAAGTTGAGTGTATGAGTACTCATGCCTTCTCAGACTGTTGGCCCCCCTCTGGGTCAAATATAAAGAATTGTCTTCTCGGTTCTAATTTTTGTTTTAAAAGATCGAGCATCTCTTGGTCTTTTATTAAACTTTTATCATTTTCATCCAGAACTTGGATTTAATCGAAGTATATGGGCGAGAAAGCCAACACAAAGTTGAGTGTATGAGTACTCATGCCTTCTCAGACTGTTGGCCCCCCTCTGGGTCAAATATAAAGAATTGTCTTCTCGGTTCTAATTTTTGTTTTAAAAGATCGAGCATCTCTTGGTCTTTTATTAAACTTTTATCATTTTCATCCAGAACTTGGATTTAATCGAAGTATATGAGCGAGAAAGCCAACACAAAGTTGAGTGTATGAGTACTCATGCCTTCTCAGACTGTTGGCCCCCCTCTGGGTCAAATATAAAGAATTGTCTTCTCGGTTCTAATTTTTGTTTTAAAAGATCGAGCATCTCTTGGTCTTTTATTAAACTTTTATCATTTTCATCCAGAACTTGGATTTAATCGAAGTATATGAGCGAGAAAGCCAACACAAAGTTGAGTGTATGAGTACTCATGCCTTCTCAGACTGTTGGCCCCCCTCTGGGTCAAATATAAAGAATTGTCTTCTCGGTTCTAATTTTTGTTTTAAAAGATCGAGCATCTCTTATTCTTTTATTAAACTTTTATCATTTTCATCCAGAACTTGGATTTCATCGAAGTATATGAGCGAGAAAGCCAACACAAAGTTGAGTGTATGAGTACTCATGCCTTCTCAGACTGTTGACCCCCTCTGGGTCAAATGTAAAGAATTGGCTTCTTACCGCGAGAATTCGTTTTTCGGTCGCGCAGTTAAGTTGTGGAATAGTCTCCCCGCGCATGTTTTCCACCCACTTATAACGTCGAAGCTTTTAAAAGAGGAGCAAATCGACACTACTGCCACTTTTCCCCTTCCCACTAACCTTTTCCCTTCTAACCAACGAATGATTTGCATGGATAGTTGGCATCCCTTGAGTTTGGCTCTATCTGCCATAAAAAAAAATAAATAATCGAAACTGAGGGAGTCGCTATGATAATCGCGGTCAAGACGGATGCGAGATCTAACTGGGTTCCAGTCGAGGCGATAATCGAGATGACGACGCTTCTGCTGAAATAACTTTGTTTAAATTTCTCTTTCCCCCCTCTTGTCTTTCAGGACTTCGAAAAGGACATCATCAGACATAAAATACACTCACCGCTTAGTGCGAGCAGCCTTCACGATCTCCACAACTCGCAGAACTCCCTCGACTGCAAGGACCACGTTAAGGAATTGGAATTCTATCAAAAGTTAGCGAAAGCGGCCTCTATGGCCAACCATCACCATGACGGCTCTCTGTCGTCACCGGTTGCTCACTCGCCGCAGCCCATGCAAATCGGAGGTGAGAGTGAATTTGAAATGGAATGCGGCGACCATCATCCACGTCATCACAATCATCACGGTGCTCATCAGCTGCAACAGCAACACATGGATTTGGAGGCAACGGAAGCCGAACACGATCAAGCGAAAGCATTGGCGGTGGCAGCAGCGGCAGCCGCGCAGGCGCACCTGAACGGAACCAGTGAGTACATATCGAAATCCAATTTTACTATATCAAAAAATAAGGCAAATACAAAGCAAGCGCAACATGCGAATTAATTTCTTTTTGCTCGATTACAAAAAACCAACTTAGACGTTCACTCTCACAGTCGAACATCAGCTGATCAATTCGAATTCTTCTCATTCGCAGTGCAAGACATGCTGAATTCCCAAAAATTCCAGAGTTTCGCTACACTTCAACACCATCACCATCACCATCATCAGCAACAACAACACCAGCAGGAACATCAGCAACATCAGCAGCAGCCAGCCTTGAGCAACCATGTCGTGCCGCCTGTCGCTGCCGCGTTGGCGAGTCTTCAGGGATTAGCGGCCGGTTTGTCGGCGACTGCAGCCGCAGCGGCCGCAGCTGCTGCCTTAAATTCACCCTTGAATTTGAGTGTGAGTTCCGCACCAGCAGCCAACATGGAGTCGGCAGCAGCAACCTCAACACATTCCTCTGCAACAGCGGCGAATTGCAGTACAACACCGGTCGCTTCACCTGCAGCATCACCAACAGCACCAACATCACTAATAGCAGCAACAGCGGAAACAACAACCACAACAACAACAACAGCAGCCCTAGCAAACAATATCAACTCCAACAGAAATCTATCACCGGCAACAAATAATCCGCACACAACCGGCTCCGCGTCACCTGTGTCGCCCGTCGCCGAGGCGACTTCTGCAGCCGCCTCGCACTCATCCGCTCTGGCTAACGTGCTGAACGCAGCTGCCGCAGCCGCCGCAGCAACAGCGACAGCATCGCCGCCGCCGAGCCTGCAGCCGCCACCGGCCAGCGCTCAGATGCCGCAATTAATACTGGCTTCGGGACAATTAGTTCAGGGCGTACAGGGTGCACAGCTGCTCATACCGACGGCGCAAGGTAGGTGAATGGAGGGGAGTCGCAGGGGGCAGCTCGACGGATGGATGTCCCTCTAGTTGATTCGCATTCTATTGATTTGGCTGGTTTGGAGGAACAGTAGGGCAAGGATGATTTTATTTTACTGACTTTATCATCGCAGCCTGCAGTAGATTAATTTTGTCGTCCGTTTCGCTATTTCGGTCGGCAACTGAGACCCGTTACGGCTTCACGCTGGCGAGATTAGAGTGTTCTGCGGGTTGATTAGAAAGTTTAAGAGTCAATTGTGGGGGTCCTCGTGTTGTGTTTCGGGGAAAAGAGAATCTAATTGCGATTGGGATTATATTTGCATTACACACGATGATGTGTCAAGTGTAGAGGTTGATAGAGAAGTGATTTTTGAAAGGGTTTATCAGTTTCCATTCTCCAGAAAGAAACTAAATGAATTTAGACACAAAGGTATGAGAAGATATTATAAACTGGCTCACTGATTCTTGCTCCTTAATCTTCTTCCTACGAAATCCTCGTCTAAACCACTTTTTCCGCCTTATTTTTTGCAATTTTCTTAAATTTTTGCTGGTAATTAGGATGTGATGCATAATTTTTCTTTTTATTTTCTTATAAAAATGATAAAAATAAGAAATACAGGGAAGGAGCAATAATGCGCTTATCACTGCTACACTTTGTAGAATATATCGAAAATAGAACTTATTGCCGAAATCGATACTAATTATTAAATGTGTTCTCTTCTTCTCTCTCTCGCTCTCACTTTCCTTTAACCTCGCCCTCCATCTCTCTCTCTCCCCACCCACCATCTCCTCATCTTATCTTCACCCTTTAGGAATCGCCGTCCAAACCATCCTCACCATTCCCGTCAGTCCGCAGTTTAACACCAACGAGCAGCTGTTTCCGAATTTCAATCCCTTCGCCGCCACACTTCAACACCATCACCACCACCAACAGCACCAACAGCAGCAGCAGCAACATTTGCTGGCTGCTCCACATCTGGCGCCGCCATTGGCCGCACTGCAACCTCCAGCACTTCCACAGCTTGCGTCCACAAGTCTGCTGAAACCCAATCTTTTCTCAACTAGTGTGCAACAACTCCTGGCCGCCCTGCACCCCGAATTATTTGCAGCAGCAGCAGTCCAGCAGCAACAGCAGCAGCACCACCACCAGCAGCAACAGCAACATTTGTCGCATCTTCATCATCTGCGTAATGCTGCCGCCGCCATACCTCCCGATCTGCACCACAGCACGCACTCCTCCGAGCCGCACTCCTCACCCGTCTCTCCCGCGAGCAGTACAAAAGCTGCCGCTGCTGCAGCTGCCGCCGCTTTTCACCTGCAAAAACACCTGCACATCAGCAAGGAGTCGTCGCCACTTCATCCGCTGCACCATCATCATGCGCTACGCCACTCGCGCCATGCGTCGCCCGATAATCTTGGCGCTTCACCCAAGTTGGAATGCAAGCCGGCGTCGCTGCATGCCGACGCGACAGCGACTTCACCGCCTCCACTGGCTCGCCATCTATTTGCCTCAACATCTGCAACATCAACAACGCACCACCATCATCATCAGCAGCCGCCGCACCAACGAGGAATCAATATCCCCTCGTCCTCGCCGCGTCCCTCGTCCGCTTCGTCCTCTTCCATGACGTTACGCGAACGCGAACGCGACCGTGACGCGCAGCAACTGAAACACAGTCCAGCTCGCTGTAGCGGCGGCATGAATCTCACGCAACATCCGAGTGACCGCGACTGTGGACGGACGCGTGCCATTACAACGACACCGCCATCAATTGGCGGCGGACCCGAATACACATCCGAACGCCTGCAAAGCGGCTGCGGTTCCTCCTCGGCAACCACAACTTCCGCCAGCTCCTCCAATCACCATCAGCAGCTACATCACCATCAACCGCTGGGTGGCGGTGGCGGTGGCGTTGGCGGCGGAAGCTCATCAACTGCCACCGCAACAGCAACGGGCTCGGCTGCGTCATCAGCTTCCACATCCGCAACAAGCTGCGTGGTAAACGAAAGAGGTTACTCGTCTCCGCTGGGAAGCCAACTGTTTCGCAGTCATTCACCACTGACGGCCCACCATCCCCATCATCATCATCATCATCATCACCATCACAGTCTTCACCAGCAGCAGCAACAGCAACAGCAACACGCAATTCAGCATCAACAACATCTCAGCAGCCAGTACAATCCAGCATCTTCGGCGTGCGGTGGCGGAGCGAGCAGCGTTTCGCCACGTGAGCGTGATTATCTGGGAAACGGCAACATTGCTGGCCACAGTCATGCCGCATCAGCGTCAGTTGCCACCTCGCCGTCGGCAGCAGCGGCATCTTCGAGTGCGGCAGCGAACCCCATGCTCAGTGGCATCAATAGGTGAGCTTGTAAAGTTATTCGTTTCGAGGTTTCGAAAATTCAGTGAAGCATTTTAGCGGGGAAGTAGGAGAAGCTTCGAAGAGAGGCAGAGAGAGAGAGAAAGAGGAAGGTTCAAAGTTGACTTCATTAAGATCTCAAAAACTGCATGCGCATTTCGAAGTTAATGAAGTAATCCTCTCCGCAATATTCAAACTTCTCTGAGAAGCTCTATTTCCTCACACCCGAAGTACCGAAATTGAATTCTCAAATTTTCTTTTTCCGCTTTCACTTTTCACAAAATCCAGACTCACCGCTTCGAATGGCGAGTTAACGATAACCAAATCGCATGGACCTCCAACATCAACCGCAACTCGTTCCCGTTCTCGTTCACCAAATAACTCACCTGGACCAAGTAGTTCACACCATCCGCCACATCATCTGGCATCGCTGATGCATCCACTGAAATTGAGTCCCACAACCAGCGCTGCGATACAGCATCAGCAGCAACAACAGCGCGACCAACGCGACCAACGCGACCGACGTGATCGTGAGCGTTCACGTGATCGTGAATGTAAACGTGAGCCTCCGCAAATTTCACCGACTGATAACGAAGAATCGTCGAGTGGTGGGCGAGATCATGATTTGCTGATGGATTCACCGAGTGAGTAAAGATCGTTTTTTGTTTTAGAAATTTTAGTTATTAGATTAATTTTTTTTAATGATGTGGGGATATAAAATATAGAGGGAATGCATAATAAAGTTATATTATAATTTTATCAGACAAGGGGCAATAATAAGATTATTATTCTTTGTTATTATTGCACTTTTACACGAAGTAGGTAAAATTCAGGGAACACACTAACGACTCATCTAAAAAACATGAGATTAAGACGAGGAAACAACAAAAACCAACTCGAAACTAATTTCGATTAGTTAATTTAAAGAATAAATTGTGAAAGTAAGGTCAATGCGCAATAATCTTGAACTTTTAGGGTTTATTTATCTTTTCTATACCCCGTAGTAGTATTTATATTGTCAAGAATGTTCTCTGCTTAAAGCCGAGCTCATCAAACCAATCTAAATTCATTCTTGCCCCATTACGCGAACCATTCGTAGACTTACTAAAATATTTAATATGTTAAAAGGAAACTATGATTGTCCAGAGGAAGTAAATACCTGTAATACAACATTAAAACAAAAAGTGAATACAGGGCAGATTTCGGTTACCTCGGATTAACTTTTGGTTTATTCATTTTCCACTTTTAATTAATACCAACGGATGCGCTCTTGAAAAATGAGTTCGTTTCGAGCTTGCTATCGAACTCTAATGAATCCAATTATTGTGCATACGTATGAGATGCTCAGCATTGAACTGGTACACCGTATTATCCTGTATGTTAGCAAAAAAAGCTCTGGATTTCATCACTGGTTTTTTTCTTATTGCACACAAGTACCACATTACAAACGCAGCCATGTAGTTTTAATAAACAGCTAAAGTATTTTGCTCTTTCTATGTGTAGAAATGCTTTTCCATTTCGTTTTATTTTTACCAAAGGTAATCCAAGTACCAACCGCCACAATAATCATTAATTACTCATAGTTTGCTTCTGTCTGTTTACTGTTCGCGGAGGCTTCATCTCGGACATGGATTTAACGGGTTTTACAATCGGTCACAGTGAATAGGCACAGTGGGCAGACAGTTTCTATAAAGATGAAAATTGGCCTACTAAATTCCATGTAATGGTTTACTCTATTTTGTAAGAAATTTCAAATTTTGTGAGAAATTTCAAACCTGGTAACCTTCTTCACAATCTTAACCTTCATAACCCGGGACACACTTGTCGCCGCAGGTTTCTTATGTGCACAATTTAGTATAAAACAGTTGAGAAGTATAAGTCGTATGGTGGTTGGTCACGTCAAAAGAGTGAACTCGAAATGTGCTCACTGCGTGTAGTTGATGCGTAGAATTATCGTTACAGTGAGTCGCAAAACTATGCTAAAATACACGAATTGAAGGCGTCCCCTCATGTGTAAATAAAAAAGTTCTCATTTTACTTAATTTCATTTTACTTAATTTTATTTTACTTTAATTTAAGCAACAGAAACATAGTTTCTTCAGTGAAAAAAAAATCGAAAAACAAGTAGAAAACCTAATTTGTTTTAGTATTTACTTTTATTATTTATTCCTTCATTTTGTTGTAAAAGTTTACTTAGTCTTCAGAAAATGGATCAAATTTGAAGAAGATAAACTGCTGCTCACCCGTCCACAATCGCATTTCGTAAAGTTTTCCTTAATTAACAATTTCATTGCTAAGGCAGTCGACTTTTCATGCGCCCCACTGCAGTTTGCTCTGCTTTCGTCGAAGGCGTTTCTGCCAAAATGTTTCTGCGTTCATAGATGTTGACACGCTTTAGCAACTTCAACCCGCATGCAGTCAATTCGTGTCGTGTGCATCCCATGCACTGCCTCAAAAGTCCTTTCAAATGTCGTCTTGTCGTCTTCTTGCTCCTCTCAGTTTCCTAGTGTGACTGACTTTCACGCGGAAGTTTCAAATGTTGCTTCAGCCGATTTATAATTGATGAATTAACTGATACATGCAAACATTCGGGGAGGATGCAAGAAACACCCATCAAGTTTTTATCTACTGTCTCACTAGCGAAAACTCTGTTTCACATCCTCGAGGTTTGTGAAAACAATTTTGTTGTTTTTGCGTTGCATTTTCGGATTAATGTCACCTTTTGCAAGTGTATGTGCAGGCGCGGGTGTGTGTGTGTGTGTGTGTGTAGGTGGCAAATTAGCGTTATAACTGCCTAAAGCAGCAAGTGTCGGCAGCGAAGACAGCAGGAGCAACAAGAAACTTACGACTTCTCTGCGAAACACTTCGCTGCTAATTTGTAAACTAAACTAATTGATGGCAACTCTGTCGAATGAGATTTTCCACCCAACGCGTTGCCACATGTCAAATGTTGTTTGCACTTCAGTTGCATTCGCTCGTGTGCGTGTGTGAAATTGCAAATTATTAGATGAAAATTTAAAAAAAAAAACAAAATTCCGTATTGCTGTAAGGAGAAGAAACTTTATGATCCAAATTTCTAATCCATTTAATAACATTTTGCGTGCTCATCAATTTGATTATTTCTTTGGGAGATTTTTTAACAGGAAATATTTGATCTTCCGAGCTGGCGAAACGAAAAATTAGAAGCAGATGGCTAGATGAGGCCTGAGACGATAAATATTCGATCGCTTCTCCCCTTCCACTCGCTTTTTTAACGGATTTCTCTTCCTTCCGAAATTTCAAAGATTCAAAGATTGAGCGAAATGTTCTCTCTTTTTGCATTAATGTCGTTGCGCTAAATTAATTTCATTCAAAGAAACAAAAAACAAACTCTTCACTTCTAAAGATGTCTGACTTAATTACATCTAATTGACGAGACAAAACTTAAGCTGCATATTTAATGGTGACAGCAACGCCACCAGCATAAGTAGTAACAACAAAAACAGCAACAGCAACAACAACAACAACAGCAACAGCAGCAACAACAACAACACAGCTATTGCCTCTGATATCCTTCACTCGAATTCAGATGATGATGCCAAGAAGCATCTCAACTCAACGTGCTGCATATGCAATGATGCAGAAACGTCTTAATTACGTTGCAGCATAGGCAACAACAACAACAACTCCGACGACGACGACGCAAACACAACAATATGCTGTTATTGCCGCTCTGCTGCTGTATATCATTAATAAATCAAAGCAGCAGCAGCAGCAACCAGCATCCTTCCTCACTATCAGCGCCTTTAAATATGCAACAGAAGATTGTTTAATGATTGTTTTGCGATGGTTGGCGCTGAAGTAGCTATTGTTGGTGGGGGAGTTGCGGCGCGGTAGCGGAGACGTGGATTTTGTTCTAGCAAATGATGGTTTTTACGAGGAAATTAAGCGGATTATTCATGGGCGTATTAGAGGGGGAGAAAAATTACGAACAGCTGCCCCCATGAAAATTCAATACACATTTTCTGTTTCCCCCTGTTTTCCACCTAAATAACATTTATTTTTCAATTTTTCGAGGCAAAATTGTTTCCACTAAATATACAATTATTCGACTAAATAATTTCGACACTTATTTTCCCCATTTTTCCGGACAACCCTTTTCTTTAAAATACTTCTTTCGCTCTTCCCATTTTAGATGAACCCACTATTAATCAGGCCACCACAAATGTTGTCGACGGTATCGATTTAGATGAAATAAAAGAATTTGCCAAAGCTTTTAAATTGCGTCGCCTTTCCCTCGGTTTGACCCAAACGCAGGTGGGTCAAGCGCTGTCGGTGACAGAAGGTCCCGCTTACAGTCAAAGTGCCATATGCAGGTGAGTTCAAAAAGTCTCCTAAATGTGTTTACTAAAGACGTTTTAAATGTTATTGCTTCACAAAGTTATTGTCTCGTTTTATCTTATCTTACGTATATTTTAACTTATTCTAAGGTTCTCACCTATATTAATAAATTATATTACTCTATATATATTTTGTATTAAACGTATTTTGAAAGTTTTGATACAAGTTTTAGCAATTTCAGATATATTCATTTCTTTCTAAAAAGTTTTTAAATTTCTCTTTACATTTTACATGGATTATCTTTGTATAAAATATATCTTTATCTTTGAAATAACAGGTAACCAGTTAGTTATCTATGAAAATCAGTTAGTTATCTATTAAAATTTTGTATTTTTTTAAATAGCAGCCTAAAATAAAAACTAAATTAAAATCGGTCCTCGATTTGGTAGAAATAATAAGCTAAAATCTGTGATATAATTCTATAGTTTAATATTTGAGAAATTAGAAAGCATTTTCTTCTGATTTTAATATTTCTTCTCCACTTTCTGTGTGGATAATATTATTCATAATATCATAATAACTCAATACATGGAATTTTTCGATGCAAACGTTGTCTTCCAATATAATTAAATTATTATAGCAAATATTATACATCTGGCATAATCAAGTTTTCAGAATGTTCAAAGAGTTCAAAAGTACATTAAAATACTATAAAAACACGAGAATGATATCGTATCTAAAATCTAAACTTAAAGTCAGAATTCAGAAGAAACGTCTTTGATTTAGACATTTTTTAGACTGAATTTTTGCTATATTCAGCAAGATATAGACAAGTACATCGTAGACTTTTTCTAATTAGTGGTAAATATGGTATAAAAAATATAAAAATTATCTATTTCGCTAACTTGATTCTATTATTAGAGTACTTTGTTTTAGTAATAATATTTATTTAAAAATGATATTTTATAGTGCCAGGACATTATATAAAATTTACTCTAAATATGATATGAAATGAAATATTAGCTTTAAAACTAGTAAATAAAATCATTTGAAAAATGAAACAACTTGTGAAAAATTGAATAATTTAATTTTGTTATTTTCTTTTCTGCTTTTAATTTATACGCATAATTAATACAAAAATACTAAACTGGACCACATGTAGCGCTCTTGCCGCTCAGATGTATGCAGCTCAACTGTCGACGCAACAGCAAAACATGTACGTTGAACATTTCCAACTATTTAAAATTAACATGAAGAAATAAGTATTAAACAAAAGCAAAATTAGGTAAAAAAATGTATAGAAATGTAATATTGAAGAGTGAAAAAGGAATTAATTTTAGTAGACCAAATCAAAGAAGAATTAATCGCGTACACTCAGAAAATAAAAAGAGAGAAAATAAAAATTAATAATTTTTATTAATTTTACAAGAATTTATTTTGCTGCAAGAATTTATTTCTGCCTCATCTGTATGTATTTTTCTTTGACTAATTATATCAAGTATTTAATTAAAAAATTTACCTTTAACGTACACTCTATAAATTTTAAAGCCTTTTTGAATTTCATACATTTGTTATTAATTTAAAGAAAATTTTTCTGTTTACATAAAATTTTAGGTATTTTTGATTTTTAATTTTAGAAAAATTAATTCAAAACTCCAGTAAAACCGTCCCAGGGAAATTTTCAAATGATATAAAGCTAAAATTCCCCACCTTAAAGAAGGTTTCTGAGATTATGGTTGGTATTTGTGATAATTATTTTAGAACAAAACCCAAATGTATTCTGAGTTTTGTGTTTTTGGTTCGTGTTTATGATAATTATTACATGACAAATTCTAGATAATCTCTTTCAGTTTCGAGTTTCTGGTTCTTGGTTGTAATAATTGTTCCATGGTAAATCCTAAATAATCTGTTTTGATTTTGATTTTTGCGTTTTTGGTTCGTGTTTACGATAAATCACTGAAAAATTATGAGTTCTTTGAGTTAAGATTTTTTAAAAACAATTTCTGCTAATTATAAAATTATTAGAATGATAATAAAATTTTTTCTGAGTGTATAGATCAGGAAACATTTATACAATTTTATGCAATTTGAGTAAAAATAACAAATTAGAAATTTTCTTAATATTGCTTTTGTTATTCGAAAAATTTACTATATTTTATTAAATTATTTTAAGTATGCGCTTAATAATGTAATTATTATTAATTGACTTGACTTATTTTTAAAAATTAGTGGCCAGGGCATTGCCAAACCAATTTTTTCTACACATTACATCGAATCCTGTTTTTTGTACAAACGTTTTTCGGTTCCGCTTCTTCGCTTTACTCTTTGACAATGTCCTGGCACTAAGGTTTTGATTTGATCCTTTCGTTTCCTGAAAAAATTAAAATAAAATTGCGCATACAAAAAACATTATTGATTCATTGTAATATTTTGTTTAAAAACCATCTTTAACCTGCCCTGTTATTCAAATAGGTTTGAAAAACTCGATATCACACCAAAGAGTGCTCAGAAAATTAAGCCCGTCTTAGAACGCTGGATGAAGGAGGCCGAAGAGAGGTGAGAAGAGTATGAGAGATGTTCCAGACGAGTTTTCTCTTTCATTTCACTATAATACTAAAGTTTAATATTTCTTTTATTTTCCTTTCTTCTGCTTGCTCCTCATAGTCATTGGAATCGATATAAATCCGGTCAAAATCATTTGACTGACTATATAGGCGTCGAACCCTCTAAAAAACGTAAACGTCGTACGTCCTTCACGCCACAAGCCTTGGAATTACTAAACGCTCATTTCGAACGTAATACACATCCTTCAGGTGAGTTGAGAGGGAATTTGTAAGGTCAGAATACCATATGGGGGAACGTGAACTATCCTAAATATCTTTCAAATTTGATCTTATCAAGATAGAACTTATAAAACCTTCTTTAAATACCACCAAAATTATACAAAATCTTTTCTAGGTACCGAAATAACCGGGCTGGCCCATCAATTAGGCTACGAACGTGAAGTTATACGCATTTGGTTCTGTAATAAAAGACAAGCGTTAAAAAATACCGTGCGCATGATGTCGAAAGGAATTGTGTAAAGTGGATATATGAGATAGATAAACGCGCAACGGGAGAGCGAAACGCGCAACAGGAGAGCGAAACGCGCAACAGGACAGCGAAACGCGCAACAGGACAGCAAAACGCGCAACAGGACAGCGAAACGCGCAACGGGAGAGCGAAACGCGCAACACGAGAGTGAAACGCGCAACAGGACAGCGAAACGCGCAACAGGAGAGACAAACGCTCAGCAGGAGAAGTAAACGTTTAACAGGAGAGACAAGCACGCAACAGGAGAGAATTTAAAATATTCCAAGAATTGAAAAAGTTAAATTAGAAAAGCTAAGCTGGAAATTTGAAAGAATTCCCCAAGATAATCATACAGTAATTTGTAAATAGATTAAGGAGAAATGAGAGAAAAAAATTGAAAAAATCAACTAGGAATGCACTGTAGGAATTCACAATATTATCTGCGACTGCCTATAATTCCATGAATTGTATGCTGTACTTTTTACAAGTTTGACAAAGCTTTGATAAGAAAAACGTATTTCTTATCTCACAAATTTTAAGAACCCTTTTTAAACCTTGCAAAGGATTTGTCAATACAGCTATATATTTATTTATCTCTTTAAAATAAATTCATTTCTCGCTTCTGCTCAGAAAAACGGCCAAGCTCTTCACTCGCATTAGTTAGAATTTGTAAGCTTTGCTTACTTGCATGTTATGATTTTGTAATGCGCGATGATCAAAGCTCAATAAATGTTATGAACGGTAGATCATCGCATGCAATTTTATTGTGGCATTCCGGGAAGTCGCAGTGAATTAGATATAAAATTGTTAACTTAATTTATAATTCAGTTAAGCTGTAGATTCTAGCTTATAAAACTAAAGAAAGTGTAATGGTGAGACCATTCGATAAAAATAACACTGTAGTAGAGCATTTTATATATATATTTACATTATATAGGGTCATGTAGGAATTATGTTTTAATTTAATTTTGAAATGTTGATGTGTTATTAAATAAGTGTAGTGAAAAGTAGTGTTTTATTTTTGTAAATAAAATGTGATAGATTAAATTTAAAATTTAGTACCCTACTGTAGGCATCAAATGAAAAATACCCCCCCCCCCATTCCTTAGCTAAGACAACAACCGGAGGCCATACAAAAGTGTGTCATTTATATATAATTAAAATCGGTATTCTAAAATTGTTTATTTGTGATTGTTTTGTTCAAAAGTTTGACATGTGTGAAACAAGCGGAAGAAATGAATTAAAGTCGTTCATTTCTCTAAAAAAAATGTATGTGCCATGCTAACAAGTCAACAAAATGCGTAATTTTTCCTAAATTGAATACTAAATTGAATATATAAAACAACTAAAGAAAATTCCAAAAGTCGTGCAGCTGACATTAAGGAAAATCTGATTTTCAACTTCAAATTCCAGAAAAAAATATCACGAAAATCCAAAAATGTGCAAGATTAAAAAATAAATCAGAATAAATAGATCAGATTTCAGTTTGGAAAATAAATCGAATAAAATGTATGGATATAAAAAGTTCCCTAAACGACATATTGTATTAAACAAAATCAAAATCGTACTAAATTTCCAGAAATTTATTACTCTGCTTCATTAAACTAAATCATCAAAACTAAAAAGAAAACATCAGTCTAGAAGCACTAAAATTTGGGCAAACAAGAAAAGCTTATATAGAAATTATTAACCTCCATTATAAGTTTGCATTTGTAGGGCGAAATTGCTGTATTTATTTATGTATGTCTCTAATATATTGTAATCATTTAATAAATCACACAGTTGTAGCAACGAAGGAAGCGTACGCAAGCGTACGAAAACAATGAAAGCGTATAAGCATCTACTACGCTTTTTACATATGTTAAATATGCGTGTGTGCAGTACCATGTGTGAATGTATGAAGAATGTATTAAAAAAGAAAAAAATACAATAGCAAAACAAACCAACCAATCAACCAACAAATATAATAAAAAAACACAACCACAATATATATTAAATTATAAATATTATAAAAAAAATACGTGATTATAAAGTAAATAATTAAATTCATTGTAATAAAAAATTTAGTCAAGTGATTTTTACTTAAAGAAGATTTTGGCAGACGACAATTATTGATTATGCTCGCCTGTCATAAAATGATTGCGCCGATGAACGCTGGAAGTGGCGGCTCCGATCTACAAATTCAGAAATGTTCTTGAGAAATGCACTCCAAGTATCAGGCGTCCAGCTTCTTTAGCAAACAAACACACACATTCGCCCTTCTGCCTCCATTTTGCTAATGCTTCTGAAGAGAAACGTTATTACGCACATATATAGTCTCATATGATTGCTCCGACGAACGCTGGCAGAGGCGCGGCTCTGATCTGCAAACTCAGAAATGTTCTTGAGAAATGCACTCAAAGTATCAGGCGTCCAGCTTCAATAGCAAGCAAACACACATTTGCTCTTCTGCCTCCATTGCTCTAATATATTTTAAGAGAAACGTCATTACGCACATACATAGTCATGGCGACACATGCCGCAAGTAGATGAACGCGTACGTGCTGCTACTGAACATGATAGCCTGGTAGAAAGTGAAATCCTCCACCAGCTGCACTGATCACTAGCATGGGAGTAAGTAAATAAATGACTAGCATGGGAGTAAGTAAATGACTAGCATGGGAGTAAGTAAATGACTAGCATGGGAGTAAGTAAATTACTAGCATGGGAGTAAGAAAGTGTGTTTACTTGCTGTGGAATCTGAGCGCCTGGTACTCGTAGTGCATTTCTACGTGAAACCCAGCGAGGCTTGCGATGGTAGTTGGGCTCGCGGTGACGTCAGGGGATTTAAGTAAAAGAATTCCAATAAAACGCGTTTTTATAGTATGTATAAAAATGCTGTTTCTCTGCTTTAGAATGAACTTTTTCAAAATTACCTTTACATTTTATTTAGAATTTTCAAATTCCATTTAATGCAAGTACTTTCAAAAAAAGTTTACAAAAATTAAATTACGTTTTAGAAAATCTGAATATATAAAGTTTTATTATAATTTGGAAGATATTTTACAATATAAGAAAGACAACTTAAAAGGCTTTTTGCAGCTTAAAACTAGTTAATACTTTTATTAATAATCAAAATAGGAGTAAATAATAATATAAATTAGACTTCAGAAACTTTACATTTTAACTTAATAATATTAATTTTAAATATTTTAAATTGCCTATTCATCACTTAACATGATTTCCAAAGTCTTCTTTTTCTGTGCAACACGATATTCAATGACGCCATAGCTGTAAGAAATGTACCGTTATAAGTATATGCAATGGATTTTCGACAGTGTTGCCATCGAATACATTTTAATGATCGCCTTAAATTTATAATTGGGAGTAATCTCAACTAAATCAAAATATTATGAAATCCTGATTATTTTCCACCAAAAGTAGTCTGTATTTTGTATGTATTGTATTAATCTAGTTTTTCTAGTTAGTAATTTATGTGGTTTTTGTTGCTTGTTTTCTATTATTTTTTATTAATGAATGAGAAATACGAAATTTTCTATATTTTTATTTACCAGTTCCTAACTTTTTAAATAATTTTAAAAACTATCAAAATGAAGTTAACGAAATTTAGATTTCATCATCTGCTGATCATTCATTCTGTTTGATCTTCTGATCCGTGTACAATTCCAAATTAAACCAAAAATGGTTTTTACAATTTTACTGCATACTTTCTCATATTTGTTTTTAATGGCAACACTGAATCGCTAAAATCAGGAAATCTTACCCAGTGCAACCCAGTAACATCACACACAACAAAACCATTAACTTGGTAGAGGTGCACAGATAGGGACTGATTGTGTAGCCAATAACCGAACCACTGGACTCCCACAGCCTGAAATTGCTGTAACCGGCAATTAAGTTCTTCGGAAAGAGGATGCCATAGAAAGCTACAAACAAATAGAAGAAGAGGTAGATATTATTTCAGTAATTAACGCGAATCTCTTCAATAAAATTAAAAGTATATAAAAAGTTCTGTAGTGCGTACAAATCTCTTGAACTCAAAAGAAAGAAACGCTTTTAGGGAAAGCGCAACACGGTTAGGTTGTTGTCTTTGATAACTGATAAAAGCTTATAGAAACCACGGAAAGCTTTGAGGAAAACTCAACTAAGCGTAGGTTGGTGTCTTTGATAACTGATAAAAGCTTATAGAAACCACGGAAAGCTTTGAGGAAAACTCAACTAAGCGTAGGTTGGTGTCTTTGATAACTGATAAAAGCTTATAGAAACCATGGAAAGCTTTGAGGAAAACTCAACTAAGCGTAGGTTGGTGTCTTTGATAGCGGCTGAAATCGAAAGCAGAGAGCGCTGTAAAACTTCCTGCTCTCCCTTAAAGAGAGCTTCAATTATTAGATTACTTCTTAACAGAGTTTTAACAGAACCTTGACATGACTGTAGGCAAGGGACTTCTTGAGGGTCAATAGCTTCCCAGAAAGTCTAAGTTCTTTAAAAATTTTAAAAATTCCTAGATTTATATTGAAATATTTAGGAATAGAAAATAAAATCTTTTAAAGACACTTTCGACTAACGCTCCTTGTTGTTAATACATAAAATTCATAATATCGGGCGGAGTTTCAGCTCCAAATAGGTTAATAACGGTGAACCGTCTACTCAAGGTATTGTTGTTATACTCACCATTCACCACAACCAGCCATATGCCATCGCATATTCCCCACACAGCCGCAAAAATGCAGTATTTCAAGTAGTCACCCTCACGTGCTACATAAAAATACATATAGATGAGTAGAGCTGCATTAACGAGAGCGCACATAACGGTCAATGCAATGCGTCCAATTCTCTCCACCAAAGCGCCCGCAGTGCCAGCAGCGATCGCATTGGCCACACCAAAGCAAATCATGGCGAACCCAATTTTCGAAATTCCCCAGCCACAGGCCACAAAAGACTGCGTGGAAAGAAAGAGGAAAAGTAATTGTGTTGAAATAAATTGCTAGGAACCCTGAGAGGTGGGGTGAGTTTCACTTACACGTGTATAATCCACCGCTAGGAAGGCTTCCTCCATCCCAATGAACATGGTGATGGGCAACATGAGAATCTGACGTCGTTTGCGTAGTAAGTTGATGGTAACCGTCAATAATTTCAACCCCGACATGCCTTCTCCTGCTTCCGAACGACGGACACCGTATCTAAGTGTGGTGGAAAACAAGAAGATTTCTATAGGAATTCATTAGAAAAAGGCATTTTCTCACCTTTTTAACGAGTGTACGCCGAATATTACCAGCATCACAGCCACCGCCATACAGCTCAAGAATATCGAGTTCAACAGCTGAATCTTTTCTCTCGGTGGTGGAATTAAATTCGGATTCACCTCAGCACTAACGCCTGGACAGAACCGGGCACCACACACCTCACTTACATGAGTTGAATTTAGCAAACCCTCTGTCGCACTGCTACTGGTGAAGGTTAACACTGTAAAAAGAATAAACAAAATACATCAATAATCGAATTCTACAAAAGAATGACAATGACAAGTATAAACCTAAAATTTAACATTTATTATAAAATTATTTAATTTATTTATTTTACTTATTTAACGTTTATTATAAAACTACAGATCAACTTTTTCAAACTCACCAGAAGATGAAATTAAATTTCCCCACACTTGTGCCATTTGGTAGAATATAAAGAAAAGCCCAAAGAACTTAACGGTATTCACATCTTTGAGTGATTCATGGTTGCGGACTTGTGTCAGTGCTTCTGCAACCGTTGACAGGTAGGTACACTTTGCACACCATAGTGGGCCACCGCCGAAACCCACCATAAAACCAGCTGGGATGAGAGTCTCAAAACGTGGGTAAAACTGAGCTGCTATGTAGGGCATGTAGGTGAAAAAGGCCAGAGCCATCGTCAGACGACAACCGAACCATCTGCGGGAGGAGAGAAAACGGTGAAGAGGTGTAGGGTAATCAGGAAAGAGGAAAGAATGGCATGGAACTTGGAACTACGGGCGTGAAGTTACAACCCGGCGAAAAACCAGAAATTTCTGTTAAACTTTATCTGTCAATGAACAGAGCTTTAACAGAGGCGAAAACGGTAATAACATCTATTGAACAGAAGCAAAAATGTTAAAACCCATCTTTAATAGAGGTGAAATGTTATAAACCTACCTTTAACGGAGGTGAAAATTTTAAATACCAAGCCTTAACAGAATTAATTTAAAGTAACGGAAATTCAGAGGAGGATCAACTCAAACCTAAATTAGCGTACGAAGTACGGGAAAGTTTTACTATTTCTATATTGGTTATTTTTTTATTATTACTATATTTACTAGTATTTTTAGATTCTTTAATGTTTATAAAGTTTCAATTTCATTCATTAAGTGAAGAAAAATTATGGTAGTGATCAGTAAAGTCCATTTTAATAATTATTACGGATAAGAAAACAGAGCTTCGAAGACGACAACAACAAAGGCAATGCCAAAATTTCTGCGCTTTTTCCAAGCTGCGTTTTTATCGACTCAATTCAAGTAACTTAGTACGCAAGTAAAAACTCAAACGCGTTTTTCTTCAAAACAAGAAAAAACCATTCCACCAAATTTATACAGGGTGTAATCTCAAGTCCCCTCTACAAAACCACATACCCCGTTTTTTCATAGTTGTATTTTTTTCAAAGTTATTCTATCAGAAGCCGGACTTCAGTACGAAAGTCGGAACTGTAACGAGATTTTCTTCAAAATACGAAAACACCATTTCACCAACTTTATACAGGGTGTAGCCCCAAGTCCTCTCTACAAGACCACATACCCCGTTTTTCCGTAGTTGTATTTTTTTCAAAGTTATTCTATCAGAAGCCGGACTTCAGTACGAAAGTCGGAACAGTAACGAGATTTTCTTCAAAAACGAAAACACCATTTCACCAACTTTATACAGGGTGTAGTCCCAAGTCCCCTCTACAAGACCACATTTCCCGTTTTTCCGTAGTTGTATTTTTTCAAAGTTATTCTATCAGAAGCTTGACTTCAGTACGAAAGTCGGAACTGTTGAATTATTAAAACTATTCCAGTCAGGTGGAATATAGCCTTGTAGTCAGGTTTCGGCTTCGTTCCTACCGGTAAAACTTGTGTAACCGAAGAAAAGTTTTATTAATAAAAAAAATACCATGTAAAGCAACATCTTACAACGAGAAGGACAGCATCCATCAACTCTCAACAGACGTAGGCAACTCACATTGACATTAATGTGACTTCGAAAAGTGGGCTTAGAGGTCGGTAAACCTCTTAAGAGACCATAAGATTTGACATACCTCGTCTTAATACACCAAAAACAATAGATTGTGGTGCTGAAACTACAAGAAAAGAATCTATTATGACATTACAGCAGATATCGAATAAAGACAAAGAAAAAAGATAATGTAAAGTTCACTTCTAAACTGACTTTGTTAGTCTTTGTGCATTAAATCGGTTTAGCGGTCGGTAGAGAAGACTTTTCAAAGATTGTTAACCTGGTACGATTAAAGTCAACACTTAATTATTCACTTGACTTCGATGTCGTGCATGAGGAAGGTTGCGTTGGGTTGGGTTCGGTACTCAAGTTGAGACTGCGGTAGAAGTGAAAGTTTCCACAGTTTAGTGGACACCACGGTTGAAGTGGATTTTATTGCAAAATGTGTTGGAGGTCGATTTTTAAAGGTCGCTTTAAACGTTATCGATTGTTGAAATGGTATTTCTGTTGCGATTTTAGCAAAGGTTTTAAAAGCTTCGTTTTTTTTTTTAATTTTATCGGGAAAAAGAAACATACAGAATGTTGATTTAAGTTTCAATTTACATAGAATCGTGTAGGCAGTAGCGCAGCTTAGGGGGGAAATAGGAGGAGCGCAACCCTCCCCCACAATCCTTATTTTCTTGTTCGATAAAAAATTCAATAATCAATAAGTAATTGGAAATCTCAATAACACTAAACAGACTAAAACTCACCGTATCACCGTCATTGGCAAAAATATATTCGACAAAATTAGCGAAAAATAGATGACTGCCAGTGTCGTTGTGCCCAACGCTCTGTCCGAATTCACCGAACTTTGCAAGTTCGAGGTACCGTGGAAGGCAGTGAAGTGAATCATGAAAGCCAAGCCAATAACGATGACGTTCTTTGTAATCACGAGCCGCTCACGTTTCTCGTATTGACGATGCGTTGGCTTTGAGTCGCCGATGTCAGGTTTGTCATCCAACGTCATGGACTCGATAGTGGTGGTGGTGGTGGTGGTCATATTGGGCTGGATGGGCATGGGCAGGCCACCGAATGGGCTCTTCAAAGAGTTTTCTGTAGAGTAAACGCAGATTTGTTTATTTTTAACACAATTAAAGTGAATAAAAAAAAGTAGTTTTGTTTTACTCTTTCTTACACGATATAAATTACAATTACTTGCCAATTTCGTTTGTTAATTTATATAGTTTTTTTACACTTACAACCTACATCTGTATCTGTAATAGAAAATTATCAAAACTTGAAATTCGAATGCCGAGAACTTTAGCTTTGCATTTGTAAAATTGTTCTCACGTTTCGTTCGAAAAACACGGTTAAAAAGTGAAAAATTGCTGATATTATGCGAAAGCTTGCGGGGCTATGAAAACATCCGTCAGTTAATCACATGATTGACATCCTTACATCCTGACGTGGCGTGTGTCGCTCAAAGATATCCACTGGCTGACAAAAAAAATTTAAAAAGAAAAACAAAAAGTGCTGGAAACCCATTTGTTCATTTTTTCACTTTCGCCTCTGGCTTGCGAATGTCGTCCTTTTTATTTAAATTAATTTATTTCGGAAATAAAACTCAATTTCTGCAATTTGACATTTCAAGACTTTTTCGCGCAAGTGTTTAAATTAAAGGGAAAATAAAATTGATGACTTCTTTAATACACTCACACACACTCTCCCATACATACATCAAAAGTATTTTCTGTTTTATTTTTCTTCCTAGGGAAAACTAAATTATCAGCATCATAAACTGAAATTCAGAGGCAGGCAGGCGGCTTCTGCATTTTTACACGCCAACGCGGTTTTCTTCACGTTGCGCCTGATAAATAAAATTGGGCGAAAATTTAAGAGGCACCATTTGAGTGTAGGGAAACCATTTTGTTACGAAAAAAACCGCTACAATATTCTATGTGTTTGCGCAGCTTTAAAGAGTTAAGAATTTACTGTCAAAATTATGAGTTCACGTTGAATGTTATCTCAAAATGACTTAACTAATAATACGGCGCTTTTTAATATTAAAAAAATTCATACTGTCATTACGGAAATTCGTTATTCTTTAGAAAAGTAATTTTGCATCGTAACACACGAATTTCTGTACATCTAAGATGAGTAATTTTTTATAAAATTGTTAGTTATACATGCAATTTTTACTGTCTACTGTCTACTTAATGTTCTTAAAAATTACGCAACTCTTATTCGTATGAAATTTCGTCTCAAGACTTCTGATATCAGTAGCATATTTTGCTAACAAATAGTCGTCCAAAAATAGTCGTGGTACGCCTTCTAAAATACTCTCCAACGCGTTTTTTAATAGAAATTTTCAGCATTTAGTTATGAATATTAATTTGATTGTATTCTGAAGTTTCCAGTTTTATATTTTTTTATGAATGCGGAAAATGTGTGTCCGTCCGGCTTTACTAGAAATTTAATACATTTTTCTTGCTAAGGAAAATTTTATTTCTCATGCATATTTTTAGTGTTCAGAGCTCAACGAACGCACTCATCCACAATCTGTGAACAACAACAGCGAAAACAACAACAAGTGCTACCGGTACTACTATAACAACAACAATAGCAATAGCATGATAACAATAGCAACAAGAACGATAATAACGGTAACTATAGAAACATTTGCAGCATCAGTAACAAGAAAAACCACCAAAATTACAACGGCAACGATATGAAGAGCATCAATAATAGCGTACGCAACGTAATTAGTGTGCAGCCACACACACTGCTGTTCACGCGTTTATTAATCACTTGGAACAACAACACAAAAATTGTATTTTCCCCCCCCCCTTTTCCCTTAACAGCAGAGAGTAATGGAAACGATTTATCTAATTGCAGTAAACAACGTAAACCACACAGTTTGAGGGAAGAATAACTACTGATTTATAAATTAAAGCATGGCTACCATTTAAATAAATCATAGCGGGAATCCTTGAAAACGCATTGATTATCGTACAATTTTTCTCCTTTTATGTTCATTTAATAATTAACAGATTAATAACGAAACCACAATAAGTTGCCCGTAATCATTATTGGCCCTGAAATGTGGATTAATTAGATGATTCATGGCTGATTTTGTTCAATTTTGGGGAAAAAAGTGAAATCCAACAAAATTATAAATTCAACACACACACACACACACACACACACACGTTTACACTTACTTCAGTGAATATTACATTGAATAATTAGAATTCAATGTAAATTTATTTAAATATATTTAATTTTATTTTATTTGACTTGAGTTTATTTTATTTTATTTCATTTCAATTTATTTTCCTTTTTATCCTTTTTTAAATAAGACAATTATTTCGTTTCACAAAACTTAAATGAAAAATTGTAAAATGTCCCTCTGTTATCTTACATTATCGCTGGAGGATTTTTGTTACCGAGTTCGCCATAACATTAACCTGTTGGGCACTGAGAGAGCTGGAAACATTAACAGTGAGAAACAATTTAACCTCGTTGGACCCGCTGATGTTTTGATGCAACGAATACGTAAACTCGATGGTATTTGAATTCGTTAAAGTTTCTACTTAAAAATTAAGTATTTCCTTTATTCCTTTATGATTTATTCCAAGGAATGTTTTATTTTTTTTTTTGCTCTAACTCGTTAATGCATTAATTCGCTGATGTTTTAATTCGTTGATGCTTCATATCGTTAATGATGCCGTTAATGATTCGTTGTTGCCTCTAATCGTTGCTTCTTTGATTGTTTTAGTCTTTTACTCGTTACACTTGACACGTTAATGATTTATTTCGTTTATTCGGCTTTCTTTTATTTCTTATTTATTTTTATATTTTTCTTCTCTTTTAATTTTTTCTCAACAACAACAATACTTTATCTCAATTATTCTAGTTTTTTCTTAATTTTACTGTTTGTAATGATCTACTTGTTTATTTATTGATTTAATACGTTTACTTTTTATATTTGTATATTATATCCATCTGTGATTTTGTGATTTGGTGTGTTATTACAATAACGTTAGTAATTCCATTTAAAAAAGCTTGCATTAATTATATTGTTACCAATTAATAGATGCAGAGTGATTTATTCACTACTTGAAAAATAACACCTTTAAGTAATTTTCTCATTAAATTATCATAAAAAATAGGTGTTGACTTCATTTTAAGTACTGCATCTCACATATATATGAAAACGGAACCTGTTAATACCTCACAACCTGCTTAAATCCGCTTTAATTAGTTGATTTAATTTTACAAATGCAGCTGTAAATAGAAATCGCAAAAATACGATTTCAGTATTATAGTAAATAATAAATTACTTCACAACTATGTAATTAAACTTTTTTTATCGAATTTTTTCATACTGTCATCTTTTTTAATTTCGGGCTTAAGCGAGAAATCACGCTTAATCATGTTAATCCAGCTAAACCGTTAAGCACCGCGTTGCCAACCCGAATGGAACTTCATGTTCGGAAAATAAATGGCAATTATTTGGATCAGGATGCGCGAGTATCAGCAGCAGATGACGCTCGGAAATAATTGTTATTCAATGCAATGCAAAAGCAACAACGTGTAAATCTCTGATTTTTCAATATAAATAATAAATAATAAAATCAATTGATTTTATTTTGCTTCATTTTATTTTACTTTGTTTTTTGTTTCTAATTACTTTTAATTTATTTTGAATGAATTTCTTTTGAGAATATTTTAATTGTAGCCACAAAATTTACTTAACCTGTTTTATCTCACTTTCAAATCAGTTTTCGTGTTTGTAATCTTAACTGAGTTTCATATTCCGCACAACCGTTAACACTGACAAATAGCATGCAACTAAAATCCGGATCTTTGGATTGCTGTTACCGGCCTAAGATGATAATGAAATCCAACCGATTATTGTTCTGAAAGCTCTCAAGACTGCTTTGCTTTTTGTTTTTACG
Organism: Sicus ferrugineus; assembly: GCA_922984085.1. Lineage (NCBI taxonomy): Eukaryota > Metazoa > Arthropoda > Insecta > Diptera > Conopidae > Sicus > Sicus ferrugineus. The sequence goes on from OV277354.1 coordinate 9,588,537, forward strand.
TTGTACTTGCGATTTTATTCGCTTTAAATTATTTAAACAAGTTAGGTTGCTGCACAGTCAGTAAATGTGCGGGAGTCTGTGGTTGCAACAAAACCGGTTTTTGATTTTTTTGCAAGTGTATTTAATTTTTATATTGATTATGGATAATTTTTTTGAAACTAAAAGTGAGAACAGCGAATCCTTAGCGAATTAAAATTAAGTATAAAATATTCTGAATGTAAACGTGGAAAAAGGTGTAAAAAGGATCTCAGAAATTTTTCAAAATTTGCCTCACTGTGTTTACAGGTTTTTCCCCCCTTTCATTTACCCTTTTTTTGGTTTGCCGCTTAACGTAACCTTGACTTGGTCTGCGGTTTTCGTTAAATGGACACAATAATCGACACATTATTAGTATTGTCTTTTTATCGTACAAAGTTCACATTTATAGACAACAAAAGCGACAAGAAAAGCATTGATTAAAAGCAAATTTTGCCTTGTGCGGATTTGCGGATTTTCCACTGAATTGGTTAAACATAAAAAAACCAGACAAGTGTAAGGTTTTGATTGGAAACGTTTTTGAAGTTGGGTTCTTTAATCTTATTTTGCGTTGTATTCCCAGTAGCATAATGGACGCTCTTATATGAATTCAGTACTGGAATGTAGTTGTTCTAAATGAATCTTAATTAAAAACATCATTGAACTTTTCATACAAAGTCTGCCTTTTTATCCGCGACATTGAGACTGCAACCGTCTGTAACGTTATTATTTTACTTATTACTTATAAGTGTAATATAATAAATAACTAATTAAAATCAAGTTTTAATTATTCATTTGAAAGTTGCAGCATTTTGTCCATTGCATGAAATGCCAGCAACTTCGTTTGGATCGTCGAATATCGTGATCAGTAAAAATTAAAATAATACGAAATCTCATCTTTAGTACTCTGAAAAAATACTGCATACAAAACTGAAATTATTTATTTACAATTTAATTACAACTGCCAATTAAAAATAACAAATTAACATAACGCAGAGCAAAAACTTTTCTACAGATAATGAAAAAACCAGAAAACAACAAGAATAAGGAATTATTTACAATTTTAAATAATAGTAGAATTATTATTTTAATTCAAAGTTTTACACTTTTCCGAAGTCAATTTTAGAGTCTGTAATAATCATATATAAGTCATAATTATTGTGTTAAAAAAAGGGAAGAAAATAATATTCAGATCTAAACCCAAACTTGTACCCCCGACAAATAACAGTCTACTTATAGAAAGAAGACTGTTAACTTCTTCGTAACGATAACTTATTAAATAATTCTGTACAGTGTACAGAGTAATAATGTTATTCTACAGAACAGAGAGCTTGTATTTCTACCAGGCGTCGTGCTTTTTCCTGAGATACAAACCACAGCTTTCCTCTCGGAATAGCAAATATTAGTGTTATAAAAACATGGAAAGTTAGTAACAGAGTCGAAGATTAACTTCTCGAGGTCGAAAACAGACGTCTTTTTAATAACATTCTTTAATATATCAGTAATACAATAATATCACAGACAAATAATATATTATTTGTAGATAATATTCTTTAATATATACAACAGCAACACGTGATTCCAATAACGAACTAATTTAATTAATATAAAGTGTTACTAACCTGACTAATAAAACACATTTTCATTAAAAATCATGGGTATGCCGCAGTCGCAGGTTCAAATCTCAGAGTAACGAAGTTAAAACTCGAGTCGTTGCAGTCGTGGTTAATTAAAAATCAAATAAAATAATTTATATGAAGCAAAATGCATGAATAGCTAAATTTAGTGCTGTAGAATAGAATATTGTAAATAAATCATTTATATTATTACTGCGATCGCTTGTAACTCGTCGTGTGTAGTTTGTGGTGAGGATTTAGAGGATAAATTATTGAACTGAAACACCACAATTGAACAATTTTATATCAGTTTACATGAAAATTGAAATTCAACTGCAAGGCTAGAATTTCATGTTGATAAACATGTTGAGTAATTTAATTTTATTGTATTTGTGGCAAAGTCATCGATTTATTTGAGTTCCTCCTCCGAGGTTCGCACTAATCCGCTCATCCGCTAAAACCCGAAGCCACTTTAGTGAGCCCACGGATTTCATTAACGTGCAGATGATTCTGTAATCATTAGATAGCCGCAAATTACGTTTGCTACCCAACCACAAAATGACAAAACGCAGCGGCGCAGCGGCGTAGGGGGAAGAGGAAAAGTTACGGGGATACGAGCCAACCCTCCTATAAAGGACGCGTCATACAGAATTGAATACAGTTGGAGCCAGAAGTTCCTCCTTTATAAATTTTCAGGTGCCGCTGGAATCACAGCATCAATAATGCAAATAATGAAGGTGAACTGAACAGCTGTTTCAGTGGATAGTGAATGTGATACAGTGCACGTGCGTGTGTGAGATAGTGTTTATGTGTGTGTCTGTGTGTGAGTGTGTGGAATTGAATGATTGTATTGAATATGCATTCATGGACTTCATAAATAATTGCAAATCCCACAACAGATTAGTAAACATTTTACGCAACAATGCGGGCGACAACCTTCGCAATAACAACGATGAGAGATGAGGGACAACATTTCGCTACTTGAATTAATTTCATGAATTTTTTATGAAAATTAAAGTTTAACAAAACTCAATAAACGATCGATATTTTAAAACAAAAATTAGAACTTACATTTGACCCAATCTAGCGAAGTATTGAAAAATAATATGAAAATAGTTGTCGAAATAGTTTTTAAATATATTTCTGCGTATTTTCCGGAGAATAATTTACGCCTCTCTCTCTCTCGCATGCAGAAAATTAAGTAAATTTGTAGAATCCGCAACGTGAAAAAATCGAACAAAAAGAAACTCCAAACAAAAAAAGGATGAATAAGAAGAAAATTCATGATTTATTGAGTAAACAATCCGCTTAACGTTAGATAAGCACTTAATGTCAACACCGCCACCCACAAAACCACACACACACACACACACACACACGATGAAAAACATCGATGTATAATCTTGTGCGTGTGTAGGGCAAAAACGTTTTGTTCCGAAAACTACAAAAAGGCAGAAACATCTAAATGGCTGAAGGATGTGAAGGTTCAACCCACAATCATCAAGTTGCTTCATTACAAGTCTACAACAATAACAATTGAGTGACGGAAGTTAGAAAAGATTTTGCTGTCAACACATACAAACGCCTGAGTACACACACATACATGCTCATATATTGCCTTTATACAATCAATCAGAATAATAGATGAACATCCTTCATTCTGCAGTGCGAAACACACTGCATTCGAAAAGTTTATAGATAGGAAATCACTTCAAATTAGACTAGTTCAATCTGAGACTAGTCAATTTACACTAGTTTAATCTGAGACTAGTCAACTTTGACTAGTTATCAGACTAGTTAATTCATATGCGAAATGTTAATTTCTCATTAAGGATTTAGAAATAAACTTCTGAAATATTGCAACTCTGAAATTTTGTGCTCACAAATTGTTTGCCTTAAATAAAATTGATATCATTTCATTTCGATAAAATTGATTGAAAATTATTTTGATATATTGATTGATATTTGTATTTGCCCGTGCAAATTCTCACGGGAAATTCTCATTTTCCCACAGCTGTAATAAAAAAAATATCGTGTGGACTTTCATTTAAATGTATCTAAATTAAAAAAGCTCAATAAAAGATCAAAGTAATTAAAAAATCTCACAAAAATCAAAAAACGCACATGAAATTTTACAATAATTAGAAAATCTCACATAAAATCTAATGTAATTGAATAAATTTCAGACGAATTAGGAATTCTCTTACTAAAACGAAATCGCATGAGAATTCCCATTTCTAGAGGCAATTTAAATTTCATCATTTTTATTGCTATTCACAAAAGGATTTTCATTTCTTAATTCTGGGAAAAATGTAGAAGTTGGTAATGTAAGATTAATATATGTATAAATAAATTGCCACAGGATTTTAGATTATACGACGCTATCATTGAAATGAATACTCTCAGTTAAATCTGATTTCTTTTTCTCTAATGAATTCGCAATTCAAGGATTTCCTATAAAAAACCGAAGAAATTTGCTAATAAATCGCGTCACAGTCGAGTGCAAACATACGATTGTGTATTTTTTTGCACATTTCCATTCATTTCGCACCTTCTCACTTTTCCGTTCGCAAATATCGTATTTTATTCATTTGCTATTTGATGAATAACAGCAAAGAAGTGAAAATTAATTTCAATATCATGTTAAAAGTCTATCGTTTCACGCATGTCTGTTTTTTTCTTTTGCTCTATCATTTGTCAAGTGTTGACATTTGCTGACACTTGTTGTTTCTGGTGACAATTCGTACGGAGATGACAAACACACCCTTTTTTAAGAAGACCAATACGGCCTTTTTTGCCATTCGAATCCCTTAAAAAAATCCCTTGTTGTGTTTTTAGACTTACCTTTGTCTACAAAGTTATAGTTTTTACATATCCACACTTGACACTTTCAATACCGACTTCATTCGTTCTTTGACAGCTGATTTATACTCGTATATACCGACTTTTGCACTTGCATACAAACACCTAGCAGTACTTTACGTCACCCGAGTAGAAAAAGCACTTTTTACCATTCAAGTAGTCGATTTTTTATTCCAAGTTACTTTTCTTGTCCTGTCCGCTGTCCGTGCCACTCGGCCAAAGTAAACTGAAACATGTACGTACGCGTTTGACAGACAGGCGATTTATTCGCAACGTGCTGACGTCTGTGGGTGTCTGGAGTACGCTATACGCAGCATTTTTCATTAATCAGATGCTACGGTTTTTAAATTTTCGTTCTACTTTTTCTATCACATTGCAGTCTCGTTAATTGATAATCGCACGAGTTGGTCCTTTGGCGGACTGATTATTTTTTTAATTACCTCATGATTAGTTACTTTAAAACTAGTCACTTTAAAACTAGTCACTTTCAAACTAGTTACTAGATTGTTGAATTGTTTAAATGAATTTAGCATTAAGGGAAAACGTATTTTCTTTTTTTCCTTATAATTTCATCGTTTCTAATAATTTTAATTGCAGGAATAAAACGATGTAATCCTGAACAAATTTTATTTTCATCTGCAAGTTTCACATATTTGTAAATAATGACAACAATTTATTTATCTAACTTTCAATTACTGTGGCCTTCAGAAAACATCTTCGAGAACATCTTTAAATCATTAAATCTGATTAACAAAAACTCCTACAATCAAACGTAAAAAGTCTCATCTTTTCAGGCAGCGAAAAAGTAAATTAAAGCTAAATATAACATTGCAAAGATCTGCTAGGGCAACCGACATCAAGCACCTCCTAGAGAAGCAAAATAAATAATGTGCAGATTAACGAAAAGAGAAAAAATAAATTTAGCAAACGATTAACGCAATCTACAAGACAAAATAATAAATTATCATTACATAGCAACGTTAAGAAGGACACAAGATGGCATTCTACTCTTACAATAGCTAATGATGCCGAAAATGTTATCACGATTTGTTTATTATTACGATACAAGTGAAAAAATGAAAGACTGCAGAAATTAGAGTGGGTATGAAGAAAAGATAATGGAAAATGGCGATACAAATTTAGAAAACAAAAAGCAACACTTCGTTGTATATCGGGATAGAAATCTAATCCCTTGAATCATATTAAGCAGTAGTGGAAGGACTTTGTCAGAACTAGTGGGAGAACTGGTGGGTTTACCAGTGGGAGAACTAGTGGGAGTTACACACTTAATGGAAAGTTTTGTTATATTAAAAAACTATTAAAATGGAAAAGAGAGGAATATTAAAACAGAAAAAAGTTATGAAAAATAAAATGAAAAAGCTAACAAATGATTTTAACAACTTGATTCAACAAGTTAAAGCGAATAAAAAGCTTATTGTAATGCTCCCAATAATTTTTCTCCTTTTTATCCGACATGCGCTGTAGAAATTTAGTACAGGAGGGGAATTTAATAATAATAATTTAATACTGGGGTATTTCAGTATTAAAACTGTTATAAAAAAGTAGACTTTATTGTTTAATAAATCAGACTTCTAAAAAGAGGACATTTTGAAATTATAAATGAGATAATTAATAAAAATATAAGTAAGTTTATATAAAAAGAGAAGAAAAATATTTTTAAATTCACAAAAACCATCTTGAAGTAAACTTTTGCTGACTCCCTTATAATCAGTTAATTCCAGACCTTCTATTTTGAATAATAAACTCAGATGGTGGTTAATCAGTTCATTGACCATTCCACAAATATGTATTTGGGGTTTGTTTTCCCTTGATTTGCAAAAATCGCTCGGTTAATAAAACTCCATGAATAATATAATTCACTGACAGACCACAACGCATCCATTCCGTTGAGGTTACTTTAAAAAGTTTCTACTCCACCCAAAGCAAGCTTATGCAAAATATTAAAATGGTGTTGCCGCAATGGCGTTCCTTAAGACGAAGAAGGAGTTTGGGGCTAACGGTGACTCTGAAGTTTCATAATAAGGGAAGTTTCACAATGATAAGGGACGAAAGACCATTCAAACTCCGGGGGGCAAATATTTTTTCGTAGAAAAGATTTTTATGTTTGAAATTAGAATTCAAATGTTATGTAGAAAATAGAGACCAAGCTGAGAAAGATGATTAATAAGAAGAAAGAGGTTTGGTGTTGGCCGTATTTAGAAAGAAACACCGTTGACCACAAAGTAATCAAAAACGGATCTTTAGGATGTTCGGCAAAGCAAAAAGAAAAGAAATATCTGCCGACTTCAAACAGACTTTTCATTTATTTCGACTTAATTAAAAAAAAATTAAAATCAGTTGAACCGTAGAAAAGTGAAGGAAAGAAAAATCATTTAAATATTTATAAAATAAGGTTTTAAGAGGTTTTAATCTGAAACCTAAAAAGTCTCCCAATAACCACAAATATAAATCTCACAGAACATTATAAATTCTTATAGAAATTAATAACAGAAAATTTTAGAGTGAGAAAATCCTTTTCACAAGAATTGCAGAAGACAAAGGAAATCTAGAATGGACAGCAATTAATATGAATGAAAAAACACACACCATGAACTACAACAAAAAAAAAACCAAAAAAAGGACACAAAAACAGAGTTCAAAAGTTCCATTCTAATGAGTCTCTAAGGATGCGTATAAAATTAACGAATCACCAAGCATTGCTTCCATTCATTACAAAGGATCGTCCATTCGTGGAAAGGAAGTGCAAGAAGAAGAAGGATGAGGAGAGGAATAAGAAAAAGAAGATAAAGAAGAAAAGGAAGAAGAAGAATAAGAAGAAGGAGGAGAAGAAATCATTACAGTGTTAAAGATGAACTTAACTGTCAATCACTACTGCGTGCACAGATTCAGTTCGATGCCTTGTGACACGACAGGACACCTTAACAGGATGTGTTTCCGCGTGTCAGTTGTTATGAGTTTGGGGGCAGTAAGGAGTTGCCGGTGGGAAGGCAAGGCAAGGTCGTTAAGGGAGTCGAATTACATCTCGCTTCAGAGCTGTTTAAATAGCAGGATGATGACGAAGAAGAAAAGGAATCAGAAGCGGACGCAGGAGGGTGACAGACTGCAAAAATCTGCTGATTGTCAGCACTAATGACACAACGTCAACTAAATTAAGATGACATGAAGTAATAAAGTAGAGAAGTCACAAAGTTAAGAACACAAGATTAAGAACAGAGTAGTAAAAAACGTAATTTCCGATTGACGACGAATAATTAACTGCAACGGAATTAAAAAAGAAACGACGTACGTCCATGAAATCCAAGTTCTGGATGAAAATGATAAAAGTTTAATAAAAGAACAAGAGATGCTCGATCTTTTAAAACAAAAATTAGAACCCAGAATCCAATTTTTTACATTTGACCCCGAGGTGGGCAACAGTCTCAGACGGCAGTAGTACTCATATAAGTACTCATAACACTCTACTTTCTGTTGGCTTCCTCGCTCTTATACGTCCATGAAATCCAAGTTCTGGATGAAAATGATAAAAGTTTAATAAAAGAACAAGAGATGCTCGATCTTTTAAAACAAAAATTAGAACCCAGAAGCCAATTTTATACATTTGACCCAGAGGTGGGCAACAGTCTCAGACGGCAGTAGTACTCATATAAGTACTCATAACACTCTACTTTCTGTTGTCTTCCTCGCTCTTATACGTCCATGAAATCCAAGTTCTGGATGAAAATGATAAAAGTTTAATAAAAGAACAAGAGATGCTCGATCTTTTAAAACAAAAATTAGAACCCAGAAGCCAATTTTATACATTTGACCCAGAGGTGGGCAACAGTCTCAGACGGCAGTAGTACTCATATAAGTACTCATAACACTCTACTTTCTGTTGGCTTCCTCGCTCTTATACGTCCATGAAATCCAAGTTCTGGATGAAAATGATAAAAGTTTAATAAAAGAACAAGAGATGCTCGATCTTTTAAAACAAAAATTAGAACCCAGAAGCCAATTTTATACATTTGACCCAGAGGTGGGCAACAGTCTCAGACGGCAGTAGTACTCATATAAGTACTCATAACACTCTACTTTCTGTTGTCTTCCTCGCTCTTATACGTCCATGAAATCCAAGTTCTGGATGAAAATGATAAAAGTTTAATAAAAGAACAAGAGATGCTCGATCTTTTAAAACAAAAATTAGAACCCAGAAGCCAATTTTATACATTTGACCCAGAGGTGGGCAACAGTCTCAGACGGCAGTAGTACTCATATAAGTACTCATAACACTCTACTTTCTGTTGGCTTCCTCGCTCTTATACGTCCATGAAATCCAAGTTCTGGATGAAAATGATAAAAGTTTAATAAAAGAACAAGAGATGCTCGATCTTTTAAAACAAAAATTAGAACCCAGAAGCCAATTTTATACATTTGACCCAGAGGTGGGCAACAGTCTCAGACGGCAGTAGTACTCATATAAGTACTCATAACACTCTACTTTCTGTTGGCTTCCTCGCTCTTATACGTCCATGAAATCCAAGTTCTGGATGAAAATGATAAAAGTTTAATAAAAGAACAAGAGATGCTCGATCTTTTAAAACAAAAATTAGAACCCAGAAGCCAATTTTATACATTTGACCCAGAGGTGGGCAACAGTCTCAGACGGCAGTAGTACTCATATAAGTACTCATAACACTCTACTTTCTGTTGGCTTCCTCGCTCTTATACGTCCATGAAATCCAAGTTCTGGATGAAAATGATAAAAGTTTAATAAAAGAACAAGAGATGCTCGATCTTTTAAAACAAAAATTAGAACCCAGAAGCCAATTTTATACATTTGACCCAGAGGTGGGCAACAGTCTCAGACGGCAGTAGTACTCATATAAGTACTCATAACACTCTACTTTCTGTTGGCTTCCTCGCTCTTATACGTCCATGAAATCCAAGTTCTGGATGAAAATGATAAAAGTTTAATAAAAGAACAAGAGATGCTCGATCTTTTAAAACAAAAATTAGAACCCAGAAGCCAATTTTATACATTTGACCCAGAGGTGGGCAACAGTCTCAGACGGCAGTAGTACTCATATAAGTACTCATAACACTCTACTTTCTGTTGGCTTCCTCGCTCTTATACGTCCATGAAATCCAAGTTCTGGATGAAAATGATAAAAGTTTAATAAAAGAACAAGAGATGCTCGATCTTTTAAAACAAAAATTAGAACCCAGAAGCCAATTTTATACATTTGACCCAGAGGTGGGCAACAGTCTCAGACGGCAGTAGTACTCATATAAGTACTCATAACACTCTACTTTCTGTTGGCTTCCTCGCTCTTATACGTCCATGAAATCCAAGTTCTGGATGAAAATGATAAAAGTTTAATAAAAGAACAAGAGATGCTCGATCTTTTAAAACAAAAATTAGAACCCAGAAGCCAATTTTATACATTTGACCCAGAGGTGGGCAACAGTCTCAGACGGCAGTAGTACTCATATAAGTACTCATAACACTCTACTTTCTGTTGTCTTCCTCGCTCTTATACGTCCATGAAATCCAAGTTCTGGATGAAAATGATAAAAGTTTAATAAAAGAACAAGAGATGCTCGATCTTTTAAAACAAAAATTAGAACCCAGAAGCCAATTTTATACATTTGACCCAGAGGTGGGCAACAGTCTCAGACGGCAGTAGTACTCATATAAGTACTCATAACACTCTACTTTCTGTTGGCTTCCTCGCTCTTATACGTCCATGAAATCCAAGTTCTGGATGAAAATGATAAAAGTTTAATAAAAGAACAAGAGATGCTCGATCTTTTAAAACAAAAATTAGAACCCAGAAGCCAATTTTATACATTTGACCCAGAGGTGGGCAACAGTCTCAGACGGCAGTAGTACTCATATAAGTACTCATAACACTCTACTTTCTGTTGGCTTCCTCGCTCTTATACGTCCATGAAATCCAAGTTCTGGATGAAAATGATAAAAGTTTAATAAAAGAACAAGAGATGCTCGATCTTTTAAAACAAAAATTAGAACCCAGAAGCCAATTTTATACATTTGACCCAGAGGTGGGCAACAGTCTCAGACGGCAGTAGTACTCATATAAGTACTCATAACACTCTACTTTCTGTTGGCTTCCTCGCTCTTATACGTCCATGAAATCCAAGTTCTGGATGAAAATGATAAAAGTTTAATAAAAGAACAAGAGATGCTCGATCTTTTAAAACAAAAATTAGAACCCAGAAGCCAATTTTATACATTTGACCCAGAGGTGGGCAACAGTCTCAGACGGCAGTAGTACTCATATAAGTACTCATAACACTCTACTTTCTGTTGGCTTCCTCGCTCTTATACGTCCATGAAATCCAAGTTCTGGATGAAAATGATAAAAGTTTAATAAAAGAACAAGAGATGCTCGATCTTTTAAAACAAAAATTAGAACCCAGAAGCCAATTTTATACATTTGACCCAGAGGTGGGCAACAGTCTCAGACGGCAGTAGTACTCATATAAGTACTCATAACACTCTACTTTCTGTTGTCTTCCTCGCTCATATACGTCCATGAAATCCAGTTACACAATAACAGCAAAATTTTCCCAAAAAATAAAACGAAATAAAATAAAACTATTTATAAATTATAAATTTTTACTCAAAAGAGTAATATTGTAATTATTTTAAGCAATAAATATTAAAAATAATTGTTTTTCTTACATCTTTTTTTATGCAGAAAAAACAACAAAACTATTACCTTGTCGACATCTCGCAAACGCTGATAGAAAATGTTCTTCACCTTATTTTGAGGTGGAAAATCCTGTAAGGTGAGTAACAAGTTTTGGCGAAAACAATAAGGTGGAAAATATTAGGATAAGAAACTAAAATTTTTTCCACATTCATGCTTTTTAACCAATACGAAAATTTGTATTATTAATTAGTTGACACTTGTTGATATCTTAAAAACGTTCCTTGAGAAGGTATGACATATTTTTTGGACCTTCATTTATATTTTTGTTCACTTTTGTTTTGAGAACAGAAAACTATTAAACTTTCGACTTTAGTTTGAGGCGAAACCCATACGAGGTGAAAAACAATTTAAGGTGACCACAGGTTATTTTGACCACAGTTTCAGTTGACCATAATTAAAGGTAACCACAATTTCAAATGTCCAATATTTCAGGTAAAAAAATAAAAACCTGTTTTGCCTCCACATTCACCACTTTTACCCAAAATTGTATTAAATCAAAAATTGTTAGTTATTAATTAGTTGTCATCAGTTGTGTTCGAAATTCCCGTGACCGCCAAACAATGAAATGTGTCATTTGCACTTTACGTATCCGCTAAATGCGGTTATGCATTCAATTGAATTGAAGGGCGGTTGCTTGCAGCCGATTTCTAAACACCCCACCAGAAATGATTGAACGGATTCCATAAAATTTTTATGCTTACATGTATGCGTTAGTGCATATGTATGCATCTACGTGTGTCCTTACAACTTTTTGTGTATTATTTATAAGTGAAAAATAAATTCTGTACTGTTTGGCAAAATTTCAACAGAAAGGGTTTTATGTAGACATGGGCGCAACCAGAATTTGCACAAGGGGACTAAAGGGAAATATTATCTGAAAATACTTCACGGAATATCCATTCACACCAATAATTTCACTTGATCGTTTCGAAATAAAGATTTTATATTTAAATGTCAACATTTCGTTATTTTTTAAAAATTCGATTTTGTTATCAATTTATTGAAAACTCAGTTAGCTCTAAAAATTTTCAGTTTTCGATGAAAGGGTTAATTTTCACCCCCGCTCACGAACTCAACTCCAAACAGTCACACATGTTTTTTAAGAAGCCATAATTTGATCAGTAAGTTTCCAATAAATAAAAAAATAGTTGTTTCATACAGCAATATTTTTAATAAAAGTTATAAAATTATCTTTAAATCTAAAATAACTTTTAGTTATAAATATTAACTAAGACTAGAACAAGTTAAAAAAAATGCCAACATTTTTTTTGTGGAAATCCTGTACAAAAATGATTTAGAGTTAGTTCAAGAAAATACGTAGTAACATCGTCGTAACGTCATAATTTTGATTTTTCATGCCACTTCAGAAACATTCTAACTTCCAAATGCTTTAAACGTATGCAAATCTTGTACGTAAAACGAACAAATGGAAAAACATTTCTTGATACCCTGAACTCCTAACGAAGAAATTGCAAATCTATTTGAAACCTTGACAGAAGGTATTACAGGTTGCAACATTCTGATGGGAAAACATTAAAGTGATGAAAATTATTCACTGGCTTTCGGTATTTGGCGTCAGTAACAAGTTCAAGGCGGTTGCAATTACAGGTTGGCACGAAATGGTAACTTAAAATAAAGTCACCTAATTTGGAACTTATTATTACGTTATATGTAAATTTAGGTGCAGACTTTTAAAATGTAAGAGTACAAAATTATTTGCGGTTTGCATCTCATTACAGTTTGTCTGCAATTATTTGTTCTGATAAGAATTTAATTATGGTAAGAAGCATTTTATATTCCTACGAAAGTATTTTAAATTCCACTTCTCCATTTGGAATGGAAACCCAAAATACTTAAAAATTAGGACGCAAATAATTTGTGAGTATTTAGGATTTTTGTTTTAATTACAGTTAATAATTTTATAATACTACAAGACTTAAAAATATTCGGATTTTTTTTAAAAAGGGTTTAAAATTAGGAAAGCTGTGATATTTGGCAAAGAGCACATCATGCGGAAGAATATGCCTTAATAGCGCTATTGTGACTTTGTTTCAATATCTTGTATGGTTTATGAGATAAAAGACAGTATTGATCAATCCTTAAGACTTCACACATCCTGGACGGGGAGAGCACGACCATTGTTTTCCATCGCTACACTTACTTTGTTTGATGGTATACATGCATAAAAAAAGACTAAAAAAATTGTCGATACGCAAACTTCTATAATGAATTTTTATATATTTTTAGTGTTTCTTCGTATATAATTATTTTTCTATAATAACTTTTTATAAAGCTCGTGACTTAAAACTTGACTCCTTATTCAACTCATCAAACATATCTTGCGTACTGTACTCATCTGAAATCAACCGTTCGAATTCACCACACTGTGTTCGTATCAGCTGTTCTTTAAACAAACAGCAACAAATTGGTGAAGTGAACAAATTTCTTGAAATTTTGCTGTTTGTGAATTGAAATATTAAGTTTGTAACAGTTCAAATGACTAAAGATATCATGATGTCGCACGATGAACCGGCGGCGCCCCGCACGGATGCTGCACGCAATCAGCTGCAACAGTTTTGCATCCTAGCCAAGACGGCACATGGATCTGCGATTCTAGAGCTCATTCGACAAGTTTTGGAAGCACCTAATATATATGTGTTCGCGGAGTTGCTTGCCATGCCCAATATACAGGATCTCAAGGAGGGTCCCAACGCCCACTACTATAATACCTTAAACCTCTTTGCTTATGGCACCTACAAGCAGTACCGTCAGAAACCAGATGATTATCTTGAGCTGAGCGCCGCCATGCAGAAGAAGCTGCAGCATCTTACAATCGTCTCGCTGGCCATTAAGAAGAAATGCATACCTTACTCGCTGCTGTTGGAGGAACTTGAGATTTCAAATGTGCGTCATTTGGAAGATGTGATCATTGAAGCGATTTATGCTGGTGAGTACCAATTTAATGCGATGATATTGATAATTTGCGCAAAGTTTTAATGCATGCCAAGCCAATGCCACAATATTAGCCAAACTGACCTCTCACTTGTTTGCCAAGAAAGGCGGGTTGAATCTTGATTTTTACCATTCATCTTTCTGCGAAGACGAATTTTCCACCTGATTACCCTTTCACGAAATTCCATAATTTTCTGTTGTAATTGGAACTATTGGATTTGGATAAGAGCAGAAATTTAAAAGATTTTCTACTCTTCAGCTTGCTTGCTTCATTTGCATTCAAATTGCTCGCTTTGTTCGAAGGTGGGTTGGAAGATTTTTGCTGCAATATTCTGCAAGAAAAACACAAATTTAATTAACATTCGTTCATTCTGTTGGTATTTGTTCAGTTCCTGCTGGTGTTACTATCGTATTCATTGTTCTCTTAGCTATTCTTGGTTTTTTTAAGAAGTCACTTACTACTTAAATTTTTACATAGTTCCATTTTTCTTTCATTAATTCGGAGAAATCCTGACTCCTCATTTTCCTTAAAAATCATTCCCTAATTTCTGCGTTTAAAGCCTTTTAATGCCGTTTAAAATTATGAAATTCCTTCCCCTGGATAATCTTAATTTTCGCCTAAAAGTATACATAATTTTATTTCTGGCTGAAACAAAATTTTAGAAAAAAATTGTTAAGCAAAGCAAAATGTGTATTTTGAATGTAATTCAATGAGAATAGTTAGCATCTATTCACAGCAGATATGAAAGGAATTGCTTTGATTCAGTTTGAGTAAATAAGCAATTTTATTACAATAACGATAAAAGCGAAATAAATAGAATTTTAATTTTTAAAATTAAAAAATTTTTTAAAATAAAATTTTAAAATTAATACTTAAATATGTATTTGTTAAAGAATAATAGGAACAGATTTAGACAAGGGAGGAAACGCCATTCCTTCGCTTCTACATAAAAGCAAACTCATATTTTTAACCTCGTGATGTCGAATTATCTATCCACTTTTGTATTGGAAATTTAAACGAAAAATTATAATTCAGTTTTGTTTATTCAAAGAAAGAAACTTGATAGCTGGCTTGTAATGCATACGTTCTGTAAATAAGTGAAAGGGCAAAAACTTAAATATTTGAAGGAATTTTTATCTTACAAAGAGTCGAAGAACGTTGAGATGAATATCGAATTTAGCATTTGCCTGCGATTGTGCAAATGTGTGACTCCAGACGAAACTGCGAAGGCAGAAAGCAAGATCTGCTTTTTAGACTTGTTTAATTACGGTGAATACGGTACTGTGTACGACCCACAAGGTCATCTGGCCTATTTTTGTACCTCATATTGAATTGAATAAATAAATAAATAAACAATTAGTTTGCAGATTATTTCAAATGTACAACTTCCAAATGAATACATTTCGAATCTTCTGAAATCAAGTAGAAACATTCTACAATTCATTCTAAAAACTTCTACAAAGAAAAAGTTGCAAATTAAGATTCACTGTTCTGCAACTAGTGCACATCTAGTCTATTTCGACCTAGTTTAGAACTAGAGGTGTTGCGGATGCGGTGTTGAATTTCACGGGAGGGTCATTAGTATCTTCAGGTTTCTATTTTCATGGACGTTGATTGCATACCTTTAGGGGTCGTCTGTCTACGAGTAAATGTAAATATTACGAATCTTCTAAATTAAAATAATTCTCCCTGATTTGCTAGCTATTTGTTTTTGTTTGCACCCTTGAAAAAAGGAGACGAAATTCAGTCTGTAATAAAGCTTTGACTTTTTAATGGAAATAAAATAAGTAAATATGTCTATTATGAAAGTTTGGAAATGGATTACTTAAACCAAAATTTCTTGCAAATCGTGCTTTCACGAGCAATCTTTCTAACAACTACGATCCTCAAAAATCGCTTTGTCAACTTTAATTCTATTGTTATAATTTTACAGAACTTTGGCAGGATTAGTTAAACTTTCTTACTGTTGCTTTCGGTGAAGATTTCCTTGCGTCATTCTATAACTTTTTTGGAAGAACTCGAGAAGGCTTCTTAACGTTACACAAGAAAACGATGAACTTTCTCCCTCTTATTGTGCGCCAGATGAAATTAATGACACGTAAAAAATTTTATAGCAGAGAAAAGGAATTACTAAGCTCTTTTATGCAAGTATAATGCTTAAAAACTTTAAGTGCTACTATTGTATTGTAGATGAAAATTTTTTCATGCTTGCTTTCACTTTAAACTATGAAACTACTTCGCATTTTTCAAGTGTAAGTTGTCATGAAAGACCCTCCTTAAATTTGAGTTGACAGAAGCTTTATAAATTAGTTAAATATTTTATATTTTGCTTAAAATAAATAGAAAGAGAAAATATAAAAGTGCATATTTTACTCGATTTCTTTTAAAGAAATTAACATTTTCGCCATCTCCTTAAAGTATTTTAACCATATTTAACCTAAAAAGGTGGTTTTATGCTCCTCTGATATTTAAAACATCCTTAACATCTCTGATATTTAAAACATCCGAAAAAATATCTCAAACGAACTATAAAGCGTCTTGGCATCATGCAAAATAATGCTGGGACCGATTTAAATACTTTTAAAGAAATAAGCAAGGTATTAAAAACATCAACAGGGATTAACTAGCTAAAGATTTCCTTTATATACAGTTTGCAACTATCTTTCAAATGAAAAGAGACCCTTAAATAAACCCCGAAATATGCCGTCAACCACAACAATAACCCCGGCAACAGCAACAACAAAAACAACGTAAATAATCCAGCTATTTAAATATCTCAATGGGTACCAAATCGTAAATAAGTTACCAGAAACACCATAAAAGCTTGCTATGGTTTTCTCAATCTCCCTTTTCGGCCCTTTATTTCTGTTTTTGTTTCCGTTCACAATACAGCCTGATATATTAAATTTTTAGGTATAGTTTGTTGTATTTATACTGATATTTGTTTTGCGTTGCGCATTTTAGGATTTAAATTTTGCAAAGCAGGGATTTAACTTGGATGAAGGGATTTTATTAAGGTAAAACAATTTTGTGGAGTTAAAAAGGATTGCGAACAGAAGAAGAGGCTTCTTTTGTTTACATACGTCTCTTCCATATCAATAACCAGTATTTCTTTTATTATATTAAGAAGTGTTGTTTGCACGGATAGCTGATGTTTGAATAAAATATATGTGCAAAAAATTTATGGAATCTTTTGTAAATAAATTGAAAAAATTCATCTAAAACGTTTTCTATAATTATTCTTAAATTGTAGCTTATTTGGAATAAATTCTGTTTCTGTTCTAAAACTCTTATTTATTTGATTACTATTTTTATATTGCTGTTTTCTTGTTATATTTGCTATATCTTGCCATGATTGATTACTTATTTGTGACACTTCATTTCATTATCTTATTTGACTATATGTCCGCAAAAAGTCTGCAATACGATAATAAGGGAAGAAGAAAAATTTCGTAAAAAAATTACAAATTCCAAGTCATTCAGAATGGCGTTGTGGTTATCTTTTGTGGATACCATTTGTTGATTGATTATATAACCTCTTGTCGTGATGTTTTTATACAGCTTATGTTTTTCTCCTTGCTTACTTTTGTTATGAAAACTCTGCTTTTGCAATTTGCTCTCGAGATGTATTTTATTTGAATGTCATTTTTTTGCTGATTCTGCTGAATTTTATACTGATTGTGGCATTTTTGTCGCTGAAATTTTCGGCTAAGTAAATGTTTTTTTGTATTGTACGTCTCTACTTCCAATGATAAAATAAGAAAAAGAGAAAATTATGAAGACTAATGGATGAAAAATTCATGGCAGATAAACTCAATCCTTTTATCGTTTTATTAAAAGAACAGAATAAGTAATATGAATTTAAATAAAATAAAAAAGATAAAATCTTTAACTGCCACTTTTTACTTACTTGCTAAGATGACCCTCAATTATTTCAATCAGAATTCACGGTATGATAGGCATGAAAAGGCATACAAATCTTGAGGTGAAAGCTTGCGAAAAAAGCTTAATAAGTAGTGTAAAGCTTTTTGAAAAAAGATTAATCATTAAAAAGGTTTGAAGTTGAAGCTCTCGACCAACCACTCCGACAAGTTGCATTTTTGTGCACAACGCAGTACAGTGCATTTCCAGAACTCGTCACTTATTATCTCAAAAATTAATACTTGGTAAAAAGAAATAAGAAACCGTACAGATATATACTCAAGAATTAAAATAGAAGGTGTATATTGTGAAAATGAAACCCAAAATAAACACGATTGCCAGATTCTCAGATTATTCGAAACTGATACCATTTTCGCTGCTTGCGCTGCTGTTGGGCTTCCTCTACCTGTGGCTCCGGCAGCGCTACTCATACTGGGCGCGGCGAGGTGTTCCGCATGAGAAGCCGGTGCTAGTGCTGGGCAACATGAAAGGCATCGGCCGTGAGTTCCATTGGAAACATATCGATCAGCGCATTTATGAACGCTTCAATCGTACGGGTGCACCGTTCGTGGGCTTCTACACCTTCCTCACCAGAACAGCCTTCCTGCTCGACCTGGACCTCATTAAGCACGTTCTGATCAAGGACTTCGGCAACTTTGCTCATCGCGGTCTCTTCCACAATGTCCGCGACGACCCACTCACCGGCAACCTACTTTTCCTCGATGGCGATCAGTGGCGTAAGTTGCGGCACAAGCTTTCGCCTGTTTTTACCTCTGGACGCATGCGCTACATGTTCCCCACAATGGTGGAGGTGGGCAAGAGTTTCGCTATTGCCTGCGAGGAGCTGTTGAGCTCCCCAGATGCCGCAGATGGCGCAGACTTCGAAGCCAAAGATTTGTGTGCTCGCTTTACCACGGACATAATTGGTACGTGCGCTTTCGGTATTGAGTGCAACAGCCTGCAAGATCCTGAAGCAATGTTTAGATGTATGGGACGCACTGTTGTCGAAGAGCCGCGTCATACTACTCTGGTGCAGGCGTTCATGTTCGCCAATCCCTCTTTGGCACGCAAGTTGCGAATGAAGCTTTTCGCCGATGACGTGAGTAGCTTCTTCATGACGGTTGTGCAGCAAACGGTGGCACACAGAGAAGCACTTGACCTTAAGCGCAACGACTTTATGGACTTGCTGATTGAACTGAAGCAGAAACGTGATCAACTGGGAGCTGGCAGTGACGTGGATGATCTCTCGAATGGCTTGACTTTGGAGCAGGTGGCGGCGCAAGCGTTGATCTTCTTCTTGGCAGGCTTCGAGACGTCATCTACGACCCTGTCAATCTGCATGTATGAGTTGGCCCTGAACCCGAGTGTGCAGGAGAAGCTTCAGGAGGAAATCCGTCATGTGTTGACCAAGTGCGGAGGCGAGTTAACATACGAGAGTGTGAACAAGATGGTGTATCTGGAACAAGTTGTAGCTGGTGAGAATAACTTAGAGATCATAAGGGACAATCGCTAAACTGATAGTCGATTAATCGATTTTTGGCTCGTGTAATCAGATTGTCCTGTAATCAGATCAACTAAAGAAAAGTCGATTATGAGCCTAGATGAATTTAAAGTAATAGGCAAGAATCGAAAAATAAATTATGATCGTAATAGAAAATATGGGAAATAATCGAAAATTCGAACAAAATCTTCTGTTGGTACAAAATTAGTCGTCCTTAAAATAATTGACTGCATGTAAGTGTAGAAAAAGTACTCACAAATGGAGTTTACAAATCGACTATTCATTTCTAATCTAAATGAAGATCGGCACGTTCACATTCCCTCTTTTCCACACAGAAACTCTTCGCAAGTATTCCGTGCTGCCACATATCGTGCGAGAGACGGTGCAGGACTACCGCGTGCCGAATACGGATTTCGTAATCGAACGTGGCACAAAAGTTATTATACCGGTCGATGCTATCCATCACGATCCCTTGCTTTATCCAGAACCAGAAAAATTCCAGCCAGAACGTTTTTCTCCCGATGAATGCTCACGTCGTCACAATTCAGCGTATTTGCCGTTCGGCGATGGTCCAAGGAACTGTATTGGTATGCGCTTCGGCAAGCTGCAGGTTAAAATCGGCATCATCATGTTACTGCGATACTATCAGTTAACTACGACACCAAGAACTCAGATACCAATGAACTTTTCTAAAAAGTTTTTTCTGATTTCGCCACAAGGTGGCATCCATTTGAAATTGAATAGGTTAAGATGAGCTCTTAGAGAGGAGAGAAGTCGAGATATTGCGTCACAAAATAGATTCCTTTCTTAATTATTTAATTCTCAGTTAATTATTAATACTAATTCATATTAAAGATGATTTGGCAAACTACTTCGCAATGATGTGTATATTTTCTTTATTTTGTGTTTATAAAATATGCAAAAGTTTCGCCGATTTTAAAAGCTTTACTTACATAAAAGAATTTAGCGTTCTTACTTCTCCCAAAGAAATTCTTCAGAAATTCTAAAGCCATTTCAAAGCATTATCTATCCAGTTTCGGTGGTAAGGAACATCGACGTAGACTCCTGGGTATCTGGCATTAGTGCATCCATATCCCCAAGAGGTAATACCAACCAGAAGGTTATCCACGACTAGTGGACCACCACCGTCATCATCGCAGGTGTCTTGTCCGGGCGCAGCAGCACAGATCATATCCAACTTGATGGTACCACCATATCCATATTTCGGGGAGGAACACGAGAAACGACCAATCGTATTGACATGTGCGTAATGCAGTTGATTCGGACGAGGAGGAGCACCAGGTGTAGTGGCTCCCCAACCACAAACGACACCAAGAGAATTATTAGCAGGATCCACTCGTGCCAGCGGTATTGCCTTAATATTGGAGCAGAAAGATAAGGGTTGTCTCAGTCTTAAGACGGCGATATTATTTTCCATTGTTGCGGGTTTAAATTTCTCGTGCATTCTGACAGCAGCTACATCAACCACAACGCCACCTGAATTATGGTACATGGAACCAGCACGGATTTGTAGGTTTTCAATTGGTCTGGACGACACACAATGTGCAGCAGTCAAAATAACACTTTCATTAATGATGACGCCACCGCAGTGGTGAATACCTCCGACCTGGAGTGAAACTACATATGGAAGTGCTACAATCAATGAGGATCCACCACCAATAATGCAATTCTCCACTTGAGGAACGGCGCCCTGAGGCTCAGGAAGTCCCAGTGCTCTTCCACTTATAGCTGCCAATAGGATCGCGTATTTGATCATACTGAACAACATTCAGATTGTCTACTGACTCTAATTAGCGTAAAAATACTCGGCATTTATAGCAAATTCGGGACACTTAATATAATCTGCTGATATACGACTTCAGTTTAGTCAAATATAAGTATATCTTTAAAATAGTGGATAAGTGGATAATGTCTTGATAAGATGACTAATTTAAGAATTCGTAGTTATTGTCAAGATAAAACTTTTCCATTTTATGAGAATACTAAGGTTAAAGTGCGATTATTTATTAGTTCGTCTTAATTATATAATTTCCACATGATCACGGCATGATTAGGGTATCTTTTTCATTATAGTAAATAATCATGATATAACTTTTTAGACTACGATAACAAATTAAAAAATTTTTTTCAAATAATAAAAATATAATCACAAAAATATTTTCAAACATAATTTCTAATTCACTCATTTGTGCTCATAATTTCTAATTCACTATAATCAAAGATTTATTTCTATATTACAGTAAATACAACTTAATTATTGTTTATAATATTTGCAATCGCAACTTGAAAGTAATGATTTCAAATTACAAACCAATATACAATAATGATTACTTTCATATCTCTGTTTATAAATAAAAACAAATTTAATACTTTGAATAAAAGAAAAAATGCTGTTTACCCCAGAACTTTGCCTGGACTGTCCACTGTGCAGGTACGCCGGCCGGCTTTAGCTTTTTGCCCCTCTCCCAGCCCTGTTCCGCCTCCTTTGAGCTCTGAGAGCAGGTGATTCTGTCAACCTCTCTCAGATGAAATAACAAAGGTAGGCAGGACGCCAACTCGTACTTGTGTCTGCTTTGTGAAAGGGTCAACCTCATCACAATCATCAAACTCATAATCTGTATCACAAAACAACCACAACAACGCCAACAACTGTTAATAGTAGCAACACTGCAACGCAAATAACGGCGTGTAGACACATACACACTTTTTTGGCATAAACCAGTGAAGGAGGTCACCGGTAAGTCGACTCCAATTATCATTTTGCCATATATTTAATCCTCTCCCGCATCGCACGCACACTAATTCTAAGGTTATAGAAATAACATCCTCCTCCCACTTCTTTTCATTGTAGACATCATACACGGCAAATTGTTTCAAAATAATCGCTTTCTCGAAATCGATTATGCCCAAGGCCGCGATGTACCGCCCGGCTATACTAGCAAAATAGCTGAGACCCTGCAGGAATGGGTCAACGCTTGCGATGACATCTCCAATTGTATTGATGAGCAAATAAAGCACGCAAATTCGGAGAAATCAAAACGCTTGAAAAATAATGAGCGTATTGAGCAGGAGGTGAGTGAAAATATTTAACCAAAGAAATTTCATTAATCATTCGTTTTCGTGCAGATTATTAATTTAAAGAAAATGATCAAAAACCAGCTCACCGATAACGACGAAACAATGCAAGTCGACTCACGTGATTCTTCTACTAGTCAGGAGGCACGCAAGAAGTCTTATAAGACCAATCGTCCGCGTAATAGTGGTAAGTCTTGGTTCAAGACGCTAACACAAAGTTTCGATAAGGATTAGAAGCATTTAATGCAAAAAAAATTTGAACCGTGTTGACTTTTTGCAAATCTGAAATTTAATGTAAGGACTTTAATTTTAAGAATTCAGCTTTAATCGTAATTGTTTACAGCAAATTAAGCATGGTTAATGTGAAAATAAAGTAAATTTAAAAAACAAATTCTTCCTCTTCTCTCTCCAGCACCTCCACAAAAGGCTACCGCCAAAGAAGTACCGCAAAAAGGCGTGAAGTTCAGCAAATAAATTTGACGTTTCTCATGCCTTTATAAGATGAGGCATAAGAATTATCATTTGCACTTATCATCATTAGCACGAATGCTCATCATTCCTACCACCACCAACAGCCAGAACAACAAAACACACCCAGAACCACTCCAACAACCGCAACAACGACTGCATGCTTTTTTATAAGCGCACCCCACAAGGATTGGCTGTCTTCAATTGACATATTGGCGAAGTTTAATATCAATTTAACTGAAACATAATAGCACACAAAAACTTCATATTCCACCTAGAAACTTTGAATAAACTGCAGAAAGAAATATAAACCACTTCCATTCATTTTTACGCAAATTGCAATTTCATACTTTTAATTTATTTGCTGTTCTTAATTTTTGTTTATTATCTGCATGAACGATTTTTCCAGTTGTTAACTATTATTTCTCCTTCAAGAAAAGGAGGGAAAAAAAGACTTCGTCTTTTCATTACGTGGAAAAATTAAATTGAATTCAAGCATTTCTCTCCATGTCATCTGCACGTTGAACTTTTGCTTCTCAGGGAATTCATGGTTTGCATTAATACGCGCTTGACATCGCAGCAGTAAAGTTCTGTTTCCAGATAATAAAATGGGAACGATAACAAATTCTTTGTCACATTCCTACGAAATGAATTGCAAAAAATTGAATATATTGCAAAAAATTTTATTTTCTATAGGAATAGAGAATCAGATCAATTGATGAAATTATAGACACAGTTGAAATCAAAGCAAGCATTTCACAGTGGCTCGTGCTGCTAATAAATGAACCGGCAAAAACTTAAGGAATTCGTATACTCTTCAGACGAGGTGAGGAACTGAAGACAACATGAATTGTCGACATAGCCAGGACAAAGCTTGAAAAAGAAAATAGAGTTTAGCATTTTCCTGCGAATTGCCAGAGGTAGAAGATTTATAAGTTGAAGCAAGCTTTCATATGAACAAGTTTACTAGATCCCAGGCTAAACTGTGGAAGCTAGACTGCTTTTGTACCGATTCAATATCAGTAATGTAGGCTATTGTATGAGTAAAAAGGCAACAAACCGGCGTATTCTACTCAACAACCTAATCCACAATAAAGTAAATAATCTTTTGGTAACATGTATGGCATCTACAGCTTCTAACTTCATTCTACGCATCGCCGCTGTAGGCGCACAAAAATTCCATTAGATGATTTCAGTGTGAGCTGAGTATACAACCGAACATCATATGGGTTCGGGCGACTGTCTAGAGGCTCAGTAGGGTTATGTATGCCTTCGCCCAGACCATCCGTAGCGGGAAGGATTTCAAAGTGGCGCAGCAGCTTCGAAATGGTGCTCTTCAGTTCCATCATGGCGAACTTCTGGCCTAAAAGAAAATAGAAAGAAAAATTAAACCTTCGAGTATTGCAAAGAACTGAACAATAATTTGTCATTGCTCTGACCTACGCAATTTCGGGGCCCCGCACTGAAGGGTACGTAATGGAACGGGTTCGCTTGCGCTCTATTATCGACTTCAAAACGTTCTGGACGAAACTTGAAAGGCTGCTCGTACAGGCGCTCGTTCATGCCCGGGCCAAGAAGGGCCATGATTATATTTGTATCCGGTGGTACCAAGTGACCGTCTGTGGTAGGATAATTGAATGGGTAAGTACATGCGGTCCCTGCTCAAACGCTTTTGTAGGTACCCCTTTACCCATTTCTGTCATCGTGGTAGTTGTTCGCAGGATAATCGGTACACTTGGGAATAAACGTAGGGATTCCTTTATAACCAGCTCCAGGTATTTCATGTCTTGCAACTCCTGATGAGTCGGCTGAAGCGTCAGATCCCCACCGAACATCCTATATTGCTCTTCATATGCCTTCCGTTGCACTTGCGGGTGGCGGGACAGGCAGTAAACGGCGAAGCCGAGGCCTGAAGCAGTTGTATCGTGACCCTATTGTTGAAGGTTTTGAATTTTGTAATTTTCTTCTTGAAATATGCGAAGCACAAAACTTGAACAATATTTTACAAATAAAAAACTTTTTCGTTGCTCACCTCGAATATAAATGTGGAAACCTCTTCAAAGATTTCCTCTAGCGTTAATGGAACACCGTCGATTTCCGCTGTTAAAAGATTGTCCAGGAAAGCCATTTTGGGACGCTTGTAATCTAAATCGGCAAAGTTGTCATTGTTGTGATTGTTGCCGATGCTTTGAGTTTGCAGGAATTTTCGACGGAATTCAATTATCTGTAGGTGAATTCAAATCAAATTGAATAAAATTACTAATAAGTGCTTCAGCTTAGTATTTGTATTGTGACCTCAAAGAGTTCCCTATGCAAAATTTTTAAAGAATTCTCTTGCACTCTATAGTCGGCCGTAAAGGAGAACAACAAATTTGAGCGTTTGCTGGCGCTGAAGGAACGTTCCTGTATAACTTGGCATATACTAGAAATACAACACAAAAGGTTTAAGGAAATAAATATTTTCAAAGTATTGAATTACAACTTCACATACTCATTTAAAGCCTTAATAATTGGGGACTGTCCACCATCTATGGAATTCAGACGATATCCCATGGCACATTCTGGAAATGTAAGGAATGCAATTACGATAATGAAGAATTATAAAAGTCCTTATGAAATTGAATCGAAGAATGAAGACAGTATGAATATGAAAATAAAATAACAGAGAGAGATAAAAGGTGATAGATGACAAATATGTGGAAGGATAGTTTCTCAGTATTAAAAATCAGATAATAATGATAGATCAGATCAGTATAACTAACTGATAATGACATTTTGTGACTTCGGTACTGATATTGGGTATTACCGCATATAATATCCAACGTGCTGAGTGTGATGATATCCTGGAAATCAATCATGTTACCCGTCTGCGCATATTGGTCAAGATAACGCACAAACCGTTCTGTGGTCTCATTCATTATGTGTAAGAAGTCCTGTAGAATTCGAAAGTGGAAGGAGGGCGTGATTAGCTTACGATGCTTGGCCCAGTATAGGCCATTCGAGGTCAACAAGCCCTGTCCCAACCAGGGCTTCATGAAAGTATAGATGTCAGCTTTGTACAGTAAGGTTGTGCTGGAGAGCACAGTCTAGATATGGATACATGGAAGGTATTTTTAAAACTATAATATCTATAATTCATTTTCAACATACCTCTATATTTTTAGGATGGGAAATAACTACGTTTGGAACATTGGCGGCATAGGCGTGGAAAGGTTGATAGTCAAACTGTTTTAGCCATTTACAAATCACCTTTAGTTGCTCTACGAAATTCATTCAAAAACGGTAAGTAAATAGAACTAAAATTTCTAATTTAATTATTTTGGTACTAGGCAATTATATATACTTTTATTTGAAGTAATAGAAATTAAGTTTCAGCATGCTTTAAAAAATAGAGAAGGAATGTTTGAGAAATTTTTACTTCAGCAGTAATCGAAAAATGTTCTGTTAGTGTGAGATCACGATTTTGAATATTCTTTTGTATTATTATTTCAGTTACAATTTTTTAAAAGCGGCATATTGAAGAGTAAAAATAAGTCAGGTAATTAGGTAGTAATTATAAAATACAGTACTAGTGTATAATTTCTCCTGAGTCTATATAACTTTGCTAAAGGCTACCATGAAAGTTCTAATTACCGTCACGACATGAATATCCGGTCAGATATTATCTGTCATCATTGGTTAATTATTATAATTATGACAGTGTTGTTAATTCACTTGGAAAGTAATAAGGAAACATCTCTAGCGTAACTGTGTAAGAAATTGATTCAATTAAATTGATTTATTAGAGCTAATTTGTGTCAGTTCATAATTAAAAGCCGATAGAATTTCAAATTCAATGCGGGATTAAAAATGTCGTTCTTCCACCCTATTAACATCTTCACAGTTAATAAGAACTTATAAGAGACTCGATCTATAGATCCTAACTAAAGGTACAGGTATGGAAATTGTTCCAATATACAGTGTATAGTGTTTAAATGTGCATTTTAATGCCGGTTAGCCTTTGTTAATAGTATTAGAGAGGTTAGCCTTTCTTAAAAGAATTAGAAAAGTTGTTGCGTATAATAAATGTTACAGTTATGGGATTTATGGTAATACAGTAATACAATATATATAAAATAGATATTTATACTCAGAATTTCCTTTAAATTAACTTGTATATAATGTTCATGGTTGATGTCTTCGATAAATGAAATTCTTTTTAGCTGTCCACTGGAAACATTATATTATATCTTATACTTTGCATTACAAAGGGAAGAACAAGTGAACTGAAAAAAATAAAAACTGAAAAATTCCAGCTAATTTTAAATTCTTCATTAAATATTTCTTTTCTCTAAATTTCTTCATTAAATAAATAAATTACTAAATTACTAAACTAATTCGAACCGAAGTGAATTAAATGATTAAGAATTAATAACAATTTATGAATTTCTAAATCTTAACCGGTTGCATACATACATACATATCAAGTATATATCGAAGCAAAACTATTTGCACAGAATTCCTTAAAAAAAGTGTATAAAAAGTGAGAACAAAGCAAGTAAAGCAACTTTTGGCGTCATTGATCTTGAAATTTCAAGAGACACGAGGTTTCGATGTAAGCGAATTATCTGACCTTTGTGCCAAATTCACCTCGGGGTAGTGCAGCCAATTAATGTTCAGTTGCTGAGATCTTTGATCGAGTTGAGGTTCTCAAGTTTTCGCGCACACTTTGGGGAACAGCATCAGTATTCTCGATTGGACAACCACGAGGATAACTTGTAAAGACAACGAGCATGAAAGTCCCACGGACATTCTTCACAAATCTGCTCGCATCAACCACATTTGGTGCTTTATTTCGACCGAAATGTCTTATTAATTTTCGCATAGTTGCTGCAAAACTGCACTCACTTTGGAAATAAGTATTTCTCAACTTTGTTCAAGCGAAAATCGTTTCAGATCCGCCGAGATATGAAATTAATTTCTATTGATCCTCTCTCGAGCGTTGTCGTGTTGACGATATTAAAATAAGTTCAAAAAGAAACCACTTGATTTCACTCTTATTAAGTGAAAGTAAGTGCAAAATTCTCTAGGAAATCAAATGTTCTATTTTTAACAACATAAATGTAATGTAATTTACGGACGACTTTATCTGCTAAAATAAAAAATTCAAAAAATATGAAATTGGCTTATCGGTTGTAATTTTTGTTTTAAAAGATCGAGCATCTCTTGTTCTTTTATTAAACTTTTATCATTTTCATCCAGAACTTGGAATTCATGGACGTATATGAGCGAGGAAGCCAACACAAAGTTGAGTACAGGAGTACTCCTGCCTTCTGAGACTGTTGCCCACCTCTGGGTCAAATGTTAAAAATTGGCTTCTCGGTTCTAATTTTTGTTTTAAAAGATCGAGCATCTCTTGTTCTTTTATTAAACTTTATTAAACTTTTATCATTTTCATCCAGAACTTGGGATTCATGGACGTATATGAGCGAGGAAGCCAACACAAAGTTGAGTACATGAGTACTCCTGCCTTCTGAGACTGTTGCCCACCTCTGGGTCAAATGTTAAAAATTGGCTTCTCGGTTCTAATTTTCATTTTAAAAGATCGAGCATCTCTTGTTCTTTTATTAAACTTTTATCATTTTCATCCAGAACTTGGATTTCATGGACGTATGTCAGCGAGGAAGCCAACAGAAAGTAGAGTGTTATGAGTACCCCTGCCTTCTGAGACTGTTGCCCACCTCAGGGCCAAATGTAAAATATTGGCTTCTGGGTTCTAATTTTTGTTTTAAAAGATCGAGCATCTCTTGTTCTTTTATTAAACTTTTATCATTTTCATCCAGAACTTGGATTTCATGGACGTATGTCAGCGAGGAAGCCAACAGAAAGTAGAGTGTTATGAGTACCCCTGCCTTCTGAGACTGTTGCCCACCTCAGGGCCAAATGTAAAATATTGGCTTCTGGGTTCTAATTTTTGTTTTAAAAGATCGAGCATCTCTTGTTCTTTTATTAAACTTTTATCATTTTCATCCAGAACTTGGATTTCATGGACGTATGTCAGCGAGGAAGCCAACAGAAAGTAGAGTGTTATGAGTACCCCTGCCTTCTGAGACTGTTGCCCACCTCTGGGTCAAATGTAAAAAATTGGCTTCTGGGTTCTAATTTTTGTTTTAAAAGATCGAGCATCTCTTGTTCTTTTGTTAAACTTTTATCATTTTCATCCAGAACTTGGATTTCATGGACGTATGTCAGCGAGGAAGCCAACAGAAAGTAGAGTGTTATGAGTACCCCTGCCTTCTGAGACTGTTGCCCACCTCTGCGCCAAATGTAAAATATTGGCTTCTGGGTTCTAATTTTTGTTTTAAAAGATCGAGCATCTCTTGTTCTTTTATTAAACTTTTATCATTTTCATCCAGAACTTGGATTTCATGGACGTATATCAGCGAGGAAGCCAACAGAAAGTAGAGTGTTATGAGTATCCCTGCCTTCTGAGACTGTTGCCCACCTCTGGGTCAAATGTAAAATATTGGCTTCTGGGTTCTAATTTTTGTTTTAAAAGATCGAGCATCTCTTGTTCTTTTATTAAACTTTTATCATTTTCATCCAGAACTTGGAATTCATGGACGTATATGAGCGAGGAAGCCAACACAAAGTTGAGTACATGAGTACTCCTGCCTTCTGAGACTGTTGCCCACCTCTGGGTCAAATGTTAAAAATTGGCTTCTCGGTTCTAATTTTTGTTTTAAAAGATCGAGCATCTCTTGTTCTTTTATTAAACTTTATTAAACTTTTATCATTTTCATCCAGAACTTGGGATTCATGGACGTATATGAGCGAGGAAGCCAACACAAAGTTGAGTACATGAGTACTCCTGCCTTCTGAGACTGTTGCCCACCTCTCAAATCAAATGTTAAAAATTGGCTTCTCGGTTCTAATTTTCATTTTAAAAGATCGAGCATCTCTTGTTCTTTTATTAAACTTTTATCATTTTCATCCAGAACTTGGATTTCATGGACGTATGTCAGCGAGGAAGCCAACAGAAAGTAGAGTTTTATGAGTACCCCTGCCTTCTGAGACTGTTGCCCACCTCTGGGTCAAATGTAAAAAATTGGCTTCTGGGTTCTAATTTTTGTTTTAAAAGATCGAGCATCTCTTGTTCTTTTATTAAACTTTATTAAACTTTTATCATTTTCATCCAGAACTTGGATTTCATGGACGTATGTCAGCGAGGAAGCCAACAGAAAGTAGAGTGTTATGAGTACCCCTGCCTTCTGAGACTGTTGCCCACCTCAGGGCCAAATGTAAAATATTGGCTTCTGGGTTCTAATTTTTGTTTTAAAAGATCGAGCATCTCTTGTTCTTTTATTAAACTTTTATCATTTTCATCCAGAACTTGGATTTCATGGACGTATGTCAGCGAGGAAGCCAACAGAAAGTAGAGTGTTATGAGTACCCCTGCCTTCTGAGACTGTTGCCCACCTCTGGGTCAAATGTAAAAAATTGGCTTCTGGGTTCTAATTTTTGTTTTAAAAGATCGAGCATCTCTTGTTCTTTTGTTAAACTTTTATCATTTTCATCCAGAACTTGGATTTCATGGACGTATGTCAGCGAGGAAGCCAACAGAAAGTAGAGTGTTATGAGTACCCCTGCCTTCTGAGACTGTTGCCCACCTCTGCGCCAAATGTAAAATATTGGCTTCTGGGTTCTAATTTTTGTTTTAAAAGATCGAGCATCTCTTGTTCTTTTATTAAACTTTTATCATTTTCATCCAGAACTTGGATTTCATGGACGTATATCAGCGAGGAAGCCAACAGAAAGTAGAGTGTTATGAGTATCCCTGCCTTCTGAGACTGTTGCCCACCTCTGGGTCAAATGTAAAATATTGGCTTCTGGGTTCTAATTTTTGTTTTAAAAGATCGAGCATCTCTTGTTCTTTTATTAAACTTTTATCATTTTCATCCAGAACTTGGAATTCATGGACGTATATGAGCGAGGAAGCCAACACAAAGTTGAGTACATGAGTACTCCTGCCTTCTGAGACTGTTGCCCACCTCTGGGTCAAATGTTAAAAATTGGCTTCTCGGTTCTAATTTTTGTTTTAAAAGATCGAGCATCTCTTGTTCTTTTATTAAACTTTATTAAACTTTTATCATTTTCATCCAGAACTTGGGATTCATGGACGTATATGAGCGAGGAAGCCAACACAAAGTTGAGTACATGAGTACTCCTGCCTTCTGAGACTGTTGCCCACCTCTCAAATCAAATGTTAAAAATTGGCTTCTCGGTTCTAATTTTCATTTTAAAAGATCGAGCATCTCTTGTTCTTTTATTAAACTTTTATCATTTTCATCCAGAACTTGGATTTCATGGACGTATGTCAGCGAGGAAGCCAACAGAAAGTAGAGTTTTATGAGTACCCCTGCCTTCTGAGACTGTTGCCCACCTCTGGGTCAAATGTAAAAAATTGGCTTCTGGGTTCTAATTTTTGTTTTAAAAGATCGAGCGTCTCTTGTTCTTTTATTAAACTTTTATAATTTTCATCCAGAACTTGGAATTCATGGACGTATATGAGCGAGGAAGCCAACACAAAGTTGAGTACAGGAGTACTCCTGCCTTCTGAGACTGTTGCCCACCTCTGGGTCAAATGTTAAAAATTGGCTTCTCGGTTCTAATTTTTGTTTTAAAAGATCGAGCATCTCTTGTTCTTTTATTAAACTTTTATCATTTTCATCCAGAACTTGGAATTCATGGACGTATATGAGCGAGGAAGCCAACACAAAGTTGAGTACATGAGTACTCCTGCCTTCTGAGACTGTTGCCCACCTCTGGGTCAAATGTTAAAAATTGGCTTCTCGGTTCTAATTTTTGTTTTAAAAGATCGAGCATCTCTTGTTCTTTTATTAAACTTTATTAAACTTTTATCATTTTCATCCAGAACTTGGGATTCATGGACGTATATGAGCGAGGAAGCCAACACAAAGTTGAGTACATGAGTACTCCTGCCTTCTGAGACTGTTGCCCACCTCTCAAATCAAATGTTAAAAATTGGCTTCTCGGTTCTAATTTTCATTTTAAAAGATCGAGCATCTCTTGTTCTTTTATTAAACTTTTATCATTTTCATCCTGAACTTCGAATTCATGGAAGTATATGAGCGAGGAAGCCAACAGAAAGTTGAGTACATGAGTACTCCTGCCTTCTGTACAAAATACAAATTCTGTAAAAAATACAAATTTTTTTGGCGGACCTTCAGGTTTGGTGTTGAATTCCAGTAGGCAGCCTACCACTGGCCAGTGCTGGGGACCTGGAAGTCGGGCCAAATACTTCCAGATTCTCTGATATCGCGTGTAATACCAGGTGGCATAGATGAAGACAGCAATTGACAGGAGTAAAGCGTGCACCATTATAAGTTTATTTCTGTCGATATAATCTAATAGTTCGTTTTATTTAATTTAATTTTATTTTAGTTTGTTTTATATTGTTTTATTTTATTTTATTTTTTTTTTGTTTTGGTTTAGTTTATTTTATTTTAAGTCATATGTGTTTGTCCTTTAGATCCTTTATATTCACTACAATACAAAACTGCGAAAGAAATTTGAGGTATATTTTTCTTTTTTTCGACTTGACGTGTTGATTATTTAAGGAGTTCTGCTCTGGACGGTATTCGACTCTAAACTGTCGTTGCAACGATCCGCATCTAGTTAGTTATTGTAACCTATTAGTAAATATCAAACAGCTTTAATGCTTTCAATTTTCCGCTTTTTTTAATTGCTTACAACAACAGTGACAAGCAACAATAGCAGGCAATTATAAAATATGTAAAAGTTGCTGTTCTTACTAAACAAGTTTATACAACTTTATTTTTGTAATGCATAAACTCCTGAAGTAATTATTAGGAGTTTTTTGTTTTAGATTGTGAATAATATATTCCAATAAATATATGTTTTTTTTATGAATACAGAATATTAGTTTATTGTTACGTGTAGTTTAAAATGAAGGTCCTGATTTTGAAAATGAAAGCGAGAAAAATTTGTCACGCACATTTCGAGATGCCGAAATGCTAAAATAATTCAAAAACTTCTAAGGAAGACATGCTCATGTGATGGAAGGGTCGCACCTTCAGGGCTGTGAAATAGCTCACCGTAAGGTTAAGCCTTCACGGCACGTAATTACGCTGAACTGTGACCGGAAGATATTACTGAGCAAGAAAAAGAGCAAAACTATCTTTCTGTAGAGTTTTAATGGGTTGTAGCAGTCCGTTTTGACTGTATATATTTGCTAGGATAAGCACAATTGTAACATCAGAAAATTCAATACTTTATGTATGGCACAGTTTGCGGCTTATTAGCTTTTTTATAGAAGAAAAGGGTGGATATAGAAGAGTTCCCTCGCAATTAGCATAATTACCAAATTCCTCTTAAAAAAAGTCATTAAATATATTGGGAGAAATAAAAAACTGTGTATTTTTCAAAAATCATAACGTTTTCCATTTGGTTTTCTTCGGCTGTCTAAGTAAATAATTTTACTTCTGCTATTTAATGCTTAGAGTCCTCCTTCGAAGGGTGAGCACGAATCCAGTCCAACGCCTTCAGGATGGCCTCCGGAGTTGGTGGTGGAGTGGGCAGAAGGTCACTCTGAGGCTGGTAACCGTGTTCATCAGCTACGTAGGACACTTTGACGGGGACGCCATCCTTGGAGATGTAATGGTACTCGCCGTGCATGTTGCCGTGAGGGTCACCGGCAGCCTTAGCATGGATGCCATTGCTAGTCTCGAGTACCCAATCGAAGCCATCCTTGCGAACGTCGGAGTCGAGAGTCTTGATCTCGGCATGAATCTCATCGGAATCGAGGCCCGAAGCAGCGACGAAGGCGAGGAAGGTGCAGAAAAGAGCCTTCAGGAAGGAGAAATATCGATTTTTAAACGCTTGATTCTAACTAAATTGAACTTACCAATTTGAACATCTTGTTGAATTTGTCGTTTTCTTGCTGATTCCAATGAGTGGCTATGATGTCGGTTGTGTTGATGGGTCATTTTATACTCTTAGTTTTAAGTGTTACTTTGCGGCTGCAATTCGGCTACAAAACGATCCTTAACCAGTTTTTACAGTTTTGGTTTTATCATATCATTAGAAGAAATTAAAATGCAAGACATGCAACGGCAGCGTGATAATTAGAATTAATTCGGTAACCCAATATTAAATGCAAATGCATATTTTAATAGATTTTAAATGACTAAATTTCAAAACAGCGAAAATTTCCTTAGATTCTGTTCCATAAATAAAAAAAGACTACTTGAAAATCTAAAATCCGTAAACATTCATTTACAAAAGGTTTACAAAGTGGTTTTAAAAATTTGTGAGAGAAAAATATTTTATTATTTTCCTTATAAAATCAAATATTATATTCTCCTTATAAAAATAAAATACTCACCACATTAAAAATTATAAATTTTAAGTTATTACTTCTGATTTGACTTGCCTGCATTTTAATTTCTTCTAATGATGCGATAAAATGAAACTGTAAAAACTGGTTGACGATTATATTACAGTTGAATTGCAGCTGGCAATTTAATAACAAAAATTTAGAGTATAAAATGTCCACCAAATTTAACTGACTTCGTAGTCACTCATTGGAATCCCCAAGAAAACGACAAATTTAACAAGATGTTCAGATTCGTAAGTCGAATTGAACTAGAATTAACAGCTAAAAATTCTAAATTATCTCTCGCTTCCTCTCTCTCACAAGGCTCTCTTTTGCACCTTCCTCGCCTTCGTCGCTGCTTCGGGTCATGATTCCGATGAGGTCCACGCCGAGATCAAGACTCTCGACTCCGATGTTCGCAAGGATGGCTTCAATTGGGTACTCGAGACCAGCAATGGCATCCATGCCAACGCCGCCGGTGACCCTCACGGCAACATGCACGGCGAGTACCATTACATCTCCAAGGATGGCGTCCCCGTCAAAGTGTCCTACGTAGCTGATGAAAATGGTTACCAACCACAGAGTGACCTTCTGCCCACTCCGCCACCAACCCCTGAGGCCATCCTGAAGGCTTTGGACTGGATTCGTGCTCACCCTTCGAAGGAGGAAGATTCCAAGCATTAAGAATTTGGAGGAATATAATTTTTAGTAGAAGAAAAGGAGTTAATTAAAGAGGGATGAATTGAATAAAGAAAGAAGAAGAACAAACAAAAGTTGCCTTATTTTTAAATTCGCTTAGAAAGTGAGAAATTTTTTCTTTATATTTACCATTATTTCAACTACGATATTAAATTCAATATACAATATAATGCAATACAATCACACTCGCTTAAAGTCAGAAGTCATGATCTTCATGAGACAATTAAAACTCTCCCTACACTGCACTACTGTTGGATTTGTAAAACACTCATTTTAATTAACTTTGGAATTTTTGTATATTTATTTTAAAGCTTCTTCATTTTACATATAAAATAAACTTTTTTATTAATGCGTGGTCACATTTCTCGTCCTCTCTTGCATTGAAGTTTAATACTGAGGGGTCACTTTTTTTACAAGGATTTTGTAAAATTCCTCTTTATTTTGTAAAAAGAATGGGAATTCTAAGAAGTTCAATCGAATATAACAAATTCGAATTCATGGTTAAGACTACCATTAGCTTTCTTTTTTAGAATCTTCGTGTTTTTTCAGAACGGAGTAAATAATATAAAAATTAGCAAAAATAATATACGGTAACTAAAAATAGTAGAAATATACTTTTCATTACTTA
The DNA here is from genome assembly GCA_922984085.1 of Sicus ferrugineus. Lineage (NCBI taxonomy): Eukaryota > Metazoa > Arthropoda > Insecta > Diptera > Conopidae > Sicus > Sicus ferrugineus. The sequence continues at coordinate 9,624,434 of OV277354.1, forward strand.
GTTTTTTATTATTTCTATAATAAAAAAATTAAAGGGAATTGCTATTTTCGCATAAAGGATTACATATCTAGAAAACACACTTCCTCTCCAAAATATTACAATAATAATTTTTGGTTTTAATCTATTCCTCGACAAAAAACGATAACAATCACAAGGCCATTGTTATTTGAGCTCAAGAATTATCATCAGTATCATCAGTCTCCAATAATTATTATTCGTGCTCAAAAAAGCAGTTAAAAAAAAACAACACGCGGCTTTTCTGCTTGAAAAAATCGCGCTCTAAAGGAATCAAAATGTCCGAAAAAAATAATCAATAATAACTGCTCTTTCAAGCAGTTTGAAAAAATTTTCAAGCTCTAATTTAAAATAAAGGGTAACAATTATGTTTCTTCTATATCTCGTGAAACGTAAATTATCTACAATTTTATTACAGTATTTTTAATAGTTTTCTTTAAAATATGATACTATTTTACCTTGTTTAGGCAAAAAATCTACAGCTTGAAGGTACCAATTTTTATATAACCTAATTTGATTATAATCAATATATATCAAGACCAAAATAGGCTATTTTTGGTCCTCTCGTGAGGAATGACCTATATCCAGCTTTCCCCTGCCTGTCCCCCTCCCCCCTTAGTAATCCTTAAAGTTCAGTTTTGTAATTTAAAACTCGGTATTGAAATTTGCAAGATAGAAATATTTATTTGAAAATCCTAGGAAACATTCGGCTTTTTTAAGAACAGGACAGTTGATGACCACATGATATGAGACTACAAATTACTTCGTAACACTTTAATCTGGGAAGCTGATTTAGTGTTTCTTGCCGTGGGGTCCGGTGGACTCCTCTTTGGGTGGGTGGGCGCGGATCCAGTCTAACGCCTTCAGGATGGCCTCGGGGGTTGGTGGCGGAGTGGGCAGAAGGTCACTCTGTGGCTGGTAACCATTTTCATCAGCTACGTAGGACACCTTAACGGCGACGCCGTCCTTGGAGATGTAATGGTACTCGCCGTGCATGTTGCCGTGGGGGTCACCGGCGGCGTTGGCATGGATGCCATTGCTGGTCTCGAGTACCCAATTGAAGCCATCCTTGCGAACATCGGAGTCGAGAGTTTTGATCTCGGCGTGAACCTCGTCGTCAGCGGTGACGAAAGCGACCAGAGCACAGATGAGCAACTGCGAGAAAAGGATTGAGAGTAATATTGTGCGATATGGGTGATAATGTTTACTATAGCAAGCTTACGTATTTGAACATGTTGGATTTATTTTTGTTGTTGTTGTGGAGGGGATATCACAATGAGTACTGATGCCTGTTGCCCGACAAGACGCAGCTTATATAGATGGTGCCCCCATTTGTGGTGCAAAAGCAGTACATGTGATGCACTTAAACTTGTTCTAATTTCTCGATCTTTTTTTGCAATTAAATTAAATTTTGACTTTATTACCTTTTGTTTCTTAATATACTGGAGTCGTTTGCCGACCTTTTGCCAGCTATTAAAAAACTTGTTTGTTTACGAGTTGAAGTTTTTGCATTTCAATGAAAGCTGAAACAAAAAAACTGTTCAATAAATCCAATAACTAGAGGCAGACCTGTTTCGAAATTAGGTATTCTGCTGCTAAAATTGCTTCTTGACATTTGATTCAGCATATATGAGCGCATCGCATTGGCTAAAATAGTTAAAAAAATGTCAGATTTGGGCAAAACAGATTTCCAGCATGTGTTAAAAGAAGAGGAAACTAGACTGCGTCTATTGCATAACTGCTAACCCAGCTAGAAGTTGTTATAAAATCAGCAGACACTCGAGGGCGGCATCAGTCGCCCAACAGAGTTGAGACAAACTATCCGCAGAAAATGGTTCAACTGGTAAGCTTCAAGTTCAACCGAACTTCACTCCTTCTGATTATCACACACGCAGGCTCTTCTCTGCGCCCTCATCGGGATTGCAGCGGCCGGGACGCTACATACCACCCCGTACCACAGTATACTCGCCTCTGAGTCTGGATCCTCACAATCATCGGGCATCTCATTGAGCTCCCTCATATCCTCTCTGGCGTCCTCATCACTCACCTCGGGCTCAGCACGTTCGCACGGATCTCATTCTGACTCAGGAACTCACTACAATTCCGGATCTCACTCTGATTCTGGTTCCTACTCGCACCACTCCGAACAAGGTCACGATAAGAGCCACGGACATGGTAACGACAACAGTCGTGGTCATGGACATGAGCACAATTCCGGATCCCACTCTGATTCTGGTTCTTACTCACACCAATCCGAACAAGGTCACGTTAAGAGCCACGGACATAGTAACGACAACAGTCATAGTCATGGACATGAGCACAGCCATGGACATGAAAACAGCCATGGCTCATCCGAAGATGCTCACGCCAAGATTCTGAAATTGTATTCTGATGTTCGTCACGATGGTTTCGATTATGAATATGAGACCAGTAACCACATCCATGCTGAGGCTTCTGGTGACAAGCATGGAAATGTGCACGGTGAATATGATTTCATCTCGCATGAGGGTATCCCCATTAAGGTATCCTATGTGGCTGATGAACATGGCTACCAACCTCACAGCGACATTTTACCTACTCCACCGCCTATACCCAAAGGTATATTGAAGGGTTTGGAGTATATACACAATCATCCGAATCAGGAGCATAACGATGGCGGTGACAGTGGCCACGATGACAGCCATGGTCATGGTCACGACAACAGTCATGGTCACGACAACAGTCATGGTCATGGCCATGGAAGCAATTTAGGCCACGACAGTGGTCATGGACATGGAATAAGCCATGGCCATGATAACAGCCATAATAGGCATCACTAGATAATCTGAATCTGAAGAACCAAAATGATGGAAAAATTCAGTTTCATGGATTTAACAATGTTATCGTAAAAACATTACCTATTTTATCAATAAACTACCGTCTCAGATGCCGGTAGTAAATTTAGTATTTTGTTTTATTATCTTTCATTTCAAGGAAAAAGTAAAGTAGAAATCACCATCTATCATCAAATAAACATTTCTCGATACCATCATAACATTCGAAGGACTGTTTTCTACCAATTTAAACGATTTGGTGGCGAAAAAACAAAGGAAATTATTTTTATTTTAAAAGTAGTCTAAGTAATTTAGGTTTGCGGTTCATTATAATGGCAGTTAAACTCTAGTATTTTGGAACAAACTTTATTATTTAATGAATTCTAGAAAGGCCTAAATTTCAAAAAGGTATCAAATATTAAGATTCAATGGTTGACGTCAGTTCACATCTAATTTCTTTTTAAATACTGGAGCATACATTTAGGCTTCTATTAACAAGCGAACGTCAGCTAAAAAGCGCGCATCACGAAGTTCAAGTTATTACGTGAGTCCACGTGGTAACTGCTCGATCGTAGAGGGAAAATGAGGGAAATTCAGGTTAGTTACCACGTGAATTCTCACACTCCTTTTCGTTATTGAAAACGTAAGAAATGCGTTTTTCGAAAAATTTGAAAATGAAATAAAATTACTCTTTAAAAAGAATTCAATGAAAACAGCAAAATTAATAGTTTTCAGTCGGTTTGTGCGCCAATTTCGCTAATTTTCCTTCGCCAACGACCGACGACACACGGCGGTTAAACGTTGCCCATCGGCAGCAGCATCCATAGCAGTTTTCTTCACGAAGCCTTTGCAGATAAGTTACGAAGCCCAGACAATTCAAGAATTGTGAACAGTATAAGATATGAAGACGTAATTGTAAGGCGATGTATCTGGAGGCATTTCCTACGCCCAAAAGTGAGCGTGGCCCGTCCACTTACACAAGATATTAATACGTTATTTTATCCCGTGGTACCTTGAGATATTAGCAAAATACTAGCCAAAAAAGTCGGCCTACTTATACAAAAATTGTTAACTGGCGAAATTATGATTTTTTCTAGCTAATCGGGTGTAGGGTACTTAGACTTCGGCCTGGCCGAAGACAACACTTTTACTTGTTTTTATTTGTTTTGGTTTTGCATTTCTCAATATTTACTTACTTGCCGGTAATCCAATTGTTTGACATGAGCTTTTTATGTCTGATCTAAGGTCTTGTCAAAGTTAAATTCATTCAATTTGTTGTTGTTCCTGTTGTTGTTTTTGTTGCTGCTGCTGCTGCTGGTGTTCCTTTCCTTCTTATCTCTGTTTATTAATTTCACCTTTATATATTTTTTCACATCGTCATTCAATGCTATCATTACTTTAATTTCGTATTTTGTTGCATTTTTGCTTGTTGGGTTTCTATTTTCTTGTTTTTTCAGCGTTTTTTATATTTAAGCAGCAAATTTGAACGTAGATATTTCAGTTCCTCAATTCAACTGCTGATTTGAGAACATAAATAATTTGAAAAAGTAATTTGTGTATAATTTTGTGCGTTGTGAAATACTTACATAATTCAAATTTATTTAGAAATCTTTATTATTTTTAATTGTTAACCTTAGAAGAAGGGATGGATCTTCTGTCATCATTATTGACTGCCTTAATCGCGGCGCCTTTTTTAATAATTTTGTTTTTTGAAATAAGGTACTATAAGCACAAAAAAGTATTGAATCGCATGCCTGGACCACCTACACTGCCTGTAATCGGTAATGCGCTTCAGATTGGAAAAACGCCTAATGGTAAGTAACGAAGTTTTGGACTATTTTAAAACTGTACATATAAAATTCTAGAAAAATTACAGTTTGTTGCTATAAATTATGCCATAAAACTTTAAAGAAACTGGTGACAGAGTTGCAGGTAATTCTTAATATAGAATTTATAACAATTTCAACTTGGGGGATGTGTTGTGGAACCTTAATGCCAAAGTCCTCACATTGCGCTTGAAAAATAGTCATTTAACACGTTGACCGCCAACGAGTTATCTCGTTCAAAACACTGACTAAAATGCAATGAACGAAAAATTAATGCCTGTTAGAGTTTTAAATCTTTGATTTAAATCTCTGCTTTTTAAATCCCTAATCGCTAAGAAACTTCTGATTGCACAGAATATTAAAAAACAACAAAATTGTGAATATAATTTCAAACTTCGCAAAAACAGTAGAAAACAATCTTTTATCTCTAAAACTTTCTTTTTGAATTTTTATTTTTATTTTATCATAATTCAGTCACATCTAAATAAAGACTTATTTTTTACTCACTTTATATATAATTTATCTTATTTGTATCTATTAATATTATCTTCAGAAATTCACAATTCCCTTTTCCTGATGTGGAATAAATATGGTAAACGTAATTTTCGCTTATGGGTCGGCTATCTTGCTAATATATTCATAACCGACGTCAAGGACATTGAGGTAAGAGGACTGTTGGACTGCGAGTGCAAAATGCACTGCACAAGAGTTTCTATCGGTTTTGTCTTCCACCAGTTTGTGCTCACCAGCAACACTTTGCTGCAGAAGTCCGATATCTACGATATGTTTCATCCCTGGCTGGGGTTCGGCCTGCTCACAAGTTTCGGCACGAAATGGTTTAAACATCGCAAAATGATTACGCCCTCATTCCACTTCAAAGTGCTACAATCCTTTCACGAAGTTATGACTACCAATTCCAATAAATTTATGCAGAAATTACGCACTGCATCAGCGGGCGATACTATTTTTGATTTTCAAGATATTACCCACTTTTTCACTCTGGATGTTATATGCGGTGAGTTTGGAAGTGATTAATCAAATATATTTGGTAGATCATTGGAAGATTTAATATGGAAATGCATGAAATTAAGCAGTTTTTAACCAATACTATAGAGTAATTAAAATATAATCTATTTTATTGTTTCTCCATTATTAGCTAAATTTCTCCTTTATTTTTATTTAGATCATTAAAAAAGTAATCGAAGTGGAGCGTACATTTGGTATTCTCATTACATTTAGATTATTTAAAATAATAATAAAATAATAATAGCAAATGTTACAAAAATAATAAGAAATAAAAGTAACAAAAGTTATTATTTATTATATAACTTACTATTTTCTTGTTGCTTTTGTACTATTTAAATATATTGAAAGGTCGAAATCGAAAATAATAGAATTTTTATATTTCGATCAATTTAAAATAGTCGAAGAAAGTACCTTTAAAGTAATTGAAAAAGTAAAAAAAATGTATAAATGAGAAACTGGTTACTTCTTAGATTTTTTATAATCGTAATTTAAATTTAATGATTACAAAAACCGTGATTGCTTTCTTCGCACGGAATTTACATTAAATTTTTGTAGATAAGTATTTGTTCGGGATACCAAACTTTTTCGATTTTATTACAGATACCGCTATGGGCGTGTCCATCAATGCCATGGACAACCATGACTCGGAAATAGTCAAAGCATTCAAGGAGTGAGCTATTTATGATTATGGTTTAATTTTTTCTTATTTTATCTAGATTTTTCACGTAATCTTTAGCATGTGCTATAATATCAATTCGCGCGCTTACCATCCAATTAAACGATATGATAACTTATACAAGTATCTACCCGAGTACTCAGAATACAAAAAGATCCTGAAAGTTTTGCAGGACTTCACCTACAATGTGAGTAAAGCAAAACAAATTTTAAAAAATTGAGAATTTAAAATTTTAAGAGAAAACTGTTTAGTTAGTTTTTACAAATAAATTTTAGAATTTTAAGTTTTCAGAAAACTATTTTCAGTAGATTTTTTTCTGCAGGTTATAGAAAAGCGCCAGAAGGCTCTGCGCGAAAAGCAGAATGTACAAACAGGTGATCAGGAAGATTTCACACGGCCCAAACAAGCCTTTCTGGACACTCTGCTGACTGCCACCATCGACGGAAGCCCTTTGACCTTGCAAGAAATCTACGAAGAGGTGTCGACGTTCATGTTTGAGGTTACAAATTTTTCCAATACGAGAAAGTTTCATTAATCTCAATACAATATCTTCACAAAGTCACAATCGATTTGGACTCCTTTCAGGGTCACGACACAACGACCTCCGGCATCAGTTTTGCGATTTACATGCTGTCGCGTCATCCCACCGTGCAGGTGAGTTTTTGTCGTCTGTTCAAACGTGAGACTATTCTAAACTTCTTAATTTCTTCTTTTACGCTGCAACAAAAAAAAACAAAACAGAAAAAAGCTTTCGACGAACAGCAAAAAATCTTTGGTGATTCAACAAACTTGCAACGTGATGCCACATTTGCGGAAATCGCGGAGATGAAGTACCTGGATTTGGTTATCAAGGAGGCTCAACGCTTGTATCCCAGCGTGCCGATAATAGGGCGCAGAGTGGATCGTGAATATAACATGAGTACGAAATGTGAAACTTGATTAGAGCGGTTAGTGGGGGGGATTGACGGAGGAGTAAGGAGGGGTTAGTTGGCGTGGGTGTGTAAGGTGCGAGGGGAAAGGGGACGTTAGAGGTGGTGAGAGAATGGGGTGGGAAGCGGTTGTGGTGTGGGGAGAGGCCGAGGGAAGTTAGCGGAGTGTGCGGAGTGAAATATTCATGTTCATATTTTCCCTTTCAGATGGCACCGTGCTGCCTAAAGGTTGCATTGTTAACCTCTTCATCATGGCCATGGGTTACAATGAGAAGCACTTCGAGGATCCGTACTGCTGTCGCCCGGAGCGCTTCGACTTGGAACAGCGGACCACAAAACCAAACCCATTCGAATACATTCCTTTTAGTGGCGGACAACGCAATTGCATTGGTAAGGCCTTTCTGAAGTTGTATTAAATGATCTCCTCATCTGCTGTTATTCGTTGAAGGACAAAGATTTGCTCTCCTCGAACTGAAGACTGCGATCTCGAAAATTCTGCGCACTTTCGAGATACTGCCGCCTCTGGTCGAATTGGTGTCGCGTGATGGATCGGTGCATCTTTATCCCGGACTGTGCGCCGAAGAACTGGCCAAGCATCCACCGCATAAATATGATCCTGTGTTGTCGACCGTATTGACTCTGAAATCGGATAATGGCATCATGATACGGCTGAGACCGCGCCATTAAAATAAAGGTAAAATAAGCCAAGTTCGTTGAAACCGAAATTTGCTTCCACAAATTTTAATGATTTTAAAATTTTTAAAATAAACAATGATTTTGTTTATAGTAAAAATGCAATTTATAAACATTTCCAAATGTTTTATTAATTGTTATTAAAGTTATTCATTTATTTTAAATATATATTTAATTATTTCTACCCTGCTTTCGTCAAGCTTTCTTTTTCTAACAATATTGTAAATAGATAAGTCATTAATCAAGAAGTTTTATGCAATTTTTTATAAATAAAAAATATACTTCTCTGTGAGGTGGCCCTCCATTCCTAAATCACACTTTAACCAGCACGGTGCCCACTTCGCCTTGGGCAACAAATTTGGCGGGATCAATAGTTTGCCTAAATAAAAACGGAGAGAAAAGTAAGTGGAAAATCCTCTCTTTTTTCGACTTCTATTTACCCATCACTATACTGAGATTGAACTGAAGTGGTGATGATTTCAGTTCGATTGCCCAGCGGGAAATAATCGTTAATATTAAGTGTCTGGTTGGTGGTACCGAAATTTAAGACGATTACGTACATATCACTGCCGCTCTTTTCTCTAAACAAAAATACGAGTTAAGGCTTTTTCTATTTCTTCCCAAAGAGTCACCCCTACCTCTTGTAGATCACAATATTATCTAGTATAGCGCGTATATGTAATTCGCCATCTTGAAAAGAGGGCTCCTTACGTAGACGTAATAATTTTTTGAAAACCTGTAAATGAGAATGAGGTGCTCGCAACTGCATTAAAGCGTTGTTCTCTTTGTAGTTGTCGGCCACCGGCAGCCAGGTGTCATCACCGCTCGTAAAACCTTTAAAAATTAGAAAGATGAAGATAGAAAGATAGAGAGGGAGAAAGAGAGAGAAGAGACATATCAAGAAAGATTGATAGCAAAAGATGCGCAAGAGATAATCTCATTCCCATTATCGTTTCGATCTCGCCTCGAATTCGAACCGATAAACTTGATCAAACATATTTTTCAGCCAACACGATCATTTAAATCCACACTGTTTTTGACGACACAATAAGTTTAGCAATAATCGAGATAGCCCGGGACGATAATAGAGATTGAGATGGCATGTTTTATTCAAGATATTAATCGAGATCGCGACAACCTTGTCATTGAAGCTCTCCTCTACAATTTGAAGAGATAAACCAGTTCGAGGGACCTTTTTCATCATGATCAATAGGGTTTTTTTAGTTAAGATGAGAAGCAAGGTGGAGATACGGCAAATCTCGATCTTACTTACCGGCATTCGGCGAGGCATCCCAATGATATGGTGTGCGGGCCGGATCACGGGTCAGATTGTAGTATGTGTCGGGATCAGCGTTACAAGCCTGAGGATCAACAGAGTCTTTCCAGCTGATAAAAACATCCGTCATGGCCAACTCTTCACCCTGAGAAATAAAGACGTAAAATAAGAAAAAGAGAAATAAAATAAATAAGAAAGTGAAGACGTTTAAAATACAGAGTGAGAGGGGGAGAGAAAGAAAGAGAAAGGGGGAGAGGGAGAGACAGAAATAGAGTTACATTCATTGCATAAATTCTCAACAGAAAATTTCAAATGTCTTCACAGTCGCCATTGTCATTCCTTCCTTTATGCAATTGATTTTTCTACTCACATTATAAGTTACCGCGATACCGGGCAACGTCTGCAGCAGTATATTGAGCAGATCGGCACGAGGAACACCGAATCGTGAAGCCAGACGCTTGTTGTCGTGATTTCCGAGCACCCAATTCGCGTAAACGTCCTTCGGCATGGCTTTCAACCACCTCGTAATGTGCTCCACCACTTCGGGTGCTCTCGTCGTACCGACAACACCTGTCAGAAAGTCGAAGTTGAACGGTACGTGTGACCCATTGCGTATCCCATCGCCGTAGAATTTTATAATGTTCTCGAAACTCGTATAGGCTTCGGTCAACAAAATGCGCGTATCGCCTCCATGCGCACGTTTAAATTCGTCCACCAACTCACGCCACTGATAGGCCATGTCGAAGGTCTCCGGCTGGTCGTTGGTGTAGACGTGCTGCAGGTGGCAGTAGTCGTTGGGATCGGGGCATGAGGGCGCAACCGGTTCATCCGGGTAGTTGTTGTAGCGGTCCATATCCTTCTCGAACAGGAAGGGCACCGCATCGATGCGGAAACCGGCGATGCCCTTGGCCAGCCAGAAGCGCATCACGTTCTTCATCTCGTTCACGACGGCAGGGTTGCGGTAGTTGAGGTCCGGTTGCTTGATGGCGAACTGGTGCAGATAGTATTGCTGACGCATCTCATTCCATTCCCAGGCGCTGTACCGGAAGGCGCTGAGCCAGTTGCTCGGCGGACCATATTCATTGGTGGTAGCATTCAGCTTTCCGTCGTGCCATATGTAGAAGTCACGATAGAATGGGTCGCCATTGACCGATTTTCGAAACCACTCATGTTCGTCGCTCGAATGGTTGGGCACGAAGTCCAATATGATTTTGATGCCCACCTCTTTTGCGCGCCGTAGCATGCGCTCGAAGTCCTCCATGGTTCCGTACTCGGGATGGATCTGGTAGAAGTCGGAGATGTCGTAGCCGAAATCAGCCATGGGCGACTTGAAGATGGGCGAAAGCCAGGTCGCGGTAAAGCCGATATCTTTGAGATACTGAAGTTTCTCCGTGATTCCTAAGGGGCAGAGGGAGGGTATGGGATGGGACTATATCAGTTTCGGAGTCGGATGGGAGTGACTTCGCTGCTCACCATTCAAATCACCGATGCCGTCACCATCGCTGTCCCGAAATGAACGCGGGTAGATTTGATAGAAGTTGCCGTTGACCCACCAGTCCTTGCACTCCACGTTGTTGGTGGTGAACACGGCTAAAAGCAGTACAGCTGTGGTGTACCACGCGGAATACATACTTGCAGAGCGATCCTTGGAGGAGGGATTCCTTTCCCGATTTAAAGGGAAAGCTTTACCGCTCCGCAGCGAAACTGAGAAGCGATTACTAAAAAACTTCAACTGGAAACACTTTTTATACCAAATCATGCAAGGTGAGAAATTTTTAGTGGTTAGAAAAATAGACTCATTAAAACTTGAGTGCGGAATCGAATGCATTGTAAACACTCAATGTATCACTTCGCAAAATAAAATAATAAAAAGCTTAAAAAATATAATAAAAAAACTCGTTCTCGAGAACGTTTGTTTTTAATTCGTCGTCTTGTGGATCTTAAGTGTTTTTCATTTTGATACCAGATTTTTCGCTATTATCAGATCCTCACGCCATCGTAGTCAGCGTAATCTCCTCCTGGTTGTTGTCAGCTGTTGTCGTTTCATTTGTCGATTTGTTCATTTCTACTCTTAGTAATGCGCACCATCGAAATCTGAGGCACCAGTATATCGATTCTAATCTCCATTAGAAACAATCGCTCTTACTCCAGCCTCTTATCTCAGCTAAAAAGGAACATCACGGTGCTGTCTCATGTCTCAACTGCAATAGAAATGGTCTCGATTTGGATCTTCGCCTTGAATCGATATCGATAATTCTATCGTTTTCGAACCATCACTATGCATATTTTGTCGTTATCTTCAGATGTTTTTTCGTTTTGTTATTTTAATAGTTGAGGAAATCACTGCATTCTATCGCAGAATTTCTATTGTTTTGAATTGTTTCTACTTAATTTCCCTGTTGAACTGAAAAATTACATGTTGTAATCAATTATTTGAAGTTATAATTGTTACTATTAGTATTGCTGTTGTTGTTATTGTTTTTGTTGTCGTTGTGTTGTGAAATTGGCTCAGCACTGGACGAATAAGATGACGAACGTGTTTTCGCAAATTGGGTTCTGTGTAACCATCGCTTAATCCCTGAAATTAACCCAGTCGGTTATGAAAAAAAGAAAATCTCAACTTTAAAATAAAGCTAAACCCAAAAATTTCCTCGGATTTATAAATATAAAACGATTCCCGTCCTTATTTTAATTCAACAGCCTGCGAAGAAATTTTACATCGAAAAGCAGACGTTGCCCACCTCTGCACTGCAAAGGAATCGTCGCTCGTCGCTGTGTTGTTCATGTATGGAGGAGCCAACAACCAACAACACAAAGAAAGCAAAAACAACAACCGCTGGATGGAGCCGAGAATTTCGTGTGGGGAGCTGTTGCCGCTGCGTGTATTTTTGTTTTTGTGCGCTTTGGATGTGAAAGCGAAGGCGGCACAGAACAGAATTGAAGAGCCGCACAGCAGTTTCTATATAGCGCAGTCGTTGTAGATTACTTGTCGCGCGCGGTACTTGCTGGAGCAGCGGCAAGAACATCAGTAAGAACAAAAGCAACAAGTGGAGCAGGAGGAAGAACTTCCCCAAAAAGCGTACAACAACAACGAAAAATAAGGGGATATATTAAAATTTTGCCTAAAAAGTTTACAACAAGAAGAGAAAGACTAGAGTTCTAAAATATTTTCTGTTTTTTTAATAAACTGTGATTTTTTTTTCTGTAAAAATAGTAAACTTGTTCTTAGTTTAGAAATATAAAACATTCATAAGGACTTTTTAAAAAATAATAAGAAGGACTAAAAAAATACTCACATATTGAAAGAAACTGAGTGAGCAAGGGAGGAGCTGCAGGAACAGCTCGTGAAACTGGAAGTAGATTCAAGGACTCGCTAGTTGAATTTGGAAGGGTGAGTTAATTTGCTGAACCACAAGCAAAACTGCTGGCTCAGCATTTATTATTATTTTCTTTTTACTTACCTTTTTATTGTTTAATTTACGTATTTTGCGTGACATTTGTACGTGTTGTATTTGCTGTTGTTCTTGCTGTGATTTGATTTTGACAGCCACAATGAGGAAAGATTCTGCACGTTTCACATACACGCGCGTCCTATGATAGGAATGATGGGAAGAGAGTGCCGTTAGCGGAGAGCCAACATTCCCCTCCACCCATCCCATCATCAGCATAAAAAATGTTTGGATTTTTATTATAACAAAGGAAATGTCAAGCATGTTAAACCTTGATTGCCATAGAATAAAAAAAAAATCAGAAGGTCAGCTTTTTCTCGATATCGATTATCATCCTGAATAAAAAGCGAATTTCTCGATCTCACCACTCGCCTCGAAATCGAGACGAGATAGAGAATGGTTTTGCCTCGTGCGCATCATTAATTATCAACTCGCTTTAGAGACTAAAAACAGTTCTCTCGATTTCGACTGTCGTCTTGTCTAAAAAAGGCGCCTCGGTTTCGATTATCGCATCGAAAAAAAATTAACTGTCAATATTATCGTCTCGACTTAAATGCTATCTCGATCTCGATAAAAGAAATGGAAACATGAATCGAAAGCTGAAAAGAAAATTGAAAGCTGAAAGCTGAAAAGAAAATTGAAATATTCACGCGGTAGTGAAAGATAATTTAAATAACTCTAATTCAATTCTGCGAAATTAATCACGTTTCTCCCTACTATTTTAATCACTTCACTGTCATTAAGTAGAGCTTTTATTAAGTACAAAGTAACCGAACAGCGTGATGTAAATTTAAATATGTCAGTTTTTCCGTCAAATATCATGTTTCTTAAGATACTTAATATCTTGCATAATGTGAACTTAACTCTGATTCGGCGAAGCAGACGTTTCCACTAATCAGTCGCACACGGAGAGAAAAATACTTCTACAATTGAAAAAAGACTTTCTCATAAAAAAAACTCTTGAAGCTAGAAATACACTCAAGCCAAGAAATTTACATTTTTTTTAATATTTAGTTAGATTCTTGAAATAAACAGAAAATATTCTAAATGGTGTCTCTTCAACATTTTTAACAAGGAAAAGCAATCTAAAATAGTAAATATAATAGTCAAAATAATATGATTAATTAAAACTACTTTGCCATTATTTTTGGAAAAATCTAAACCTAAATAAAGAAAAATCTAAATAACGAAACTTTTAGGGGTGAATTTTGAATTTCCTTTGCCTCTAGAAAATAATTCCTCCGTGTAGCAATTCTCCGATTAAAAATAAACATTATTTTCCAAATAACACCCTTTCAGTGAATCTTGAATTACTTCTCAACTTATTTTAATTACTTGTCAAGTCTTGTGTTATAAACTTTTCAAGTTTAATATGAATTTCTAAACAATCAGCATTTATTTTTGCATTTAATTCTTAATTGAATTAACTTTGTTGTTTTTTCAAATGATTTCTTTGCTAGATAGTATTAACAGTGGAACAAACTACGGTTGCGTAAGGCAACTGACTTTTTAGAACTTCACTCTATTAATTTATTTTATTATATTTATTCACATTTCGAATATTTTCTTGTATTCCGTTAAATTTTGTATAAAAAATTAATAGAAAACGATTTACGTCAAATCTAATCTTTTTATTTGTTTGTTAGGCTGAAAGAAGTGCTTTGGATTTCTTCGAAATGAATAACGCAGTACCGAATGGTATAGATTGCGGCACAAAATTTGTCAATGGTCAAAGTTGGTTTCTGCTAGATTTCTATCTTTATGACGTACAGCTAAAGTTCTCTCATACGCCTGTTTATCTGTTTTTGAAGTTATCTAATCTTTTTATAATAACAACGTCTTAACAGCAATTATATGCACCTAGTTATAGTATTTTTCCTTAAAAGTTACATACTTTTAGATTAAAGGAAATATAGAAAAAACCATATATTTCAATCCACACTTTTGTCTGTACTTAAAAGACTGTCTTAATATTGGTGATGGTCTCGATACGACGTAGAGAAAGCGACAAATCGCAAACGACTGCCTGTCGTTCTATAATACAGATAATGGTATGTCTTCGAAAAACTGAACTATCGCTTTTTATATTTCAAGAATGTATAAATAAAAACGACACGACAGAACAAAAAGCGATAAATCGCAGACGACTGACGACTTCAGTAATAAAATTCAAAAATGTTTAAATAAAAATGGTACTACAGATAAAATACGACAAATCTCGAATGACTGTCGACTATCAATACAATTTCGAAGAAGACGATACGTTTATTGAGTGAATGAAGTGATACTTAATGATGATACTTAATGGCGCCATTGCTCAGTGTCATCTGTGCTAAATTTTCCATTGACCTCTGAAACTCGCAAATTCAATATTTGGAATTAAGTCAACATAATAAAATATTTTGCGAAGATATTTCATTTTTAATGTGTTATACGATATTTGCAAAAATATTTTAAATGAAATATGACTTTTATTTTAGATTTTAATTGCTGTTTACCTCTCACATTAAATGGTCACACTTCTAGCAAAGAACGCTTTTTAATTAATTATTTATACGTTTCGACAACACGTGAGTGCATATCATGTTTTCGCTTTTTAATTTGTCACATTTATTTTCCTAATGTCAAACAATTCTAATTATCTCAACTTATGGTGCAGAGAAATTGATAAATCGGCACATAGGGATCACAAATATAGATAATGCTGAAAAAATAAAAAGTGGGCGTCAATTATATTAATGTTTGGATGGATTATTGAATTATTTTATATTCTTCAATTTTATGTACAGCTCTATTTTGATGTGATAACAGTTAATTTTTATCAAATTACGTGTATTATCATTTACGACCTTGAAATTATCTCAAGAAACGACTTAAATGTCATCCTATACTGAAATATATTTTGAAAACCTTAAGAATATCAAAGCGTATAATTGTTTCTAACAGTGTCCATTGATTTTTGTTACTTTTGAGAGAAGAGGGATATTGTAATATTTTTGTTTATTATACCCTACACCAGAAGGGAGAGGGTATATTCGCTTTGTTTTCCTTTTGTAAAGCAGAGAAGGAGATGAGATAGATATAGAGATATATGTCTGTATGTCTGTCTGTCCGTTGAAATAACAATTACGAGAGAACAGGAGGAGATATCGCGATGAAATTTGGGACGAATATTCTTTGTTATGTAAGGAAGTTTGGGATTGAAAATGGATTTAAAAAATCGGTTAACAACCACACCTCATTTAATTATAATTATATTATAAGATGAATATCTCTCAAATCGTGAGGAATATTGAGGCATAATTCTATTCCGGAATATATAGCGCCATTACTAAAATGTTTGCCAAAAATGGGAGTGGTCCGCCTACTTATGCAAAAATTGTCAACGGGCGAAATTATTTTTTTAGCTACTCGGCTGTAGTCTATATAAACTTCGTCCTGGCCGAAGTTAGACTTGTTTACAAAATATTCAGTATTGTTTTGCACCCATTTTCACACGTTGTGTCATCATACAAGATAAGAATGCAATTTAGTTGCACTTCCGAGGAACACCTTTGGGAACCTTTTAACCCGAATTACAGTTAAGATACATTATCTCTTAATAATTATCGTCAGAATTTTATTGTTTTGAAACCCCCTGTATGAGATGCAATTGTTTCTTTTTATTCTTTTCACATTAACTTTTTAAAAACAAGCGTAATTCTTTATATTCTGCACATCCTCAGTTATTCCCCTTCTTAAAATAAAACTGTCTGTATTAAAATCAACAACGCAGTTTCGTTTACAGTTGCTGAAAACAAGTTTATTGAAAACAACAGACAACATCATAATCTTCTCTGCAAAATTTGCAAGATATAATAATTTGCGGAATAAGTTATTAGTATTATCTATAAATGGATCTACTAAATGAAATCGAAATTCTTCTAAAATCCAGCGTATTAATTCGCTGTGGCTGCAAAATATATTATTGCATTTTTTCAAATGTTTGCTTCCTTTGGTTTTGCCCTCGATATTTAAATCAAAACGACAGTCCGGGATTCAACAGTTATTACTTCCAGTTTCTTAATGCATTTGAAAAGATACTTTCTACTTTCAAGAATACAGAAAAGCGTCTATTTTAATCTAAAGGTAAACAAATACGCAGTTAGTATAGATTTCCACCATCTGTGTACATATTTCGTAATGAAAATAAAGTTACTGCTGTTTTCAGGTGAACAACAGTATCGAAGTGAATACCAGACACCAGAATTTATTTATGTTATTGTTATTTATATATAAACAGCTGTTTTTATTGACAATCATAAATTTGCGCAAGTATGCCTAAAAAGCTGAGTACAACTTTCTCGAAAGATTTAACTATATTTTTTATTTTTTTATTTATATAAAATTTTATATTTACATAAAATGTAGCAAAGTTTTCAAGAACAAAAACAATTAATACTACATTTAATTACAGGGAATTTAATTGCAGGGATCTTAATTCTCTTAAGTTTCTTTCTCAATTCTTGTTTCTTTAATTAAAATAAGCAATTGAACGCACTTTACATAAATTGACGAAATTGTCGCTTACATTTTGTGATTTACTTCAATTAATCGAAATTCTGAAAATTTCTTGCCATGATTTTCAAAGTTCATTACAAGTCATGTTGGTGATTCAAATGATTCTTTTCCACGATTATTAATTTAATTTCAGTACAGAAAAAAGTGAGGTTAACTTGCCTTTGAAAATGTATTAATTTTATATCTCATATAGAATTTTTAAATTAACATGTTTTTTTTAATATTTCGAAAAATGATCAATTTAAGTCAGATTGAGCCATTTTGACTTTTTAGTGTTATCATTATTCATTTAAATGCTATCAACAATTGAAAAAATTAGACATTTCTTTAAGTACCAACCCACTTTTTATTACTTTATCAACATTAATTTCGTCGTTAAAGTTATCAGTAATAATTTGGCGCCCGTTGATTTATTTCAAAATCAATTTTTGCTACAGAGAAAAATAATGTTCTTTTCTTCTTAGAATCGGATATTCCTTATTGGATTTTAGCCGATGAGTTACTTATATGTTTCCAACTCGCCTTTATATTGCACTATCATCGGTGGGTCTTCGGTATTCTTATGTACAAAATAGAGTGTGAAAATGTATAAAATTTTGCTTATCACAGAATTTTAATTGCATCTACTTGTAACTTCGCCAGATGCAATAGTAATGAGGTTGAATGAACTCAGATAATTCGTCTGATACCCGTATCATTAGAAAAATTCCAAAATGTTAATAGAGAAACATATAAATGAAAGCTATTAATAAAAATCTGTAAAATTGTTAATGAACAATATTAAACTCAATTAAATCTTCAGTAGACAATGAATTGAGACAATTTTGAGCATTAATTAAGCGCCCGTTTTAACGCTAGTATAAGCTAACGATTTCTATTCAGAAATGAAAAGCTATAAATTTCAAGGATTATTAATGCTATTTAGATTCATTTTAACGTTTCGTATTTAAGTGAATCTGAGGCTGATCTTGTGTGATTTCGAGGAAAACATTTAGATCCGGTTTCGAAATATCAGTATTTTGCATACCTTGGAAAAAATATTGATTGAATCATTGAAATTATTACTGCTTGTGAGTGAAAAGCTGTTTTATCTCATATTATTTGTTTTTTCTCATTTCCATAAAATTGGAATTCTACGGACACTTTAACGCTCTACGGAAATTTAAAAATATAGACGTACTGTTCTCTATATGTCTGTTTTTCTTCTTTTTCTCCGTCGTTATGAGGGCTGTTCTATATATTGTAGCATAAGTTGATGGATTCATTTGAAATTACGTCCCGACCTCCTTAAAAAATCACAAGAATTTTCTCCATAAATATTTAAATATAAAAAAGCAAATAAAGATAAGTCATCAATAAATTATTAATTCTCCAATTTTCTAGAAGCAATAATTCTCTATTACACAAATTTCAAAAAGAGTTCAAGTTTGTTGACCTGCATATGGACGGAATTCTAGTTTATTACTAATTTTGTTATCTTCATTAATTTTTCTTTATAGAAGTAGCATGAGTAAGTAAGAAAGGGAATTACTGACAGTAAGAGAGAGAGAGAGAGAGAGAGAGAGAGAGAGAGATATCATATAATTCGGAGTTTTGTTATCTGCCTCCCAATTAATTTAGAATACGAAAATTCATTGAAGTTAATTAGATTTAGTTAGTTCAATCTATTGTTGAGGAAGCATTTTTCGAATTGTTCTCATTATTGTTTCTGTCCTTGTTTTTGTTGTTGTCATTTTTTATCACACGAAAGTTATTAATTTTAACGATTCAAGTTACAAAACAGTT
Organism: Sicus ferrugineus; assembly: GCA_922984085.1. Taxonomy (NCBI): domain Eukaryota; kingdom Metazoa; phylum Arthropoda; class Insecta; order Diptera; family Conopidae; genus Sicus; species Sicus ferrugineus. The sequence goes on from OV277354.1 coordinate 9,643,482, forward strand.
GCTTCTTCTATGCAATTAGGCGATGTAATGAAAAAAAGAAGGGTAATTTTAACCCTTTTGTAGTTGCGACACTAATTTTGAGAAAATTTGATAACGAATAGAAGAAACTTCATATCTGTCAGAAGAAATATCAGAGAAAATTGAATTAAAGAACTATTTCCTACTTTTGAATCGTTATTTTCCCCAATAATAAACAAAAAAATTCTTTTCCTAGTCTAAAATATAATTTTAATTAACAATTTTAAATATTTCATCGTTTCCTGAATATCAAAACTTTGACTCACATGAGTTGACAGGAAAAGAGCCTTCAAAATAAATGCGTTCTTGTAATTGTTTTCCAACTAAACACAATCATTTCCGGTCTTTCTTGATAAACAACATTTTTTATACGCATTTTTAAGAATCAGCAAAAAAAATATCCACATCTGCCACGCATATTAAAAATGCATTTACGAGTATTTCCTCTTTTTTATGCATTTTATTTCTGCTTTAGTTAGCAACTGAAGTCACTGCAATCTAGTTAACTTTTTGTTTTTTTGCTTTATATTATAATAACTCTTTGAGGTTCTTCGGATAGTTCAGATTTATATTCTTAATTTGTTTTAATTTTTTCTTCCATACTTTTGTTTTTTTTTGTCAGTGCGGTTTTGTTGGCCTTTTTTTTGAAACAATTTCTTACTCTCACCTTTTTTATTCAGTGTATTTTTTTTATAATGAACTCTAATTTTAACGTGAAGCTTCTTTATTTAATTTTAATTTTTATTATTATACGTTTTACCTTATTTCTTTATGAAAAAACTGCAAATAAGCGAATTCTTTTCATAAAACACACACGTGAGGCATTAATACATTAATTTTTTCTTTTTTTTGATTTTGCTTAATTTTTCTTCTTCAATTTTTTTGTTTTTTTTTTTTTTGCATTTTGGTATTTTAGTTAAAAAAACAATTAAAAAAAAATTAAAGCAGAATTATATTTATATTAAGCGTTGAAGTATAATTTTCCTTTATTCGAAACTGCAAATTTTAACCTTCATGAGGTTGACGGAAAACTTTCGCTCACCGAAAACTTTCGCATACCGCCCCACTTTTCTTTCCCGTATAATGGCAAGAATTTTAAGTATATTTTTCTCGTTTTTTCTCGATTAATCTAACGATGATCAAAATAATGGAATTTAGTTTACTTTTTCGATCACACCGTCCCGACTGAGAAAGGATATTTAATTTTAAGTTATTTTTCCAATTCCTTTTCTAAATTTTGGAAAACTGTTCACTTTATGCTTTATTTCAAAGTCAATAATTGACATTATCAAATCAAGCGATCATTTCTAAAAATGTGTCAATGGAAAGTTTTGCATTGTAAATATTAACTGTAGAAATATTATTGTTTACTATCGTCAACATTATATTTCGCTGATAAGCAGTATTTCACTGATAAGACGAGTCTATTAAGAGTGGACTTTGTTATTATTATGCGTTGAAAGGCTGTTGGAGCGACTGGATTTACTTGTGTAGTTATTGTTGAAGCTTTGGATTTGTTATTTTATTCGATCGTCTAAATATGTCGTTAATAGGGTTTGTCATAGGTCTTCAGTTCTAATTCATTGAGCCGTTACATTGACGTATGTGGGGTTCTCGAAGCGTTTAGTGATGACGTATTTCGTTTGCTTTTTTTTCGACCTTTTCCAATTAAGACAAAATAAAACGATTAACATGTTTTTACATTTTAATAGGAAAATAAGGCTTTGTACTGAATAATTTAATTTGTTTTATTTTTTTTTCTAGTTCTTTATTTGAATTTTAATCAGTTAAATTGCTGCCTTCATTTGATTTCGATTTATACAGTTTAATTCTGTGTTATTGGTTTGGGTTTTCTTGGTTATGACATTGAACATGAAATCGCCGAAGCAAGGAATTGTAGTGGTTAAAACTTTTGTAATCAAAATCAGATAATAATTATTGGTTTAGACTTTTCACTCACTATGAAAAATAACTTTTTTAGTTATGAATTTTTCGAGCAGAAATGAGTAGTAAATGTCTTTGATAAATAGTTGCAATTTCAAGAGATTATTAATGGTCATTATATATTTTTGTGTCCTTTTTTCAATTACCACCTTGCAAAAAATAAAACCACTCTATCGGAAGTGTGAATTGCAACTACGGCCGAAAACCTTCTCAACCGGACTGAGGACGGTAATTGGCCGGAGCCGAAGAGCATCTTTTCAGGAGTTGAAAATCCTCTCAGAAGCATAGAGGTGGGCCTTCGAAGCTCTCCAAGGGAAGAATTGATGAATTTGGCACTTTTCATGAACTTTTCATTATTATTCATTGACAGGAATTGCTACCATCTTATGTAGATAATAAACTAAAGTTAAACTGGGATGAGTAACAGGGAATTATCCAACATGGAATGAAGAATAAAATTATCAATTTCAAACCTCCATCGGCTTTTGTATTTTTAAAAATGAAGACCCTCTTTTTCCTCAAAGAATTTTGGAATAAATTGTTTCCCGCGATTCCAAACGCACTCCTTTTTTTATTATATTACACGTTGTAGATATCAACACGAAAAACCCCTCATTAATTTCGGAAAGAAAAAAAGGCAAGAATCGCAGAGAGATTGAAGTAATTCATGCGTCGAAAAATGCGCCATTGAACTCTTTATAAATGCTGTTCGCAGTACAAAATTAATTTAGGGTTATCGACCTCAACTGATTGTTTATGCGCATTCAGAAGTAAGATGTGATGGCTACTTCGGTGCACGAATTTCTTAGCCATCCAAATTTGGCATGCATTTTATTTTACGCTTTTCTCTCCACAAATTCGAATTCTTAAAAAGACGGAGCATTAAGTTTGTTTTGAAGGTGGAGGGGGTATAAATTTTTGAGGGAGCCGACTTAGGTGTAGCAAAAAGTTAAAATCTTGAGCCGCGTCACCTCCGCCATCAGTTTTTGAATGACCAACCGTCCATACACCCCAGTCACTGCGCTATTGAAAATTGGCCTAGTACAACGAAGGACACGCCCACTTTTTATGTAACACAAACCTATAGATTTTTCTATAACGTAATAAAACGTCATCCGAGTGAAGCATAGTAACTAAATTTGACAGTAGGATGGCGAATACTACGACGAGATATTCTAACACAAATGGACAGAATCGACGGCAGCACACGCCCACTAACACATCATATAAAGTCTCTTTGACGTCTTTGTCGTGCTATTTCGGTGGAGAAAAATCTTTTTTTAGATTAACTTATAATATGTGAAAATAGAAAATTAAGAAAGTAAATGAAAGAAAGTTTTCATTTAGTTTTTTATAGAATTGTGAATGAATTTACGAAAGAATTACATCAAAAAAACACAGACTGTGTTTACAGATACCGGACGGATTGAAATAAATAAATTTAAAGGCATACATATTAAGAAAATCAAGATAATAAAAACATCTGCTGGTTACCGTACTGATGGAGGGGTGAAAGCGGCAGGGGATGGACGAAAAATATCAGAAGCAACAACATTCCAGACAGAATTAAACAGTAAAAATAACAAACAATGAATGTTGACTTCATATTTATGATACGTTTTTCGTTTTCTCTTCGTTTTTGAAAGATTTAGTATAGAAGTATTTTCAAAAAAATCTACAATTGTTTAATTATAATAAATTACGTACGCTATTTGCGCTGCGAAAGGAAAAAAACGCACCGAATTAAATTTAATAAGGAAATAAGTACTCAACGAACGAACAAAACGACATTTTATATGGAGGAAAGTGAGGAAATAACACTGTTCATTGCACAGGATGACAGTAGGAATGGTCATTAAAAAATAAAAATTACTTCTGACAAGTAGTGAAAAATAAAAGAAAAATAAAATACAAAAGAAGGAAAAATTTAAAAAGGTATTAAAAATTTAAAAATTTGCTTTTTCTGAAGAGGATTTTTTAAACGACTCTTCTTGAGCCGAAATACGTTTTCAATAAAGACGATGATAATGGTGATGATGATGATGACGATGACGATGATGATGATGATGATGACGATGATGACGCTTTCATGGTGTACGTGATGGACATCAGGTAGTACAAAAAAACTGAAGAACAATTAGAGGGCAGCTGAAATAACTTCGGGGAATTTCCTACAGTTTTGTCAGCCGAACTTCTTGAATTGCAAATTAAGCTGCCAAATGTGAGCTCTGCATCGAGGTGCCTCATTCAAATAAACAAGAATTTTTTAAACAGTTTTAAAATAACAATAGAAAAATAATAATAGAAAAACACATAAATAGTGGTAATTTTTCCACAGTTGAGAGTTACATAAATGTCTTCATTAATTAATTACTGATATCTAGAAAACTTGTTTTACGCCACCAGATAACAGCTGAGCTTATCATTATCCAACTAAGTACGCCTATTACGAATATTATAAAACATTTTATTACAGCAAAATAAACACTTTATGGTTGCCAGCTAAAAATCTCACGGAAAATTTTCTTTTCTCACGCCTTCAACTAAAAAAATTGTATGTGGGATTTTCCTATTCAACAACTTCGCAGTAATTTACAATTCTCATGCAATTCTCTAGCAGTAAACCAAAAATATCCCACAAAATATCACAGTAAATTAAAAATCCCACAGTAATTAGCAATTAAAATCCCACAAAATCTCGTAGCAATTAAAATCTCGCACTAAATCTTACAGAAATTAAAAACTCTCACTGTAATTCGAAAATCTCACACAAAACCCCGATGTAGTTATGGTCCGTAACAACCAAATGAAATTATAACGATTTGAAATTATAATTATAAGCAAATAAGTGAAGTGCTAAAAGAGAGAAAAACAAATGCAGCTCATCAAATAATTTAAAAAGTAAACTAAAAAAACAAACTTCACTTAATCTTCCCATTAACCCGATTAAATACATAACGATTCATTAATATGCGTTTAATAATTTATAATCACAAATTTAGATTATAAATATTTATAGAATAATTCAGCAGAATAACACAAGAAAATCTTTTTATTAACTGGGGAAGCGAAGGTTGATTTTTGCCCTTTTCTCAATTGCATTAAAATTTCTTACATTGCTTTTAATCAATATTAATTGTCGTTATATTGTATTTCTAAATATCAGCAAAGTTTGTACTGAAAGTAAAATACGTAGACGCCAATTATAAAAACTTAGGAAACTCTGAATTATTAAATATACAGAAAATCTTACAAAAGGCTTTTAAAACAGATTATAAAAATATCTAACAAGTTGTACTGGAAAAACCCTTGTAAGATTTTTTTAAAATCTTCCAAAAAAAGATTTCTTTTTTATTCACTCAAAGTTAAATTGAAATACCGTTTATAATTGGGAATGAATGCCAAATTGAAAGCTTAAATGTAAAGACTTCCGGCGGTTAACAGCTTTGGAAGCACTGAAATTGAAACCAAGCAAAAGCTTTAACTCCAGCTTTAGGTCTGAAAAGTTTTTCACTTTCAGCAACGACGCGCTTTCAAATTCTAAAAGCAGGCCTTAGTTAATATAAATTCATATAAGAAAAAATTTTACTTCCTTACACTTTACAGACCTGTGTATTCATGTGGACCGATTAATTCCAGCCTACCGTTCTTCCTCTTCTGAACTCCAACAAACTCTTTCTCCCCCTCTCACTCTCTCTCTCTCTCTCTCCCTCTCTCTGTCTATATATCCACTAAAACGTTTTTTTAATTGATTGGAGAAGTCATTGACTTTGAAAGTTTTCTCTTTTCTATCGTTTTCACATTCTACATGTTCTCTATTGTTTTTGTTGTTTTTGTGCTTCATTAAATCAGGTTTATATTGTATTTCAGACACAAACTAACATACAAACACGTGTTATTTTGATCCATGGGGGTTGCCAACTATTTATTGTGAATTCCACAAACTAATTCAACATTTTCCGCGATTTTTAAAAAATTCCTTGTCGGTTGCAAGGAACTGTTTTGAAATTTTTTAGTTTATGTAACCCTATTTTTTAGTTTATGTAACCCTATTATTTTTATTTTATTTATTTTATTTTTTAAATTTTTTAGTTTATGTAACCCTATTTCACTGCGCAGAATGAATATTATGGCGTCCGAAGTCTCCGTTGGTGGAGAATGAAGAGGGTTTGACGTCATTAATATCTTATATATAAATACTAAAACTCACGAATTTGGTAACTAGAAATTATGCGCGCCGCTGAGGACTTTTTAAATGCCTTTTCATCACTGAATAGGTCTACTTAGAGCTTGTGATGAAAAATATTGCATTTTATTTTTAACGGGTAACTCTTAACTTAAAATAAAACAAGTTGAAATAATTTTTATAATTTCTATTAAAAGTACCCACTCTCCTCAATACGACATAAACTTCCCAGAAATTCCTTGAATATCTAGAAATTCCTCACAACTTGGCAGCTCTGATGTCCATACTCACATGCAGTTATGTTTCTCCAACATCCTCATTTTCAGTTTGTTGAGTTTGTAAAGTTTGTTGTTGCTCTCTTTGCTTCTCTTCTAAAAAAGGGGCTCGTTTCTCTGACGTCAATTGTTGATTGATGTTTTTTCTGTGTTCTTTCCTCTTTACAGTGTGTATTTATTGCTATGTTTGCACTTTCGTTGTTGTTCTTGCTACGGTACGCTCGCTGCCGTTTGAGGTAATTTAGAGGTCATACATACTTATTTTAGCCTTGTGATTTCAGACTTCCCATGCTTAGAAAAAAAATTCTGAAATGTAGCACGAGCCGATTCATAGGGGTTGCCAATCAGATGTTGAATTTTTTGTTCGCAAAATCTTGAAACTAATAGATGCCGAGCTAGAACTCCTTTTTTAAAAAGTGCGCGGGGTTATTCTCTACCTGAATTAATTATAAATTCAACGGATAGCCAGATAAACCGAGAGAAAGGAAGGGAAAGAAAATATTAATTTTCTATACGAAAGTAGACATTATAGATGTCAATATAGATGTAGAAAATTAGATAGTATAATTTTTCTACTTCTGTACGTTACAAATGGAAGAACCAAGTGAATTCATTCTCTCCCTTCATTAGTAAACTAATCTGGCAACACTTCGTAGTACGTTTTTGTGAGAGAGCAAATTTCCAGAGAGCTGCAAATAGTTGGCATAACGAACTTTTATAATGCCTTTCCTACACATTCCCACAATAACAACAACAACAGGAATTAAACCGCCAAACCCAATGTGCTGACAGCCAGGAAATGAGTGCAGACCCCTGCCAGGCCCTTCTTCATTGACGTCAAGGCGTCATCCATACACGCCGTCTTCCACGTAGGCCACGTAAGCCGTGGTGGCTCAACAAACAGATCTACGCGCTGTATAGATATGGATGTGTCAGTGTTTGTATGTATGCATGGAAGTGTGCAGAGGCCGGTTTAGTGGGCTGTCGTGCCAGTGGGGGAAATCGTATTACTAGCTTCAAAATCTGGAACTTATCATGCGATTATTGTTGTGTGGTTTTGTTGTTATTGCTGAATTCGTAATCTACTCATGTAAGATTTCCTCCTTTCGTTTTGAAAATATGCGGGGCGTTTTTAATGTTGCCAAATTTATTAAATAATTTCATTAATTACTATAAATCCAATTTTTCCAATTCTTATTATAATATTATAAAAATTATAGAATCATCTGTACTGAAAAAGAATCCATCAAATGGACTTAAAATTTTATCTAGATAACAAATTTTTAAGCTTTCTAGAAATAAATAAAAAGCATTTTTAATGGAAATCTTTCACAACACTTCATAGTGTAACTTTTCAATGGAGTAAAATAAAAGCTGGTGACGTTTATTCATTATTTTCCACACACCCAAAGTACAACGAACTCCAAGCAATAAGCGACTCCCAGCATTTTGCCTTCGCTTACCCGCTTCGTTGAACTCAGCTGACGGCACCCTACAAGTTGCAGGCAAGTCATAAAATCGCTCGACGTAACTTCCACACTTGTGATGTATTTATTATGCCAATTATGCTGGGAGGTGTGTCCTCATGCTGCAATTTAATTAGACAAAACATGATAAATACATAAAAATAAAAGAAATATAAACAACAAAGTAAAAATCTTTTGATAGTTTATGAAATATTTTATGCAAACGATCAATAAAGTCGGTTAATCTCGGTATATAAAAAATTAGTGCACCCTACAAAGCGGAGTATGAAATTGTGTTCTATATTTGCTTATGAATTAAAATCGCAATCAGCTAAATTGATTTACGCTTTTATTTATCAATTAGCAATTTTTTTTTAGTTAATAATGAATTCTAATTTTATACAGGCGTGAACACGTGGAAGAGAAAAAAAAAACGTCTTTTATAACGAAAGCGCACTGAGAATTTAATTTACGCTAATAAAATCGTTCAGATATTATATAACCAAATTTTTTGCATAACTATATTATTTGAATGCTAAAGAGAAAGAAAGCGCAGCAACAGAAAAGTGATAATAGAAAGTGCAAAAACTGAAGCAACAAGTGTTTTCTTACAACTAATTTGTAGAATGTAAGGAATAAATTAATGGATAAGTTAAATATTGGGTCCCATTATTGCTTCCGATCCGTAGCTTTACTGCAACCGAAAACAGGGTTGGCCTTCCTCGTTTCCACGTGCACTTATTATCGAAAAAAGCTCTCCAAATAAGCAGAAAGAAGAGAATTGTAATTTTCCTTCATTAAAATGCAACAACTATCATTGACTTCTAACTTTCTACAAGTTTTCCTAAAAAGAAGGAAAGATTTTTTCAAGATGAAATTTGCAATTTAATAAATGCGGACAAATTGAAAAAAATTTAAGATGTATTTTAAAAAATTAAATTAATACCCTAAAAATTAAATGAACGAAAAAAAAAACAAAAGATATTTAAGAGATATTAATTTTTCATAAAAACTTATATTATTTTCAATCCAAAAGATTTTGTCTTATCGTAGAATATTATTCAGGACTGCAAAACTTCTTTAGGAAAAAATAATTATAACTGCATTAAAATAAATAAACTTTAACAATATTTAAATTAAACTAATGACTTTGAATGATTTATTTATAAATAACATAATTTCCAGCCATCTGTTATCTTGTCATTATCTCCACAATGGCCCTCTTTTTTATTTCATGTTGCTTCTCAATGTAGGGCATCGCAGAAGTCGACCTGTCACCTCCTCTCTTTTGCTTGAATAGACTGGAGCCCTGTTAAATTTGTTGTGTAGTTTGTTTTCTTTTTGCTCCCAACCACGTTACTACTACTGTTCAGTTGGCATTCAACACCAGAAACGCCGGTTAACTCAACGCTTCCTTCAGTACCACCGAGTAGTTCGATCCACTGAGTATCTGGAGAGAGAGACACTGCGTGCGCACCAACCAAGTGTTGAATCGCGAGAGAACTCTTAGTTGCCAGCAGCTGAAACGAAATATGTACGTCGCACACACGCACAGCACGAGTTTTTGATTGCTCCTGTGTCGCGCCGGAGATGATTTAAAAAATCGTGAAATCAATGAAATTCAAAGCTTGACTACGAGTTGGTCAGCGAGGGTTTGCTTGACATTTCAGTGGCAGTCAAAGTCAAACGCCAGAGCGCTTGCGTCGAATGCAGGCAGCACCAGCAGCTGGGGTAGACAACAAGGACCCGCCCGCGCTTAGCAAGGACATCAAGCCGAAATCGAGAGTACACAACGAACATTTGTGCCGCCATTTAATTAAACTCGACGTAACACTCGAAGCAGACAAACGCGTTGCTGCAAGGAATAGCGAAAGTTTCGAATACATATCGAGAAATTCCTCAGCGGAAACTTATTAAAATTTTAACATTTACATAGAGAAGAACATCAGTTTTGTGTACGCAAGAAAAGTAAAAGTGAACATTGTGTATCCCTCACGAAGGGCATCCATCGGTTTCATAACAAACTTTCGCCAAAGTTCTGCTAAGAAACCCTCCCGAAATGTCAACTAACGGTTTAGAAAGCGTGAAGGCCAAAGAGCCCAACACGGAGGAGAACTCGCACCTGCTGGAAACCGCCACGAACGGCGACAATTACGGCTCCCAGCAAGCGGTAAAACCTGCTCCATGTCCACAAAACCCTGTTTTCTCTGTTTTAACCTGACTACGATGCAATTGAATCTTGAAAATATATAAAAAATCGGAGAAATAAATTTAAAACGTAAACAGATTGAAAACGAGAACGATATTTAATATAAAATCAAGTGCAAAACTAGTTTTTAGTCGGACGCGCCCATCGCGCATGTACAACTTGGTACACCCAACCAACCGCTCACTTAAATGATGAATCTTTTTTGGTTTACTTTATTTGCTTTATCAAAATTACTTAGCGACGACGATTTCTTCTCTTCTTTTGCTTTTTCGCTTGCTTTTATGGATTTCCAACTAAACTATTTCGCAAGCCGCATGAAATATTTCTCTTTGTATCTGCCAGTTGCAGCAAGTATCTTTTATACACTTAAAATTCATCGCAGGGGAGAAATTCTCACTTTAACTATTCATTTAGCTACTTCGTCGAGAACGGGGATTATCCCAAATTTTGGGTAATCCCGATCACGTTTACATCGAGACAACCAATTTTAGTCAAAATGAACATTGAGGTGTAAACCGACACTACTTCCACTTTTCCCCTTCCCACTAACCTTTCTTCCCTTCTAAACCAGTAGTCAGTAGTGAAACACCATCTCATTCTCGATCCTTTTTCCAGTCGATATCATAACTGAACCAGATCAAATCGATACGGATTGTTTCATACGGAACAAATTTCCGAATGACCTTTTTTCATAGAGTTTCCATAGAAATTTCGTCATTTCGGCACCGTAATATATACACTTGTTTCTCGGCCGTAATATCTGGGGAAATATTCCTCCGTAACGGAATATTTTCCGTTTCTCCGTAACGAAATATCAAAAAATCAAAATTCATTAAATTGTTATCTGTTATTATGAAATACAATTTTGAAGAGTTTTATTTGCTTTTTTCGTCTTTCGAAAATGTTTTGACATCTGATATCGTATCTATATTAGAAACCTCAGTGAACAAACCGCACTGTTCTTGGCTTGTTTACTGAGATTCTTTGTGTACTATATAATCGAGGGATTTATTATCGTAACTTATCAGTATTGGCATATTTTCGATTTAAATTTTGAAGTGACTAGAGCTTCACAAAATTGTTGCTGACGGATAAATAAGTTCGATTGTATTGTTCATTGGAAGGCCTTGATAAAGCTATCATACGACATAACGAATCACATTTTATAATTTTGTGTTTGAACGGATTTGACGTCCAGGGTGATAGCGATTACTGAATTCCGAAGTTTTTCCTAACTTTTCCATCTACAAATAATAATAAGCAATATATTGTGGTACCAGCAGGTTTAAACGTCATCAAATACTTCCAAAATATTCGCAACTAATAAATAATCATATATTTATTTTCAAATTCCACAGGAACAAGCCAATCTACTCAGCAACAATATGGTGCACACCAGTGATACCACCTCCAAAACTTTCCCGCAGTACGTGGCCGCTCTTGCGGCTGCTGGTGGCGCTTTTGCAGCTGGCACACTATTGGGTTGGACTTCGCCGGCACAGAATAGCTTGACCTCCGGCGAATACGGCTTTCCAGTGAGTGACGACCAGTTTTCGTGGATCGGCTCTGCCATGACTTTGGGTGCAGCCTGCGTATGCATACCGATCGGCTTCCTGATCAACTTGATCGGACGCAAACTCACAATGCTGTTGCTGGTGTTGCCGTTCACAGTCGGCTGGTGTCTGCTGATCTGGGCACAGAATGTTGGAATGATGTATGCTGCTCGCTTTATACTGGGCATCTCGGGCGGTGCGTTCTGCGTCACGGCGCCCATGTACACCGGCGAGATCGCGCAGAAAGACATACGCGGCACGTTGGGCAGCTTCTTCCAACTGATGATCACAGCTGGCATCCTGTTCGTGTATGCCGTCGGTGCCGGTCTGAACGTCTTCTGGTTGAGCATCGTTTGTGGCCTGATACCGATTATATTCGCTGTTATATTCCTGTTTATGCCCGAGTCACCTACTTATTTGGTGCGTATGTTGAGAGTCACATTGGGGACTCAAACTAATTAGGATTTCCAACCAATTGCAGGTTACCAAAAATAACACTGAAGGCGCCATTAAATCTATTGTGTGGTTGCGGGGCACCGAGTACGACTACAACGGGGAAATGGACGAACTCAAGACAACTGTGGAGAAACTCAAGAAAAATGCGGTCTCCGTTGGCACAGCGTTGATGCGGCCGGCTACGTTGAAGGCGCTAGCCATCAGTTTGGGTCTGATGGTGTTCCAACAGCTGTGCGGCATTAATGCGGTCATCTTCTATGCAACTGATATCTTCAGGGTAAGTAAGGGATAGTGATGCACATGAGGTGAGACGGGTAATTGCAATCGAGATGGGTTTTCAGTCGAGACGATAACCCAGATCAAGTCCAACCTTTTTCACTCGAAACTACAACCAAGATCTTCCAAATGGCGATTGTGCGCCTCAATAATTAAATTACTCCTCCTCTCATCTTTCCCGCAGGACGCTAAAACCGGCATAGACGCCAACCTCTCCACCATCGTGGTGGGCGTGATGCAAGTGGTCGCTACTTTCGTGTCTGTGCTGGTCGTCGACAAGTTGGGTCGACGTCTACTGCTGCTGGCCTCCGCCTGCGTGATGGCAGCCGCCACCACCTGCATGGGCATCTACTTCTACATGCAGGAGCGCGACCCTGAATCGGTGACCACTCTGGGCTGGCTACCCGTCTGCAGTCTCTGCGTCTTCATCATCATGTTCTCGCTGGGCTTCGGGCCGGTGCCGTGGGTCATGATGGGCGAGGTCTTCGCTTCCGATATCAAGGGCGTGGCAGGCTCCATTGCGGGCACCACCAACTGGTTGCTGGCGTTCATTGTCACCAAGACGTTCGTGAACCTGAAGGCGGCTTTGGGAACGGGCCAGACTTTCTGGCTGTTCGCGTGCATTGCATTGACGGGCGCGGTATTCGTGTTCTTCGTGGTGCCCGAGACGAAGGGCAAATCGCTGAACGAGATACAGGAGATTTTAGAGCGCAGAAATAGGAGAAGCGCTGACCAGAGCTCCGGCTAGAGAGGAAGGAGAGTGGAGGAGCAGCGTGGGAAGAGATCACTGAGTGAAGATAAATTGAAAACTGAATGCATTTTTAAAATGTGTATTTAAAACTCGCAGATAGAAGGGCAGATGCATACATATTTACATGTTTAGAAACATACACACACACATATATCTATATACTGTATACACATACCAGAGCTGTAAAAGGTGTGGTTATTTTTGTAATCATTACTTCCGATTACAAATACTATAAAAAATAATGAAAAACGAAAACTATCCAAGTTATTCGTATTTAAAAGTAATCAAAATGAATTCAAATGCCGCACCTTTGATTATTTTTTTAATTATTACAGAAACACATGAGTGGTAATGCAATTTCATTATTTCGAAGACTTTTAGATTACTTTTCCTTATTTTTTTTGTAATCAAAATGTATTCGTAGTTCAAAATTTCGCAGCTCTGCTGTAATGGATGTTTTTTAAGAATTGTATCGTATTTGAATTCATATTTATGGAAACCGATATTTTAATTATATGTAAACGAATTTATTTCAGTTGGCAGGCAAAAACGTGTCAATTTTCTTCTGTTTGGTATAAACTGTTGTTGCCAGCTGTAGTCGAGGCGAGATTAAAATCTAGAAAACTTCTATGTAGTCAAATTTCTAAATGTTTACAATGAATTGCTGTTAATATCCTTGTTACGTGTTATTAAAATGTAAACAGAATCAACTAAAACAACAACAACCATTAAATAGCAGCAGTATAATTCTACAAAATTAGAGTTTTGTGAAAATAATGGAAGCAGCATCATACATAAGACTGAAGGTCTAAACTGAAATAAATAATTGTGTTTTTGCAATCCAACAAGTAACAACAGTCAAAGCAGAGTGTAAATAAGTTCAATCTTTTAAACCTCAAAAAACAATAACTGGCAATTTGCAAAAGCTGTTGCATAACTTTTTTAAGAAAATTAAGCTTTCATTTTAAATAATTAAGAAAGATGAGGTTTCGTTTAAACAACGCATTTGCTGCATTTACAAAAACACATTATAAATGCACGCACATCCACCGCCACCACACACTCGGTGTATCATGAATATTTAAGTGTTGTTGGAATTGCTTAAGTATGATTAAAAAAAACTATTTAAAATTAATACTATATTATTTTTTATTTTTAGTTTCGATATCTTCACGTGCAACCATGTCAAATTAGTATTAATTAAGATAGAGAGCAAATTTTTATTACTGCAAGAGCAATACATCAACATATTTTTAAATTATCTATATATTAAACCTACATATATATATATTTTAATATTGCGCATTTTTATACACTCGAAATTATATATTCAATTAAAATTCCTAAAATGTCAGATTTATTCTTTCGCATGTTAAATTTCTTTTTATTCGTTTTTTTTTCTCTCATTTTTTAATTTTACACTACACTTTTTAATAACTAAGTTTAATCATTAATTATTAAATAAATAAATACATCAATGTTAAGTTTAAATGTAAAGCAAAGCATTTTTATTTTGGGAAATGTTGAAAACCTCCGATTAAATGTGGATAAACACCACAATTAAACTGTTTTTGAAAGTACTTGCATTAAATGGAATTTGAAAATTCTAAATAAGATGTATTTTTGAAAAAAAAGTTCATTCTAAAGCAGAGAAACCGGCATATAAAAAACGCGTTTCTTTCTTAAATCCCCTGACGTCGACGCGAGCCACGCTAGAAATGCACGAGTACCAGGCGCTCAGATTCCACAGCAAGTAAACATACTTACATACTCCCATGCTAGTAATTTACTTACTCTCATGATAGTAATTACTTACTCCCATGCTAGCATCAGTGCACCTGCTGGGAAAATGTGCGGCTAATAAACACGACAGCCTGGTGGCAAAAGTAAAATAAGTAACAGGCGCCCAGGTTTCCAGAGCACGTAAACTCAATCATTGTTAAAACGTTTGACAACCACTGTAGGAAAATGGTGTCGAATTTGTAAGCTCAAAAACGTTGCATACTTTTAGGCCTATCCAATGTCATCAGTAAGTTTAGGAGTGCCTGTGAATTCCTAATGACTTTTCTCTTCAAAAACGTTAGAGCAATTGAGTCAGAAGAGCGAATGTGTGTTTGCTTGCTAAGGAAGCTGGGCGCCTGATACTTGGAGTGAATTTCTCAAGAATATTTCTGAACGGAGCCGCCGCTTCTAGCGTTCATCGGCGCAATCATATGCTATGTATGTGCGTAACGTTTCTCTTCAAAAACATTAGAGCCAATGGAGGCAGAAGAGGGAATGTGTGCTTGCTTGCTAAAGAAGCTGGACGCCTGATACTTTGAGTGCATTTCTCAAGAACATTTCTGAATTTGCAGATCGGAGCCGCCCCCACCTCATCAACGATCATCGGCGCAATCATTTGACAGGCGAGCATCATCAATAATTGCCGCCAGCCCAAATCTTTGTTAAGTAAAAATCAATTGACTAATTTTTTACTACAATGAATTTATTTACTTTATAATTAGGTTTTTTTTTATTTATATGCATTACGGCATAACAGCCGCGAATGACGCAGAGAACGAAAACGACAAATTAAAAAGAGAAAAAAGGAAACCTGTAGCCATTTTTCCAACATTTTTTATTGCAAGCTGAGAATATTTTGTATATATTGTCAACAAAATATTTATATTACATATAAGCTACAGTGGCATAGCTTTCATAAAGTTTCGGGGGCTGAGTAGCATATTTGTTCCTTATCACTTAAATTGAGTTCTTGTTTCCGATTTCAAGGGCTGCAGATCTCGTGGACTCCTGGCTATACCACTGATGAAATATATAGAAAAATTAAACAAATTGCTCCTTCTCTCGGCTCCTCATCCACGATGGTCTCGAATGGTTGCCCTTTATTGAATTAAAAGTCCTGTTTAATTCGCAGCTGCGGTAATCCATCATCACACTTTGATTGCAAAACTAAAAATAAATTTTAATAATGTTCAATAATGTTTATCTATAGAAACTACTGCTCATACTCGTGTTAATCGAAAACTATTCAATTATTAAAACCATGAAAACCTTCACTCTGTATTAATCGGTAAAATAACTTAAAAGTTGTATAATAGAAGCAAAATAAAATAAAATATTCCATTGTTCGTTCGTAAACGTAAAGAAAAGCAGAGAAGTGCAGTTGACTCAGCAGAATTTTATTAAACTCAGATTTGTTTTATACAGTTGATGGTAAACTGTATTTGACAGATGGTAATTAACTGCAATTGCTAATCCATTTATGATACCAATTAATAATAAAATTGCAGAAATATTCTCACATCCTTCTCTGCAAACGGCTTTTATAGGCTTTGGTTTTCTACCCTCGCCTCATTGCACACGATTGCAACCACTGGGAAGAGTTGCCAACTCTTCTTTTACGTAATTATATATTACTTAATTTGAAATAAATTTTTTTGGCGCAGCACTTTAAGTGTTATTAATTTCTAATAGTTAAGAACTGTAATTCAATTAAAAAACTAATTGTTTATTATAAGTAGACCAGACTTTTAATTTCGAAATAAATTGAGCATTTTAAGAATTAGAATTTAGAAGAGTTAATGTGCTGCATAAAAATCTATTTAATATAATTTAAATCGCATAATTTTTGCTTAGTATAAAATATAAAAAATATTTAGAAGCAGATTCCAAAATTATGGAATATTGGAATCTGCTTTTATTTCAAAATACAGTAAAAATGTTAAATGGCATCTCTGTATTGTATAAAAATAAATTTAAAGTACGGCAACAAGAACAATGACAACAACAGCAACAATGAATACAGCAATAACAAAAACCACAAAAGAATAACAACAAATACACACTCTGAGAACCCTTGCCCATTGAAATGCACCTCCGCCAGTCAATCCAACGCAATGCGACCATCCATTTCAGTCTCTAATTGAGTGCAAACCTCAGCAGATCGTGGCGATGTGGATCGGAACGGATTACGTAGCCATGTTTACGCGGCTTTTGACACTTTGTTGGTTGTCATCACTGGCGGCGGCTGGCGTTTATCCAAATTATCATGCGCACTTCGATTTCATCGCTTGGGATGCGGCGGCGGGACAGACCGGCGCGGCACAGAAATGGTGGCAGACGGCGTCTTTTTATCAAATCTATCCAAGGTCATTCAAAGATAGCAACGGGGACGGTGTGGGAGACCTAAAAGGTGATTTAGAAAAATAAACGGATTGCGGGGGAGAGAGGGTGGTGCTCTAAAGAGAGCGAGTCTCTTTATTAGTTATTGTTTTTAACGAGTTATTGAACGAAAAATCTTCGTTATATTGAGTTTTCATTCTTAACTTGAGTTAAATAAACTCCTTAACATTTCGCTAAATTCAAACCTTTTTTCTTAAATCGAAACTTTTCATTATATTAAAACTTCTAATAAATGCAATCGTTTGCGATTGATTTCAAATTTTCGCTCGTTGTGATCGAGGTCGTTTGTCGAGTTCCAGGTATTACCAACCGAGGCGACAATCGAGATCGAAATATGTTTTCTCAGTCCAGACGAGAACCCAGATTGAGATCGTCCAAATTGAAATTTGGGATTGAACCTTTACATCTGACTCGATAGTAGGGACAGACAGTTTGTTAATAAGACGAGAACGAAGGTAGGGACACCGCAAATCTAATTTTTGCTAACATTGCGCATTTAGCGAGCATGTTTCAAATCAAAACAGTATAGAAGGCAACCTAGCTGTTTTGAATACAAAATACTCACTCAAATCATTTGGAAGTTGACCTTAAGTCTAAGTATTTCAATGTCCAAAGGCTTGTCCGTCTTATCTAGTGGAATTGTACTCGCGATATCGCATGTTGTACTTATGCCATCGCTTCAATGAACACATGATTATCGTAGATAAATCTTATCAAATCAGGCATTTCGGAAAAGCTAAATCAAATTCCATAATTCCAGTCATAAATTCCAGATTATTTCAAGTTCAAAGGGAAGGTACGTGGAACTCAACCCACAAAAGTTGAGGATGTACTTATTTTGAGGATCTATACTTTATTACAACAATAAATATCTGTAAAAGTTGTACCAGTTACAGTTTTTTACTCTTTTTCCATGTACCACCCAGGCATCACTCAACAATTGGCGTACCTAAAAGAAATCGGCATCGATGCCACCTGGTTGTCACCTATCTTCACCTCGCCGATGGCCGACTTCGGATACGATATCGCAAACTTCACCGAAATCGATCCCATTTTCGGCAACATGACGGATTTTGAAGCCTTGCTAGCCAAAGCGCAACAATTGGGTGTCAGAATAATACTCGATTTTGTGCCGAATCATTCCAGTGATGAGTGCGAGTGGTTTAAAAAGTCTGCGGCTCGCGAATCTGGCTTCGAGGACTTCTACATCTGGCACCCGGGCAAGCTGGTCGACGGCGTACGGCATCCGCCCACTAACTGGGTGAGCGTGTTTCGCGGCTCGGCCTGGCAGTGGCATCCCGGGCGGCAAGAGTACTACCTGCATCAGTTCGTAAGCAAGCAGCCGGATTTCAATTACCGCAATCCCAAAGTGCGCCAGATGACGGAGGTGAGAGCTGGAGTGGATTTTTTTGGGTTTTTAGATTTTCTGGGTTTTTTCTTTCCAGGATGTCTTGCGTTTTTGGCTTGAAAAAGGTGTTGCCGGATTTCGCATCGACGCAGTGCCTCACATTGTTGAAGTGGCACCCGATGCGGCCGGTAACCTGCCAGATGAGCCACGCAATTACTGGGTGCAGGATCCCGACGACTATGGCTATCTCAAGCACATCTTCACGGTGGATCAGCCAGAGACAATCGATCTCGTGTACGAGTGGCGCAAAGTTCTGGATGATTTTCAGCGTGAGAACGGCGGCGAAGAGAGAGTCCTCATGGTGGAGAGCTACTCGCCTATTGAGGTGGTCATGCAGTACTACGGCAACGCAACGGCAGAGGGCGCCCAGATACCGTTCAACTTTCAGCTGATTAGCTTGCTGTCGAACTCCTCGGATGCCAATAACTACGCTCAGATCATCAACACGTGGCTGAGCAGCATGCCAGCCGGTCGGACCGCCAACTGGGTGATGGGCAACCATGACAAAAATCGTGTCGGCTCCCGCCTGGGCACCGATCGCATCGATATGATGAACATGCTGACTCACGCGCTAGGGGGCTGCAGCATCACCTACGAAGGCGAGGAGATCGGGATGACGGATGTGTGGATTTCGTGGAACGACACCGTGGACCCATCGGCCTGCAACTCTAATCCGGATATCTACGAGTCACTATCGCGTGATCCCGAACGCACACCATTTCAGTGGAGCGATGAGATAAATGCCGGCTTTAGTACGGCAAACAAGACGTGGCTGCCGGTTGCGCCGAACTACAAATCGGTGAATGTGAAGCTGCAGCGTGGTGTTGCATTGAGCCACTTGAATATCTTTAAACAGCTACAGGAGATACGTCACCAACCCACGATGTTGTATGGCGACACACAGGTCAAGGCGGTGAACAGTGAAGTACTGGGTATCAAGCGGTAAGAGAGGGCCTTTCAGAATTCGGTACATTGGCGTTAATATGTGTTCTGGCTCTCTTAGTTCCCTTCTGAATAACTACACCTTCGTGACGCTCATGAACATCTTCGATCGCGTCCAATACGTCGATCTCAACAAAGTATTCGATAACATTGCCACTGAATTAGTGTATATGCTGGTTACCGACAAGTCCTCCGCTACGATAGGGTATTTACGACACTTAAAACGTTTTGATGGTGTTCTAGAAAAATAAATATCTTTTTCCTTTCTCTCTCTCTCTCTCTCTCCAGCGATCGTGTTAAGAGCTCTGCAGTACGTCTTTTACCAAAGGAGGCGGTTATTCTGCGCTCAGTTTCAAAGCTGAGCACCACTGCGGGCTACTTTGCCTATTACCAGGCGGAAGACATTTAATTTGAACACTAAATATTGGACAGTTGAATAAATCAACTTCAACTTAATACGTACCTTTTCTAACTTTTGTACTTTTGTATTAGAATGATTATTTCTTATATAAAAATTCGTTTGATATAATGAAATAAAGTTCATTTAGTAATAAAGAAATAATGGTTAATTAATTCAATATAATTCAGTTATATCTATTAAGACAATCTCTTACGTTCATTAGGCTTTCAAGATATGAAAGTATTGTAATATCTGGAATATGGCTAGAAATTAACATGGTTTCAACATTCACTCACTGCTGGTGGTTCTTATCATTTATAACTTCAAAGTTCATTGTTGTGAAATCTCCAGCGTAATGGATAACAGATCTGGACTCAGAACAGCAAAGTACATGTAAACTGTCCGCAAATATAATGGGTTCTGTGTAATTGTGCCGAATGCAGCTCTATAAAAAAACTGTGCCAAAATGCACGTCTTCCGTTACTTTTCACTATTTTTATATAGTATAAAATCATGAATTGTAGAGTACCATCCCCACTATATATATAGAATTTAAATATATATCGTACATATATCTTAACAATTGCGAATTTTTTGACATTCAGTCTTATTATTAAGTCTTACAATTATAGGTGGCGTTTACAAGCATGAACAAGTTTATATGTATTGTAAAAATAATTATTAACTACTAGTACTACTACTACTACTAGTAGAAGTTAATCCACAAGGTAATTAGTGAGAACCAGGCTAAACTCACAACTAATGTATAACTAATCCATATTTAAAAATCATAAATAAGGTACAACTAAACCTAAAAAGTTGCAATAATTTTTTTTTGTTTTCTTTCAATTTTTACAAAATATCGGCTTCTCTAAAAATATTTCTTTTAGTTTTCCCCATTTCACTTCGTTCTCCTAATAAGTACGAGCATTAGAGGTACGACCAACAACACTCCTGTTGGGTTGTCTGCCCTCTAAAATGTCTTGAATCTCATTCAGCGATCTGCCCTTCGTCTCCGGTACTAAAAAGTATACGAATGCGATGCCCACAACAGAGATGGCGGAGAACAACCAGAAGGTTTCTCCATTGCCCAGAGCAGTCTTCATATTCACAAACGTCTTGGTGACAATGAACGCCAGCAGCCAGTTGGTGGTACCGGCAATGGATCCAGCCACGCCCTTGATGTCGGAGGTAAAGAGTTCGCCCATCATTAGCCAGGGAATGGGCCCGAAGCCAATGGAGAACATGATGATGAAGACGCAAAGACTGCAGACAGGCAACCAGCCCAGAGTAGTCACCGATTCAGGATCTCGTTGCTGCATGTAGAAATAGACACCCATGCAGATGGTAGCCAGAGCCACAGCAGCCGTAGAGGCCAGCAACAGCAGACGGCGCCCTAGTCGGTCAACCACCAGCACGGAAATAAAAGTAGCAACCACTTGCATAACGCCCACTACGATCGTCGACACGTTCTCATCCATGCCGGTATTGGCATCCTGGAAAGTTAGATTAAAGCTGAAGAGCGAGAAATGTCAGCAATTTTGTCCGCATTTTTACCCTAAAAATATCGGTTGAGTAAAAAATGACCGCATTGATGCCGCACATTTGTTGGAAGAACATGAGACCCAAACTGATAGCCAACGCCTTTAGCGCCACCGGCCGCGTCAACGCCGCACCAACAGACACTGGATTTTCCTTGATTTTCGCCTCGGTTGTCCTGAGTTCCTCGATTTCGGCATGATAGTCGTAGTCACGACCGCGCAGCCACTGCAGGGATTTGATAGCGCCTTCGGTATTATTTTTGCTAACCTACCCAAAAATTGTTTCTATTAAGTTTATTTGGTGTAAAACGTGTCATTCGATCACGTACTAAATACGTTGGCGACTCCGGCATGAACACGAATATGGCGGCATTCAGAATCGGCACCAGGCCGCACACAATGCTAAGCCAGAATACATTTAGGCCGGCACCGATTGCGTACACAAAGAGTATGCCGGCCGTGTTCATCAGCTGGAAGAAGCTGCCCAGTGTGCCGCGTATATCCTTGTGCGCAATCTCTCCCGTGTACATGGGGGCCGTGACGCAAAAGGCACCGCCTGAAATGCCGAGTATAAAACGTGCGGCATACATCATTCCCACGTTCTGAGCCCAGATCAACAGACACCAACCGAGAGCGAAAGGGCACACCAACAACAACATCGTGAGTTTGCGTCCAATCAAATTGATCAGCATGCCGATCGGTATGCAAACACAGGCGGCGCCCAGAGTCATCGCAGAGCCGATCCAGGAAAACTGGTCCTCATTAACTTTAAAACCGTACTCGCCAGCTGTCAGGCCGACTTGTGCGGGGGAGGTCCAACCCAGTAGTGTGCCGAGAGCGAGGGCGCCACCCGCAGCCGAAAGAGCGGCCACATACTGGGGAAAAGTTTTGGAGGTGGAAGCGCGAGCATGCATCACGTTGCCGTTGAGAAGGTTGGATTGTTCCTGTAGAGACAAGTGGATGCGTTAGAGTGAGAGAGAGAGAGAGAGAGGGAGAGCGAGAAATTAAGTATACAGTTTGCGTTAAATAGAGTTCTCTTGAAAGTGGTTGGCACTCAGAGCTTCGATTGCAAATAATTGTGGACGATATGGCAATGCACTCAACTACCATGAAGTGACTGATGGGTTTATTAACTTTAATTCCATAAGTTATAGATTGCGTTGCACTCACTGCTTGTTTCTTATCATTTATAACCTCGAAAGTTCTTTATTTTCATTCAACAGAAGTGTACAAAGATTTCAATACAGTAGATAGAGATGGGAACTAAGTCGAGGACTGTATTATTTTTTGGTCGCGACTAAAAAGGCTTTCCTGATTCCCTAATTATCTCGACTACAAAAGCCATCTTGATTTCGGTATACACTCTTTCAACTGAAATACTGTCTAGTATTGTTACATCAACAGAAAAATCATATTGTTTTAACTAAAAAGCTTGTCTCGACTAATATTTTCGCCTCAAATTCATAAGAAAGAAAAACCTTCTCAATTAAAAACACAGTATTGCTCTCGAATATTATCTCGACAAGGAAAACTATTTCGGTTTCGATTATTTGCGCGGATTTTAGTTGAAAGATATGTATTTTTCACTGTATCGATTAAAAAAGCTGTTTCGATATTGATTGTCATCCCGATTGAAAAATGCTGTCTTGATCTCGATTATTATTTCAAATTCGACACGAAAGAAGTGTGTTTCAAAACCGAAATTCCCTTTCTCTGCATTGTCGAGGTAAGTCTGGTCCCATTATAAGTATAGGAATTACCTATGGGGGCCATTTAACTAAGAAGACCTCCATAGACTATATCTAGACTGTATCTATATCTACACAAAAATTTTGACACTTCTGCACTTATTTTATTTAATGGAATTAACTTTATTAATTAAAGTTACTAAATTTACTTTACTTTATTTATTGCAATGCAAGAAATTGTTTAATCTATGCAAACTTCGAATTCAGAGCGAAACAAACTTTACGAACAAACTTTTGAATGCAACATAAAGCTAAAATTCGCGAACGAAGAATTTTATATATCCTGTTTTTCAAACTAAACGGTGTTTTATTATCATTCAGAGCTAATAGAATTATTATCACCAGATATACGGACATGATTCACCAATCCAACTCTATTAAGTTCCGCCATTTTGACGTCTGCACCAAATTACGGTTTTATTGCCACTCTACCACCGACCAAAATGTTCTTCCACAGAACATCGCTTCCAGAACTTTAAGTATGCAATTTTGGAAACACTATCGTGGACATTGTCAATACGTCTCTTTGACGTCAATCGAAAAGGCCTTATCGCTGAAATAAATTGGGAGAAATTAAGAATTCAATTAGGAAAAGATTGAAATCTAACATTCGCCCTCGAAAACTTAGCAATCTGCCAGTTTACTGAAGTATCTATAAGAAGATATGGTCGAAATCGGTTTCTTCCATAACGCTTCCATTCCAAGAACGGTGTTTCAAATGTGTTATTGAGAAGGTCATAATAAAGTTGGTTTAGAGACACTTGAATAAAACGAGTGGGGTAGAAACATTATAAACGATTACTTCGACAGTAGTTTGCAAATTTACGGTACAAATTTAGGGTATTACATTCCCGACATTTAAAGCAGATAAACTGTAATTAGGTGCTAATGACGCAAAACAAAACGAAAACGTGGGCAAATGCTGCTTAAAATTCTAAACCTTTATAAAAAAGTAATACTCCTAATATGCAACTAATTCAAGAAATGCGAGCAGATAATGAAAAAATTGATTAAATTTGTTAAAGTCAGCAGAGAGTTGCTCTTTACAGAAAAGATAAACATCTTTTGGAATTCTGTGATGAGTACATAAAGCAAATAATCAATATCAAAACAATAATCAACTATTATTATAATATAATTAATAATAGAATTATAGTAGAAAATTAAAAGCCTGAAAAGCAGATAATTTTGACTGCTTTGGAGGCCAATAAAACTTATAATAGAGAAACTAACACAAATTTGGTGTTGGAATCATTAAACAAATAGAGAAAAAGTAGCTGGACAAGTTATTCCGTTTATTTCTCAGTTAGTTGCTGATTTTAAGAATTGGACTAAAAATGAATGTTTGAAATGATTTGGAGGGCGAAGATTTAATATTGCGGATTATCTTTCTCCTGAAATGTTTACTATATTTTCCGCAAAAAGATAAATAAAAATACCGATAGTGATATTTGGAGGGCCCTGCATATCTAGTAGTATTTACCGTTATTCGAGACGCATAACTTTCGCCGCGGAAAACTCTTTCCGGCATGTTTGAGTTGCTCTCAGATGGCTCCATGTTTACTCTGACGTTTGCAGGCATGACTGGAAAGCTCTTTTTTAGTTTATTGCTTCTGGTTTTTAGATTCTATTTGATTTGTGAATAACAATTCTAAGTTTCGGCAATTTTTGTTCTTTTGCAATTTATTTCTTTATTTATTTACTTTTTGCTTTAATTTAATACGCACAACACACTCAATGTAAAGCCGTCCGACGCCGAAAATATCGAATGCCAACTAAAATTTTATTCTTTCACAAAAAGTTAAAAAAACCAGGCACGTGAAGTCTCCAGCGCTCTTTAAAAAAAGGAACACCAACCAGACTACTGAAATGATCTACATTCTTAATATTGATGATATGGAAGTGAAAGATATATGAAACTATATAATGGAAATGGGATATGGAAATACTATGGAAACTGACCGTTGTAAATGCGTGTGCAGTAAATCTTTTAAAATTTTACAGACTTGTCATTCAAACCGAAAAGCCACCTAGTTCTCATTTTTTTAATATTTCAAGTGAGAAGTACTGCACCTTATATTCTTTAGAATATAAATAGGAAATAGTTCTTTAGAATTGATAACATATGTAGGGTGCACTGTTATCAAATTTAGCTACCGTACAAGTTTTGTGCCATGAATTTTAATTTCTAGATTTCGTTTCTTAATCATTTAACTAAATTTGTGCAAAATCTAATAAATATTTTAGCCGATCAAAGGTTATCGCCGAAGAACACCTTTAGATTTAGATAGGAAAATATGTATCGACAAATATGGTGTCAACGTCATGAACTTTACATCATGTGATTTTATGCCTCCGTTTGCTACTTGTAGGGTATCGCAATTCAAAGTGCCACAAGATATGAACGTATGTTGCTGATGAAAACTCTATGCTATGCCACTGTTGCTGATAAAAACTCTTATCTTTTCCGTCGAGATAAGTGTAGGAGAAAAGTCTAATTACCTAAGGTAAATAAACTATGTTGACGTAGTTTAAAGTGGACCCAGCGAATGAACATGACTATTACGCGGATGGTATCATGTCTTATGAGAGTATGAAATATCATAAAGTCAAAAAGTTCTTTGATTGGTAATCAAATCTGTTCTTAAATTGAAGTTCACTTCGAAACACTAATACACACATACACAAAGGAACAAGCATGCATATAAACACAAACAAAAAGATGCACGCAACCAGCACACAAAACACAAACACAAGTGAACGAAAACAGAAACAAGGAAACTAGCAGAAACCGAAGACCCAAGCAAAGGAGCAAACAAACAAATAAACAGGCACGCGAATAAACAAACAAACATAAAAACGCAAACGCAGATAAACAAGCGAAGGCAGGTAGTTAGATAGTTATAGGCGGTATATCCCGGCTCTAGACCGATCCTCTACACATGCTCACAAATTTGGTAAACATAAATATCTTAATCCCTTGAATATAGTATTTGATATTTAAAAATGTAAATGTAAATGTAAATGTTTAAGTATTTATATTGAGAACATTCTAAAAAAGTATAATATTCTTTATACTGGCATAAATATGTGTCGCTGGGCTATAATTAAAAACTATATTTATGAGATATTCACCTTATAAAATTTTTTAAAACGAGGCGCCTTTACATTCCGTATGTAAAGTAGGCGCGGTTGTTAACCGATCTCAATCCCAATCTGCCCTACATAACAAAGAATATTTGTGCCAAATTTCATTGCTATATCTCTTTTTGTTCTCCCGTAATCGTGACTTCAACAGACAGACGAAGGACAGGACTAAATCAGGATTCAGGAGGTGACGCTGAGCAAGAATATATACATTTTTTCATATCTATCACATACATAACCTATATGTGACGACGGGCTCTGATAACAAATCGATGTGTCCCACATATGTGACGGCTGGTAGCGAATGAGTTAAGTATCCTTCATCAATACACAATACTATACTCACCTATTTTATTAAAAATATATGTATGTATCTACACCGAAAATGCCCTTTCTATATTAGCCATACAAGATTTTCCAAAAGAAATTCACGTCTACCCGAATTCATCAGAAGAAATAAACTGTCAGTTTCGGGGAAAAATACATAAAGATAGTTAAATGCCATATCTTCTTTTCTCAAGTTTTTTTCTCAAGACAAAGGTAACCAAAGTATTTTCTGTCCCCTTCAAATCTTATTTTTTAAAGGTTCTTTACCATATCTTATCTGAGTAGCTCTTGATGAATTCTTAAGATTTCATTTAAGTATGGTAAACAATGTCAGTTGTTTTTAAAAACATTTAAATATGAATTTCAAGTGGGGATCGAAGGTTTCGGGTCATATTAAATTAGTTTCTAAAGTACAATTTAAAAATTACTGTAATAATTACAGTATTATATGGCATATAGTACACAGGATATGGTTTTTAGAGTGAAGGGTCTGATTTCAAATTATTAAAATCTGAAATTAATGAACATAACCCTTCTATGTACTGTACTAGTAATACCGATCTGAAGGCTACTAGTGACTGGTACATTTTTATCATATATTAAGTGAAGTATATTTTAAGTGAAGTGTAGGTCACTTTTAGATTATGAAGGTGTTTCAAATATATAAGAACAAAATTCGAATTTCGTTTAGTACAAGAGGACTTTCTTATGAGTTGGTAGAACGAAAAAGCTCGTCACATTGTGTAGTACGTATTGTATTGTATTAAACACCAAATTATAAAGATTTTGTTTTACTTTATATGAATTTTTAGTTTTTTTGTGAAACCTGATGAAACGATTTACGAAAATGCAATTACTCGTCGTAGTATCTTTACTACTTACCACTTGGCAAATAGTGACTTCTGCTAATCCTAACTCATTATCTTCGCCTGGTACACGCGACTGGTGGCAGGTGGCACAATTCTATCAAATTTATCCTCGTTCATTTATGGACTCCAATGGTGATGGCATCGGGGATTTGAGAGGCATTATTTCTAAGTTGGATTATCTAAAAGAGATCGGCGTGACTGCCACTTGGCTGTCACCCATCTTCAAGTCACCCATGGTAGATTTTGGCTACGACATCTCTGATTTCTATGATATACAGGATGAGTACGGGACCTTAGCCGATTTCGACGAGTTGATTCGGGAAGCCAATGCTAGAGGCATAAAAGTGATACTTGATTTTGTTCCCAATCATTCGAGTGACGAAAATGAGTGGTTCTTGAAGTCAGTGAATCGTGAGAAGGGTTACGAAGATTTCTATATGTGGCATGATGGTTACGTGCTCGAAAATGGAACTCGGGTGCCACCAAGCAACTGGGTAAATTATTCCCTAATCTTGTGATTTCTTCCTCCGAAAAATATTAACTTTTGCAGCTACAAGCCTTTCGCGGTAGCGCCTGGGAATGGAACGAAAAACGTGGTCAATATTATCTGCATCAATTTGCAGTGGAGCAACCTGATTTTAATTTCCGAAATCCGGCCGTAGTGGCGCAGTTAAAGGATGTGCTCACCTACTGGCTGGATCGTGGTGTAGCCGGTTTCCGCATCGACGCGGTATCCTGGTGCTTTGAGGTTGAAACCGACGCCACCGGACGTTATCCCGATGAGCCACTCAGTGGCTACACCAACGATCCCGATGATTCCGTCTACTTAAGGCACATATATACACAAGATCTTCCGGAAACTATTGACATGATTTACCAATGGCGCCAGCTAATGGACGACTACCAACGCCTTCACGGTGGAGACACACGTATCCTTATGATCGAGTCGTACTCAGCGTTGGATTATGTGATGCAGATGTATGGCAACAGCACAACGGAAGGTGCTCAGATACCGTTCAATTTCCAGTTCATTACGGGCGGTAATGGTGACAAATACAATACGGAGATGCCGGCGTCTGAGTTCGTACGTATTATCAACTTATGGCTGAATAGGATGCCAGCAAACAGGACAGCCAACTGGGTGGTAAGTGAATTTCTAAGTTTTACTTTAGGGTAGTGATGAGACAATTGTCGTTATCATCTCGATTTTACATTGGATTCAACACGATAATGGAGACAGAGATAACTTTCTGCAGTCGAGACTATAGTCGTGATCGAGGAAGATATTTTCAGTTATAAAGATAATCCAAATCGACAGGGCGTTTTCTAGTCGAGATGATACTAGAATTCGAGACGGAAATAGAGACAACGAGATACCAGAAATTTCTATCGAGCGCTTTACTAATGTAACGAAACCGACTTGTTTACTTTTCAAACCTCTCTGTAGATGGGCAATCATGATCAGCGACGTGTGGGCAGTCGTTACGGTGAGAATCGCATCGATATTATGAATATGCTACAAATGTTTTTACCTGGTGTCAGCGTTACGTATATGGTAGGTAATTTATTTAGCAATACTGCCCAAAATCGAAGTCAGAGACATTTCGTTTTACAGGGTGAAGAGTTGGGTATGTTAGATTTGAATATCACTTGGGAAGAAACGCGAGATCCTGCTGCCTGTAATTCAAATCCTTTTATCTATCAACATTTTACACGCGATCCTGCACGCACACCTTTCCATTGGAGCTCCAAACCCAACGCAGGCTTCTCCAGTAACAGTTCAACTTGGTTACCAGTAAATCCCAACCATGTAACCATCAACGTAGAAACCGAACGCGCACAAAGCATAAGTTATCTAAATGTCTATAAAAAGTTGGTAGAACTACGAAAGTCCAAAACTCTACAGTACGGCGATGTCAGTGTGAGCTCGTTGGGAGACAGTATTGTAGCTATTAAGCGGTAGATATTTGAGCATATATGTGGGTAGCAATTTATTCTTTAATGTACTTTAATGTACTTTAGCTCTTTGCCTGATGATAGTACCTACGTGATGTTAGCCAATGTTAAGGACGAAATTGCTAGCGGTGATATAACAAACATTTTGAATTTTAACGCTAAACTTGAGGTGAAGATAGCGGGCACCTTATCGAACAAAAAGCCTGGGTAAATAATTCAAATTATTTAATAATAACCATACCTTCTTATATCAGTTTTCCTTTTTTACTAATTTTAGCGACATTTTGTCAGCGGAAAATTTTACCTTGGAACCCAATGAGTCTGTGATAGTCGAGATTTTCCCAGACTTATGCTTTTTGTAATAAAAGACAAATGAAAATATTGAAAATATTATATAAAATTGCATTAATGTTGGTAAAAAGAAAATGTGAAATAGAAAGAAAATAAAACGAGTAACTACACAACAGAGTTGTTGCAAAACTGTAGTGTTTACAAGGAACTTAATAAATAAACACTTGTATTCGAGTGCTAGTTTTGTAAGCATATTCATTTGCGGAGAGATAAGCGTCGAAGATAGTAAGACTGAGAGCTGAGCGGTGTGATTTTAAAAGTAGCTCATCAACAGGGATCGGTAGCACTTGATGCATTCACCTTTAGACAGACGGAACATTTCTAAACAACGATGATAGTTTACAACGTGAAATTGTTCACAATTCAATTGATCCTCGAAGTGTGGCTCATGGTATGGCGTTCTTCGTTGGCCTGCCCTGATCACGGTAGTTTCGCGAGTGTAGGATCTGCATCGCGTGACTGGTGGCAAGTTGCTCAGTTCTACCAAATCTACCCACGCTCATTTATGGACTCCGATGGTGATGGCATCGGTGATTTGAAAGGCATAATTTCAAAGTTGGATTATCTAAAAGAGATTGGAGTGACTGCCACTTGGCTGTCACCCATCTTCAAGTCACCCATGGCAGATTTTGGCTACGACATCTCTGATTTCTACGATATACAGGATGAGTATGGCACCTTGAGGGATTTCGATGACTTGATACGTGAGGCGAACGCTAGAAATCTGAAAGTGATACTCGATTTTGTTCCCAATCATTCGAGTGATGAGAATGAGTGGTTCATAAAATCTGTGAATCGTGAGAAGGGTTATGAAGACTATTACGTTTGGCACGATGGTTATGTGTTGGAAAATGGTACCCGGGTGCCGCCTAGCAATTGGGTGAGTACTTGATTTCACTTCGGAATTGACTGATTATTGTTTCTCAGCTTCAAGCTTTCCGTGGTAGTGCCTGGGAATGGAACGAAAAACGTGGCCAATACTATCTGCATCAGTTTGCGGTGAAGCAACCCGATCTTAACTATCGCAATCCCGCTGTAGTAGCACAAATGAAGCGAGTCCTCACCTACTGGTTGGATCGTGGTGTAGCTGGGTTTCGTATCGATGCAGTGCCCTGGTGTTTTGAAGTCGAGCCCGATGGTACTGGGCGCTACCCAGATGAACCCGTTAGTGGTTTAACGAACGATCCCGAAGAATCTGCCTACTTGAAGCATATCTACACCCAGGACCAACCTGAAACTGTTGATATGGTTTACCAGTGGCGCCAGTTGTTGGACAATTATCGCCGAATTCACGGTGGCGACACGCGTGTCCTTATGATCGAAACCTACTCGCAGATTGAATATGTCATGATGATGTATGGCAACAGCACCACAGAAGGGGCTCAGATACCATTCAATTTCCAGTTTATCACGGGAGGTAATGCAGATAAGAACAATACACGCTTGCCAGTAGGTGAATTTGTTCGCATCATCAACGCATGGCTGAAAAGGATGCCGGCAGGAAAGACTGCCAACTGGGTGGTAAGTCAGTCACATGTTACCAGATGAGAGGAAGTCTCAGCTGACATTACAAACACTTCCTAGATGGGCAACCATGATCAGCGGCGGGTGGGCAGTCGTTACGGTGAGAATCGCATTGATATCATGAATATGATACAAATGTTTCTACCGGGCGTCAGCATCACTTATATGGTAAGCTAGGGCCGAAAACTGAAGTAATTCTAGCTCTGAATACGTTCAGTTTAATTTCCTTTACTTCATTGTGGCCCTGTCAACTTCTACCTTTGCCTCTCCAACTCCGCAGGGCGAAGAATTAGGTATGCTTGATCTGGACATCTCCTGGGAAGATAGTCGCGATCCCGCGGCATGCAATTCGAACCCTATGATCTATGAGGCTTTTACTCGTGATCCTGCACGTACACCTTTCCAATGGAGCTCCGAACCTAACGCGGGCTTTTCCAGCAACAGCTCAACTTGGTTGCCAGTTAATCCTAACTATGTAATCATTAATGTAGAGACCGAACGTTCACAACCCAAGAGTCATCTAAATGTCTATAAGCAATTGGTGGAGCTCCGGAAGTCGGAAACGTTGCAATATGGAAATACGGTCGTGGGCTCAGTGGGAGAGAGTATTTTGGCTATTAAGCGGTGATTATTTCTAAGAATGATGCATGACAATTTATCAATGTCTTTGTTATCGTTCTTTAGCTCTTTGCCTAACAGGAAAGCCTACGTGATGTTGGCCAACATTAAGGATGAAATTGTTACAGGTGACGTTTCCAGGATATTGAATCTAAATAGTAACCTAATGGTGAAAATAGCCAGTACTTTATCCGCTAAAAAAATGGGGTATGATTTTATATAGATAGAAACAAAATACATTTTCTCTTAATTTTTTCTATTACACATTCCATTTGTAGAGATATTTTGTCTTCAAAGAATTTTTCGCTGCGAGGAAATGAGGCCATCATTTTAGAGACACTTTAATATATTACAGTAAGAAAAATTATACAATAAATAAACATTCTAATAAGAATGCTATTGTCTAATAAAGAAAAAAGTTAACAGTTTTAGATGATCCGAAATTTGCTTTATAAATTTCAATTTTATTCTAAGACCTGTCATATCTCTTCTTGATTTCTAATGTCTCGATATAATATAAATTCTCCATGATGAGAGCAATGGAAGCAGCTAAGTAGCTGACTACTAATATTATAAGTGAAATATGATAGTCATTCTTCATGCATGGTTCCACCCAGATTGCTTTGGTTCTATACAACCTTATAAGGTCATCTTGTTTGATTTGAAAGATAGGCGAACACATATCTTTATTTGTTTTAATAAACTATAATTCTATAATCACATTTATATTATACAGGTTATCAAAAATTACCTTTCTCTAAATTTTCTAGCCTTGAAACTTTGTCCATAATGTTATAACCATAATTTTAAAACTCGAGATCTTATCGAAGAATGCAAAGCTAAATATTGAAGAAAATATAAATGAATAGCAGCACATTTCAGTAATTCCTTATAAAACAGTGAAACTTTAGGCCAGAGCTCAGTACCAGATTTACCAACATTACAGAATGATCAAGTTGGTGATACTGTTGGCAGCTGCAGCTGGTGTTCTGGGAGCCTCTGTGTCTGAGGATACTCCTCCTCAAGCAGAAGGCCGCATTATTAATGGTGGAGCTGCCACCATTGGCTCGTTTTCATACTTGGTTGCTGTTCTGGAAAATGGCCTGCATCGTTGCGGAGGTGCCATTATCAAGGATAGTGCAGTTGTGACAACCGCTAGTTGCGTAGCGTTCATTCCGATTCTTCATGTGCAAATTCGTGCTGGCTCCAGCTACTGGAACTCTGACGGTGTTGTGGGCGACATATCCTCTATCAGGATTCATGAAGGATTCGTTCAGAAAACAATGCAAAATGACGTCGCCGTTTTGCTTCTGAGAACAAACCTGCCCCTGGGCTACAATATCCAGCCCATAGCGCTCGCCAGAGCGAATCCTGCTGATGGTACTCTTGCTATGGTTTCCGGATGGGGAAAAACAACGACGGCGAGCGCCGCCTCGTTTCCAATTCAGGTGCATTTCACTTACGTCGATATCATTGGCCGCTTCCAGTGTTCCTCCTCGAAATACGGATATGGTTTTATATCCGTGGACGCAATCTGTGCTGGCGCTAATGGAACGGGACCTTGCGATGGCGATGGTGGCGATCCGCTGGTCGTCAATAACGTTCTGGTCGGTCTAGCGCTAGGAAGCTACGGATGTGGTAACAATAGGTATCCAGCTGTATACGCCAACGTTCCTTACCACGCGAATTGGATAGAAAATTCTGCAGCCTAAGTTTTTATATCAGCTGTATTATGTACTAAATTTATTTGAAATTATTATTTAATAATATAATAAAGCAAAGATAAATAAAGGACTTTTGATATCCCAATATTTCATAATTTCCCTAAAAGCATATCTTCCTTAATTATCGCTTCGAATTCGTGGTAGGGAAAAAATCTGCTTCGACCTTGGTAATCGTCACGATTGAAAGAATCTTTCTCGATCTCAATACTTCTGTCCCGCGTGCAATTCTGACATCCACCATTCGCTCTTTAACACCGTATTTATGCTTATGGATCGCAGAGGGAATGAGAGGGGAGGTTTACGTGCAGGTGCTTCCGATTTTTGAATTTAGAAGGAATTTCAATTTGGAGTTTTGAATTAAAGTGCGGCTCCTAATTTTCATTTTCCGTTTTTCGGATTTGAAGATGGCCAATTTATTTACTTTTACGTTTATGTTCCACTTCATCTACTTTCAAGTTCCACTTCAATTTTATTTTACTTACTTTACTTTTTTTTCATGGTTCATTTGTTTAAAGGGACAAAGTTTCATTGACTTTCTCTACTTACATATATTGTATCATGATTCACATTTAATTTATTTCATACAGTTATAATATTTCAATACTCTATTTTATGTCCGTCATCAGTATTTTATTTTATACTTTATATTTTAAATTTTTAGTTTTATTTATTTTACATTTAGTTATTTTTTCGGGCTTGCTCAGATTTTATTATTGGTTCATATAAAAAGTTGTTTTGCCACCAGATGGTGTTGATGCCTATATATCGGGCAACACTCACCCGATTGTCTCAAACGAATATGTGCTTAAAACACATGATGACATTTCAGCTTACATTTTTCGTGAAGATAATTTTCTAATTCATTGCTCGTGTAAAAAGTTGTATTGATTTGAAAATTTGTGAAATATCTAAAGAAATACGCTATGTGATGCTTTTTTACTATAAAAAAGGTAAAAACGCTGCAAGAACAGGCCGAAAAATTTGTGAAGTGTACGGTGAGAATGCTGTGAGTGAACGAAGGACCCAGGAATGGTCCACAAACAACTTCAAAGCCTGGATTGTCGGCAAACAAGGTTATGTTGAGTGTTTGATGTGATTGGAAGGGCATTGTCAATTACGAGGTGGTACAACCTGGCGAAACCATCAATTCGTTCCTGTACTGTGTATCGACCATTTTAACGAAGCAATCCAGGAAAAAAGACCAGAATTGGCCAACAGAAACTGAGTTGTGTTCCATCATGACAATGCGCGGCCACACACATCTTTGATGACTCGGAATAAATTGACGGAACTTGGTTGGGAAGTTTTGATACATCCACCGTATAGTCCGGACTTTGCACCGTCTGACTACCATTTGTTTCGGCTTTTGCAAATCTCTCTTAATGGTAAAAATAGGCCGACCGAAGCGCCGCTAAAAATCAAATGGCCAAGTTCTTCGACAATAAACCACAGAAGTTCTACACCGATGGAATTATTAAGCTACCCGAAAATAGCAAAAGGTCATAGATAATAATAATCAATATGTACTCGATTAATGGATTTTGAATAAAGAAAATTTTTGTTCAAAAATGTACCAAAAAACGGAGACTTTTTATATGACCCAATATATTTTATGCCATTCTATTTTTACAAACTTATTTGCTGTAGAGCATTTACAGTTCGGCTTGGAACACAGTTTTTGGTTTTGCATTCTTTTAATTTTACCCTGCAATTACGATTTCACAAAATCGATTTAGCAGATTAAAATATACACGAACAACGACTTGGAAACCAACAACAAATGAGTTCATACCCACGCAGAGCGGTTTTTCGTCAACTGCGCTCTATATGGAAAAAAGGTGCATCGATCTCTGTTGCATCGATTTCTTCTGCATCGGATTCGAGAGGTGGAAAAAAGATTATCACGATTTAGTCTCGAGTTTGACATAACCGTCCAACACGAAAACTGTAGGAATATTTGATCGGGATGTACGCTTCGAAAAATATAACTAAGATTATTTTTAATTTTATTTATTGCGCTGAATTATATTTAAATAACAGTGAATAATTAAATAGTAATAATTATTAATCAGTGCATAAAGAAATTTCTAAGGAAATTCTATACCCATTGTGCAGCATCCTGTATCCAGTTCCTGTGGTAAGGAACATTGACGTAGACGCTTGGGTACCTGGGGATGGCACATCCTTTGCCCCAGGAGGCTACACCAACCAGAAGGTTATTAACGACCAACGGGCTACCACCATCACCACTGCAGGGGCCCCTTCCAGGTGCAGCAGCACAAGACATGTCCTCTTTAATGTTAAGCCCGTATGGTGAGGTTGAGCATCGTGCGCGACTAATAGTATTGAGGTAAGTAAAAACCACTTGAACTGAATTAGAAGGAACGCCAGGAGTTGTCGAGCCCCAGCCGCTAATCACAGCAACAGAACCATCAGCAGGATCCACTCCGGCCATAGTTATGGGTCGGATGTTGGGAGTGAGAGGCAAGGCGTTCCTCAGACGCAAGACGGCTACGTTATTTTGGAATGTTGCGGAATTGTACCACGGATGAATCATTCTACGGGCCACACTAACTACAAGGCCACCCGACGTATAGTAAGAGGAACCAGCTCGGATCTGTAGGTTCCCGGGTGAAAAAGGAGCCACACATTCAGCGGTAGTCAAAATTACACTGTCTCTGATGATAACACCACTGCAACGTAGCTCGCCATTGACCTGGATGGCAACCAGATATGGAAATGAAGCAATGGTGGCAACTGCCCCGCCAACAATGCGGCCCTCCGCTTGAGGAAGGTTGTCCTCAGGAACAGCGGCTCCCAGAGCACCGGCTAGTGCCGCAGACAGGATCACGAACTTAATCATACTGAACTAAGGTAAGTCGGTTACTGACAGTAGGTGGAAAGATCACCGTTTTTATAGCAAATTTATACAATAACTTATCTGTTGATTATCTATTTCGGTTCTTGGGATTAAATTATGCATACCAGAGAAGTTGTACCTTGATAAGATTAAGCACGGGTATTTTTATACCCTACAAAGTTCATTGTGTACTATATAAGACCATCTTAGTATACAATATTCTCTATTTTACAAATAAATAAATAAATAAATAAATAAAAACGTTAGAGGGTATATAAAATTTGTTATTCCGTTGGTGTAGAGAAGCAGACGAGATAGATATGGAGAAGTCACCTTGTGCAGTGTCGTCATCTCCTGAGGCGTGTTAGCACTATACGTCTGTCTGTCCGTATTTTTGTTAAAACTATTTTAACTTAAACTATTTTAAACTATTTTAAACGACTCGGAAATTCTTAAGAGACTAAAGTATTTTAACTAATTATATCGGCGTAGGGTACTCAGACTTTGGACTAATCGAAGACAGCATTCTACTGGTTAATTTTTAATACTGTTTTTAAGTGATTGCAGAGGCAACAATATTGCTCTAATGAGAGACTAAAATATGGCCTTGAACGGTTTTCAAGCCAGATAAGAAAGCCAAAAGATATTTATAAACAATTTACTCGGTAATTGATGGTTATTATTATCACGTTATAATGACATTGCCGTTTTAATGACACAATACCATTATAATGATGCAATTCAACCCTAGGTTCTCCAAAACTTACTAAAAACCAGAATATCCATACGAAGACTAGGAATGCTACCATAGTATTTTTCTTAAATTAAAAATTAAAATAATAATTTATGTATATCTGAGAACTTCCGTGAAAATTTAGAATGGAGAACTACATATCCAAGTATTATGTAAGTATAAATAAAAGTTATCATACGTGAATACAGATTTTTCACGTTTTTCCTCAAACTACAGGAACAAAATTTCAACCAAATTGTAATGATTATTATTTATTGACTGAAAAAGAATACTGGCAAGGTGTGGGGGGTTTTGTGCGCGGGTTTTGTCAAGCGGGCGTGTCGCCTTCAATCAAAAGATATTTTAAAAACGTCAAGGGGGGGAGTTAACGTTTGGTACGCTTGCTTTTATAACTAAGGGCAGGCCTCTTTTCCCAAAGATTAAGAAATGCACGTAAAAAGAACTAGAATGTTAGATCTAGTTAGATCGCTATGCTTATTTCTGACAAGGCGTGAGAGAAATTATATTTCGGACTACTTAGAGCCGTTAACATCATATGTTACAAAAATGGGTGTGGTCCACTTTCTGCAATAAACCCATCGTGAAGAAGATAATAAGTCATTGATAAATGTTACCTTAAGATATGGGAATTAATTTAACAGAAAATCTAACTTTTCAGCTCGATTCGTACAAAATAATCCCTTAATAGTATCGGGTTCCTTTTCAAACTGGGGATATTAAATGAATTTCCCCAACTAATGAAGAAAAACAGGAGGATATAATTTTAGAAATAGAAAAATAGAAATAGAAAAATTTTTTCAAATTCACTTCTTTGCTTATAACAACTAGTACACCGAGCATAGAACCTTCGACCTTGAAACCAAGCAGACCTTACATATTTTGGTACCCTGCACCCGAAGGAAGCAAATGGTCAACCCACTTATAAAAAAGTTGTCAATATCTCGTAGGCGGTATAAGATATTACGACGTAATTCTATCATGATGCATCTAGAACCATTATCAATCTGTTTGCCATAAGTGGGCGTGTCATAAACGGTATATAGTTCATAAACGGTATAAGATATCAAGGCGTAATTTATCACGAGGCTTCTGGAGGCATTACCAAAATGTTTGCCAAAAATGGGCGTGCTTCACCTACTTATTATTTTTTTTAGCTACTCGTGCTTAGGGTATTCAGACTTTGGCCTGGCCGAAGACAGCAGTAGTTGTTTTATACGTCGGTCTTCGCAGCAAGCGTCCCGTGCATGAGCAGGGTTCAGCAGCACAGATCATACCAGCCTGGATGTTGGCTCCATATCTGTATTCCGAGGAGGCACACTGCTGACGGCCTATAATATTGACGTAGGTGAATTGCTGGATGTATCGAGCTGTTGGGATTTGTTACACCCCCGCCGCCAATAACTCCCAGAGAGTCACCAACAGTATTTACGCTGGCCAGAGGTATGGGCCGGATATTGTAGCCCAGAGCAAAGGCCTGTTCAGACGTAATACGGCGACATCATTTAAGAGATATTTCGAGTTTTGAGTAAATCGTTGGTATCGAATTCCAGTTGAAGGAACCACCGCGGACATGTAGGCTACTGATTGGTACAGAGACCGTACACTGCGCAGCGGTCAAAATTATTCTACTGGTTGACCTGGATAGAGACCACTAATGGAAATCAGTAAGTGTTGCCAGGCGAACCGCCTACAATGCGGGTCACCGCTTGAAGAAGAGTGTATTCGGACAAAGCGGCTCCCAGAGCGCTGACTACTGCCGCCAACAGGATCATGAACTTCATCGTACTAAGCTGAAGGTAGACCGTTTGCTGATGTTAGCTCGAAAGTTCACAGTTTTTACAGCAAATTCCGACTTATAACGTAGTGTTTTGATAAAATATTCGTTCCCAAAATTACGACCGGAGCTTTATGGTCGAGGTAAAAGGGTTCATTTAGG
Organism: Sicus ferrugineus; assembly: GCA_922984085.1. Taxonomy (NCBI): domain Eukaryota; kingdom Metazoa; phylum Arthropoda; class Insecta; order Diptera; family Conopidae; genus Sicus; species Sicus ferrugineus. The sequence continues at coordinate 9,682,903 of OV277354.1, forward strand.
AACACTTTGAGGTCAAGAAAAATGTGGTTTTTTTATTAACGTCTCATTATTAACATCTACATAGTGACAGTTTTTCTGGATTATTTCGAGATTTATTAAAGGCTCTAATTTTTTTATGAATATGATTATATTAATTAACAACTATACGTACACTGTTAACTTTTGTTGTTGATAAAGAAAATTTCACCTTGATCATAGTGCTCTGTCATGCCACGAGTATGGAATTACGAGTAGGTATCTTATCAATATCACTAGCCTTGGCTGGTGTGCTGCTTATATGTACAAAGTACTGGGTCAAATAATCCAGTTAGGGTTTTACCGAGTTTGAAAATCTCTGTCAGTATGAGGGATCCTCCTTCCTTCTCTCTCTCTATGCCTCTTTCTCTCTCTTTCTCTCTGTAGAATGAAGAAGACTGCCCAATTCTATTATCTTAGGTCTCACACTCTCTGAGAATCACGAAGGAACCTATTTTCCCAAACTAACCTTTTGTACAAGATCCGCAAAAATTGGAAGAGCAAAATTTTCAATGAAAGAATGATAAGCTTTCGTAGGAAACAACTTTAAAATATTTCATATAAAAATATTGATTACATAAAAGATATTTGAAACCTTATCATTTCGATAAGGGTAAGTTGCTTCAATGTTATCTATCGTTAGAAACTTTTATTGACGATTAGTTTCGAGAGTATAATAACAAGTAATAATATTTTCATACTCCCTTTATTATTTTTTTATTGTTATGTATTGAACAATTCAGTACAAAGATTAAATATGTAAAATGATCTCAATTAAGGAAAGAAAACTTGCTGAAAACTTACATAGGAACTCTTACCTATTTTTATATATAACTATCTAATAACGTACCACTTGAGGAACAAATAAAAAAAAACTGTAAATAAATAAAATATAATATTCGCTTATAGGAGAACTCTTGAAAGAAACCCTATAGCCTGTGATTGCTGTGTTTTCGAATTTGTTCGTATCAGTAATATGAGGATCGCCATTCAGTTTCAGTATCTCAGTTCTGTAAAGTTGATAATTCTGATGCTTACAGCAAACATGAGGCCCTACCGAAATAGAGATGCCACCATGGGTGCCTCACGAAAAGGTAGTTGGTAGACAGCACAGTTCTGCCAAATCTACCCGATCCACTTTATGGATTCCGATCGTGACTTAAAATAATGTCATTTCCAATTTACATAATAGTATTCTGCACTGCTTCTTCTAAGCGTGGCTTGCTCTGGCAGGTGAATATCGAACCACAGACTTCGAAGTCGGGTCTATAGCGACTTAAATATCTATAAAAAATCAGTACAACTACGCAAAGAGTAACGCATTTTACGCTTTTTTTGTGTAATTTATTCTTCTTTCTTTATTTAATATGATTTTTTTAAATACAATATTTTAATTGGTAACAACAATGTAAGTCGAACACTTTCTTTTCCATTAATATTTTGCTATTTTTGTGCTTAAACTGTACATTTTTATACACACATAATTGCTTTTAATATCTACAACTTTATTTATACTTTATATTATATCGATTACTTTAATTAGTTTGCATAATTTGGTTATAATTAACTACATTTTAATTACTTTAAATTTTCTCAAGCTGAACATGTTTCAAGTCTTCGTATTTCGTTATCTAATAAAGAATTAATGCAAAAGTTATTTACTTTTATACGTAGTGTTTGCTTAACTTTAATTTGCCGAAAATATACGACGAAAATTTCAACTTATTTACAGATTTGCAGCGTTTATCTTCTGTTGTAAAGTATGTTTGTTTGTAGTAGATTTTTTCACAGAGTGCTTTTAATCTATTCAACAGCAATACTTTACATAAAACACTTTGTATTAAACACAATTTTTTATAATTACCAAGCAGCTCTTCGACAGGAAGAGCTTTAAAATGCCGCTAGTTTTTTTATACTTCGTTAATATTTCGTTGTAATTTCATTTATTGGGATTTCGGGGCTCAACGAACGCAAGAAATGAAATTCAAACGAGTTTTTCCATATAAGTTTCGATTATGTTGCAGAAGGGAAGAATCTTTTCAAACTTTTCAAGAGAAAAGACTTGAAACTTTTTTCAAAAATGACTTTCTTATTAGTTTTTTTACTGCAATCGTCCCCTTCTGAAAAGCAATCGTTACCATTTTCGAAATTTGATTAAAGACAGTTTTGAAATCTTCAAAATCAGTTTTGTTAATGTTTTAATGCTTAAAGAGGATAATCGAGATCGAGAGGTTACTTTTAGTCAGGACTATAATCGAAATCAAGCCTTTTTTGTCTCGAATTTCCCTACTCGAAGCGGACTTTTTTAATCGGGACGATAATCGAGATCGAAGCAGCCTTTTTCTCATCTAGAAGTGGAAGTGTGATTGAGGCAGCTTTTCAGCCAAGACGATAAATCGAAATCGAGAGAGCGTCTTCCAGACGAGACAAACATCGGAATAGAGACAGATGGCTTCTTCATTTGAGACTCCAGATTGAGATACCTAAAGCATACGGAATTTTTGTATATACCATTTTGTCATTTCTACTCAACGTATTTGTTTCTCATTTCGGAAACAACAGATTTTTCTCGTAATTCATTCCTATATTTTGATAGGAAGTTGAGTTTTAGTTTCTAATTTCAATTAAATACTTTATATAATAATATCACATTTAAATATCTGACTTATTTTCGAAATTTAACTATAAGATTTCTCTATTCAAGTTCTATTTTCTTCTAAATACTTATTCTACAATACTTCTAGCTTTAATATCTTATATATGTAATTTTATCCTGTATTTCTAAACCTAAGTGAAATATTATCGAACTAATTCCTTTTTGGCGATTTTTACAAAATCAAGTCGGCAGACATTCTAATTTGTATAAAATAATTAATTCTGGGACTTTTTTCAAATTTATGTAAGAACTCTGTAGAAATAACAATAATTCTGTTTTTGCTCTTTCTTAGAGAGGTCCAAACATACTTATTTTTAATTTCTATCCACACTTTCAACTCTCTTTTCAGCGTTTTTCAAATTAAATTTAATATTTGAACTAATCTTTCATGTCGTTTTAGCTTTTCTTCGAGAAAGTCTTGGCAACACTGGTATACAAAAGGGATGTGAGAGTATTTTATCTGCTCTTTAATAATAAGCTTTCGCCAAAGCTTTCGCTCAGCAATAAAAATGTTGCAGAGGAATGTAGCGGAACAAATCAAGGAATCTAAACACCCAATAGATTCAGAAATGGAAACAAAAATTTAAACAGTGATGGCAAAACGTTTTTTGCCCGCTTCATTTGTGCCGCTGATATTGCTACCATTGTTGTTGTTGTTGCTGCTGCTGCTCCTGCGACTGTTATCACTGTTGCTGCTATCAAGCCATGTCGTCGGTGTAGTTGTGATGCATTCTGTGCTCTCTGCCAGCAATGTAATTATGGGTTGCTGCTCTGTTGTTACTGTTAGCTATAAAGTAGTTGTATTTGTTGTTGCTTTTTGTTCAGCAAAAGCTGCTTCACTCGCTTGCATCTGCATCATTGTGTGATTGCTAATGGGCAACATTGTTGACGTTTCTGGCAACATTGTTGACGCCACTGGCAACACTGTTGTTGCCATCGCTTCATTTACGGTTGGTGTTGACAACTGCTGTGCTTTACAATTGTGTTTTTGCTGAGTAAGTTTATTATACGTATTATTGACGACCACAATTTCGGTTGCAGAATTTTGCTGTTGCCGCTTTGGCGAAACCTGTTGCTGCTGCTGTTGTTGCTGCTGCTGCTGTTGCTTGTCATTATGTTGGCAACCATTTGACACGCACTGCTGATCGGCGTACGGAATCTGGCTGTATGCGCTGTCCAGGTTGGCTAAAATACTGGACAGCGTGATGGTCTGGGTTGCCATCTCGCACAACTGTTTCGTCGGTGCGGTGGTGCGCTCTTCTACTGAGGTAAAAATTATGCGACGCGTTACAATAAAGTTTGTGCCAGATGTTTTAATTTCTAGTTTTATTTCTAACGTAATTTCCATTTTAACGTAAACAACGTAAGAATTTGAACAACCAAAAAGACAAAACAAAAGCAAATCTTGAGAGTAACTGAAGTTGCAAATTTGTACGCCTTCTCTTCCAACCTCACCTGCGATGTGCTTCTGGATGCGTTGCTCCTGCGCACACGTTGCCGCTGTCACGACGGCGGCTGCCATCATCGACGACTGGCCCGTGGTGCCCGCTGTGCGCTTGCCCGTGTAGCGAGGTGGCATCATGCTTTGACGCACATTTCGTTCGGGTCGAATGATGATGATGTACAGCTGCGGGTGGCGGTGAGCGGCGGCGGCGTAATGTGTCAGCAAAAAGGGGGCGAAAATTTAGTAGTCGATTACGTGATATGAATTCGGTGCGATGTTTGATGAATTAAATTTTTTAGTTTTTAACAAAAATCACTGATAAAGTAAAGTAAAAATCACTATAAAGTAATAAGTTGAAATAACACTCGAATTCGTTTAAGATTTTCGCGAATTTTCACTGATTTGAATATAATAAATAAATGCAAAAATAATTACTAAATCAACACAGATAAACATTTACTGCAGAATATTTTGCCAGGAAGTTACACACACACACACACACACCTACATACACAACACACAAACACATTTAAAAGGTCATGTAACTGCTGAAGAACATATAAAATGGAATGAATACACTTTCAATTCAAATTGTGCTCAAAATTGTAAAGAAATTAGAACATACAAACGCACACACACACAAAAGGCATCGTTTTTAATACACACATACACACAAACATGGGCAACTAATTTTCCCAGCAAACAATATGGCCAAGATTTAAAAAGAATGTCTATTAAAATTTTAGAAGAATTTTCAAAATAATATTGAGGCTTCTTTTTATTTGCCTGCTTTTCATTTTTCCGATGATTTCGATGATGAATCGATTTTCGATTCCAAAACAATCGAACACCAAGAAAGAAATAAAATGTTTATTTCTGTAAGCAATTTTAAAATACGAAAACGATTTTGATATATTGAAAATTACGTTCAGTTTTTTTAGTTTAAGAATATTTGCAAAAAGATCCCAAGTGTTTGTTGGGTTATTCCATGTCTTTCTCTACGCTTCTCAAATTGTTGAAATTGTAATGCGGGGAGCTAATTGTTTGCATGCAGCTTGTAACAATGCAGGCAACAATGATACGAGCTAAATTCCCAACAGACCGCCAGATTGCGATACGATGGCAGGAACTTAGCAAAATACACAGTCCACGCTGCATGTCCTCACAATTAATTAGAAGCATTTGCAGAGGAATGTTTGGCAGAACATGTGCTTAATAGCAATTCTAGCCGCAGGAGGCCGAATAGCGACATCAGAGAAGCATCAACTAACTGCACGATGCAACTCGATGAAGCGAACATCATTTGCAGTTTGTTTCACAAAGAATAATAAAGACATCCTTTCAGTGGGAAGTGTATTTGCATACGGACAGCAGGCTTTTCCGGATGCATCAGAGCTTTTCAGACTCTGCGATAAATTTTGAAATAGCAAAAGTAGCGTTTTTGATGTTTAGATCTACTTGAAGAGCTATTTTTTATAATTTATAGGAGAAATACAATTTTAAATGGAGTTTTTTGAAGTGGAAAAACATTTTTCTTTATAAGTTTTAAATTCATAATATAAAACCCAAAAAAATCTGTTTTTTATACCTAATTTTCATACCACTCCACTGATGTCCTCTTAAATTCACTTAAGAGCTTAACATTGAAGAATAACCCTACTATAATGTAAATTATTTGGATTAATTTTTAATGAACATTTGTTTGACTTGCAAAATTTTAAATTTCAGGTTGCTTTTTCTGCGACTGCGACAAATAATAAACATGAACTAGTCTTTCATTTCCTACAGTGTGACTGTTTCAATAAATGTGATAGGGATTTGCTTTCATAAACTGAAATAATAAGCGAAGCTTAATTTTGTTTCTTTTCATTTCATTGGCTGACTGGCTTCAGCCTGGATTTAATAGAAAGACTTAACAAAGCTTAATAAGATTTCTGCTAAAAAAATTAACATTCAAATATTAAAATAGAAAATAAAACAATATTTGCCAAACAAGAAAATAAAAAATCCATAAACAGTCAATAAAAATCAACCAGGAAATACTCGCTTACCTTCGGGGAGAATAGACAGGCTATCGTTACACTGGCCGACAAACTAATCGTTACCGACATCGAGGTTATCCTCAGAGGCACATGATTTGCAGTTCCGAAATAAAGCGGCACAAAAGCCAGCCAAATGACGCAAGTGGTGTACATTGTAAATCCTTTTCGGTACACACACACACACAAACGTATATATTGCGTTGTTATCATAGTGATTGGTCATCACAATTATCATAATCATCAGCATCAACGTTAGCAGGACAGAAGCATCAGCCATTATAATCCGAAATTTGTGATTTTCGATTGAAAAGTGTTGCATAGTGAAGAGTGTTGAATTATTTGTTGTTGTCATTGAAGATGTTTTCGTTTCGAAGTGGAAAAAATAAAAAGACAAGCAGAGAGAATAAATATTAATTATATTTTAACGCATTTCATTGTTTATTAGGCATTTTCTAATACACAGATAATAAATGATAATGTAATTAACATATCTGTATCAAAAATTCGAATTAGAATATATGATATGATGATGAATATATGATATTTTTTTTTTTTTTTTTTTTTTATATCAGATTCTAGCAGTAGCCCTTAAGAGATCAATCTCTTTTTTTTTCATGATAGGCTACTGGTGGAATGGGGGACAGTGGGAGAGGAAGGGAAAGGGAACTTTTCGCATTCTACTAATTCGACTCCGGCAAGTGTTGCGAAGCAAAGCTTTCTAAGAACAGCTATTTTGCTTTATTATTGCAAACACTGCCGGAGTCAACGAATGGTTCTTAATTTCACAACTAGCGCTAGGCGAGGCCTTAAGTACGCATTAGAAATTGAGACGTCACGATAAGAAAAGTTAACACCCATGCACACGGCGGGACTCGAACCCACGTCCCCGGAAAATCGATGGCTAGTGTGCCACACACTAGACCACCGAGCCACCGAGAACTGCACTGTTGTGAAGAGATTGTTGTGTAGAGTTTGTTGTGTAGAGTTTGTTGTGTAGAGTTTGTTGTGTAGAGTTTGTTGTGTAGAGTTTGTTGTGTAGAGTTTGTTGTGTAGAGTTTGTTGTGTAGAGTTTGTTGTGTAGAGTTTGTTGTGTAGAGTTTGTTGTGTAGTTTGTTGTGCAGAATCTGTTGCGTGGAATTTGTTGCGTAGAACTTGTTGAGTAGAATTCGTTGAGTGGAATTTGTTGAGTAGAATTTGTTGAGTAGAATTTGTTGCGTAGAATTCGTTGCGTGGTTTGTTGCGTAAAGTTTGTTGCGTAGAATTTGTTGCGTATAGTTTGTTGCGTAAAGTTTGTTTCGTAGAATTTGTTGAGTAGAATTTGTTGAGTAGAATTTGTTGAGTAGAATTTGTTGAGTAGAATTTGTTGAGTAGAATTTGTTGAGTAGAATTTGTTGAGTAGAATTTGTTGAGTAGAATTTGTTGAGTAAAATTTGTTGAGTAAAATTTGTTGAGTAGTTTGTTGCGTAGTTCGTTGCGTAGTTCGTTGCGTAGAATATTGCGTAGAATGTTGCGTAGAATGTTGCGTAGAATGTTGCGTAGAATGTTGCGTAGAATGTTGCGTTGAATCTGTTGTGAAGAATTTGTTGCGTAGAAACTGTCGTCTGAAATTTGTTGCGTAAAATCTGTTACGTAGAATCTGTTGCGTAGAATCTGTTGCGTAGAATCTGTTGCGTAGAATTTGTTGCGTATAATTTGTTGCGTTATATCGGTTGCGTAAATTTGTTGCGTAGAATTTGTTGTTTAGAATCTGTTGTCTGGAATTTGTTGCGTAAAATCGGTTGCGTAGAATCTGTTGAGTAGAATTCGTTGCGTGGAATTTGTTGAGTAGAATTTGTTGAGTAGAATTTGTTGAGTAGAATTTGTTGAGTAGAATTTGTTGAGTAGAATTTGTTGAGTAGAATTTGTTGAGTAGAATTTGTTGAATAAAATTTGTTGCGTAGTTTGTTGCGCGAGCTACGTAGAATTCGTTGCGTAGAATGTTGCGTTGAATCTGTTGTCTAGAATCTGTTGTCTGGAATTTGTTGCGTAAAAACGGTTGCGTAGTAGAATTGGTTGCGTCGTAAAAGTGGTTGCGTCGTAAAATTGGTTGCGTCGTAAAATTGGTTGCGTCGTAGAATTGGTTGCGTCGTAGAATTGGTTTCGTCGTAGAATTGATTGTGTAGTTTGTAAAGTTGGGTTTGTAGAGTTGAGTTTACAAAGTTGAGTTTACAAAGTCGAGTTTACAAAGTTGAGTTTATAATGATGAGTTTATAAAGTTGAGTTTATAAAGTTGAGTTTATAAAGTTGAGTTTATAAAGTTGAGTTTATAAAGTTGAGTTTATAAAGTTGAGTTTATAAAGTTGAGTTTATAAAGTTGAGTTTATAAAGTTGAGTTTATAAAGTTGAGTTTATAAAGTTGATATGATGAAATTTTGGCACAAATATTCTTTGTTATGTAGGGCTGTGTGGGATTGAAAATGGGCGAGATGGGTAAACAGCCGCGCCTACTTTACATACGGAATGTAAAGGCACCTCGTTTCAAAAAATGTTATAATCTGAATATTTCATAAACCGTGTGAGATATTAAGGTAATTTTATTCCGGAACATATAGCGCCATTACTAACAGTCGTACAAAAAAGGGGCGTCTCACGCCCACTCATAACAAAGTTGGCAATATCTCATGAACGGTATAAGAGGTTCTGATGCAATTTTGCCACGATGTATCCGAAAGCATTACCAATAAGCTTGACAAAAAGTGGGCCTGCCACGCCCACTCATACAAAAGTTGTCCATATCTTGTGAACGGTATAAGATATTAACACGTAATTTTATCACGAGGTATCTACTGGTATTACCAATTTGTATACAAAATGGGCATAGTACGCCCACTTATACAAAAGTTGTCAATATCCCACAAACCGTTCAAAATATTAATACGTAATTCTATCTACTATAGCTACTATAGTAGCAGTACCTAGACATTACAAAAACATTTGCCCGAAATGGGCGTGGTCCGCACCACTTATACAAAAGTGGTTAAGTGGCGAAATTATAATTTTTTCAGTTACTCGGGTGTAGGGCTTTGAACTCAGTTTTTGGTTTTGCATTCTTTTCATTTTACCCTGCAATTATGATTCGACAAAATCGATTTAGCAGATTAAAATATACACGAACAACAACTTGGAAACCAACAACAAATGAGTTCATACGCACGCAGAGCGATTTTTCGTCAACTGCGCTCAATATGAAAGAAAGCTGCATCGATCTCTGTTATTGCACCGGATTCGAGAGGTGGGAAAAGATTATCACGATTATAGTCTCGAGTGAAAAACCTGCTTCTTGTCCCAACTAAAACGCTTGTGGGTCTCACGCTATAGGGCTTCGAGAGAGTAGAGGTCTTTAGGACCCTATTAGAGGTCTTTAGGACCCTAGTTTTTAAACAAAAGCCAACTTTGTTTCTGAGTTTGACATACCCGTCCAACACGAAAATTGTAGGAATATTTGATCAGGATGTACGCTTCGAAAAATATAACATAAGACTATTTTTAATTTTATTTATTGCGCTGAATTGTATTTAAATAACAGTGAACTAAATAGTATTAATTATTAATCAGTGCATAAAGAAATTTCTAAGGAAATTCTATACCCTTTGTGCAGCTCTCTGTATCCAGTTCCTGTGGTAAGGAACATTGGCGTAGACGCTTGGGTACCTGGGGTTGCCACATCCATTGCCCCAGGAGGCTATACCAACCAGAACGTTATTAACGACCAACGGGCTACCACCATCACCACTGCAGGGGCCCCTTCTAGGTGCACCAGCACAACTCATGTCTCCTTTGATGCTGGGCCCGTATCCGTATAGTGGAGATGAGCATTGTCCGCGACTAATGATATTGAGGTTAGTAGAAACCACTTGAACTGAAGCAGAAGGAACGCCAGGAGTTGTCGTGCCCCAGCCGCTAATCACAGCAACGGAACCATCATCAGGATCCTCTTCGGCCAGAGTTATGGGTTGGATATTGGGAGTGAGAGGCAAAGCGTTCCTCAGACGCAAGACGGCTACGTTATTTTGGAATGTTGCGGAATTGTACACCTCATGAATCATTATACGGAGCACATCAACTACAAGGCCACCCGAATTATAGTGAGAGGAACCAGCTCTGATCTGTATGTTCCACCATGGTAAAGGATACACACAGTCAGCAGTGGTCAAAATTACACTGTTGCTGATGCTAATACCACTGCAAACTAGCTCGCCATCGACCAGGATGGCAACGAGATATGGAAATGAATCAATGGTGGCAACTTCCCCGCCAACAATGCGGCCCTCCGCTTGAGGCAGGTTGTCCTCAGGAACAGCGGCTCCCAGAGCACCGGCTAGTGCCGCAAACAGGATCACGAACTTAATCATACTGAACTGAGGTAAGTCGGTTACTGACAGTAGGTGGAGAGATCAAAGTTTTTTTATAGCAAATTCATACAATAACTTATCTGCTGATTATCTATTTTGGTTCTTGGGATTAAATTATGCATACAGAGAATTTGTATCCTGATAAGATTAAGCACGGGTATTTGTATACCCTACAAAGTTCATTGTGTACTATATAATCATTGTGTACTATATAAGATTATCTTAGTATACAATATTCTCTATTTTACAAATAAATAAATAAATAAATAAAAAAGTTAGAGGGAATATTAATTTTGTTATTCCGTTGGCGTAGAGAAGCAGACGAGATACATATGGAGAAGCCACTTTGCGCAGCGTCGTCATCTCCTGAGTCGTGTTAGCACTATACGTCTGTCTGTCCGTATTTTCGTTGAAATCAGACTTGCACGAAGATGAGTAGAGATATCCCGATAATAGTTGTCACGAATATTTTTTGCTTGAGCCGGATTTGGGATTTAAGATAGGCGAAATCGGTTAATAACCACGCCAACTTTCTATAAGAAATGTACGGGAGCAAAATTGTATCTGTATGTCTAGCGACATTAGCATAATACCAGCAAGAATATGTGTGGTCGCCCTTAAACTATTTTAAACGACCCGGAAATTCTTAAGATACTAAGGTATCTTTTTAACTATATCGCCGTAGGGTGCTCAGACTTTGGACCGGTCGAAGACAACATTCTGCTAGTTAATTTTTAAGACTGTTTTTAAATGACTGCAGAGACAACAATATTGTTCTAATGAATGACTAAAATATGGCCTTGAACGGTTTGCAAGTCAGATAAGAAAGCCAAAAGATATTTATAATTAATTTATTCGGTAATTCATGGTCATTATTATCACGTTATAATGACATTGCCGTTTTAATAGCACAATGCCATTATAATTATGCAATTGAACCCTATGTTCTCCAAAACTCAATAAAAACCAGAATATCCATACGAAGATCAGGAATGTTACTATAGCATTTTTCTTAAATTAAAAATTAAAAAAATTTATTTACGTATATCTGAGAACTCCCGTGCCCAAGTATTATGTAAATTTAAATAAAAGTTATTATGCGTGGTTATATAAAAGTTATTATACGTGAATACAGATTTTTCACGTTTTCTCTTGAAATACAGTACCGATTTATATTCTTCCAACAATTGTTTGTAGAAAGTTACAAATGTTTCCAATCAATTGACACGATTCTCATTTTGGCGCGGCTCCGAATTCATCGCAATTCTGATTTTGGGCTCGTCGGAACCGCTCCAAAAGGGGAACTGCACCGAAAAAAACATCACGATAAATCTTTATGCCATAATGCGTCATCTTAAATCTTAATATTTCCTTGGAATTACTATATACTGAACTTTACTTCGAATAAATGTTTTTACGGAAAACATTATCCATTCATTTGAAAATGCACGCTTGTTCGAAAGAAGATTTATTTCCCTCGGTATCCTCCATATATATGTCTGAATATATCTACTCACCGATATGTTTTGATTCATTAAAGGCTTCTGGAATTTTCCGCGTCAGAACAGCATAAACAGTACAAACCACAATCAGTAGAATGGGATAGAAGAAAGCTATCATATATGAAGCATCGATGTAGGAATCGCAGACCAAAAGGTTGTCCTCTCGTGTCGGGTGATGGTACATAGCATGGGACGGTGCAATGATCATCCATACACCATTAATGAGAATCTGAGGAACAAGAAAGAAATATTACAAAAAATGGAGAGAAAGTAATATAGCGACTGACCAATTTTTTTAAATGTTGGCAAATATTTAATTTTCTTTTTTATTTGTTTATTTCTATTTGAGTCTGAAAAAATAGACGCTATGAAAATGCTAACCTGCACAAAAACCAGAAATGCACAGATAACCAGTTGCGACTTCGGACTAATGAAGGATGGCCTTTTTGCTGACTGCTTGCCAGCTTTGAAGATTCGTGCGATACGGTTGGTTTTGGTTAACAAGGCTGCATAGACCACCGTAAAGCAGAAACCCACACCGAATCTGTGAGAATAGAAAAAGAAATTCAAATAATGGCGATTAAAAGAACGGTAAAGGAATTTTTTGTGGATTATTTGAAAGCATATGAAAGAATCTTTGTTTTGTAGAAAAAATAAATTGAAAAAATATACATTCGTTGAGCAGAAAATTGTATTTTACTTTAAGGAATGCTCTATATAACGAAATGTTAGTTACAATATTTTACCGAATTTTAGGAAATCACAAAAGTTACTAGCAATTCCATTTCTTTACCTTTGTATGGCACATACAATATTCGTCGGCTTCAAGACCAAAACAAAGGTGACCGCGTAACACATCAGTATACCAGCCAGAAGAATGTAACTCAATTCGCGTCCAGATGCGCGCACAATTGGAGTATCGTTGTGTCTATAAATAAGGTTTGAATTTTTACTTTAGGACTAAATCATCTCGGCATTATTTGGCAAGTTTTCTTTACTACATTTTTCAGATCTTTTTCGTTACATTGCGTATCTTTTTCGTTACATCGCGTACCCTCCTTTTAACTTACCTAACAAAAACGCCCACCACAAAGAGGGTCACTAAAATTCCGGTCGCACTGAATGCCATCGCACCGATGGCCCATGCCGACTCCGGGCGCAAGTAGATCTCCGGTATCTTCAGACAAAACTGTTTGCTAGCATCCGGTAGAGTACCCAGTTGACAGGTTAGGCAATGCGTCTCATCTGTTGGATGGCGTATCTGTGGAAATGAAGGAAAAATATATCGCATTTTGTACACAGGTATTGATTGTAAAAAATGCACAAATATACAAGCATTTTTTACATTATGTACATTTTAATAATATCCAAAAGTTTAAAAGAAATATGGATTCTATGAGATATTCACTTTCAATAATTTTTAAAATAGAGGAGCCTGTATATTCATCACAATAAAAGGCTCTTAAAAGCTCTAAAATTCTTCATAATAGTAAAAGACGACGAATCACAGCCATTTTTGCGGATATAGTGCCAATGTAATAGGCGTAATAGCAGTATTTGGGCAGAATTTCAGGGCAATATGGTAAATTAGCATTCGTTTGTATATAATTTCTAAAAATTCCTACATTTGTTAGGAGTCAAACCTTGCAAAACTTACCTGGTACGTGGAACAATTGAAGCAATGCCAACAACAACTTTCCCCCTCTACGTACTTCTTTGCCTGACCACGTTCGCAAGGAAGACTGCATACAGATTCAGGTGGCTTCGGATGCAGGAGCTTGAATTGTACCTCTGCGTAGAAAAAAATAGATATCAGGGGGAAGACGACGGTAATAATAAGCTAGAAAATAACATTCGAATAGTTCTCCCCATGTAGCAAAAAAGCAAGAAAAGTATTGCAGTCAAACAGCATTTCAATATCTTACAAAATATCCATTTTGGAGTATTTTCGTCTCTAATATACCGGCAGATATCATAATGCACATCCACGCTCAAGCACACGTTATAAATCAAATCAAATTGAATCGAATGGAGCGCATCGTTCGATATTCATTCAATAAAATTACAATTTCAAGTTCTTTATGCACTCGCACGTATTTGACTGCGAGTGAGCGATTGTTAGAGGATCCGTTGTTAAGCGTGGATGACTACTGGAAAAAATATCACAACAGAATTCACAGGACATTGAAATTGGCCGGTTAATCGAAAATATTTAAATAGTGTCGGTTATTCGAATAGAGATAATTATTTATTTTAACTTATATAATGATGAATGAGAGCTTTTATGTAAAATTAATCGATTGAAAGATCGAATAATGGAATCATTGGGTAAAACGATTAATGGATTTATGGATTAACAATAAAGAAATGGAATCAATGCCTGAACAACCGATTAATGTAGAATTATCGGCTAAACAATCGGTTACTAGATAAATTTCTCTTTCTATTTATTGAGACATTCATTACCATTTGGTTATTAATAACCAGACCAGACATGACTATATTAATCTGAAAAGTGCCTTTTGTGAGGAATTGAGTTGCTTTTTTTAATTTACAACTTAGCAACATTGAATTTTTACGAGTTTTTCAGGTACATTTCACGAATTTTTCAGTTTTCATTTTATATCGAGAAAATGTAACGTAGTTATTGTCGTTTTTATTTCACAATATTTTTACCGAATGCAATCTACATTTAAATTAAGGAAAAAAATTCTTTTATTCCTATATTAAAATATGCAACCAGTGCCCTGATTCAAAGAAATAATATTGAATATAACAACAGAATGACCGCAACAATAACTGAAGCAACGACTTGCTAGATGGAAAAATCTGAAAAATTGCATTTCATTCATCTTTGCAATCGAGGAGGGAGGGGAAATTCCTTCCCTTACGAGGAAATACTCGTAGCGTAGAGTACAGAGTACAATTTCAAGGAAAATATATCTGTTACGGTTGCTCCAGAAATATAGAGATAAGGAAATGTGATCTCCTCACCAATGGAAAAGAAAAGAAAGAATCCTTGGTGTTCGAATGAATGAATAAAATACGTAGAAATGTTTTTCTGTCAATATGCTGGTTTTTAGATCTTCTAGAAGGAATTCTTCACCTCCTTCTAATAGGTTTCAACTTACCTGACATATTTAGACGCAGCTCACCCTCGTAATACTCGCCTACTTTTATCCAGTGATATTGACCTTCATCGGATTGCTTGAAGTGTATGATGTTGTAACGAGCTGGACCGTCGCCGTTGTCATCGAAGCGGAAGTGATCGCCACTGAGACCTGGAAGCATGCAAAAACAAATCGATATATCGACCAAATGATAAAATAAGAGAATCGATAAGATATTTTATTGTAATTTAACTTCTAAAACGCTTCAATAAATTTCCTAAATTTCAAGAAGTTTTCAAATTTTTAAGAAATATTTTTGCCTAAATTCACGATTATTTGGAAGTGACCTCAAGCCGAAGGTATGAAGTTAATTTAAATATTTCTAAAGTGAAATTTCACAATTTGTTATTACTATCAAATTACTTGTAATCGAATTCATTTATTTTTTGTTCCCTTTCTATCCAATTTAAAATAAACTGGTTTGTGTTTATCAGATGCAAAGTTGATTTGCTGCCACTTTCCTCGCCAGAAAACGCTTTTCGCATTACTGACGACCCGAGAAAGAGCTGCTGCTGCATCCTCGAGCTCCACAATCGATAATGTGGATTCGAGCAGCTGGCATCCGAGCAACTCACGAGGACAGCGATTGCGTATTTCATTCATTCTTGCTATCAGCGGAGTGCCATGCATACATCACTTGACATTGTTAAGAAGCTTTATATTGTGTCCTTCTTTCGCTTCCCTTCAACTTCTTTGCCAACCTTCCCTGTCACCCTTCCCCGGCCCCTTCCCTAGTCACCCTTCCCTGCCCATCTTCCTTGTGGCCATCATAAAATCGTAAATTCCTGCTCATGCTGGTCTTCGGCGTAACCGCAGATACAACTCGCTCTGCTTTTATCACTTTTCTCATAATTTATTGAATTTCAATTCAGCTGCAATGACAACAAAGTCAATTTTCTACTTGAACGGATGGAAAATTCAATAACGGATTTGAAGTATTTGCTATCATGGATTGGTAGCAAGCGGTTCGTCATACGTTGCTTGATGTTGTTGTATTGTTGCTTTAAAAAAAAGCTACAAGACAATCAAGTTGCTCTGTTCTGTGATATTTTTGTTCGTTTATTACTTTCAAGTAATAGTTTGGTGACATAGTTGCCGCTGTTCGGCAACGATTTCGCAAAGATTTCGACCAGACGAAGCAACGGAGCAAAACTCCCCCAGAACCATCAACGTCAGCAGCGACGCCAGAACATTTGGCTCAAGTTCGACAAGAAATTATGCGAAATCCGGGTAAATCATTAAAAAAAATTCCAGCCACTCGAATAAGAAATTCAACAATACATGTTATTTTACAGAACCTCCATCCATACAAAATGCAAATCGTGCAAATTCTGAAAGAAAATGGCCATTCCTTCCGTGAAGCTTTTACTTTAACTTCTTTGGTTTTAATTACATTTTTAAATTGAAAATTCTCCGCTGGTAACCCTACACATGTTACTACTTTTGCACTCACCTTGAAACTGCACTTTTCGCAGGTATTTCAGTAGATCCGCACCTTTAGTGGGCTTCATGGCTTCGCACAGCGACGGTCGCCCACCGCAAAGATCGCGATGCATATCGCTGCGGTGATGGAAAAGGCGAACGAATTGAATTGAATTGAAGTGAATTGAATTGAAAATCTCCAACTCACCGCAAGGCGTATGCAAACGCCATGACTGCGTCACTCACAAATTGCAGTTGATCCTCGAAGTCAGTGTCGTCGCGCGATAGTCGCTCGTTTGTGCTGCAAGTGCGACTGTAGTTGTTGTACGGCGTACTGAAGCTATTGGGGTAGCGGCACTGAAAATGGTCTTCCCAAAATTCTGTAGGAAAAAATACAAATAATTTAAAAAGACAACACAAAAATTTGTGGCCGTTCTTGATGTTCTTGGCTTAAGAACTCACCAACAAACCAAGGATTGCGCTGATTGTTCTCCACTGTCAAGTTGAGAAAATACTCCTCAAATCCTTTGACCGGATTGGCTTGTGGCTGCACCGAAAGTGTGCCTTCCACCTGAGGAAATAAGAAATATTTTCACTTTAATTGAATTCTAAATCAAAAGAAAATCTTTTTCGCTTTATAGTTGTATATTCTTTCTTTTATAGTCGTATATTTTTCTTTTTTGGGTTTCTGAACCCTTTTTGTTCCCACAATTATGTAACATTATTTTCAGTCATCTCATTCCAGCAGTAAATCGTCATTTTAACTCATCCTCTCTATCTGTTGATACCAACTTTATTGCAGACTCATCATTAGCAGTCTCATTTGGAAGCTAATTCACTGCAACGTCTAACTCTTCTCACACGTTCGCCTTTCCCCCTCGCACCCACGCACCCTCACCAACCGACCCACCATTCGTGCCATTCTTGCATTCGCTCGGATTTTCGAATCATTCACATTCGCTCCCACTAGCTTCACGTATCCGCATTCATCACCCGACTTCCACACTTTCCACTCCTCTCCGAAGGGTCTCATTAATTTTAATTGCCTTCATAAGATTTTGCGCTGAACTCACCTCCGGCTCGTTGCCGTCAGAAACCAGATTCCTCGCACTCCAGCCATCAGAGCCGATCCACGAAAAGGCGCCGGTTGCATTTTTGCGACGCACAGCACGCATTACCTCGCGTACCTCCTGGTCAGACCCGAATATAATGGCGCCTGAAATGAGGAAAGATAAAAAAACCAAAATTATGTGCGAAAGTAAACTGGTGTTGAGTTGAGCGAGAAGCGAAAGAACAGCATTGAAAGCTGAGACGAGTTTTGTTTTAATTGTAAATTACAGTAAATTCACTTCTTCCTTAAATATTTTCATATTTAATACAATATATGATCTTCTATCTTCCAGTGAAAATGGTAAACAAAAATATATCATTAACAAACTGAGAGTTTCTGACTTTTCTCTCGTTTATGAAATCCACGCCAGAGAGCGCTGAGACTCTTGCTTGGCAACACCAAAGTTTTCAACTTTTCATTATTTCGTCCATCAAAACCTTTTTCCTAATTACTTTTTTCCCTCCTCTCTGCTTTCCCAAAACTACTTAATTTGATTGAAATATTCTATTGTAAAGATTAAAAACAACAGGGGTTTTCAATATGATTGAAAAGTTCTGCAATCAATTCTTGTATGCTTTGGTTGTGGTTGTAATCTCTGTAGTGATTCATTTAAAGAGTGCTTCGAATGAATCTGTTAATTTGTTGGTGTTCAGAACAGTGACTGACCACGAACAGCGTGGCGCACCGGAAGAATGGGCGTGAAGTCTGACGAAAAGTTGCGTGGCGGGTGGTGGGTGGTTGGGCTGAAAGAACGGCCGACTATTAAGTGGAAGGGACAGGAGGCTTCTGTGGCTGCTTGTGCCAGCTGTTGTCGAGATCAAAGCAACTTTCCCGGTAAGCATTCACTGCGCCCTTAGTACTCACTTCCGGCCAGCGCTTGTTTGATTGTGTGCGTGTGTATTTCTATGCCTGCGGAAATAACACTTTAAGTTGAGTGTATATCACGTAACTGTCATCGTTAAATTTTTGCCGTATCAGAAACTCATTGAAGATTTACTTGCGAAAGTGAAGGAATTTGTCGCAGTTTAACAAGCTGTTATTTCCGCCGGGGGAGGGGAAGAGGGGAAATATTGCATCCTGCTTTGAGTCGTAGTTTTGCTCGGAATATTTTCCATCCTGTTTCGACTAAAACCCTGAAAATTGTGAGAGGATCTCCCGATTTCTATCATTGTCTCCACTGCAAATAGTTCTGTCGATCCCGATAATCAAGATCGAGACTGAAGAACCGTCTTGATCTCGGTTAACGTTTTGATTTCAAAACGAGGTCGAAAAGATAGTGAGAATTATATCATTTTGCACGCGCCACTATGTTGACTGTTTTAAATTCTTCATATTGAATATCGGTAGTTTCCAGTGAAGAGTTTTTGAAACTTTTTTCTTACAACAAAAGAAAATCAATGAATTGCGTTATGCATACAAAGAACTCAAGCGTATCAAATCAGTTAAGGAAAGAAAAACCAACAAACAGGATCAGGAATGTATGTAACAGCAATCATCCTACGATAAAAGTCCACAAAATACCTAAAAAGGAGGACGAGAAGGTACGCAAAAGTCAACACACAACGATATACGGAGCCAGTCAAGGACATTCGTAGTATTGCTTTCAGTTTCCCTCTAATCCCGGCCATCATTAGCGCCAGAACGATACAAAGGAAAGGGAAAAAAGAAGAAGAGGAGGACGCAAACCTCAATAAGAATCATCGACAGCCAATGGAATACCAATGAGATGCCCCTCAGAATCCTATTTATGCGTAACACGATAAGACGGCACATCATTAAGGCTGCAGGATGAGAATACGGGATGCGCATACATTGAACGCGGCTACGATGGCAAATACAGATTCGAAATCGTCCTCACTCAAGTGTAACTTAATAGAATTCCCTCGCTTCTGGTGCAGGATAGTAGAAACGGCGCCGTAGGCTATGTTCTGGAAAAAATCCTTAATGAATTTTGACCAGAGGGGAAGAAGCGGCGGAGATACATTTTCGCATCTTTAGCAACGAATGCCTAATGAAACACTTTCCGGTTCGAGGGTTTTTCGCTGGAAATCCACTCAATGCTACATGTTTTGAATGATAACAGGAAGAAGTTTTTATCAAGAGTTCCTTCGGTCAAGTTAAGGCAACAGTAGATGTTATCGGGAGGGAAACGTAGTTGCAAACAGGGTGAAAACATTATAAATTGAAGTTAGAGTATCGAATTATATTTCGCTTCTCGCGAAAAATCATACATCTTCATTAAAGTGGATGTTACGCAGTTATACAATACTTCTTCATGCTATTGATAATATAAGGTTATATATAAATAAATCCCATCTTGCATTAAATTCCATTTAAGCAATTGAACAGAAGTTCAACCGCCAACTTTAAATGCAGCCTCGGCTGTTGAATTTTTCACCCAACGCGGCATTTTCACCCAAAACACTTTTGAAACTTTTAAAACTCTGAAGAGTCATATAAAAGTTACCGAACTCCCATTCCCGTGGGTGTTGGTGAGGTGAGCGAATGAATTTTATAAAAACCGATCATCATTAATCAACTTGCAAAGTAGCTGAGTGATTTCTCCCTCTTGTGCCAAGTGAAAGTCTTGCATCTGCTATGAAATGCATCATTTTAGAAGCACGTTGAAAATAATCCGCAAAGAAAAAGTTTTCTCCAAGCGCTGGGCAGCAGCTCTTTCTACCTCTCTCTCTCTCCCTCTCTCTCTCTCTCTCTCTCTCTCTCTCTCTCTCTCTTTCTGACAAATGATGCTACACTTTTCAAACTTCTCTCACTCATTTATTATCGGTGGCTGGCTTCACCTGATTCGTACAGAGAATTTGAAATCACGAAAAGTTCTTGACTTTTTTTATATGTTGCCATTTTTCCTATAGTTTTGTAATCCTTGTATTTTTATTTTCTTCTCTCTGGATTACTATTTCTGTCATTTTCGTACCACATCTGTGTACAGAAATGCATCAGCTTGCGCGAAAGTTTCAAAATGTTTCTCACGTTTAAGATTTCGCAATCACGGCAACCCTTTGAAGTGCACTCAGATGTGCAAGGAGTCCACATACCTCCTCTGGTTTGTGACAAATATTCTTCACGCGGTTAATACGATGTTGCCACTGCTGGCACGTAATACGCGCAAAAAGTAAGAAAGAACTAAACGAAACTGTACTTTTTTAAAGATTTTACGAGTTGTTTAAATTTCAATTGAAAAATCGCGGAATTTTCCATACCCTCCTTCATTCCTGTATTGAGAAACAACAAATTCTCCTGAAATTCGGCGGATTTCTAGAACAAAAAAGTGGAAAACTCCACCCAAAAAAAAAACCCCAAAATTCCATTACAGTCATCAAGTTTTATTACAACTATACTCACCTCTGGCACGCGGCTTCGTCAGCAGCTTCTGCACAATGTTGTCGTATTCAATGTCCTTTGCTACACCCGAGTCCTTCACGAGTTTCTCCTTGATGGCGATGCAAATATTGTGCTGCGCCAGTAGATCTTCCAGTTCCTCGAACGCCTGCAAGAAGGAAGAAGAATACAAAAAAGATTTAATTGATTGCAGGCGCGGCGGGAAGGTGAGAGTACGGGTGGGCGTGGCTGTAAAATGCTGAGTATAAATCGCGGAAGAATTAATCGCGTAGCCACGCCGCTGATGTCGCACGCTGGTTGGTGCCGAGTGAAGGATACTCAATGATGGATGCTTCAGGATGGATGCCAAGCGGCAAAGTTAAGCGAAGGAAGTAATTAAAAGCTTAATTGTTTTCAGTTCTTGTTGTTGCACGAGAGTGGATAAAGTTGTACCGCCACTTGATTGAACGACGATAAGGAATGAGAATAATTTAGAATCTTAAAATCAGCTTCCGCAAATGCTTCTGGCAACACTTGCACGATTATCTACAATTAGGGAAATTTAGCGAGTTGACTTTGATGTTTTAATAAATTAAATTGAAGGGTGTTCCCGAAAACTCTAAAAATAAATCACGGTTCCGCCTGTCTGGCGCAGAATGGCGTGGCCCTGGCAAGCACACAAAAGTGGCGATTTTGAAACCCTATTCGTGCAATATTTTAGCTTCTATCTGAAGAAACTTTTAGACTTCCGCAAAGGGTTTCTCTGTAAATAATCTGCATTCTTTCACTCACCTTGATGCCGTAATTGCTCTCCTCATAGATAATCGAGACGTAACTCCAGCCCATGCGTTTGACAATCTCTACCATGGCCTTCACCTGATAATGGTCGGATGGTATCGTTCGTGAGAAGTATTCGAAGCGTTGTTTGTTACTCAGTTCAGGACTCGTAGAGAAAAAGGACACCTTGAGCAAGAGAAATAAAGAAGAATAAATAACATATAAATCGCAAAAAGTCCCTTTTTGTAGTCTGTAAAATTATACTGAAAAATTATTCGGCATCTTTTGGTTTTTGAAACTGTTCTCAATTGAAACTGTTAAAAAGCTTTCTATTTCTGATTTTGATTAGTTTTCTATACCAATGAGAAACTCAGATTCCTACTTAATCACTTGCAACTTCGTAAGTCTCGTCACTAAACTGCTTTCGTCGAGAAGAGTGTCGACAACACACTCTTTTCACGATAACTTTCACGTTGTGGGAGTTTCTAGAAGACTAAGTTGAGTTACATGAGAATAAATATACGCGTACTTTGTTGCCAGGAAACAGTGTTGCACCACAACGGCAACATAAGAAAGTTGCGAAATCTCTTTACAGTGGAATGAAAAGTTTTGCGAGAGCTCACCTGCGGTATGCGGAAGAGACGCAATAAATTGGCGACCTGTATGGAGGTCACGGAGGAGGCGGCACCCACTACACCCGAAATGACTTTTCGCACTTGCGTTTTATTGCAGAGGTATTCAGTATCGTCAATATTGCTGATGGACCCTGAAAAGAGAAGTGAAGGAACAACATATAAACTTTGCTCAAGAATGTTAACAAATTGATTTAAATTCTAACAATATTATGAGAAATACTCTCTCGGAAGTTATTAATTCCTTCTGGAGAAGAATTCTTCTTGTGAAATTTATTATATAAAACTTTCCATTAGAAAGTTTCAGTTATTTTCTGGAAGCCTTTCTAACTTCAGTTTGCAGTGAGAAGTTTTCGATACAATATAGAGAAGTAAATTTCACTCCTCGTTTGTTTTTTAATTGGTTTTAATTGTTCCAATTAATTTTACAACTTTAAATTCTTATTTATGTCATTAAGGATTATTTAACACACTTTAATTTCATTAATAAAGAATTCTTACTCTCATTTCTGGAGAACGATTTGTATTTGTTTGTATTAATTACTGTGTGGATATTAATTTTCCATCATTGGCATTCATGAGTTTAATTGATAGCGATGGATTAATATTGTTTTTTAATATTTATTTAAATAAATTGTATGTGGATTTCATTACGATTAAATTCGCAACATACAAATATTGCGTAATAATTGCTTGAGTTTCAATACTTGATTTCCTATACAAATTTTTCTGTAATTGAATTTACTATATAATATTTCTTCTTGATACTTCATTCATCGTCATTATTTTCATTTCCGTCATCGTCATCATGGTTGTTGTGTTGAATGTCATCTTCGGCTTTAATTTTGTCAACAGTTTGCTTGCTTTCTTTCTTGTTCAGTGAGATGGTGAAAAGAGCTCCAGCTGTTGGCTGTCAATACCTTCGCTTCGACCTGAAATGAACTCCCTGCCGATTGCACTCGTAAATAATCGAATTTCAATATTAATTCCGTGTGTGCGTGTATTGCGTTTCATTCACTTGCATTTTCCGCTGATACCATAATTCGATAACTAATTTATTTCCCCTGAATACAAATTCATTGTATGTTTTTTCACAGTCGACTAAACCCGTGTTGGTTTACAATTCTTTGATTGATTGCCTGTCTCGGTGAAGGGCTATCCCAGCAGGAAATCGCAGCATGCTGGATATGGTTATTTGAAAATATTATCTACAATCTCTGGGTGAAGAAGAAGGCATCAGTTATAACCAATACTGCCATCACTTGCTTGATTTCTTACTGGGAAGCCAATTTTCATGACACGCACGTGTGCAAATGCGCCGTAAAAAACTTCTTTGCATACATTTAGGCGCGGCGAGATAAGACGTTTTTTATCACCTACATATTTGTAAGGATTGGAAAAATCCGTTTATATTAATTTACTTGCAAATGCAAACAAAGCAAAAGGAAACAGAAGATGACAGGAAGCGTAAATGCAAATGCGACGGGAAAGTGAGGGCGCGTACCCAGTCGGAAATTGAGGAATGAATAAACTTTCCCATCGAAGAGTTAATTCTTCAGTGAAAAATTAGCTTAAGTATTCCTCAAAAATGAAAGAAAATCAAGAGAATGCATCGAAATCTCTCTGGAATTCTTTCCTAAATCCCTTTTTAAATTATTTCTTGAAGGAGAATTTGAGAATTCAAAAAACACCTCTTGACATGAATTTTTCTCACGGGTGGTGGGCGGCTGAGTTTAGAAGGTGGAAGGAAGCGTTGGGCGGTGGAACCACCGTGCAAACATCACTCATATTTTGCGTGGCTCTCGGCAACACGTGTCGACGTCTTTAGCTTGGCTTTACTTAATTCGGAAAGTTTAAAAGTTCCCTGCAAAGCAGGCGAAGAAAAATCTTAATGGAATATTAAAATTCCTACGCCTAAAAAGAGATAAATTTTTAATAGCAATTTCTGTGTTTCATACTGATTATCTAAAAATTGACGCTTTCAATTCGGGACGGGATTCATAGGAACTCCGCATTATTTTTATTCAATTTTAGATTTCCAGCTTATATTGAAACCGAAGTGTATTCATGGTGGAATTAACCGTTATCGAGCGATAGATCGCTCCACTCACCCTTGATGAAGTCCACCGCCATCTCCAGGCCGTACGTGTCCTTGTCGCAGTCGTCCAGTATGTGGGCGCCCAACGTTATGTTCGGCAGCAAGCGCGCCTCGTTGATGCGGTCGATCGTGTACAGCATCGCCTCGAGCGCCTGGATGCCGCCCTGCGGCATAATCGGCCCGCACATGTTCGTGTCCTCGCGCGAGTGCACCATCATGAGGCCGCCCAGAATCAGATCGCCCTCAACGACAGCCTCCAGCTTCACAGGCCAGTGGCGTTGTTGCTGCAGCTGAGCTGCTCCACCGCCTCCACTAGCGGGGGGCAGCAGTTGCAGCGCATAACGGGACTCGTCAACATCAGGTAGGGAGCGGAAAGACTTGCTGCCAACAATATTGTGATGCGTGGTTGGGACGACTTGTCGACTGCGTTGGCGTGCCGAACGCGCTGAGGCGGCAAACCGGCTGACTTGCTGCCACTCATCCGAATCATCAGCAGCATCAACAGCAGCATCAACAGCAGCATCAACAGCAGCATCAGCAGCAGCTGCAGTTCCTGCCTCAGAATGAATAAAAGCACTCGAAGTCTGCGCAGTTGTTGTGGCAGAAACAGTGAATTGCTGTCGCAGCTGTTGTTGTTGATGGTGCTGGTGGTGGGCGTGGTGTTGCTGCTGCCGTACGCTCTCATCACGTTTGGCTGAGTTACTGAGTGGCGGCCTTTGTTGTTGGTTACGGTTTTCGTTGTTATCTCCGGAGTGAATTCCGTCACGTCCGTCATTGTCGATGTTTTTGCTTTGACGATGCGTCGTCTCTTTATCGTCAGCAACATAATCATTCAGATAATCGAAAAAATCGCTTTGATTCTCTGTGTTATTTTCGAATTGTTGTCGAAGTTGTTGTTGTTGTTGTTGTTGTTGCTGCTGCCGCTGCTGCTGCTGCTGTTGTTGTCGTTGTTGTGGTCGCCGTTCTCGTTGTCGTTGCCTTTGTTGATATTGATTGTGTAGTTGTTGTAAATGTTGATGATGTTGTCGCTGCTGTTGTCGTTGTAGTCGTTTTATTTGTTGTTCTCGCCGCTGTCGCTGTTGTTGCCGCTGTCGCTGTTGTTGCCGCTGTCGCTGTTGTTGCTGTTTATGTAGTTGTTGTCGCTGTTGTTGCCTAGTTTCCTGTTGCTGCTGCCGCTTCAGTTGCTGATACTTTGCCACACGTTGTTGCGGACTCCCATGCTCTTCGCGGTGATGGCGTTGCTGCCGATGTTGTTCTCTGCGATGTCCTTTGTGTCTGAAGCCTCTGCGAAGCACGTCCTCCCTGAATACAGGATGATGTTGATATGTTTGACTTTGTCGGTGCTGCTGCTGGTGCTGTTGATCCTGTAGCTTCCGCTTGTTTGCTGCTGCGAAGACGTGTTGTTGATGTGTGTCCATCACTTGTGTCCCGCCGTCGGCTCTCACAGCTTCCGGCGGCCATTCATTTTCCATTATGTCACCGGCAATAACAACAACATTATTGTTGCCTGTTGCACGCTGTGGCGAGTCTGCCGCTTCGAGTGCACGAAGTTCCACAAGCAGAAGCGGCAGCAACACCAACGACCATCTCGCACCGATTCGGTGTCCCTTCAAGTGTGAGTTTCTAAAGTTTTTTAACATGTTGCTCGGATATGCGATCTGACAGGATTAAATTATTGTTGTGCTTGTTTTGTGGTTTGTTGTTGTAAATGATATGATTCTTGGGATATTTTAATTTTTTTTCTACACTGGAAGCATTTTTTGGTTTTTTAATTTAGTGCACTTGAAAGTTTTTGCTGGAGGAGTTCCAAGTTTTCGCTTTAATTAAATAAAATTAATATTCCCTTCTTCATATGAATTTTTAATATTAATACGATTTTCAAATATGATTCGTATAAAAATCTTCCACTTCCCCTACTAGACGGGAGAAAACTTATATAAAAGGATTTCTGCAACCGAAGGCTTTTCCTCTATTAATTAAGAATTTTAGTTAATCAAAAACTAAGAACTTGCAAGAATTTTTAACGATGCCAAGTTATCAGTTTAACTACCAATTTGGATTAAATGAATGCAATTTTTCGCAATAAAATAGCAGAGACCTCAAAACCTCGCCTGGCAAAGTAAAAAAAAAAGTTTCACAAACTGGAGATTCTTGGAGAGAACGTTTCAAGTAAAAAGAATCGCCTGAAGCTCTAAACTGTCATTATTTTGCTCTACATTTCACACTCGCAAACTTTGCTGCGTTTGCACAAGAATAAAAAGTAGAAAAACAGACAAAAACAAAAAAATCCCACAATTCTATTCAACATTGCAGAGGTCTGAGTATTTTAGTTGTTGTCACCATGGCATTTCGTCATTGCTTTCCTGGTTTTCTCCTTCACTAAGCATCGCGAGTCTGCCACTTTGTGGTGGAGAAAGTAATGCGAGTTCCCGCTCGTCGTAATGGTTGCGCTGGTGGCTTCGTGACTCTAGCAGAAGATGCAACATAGCGATGCATAGACAAATTTATAGTTGCCGACGGGCAAGGCAAAATACGTAGACGGAAAATGAAATGAGATTTCGTGATGTGAACTCCCAAGAAAATACTTTTGTACTTAAAAAGCTTAAAAATATTTAGAAAAAAAGTAGCCATATTGAAGAAATGTATGAAAAGTTGGTCATATTGAAGGAAAAAGTTAGTCATATTGAAGAAATGCATAGTTGTTACTTCTGAGTTAACAACCACGTTTGTCATTTGTTAAAAAAAATACAACCAACTATAACGGCTGTCAGTCCAATGAATGAAATCATTAAACTGATAAATAAAATTCCAAATTCGCAAGTTCAAATCAACAAAATAAATTGTTAAATAGTAAAATCATAATTGTCAACTTGAAAACCACAATCTTCACTTATCTATTTTCATATTATATTTTCATGTTATTTTTGTTATTCTTCTTATTTGTTATATTCTTTCTTATATTAATATTCAATTCTACACTTTAATATTCAATTCGACACTTTCTTGCAAGTGACAACAACAAAAAGCCCTTCGTTATATTGACTACCACGGTATTAAATTTTATGAACGCTTCCTTTAATGTAACGAAGGGTCGTGCATTATATTGACGTTTATCCGCCATGAAAATTTTGCAGACATCCTTGCTATTATCCTGCGCTTTTGGAGCGGAGGTATTTTTGATGTGTTTTTTATTTCTGTTGCTTCTTCTTTTTCAGTAATTACGAGTACTAAAGCATCCCTTTTCACCTTTTTTTGGTGCTGTTTTTATCTATTTTTCCAACGTTTCATTCCTTTTCTAGAACCCCCAAAAACAGCAAAGTTTCTCCAATTAAAAAGCACTTTCAACACGATATGTGGCGCAAACAAAAACAAAAGGCAACACAAACTACTAACAGCAACAACAAACCGCACGGTCTACACCAGCAGCTGAAAATAGAATAAGCAGACATGCAACAGGACCGTCGGCTCGGAGGCGTGTGAAGGGGATTTTGGAAGCGGGACCTGGGGAAAAAGGTTTACCACGGAATGCTAAGTTTGTATTTCTTCACGAGTTTTACTCAATTTCATGTGAATGGGCCGCCGTTGTACTTTAAGTCCGCTCCTGACGCGCCAAGTCCAGTCCTGGCAACGTGAGTTGCACACACACACACTTGTGCAACATTTCAGCGTGTAATACAGTTACACGAGTACAAACAAGCCACGCAAAGCTTTGAGTAAAAAAGGCCATCCAGTGGATACGAATTCCGGGTTTATTAAAGTTCGACGTCGACCAAAAAAAGAAAATTCGAACCCCGCACGTGTGTGGTCAGAATTTTAACGACTTTTGTGTTGTTGTTACTTCTGTACTACTTTTCTGTTACTTTAAACAAATACAATTGAGGTCAAAGTTGTGGTTGTTTTTTTTTTTAAGGTGTCTCCTGTCCTCCTCCCGCAGAAGCGAACTGCGGTGAGTGAGTGGGCATCTTTTCCATTTTTTCCCTCTTCACCATTTTGACAGTTTTTCTCTTTTTCTTTTGCACCCTTCAACCCCCCGAGGGACTCAATAAAGTGCGTTATTCCTACCTCTACTCTTAAATCGCTTTGCTACTCACTTCTTCAGTGTCTGAAGAGGGTTCGAAAAAATAGTCCCATTAGAAATTCTCATAAGTATAATTTATTAAAAGTAAGTCCAAGTGCTTATTATCCTTACTGACTTAAGAAATACGTATACATTAACTCTAGTTTTCGAAAATCTCCAAAGATTTGACACAAATTTCGAATCCGAAAACCCTGTTTTGATTTGACAATTATTTCGTCTCTTCTCTCCTCTCCTCTTCTCTTCTCTTCTCTTCTCTTCTCTTCCTCTCT
This sequence comes from Sicus ferrugineus, assembly GCA_922984085.1. NCBI lineage: Eukaryota > Metazoa > Arthropoda > Insecta > Diptera > Conopidae > Sicus > Sicus ferrugineus. The sequence goes on from OV277354.1 coordinate 9,711,849, forward strand.
CCACTCTTTTCGTGTATTTATGTGCGTCCATATAGATTTTCACAAAAATCTCACAGACCACGTTAACGCTTATTAAATTGAAGTTGTTCTATATAAAATCCAAGGAATCTGTAATGCACTGATAAGAAAGAAGACGCCGTTAAACATGTCCCACTCCCAGTCTCTTCTCCTTGCCTATCACCCCCCCCCCCCCTCTACCCTCTTTCAAGGGAAAACCCCTACAAAATGTATAAATCCATTTTAATGGCGGTAATAATGTGTTTTTGTTGTTGTTGTTGTAGGCAGGGTGTCAAGTTAATATCGTATATCATGCCCGTCAGACGATCCTTCAAGCATTTCGGTTATAGTGAGACGACCACCAACGAGGCAGAGAAAAGTAGAAAAAATAGAATAAAATATGAAATTTAAAATAATGTTTACTTAAAACTTGTAAATTAAAGGTAATGCTTGCAAATGAACTTTTCAAATTTCATCCGGCAAAAAATGGCTGTGGGTTGAGCTTAAAAGCTTTACAACGCTCCGTTAAATATCTGATTTATTATTTAAACGAATGCGCAGATTTTTCTTGCAAACCTGCGATGTGTACGCAACTCATGCAGAATGTAATTCGGGGCGCTCTGTTGAAATGCGAGACGACTATGCAATTTTGGCCAATTTGAAGTGCCAAATCACATTTCCGCTTTTTGGAAGTCGAAGTTTCTAATTTAGCTGAGAATGCATGAGAGAAATACGAGTTTTTTCAGAGTTTGTTTGAGGATGAAGAAATATCGGAATGCGTACATGAGAAAATACTTGCGTGTGTATGCTTGTATGCATGTATTTGTGAATTCCTCCTTTGTAAATTCCCTTTCTGTGAAAAGTTTTCGTCTAAAATTCCAAATTATGAACCTTCAAATGCTCTGCACATGAAAATGTTGTATGATATTACATGAAATGGTTTCCACACATTATCAAAAGATTTAACGTTGCATACTTTTCAGCCTATAACATTGTTTTCTTCGTGAGATCAAAGCATTTTGATATGGTTTCCCACACATTATCAAAAGATTTAATGTTGCATACTTTTCAGCTTTTAACATTGTTTTCTTCATGCCTCTGAGAGCAAAGTTGAAAGGCATTATATTGAGGTAAATTCGCCCTTAAAAGCTTTTAATACAACTTTACAAATTATGTTGCATACTTTTTAGCATTCATATTAGAGGCTACTTAAATGTTGCATACTTTGAAACGTAATAGATTATTTCTTCCAAGTCTTTAAAACAAAATTGGCGACATAAAACATTTGAAAATAATTTAAAGATTACAAAATTAATGTGACGTCATATGCTACGCAGTGCGGGTGAAATTTATTCCTGCATGAAATCCAATGAAATGGCTGAGTGTCACATACAGTGTACCACGCAATACACGATGTATATAAGCATATAGAAATACGTACACACGCACACAAAATTTGTACGCATGCAGCATATTAAATTTTATGTTCAGAATCAATGAAGTAATAATGACACAGTGTTACGTTGTACTCGCTCGCTCCACGCAACAGACTTTCACACCATCAGCCATCAGGTTCCACTCATACTTACACATACTACTACCCGCCTTCATCTTCAATCCCCCCCCGCTGCCCACCATTCACCACGTTATTATCACCCATTTCAACACCCCGATAACTCAGTTATTACGAGTACTTTGTTGTCGCGCACATTTCGACGCCGCCTGAAAGTATGCACGAAATTTCATTTAAAAGTATTTCAGCGTGAAATGAATTTCGGAAAGATGAGCAAAAAATCAATATTTTTTGAGAATTTAATATTTCAAGGCAGAAAGAAGGTGGAGGAAAGAAAAAACTAAAGCTATTTCTGGCACGAAATAAGAATTATATAGTCAAACGGGTTTTTCATGGATACAAGAGAAAATTGGACTGCATCAACGAAAATTGGACTGCATATTGGATTGGCGAAGAACCATTCCTGACATAAATAAGCGGTCTCTAGACGTCGTTGATATTTGATGGGAATTTCCTTATGTGTGCAATTATGTTCGTCTGTACAACGATTTGCATTTAACAGCCACTTGTTGACATGACGAAAATGCCTCCTGGCAGGATCGCGGGATTAATAGGACGTGCAGCATTTTTTTACTTCATTCGATAATATTTTTTTACACCATTTATTGCTGCTTAATATTTTTTTAGCATGCAAGTCTTTGGTTAGCCAGGGACGAGCGAAGCGGAGAGAGGACGACGAAAAAAAAGATAAGTAAGTTTCCCTTGCAGCACCAGGTTGCTAATAAATAAAGTTTAAAATTCCAACTTAATTGTTGCACTTCATTACGTACTCAATCAAAGCTGAAATTAGGTTTGCCAGCTCCAGATACCACGAGCCACGAGCCACGAGGACTAAATTATCTTTAAGACTCAACAGTTGCTTTAAGAAGTCCAGCGCAATAAGTTCACATGCAGGCTGGCGTGGATAACACCAATGTATGCGAGTATCTGTGTGTGCATTTGTATGTGTATTTGTTGCATTTGTTTCGTGCTTTAATCCCTAAAAAGATCTGCCTCTCCAATATATTGAAATATATCGCTTCTATTAGAATTCATTGCCTCGCTTACGGTTTACATTACTTTTCCGGCACGGAAATCGTGTTAAGTACGTAAACCCATCAGCTCTGCACAGCATTAAGAGCAGGAAAATCCTATCTTAAAAGATTTCTCGTTCAGCAAACGCCGAAAGGAAGAAGCATAGAGGGAAGAAACTGAAGAACAAGCGGACAAGAATTTACTACACTCAAGCATGCAAGTTTATGTTTGGAGCGCCGAAAAGTATGCTTCGAATGCCTGTTTTCCTCAGATTATCGCAACACATGAAGGAAAGCATTTCTCGAAATTCAAGTGTTTTCCCACTCTATTTCGGTGAAAAATTTTTTTGCTCAGTCTTTTTGGTTGTTTGTTGGTGATTTAGTTTTACTTTTTCTTTCAATTTAACACACTTCAAGCGAGCCAAAATAACTGCCACTTCCTGTGGTGCTTTTCATCTACATATCGAATGTTATATGTGCGCAATTTTAATCAATTGTGTGAGCTCACTTTTAATGGGGCGATTATTGGAAGCATTGAATTGTTGTCTTTACTTTCCTTAAGGACGGATTAGTGCCAAAGTGGAAGCGTGATAATTGATGCAGATACCACGCTGCCATACCAATTTTCGGCGAAGCATTTCGTAGTATTAAATATGAAATTGAATTGGTTGGAAAGGAATCTAAGGAATTTGTCTATGGATTTTTGTAAATATCTTTATATAAAATATCTCGATAACTTGACGAACTACAGAAGATAACCTTAACAAAGTTTAACTCAACACATCAAAATACATAAGAAACTGCCATAGATTGCGATTTTATTTCTAGGCCTATAATAATTCTAATATGTACGCAATAGCATTTTCTATAATATATCGTCAAATAATCTGCATACATGAAGTTCTATGAAAATTCTGTTAAAAATTATGGATTCAACGTGCCAAAATACATAATTAAGCAACCTAATACTCGATTAAAAACATCTTCCGCATTTGTAGGCCTATACTGTCTCTAATGTCAATTTAATATCTATCTTTCTTTCGAAATTTTAGGAATTTGTAGGCCTATTTTTGATTACATAAAGTAGGAACTCTATTCTTCCACACTGAGTCGCAGTTGTACTCGCCTTATCATCGACCTCTGAAAATTTCTTCATTTCTTATTTCTGGACTAGTTTATTAGAGGTATTTTTAGCGACCTTTTACTGAATTCCTGAATACCCTAGCACTGATTTTTCTTCCTTTTGCTTTTACTATTCTATATTTCTACATTTATATATTCCGATGAGTGTATTAAATTGAAACAATTCATTGTACTTGAAATCTTTCAGTGTCGAATTGAAAAAATAGTTGAAATTGCATATTCAGTCCAAATTCTGTAAAACAAAATTCTGTAAATACTGTAAAAACAAAGGATTTCATTTGTCAGAAATTAATTAAATAGAAACTCTTGATAACGAAAATGAAAGCTAGCAACATTCAGATTTCTTATTCACAATTTCTTTTTTGAATGAATATTCGAATTTTAATTCTCCGTATTGGGTGAAAAGCAAAATTAATTAAATTTTTGTGATATTTTTTCTACCATTTTTTTTTTGTCATTCAAAAGCCGCTAATTAAATTCACTCTTCACTCTTCACACAATAAAATTCAGACATATAAAATAAAATGCAAAAATTTCTCGGAAAATACGGCGAGCAATCGAAAACTCTCAGCATTTCGGAACTCTCAGAATTGGCTTAAATTAGAGTCAATTAAATAAGCGGAAATTCACTGAGTTGAAAGAAAGTGCGAATTAATTAGTTAGTCTTGATTTAAACTCAGAAGCGCCAACTTCAAAGTTATTTAAGCGTTTAACTGAATTTTGTATTCATCAAATTTCGTGAGCCAAATTTTGCTGCAATTTAAAAAAAATAAAAAACATTTAAAAAGAAATACAAAGTAAAAATCACAGTTGAACAATTAAGGTAACAAGAAACCGTAGGACGCAAATTACTTTTCACTAATTGAAATTCTGGTAGCCAAGCAAATCAAACTTGGGAAGGAGGAGAAAAAAAGCTACTACATAAACTATACCAAAAAATTCCTAATATTACACCAGTTTCGTCAGAAGCTTTCGAAAAAAATCCATGTTTTCCTTTTCTCGTATTCTAAAAGTAGTGGCAACACTGGTTGCTTTTTCAGTTTCTTCGAAGTGTTTGCCGCCGTGACTACTGCTGTTAATTTTATTATCGACAATAAAGCGTCATAAATCTGAAGTAAAACAGCAGCAACAAAAAGGGTAATAAAAAAATTACCAAAATAAGTAATAGAAAAAAGTAACGAAAAAAAAGGTAGGAGAAAATGTTCCTTCTTGCAGAGAAAAGAAAAATGTAGAGAGAGAGAGAGACTGAGAGAGAGAGTGAAAGAGAGTGCAAGGGAGTGAGGGAGTAAATAGTAGTTTAATATAAAGCAGTAAAACAGTCGTAGTAGCAAAAGTGGTAATAAAAGTGATCGTAAAATACCGGTGTTGGCATATCATAATAAAACGTGCAGTAAAAATTTATAGTATTTGTAATCTCTGTTAGTAGTGAAATAGTAGTAATAAAAGTGCTGCAAGTGTGCGTAAGAACGGCAAGATACAAAGCAATGATGACACAATAATCTCATAATTAAGACATGTAATGAATTATTAAACAAAAATAGTAATAAGTAAAGAACTAGTAGAAAGAGTAGTAAAAATAGTATTAAAAACTGCCTCTTTCTCTTTCACTCTGTAGTTTCTTGTTCTAAATTTTAGACTTCTGCTGGTCTGATTCTGTTGTGACTATGTTTCGTTTTCCTTTTCAACTTTCTAAGCTTTTGTTCGATCGAGTTTCGATTCCCGCTTGCTTTCTTTTTCAAATATCTCTACCTGTATAGCCACCAGAATATTCATCTTTTCCCGTACTGACCACGAGTTCCGTTGCCTTTATTTCGCAGAATTTCTGAACTTGTATTCTCTCTAGTGGCTTCGTCAGTGTGAGTGTGTATCTGATGTCCGTATCTTATCTGTGGCATCTTCTGGATGAACAGAACGAACTGTTCTGTTCATAGGTGAATATTTGCATCTCTGATCGTATTGTTTCACTGTAAATGTATCTTAATTGCTAGTTGTCGTAGTTGTTGTTGTTGTTCCTTGCTTTGTTCCAACGCTCGATGTCAAGAGCAACCAAATTGCATTTGGTTACCGTTCAATTTGAATTCCCGGAGGAATTCTATGCTTAATAAATTCATTCTTTCAGTGAGATTCAGTAGCTGCTGTTAATCTACTGATAATTTTAATTGCGACTTCAGACAAGAAAATCACAGCCTTTTCATTAACTATAAAAATTTCTTATAAGACTTTTCTAGAAATACGACGAAGTTCTTCTATTTAATGTAAATATTAGTTAGAATTCATAGTAGCTAATTTCACTTTTTGATTTATAGTAAATGTAAAATAAAATCAATATCAATTTCACAAAATAAAGGAATTGACTTGAAAATACAGGCATACCTTCTATTTCGAAGTCAGTTCCTATAATTTGTAAGACTTATAGGGAAATTTATAAAAATTAAGAGGCTTTCAACATTTTCAAGAACATTTGAAATTTGAAAGCGTGGAACTACATGGAACTACATGGAAACTACAAAAGTGAAGTAATAGTTGTGTAAACAATTTTACGAAGAGCGGTAATAAAAAAAGAAAAAAAAATATTTTATTAAAAACATCTTTAATAATCAACTATAAGAAGGGAAAAATCAAATGGAGCTTGTATTTGATGAGAGGATATCATTTGTCACTTCCAAGGACGTGAATGCAATCAATCCATCGAAATCATTACAAAAATAATAAAAATAATGGCAATAATCTACGGCAACAACAGAATTGGAAACTCTGCCATTGAACCCAACTCTTGCTCTTCTCTTTTGTAGTGTAGTTTGTCGTACCCTATCATTCTTGTAATTCGATTAATGAGCGTTTTATTAGGAAGTGGGGTGAGGGAGAGAGGGAAGATAAATAACCCCCTCCATTTATGTGGAAAGAGATCAATAGAGGAATCAGAAAACACTTAAAACAATCCTGTGCAAGCAAAGGTAAACAGAAACTCAAGCAAGTCGTATTGACGGGGAACTGTAATAACAAGCAATCATTGCTAGTTAATATAAAGAGAGAGTAATAAAACACGAGCTCATTTAGGTAATAAAAAGTAAATAAAAACGCGGAAACTATAAAAACAAACCAACCATGTTTTGGCACACAAAGTGGAACAGGAAAAGTCAACAAAATACTACTATGAGATTACTTGTATGGCGACGATTTCTGTCGATTTGAATGAACAGAAGTTTGTGTTTTCAAAAAAAGAAATATCACAGAAATTTATTTCCAAGATCTTTTTTTAGAATTTAAAACTCGTAGAATTCCAATTTCCAATTTATGTGACAATTTAAGATGAAATTAAGTTTACAAGACGTTTATAAATCAACTCAGAGCTACCTATTTCCGCTAAAGATTTCACATGGCCGAAACCGGTTTGTCTACAAACCTAACATGACAAGGGAAATCCGTTCCAAACGACATAAAACGTAACTGTTTCCCTTTTCAATCCTTACTTCTTTGACATTTCCCTGTACAACTGGAGAATCACTACTTCTCTTGCAGGTCATTCTGCGAGTTTTCAATTAAATCTCATGGATGATGATATCCTGCCGGGTTGTTAAGACAGACTTGTAATCACTTTGACGTGGGTGGCCAGCTGTGTACAGAAGGACGGTCAGCAAGGCAATAAACTTGCCGTTCACATGAAGAATACAAAATTTCTCTTTTCTATTAAATTTTGGTTGACACTAATTTTCACTTCTTCTTGCCTACGCTACTTTTCTTTCTCTCACACTCTCCTTCTGCTTTCTTTTTAAGTTTTTTACTGCGTACTGTTTTATAAATTTTTAGAATTTAATTTTTTATTTCTAAACTCCGCATTTTATTTATATTGGCCACCTTTTCAGCTGTCCTGTCATTGTCAGTCATCGAGAAAAATACGTCAAGTGTTTGCAAAGCCAGCAGCAGGATGGGAGGGGCAGGCGTGGGTGGAGAGGAGGAATTGCACTCTTCTCAGCACAACAAAATGACCTGCGGGCAGCATGCTTGCGGCAGATTTTAATTTTGTGCAAGGACTGCAAATAAAAAGCTGCATTAATTTTCTGTCTTCTCAAGTGTCGTGCAAATTGTTGGCGGAAAGGAATGAATTAAAAGAAAGGATACCCCGGACATTTAAAAAGACACGAAATGGTATTTGCATTGTCTTGTTCTGAAGTAAGTCAATTAAAATTGAAACGAGGCAATTTCGGCGGCTTAAATTTGTATATCAACTGATAATTTTTGTGTACATTTATTTTGAGGATTTATCAATAACCTTTTTTTAATTTTTTCTTTAGAAAGTTTCACTGGATGATTATAGAAACGAGGAACGTGGAATGAGTTCCAATTTTTCCCTTATATTGCTTCTATTAATTAAATTACTTTATATATTAATTAAATTACCTTATATTGATTAAATAAGAGTCAAGGGAGCCAAAAAGTTAATTCGTTCTATTCTTCGGGGGAAAATATGTGCGTTCTTTTAATTATTTTCCTACTTGAGAAAATAAATTGAGAACGAAAATAGAAAAAAACGAGCACACAAGCAATCAAGTCTGCTGAAGTCAAAGTGATTGACACACGAATGGGAGTTCATGGGTGGCTTGGTACGTCGACTGAGTGACTTATTGATGGAATGGCAAATGAGAAACTAAACTCCTCTCTAGAAAACTCCTCTCATGTATCCACATATTTTGTTCTATAAGAAAACACCGAAATAAACCCAAAGCGCTCTTGCGGATGAAAACAAAGACCGACTAAAAGAGAAGAAGAACAAATTTTCCAGAACTTCCTTCCTTTTCTGTTGGCAACTTTTACGTATCTTTAAGCCGGCAAAACTTGTTCATTTTAAATAACGCAAGCAGATATTTTCAGATATCGAAGTTCCTTTGAATGCGGGAAGAAGAGTTCTCAGCAGCGCTAACAACTGCAACATCGTAGCAGAAAAATCGAGTTTCATGAAAAGATTGCGATGCAAATATTGTACGACTACTGCATTTCTGCTTCATGCGCTTCGAAGTTACAAAAGAAAAAGTTACAGCGGCAGGATGCACTTGTATTCCGAGCGAACAGGATATTTATTCTGATAAATTTGAAGAAATTCCGTAACTCTGCACTGTAAAGTGTGCAAAGTTGCGAGAAGTTTTCCCTGAACACAATCACTGGATTTATTATAAGTATTTTATTTTATCGTAGTTTATATTGTTCTGTCTTATTTTGGCTTCAAGATAAATTTGGATAAATAGCGGCTGCCGCGTGACTTCAACTGAAACGAACAAACAAAGGCAACTTTTTTATGTAGCAACTAAGCTTTGTCGCGTGTAATCGATGGCACAGAAATAATATATAAAAGCGTAAATCATCCACCTCCTGCCTTGTAAGCCGTGCAGAAGTTGACCAATATAAATAAAACAGCGTTCGGAGTTTCCGCTCCACATGTGGATCCGACTAAACATCGAGACTTATAGACTGCCTCGTGCAGAGCATAGGAAAACAACAAGTCTATTTGTTGTTTCTTCACAGCTGAAGCTTTCCTGAATTTATTTCGGTTTTTATGATTTTGGTGCCATTGCTGCACTAAACTCTGCGATATAGAAGACGGCGGGGATGTAATAAAATAAGGGAAAAATTGCAGAAATTCAGTTTAGTGGACTTTCGGGCAAAGAACAATTTAATGGAACTGTCAAACGCACACATCAACAAGGCACACGCTCGCGCACACGCACTTATTATTCTAAGGGTGCGTAACAAAATGAGCGCCTAAAAGTAGACCATCGTGCAATACAGACTTTTCTTGGTGCCAGAAACGAAGGACATTTCGAAGGTGACAAGCTGGTCTGGAAAGCTGTTTTCATTGTGTATCAACGAACGTGTGCGTGCTTCGGTGTAGCAATAAATTTAGGCGTCAAATTGTAGAAGTAGCTCTCTTTAAAAGATTCTAAGCACTGACTAGCAATAACAACACCAGCTTTGCGTAGTGTGTGTGGGTGTGATTTTGTGTCTACATTAGTGTTGGTATTTTGACGTGTTTTTATTTATCTGTCTGGCCTTATTATGAGTACATCTGTCACGCATTCTCGACTCTCTTCAGCCCGACAACGTGTCCAGTTTCAAGATCTTTATTTTTAATTGCCTGCTTTTCGGCGCTCGCTGAATACAAGCTTCTTCTGTCTTTTTAAGCTTGAATAGTTGCTGTTTTGCTGTGGATATATTTCTAGCACTCAGTTTTTTATGCATAAAAGGCCTTTTGTGACCTTCCTCTACCTTTGTATTTCATACTTTCTTTTGCAATTTATTTTAATAGTCAATTTCTTTGTTGTCCTTCACGTTCAGATATCACGAACGCTGCCGTTGTCTAGTCGCCCGTAGATTTAACTGTTAATTTTAAATAAGTGATGGTTAAAACACAATTTAACGAAGCACTTTTTATTTTCACTGCTAATCAAAAATAAGAGTGGTGAAAGCAGAAAAAACACAGACAGAACAAAGAACCAAAAAGGATAAAAGAGAAGAACTAAAAATAATCAATGTCTGGCAATGTGAATCACCTCACAGTCATCATCTTTGCTGTCCCTCTCATATATTTGAAAACTACAAAAATCTCCAAGTAGCTGGAAGTGGGAAAAATTTCTACAAACAAAAGTTTCATACTTTGAGGGGCTTTAAAGGGAAATAAAGCAAAGCTGTTGCACCCCAAAATGGTCAAAAAAATCGAAACACTCCCCTTATACTCCCCCGACATCTTCCATCGTTTGTGCTTTATTAAATGAAGGCTAGCGAGCTGTCGATGCTACTAAAAATTTTAACAGCTCCTTAATAGCAACGCCTAAAAGTATGCAGCACGTGGATTGGGCGTATTTTGTTGCTATGAACTTTAATACTTTTTTCCTTCAGGGCATAAAAATTTTATAGAACATTAAATTTTTTAATAAAAAAGGAAGAAGATGGGGAAATAGTAAAATGAAAAACATAAAATATTCATTTTACTATCAAAGGGTAAAGAAATAAATTTTTTCTTCAATCTGAAACGAAGTTTTTGATTGACTTCCGATGTCCATGAAGAATTTGGGTTTTTATTTTGCATTCTTATGAGAAAAGTTTGTTTATCCATTTATTACTTCTTCACTTAATTTGAAACACAGGAATCAAAATGAGACTAAAATGAAGGAAACAAAAGAGGACAACTAGGCTTCAACAGCAAATTTGAAATTAAATTTATTTTAAGCTTTTGAGAAGGACGATTAATCGAAAAAGTTTATTCTCGTAATCCGAAATTTCAATAGTTAATTCACTTGCAATTTAATTAAATGTTTCATTAATTCCGTTCTTTTCAATTTGGCATTTATAATAAAAGCATTCCTTTGTTTGATTCTGATTGTCACAGAATCTTTGTGATTAATTATTTTACGTCAGTGAATTAAATACAAAATATAAAGAAACCAGAGCCGCTCACGAGGTTGGAATGGGGCCTCATTCAAGCTCCATGAGAGGAGGCTGACAGGAATTGATAATTAGAGAATTGAAATAGAAGTTTTTTAGAACATAGAGTTGAGAATGTTTTAATTCGTTGATTTAAGGGCCCTGATGTTGTTTTACGCCCCGAACCTGAACTGATGCTTGAACGGCCCTACCTGCAACTGTGGAAACACAAAAACCCGCATATTTTCTCTTCAAGCCGATGGTTTCGCCACACCCAACTTCCCCAACCACTTGGCATCCTCCCACTCGACAGCGTGCTACAGATTTAAATGCCTTTTTAATTGATTTCCCAAGTGATGCACTTTATGAGGGAGGATGTGAGGGAATCTTTTCCTCTTCTTGATTCGCGAATGAAATTTCAGTTGTTGTTGCTGCTGTATTTTGTTTTTGTGTGGTTTTATGTGTTTAATTAGCTTTGAGACTTTCTAATTAGATATTAACGTTTTCAACAAGTACTTCAAATTGATTTCTTTTTTTAAGCTTTCTTATTTCTCTGTTTTCTTTTATTTTTTTCTAATTTCGAAGAAGCTTTTTAGGTTAATTTTGATTTTATTGGTTTTCCTATTCTAATCTGCTTTAAACTAAAATTTAATAACTATTATATTCGATTTGTTCATGCTATTTTGAAACTAATACAAAATTAATTTAAACTTCTCCACTTTTCACTTTTCATTCTTCAGGTTTGTGAGAAGCAGAAGCCTTTAAGAAGCCTGAAGATTCAAGTTTTAGTTAAAGTCTTTCAAAAACAAATTTGTTTGTTAGATGGAAGCTGCTTCTTGTAAGAAGAATTGTTTTTAGAGTGTTTGAGGGAGGTTTTCCTTTCTTTTTTGACTATGAATGAGTTTTTCTCTTCAACATTTCGTTAGCATGCTAATTTCTTTCGAAGGATTTATTTTCAATATAGCAAAATTTAATAAATTTCATTTTTATTTCTAGGAAAATATTTCATTTGTTGATTTAATTAATTTACATATTCATTTAAAATGGGAAAAGTTTGAAAAGGATTTAAGAGTTCTCAAATCACAACTTTTCCTAAATTAATGCAAATTGACATTAAGAACTTTTTTACTTTCCAATTCTTTACAGAATTTCTGCTAAACAATTTATTTGTGCTTTTATTTTTCCTGAAATCGTTTTAATTTCCTTTAAAACTTTTTTAGTCATTTGCCTCTACAAATTCATCTTTTTGTAACACCTTTCCCGCTATAACTTCGTATAAATAAATTACTTTGCAAAGTGAAATTTCCGAAAAGGCTGTCAGAAGCAAGTTTTTAATAAGTAATCATTAACCTGATTAAAATTTCAAAATTTCAAAGAACTTTCGTGAAACTCTTGATATAATTCTCGCGAAACAAATAAGTAAAGTAAAAAGTAGACTAAATTTCAACTTGGCTACACGCGAAGTCTGAGGTGGTTGCCGAAAATTAGGTTTTCAGGTTCCTCGTTTCTGTAAAATTCTGCAAAAGTTTGCAAAGTTAACACCGATTGATGGGGGTGTCGAGAGCGGAGAAGAGAAGCCGCAAAACTTTTCGTTCGCTTAGTAATCCTTACAATTTACAAAATTTCTTCGTTATTAAGTCAACTAACTGAGGAGCACACAGGCAGTTCACTCTGCTGCTGAAGAGGAAATATTTTAATTGAAAATTAATGCGGAAACCTTTGAACTTTCTTCTTGATTTTATATCAATAAATATTTCAAAGTATTCAGCACATTTCGAATTATCTACGGAGTGAAGGAGTGCTTTTTCTGTTTTTCTGAACAGGCGATATCCAGACTGAGACTTGGATTCAATATTCCATGATAATCAAGGTCGACACATATATTTATCATCTCAAATTCGAATCCCTAATCTAGATTGAGGAGCTAGGATAGTCGAGAAATCGGAAAGGCATTTTTGGAATAGCGTTTTGAGAACTTCGACAAACCTTTTTCAAGTCACAAATTCAAGGCGATAATCGAAATCGAGACAACGGTTTTGAGTGGAGACAAGAATCGAGTCCGAGTTATTCAAGATCTCGTTGTTTTCTCGCTTTCTAGGGGAGGTGAAAAATCCATGCTTTCTAGGGAGGCGAAGTCAGCTGCCGCTCCTCCCTGGTTCAGAATTTCTAGTACTTTTTCTGAACGTTTTAATTTGTGTATCACTTTTGTTGCTTCTGACTGCATTCGTTTAACGCCGACACGACTGACTGCTTTTGACACTGATTGACGTTTTCAGACTTATTTTATAGAGTCAACTGTGGCTAACTTCACTTGGCTTTGACAAAGTTTACTTAAGTTAATGGAGATTTTTTATATAAGAACAAATTTAAGTTTTTAAAATTCGACTTTATTACCAGAAATTTTTCTGTCAGCGTGGGAATTCGGTGGTTTCGACAGCCAGGAATTGCTTTGGATTGAAATACGCACTCACACATACACACAAACGATCACACACACACACACACACACACACACAAACGCGCACACAAAAGTTAAGTTTTTTATTGCAGCAAAAACGAATGGAAATTTAGAAACAAAAAAAAATATTTTTATTTTTTTAGAAACAAAAAGAGAAGAAAAGAAGGACAACGGACAACGCAAAAGTAAGAAGTTCAAAAAACTGCTACAAAAGCTCAAAGAAACAAAATCGTTTATATAGAAAATACCAGCAAATAAATTTCAATTACAAGGAGAAATTTGGCAGTAGAGAAAAAAGTAGATGTGGTTGTTGTTGCTCCCTTTGTAACTGCCATTGATGTTAATGATTGCTGATGATGTACTCAAAATCTAAAGTACAGCAAACTTTACAGCAAGGGTACCCACTTACCCTCCACGAAAGCTTGTTCGAGGGTACTCGAAACTCTGTAGCTTGCATGGACAGCTGGACCGTCGAAGTGTGTTTTAATGCTTCCATATTACAAAGTTGTTGCTGCACCTTTGAAAAACACGGAGGGCGAAATATTTTGCTAGAATTTTAGCTGTTATTTCTGTTATTCGGGGGTTGCTGTATCTTTCCTGAGCTTTACAAACATTTTGATATCAGACGCGTGTATTTTATGCTGCTCATAAATTGTTTGCTCTTTCCTTTCTTTGCTGAGGAAAAGAATTTCAAGGGAAATTTTTTACTTTTACACTGACTTTTGAATGAATGCTACTAAAATTAAATAGAGTAGAAAAGATTAAATAGAGTAGAAAGAGATAAAAGATGAAAAATATAAAATAATTCTATTTATCTTCGAAACACCATTTCATTCGGGATTTTTTTTAAAGAGTTCTGTTTAGAAATATTCATAATTCAGAAAGATTTTACTTCACTATTTTCGTAACAGATCGTATCAGTTTTATTTCATGCATTTCATCGGCTTTTTATCGAAAAGGCAGAATTTTAATGCCGTGCTATTAATAATTCTCCCTTCCACAACTTCCCTCCCTCTCTCTTTTTCAACTTAATTTGTTCGAATCCTCATGCGTTGCTAACTTTTTAGGTAGTTTTTTTCAATTTGGGCTCATTTTTAAGTGCCGTGGGGAAATGGGAATTCACGCGGTATTTTGTAACTCAACCTTTGAATTCAACGCATTTACAGTTGACATGGAAAATTACGATCCCCACGGTTAACTTAAGCTGATAATTTTTAATTGCTGTGGGAAATGAGAACTCCTACGGTATTTATGAAATATCGCGGTATATCATGTGGAATTTTTACTATTTCTATTAATTGAGGACTCGTTTCAACAACTTTAGTCGGAAGCATGTATTGGTCTCGATGCTCTTAACATGCATTAATCGGGTAATTGAAGTGATTAAGGGTAATTATAAGCTTAAGTACGCCACATACACGCACGTATCCTGCGACACACTATAGCATTGCAATGCAAGTGAAATTACAAGTGCATTTACAATTTAATTTACACAAACACGCAAACCAACGACACACTGAGACTTCAATTAATCGTTTCATTGTAATGTACGAGTAGTGCAATCCCAGCAAGAAACACAATCGAATTCTTTATATGAATTCAGAGCCCTGCAAAGTAGTCATCATACACGAACCTCAGTTGAAAACTGCACTGAGTTTTCCATACAAATTTCCGTCTTTTCATACACGATTTTTCTTGAAATCAGTGGACTTTTCAAAGGCTGAGAATGTGTTGCCTAATAAATTTCAGTTTTCATTTATGTTACCATGAGATTTCGTTTTGTTTTTCACTTCCAAATTATTACACTGCATATCCACTTTTGTTGTTGTTGTTCTCTTAGGGTTTCATATGCTGTAATGTATCAGTTTTGGAGCGAGTGTATCAAGTAATTTGCTGCCACGCGATTTTGTATTTACGCTTTTATTAGAAGAATGAACGGATCTTAAAAAAAAAAAACTAATTTTGCTAATAAATAATTTTCCACTTCACTTTAGTTACTCCTCATCAAGTAACGCAAAAAGGTCAAAAGCAAGAAGGAGGATATGAATAATAAATCTCGCAGTAAGAAAAGTGAGTATCGCAGAAAACAGTTCTCGAAAAGTGGAAAGGAAAACAAGTCGTTGAAAGCGTATCCAATCCGAATTATTTAAGCACGAGAAGTAAAAAAAAGCCAAAAAAAAAAAAATTTAATTCCCTTCCTAATTGATTTCCCGCCAAGTGAATAATGTTTCGTGATTATCAGTCTTGCTGTTTACTCGGTGTCGCCACCTCACTACACCTCCGCAGCCACAACTATTTTCAACGCGCCCGTATTTCGCGTGTAAACACCATGAAAAGTATGAAAAATAGCTGAAGAAAATCCTGTCCACCAAGCTTAACTTCAATTAAGTACACGTTCCGGTAAGCGAAGTAAGGAAGGATACTTCTTCCCAAATACAGAAACCCAAAATGTTCGGCTTAGTGGCGAGCCGCCTATTTCAGTGAAACTAAAAATGTAGAGAAAAATGATTTATGAGCGCATAACACGGCACGAGTGAAGACAACTGGGGGCGGGGTGATGGTGGTAAAAATGTGCCGCTGAAGGGGGTGCATTAAATATGCTGAATACGTGACGGTGTGGAGAACGAGTCCTGTTTACTTGTGAAAAAATGAAGTTTGTAACAAAATTGATTATAAAAATATTGCATATTGTATTTTATACTATTTGATTTTATGTTTCAGTAAAAGTTTTCGGCTTTACTACTTTAAAAACTATAATATTGGAAATATTGCTGCTTTTTATGATGTTGTTTTTTTGAATTTAGCGGCTGAGACCTGAGACGCGAAGAATCGCCCCCGCGAGCCTTTCCGCGGAGCTTTTTATGAGTTTAACGATGGGCTCGTTCTTCCCTCTAAATATCTTCCAGGCGAACAGCAATCCATTCACCGTTTAAAGTTCCTCCAAATACCGCCTTTAAATAGTTGGAAGAAGAATTCCTCTTCCAAACTTTCTCTACATGTTGACAATCTGACTCCACAAATCAAAGCCAGGAAGATTTTTTCCTGATGAGTTATTCAAATTGTGGTTCTTTTTACAAAGTTATTAATTATTATGAATATTTTGTTCTGCAAAGAAGAAAGTGGTAAAAAAGTAAAGAGAACGCGATTTGCATGCACGTTTTTTTTAGATTTTTAGTGTTTTAAGGAGGTTGTTTTTCTTCTCTTCGGCCAGAGTAAATTCGAAGTATTCCACGCCAACTATGTCGACTCATATCAGCTGATCAATCATGCAACGCGAGTCAGGGCAACTCATAACAAGAACGACTGCTGAATTGTAAACTTCGAGAACACACTCAACAATAAGTAGCTTGTCAACACAGCCTGCCTCGTGCACGCTACATAATGTTGCAGCTGCTGCCTCGTAAATAAGTGGGCGAAGTAAAGAGGTGGCAACATTTTGCACGCCAGTTAGCGAGTATCTTCGTGAGCCTTCGAATTGTTGGTTTTTGGCGTGTAATTCCATTTGTACGGCAAATATTTAAAAAAAATTAGTTAGCGAAAAGTATTCACTTAAATTAAAGTTAAAATTTCCTAAAGACGTCATTTATTTTTAAAATTTTATCTTTTATTTTAGAATATTTTAGATTTCTACCATTTGTTTCACAATTTTCTTGGTTTTCTCTGTTTTTCTTTCTATTTAAATGGCATTTGGAGAAAAAAATCGCGAAAAAATTCACATTTATACTTGTATGTCCAGCTGTATAAACAGAAATACAACTAAAAATAACAAAAAAAGGGAAATATGCTAAAAATGTGTCAGCTTAGAACGGAAAAAAAAGAAAATAAAAATTAGTATGCAAGCGAAATTCCTAAAAAAATTCCTCAAAGGAACGTTTTAAAAAATATAAACGTGGAAAAAAAAGGAGGGAAGTCACAAATGGCACTGGCAACAGAGAGAGAGAAAGAGAACTCACGCACACACACACACAATTCACGCACACATACACAGCCGTGCATGTAGCATATGGTCTCTCTCTCTCTCTCCCTCTCTCTCTCTCTCTCTCTATCCACCGACACCCTCTCTAGCTCCACCTTCTCTCCCACTACCTTCTCCACTCGCTACCTTCTCCCTCTCGCCATAACTCCCGCTCTCTGCCTCTCTCTCTCACTCTCTCTCTCTCTATCTCTCTCTATCTCTATCTGCCTCTCTCTCTATCTCTCTCTGCCTCTCTCTCTCTCTCTCTCTCTCTCTCTTTCTCTCTCTCTCTTTCGCTCTGCTGGATGCTGAGGCGGCAGCACTTGCGGTGTAATGCTGCGCCACGTCGTGTGCGTCTCCGTTTCCGTTTCCGTTATCGTGTCAAGCAGTATTTTGTGTCACAGTTACGCGTGTCGCTTTGATTGTTGTTGGTTACAATCACTGTTGTTGTTGTAACAACTTTTCTTATTTGTTTCGTTTTTTATTAATTGTTTTTTTGTTATTTGTTACTGTTATTATCATTCTGACTGCTTTCTTTTTTTTGTTTATTTGTTTGTGCTTTGTTGTTGTTATTGCTGATACTGTTGTTGTTGTTGATGTTGTTGGCGTTGTCTTTTTCTGTCTAGAATTTTAAAAATTACTATTAAAAATCCAACACATGCAGCATTTTGGCTGTTGTTGCTGTCGTGATCGTCGCCGTTGCGTTGTTATTGTTGTTGTTGTTATGCTTGCAATTTTTCCTGGTGTTGTTATTGTTGTTGTTGCCGTTGCTGCTGCTGCTACTTCTGCTTCTGCTTCTGCTTACTTCGTTTTGTTTGCTCTGTTGGGAAATCCGCAACATGAGACTTTGACAAACGACTTTTCCAATTTCTCAAAACATCCAGCCAATACAGAGAACACGTTTAAAACGGAATGAATTTGCGCGCGTGTGTGTGTGTGGTTGTGCAAAAATCCCTTTGCTTGCGTGTCAAATGTTATTTCTTTTCAATTTATACACACACGCACGCAGCCAAACACACACACACACACGCACACACGTACACTTACAGTGTGATTCTAAAAAGAGTGCAGTGAAAAAAAAATTGTGTCCTCGGATTTTAGCAAGTTCGATGAAATTTGGCGACTCGATGTAGAAATAAATGCAAATAAATGGCAATATAGAGAAGTAAAATAAAATAACAATAAATGTTTCTTTCTTTTGCTGTATCTCCCGTCCTTTACGAGGTTTCGCACTCCAATCATAACTCATTTCAAGTAATGGCACCATTTTCGCTTATTGTTCGCCGAATGCCCAGTTGAAGCAAGAAAACAAACGAACTGTCAAATATTCGAGGGAATTCGGATCGTTACTTCACTCCCACGGGTCGAGAAAGTCACAGAGTTGGGGTTCCTAACAATATGAAGATGAAGTACGTGTGTAAATTACGCATTAAAATGAGGATTTTTAATGCATTTACATCATTAGACATCAGATGTTCGCTCTTCAATGACTTCACGTCCATGTCATCAAGAAGTTGCAGCAACACTGCGAGAACTTCGGCCTCTCAATCTGCCTCTCAATCTGCCTCTCTCTGTGTCTCTTCCTCTCTTATTTCAATCCTCCCTCCTTCACTCCCTCGCTCTTTCTCTCTTTTCCACGTAATTATCCCACCATTCTCATTTATTCCCTGATTAATCTACTCGAAGTCATCAAGTAATTTTTCAACCCAGCTAGCATATAATTTGTCTCATGATATTTGTTTTTGCTTACAACTAAATGTCGTTTACTCTTACTTTCACGCCTCTTTACCTCTCCCTCCCGCGTTTTGCCGTTTATGTCATTTCGTTACCACGCTTTCTCCTGCAGCACACCTGCACCTGAAACCGCGTTTCCTGTCTTCCATAAAGAGCTCTCAGCTCTCAGGACTACTTGAGTCGCGGTTTATTATGAGTTTTAAGTGAGTTTGGTCCTCTTAATGAAAGCACATCTAATAATTTTACTACTCAAGAATGCTGTAAACGTATCAAAACAAAAACAACAACAACAACAAACAAATCAGAGCTCTCTTGGATCGTAGTCAAGAATGCAAAATTAACTTGTTGAAATGTAGAATTCCTCCATATTAAAAATTTTTTTGTTTATTTAGTGTTTGAAATTTTAGCATTTGATGAATTGCAGAAATAAATAATTAAAGAGCGTCGTTAGAATATATATTGTCATCAAAAGATTTCAGTGACTTCAGAGACTTAAATTACTTCAAGTAACTAAAAGGGATACAAGGACATCAATTGACTTCATATCACTTCAAGACTTCAATTGATTTGAAATGGTTTGAAGTTATTTCATTGGTTCCATGGGCTTCAAGTGAGTCAAAAGAGTCAGAGACTTCAGATTTCTAATATGGCTTCAGGAACGAACAGGATTTCCATGACTTCAAGATTTCTTATACAGATTTCGGCTGCTTTTTGACGACGACCTCAGTAACTTAAATAAGCTTCACTTTTTTATTGATTTCAAATGAGAAGACTTCATTATTGGGATTTAGTAAAGCAATTTGGGAGGAAACTTGTTTTAAAACTTATTATTATAAAAAAACAGAAAAAAGCTTACAGTAAACTTCCATTTTGTTGTCTTCAGGAAAATGGCGATGTTATATCGCGTTTGTTAGATCAAAAAGATTTAATTTTTCCCAAATATATATAATATTGTCAATAATATAAAAGGAAATGTTTTCTTCTGAAATACGTACGAAAAAAGACTTCAGTTAGTAATTAATAAGTTTTAAACTAAAATTCGTAAAAATTTATTACAACATTTAATTTCTAGTTTAAAAATTCAACCGAAAGTTTGTCAACAAGAACTACGAATGCGATTATTAAATGTTTTTCGAATTTAATAAACCAACACACAGGAAAAACTTTGAAACCACACACAGAAAAACTCTTTTTAAAGCCACACATTCAGCAAAACAAAAGGAAAACAAATTCCGAAAACCTCAGCTCAGCAGGATTGCGATGAGTCAACAATAGACTGAGTGGAAACCGATGGCTAACATAATGAATTCCTGTTCTCACCAACAAACAGATGAAAAGGATTATCATTCTGTCAGAATATTTAATTGTTTCTGTAGAACTTTGATTATTTT
This sequence comes from Sicus ferrugineus, assembly GCA_922984085.1. Classification (NCBI taxonomy): domain Eukaryota; kingdom Metazoa; phylum Arthropoda; class Insecta; order Diptera; family Conopidae; genus Sicus; species Sicus ferrugineus. The sequence goes on from OV277354.1 coordinate 9,732,526, forward strand.
TACTGTGCTTTTCAATAATTTAAATAAATAAAAATTTAATGTAATATTAGTAGAAGAATAAAGTGCGTGAATAAATAATATTTGTTTCTAATTAATTGTTTTTGAAATAAACTAAATTAGATTATAAATTAAGAGTCGATTTTCGAAAAATCAGTGCCGAAAAATAATGACAGATTTTCGGAAATTCAATATAATTTAAGTATTAACTTTTTAATATTAAATATTCAATAAGTTACTAAAATTTCTCAGTCTAGAAATCGTTTTAGTTTCTTTTTAAAAACTCTTGTATATTTTTAGGCGGATACATTTAAATTTCTTGAAAAGTTTTTAACTAGCAGTCTGATTTTTTATCTTGAAATTAAAGCGAAACGAACACGTTTTCATTTAATTGTGTAAATTTAGTTGTGTAATTTTCGGCTGGTGGCATTAGAATTTTAACGTGGCATAAAAATTTTATATAAATTTGTTCTCTCATCGCTGGAAGCCATGCAATGAAATCTTTTCGTAAAATACGGAATAGTTTCACGTTTGTTCTGAGGTACAGAAGCAGACCGCTAATTAGCAACGAATACGCTCGACGAGAAACCAGCGCTGAAGGTAAGTGGAAAGTCGTAAATTGTTCGAGCATAAATTCGTGAAGGACGACGATGTTTTTGAATTTCAATTGCGAAAAAAGAGAACAAGTCGACTTGTATTTTCTTCGCCTTTAATTTGGTTCCATCTTCGAGAAGAAAATTTTCCTATTTTTCTTAACATCTTGTAATTTCTTTTATTTCCCTTATTATTTTCTTTTGTTCTCCTTTTTTATTAATCTTTTAGTTTTTTACGTCTTTTTATTAACTTTTTAGGTTTTTTTCTGGTTGGTCGAAAGAAAAGTTTTAGCAAAGTTTGTTTTAAACTTTTCTGCGGCTTTCTTCGAAATTTCTAAAGCGTGTTTTTCAAACGGTGGCATAGGAATTCCCAACCAAGTGTTTAAAAACAGATACGCAATTCTTAATTAGTTCGAGTGGGTGGTTTTTGTTCACTTTCTGGTAGATTACACTTTAATATTTCCAAGAACAATCCAAAAGACGCTCGCAGGTATCTCAGGAACTTCTAATGCAATTTTAATTAAGCACTTAAAACTTCGTCCTTGAAAATTTTCCATTATTTCACCTTATTTTCAATTTCATTTAAATTTTTATTTAATTTTAGACATTCTCATTACTTTTAGGAAAAAAATCCGTGGAATTAATTTATTTTTTTTTTATTTTTTGCACCAATTTACTTAATGCAATTTTTAAATCTTTTATTATTCGCATATTATTTAATTATTTCACATTTTACACTTATTTACACTCGCGCTTCTTGTCTTAAGTTTCACCTGAACTCAGATAACTTCAAACACACGTTGTTTTCGCACATATTGAATACACGTCCTTCGAACAACGCGACCGGCACGTAACTAAACGTTGGAACGACAGGCGACAAGGACATCAGCAGTAAGTGTGGCTGAAACGATGTCTAAAGGATAATAATGTGTTCTAAAATGTATTTCAATGGCAACGATGAAAAGCTTTTCTAAAAAAGGAGGAGAAAAAGGATGAAATAAGTACTAAATGTGAAAGAGGGGAAAAAGAAAGGAGAGAGATAAAAAAGAGAGAAAAATGAGGACACGACGAGGAGAGAAAAATGAGGAGAAGGATAAAAGAAAGAAAACGGTGCAAAAATTGAGCTCACGAAAATGTTCGTTATATTCATGAATGAAAAACACTTGTTAACTTTTGTTGATTTATAGAGAGGAGATTGAAATGTAGAGTAATCTGTTAAAAACTCAAAAACTGTTATTTACTGTTATATAACCGATTGGTACTTTTATGCTGTTCTAATACTGTAGTACTTTTATATAGCTGTTATTCAACTGTAACACAACTGTTAGGAGTATTAGCTGACTGTAAATATTATTGTTGGTATTAATTAATTTCCAGTAGTTAACATTCATAATTTCTTATAACAGTAATTATAACACTGGTCCAAAAAAGCTTTTATACTTTCACTCTTCTCCAAGTGTTTTGTGTGTTATAAATTCCTCTTTAAAGGTGGATTTTTTAAGAGTCAATAATTTGCACTAAAAGGAAACAAAAACCACTTGTTGACATCTTATGATGAAAGTGTAAAGTTTTCCTTTAAGGGGAAAATTTTTAGTACATTTTCTAACAGTCTCAGTAACAGGGGATTTCTAACAGAATTTGGTGCGCTTTTCCGCTCTCCGAGATATTTTTCCACTTATAAAATATTTCCCCACACATCAAATTCTCCCTCGAAAATAATTTTCTTACCTTGAATTTTTAAATCTTTAGCGGCGTTTTATCATCTCATTTTAATTAAAATATTTGAGTCCTTTACCCGATTCTATTCTGTTTTTTAATAAAATAATATTTCATCACTTACCTGAAATGAAAGAGAAAAATTTATTTGGATTTAACTATCAAGACGTAGAAAATTTAAAATGTTCGCAATTTCACTTATATTTTAAATATTTATCTTTTTTATTTTATTTTGTTAATATTTTCTATTTTAAAGAACCCATCTCAGCTGAAAAGCTTTTCGATTTTATAAAAAATAAATTTATTTAGTAGGTATATTTTAGAATTTTCTTTGCAGAGATGTCAACAGAAATTTCGAATCGAATTTCTATCTAAACACGGCATATTAAAAAAAATTAAAAGGTTAATAGCAATAATTTATTTTATAATTTTTTAAGCTATTCAAAATTGCTTATTTAAACTTCGAAAACTGTTAAAACAAACACCGCCGTTTTCAGTCACGTCGCAGAACCAAATTTAAAGCTAACTGTTTAGCAAATACAGGAACCTAATTTTACAGTTATGCAAACTATTTGAATTTGAGAGAGATATTTACAGCTCTCGGTTATTAGAGAACGAATAACAGAGCAGAATTCCTACAGAATGCTGTTAGCCACGTTCTGTAGGTACGCTGTTACTAAAAGGGAATTAATAATTCAGCAATGTTACAAGTGTAGAAAAACGCAGTTTTATACAAATAAATTTTTATACAAACAAATTATGTCCGCCTTTTTGCCAGTTAGTCCCATAGTGTTTTAAAGGAAAGGCAGGCGTATGGTAAATTTCTATTGCCAATAAGTATTAATTTAAGCGATCTGGAAAATAAACTGAACCATCGTTTAACGAACTTAGAATCGCGTTACATCTGCACGTCATAAATTCATTACTTTCACTTCCTCGTCGATACGGCAGCAGCTACAACAACGACAACGGCAACGGCAACAATGGCAACAAAGTCGGCAATAACAACGACAAGAAGGCAATTTTGTGATGTGCAATACCGTTAATCTTAATAATGTCGGATAACGCGCGATGCAGCATATGAGAGGTGAGATTATTCGTTAAATTATTTATTTCCGAGATTTCTCAATTACTACATTTAACGAGAGATGAAAGTGTGAAATAATATTTACTTTCATCCAAATGGACAAAAAAATATTTGTTAAGTAGAAATCGTTGTGTTGAATAACAAAATTTGTTAAAAGGACGGCTGTGATTTTTCAAATTGACCACAAATTAAAATAATAATGATTTTTATTTTGATAATATTAATTTTTTGATGTGAAATTTATTTATTAATTTAGTTGTCTAAATTTTTGTTACAAAAATGCAATTATGTTTGTTAAGTGGAAGTTGTTGTGTTGCCTGACAATATTGTCAAAATGACGACTGTAAATTCTCACAAAATTACGGACAATTTTTTAGTTTTTTTTACATGACTTACATGGTTTTGCTTGAATGTTGCAACAGTTTGACATACGATTTTTGAATTTACTAAATACTTCCGAGACGGATTTTCAACTCAGACTTTAAAGCGAAAATTCATTCGTAAATTCAGTGAAACATTTGTAAAAAAGAAAGCTTAAAATTTAATACTCTAAGGGTTTTCGTTCAATACGTCTAATGCAAGTTGATAAACATTGCGAGCTCTACAAAAACTCTCTAAAAGAGCCACGTAATTGTCAACAAGCCATTTGCTTTTATTTGCTTCTTTACTCATTTCCCTTTCAGCATTTCTTCACACAAGAAAGCAAACAAGAAAGCAATTCAAAGAATTCCTTTGCATTTCGTAGCGGGGTTGCCAGATCGGCAGATTGGCTGCCGAAACGACTTTTTTATTAAATGCTTGTTTAAATACGAAAGCTTCTGTGGCTCGTTTATTTCTCCCCGCTTGCTTTCGCCTGTTTTCGATTCTATTCAAAGCTACACACACACACACACATGCACCCTTTTTATTGTTTGCCGAAGGGATGCAATAGTGTGAAGTCGCTCGGTTAAAGTTTTTATGTTCCTGTCGATGTTTTGCGATCAAAAAAGCGCCACAAAGAATGATAAGGACTCTTTATGACTCACAAAAGAGCTATTTTTGGAGGAAAACACTTAAAAAATTGAGATAAAAATGTATTCCCTACAGGAAAACCCTTCAAAAACCCTTATTTTAATTAAATCTAAATATGGTAAACAAACGCACTCGCCGCTCACCTTTAATGAAATCGACCGCCATCTCAAGGCCGTACGTATCCTTGTCGCAGTCGTCCAGTATGTGGGCGCCCAGTGTGATATTCGGCAGCAGTTGTTGTCGGTTGACCTGGTCGAGTGTGTACAGCATCGCCTCGAGGGCCTGAATGCCGCCCTGAGGCATGATGGGGCCGCAGGTAATGCTGTCCTCGCGTGAGTGGACCATCATGAGGCCGCCAAGGACAACATCGCCCTCCATAATGGAGGCGTGCTTAACGGGCCAGGTGGGCGAAGGCGTGGCGGTGGTGGTGGCTGTACTGGTGCTGGGAATGACGACTGATACGTGATGCATGGGGTTGGTTGTGATGGTTGCGATACTGTCTGGAATCCCGCGGGGGGTCTTGTTGTCATTGTTATCTGAGTCACTGCTGTTGTTGTTATTGTTGTTGCCATTATTGTTGTACTTTGCGTTGTTGCTATCGTCCTTGTTGCTGCTGCTACTCTTGTTGTCGTTGTTCCTCTTCTCGTTGACCAAACCGAAGCCTGAGGCTGTTGTGAACCAAAAGGGTTCGTAGTTGCTGCTGAATGGGGGCTGGAGAGTCGAGGTGACCCCATCGCTGCTTACAACGCTGTAACCAGAATCGGTGCTGACAGTAGCGAGAGTTGTTGCTCTTGTGGGAAAATAACTTGTGGGGAAATATATTGCGGGCATCAAGCGAAGAAAATCTGTGGTGTTCAGTTTGTTATCAGCGGTTGTTGTTGCTGCAATTGGTGGTGTTATTGCTTTTGAAGGTGCTGTTGTTGTTGTTGTTGTTTTTCCAGCTATTGTTGTTGTTGCTTTCCCAGATGCCGTCGCTGTTGTTGCGCTATTGATAGACTGACCAAATTTTGTCGTGCTTAAAATTGTTGCTCGGACTTTTTCTTCCTCCTTCAATCCTTTTCCTTCCTCTCCACCTCCTACTCCTCCTCCTCCTCCTCCTGCTCCTCCTTCACCTCCTTCTTCTCCACCTTTTCCATCATTTCTCAGAATCCTTGTTTGCCTGGCCCTTCCGTCATCTGTTGCAAGTAACAATGTCGTTCCTTCATCATAGTCAGCAACTGTCTTTGTTGCTGCTTTTGTTGGCATTGTTGTTGCCTCCGTTGGCATAGTTGTTGCTTCTGTTGGCATTGTTGTTGCTTCTGTTGGCATTGTTGTTGCTTCTGTTGGCGTTGTTATTGCCTTTGCCAGTCTTTTCGTTGTCAATTCTACAGATTGGTTTACTGTTTCCAAAATTTCCAATGTAGCAACAACCGTCGCTGCAGTTGTTGTTGCTGCCTTGTTGCTTTCATTATTTCTCAGTTCAATAGATGTTGATTTGCTACTTGTACTTGTATTGTTTGCACTATTGTTGCCGAGCCTATTGTTGAGCAGGCCATTGTTGCTGTTGCTGCTGCTGTTGTTGCTGTTATTTATTTCTTTGCTGTCAGCAATTTCTTCTAATCCATATTTATGTTGCTGCCGCGGTCGCTGTTTTCTTCGCGATCTATTTTCGACGCTTGCAGTGCCTACATAAGCAACTTTTAGTGGCAACTCTTGTTGTTTCAGGATTCTTTCCGTTGCTGCTGTTGTAGTTGCATAAATTGCAGTGTCATTGAATGGTATCGCTGGTGTATCCGTCATTAAAGTCGGCTTGAAAGATGAAGTGCCGGGCGTATCGTCGATTTCGTTGCTGTCATAGAAATGCTGCAATTTTAAGGTTTTATTCTGCTCCATTCTTATTTTTTCATATAGAGAATTCAGCACTTTCTGCGAGCGTTTAATTTTCATTGCTACTTTCCGCGGAGGAATCGAAATTCTCGAGTTCGAACCAACGTTTATCATGTTGGCAGCTTTTGGCTTCCCAACATGATGTGGGTGGCCCTCATCCGTCTTCCGTATGTTGTTCCTCACTGGGTCTTCCTGGAAATCTTCGCTTTTGCTACTCATTTTCATTTCTCTTCGGATTCCGGGTCCGATTTCTGTCGACTGCAGCATATTTCGTCCATTTTTCGTTCTTGTGGACGACTTTTCAGCCTCCGCCTCAAATGTCGTCATGTTGCTGGCAATGAATTTAATTTTCTCATCAGCGCTCTCATTGTTATTGCTTTTGCTGTGTTTGTTTGTGTTGCTGCTGTTGCTTTTATTGTTTCCATGACTTTCAATTTGGACCTCATCAACAGTCACAGCAACGTCATTCGTTGGCTTGCCGAGGTTACAACTTTTTCTTGCTGCTCCACAATCAGCAGCAAATCGATTTCGTTGTCGTAGCGTTTCCTTGCTAAAAGCAACAGAAACATTGGTGACTCGATTGTCAGAAACAGCTGTTGTTGTTGAATTTCTTTGGCTTTTATAATTTTCTTGTGTGCTGCTGTTGCTGACGGTATTGCTGTTGTTGTAACCTTTGTGTTTACTGCAGTCGGTTGCTGTTAATTGAATGTCTTCAGGGCTAAAAGGGGAAACTTCGAGTCCGTTGCCAACCACCTCCGACTTAGTAAAAGCTGGAACTTTCTTCGCCGTGTTGACGACGTAATAATCGCTACTATTTTGCGGTATTTGTGGCGAAAGTTGTTGCTGTTGCAGCTGCTGCTGCCTTGTTGCTCCTAAATTACTCGCCGTTTGGCCTTCTAGTGTGTGTTTTGTCACTTCTGAGTATTGCTGGCCTCGCCGTTGTTGTTGCTGTTGGGAGGTTTGTTGTTCTTGCTGACGTTTCTTCCTTGCTGTTTGTTGTTCTTTAAGCTGTTGCTGTTGTTGTTGTTGTTGCTGTTGCTGTCGCTGTTGCGGTTGATCTTCTTTTTCTGCCATTTCTTTACTTGTTGCTTTTGTTTCTAAAGTGGTTGTTGTTACTTTCGAAAGTTTTTGTAGTTGTTGTTCTAGTTTCCGAAAACTTGTTTCCGTCGTTAGTGAGGTCGTGACTTTCAAATTTATTGCTTCGTAAACTTTTTCTGTTTGTAGCGCACTGTGTTGCTTGTGTTGTTGTTGTTGTTGTTGTTGTTGTTGTTGTTGTTGTTGTTGTTGTTGTTGTTGTTGTTGTTTTCGCTGATGCAGTTCTAGTTGATGGTCATCTTTTGTTGTTATTGCCATTGTAACCAGTATATTAGCCAGGAATAACAACAACAATAATATTTTGTAAGAGTTGCTCATTTTGCTCGTCAGTCAGTTGTTGTTGTTACTGTTCTCAATTTATTTAGTTGTTTTTTACGATTATATTAGCAACTTCGAATTCTCTTCATAAATTTTCCGTGGCAACATTTTGTACAGCAACAAATTGCACTTGTAATAAACGAAATAAACACACCGTTTGAATCCTTTAAATCCTTCTCTCTCTCTTTCTCTCTCTCCCGCTCTGTTCTTCCCTCTCCCTCCCACTCCGTCTCTCTCTTTCCCTCTGTTCCTCCTTTCTAGTCGTGTAATATTCAGTATCCTTCCTGTGGCCACCTTGCAGTTGGGTTGAAATTAATTGTGCATTTCTAGAAATAGATGAAATAGAGTTTGAACGCAGGTTAAGTGGAGCGTCTTTCAATAACGAAACACCGAAAGTTGTTGAAAACACAGAAAGTAGCAAAAACCAAAAAATTACAAGAGTTCCATTACAGGATCTTCAAGGATAACTGAAAATGTTAATATAAATAGCTGGTGCAATGTGGCGTATGAATTATTTTTAATTTTCCATACGATCAACTAAATTAATTTCTGTTTCAGAATTTTCTGCCTATATTTTTAAATTCTTAATATTCTCACAACGAAAATTAATGTTAGTAATTAATTACGACAGCGATTAAAGGCTTGCACGACGCTAATTAAAATTTATTGACTCATTATATTTCATTAATGAGATTTAAAATACGAGAATTAATACATTTAATCTGTTTTAACGGCAGCTGCACTGAATCTGTGCTGTGGAACGCAGTTGGTAGCAAACTCGCAGCTTACAGTTTTTAAATACGAAATTAAATTGTAAGCGAGGATAAATAAAAGGATTAAAGTAGATGAGGCCAAAGGAAATAAATGGGATGGACATGATAAAAAAGGATGCTGAGTGCCAACTGCTTTAGCAACAATAAACCTTAAAAAAATTAGAAGAAAAGAAGCAAAGAAAATGGATTTTCTAAAGCAATTATCCAAAGAAAACCGCAATTATTATCAAAAACCTATCAAAGTCCTGACAAAACTAATATCAGGGGAACAGAATCAAAAACCAAATATAAACCCACAAAGCTAAAACAACTTAAGGAAGAAAACCAGTAGAAAACAAATCAGAAAACATAAAATTCAATTTAAATTAGAAATTATAATGCCCCAGTTACCAAAAAAAAAACAAAAGCAACAAGAAACAGAAAAGTAAGGAAAAAAGGAAGGAAGGAATATAAATGATAATTTATTTTTAATTCATTCATTAACCATCATCAGTATCATGCTTCACTACCATCATAGCCATCATAATCAGCATCAGCAACATCATCACCATCACCATCACTATCAACATCACGATTATCTTCACTATAACGATCACCATCAACTTAATCATCGCCATCGCAATCGCCATCACCATCGCCATTATTTTTACCAACAGCAATCGCGCTCTAATAATGGCGCGGGGTATTTTTTATGTGTTGTTGTTGTCGTTCTTCCTTTATTTTAAAAAATGAAGGATATTTTTATTTGCTCAATCACTTGTTCGCATTCTTTTAAAATTTCGTTCCTGACGTTCTTGTGATCGCTCGTTGCGTTGCGTTTCTTTTTATAAAAAAGTTAAAAGTTATGCGTGCAATAAATCGCGTTACTGATAGTGTCCTTGTTGTATTTGTTATTATCCTTTTTATTCTTGCTGCTGTTGTTGTTGTTGTTGTTGTTGTTGTTTTATTGCTGCAGCTGCTGCTAACGTCGTTTATACGATAACAGCAACAACTTTGTCAATAAATTCTCCCAGCTAAAAGAAAAGCGTGCGAAATCGTTCACTGAGATTTCCACATCGATGACTGCTGTTAACATCTTTCAGTATTTTCAGCAGTTTTCCTCACTCTTTCTCGCTCGATTTCTTTTCCAACGGGCGTAAAATTTTCTTAAACGAATATCGACGTTTAGCTTTTAGGGTTTCTGATCGGGGCTGCTAAAGTTCATCAATTTTCGTGAAATTATAAACTCCATAAATTTTTGAGGAAAATTTTACACACATTTAATTCGTGTATTTGGAGTAGAAATCCTTGGATTTATAAAAAATGGCGCTAACTTAAGGTTTAAGTTATTTTCTCCACAATTTTTACAAAAATTTAAAGGCATCAAATTGAGTGCATAAATTGTTGAATGTTATCGCTCACAAAATATTGAGTCAGAGCGAAGTCAGATTTCTCAAGCGTGTCGCATGATTTTCGGTTGATTCTCGTTTCTCAATTAAATCGAAGATGGTACTCGGAAACCGCAGACCGCTGTTGTCAGAGTTGCATTTAATGGTTTCTTGATTGATTGGTTGCTAGATGAAGTTCTGAACACCGTCAGCAGAACCGAGAAGCCAATTTTTTACATTTGACCCAGAGGAGGACAACAGTCTCAGAAGGCAGGAGACTCAGAAGGCTTCCTCGCTCATATAAGTCCATGAATTCCAAGTTTTGGATGAAAATGATAAAAGTTTAATAAAAGAACAAGAGATGCTCGCTCTTTTAAAACAAAAATTAGAACCCAGAAGCCAATTTTTTACATTTGACCCAGAGGAGGGCAACAGTCTCAGAAGGCAGGAGTTCTCATATCTTCTAATATCAGTACTCATAACACTATACTTTGTGTTGGCTTCCTCGCTCATATAAGACCATGAATTCCAAGTTTTGGATGAAAATGATAAAAGTTTAATAAAAGAACAAGAGATGCTCGATCTTTTAAAACAAAAATTAGAACCCAGAAGCCAATTTTTTACATTTGACCCAGAGGAGGACAACAGTCTCAGAAGGCAGGAGACTCAGAAGGCTTCCTCGCTCATATAAGTCCATGAATTCCAAGTTTTGGATGAAAATGATAAAAGTTTAATAAAAGAACAAGAGATGCTCGATCTTTTAAAACAAAAATTAGAACCCAGAAGCCAATTTTTTACATTTGACCCAGAGGAGGGCAACAGTCTCAGAAGGCAGGAGTTCTCATATCTTCTAATATCAGTACTCATAACACTATACTTTGTGTTGGCTTCCTCGCTCATATAAGTCCATGAATTCCAAGTTTTGGATGAAAATGATAAAAGTTTAATAAAAGAACAAGAGATGCTCGATCTTTTAAAACAAAAATTAGAACCCAGAAGCCAATTTTTTACATTTGACCCAGAGGAGGACAACAGTCTCAGAAGGCAGGAGACTCAGAAGGCTTCCTCGCTCATATAAGTCCATGAATTCCAAGTTTTGGATGAAAATGATAAAAGTTTAATAAAAGAACAAGAGATGCTCGATCTTTTAAAACAAAAATTAGAACCCAGAAGCCAATTTTTTACATTTGACCCAGAGGAGGGCAACAGTCTCAGAAGGCAGGAGTTCTCATATCTTCTAATATCAGTACTCATAACACTATACTTTGTGTTGGCTTCCTCGCTCATATAAGTCCATGAATTCCAAGTTTTGGATGAAAATGATAAAAGTTTAATAAAAGAACAAGAGATGCTCGATCTTTTAAAACAAAAATTAGAACCCAGAAGCCAATTTTTTACATTTGACCCAGAGGAGGACAACAGTCTCAGAAGGCAGGAGACTCAGAAGGCTTCCTCGCTCATATAAGTCCATGAATTCCAAGTTTTGGACGAAAATGATAAAAGTTTAATAAAAGAACAAGAGATGCTCGATCTTTTAAAACAAAAATTAGAACCCAGAAGCCAATTTTTTACATTTGACCCAGAGGAGGACAACAGTCTCAGAAGGCAGGAGACTCAGAAGGCTTCCTCGCTCATATAAGTCCATGAATTCCAAGTTTTGGATGAAAATGATAAAAGTTTAATAAAAGAACAAGAGATGCTCGATCTTTTAAAACAAAAATTAGAACCCAGAAGCCAATTTTTTACATTTGACCCAGAGGAGGGCAACAGTCTCAGAAGGCAGGAGTTCTCATATCTTCTAATATCAGTACTCATAACACTATACTTTGTGTTGGCTTCCTCGCTCATATAAGACCATGAATTCCAAGTTTTGGATGAAAATGATAAAAGTTTAATAAAAGAACAAGAGATGCTCGCTCTTTTAAAACAAAAATTAGAACCCAGAAGCCAATTTTTTACATTTGACCCAGAGGAGGGCAACAGTCTCAGAAGGCAGGAGACTCAGAAGGCTTCCTCGTTCATATAAGTCCATGAATTCCAAGTTTTGGATGAAAATGATAAAAGTTTAATAAAAGAACAAGAGATGCTCGCTCTTTTAAAACAAAAATTAGAACCCAGAAGCCAATTTTTTACATTTGACCCAGAGGAGGGCAACAGTCTCAGAAGGCAGGAGTTCTCATATCTTCTAATATCAGTACTCATAACACTATACTTTGTGTTGGCTTCCTCGCTCATATAAGTCCATGAATTCCAAGTTTTGGATGAAAATGATAAAAGTTTAATAAAAGAACAAGAGATGCTCGATCTTTTAAAACAAAAATTAGAACCCAGAAGCCAATTTTTTACATTTGACCCAGAGGAGGACAACAGTCTCAGAAGGCAGGAGACTCAGAAGGCTTCCTCGCTCATATAAGTCCATGAATTCCAAGTTTTGGATGAAAATGATAAAAGTTTAATAAAAGAACAAGAGATGCTCGATCTTTTAAAACAAAAATTAGAACCCAGAAGCCAATTTTTTACATTTGACCCAGAGGAGGGCAACAGTCTCAGAAGGCAGGAGTTCTCATATCTTCTAATATCAGTACTCATAACACTATACTTTGTGTTGGCTTCCTCGCTCATATAAGTCCATGAATTCCAAGTTTTGGATGAAAATGATAAAAGTTTAATAAAAGAACAAGAGATGCTCGATCTTTTAAAACAAACATTAGAACCCAGAAGCCAATTTTTTACATTTGACCCAGAGGAGGACAACAGTCTCAGAAGGCAGGAGACTCAGAAGGCTTCCTCGCTCATATAAGTCCATGAATTCCAAGTTTTGGACGAAAATGATAAAAGTTTAATAAAAGAACAAGAGATGCTCGATCTTTTAAAACAAAAATTAGAACCCAGAAGCCAATTTTTTACATTTGACCCAGAGGAGGACAACAGTCTCAGAAGGCAGGAGACTCAGAAGGCTTCCTCGCTCATATAAGTCCATGAATTCCAAGTTTTGGATGAAAATGATAAAAGTTTAATAAAAGAACAAGAGATGCTCGATCTTTTAAAACAAAAATTAGAACCCAGAAGCCAATTTTTTACATTTGACCCAGAGGAGGGCAACAGTCTCAGAAGGCAGGAGTTCTCATATCTTCTAATATCAGTACTCATAACACTATACTTTGTGTTGGCTTCCTCGCTCATATAAGTCCATGAATTCCAAGTTTTGGATGAAAATGATAAAAGTTCAATAAAAGAACAAGAGATGCTCGATCTTTTAAAACAAAAATTAGAACCCAGAAGCCAATTTTTTACATTTGACCCAGAGGAGGACAACAGTCTCAGAAGGCAGGAGACTCAGAAGGCTTCCTCGCTCATATAAGTCCATGAATTCCAAGTTTTGGACGAAAATGATAAAAGTTTAATAAAAGAACAAGAGATGCTCGATCTTTTAAAACAAAAATTAGAACCCAGAAGCCAATTTTTTACATTTGACCCAGAGGAGGACAACAGTCTCAGAAGGCAGGAGACTCAGAAGGCTTCCTCGCTCATATAAGTCCATGAATTCCAAGTTTTGGATGAAAATGATAAAAGTTTAATAAAAGAACAAGAGATGCTCGATCTTTTAAAACAAAAATTAGAACCCAGAAGCCAATTTTTTACATTTGACCCAGAGGAGGGCAACAGTCTCAGAAGGCAGGAGACTCAGAAGGCTTCCTCGCTCATATAAGTCCATGAATTCCAAGTTTTGGATGAAAATGATAAAAGTTTAATAAAAGAACAAGAGATGCTCGATCTTTTAAAACAAAAATTAGAACCCAGAAGCCAATTTTTTACATTTGACCCAGAGGAGGGCAACAGTCTCAGAAGGCAGGAGTTCTCATATCTTCTAATATCAGTACTCATAACACTATACTTTGTGTTGGCTTCCTCGCTCATATAAGTCCATGAATTCCAAGTTTTGGATGAAAATGATAAAAGTTTAATAAAAGAACAAGAGATGCTCGATCTTTTAAAACAAAAATTAGAACCCAGAAGCCAATTTTTTACATTTGACCCAGAGGAGGACAACAGTCTCAGAAGGCAGGAGACTCAGAAGGCTTCCTCGCTCATATAAGTCCATGAATTCCAAGTTTTGGACGAAAATGATAAAAGTTTAATAAAAGAACAAGAGATGCTCGATCTTCTAAAACAAAAATTAGAACCCAGAAGCCAATTTTTTACATTTGACCCAGAGGAGGACAACAGTCTCAGAAGGCAGGAGACTCAGAAGGCTTCCTCGCTCATATAAGTCCATGAATTCCAAGTTTTGGACGAAAATGATAAAAGTTTAATAAAAGAACAAGAGATGCTCGATCTTTTAAAACAAAAATTAGAACCCAGAAGCCAATTTTTTACATTTGACCCAGAGGAGGACAACAGTCTCAGAAGGCAGGAGACTCAGAAGGCTTCCTCGCTCATATAAGTCCATGAATTCCAAGTTTTGGATGAAAATGATAAAAGTTTAATAAAAGAACAAGAGATGCTCGATCTTTTAAAACAAAAATTAGAACCCAGAAGCCAATTTTTTACACTTGACCCAGAGGAGGACAACAGTCTCAGAAGGCAGGAGACTCAGAAGGCTTCCTCGCTCATATAAGTCCATGAATTCCAAGTTTTGGACGAAAATGATAAAAGTTTAATAAAAGAACAAGAGATGCTCGATCTTCTAAAACAAAAATTAGAACCCAGAAGCCAATTTTTTACATTTGACCCAGAGGAGGACAACAGTCTCAGAAGGCAGGAGACTCAGAAGGCTTCCTCGCTCATATAAGTCCATGAATTCCAAGTTTTGGATGAAAATGATAAAAGTTTAATAAAAGAACAAGAGATGCTCGATCTTTTAAAACAAAAATTAGAACCCAGAAGCCAATTTTTTACATTTGACCCAGAGGAGGGTAACAGTCTCAGAAGGCAGGAGTTCTCATATCTTCTAATATCAGTACTCATAACACTATACTTTGTGTTGGCTTCCTCGCTCATATAAGTCCATGAATTCCAAGTTTTGGATGAAAATGATAAAAGTTTAATAAAAGAACAAGAGATGCTCGATCTTTTAAAACAAAAATTAGAACCCAGAAGCCAATTTTTTACACTTGACCCAGAGGAGGACAACAGTCTCAGAAGGCAGGAGACTCAGAAGGCTTCCTCGCTCATATAAGTCCATGAATTCCAAGTTTTGGACGAAAATGATAAAAGTTTAATAAAAGAACAAGAGATGCTCGATCTTCTAAAACAAAAATTAGAACCCAGAAGCCAATTTTTTACATTTGACCCAGAGGAGGACAACAGTCTCAGAAGGCAGGAGACTCAGAAGGCTTCCTCGCTCATATAAGTCCATGAATTCCAAGTTTTGGATGAAAATGATAAAAGTTTAATAAAAGAACAAGAGATGCTCGATCTTTTAAAACAAAAATTAGAACCCAGAAGCCAATTTTTTACATTTGACCCAGAGGAGGGTAACAGTCTCAGAAGGCAGGAGTTCTCATATCTTCTAATATCAGTACTCATAACACTATACTTTGTGTTGGCTTCCTCGCTCATATAAGTCCATGAATTCCAAGTTTTGGATGAAAATGATAAAAGTTTAATAAAAGAACAAGAGATGCTCGATCTTTTAAAACAAAAATTAGAACCCAGAAGCCAATTTTTTACATTTGACCCAGAGGAGGACAACAGTCTCAGAAGGCAGGAGACTCAGAAGGCTTCCTCGCTCATATAAGTCCATGAATTCCAAGTTTTGGACGAAAATGATAAAAGTTTAATAAAAGAACAAGAGATGCTCGATCTTTTAAAACAAAAATTAGAACCCAGAAGCCAATTTTTTACATTTGACCCAGAGGAGGACAACAGTCTCAGAAGGCAGGAGACTCAGAAGGCTTCCTCGCTCATATAAGTCCATGAATTCCAAGTTTTGGATGAAAATGATAAAAGTTTAATAAAAGAACAAGAGATGCTCGATCTTTTAAAACAAAAATTAGAACCCAGAAGCCAATTTTTTACACTTGACCCAGAGGAGGACAACAGTCTCAGAAGGCAGGAGACTCAGAAGGCTTCCTCGCTCATATAAGTCCATGAATTCCAAGTTTTGGACGAAAATGATAAAAGTTTAATAAAAGAACAAGAGATGCTCGATCTTCTAAAACAAAAATTAGAACCCAGAAGCCAATTTTTTACATTTGACCCAGAGGAGGACAACAGTCTCAGAAGGCAGGAGTTCTCATATCTTCTAATATCAGTACTCATAACACTATACTTTGTGTTGGCTTCCTCGCTCATATAAGTCCATGAATTCCAAGTTTTGGATGAAAATGATAAAAGTTTAATAAAAGAACAAGAGATGCTCGATCTTTTAAAACAAAAATTAGAACCCAGAAGCCAATTTTTTACATTTGACCCAGAGGAGGGCAACAGTCTCAGAAGGCAGGAGTTCTCATATCTTCTAATATCAGTACTCATAACACTATACTTTGTGTTGGCTTCCTCGCTCATATAAGTCCATGAATTCCAAGTTTTGGATGAAAATGATAAAAGTTTAATAAAAGAACAAGAGATGCTCGATCTTTTAAAACAAAAATTAGAACCCAGAAGCCAATTTTTTACATTTGACCCAGAGGAGGACAACAGTCTCAGAAGGCAGGAGACTCAGAAGGCTTCCTCGCTCATATAAGTCCATGAATTCCAAGTTTTGGATGAAAATGATAAAAGTTTAATAAAAGAACAAGAGATGCTCGATCTTTTAAAACAAAAATTAGAACCCAGAAGCCAATTTTTTACACTTGACCCAGAGGAGGACAACAGTCTCAGAAGGCAGGAGACTCAGAAGGCTTCCTCGCTCATATAAGTCCATGAATTCCAAGTTTTGGATGAAAATGATAAAAGTTTAATAAAAGAACAAGAGATGCTCGATCTTTTAAAACAAAAATTAGAACCCAGAAGCCAATTTTTTACATTTGACCCAGAGGAGGGTAACAGTCTCAGAAGGCAGGAGTTCTCATATCTTCTAATATCAGTACTCATAACACTATACTTTGTGTTGGCTTCCTCGCTCATATAAGTCCATGAATTCCAAGTTTTGGATGAAAATGATAAAAGTTTAATAAAAGAACAAGAGATGCTCGATCTTTTAAAACAAAAATTAGAACCCAGAAGCCAATTTTTTACATTTGACCCAGAGGAGGGCAACAGTCTCAGAAGGCAGGAGTTCTCATATCTTCTAATATCAGTACTCATAACACTATACTTTGTGTTGGCTTCCTCGCTCATATAAGTCCATGAATTCCAAGTTTTGGATGAAAATGATAAAAGTTCAATAAAAGAACAAGAGATGCTCGATCTTTTAAAACAAAAATTAGAACCCAGAAGCCAATTTTTTACATTTGACCCAGAGGAGGGTAACAGTCTCAGAAGGCAGGAGTTCTCATATCTTCTAATATCAGTACTCATAACACTATACTTTGTGTTGGCTTCCTCGCTCATATAAGTCCATGAATTCCAAGTTTTGGATGAAAATGATAAAAGTTTAATAAAAGAACAAGAGATGCTCGATCTTTTAAAACAAAAATTAGAACCCAGAAGCCAATTTTTTACATTTGACCCAGAGGAGGACAACAGTCTCAGAAGGCAGGAGACTCAGAAGGCTTCCTCGCTCATATAAGTCCATGAATTCCAAGTTTTGGATGAAAATGATAAAAGTTTAATAAAAGAACAAGAGATGCTCGATCTTTTAAAACAAAAATTAGAACCCAGAAGCCAATTTTTTACACTTGACCCAGAGGAGGACAACAGTCTCAGAAGGCAGGAGACTCAGAAGGCTTCCTCGCTCATATAAGTCCATGAATTCCAAGTTTTGGATGAAAATGATAAAAGTTTAATAAAAGAACAAGAGATGCTCGATATTTTAAAACAAAAATTAGAACCCAGAAGCCAATTTTTTACATTTGACCCAGAGGAGGGTAACAGTCTCAGAAGGCAGGAGTTCTCATATCTTCTAATATCAGTACTCATAACACTATACTTTGTGTTGGCTTCCTCGCTCATATAAGTCCATGAATTCCAAGTTTTGGATGAAAATGATAAAAGTTTAATAAAAGAACAAGAGATGCTCGATCTTTTAAAACAAAAATTAGAACCCAGAAGCCAATTTTTTACATTTGACCCAGAGGAGGGTAACAGTCTCAGAAGGCAGGAGTTCTCATATCTTCTAATATCAGTACTCATAACACTATACTTTGTGTTGGCTTCCTCGCTCATATAAGTCCATGAATTCCAAGTTTTGGATGAAAATGATAAAAGTTCAATAAAAGAACAAGAGATGCTCGATCTTTTAAAACAAAAATTAGAACCCAGAAGCCAATTTTTTACATTTGACCCAGAGGAGGACAACAGTCTCAGAAGGCAGGAGACTCAGAAGGCTTCCTCGCTCATATAAGTCCATGAATTCCAAGTTTTGGACGAAAATGATAAAAGTTTAATAAAAGAACAAGAGATGCTCGATCTTTTAAAACAAAAATTAGAACCCAGAAGCCAATTTTTTACATTTGACCCAGAGGAGGACAACAGTCTCAGAAGGCAGGAGACTCAGAAGGCTTCCTCGCTCATATAAGTCCATGAATTCCAAGTTTTGGATGAAAATGATAAAAGTTTAATAAAAGAACAAGAGATGCTCGATCTTTTAAAACAAAAATTAGAACCCAGAAGCCAATTTTTTACACTTGACCCAGAGGAGGACAACAGTCTCAGAAGGCAGGAGACTCAGAAGGCTTCCTCGCTCATATAAGTCCATGAATTCCAAGTTTTGGATGAAAATGATAAAAGTTTAATAAAAGAACAAGAGATGCTCGATCTTTTAAAACAAAAATTAGAACCCAGAAGCCAATTTTTTACATTTGACCCAGAGGAGGGTAACAGTCTCAGAAGGCAGGAGTTCTCATATCTTCTAATATCAGTACTCATAACACTATACTTTGTGTTGGCTTCCTCGCTCATATAAGTCCATGAATTCCAAGTTTTGGATGAAAATGATAAAAGTTTAATAAAAGAACAAGAGATGCTCGATCTTTTAAAACAAAAATTAGAACCCAGAAGCCAATTTTTTACATTTGACCCAGAGGAGGGCAACAGTCTCAGAAGGCAGGAGTTCTCATATCTTCTAATATCAGTACTCATAACACTATACTTTGTGTTGGCTTCCTCGCTCATATAAGTCCATGAATTCCAAGTTTTGGATGAAAATGATAAAAGTTTAATAAAAGAACAAGAGATGCTCGATCTTTCAAAACAAAAATTAGAACCCAGAAGCCAATTTTTTACATTTGACCCAGAGGAGGGCAACAGTCTCAGAAGGCAGGAGTTCTCATATCTTCTAATATCAGTACTCATAACACTATACTTTGTGTTGGCTTCCTCGCTCATATAAGTCCATGAATTCCAAGTTTTGGATGAAAATGATAAAAGTTTAATAAAAGAACAAGAGATGCTCGATCTTTTAAAACAAAAATTAGAACCCAGAAGCCAATTTTTTACATTTGACCCAGAGGAGGACAACAGTCTCAGAAGGCAGGAGACTCAGAAGGCTTCCTCGCTCATATAAGTCCATGAATTCCAAGTTTTGGACGAAAATGATAAAAGTTTAATAAAAGAACAAGAGATGCTCGATCTTTTAAAACAAAAATTAGAACCCAGAAGCCAATTTTTTACATTTGACCCAGAGGAGGACAACAGTCTCAGAAGGCAGGAGACTCAGAAGGCTTCCTCGCTCATATAAGTCCATGAATTCCAAGTTTTGGATGAAAATGATAAAAGTTTAATAAAAGAACAAGAGATGCTCGATCTTTTAAAACAAAAATTAGAACCCAGAAGCCAATTTTTTACATTTGACCCAGAGGAGGACAACAGTCTCAGAAGGCAGGAGACTCAGAAGGCTTCCTCGCTCATATAAGTCCATGAATTCCAAGTTTTGGATGAAAATGATAAAAGTTTAATAAAAGAACAAGAGATGCTCGATCTTTTAAAACAAAAATTAGAACCCAGAAGCCAATTTTTTACATTTGACCCAGAGGAGGGCAACAGTCTCAGAAGGCAGGAGTTCTCATATCTTCTAATATCAGTACTCATAACACTATACTTTGTGTTGGCTTCCTCGCTCATATAAGTCCATGAATTCCAAGTTTTGGATGAAAATGATAAAAGTTCAATAAAAGAACAAGAGATGCTCGATCTTTTAAAACAAAAATTAGAACCCAGAAGCCAATTTTTTACATTTGACCCAGAGGAGGACAACAGTCTCAGAAGGCAGGAGACTCAGAAGGCTTCCTCGCTCATATAAGTCCATGAATTCCAAGTTTTGGACGAAAATGATAAAAGTTTAATAAAAGAACAAGAGATGCTCGATCTTTTAAAACAAAAATTAGAACCCAGAAGCCAATTTTTTACATTTGACCCAGAGGAGGACAACAGTCTCAGAAGGCAGGAGACTCAGAAGGCTTCCTCGCTCATATAAGTCCATGAATTCCAAGTTTTGGATGAAAATGATAAAAGTTTAATAAAAGAACAAGAGATGCTCGATCTTTTAAAACAAAAATTAGAACCCAGAAGCCAATTTTTTACATTTGACCCAGAGGAGGGCAACAGTCTCAGAAGGCAGGAGACTCAGAAGGCTTCCTCGCTCATATAAGTCCATGAATTCCAAGTTTTGGATGAAAATGATAAAAGTTTAATAAAAGAACAAGAGATGCTCGATCTTTTAAAACAAAAATTAGAACCCAGAAGCCAATTTTTTACATTTGACCCAGAGGAGGGCAACAGTCTCAGAAGGCAGGAGTTCTCATATCTTCTAATATCAGTACTCATAACACTATACTTTGTGTTGGCTTCCTCGCTCATATAAGTCCATGAATTCCAAGTTTTGGATGAAAATGATAAAAGTTTAATAAAAGAACAAGAGATGCTCGATCTTTTAAAACAAAAATTAGAACCCAGAAGCCAATTTTTTACATTTGACCCAGAGGAGGACAACAGTCTCAGAAGGCAGGAGACTCAGAAGGCTTCCTCGCTCATATAAGTCCATGAATTCCAAGTTTTGGACGAAAATGATAAAAGTTTAATAAAAGAACAAGAGATGCTCGATCTTCTAAAACAAAAATTAGAACCCAGAAGCCAATTTTTTACATTTGACCCAGAGGAGGACAACAGTCTCAGAAGGCAGGAGACTCAGAAGGCTTCCTCGCTCATATAAGTCCATGAATTCCAAGTTTTGGATGAAAATGATAAAAGTTTAATAAAAGAACAAGAGATGCTCGATCTTTTAAAACAAAAATTAGAACCCAGAAGCCAATTTTTTACATTTGACCCAGAGGAGGACAACAGTCTCAGAAGGCAGGAGACTCAGAAGGCTTCCTCGCTCATATAAGTCCATGAATTCCAAGTTTTGGACGAAAATGATAAAAGTTTAATAAAAGAACAAGAGATGCTCGATCTTTTAAAACAAAAATTAGAACCCAGAAGCCAATTTTTTACATTTGACCCAGAGGAGGACGACAGTCTCAGAAGGCAGGAGACTCAGAAGGCTTCCTCGCTCATATAAGTCCATGAATTCCAAGTTTTGGATGAAAATGATAAAAGTTTAATAAAAGAACAAGAGATGCTCGATCTTTTAAAACAAAAATTAGAACCCAGAAGCCAATTTTTTACATTTGACCCAGAGGAGGACAACAGTCTCAGAAGGCAGGAGACTCAGAGGCTTCCTCGCTCATATAAGTCCATGAATTCCAAGTTTTGGACGAAAATGATAAAAGTTTAATAAAAGAACAAGAGATGCTCGATCTTTTAAAACAAAAATTAGAACCCAGAAGCCAATTTTTTACATTTGACCCAGAGGAGGGCAACAGTCTCAGAAGGCAGGAGTTCTCATATCTTCTAATATCAGTACTCATAACACTATACTTTGTGTTGGCTTCCTCGCTCATATAAGTCCATGAATTCCAAGTTTTGGATGAAAATGATAAAAGTTTAATAAAAGAACAAGAGATGCTCGATCTTTTAAAACAAAAATTAGAACCCAGAAGCCAATTTTTTACATTTGACCCAGAGGAGGGCAACAGTCTCAGAAGGCAGGAGTTCTCATATCTTCTAATATCAGTACTCACAACACTATACTTTGTGTTGGCTTCCTCGCTCATATAAGTCCATGAATTCCAAGTTTTGGATGAAAATGATTAAAGTTTAATAAAAGAACAAGAGATGCTCGATCTTTTAAAACAAAAATTAGAACCCAGAAGCCAATTTTTTACATTTGACCCAGAGGAGGGCAACAGTCTCAGAAGGCAGGAGTTCTCATATCTTCTAATATCAGTACTCACAACACTATACTTTGTGTTGGCTTCCTCGCTCATATAAGTCCATGAATTCCAAGTTTTGGATGAAAATGATAAAACTTTAATAAAAGAACAAGAGATGCTCGATCTTTTAAAACAAAAATTAGAACCCAGAAGCCAATTTTTTACATTTGACCCAGAGGAGGGCAACAGTCTCAGAAGGCAGGAGTTCTCATATCTTCTAATATCAGTACTCATAACACTATACTTTGTGTTGGCTTCCTCGCTCATATAAGTCCATGAATTTCAAGTTTTGGATGAAAATGATAAAAGTTTAATAAAAGAACAAGAGATGCTCGATCTTTTAAAACAAAAATTAGAACCCAGAAGCCAATTTTTTACATTTGACCCAGAGGAGGGCAACAGTCTCAGAAGGCAGGAGTTCTCATATCTTCTAATATCAGTACTCATAACACTATACTTTGTGTTGGCTTCCTCGCTCATATAAGTCCATGAATTCCAAGTTTTGGATGAAAATGATAAAAGTTTAATAAAAGAACAAGAGATGCTCGATCTTTTAAAACAAAAATTAGAACCCAGAAGCCAATTTTTTACATTTGACCCAGAGGAGGACAACAGTCTCAGAAGGCAGGAGACTCAGAAGGCTTCCTCGCTCATATAAGTCCATGAATTCCAAGTTTTGGATGAAAATGATAAAAGTTTAATAAGAGAACAAGAGATGCTCGATCTTTTAAAACAAAAATTAGAACCCAGAAGCCAATATTTTACATTTGACCCAGAGGTGGGCAACAGTCTCAGAAGGCAGGGGTACTCATAACACTCTACTTTCTGTTGGCTTCCTCGCTGGTATACGTCCATGAAATCCAAGTTCTGGATGAAAATGATAAAAGTTTAACAAAAGAACAAGAGATGCTCGATCTTTTAAAACAAAAATTAGAACCCAGAAGCCAATATTTTACATTTGACCCAGAGGTGGGCAACAGTCTCAGAAGGCAGGGGTACTCATAACACTCTACTTTCTGTTGGCTTCCTCGCTGATATACGTCCATGAAATCCAAGTTCTGGATGAAAATGATAAAAGTTTAACAAAAGAACAAGAGATGCTCGATCTTTTAAAACAAAAATTAGAACCCAGAAGCCAATATTTTACATTTGACCCAGAGGAGGGCAACAGTCTCAGAAGGCAGGAGTTCTCATATCTTCTAATATCAGTACTCATAACACTATACTTTGTGTTGGCTTCCTCGCTCATATAAGTCCATGAATTCCAAGTTCTGGATGAAAATGATAAAAGTTTAATTTGTAATGATAAAAGTAAACAATTTGCACAACCATTGCAAAATTGTTTGATATTCGAGTTATTCTTAATTTTTTAGCATCAAATTTAATAATTTTGAATTATGTATAAATAAAACGAGGATAAAAAAAGCCAAAAATTACTGTTTCCTTCCTTCCTTCCTTCATTATAAATTTCTGATTCGCTCATGCTGGAAATATTTATTTAGCAGTCGAATTAATTAAGGTATCCGCAACTTTAAGAACACAAATATTATTTTCCTTCTTAGAGGACTTAATAAATTCTCCAGCATTTGTTGCAGCAACTGTGGCAGGATGGAAAGGGAAATCATTAAAATGGAGGAGTTTAAAAGGATGAGTTTCATGCATCACAACATTTCTGCAGTCATTGTAAATTAATGAACGCTTTAGACGCCGAATAAATGAATGCGAATGCAACAGAATTTCAAGCAGGCTTAAATGTGGATTGCAAACCTTAAATTTCTACGAGCCAACAGCCAATCGCCCTTAATAAAAAAGTTTAGGGAAAAATGAGAAAAGTGTGGAAAAAAGAAGCAACGATAATTTTTGAGAATCGGCGTTTGATTATATATAGAAATCAAAATTCCACAATTCATGATTTGAAAAGCCACCTTGTTTAAATCAGGAATGGTGGAAATTTTGATTCTTCGTCTTCATTTTTAGTTATTTTCTTGATTTATTCTAACTTCTACTACTTTGGAGCAAAAGAATTTACACAAAAGAATACAAGAATCCTTTTAAAGCTTTTATATATATATTCCATCCTCTTACTTTCCTACCTTAACCTCACTTCTAAACATGCCGCTGACTTCAGTTTTCGTTTTCTCTCAAGCAGATGAAGAACTTAATGAGGCGTTCTAAGCTGTGACTAAAAGGACTTGAAGGGAATGGCCAAAATGGATGGATACAGATAGATTACAACCAATAAAGAACAACAATTCACAAAAGAACTTCCTAGAAAAGACGAAAATATGGGGACAAGAAAACAAAACACTTTATTTAATGTTGTTCAATGCGTTGTAAGCTCGCACAACTGCTGTTCTTCGAGTAAAAGTTGAGATGAGCAAGAGGAAAATGTAAGGATCCATATTTCACTGAGTGTTAGCACGCCATATTTACTTTTTGTCCTTGCCGCACAAGCTTTTGTCAGTTATTTTCCTGTATATGAAAGGGAATCCAAACTTAACCCTTGTGTTCCCACTGAGGTTACTTGCGACCACTAATGGAAAATGTGAAAATAAAACACACAAAACCATTTCACGATGCAAATTCATTACTCGTATTCGTAATAATAAAGAATGTTTTCGTTAAGTTTAAAAAAAAAAAAAAAAAAAACTAAACACAACTAAAACAAACCCAAAATGATATGTTTATTACAAAAGGAAAAATGTATCTTCGACATTCACCATTTTGTATAAATAAAAACATCGGATTCTTCGTTCCTAAGTGTGAAAATTAATTTAGACCTTTTCGAAGAGAATATCGCGAAGAATATCGTCGATGTCTTTCACAACCTTTGTTCAATAATTTCATTAAACACATTCATTGCTAGCACTGTCATAAATTCTATTATTAAATTGTTTGCTGTAACATCTGCTGCTGCTTTCGTATTTTAGTTACGAAACTAAAGTTTCCTCCTTCCCTCCATTTTAGTCTCGATTACGCCGAAAACTCCAAGAAATACCAGACGTGCCTCAGAAAACTGGCAGCAATCCAATATTATGACGTTTGCGATAGTATTAGTTTTTGTGAGTGTGCAGCTGTTGTTGTTATTAGTTTTGTAATACATGTATGTATGTTGTATCTCTCCACATACATACACAATATATGTATGTGTGTGTGTGTGTGTGTGTGTGTGCAACGCGTCCGCCTGTGTTACAATTCAATAGTTTTTGTTGTTTTGTAGCCTCACTAGACGGTTGAATATTACAGAGAAAAAATGCAAGGAATTTTGCAAAAACTCGCAATACAAAGGGAGAAACAATATTTTTTGCTTCAAAATACAGACATTAATTACGTTTATCGTATTTGCTGTTGCATTTTTTGATGTCGCTCGAATTCGTTTATATAACTAATATGAATAAATTAATTAAAAATTTATATAATAGGAATTCTTAAAAACTTCCTGCAGACAGACTGCCAAATAATTCTGATTAATTTTAAAGACAATATTGTATTTTTACGCTCTACACCCGCAGGAACCAGAGGGACGAATTGAGTTAATTATTTAGTAAGTAAGAAGAGAGAAAGTTTTTTTATTAAACTCACAAACTTCCTTTAAAAATATACAAAATTTAATGGCGGATATCTATTCATCTTCTAAAATGCGATGCCACCCTCTTACACAGCTACAAATACAAAGCTTTCAGATTAATTATAATCTTCAAATGAAGCCCGATTCGAGTCAAATAGTGCTGCCCTAGACTAAAGTTCATTAAATTGCCACACTTAATAAATCATCGCTAATACCGTGTATTAGTTTGGGAACGATTTCAATGTACGTGTTCAATTTTAACATTTGAACTTGAGCGATAAATTTCGGAAAACATCCGAAGTAGAAATCTACATAGATATTCAGGGAGTGGGTGACAAAGGGAGAGAAATATAGAATTACGCGCAATCAGCCCACAGACAGAAGCGAGGATGGTAGAGAAGATCCAGCCGTAAATTTATTCGCACACATAAATTTCACATTTGAGGAAGTGAGTTGTGAATTCAAGTGTAAATAAAAATTGAAAATTAGAGAAGAAATTAGGAAATTCTTCCACATAACTGGTACCAAAAACTCCTAACAATGTTACATAATATCATTACTATTGCATAATTATAACTATCATTGTCGTTATGATAACTATTACAATTACCGATAACATAACCTGATTACATGCAATTTGCATTGCATTACCATTGCAATTACTTACTCATTACACTCTTAATATTTGATAGTGAGAATGGCCAAGATGCATTACCATCACCATTACCACCCGCAATGTCACCACCATTACCAGTACCATTACCATTACATTAGTACCGTTACCGCTACCATTAACATGCCGCAAAATTTAGGAGCAAAAAAGCTCTCCCAAAGTTTTAGAAATAGAATTGTTACTTTGTAATAAAAATTGCCAAACACTCTCCATCAGTGCTCTCAAAAATTGGCTTTTTAGAAATTTTATAACCGACGAACCCGAAAGTCGCCCTCACCAGTCTTATCGCCATTTTTCGGCGTCACTTTGAAAAGGCCTCTGAAAGGCTCTAAAAAGCGTACTGAATTTTCCGCTTTATTACGTGACATGAATATTAAAGGCGATATTTTGACTTCCTCGTCATTGAAATGTTTTTATGGGTAGTGAACGGGGGTGAGCTACACACACACACACACACGAACACAAACATAAACGCAATCCCTCCATTAGCTCTCAACTCATCGCACTTCACGTGTAGCAGTTTGCGTTTACCCAAGAACGAACGCACACTCGGGAAACAATAATAACGTGGGGTAAATTTATAAAAAAAACAACAAGCGAGAATAGCAAATATAAACATGACATGTTAACAAAGAAAAGAAACCCCGTGCTGCGGGGTGAGCGGTTTCGAAAAGAAGTAAAACAGAATTTTAAAGATTCAATTTTCCCTTTATATCAAGAGTTGCTCGAAAATCCAATCAAAAACAAAAGCCGTTTGTAGCTGAAGGCTTTAAAATGACTTTTCGAGCACGTTTTCTCAACGCCTTTCACTTCGCAAAAGCGAATCTAATTATCGTCGTTCCAGCTTAATGCGAATCCATCCAGTTACTTAATTAATTAACGCAATACATTTGCACAATTTCCGCATGAGTCCTCATCACACACACTCATCTGCACTTTTATTTCTTTGCTTTGGTATTCAATATCCTGCTAGCTGATTAATTCTCGGAAACCCCTTCCAAGCAACTCAGCCAGCAGCTGTTGTTGGCCGCTTAAAGGCTTCCATAATTAATCTGAGGGCGCTCCAGGAAACCATCAATCAAATTTACTGGGAAAGCAGATACAGATCGACGTTTATGTCAATAAATAAAATTAAGGGAAACTGAATTGAGAGAAAATTATTCCATACAAGAAAATCTAATTTAAAGCTGCAAAATGTCTCTCATACGCTCCGTTGTTGCCATTAAATTTAATCAAGCTGAATGTTGCTTCATTTCTTTGTTCTGGAATTTGCTTTTGTTTATTTATTTTTGCTTTCAGTTTCTGCTAGTTCGCTTTTTTCACGTCTTTAATTTTAAGTACAGCTAACAAAATAGCAACCAGCTACTTACGACTCCATCGCAATAGCAAATCTGCAGATGTTGTGCCGGCTGCATTCAGTTTGCAAAAAAGTGCAACAGCTTCACCCCGATGAAGCAATTTGCTAACAATTTGCCGTTGTTGTTGCTCTCGTTATTAGCAGCTACTTTTTTTTACTTAATTCTGGCTCGTAGTTTTTAATGAGCCGTAAATGCGATGCGATTCGTACTCTACTTTCGAGGAGAACAAGAAGTCTGCTCGCTTTTTCTGTAATTTTTCGACATACTTTGAATGCTTTTCGTTTTCTCGAAAACATGCATTTAAAAGCTCTCGACTACAACTTGCCAACTAATGACAGGGTGAGGATTTCATAGCGTTTTCTTCCTGCCAACAAACATGAAAATTGCATGAAAATTCCAAGTCGTTAAAATACTCTCATTAAAATAAGAAACTCGTTGAAATTAACGACTTCGAAACGAAATGCTGCAACAGAATTTTATGCTTCTCCAAGTATAAATCAACACGTTCAATACGTCATGCATCAGTCAGTTGTTATTATTTTATATTGCCGAATTTACATTCCAGAGCAAAAGTTTGAAATTGTGCTTCACACGCTTGAAACGGCATCATTTTATGAGAGAAAACTCGTTCTTCCCTGAACGTTTCGAATCCTGCCAGGCAATGCGTCATAAAACTCGGGCATTCAAGCAGAAAGTTTCCAATCCGTCATTTCATTTTTATTGACAATTCAAAAGGCCAAAAGGAATGCAAGAAGAAAGACATAACAATAGAAATGAAGAAGGAAGAGAAAAGGCGATGAAAATAGAAAAACTATACAGACAAAAAACTTAAACAGTTTAAAACTTATTAAAAGTTTCATGAAAGTTTATTGAATTTATAATGAAACTTTATACAGTGAAATACTCGTATATAAAAGGAAAATTTGGTTTTCTATTTCTTTAACTAAATACTCGTATTAAAGAATAATTTCACCCACAACTTCGTTCTTGAATAAAAGTTCCGAAGATGTGCGTTATGGCGAGGACAGAAATTTAATTAAATTATGCAAAAAATCAAGTCAAGCAGAAACACCAAAACACTCATTGAGAGGTGGGAAAAGGTCATCAAGCAATTTTCTCAACACCGACTGGATGCCTGTCGGCCAGAAAGCGTGAGGAAGGCGAATGGGATGGCCATTCATTGAAGAAAGCAACCCGAAAGGTCGCCACCATGTAGAATAAATTTTCCGCTTCAGTGTTTTTCTTCGTGTAAACGCTAGAAAAAGAGGGTCACTAAAACAACTTCAGGTCGTCCTCTTTTAGAAGGGATTCGACCCGAGTCAGCGGCTCATTCAAAATTCTAAAAGGTGAGCGAAGAAAACAAATTGCTGCCGCCATCCGTTGATGTAAGCAAATCGAATTAGACGACAAGAATATAAATATATAATGCAAATCACTTATTTATCTTTTCCCAGCTGACAAACCTTTGGAAAATACTTTTTCCCAAATATTTGTTTATAACGATTTTATTAATCAAATCATTTAATTTTCTTAGTCAATATCATTTATCAAAATTTCAATAAAGCAGCTTAAAGCTGAAGAGATTTATATAAATCAGTT
Organism: Sicus ferrugineus; assembly: GCA_922984085.1. NCBI lineage: Eukaryota > Metazoa > Arthropoda > Insecta > Diptera > Conopidae > Sicus > Sicus ferrugineus. The sequence goes on from OV277354.1 coordinate 9,761,903, forward strand.
TATCAGTTTATATGAATTCATGAGTGTATTTCCTCCCTTTCCCATTCTCTAAAAACATTTTCAGAACGCGAAATCTAATAACTAATTTCATTTAAAATAATTCAATATTACTGAGTAAACATGAAAACTGCATTCGCAATATAATGGAAAATTAATTCGATTTTGATATCCAACACTGTGTAATATAATCCTCTTCGCTCTTCGACAACAAAATCAATTAAAATTCCACTCTTCACAGTCTCGTTCATACTCACGCGTGAATCTATAAACGGAAATTAGGATTTGTGCGAAACATTGAGCAATTTAATAATTTGCTAGGGAGTGGAACACAAAATTGCGAAATGAGCTGCAAACTCATATATTTTGCATTACAGAAAGGACACTGACGACACACATTCGTTTGTAGAGGTCTGGCTTGAGGTCAGAATGAAATTCATTCACTTCCATCCTGTCATCAATTATTGAAATTTACTCTCGTGTGAAGTGTGAAGTAGTGTAAAATTTCGAGACGCAACCACACGTACGCTAACTCACGCACACACTAATGTATTAGAGCACACATGGGCTTAGTAAGAATGGGGACTGTGGGTTTGTTGGCCTCATGGAAATCCCAAGTTGCAGAATTTGTATTTGTTGCAGTCTTTCTCATTTGGGTTTACTATATCTCTTTTTTCCCTTTTCCTACCTTTCCCCGTCTCTTTCAATAAGTCCTTTGCAACGCCGCCCTCCCATCTCCCCCTTTCCATCGCGCCGTTTCCATCCCTGTCTTTCCGTCTCTCCCTTCCCGCCACACCGTCCCAGTAAGTCATTCCCAATACGCCATTCCTGTCACCACCATCACTCCCATCCTAACACTCCCTCGTCGACATCCCCTCGCCAATACCACCTTCCATTCAACCCACTTCAACCCGTCAAACCCTTTACTTCCGTGCCCCCACCCACTCTCTAACACACCACCTTCATTTCACCGCCTACTCCTCACAACCAAGGACGTCCCCCAAACCCACCGCATTACCCGACCGCACTCCCATAGCGCGTCCACCTCACTCCCTATGCCATATTTCTCTCTTGCCACCACAATAGCTCCCCCGCCCACATTCCCTTTCCCTTCCCCTCTTGGAAAAGAGTTTGACTACGCATTTGCACTCACTGAGTTTTCCGAAAATTTGAGTGATGTCTGGTTACGCAACCAGAAACCGATGCAGCCAGTGATGCCTACCGTCCGTAAATCTCACCCAAGGAACTAATAACAACAGCAACAACAACAACAACAACAGCAGCAGCAACAACAACAACAACAACAACAACTACACCATCTGATGCCATCAGAACCATTACAACAAAAAAGTCGATGCGTGAATGTGAAGCGGAAATTTTAGGCCTCATGGAATGTCGTGTTGATAACAGGAACTGCATCAGAATTCCTATTATCAACTCGAAATTTTATGAGACCTAAAATTTCAGAGATAAATTGTGAATTTATGGAGGTAAATCACTCTGGAATCTATCTCGTCATCTACAATTTGAAGCTTTAAGTGCTTCATAAAATCGTTAAAAACTGATGTGACAGAATATTCTGATTTCGTTTTTAAAAAAGAATAACCTTTTAAATTTCTAGTTTAAAGTTATCAATAAAAATCTATAAGTTTATTTGTAATTCACTTGGAGTTTATAAAATGGGGTATGTGGGAGTGGGGTGGAGAATACTGGAGGGTTTTGGAGCGCCGATGATATACGTAGATTTCGCAGTATTATCAATTTTAGTCCTACTTCAAATTGAAATTTCGACATTTTCACTTTGCTGAGTGCTCATCGGTGTAAAAACTCGAAAAGCTGAGCAAAAATAACATGAAGAAGCTTAAAAGCATTAAAAACGCTATAATTGGAATGACATGGCATTCTTCTTCGAAGCGACATCAACGTTAATTCTACACAACTTCGTAAACTTGAATTCCATTCATACGTATGATGGCACTCATCATCTCCATCCACAAACCATCAACGAGAGTAAGTCGAATAATCGAAAACTTTGCAATAAACCAGAAAACTTTTCACTGTTTTATTAAAAAGATAATAAACGGAAACTTCAACGGATCGTGTTCGCTGTGACATGGAGAGAATGTAACTTTGCTAATATTTGGAGAGACGGAGGGAACATAATATTCCGCAGAACCTTCAACATATTAAATTATTCAGAATTCGGAAGAGCTTTGATGATTAATAAAGTTTTAAAGAGAAGCACCAGAAGAGCATGAAGAAGTAAGAAGAGTGTAAAAAGTCACCTCTTGCTCGTGAAGTTAATTTAAAACATTCGATTTTAGATTAGCTGAAAACGTGAAAATAATCTCATAGTAAAATTAGGAAAGTTTTAGGGGTGGCGGAGGAGTTGTTGGTGGAGGTAGAAGCATATTTAGAAGAATTGAGATGAATAGTAGTAAAAACAGACGCGATGGTAGAGGCGGAAATGTTGGTGGGGGTTTTCCTCCTTCTAGTTGAGATAGAGATGACGGAGGTAGAGATGGTTGCAGAGGTAGAGATAGTGGTAGAGGCAGAGATATTGCTATATAAATTATATAAACTATATAAATTTAAAATAGCATTTCTTGGAAATAATTTAGTCACTTTCACAAACTTCACTGTTCTCGCAATGAGTTTTTGTTCCTGCCCACGCTAACTGAAAGATAGAGAGAGGAGAGAGATTGTGAGAAAAAAGAGAAAAAGGTATTTTGAATTTTAACGACGCAAAAAAGATTTTATATTATTTTTTATTGTATTATTTCTTCTGAAGGAAATCCTTTGAATGTCCAGAAAAATAATCAGTCCTCGAAGTTACGAGCATTTTCTGCTCGCTTCTTCTTCTTCTTTACCTTCCCTGGCAGAAGAAGACGGAAGATGAGAGCAAAGACTGCTTTTGCACTTCCGGTGCAGTTGAATGCTTTTCTGCAACTGTAATATTTCATGGTTGTCAACAACACACACACACACACACACCTACTCCTGCAAACACACATTTTCACAACTACACCCTCATTTATAACCATGTAACGTACACACACACACACACCAACTTTATAGACAAAAAGTAATTTTTAATAAAAGTAGAAATTTGTCTGAGAGTTGCTAATAAAAATCGTAATTTTGCGAAAATTATCGGGACCACTGAGGAAATTCTCAACTACCCGAAAAACGCTCGTTGATTAGTTGAAATTTAATAAATTATAAGGAAGAAAGAATTAAATTCATCTAGCAAATCGTTTGTCAAATATTTTAATTAGCAAAATTTAAAAGTGAGGATTAAAATTTCCATTTTTCGCACAGATGACAACGGGTGGAAAAATCCGGTGCAATTTAATTCGTTATAACAAGCTGTGAATTATTTGAATTTGCACGCTTCTCAGCTTTGGCTGAATGCCAGGAGCAAACGTCGCCTTTTTAACAAATCCCTGAAAGCATCCATTTCGGAATCCTTTGTGGAGATAAATTGCTCTTCCTGCAATTTATGATATTCGTGATTGTTACAAATTGTATTGTCAGCTCAATAGCTGGGTGAGGAGGTATGCATAAATAAAAGGCGATTTAATGAAATCCTACGTAGTTACAACACCACCAACAACAACAACAACAACAACAACAGCGGCAACAACATCTTCATCATCATCATTCATCAGCAACAACAGCATAATCAGTAGCAACAACACAAACGGTGCTCATAAATTAAATTCAACCTTTTTTCACTCACACCCTCGCGACTCTTTCATTCTCGTAATCGCCCAGTGCACGAAAAAGCTGTCCCTTCGCTTCACGGCCCCGCCCCCGACCGCCCCAAAATTCACACATATAATTTGAGACGATATCCCAAAAAATTAGCCACTTGCTGCCAGCAATCTGCAAGCATTTCGAATGACACGAAACTCGGAATTACATTTCATTGTCCGCAGGAGCCGCACAGGCGAGTGGACGCAACATTTCAATGAATTGCAGGTGGTGTGCAAAATGGAACAATAAATTTTTGCCGGGGTAGAAGATGTGGAAGGCATTCTCTGCATATCACGTTTAATCTCACAGCAGTCTCTTCTTTGTCAGCGCTTTGCTTTGTCGTTCTTAATGTTTTCCAACCATTTGTAGCTGAATTCGATGAAGGAAGAAAGGCAGGCAAAGGCAAACCATTAGGCGAAATAAAAGCGGACTTCGAGAAAAGGCTATCAGCGTTGAAAACGAAAGCCACGCATTTTAGTGGTCGCCGTTTTGTTTGCAAACAACGTTTGCCTTGTTCGGCTTTTAGATTTCAGGAGCATTTATTTCGGAAGTGAGAACGTTTTTCACCTTTTCGTCTGCAAATGTAGACTGCAAATGTAGACTGCAAATGTGGTCAGTTAGCGTCAGTACGAGTTCGTGTATTCGGTTAAGAGTTCGTGTAAATCTGGCAAGAAAGGTCAAATGAGGGAAGCTTTTCAATTGAGGTTTCAGATCTCCACCAAAGTTCTGAATGTTTATGGAGATTTCGTGAGCCACATTCTAAAATAGAAAGTGAAAAAGCAACCCAAAAGTCTTTTTGGGGAGAGACTTCTGCTAGACTAAAACTAGAATTAAGATTGCATATTTTTGTGACCAGTTGAATTCAATTTTGTACTCAACAACATCCTCAGTTATATTTATTCTGTTTTACTGAAATGTTTTCCCTCCTTCCTGCTGCTTATGCAGTTTTATTTATGTTGAGATTCTTGAAGTCAATGAAGTCCTCACGCTGTAATACCAACGTCACCCGCTCTCTTCCTCTCTTCGCCTGCTCTCCAGCCTCTCTACGTCCTCTCTCCACCCACTCACCACTCACTCTCTACCGCGTCTCTCACCCCCTCTCAGTCTGACGAGAATCGCTTGACTATCGGTTTTCTACGCTTGATTTTATTACTTTATTTCGAGGAATTCCCTGGTATTCCTAACATTCTTCCGGACTTTTTTGTCCGGCTTTTTATTGCTTTACTTTTATGCTAGAATTTTTTTCTTATTTATCGTAGTATTTTTCTACCCAGATTTCATCTTATTTTCTATATTTGCTTGTATTGTGTTTTAATTTATTTCATTTTATTGATTTTTTATTATAAACTTCTAAAAATGCGGGAAGTTTTCTACTCTTCGAACGTAAACAGGATTATAATTAAAATTAAATTCAACTGGTCGCACTTCCGATCGCTAGTTTAAAGTTAAACTATCAAGAAGGTTCGAAATTCCTTCCGGAATAAAAGCACAACATCAAATTATATTCAAGGGAACGCCTAACTTTTCCCTCTCGCTTCACTAAAGTTTATTTCTTGCATGCGTTTAAGAAGGCGAGTGAAAGCGGATACTTAAGACTGTCTAAAGTCACCGCAAAAGGATAACAAGAAGTAGCGCAAAATAATGCGGGAAAGTTTCTTCAGCTTTTACGCATTTATTTTGCAATACCAACTTTAAAGGGAGAGCAAAACAAGCAAATGATATTCTAAAATATCTTTTTATCTTTAAGGCAGACTAAAGTAAAAAAAGGTAAAGGACACGCACATCAGCGGAAGGGATGTCCGTGGCGGCAGCTCTCTGGTCTCTGGGGTGCGCTATTAAATCTGTGTAGCCTTACCTTGATGTGTGTGGCTGTGTGTGAGTGTATTTGGTAGTTTAAACATGAAAGCGTCAATAATAACAACGTTGAGAACGCGTAGCTTGGGGTTTTACATACTTAAACTAACTTTAAGGAGTCTGTGAGTGGAAAGTTTGGTGTTCATCAGCTCAAAACTGGTTTTGATACTATTAAAATAATTTTGGCTTCGGAGTTTCACAATTTTAAGGGAATTTGAAATTCTCGTCAAGTTAACAAGTTAGCAATACCTAGAATTTCATATTTATTATGTTCAAAATCGACCTGCAGAAAGTAGGGAAATTCTTTGATTATTAATTTTCTATATTTAAACTGCAAATATTTTGTTAAAAACTCAAACGTAAAAATTATTATATTAAAATAAAAAAGAAAGATATGAAAAAAGTTTAAAATATCTTTTGATAGGAAAAATATCACAAACTTCTCTTAAAAAGGATTTCGAAAGCTTCAAATTTAAAATTTTCAAATTTTCAAAATAAACTTAAAATTTTCAAAATTAAAATTTTTATGGAGATTTGATTTCTAGAATCTTTTTAAGTATCTATTTTTAAAAAAAATATATTTTATCATAATTGATTTAAATTGCCCAACATTTATAAAATTTGTTACATTTTTAATTTTTTTAAAATTTTTATTTTTTAATTTTTTTTTACGTTAATTATTAAAATTTACTTTATTTTCTTTGTAAATATTGTAAATGTAAAAACAAATTTTTGCTATTTTGTTTAGAATTATATGAAAATCAACTCAAACACTGAATGCAGAGATATTCAAATTTTCAAGTTTTCGAAACGCGACTAATTTACACCTTCTAAGTTTTTGAACTCACCTATTGAACGCTCTGTTGTTGTAACTCTTATTTCAATTATCGTGTGGAAAAATTAGCAGAATTTTTCCTCTTTGAACACAAAATCTTTTCTTTAATATGTAAAGAGCGATTTTCTTTTTTATATTTTCACAAATTGAGAATCCTAAATTTTCAATTTCAATTTCAATTTCTCGATTTCCAATTGAGAATCTTAAATTTTTAAAAAATTGAAATGGAATGAATTTCTCGAACAATTTTTAGCAATTTTAATTTCGGTATTTTATTCGTTTTTAGATTTTTACCTTCAGGTTATTTTTTAATTTATTAATTTATATTTATTATTGTAATTTTATACCATTTATGCAATATTTTGTTTAAATTTCATCTTTTGCGGATGAATTCCACTCTATTTTTACATTTTTATATTCCTGATTGTTATACAAATTTTATCACTGCAATTTTTAATTTATTTAAATTTTAATTTTGTAAATTTTTTTCTTTCGATATTTTCAAATTACACAATTCATTTCACAATCGAATTTCGCAAATCCAACAGTTAAAAACCAACGTTAAACGATTCACATTCCATTAAATTTAACGGTGCTCGCTACAGTTTGTTTTATTTTCGTTTACTTTAATTTGTGTTTGTTTGCGCGCGGGTTAAAACGAGTTCCGTTACCATTTTGCAAACTTCCATTACACGTCTTAACCGTCTGAAGCTGAATTAAATACTGAAATTTTATCAGTTCATCCGAGCATCCTTTAACCGAAAAGGGAAGCATGTGAGTGTATGAGTTGTTCTTTCTCAAAATTTCCTAAGATTAACAGAAAACTCAGCTACACGCAGTATTCTGTAATAAATCTGCATAATATTCTGCAAAAGAATGCTGCTACCTGCTGCTTCTATTATTCTGTTAGTTAACACTGTGTGAACGTACATCTAACTGGGATTTTTTTAACAGAGACAAGTGGATAGAGAAGATGTAAAAATTCCTGAATGTACAAAAGAATTTGTTGGTTTTTACTGTTAACGAAAACCACGTGCTGTTGTAAGTTAACAGAAATTGTTATGCATAAAAAGTTAAAGTGAAAAAGTGACTATAAATGAAAAGCAGAAACAAAAATTTCTTTTTGGTAAAGTGAATTATAAAAACGAGATGAAATACAATATGTGTTCAAAATTGAATAAGGAAGAAGGATTTAAAAAAGAAGAAAGACGCGCTAATATACACACACATACACCCCCACACGTGCAAACACGCGAAACGCACAACGTCAACGTTATCGCGGCCGCAGCCATCGTGTGCATATTTTCAGCTAACGTATGTATGTATTTATGTATGTATGTATGTATTTACGACGAATAACTTATTCGGTTGACAGCAGTGGCTGCACTCGTGTGTCTCGTGCCTCGCTCGTCGTTCGGCGTTCGGCGTTCGGCTTCGCACTCAGCCACAGGTGCGACAACAAGTGCGGATTGGCAATTTTTATTTATGAACTTCGAGCTTTGAGTGGCGCCAAAGTTGAAGCTGTTAACCGCTGATGTTACAGAACTCCACACAACGCTTGAAATATGAAATTTCATGAGCTGCAGGAGAACAGACATCGTCGTCATGTATAAAATGGAGCTGCGAGGGAAGATTAAATTAAAAATTGTGAGGTTGCAATTCGGCTGAATTTCCTCAACCAGCTTTCGCGCTGAATTAAACTTGAACTTATTAATTTAGATTTAGTAAAAACATGATTTTACAATTACTAAGCACAATAAGTTTAAAAGAAATGGAGATTTTTTTCGAAAATACCTGAAAAGTTCTTCACTTTGCGAGTGTGAAGCTTGTTGAACTTTTTTTTTACTTGCCATAAAAATCACAAAGTTCTCTGGAGTTTTATGGCTGACGGGAGACAAATTTATATACGTTGTAAATCAATGTGAGTGCAGTTAAATTATTGCAAACGCTAGAAACATTCGAGAAGAAGAATGAAACGTTTTGCTCTTCGTAAGCAGCTGTCTTAATATTTCACTAAAAACTAACAAATGTTAGTTGAAAACATTTCAATTGAAATGTTGAAAACATTTCAATTAACATTTCAATTAATTTTAAGCGAAATATTTTGAACAAAAGAGAAAAAAATTCTCAAATTCAATTAAAAACACGGAAACTTGTATTGAAATTCTATTTGAATTTGAAAATTAAATAAATCTAAATAATTTTTAAAGCCAGCGATTCGTTTAAATAGTTAACATCAAAAATGTTTGCTTCGAATTCTGCTTTTTCTTTAACTCTGCAAGTCTTTTGTATGTCTCGTCAGTGATATTTTTATTTAAATATTTCTATTTCAGTCTCCAAACGATTGGCTTGCAAATTTTTTACACGAGATCCTATTTTCTAGAAATTCCTAGAAATTCCTGCAGAAGCAACAGAAAAGAACTTCGTTGCTCACCATAATTATTTTAATTCATTCATTCATTCCATTCATCCGCGGCTCTTTCAGCGGTTTAAAAATTTAGTATTTTTGCGCTTTTCTTTTATTCGGTATTTAACTTCAGCTAAAATAGGAAAACACTCGGGTTTTCCGAACAAAAATAAAGCCAGAAAAAATTACACTTGTGTACACTCAGAGAAATTTGTAAGCTTGATTTGTGAATAAAAAATTTATAAATGTAGTTATAAAAATTTTACTTTTTAACTTAGAAATTTTGATTACTCAGAACAACTTTTTTAAATCACTCAGATCATTTTAAAATTTCTAAAGACCTCTGAATTGTAAGAAAAATCTGTTAAGGAAACTTAGACGAAATTCCTTCTCGGTGTACCAGAGCAAATCATATTTTTGAATTCCCAAGCCGCTGCTGGCAACGCTGGCATTATAATTTGCTTAATTTTCACTCTTTTATGATTTTAGCTTTTTCACTCTTCTACGTTTTTGTTGGTTTTTTCAGTTGTGCTTCTTTTAGTCTCACTTCAAGTTTTCACTGCTATATTTAGTCGTCTTTTTGTATTCTCTTTTGTTGTTTTTCACTCTCTTTTTCTGCTTTTTTAAACTAAGTTTAACATTATTTTCTCTTTCTCTTCTCTAGTCCGCTATTTTCGTTTTTATTTATTGGTTTTTTTTTTTGTTTTCTTCTCTTTCGCTTCTGATTTTTACAGCACTCTCAGACTGAATTTTTGAATGGAGCCGTAAAACCAACAAGCACAAAAAAAAAATAATACAACGCAGCTGCTGGCAAGACTGGCTATTTTATGATGGCGTTTGTGATTTGCTGCAAGTTTTCACAAACACAAATAAAAAGGAAAAACAATTACAATAAAAAGAAAAGTAAAAAAAGGAATAAAACAGAACCGGCCATAATTTTGGTAAAAATCAACCCAAATTTAAGACCAACGAAAACACACGAAATCCCTAAAATAAGCTGGATTATTTCGACGTCCTGGCAACCTTCAATTACGCACGCAATTTTCACGAAGCCTCAATTCGTGTACGCAATTTTCCTGTACGTGTTTCTCTCAAATCACATCAAATTATATGACAAAAATGAAACAAAAACACGCCTAAAACAAAACTGCCTCGACTAAGGCAAATTTTAGACAAGCAACAGCATCAATTTTATTTCATAAACAGAAGACGGGGGCAGAAAATACCTCTGCGATTTCTTCTTTCTATAAAAAAAAAAAAAAAAAAAAAACACGAGTCTTTCTTCTTCTCTTCTTCTCTAAAAACAAAAAAAAAAAAACACATACTGTCAGTTCAGTGTACTCGTGGCAAATTAAATCGAAGTGACGGACGAACAAAATGAACAGAAAACCACGTGAGTTCCGAAATGTGTGCAGTCATTGGAAAAAATGTTTTCTTATGAATTTTTATACCCCTCGCTCGACGCGAGAGGACGAAAGTTTGCTCATTCGTTCGTGAGGCAAAGAAGGAGACGAGATAGATATGGAAAATATTAGCGCTGTCCGGCTGTTCATCTGTCTGCCTGCCTGTCTGTCTGCCTGCCTGTCTGTCTGCGTATGTAAATATATCAGTACTAGCATAAAATCCTAAAAAAAGCTTGTGTTTCGCCCACTTTAAGTGTTTTAAATAATTTGAGAGCTTCTAAGCCACCTTTTTCAACTTCATTCAGTTTCTATTAATTAACGCAATTGTTAACACTATAATTATTCCTCATTTTCCGCCTGCTTCCGCCTGCTTCCGCCTGCTTCCGCCTCTCCTCCTCTCCCTCCCTCCCCCCTCTTCAGCATTACAAACAAATTAAGCATCCCTAATGAATCTGAATTTAATCGTCGGTTGTTGAGTGGCGTTAAATTCACATTTCAATAACAATAAAAAACAAGAACGACAGGGAAAGGAAACTCGTACAACTCGAGGAAACTCTTGGTGAGCATAAAATTCGTGGAACATAAGAAATACAGAGGAAACGCCGCGCCGGAAATCAACATTTCATGCACACAATTCAGCTTCCTAGAAATCATTAATCGCATTTTCAGCACCCTGCGGTGCTCGCATGCATGCTAACGACGCCACGTGACTTACAGAAGTATTTTGCGTGTGTATTTGTGTGTGTGTGTGTGTGTGTGTGTATGTGCTTGTGTCGAAAATCTTTATGTTGATTCATATTTAAGTGGCTCGTTATAGTTTCTAATGTCTTCTCTTTTCTCACTTTCCTCGTTTTATTCAGTGTTTTTCAAGGTTCTTCAGTTCATTTTATAAAATACTTTTAAATACTCTTTGAAAAACCTCTCGTTTGCACGTTTTGTGTTTAATTTCTAGCATTGAAATTTACAAATCTGTCTTATAAATATTTTAAAATCTATTTTTTATTATTTTAGGTTGGTCTTGAATGACAATTTTTATGTTTAACTTTTGATTTAAATGTTTAAATTAATGTTAAATTAATTCCTAGTTATTTAACATTAACGAGACTTAAACACAAAATTGATTTGTAGTTTCAGATGATTTAAAAACCTTACTGAATAACATTTTAGCTTTTAAATCTTTTTTCTCTTTTGTTTCAATGACTTCAACTTTTTAAACATTTTGAGAAATCTGTTCGTGACATCTTTAGTGAATTTTGAATGTTTTTTGTTTCCTTTTTCAGTACATATTTCGATTACCTTTTCGTTGGAAATCATAATCAGAATTTGCAGATGTAGTTTAAAAGCTAAAAGAGAAACTTCTTTACTTTGTTTTGACAGCACAGCATCTGACGTTTTACTGACAAGAAGAAGAACTGAGTGGCTTCTATTTTATATGAATATTTTTAATGCTTTTTCATATTTCATGTTTTACACGATTTGAAATGCATGATAAAGTTATTTTTCGAAATATTTATTATTTGTTTCCAATGCTTAAGAATTAGTTTTTCTTTTAGTTGGTTTGGTTAATGAATTTCGTGACAATCCATCATTTTAAGTCCTTTAAGACTTTATCTTCCTTCCTGGTTCAATTCGTTTATTCTGAACCAAAGATGAGCCTACTAATAGAATCCTTCGCGAGGAAATCCTCTTGATTGATTGGGTGACGTCTTCCTTACGGATTTAGAAATTACTTGAGCTGGAGTATAATATTGCTATTAGGGAAAACAACGAAAAGGAGTTCCTGAGAGTCCTTCCACGTGTACGCGAATGTCATTTTTGCAATTTGTTGCTGTAAATTATATTGAGGAATATCCAAATTTTCTCAGAGAAGGATACGAGATGGACATGTCTGGCTGTCTGTCTGTCCGGCTGTCTGTTTGTCTGGCTGTCTGTTTGTCTGTCTGCCTGTCTGTCTGTCTGTCTGTCTGTCTGTTGAAATCACGATTACGTTCATTTTGTATACGTTAATATTAAGACGATATTAGCATAATTTTTATTCCGATATTAGCATAATTTCCCCAAAAATGTCCGTGGCTCTCCCACTCAAACGGTTACAAAGGACTTCACTTAAGCCTTTAAGTTCTTTCTAAGACAGTTTTTGACTTTGCGGGTGTAGGGTTTTCAGAGTTCGGCCGGGACAAAGATAGACTTCTTACTGCTTAATGTTCCTGATCGATAAACAAGAACTTTTCCTTCGCAAAAATACGTTTTCTTCTCTTTTACTTTAAATGTGAAACTTAAAAAGTGAAACTTAAAAAGTGAAACCTAAAAAGTGAAACTTAAAAAGTGAAACTTAAAAAGTGAAACTTAAAAAGTGGAACCTAAAGTGAAACTTCGAAATTGAAATTGTCATCTTTAGCAAAAAATGTACTTTTTACGTATTTCTCACAACAGCAAAAGGTTTTCCTGGAATTGATTTTTGCAGAGCTTACCTGTGTGTTTTGAAGTTTGGTGAAATGATTAATTTTGCAGTGGAAAAGGGAAGGCAAATGTCCGGACCCCTGGAAGATGTCGAAGTCACACTCCCCCAAATCCCCCCCCCCCGCCCCAACCACCACTCAAACACCCTTGAGAGTAATCAGCCCAAACCACTTCGCTCTGCTTTAATGACTTTTGTACAGAATACGAAAAGGATTAAAATACGAACATCAATTTCTGCAGTTAAGCTCAGAAAATGGCGGCGGGTTGTTCAGACAGCGATATTTATAAAGTATCCTACATGACAACAAACACACTAACACACGTATATACACACACACAACCACTTTGCAATCTTGTTGCGCACAGACAAGCCTGCTGCTTCCGCTTATTCTACTTCATGACTTTTTAATGCGGATCACAAGGGCGCCGTTTATATCTTTTGTAGAGAGATTACTCACATTTACTGGACATTTTCAAGGGATTAGTTCGAACACACACGAGTACAAACACACATACACACACACACACACACGTGTACAATGATATGTCTTGCGTAACCTACACTCTTAAATTCCTTAACTATTCCTGAATTCCGCATGAAAATCCTTTAAGTGCAAGTAAGGGAAAGAAAGAAAAATATATGAAGAATCCTTAGAGATCCTTAGAAGAACTCTTCTCATGTGCACACAGAGTTCGCTTTGTTGGATTTATTTTTCCCTCGTGTAACAATTCACTCACTTCAGTCACTTTTTGTCATCATTGTGACTGCGAACTTCATTCATTCATTTTTTCTCACTGTTTGTTCAGCGATATGCTAAATTTTGAGAGTATTTTTTGATACTTACAAAACTTAAAACTTGCAACACTTAAGTAGGGAAAATTTTTGATTTGAAAAAGATGTACTCTAGTTTTAATTAAATTGCATAGTAAAATAAGGAGTAAATAATTGTTATTTTCACCATATTCATGTTTTTAGCAAAAGGGTGGGCCATCGGTTAGTTTCTTTCAGAACTAATTTACTACTTGAACTACCTCACTGTTGTTATGTTTAATATTTCTTTTTACGGCTTAAATAAGTATGTTTGCTAAGTCGCTCTTATCAGGAAGATTTCGTTCACATCCGCCCACTCCATCTGCTCACAATTAAGTCAGAAGAAGTCACGAAGGAGGAGGAGGCGGAATCACCCGGGATGACTTTTTATGGTCGTCAGTAACTTTTTTCTGCTGTACTTCACCAAGAAGCGAAAGAAACAGAGTTTCTCGTAACGTGTAAATTTTCATAAATCCTGGAAATGTGTTGCACGGTACAACGCGCAGCACACTATAAATTATGCGGCTGCCGAGAGGAAAGAAAAGCGCGTTGAGGGCACACGAAGACGCGTTTTCCCAGCGTCAGATAGGAATGGGACACTTAATAGCCAGGGTGTGGTGTGCCCACCACTCAGAGAGAGTTGGGTGGGCGTCGCACTGGGCAGCCCTGGAGGAGGACCATAAAATGCTACTCTCTGAATATTAATTGCTTTCGTTGTAGACGCGCGAACAACTGCAGTTGAGAAAACAAGCAGAAGACGCACAACAATGGCAACGATTAACCTTGAGTACGGCGACCCGCACGGGTTATCCGTCGAGCCACTTAATTTAAAGTCAACACGATAATCTTATGCGGCCAGAGAGCAACGCTAATGGTTCACATCGAAGAGAGGAAAGAGTGAAATGAAGCGTACATCAAATGTAAATATTTGTTTTTCATTTTGCACGATAACATTAACTTTTGAAAACGATTTATCGATTATTCGAGGAAAAACTTTTCGATTCATAACCGAGTGATCAATTAATATTAACTAGTTTTTTAATCAACTAATTGATAATTATCGATAATTATCCATAGATTGATCGATCAATGAATCAATTTCTATTGAACGATTTAAATTTATATTGTATATTAACTGATCGTTTAATCGATTAGAAATATTATAACAATTGTAAACGCCTGGATTTTTACAGAATTATCGATTTTATTATTCGATAATAATTTAATCAAGTGGAATAAGGGTTCGAAGGAAGAAAGGACATGAAGGAAGAAAGAAAACTCGTAACCACTTTCTAATTAAACTTATGATTCGAGAAAAGGAGAAAGTTTTTCCTTTATTTTCTGATTTTGCTCCCCTAATCCTCGCTTGGTAATTCGCTCTTTTTTTTGCATGTATGGCGAACTAGAAGACAGCTGATGTTGTTACCAAAAAACAGCAGCAACAATAACAACAACTACACCGAAAACAACAACAACCAGCTGAAATCCCTGCCATCAAAGAAAAATAACAAAAACTAATAAAGAAACAAAAACAGCAACACTTTTTCTTACTTTTATGGTGTGCAGTGAGTTTAACACCCTGCAAGAAATAAAGTTGAAGGGTAATAAAGCCGCAACAACAACAATGTCAGACCAACTCAAACATGCTACACGAACAGACGACATTCACGACATTCACGACATTCATGACATGGCAAGCAATCCATGCACTGCAGCAGTTGTGCGAATCTTGGAAGCTCATTACGAATGTCATTAAATTAAGAACGCAAAATACCTCACAACTTTAGTATTCATCACAATCGGTGAGAAAGAGTTTCTCGTTTGAGTTTGTGTCGCTCGCAACGCACAAAGAAACACGAAGGCAAAAGTGGAAAATTATAGATAAAAATTGTGTATAAATTTCCCAATTAATTATAGAAAATTTTTTGATTAATTCTCAATAAATCTCTGGCAAATTATCGATATCTTATCTGGTAAATTAACGATATCTTATCTGGTAAATTTGCATCTGGAGAGTTGCATTAAAACTCTTCAAATAAAATGGATTTGATTTATTTAATATTGCATTTATAAGTATTCTTCCCATTATTTTGCTTTGACATTGCAAAGCTTCCGCTTAATTTGCTACAAATTTCAGCCGCTGATCTACTAATAAAAAGAAAAAATAAATTTTATTTTCCTTCACAGCGGAAATTAGATTTGTGGAATTTCCTGTACGCCGCACGTGCGCAACTTTATGAACTAATAAACAAGCGTGAATCAACTCAAATCCGTTTCGCACTCCAGCAAGGATGCGGTGTTCACAGGATGCGATGTGTTTCGGTTATTGGAAATCCTATAAATTACTGGCTGTAATAAATAATTGTTTAGTTATTTTAAAGGGCAACAAAGATTGCAATTGTGTTGTCAAAAATGTTTACATCGTATACAGTTTTAGTTAAATTCATTTCATATTTTCCTCTTTTCAGTGTTTTATTTTACTTTAATTATTTTGTTTAATTTTAAAGTCTCTAACAAGTGCAAAAAGATTCAATATATTTTATTTATATGGATACTCGTATTTCCTTCTCCATCTTCTCTACATTTTGGTTTCCTTTTCTTACTGGAGCAATTTTTCTTGCTTGATCTGAAACTAAATCTTTTCGTTTTTCCACTCCCTTGTGGCGCAGACACATACACATACATACATAGCTGACCCAACACAGCGTAGACAGCTGGACCGTGTGTGTGTGTGTGTCCTGAGCACGTGTGAGTTTATTTAATGCTTGGCTTTTCTCAGAATTCGAGTGTGTGTACCTGTGAGTGTGTGTACTGCTCGCTATGGACTTAAAGTATTTTTATCAGAATAAATGTGTGTTCTACTTTATAAAATAAATAACTTTCTCCTTAAATAAGTTTGAACAAGTTGAGCGCCTGTTTAGAAGGTCTCGGCCGTGAAAAATGTCTCTGAATACCTGCGGAGGCAGGAAACTTGCGAAATGCAGGAAAGAACCACGAAAGCGGAACTGAAATGACTTCATAACTACACAGAAGTAGAAATGCAAAGGAAATGGAAGAAGGGAAATGCAGACATATATTTTGGCTACAAAAAATTTACTATTTCTAGATATTCTAACAATACAATATATGTAATTGTACATAAAAAATTATACAAGTTTAATAAAAGTTCAACAAACGCTCGATATTTTAATACAAAAATTAGAACCCAGAAGCCAATATTTTACATTTGACCCAGAGGTGGGCAACAGTCTCAGAAGGCAGGGGTACTCATAACACTCTACTTTCTGTTGGCTTCCTCGCTCATATACGTCCATGAAAACCAAGTTCTGGATGAAAATGATAAAAGTTTATTAAAAGAACAAGAGATGCTCGATCTTTTAAAACAAAAATTAGAACCGAGAAGCCAATATTTTACATTTGACCCAGACGGGGCAACAGTCTCAGAAGGCTGGAGTACTCATAACACTCTACTTTCTGTTGGCTTCCTCGCTCATATACGTCCATGAAAACCAAGTTCTGGATGAAAATGATAAAAGTTTAATAAAAGAACAAGAGATGCTCGATCTTTTAAAACAAAAATTAGAACCGAGAAGCCAATATTTTACATTTGACCCGGACGGGGCAACAGTCCCAGAAGGCTGGAGTACTCATAACACTCTACTTTCTGTTGGCTTCCTCGCTCATATACGTCCATGAAAACCAAGTTCTGGATGAAAATGATAAAAGTTTAATAAAAGAACAAGAGATGCTCGATCTTTTAAAACAAAAATTAGAACCGAGAAGCCAATATTTTACATTTGACCCGGACGGGGCAACAGTCCCAGAAGGCTGGAGTACTCATAACACTCTACTTTCTGTTGGCTTCCTCGCTCATATACGTCCATGAAAACCAAGTTCTGGATGAAAATGATAAAAGTTTAATAAAAGAACAAGAGATGCTCGATCTTTTAAAACAAAAATTAGAACCGAGAAGCCAATATTTTACATTTGACCCAGACGGGGCAACAGTCTCAGAAGGCTGGAGTACTCATAACACTCTACTTTCTGTTGGCTTCCTCGCTCATATACGTCCATGAAAACCAAGTTCTGGATGAAAATGATAAAAGTTTAATAAAAGAACAAGAGATGCTCGATCTTTTAAAACAAAAATTAGAACCGAGAAGCCAATATTTTACATTTGACCCAGACGGGGCAACAGTCTCAGAAGGCTGGAGTACTCATAACACTCTACTTTCTGTTGGCTTCCTCGCTCATATACGTCCATGAAAACCAAGTTCTGGATGAAAATGATAAAAGTTTAATAAAAGAACAAGAGATGCTCGATCTTTTAAAACAAAAATTAGAACCGAGAAGCCAATATTTTACATTTGACCCAGACGGGGCAACAGTCTCAGAAGGCTGGAGTACTCATAACACTCTACTTTCTGTTGGCTTCCTCGCTCATATACGTCCATGAAAACCAAGTTCTGGATGAAAATGATAAAAGTTTAATAAAAGAACAAGAGATGCTCGATCTTTTAAAACAAAAATTAGAACCGAGAAGCCAATATTTTACATTTGACCCAGACGGGGCAACAGTCTCAGAAGGCTGGAGTACTCATAACACTCTACTTTCTGTTGGCTTCCTCGCTCATATACGTCCATCAAAACCAAGTTCTGGATGAAAATGATAAAAGTTTAATAAAAGAACAAGAGATGCTCGATCTTTTAAAACAAAAATTAGAACCGAGAAGCCAATATTTTACATTTGACCCAGACGGGGCAACAGTCTCAGAAGGCTGGAGTACTCATAACATTCTACTTTCTGTTGGCTTCCTCGCTCATATACGTCCATGAAAACCAAGTTCTGGATGAAAATGATAAAAGTTTAATAAAAGAACAAGAGATGCTCGATCTTTTAAAACAAAAATTAGAACCGAGAAGCCAATATTTTACATTTGACCCAGACGGGGCAACAGTCTCAGAAGGCTGGAGTACTCATAACACTCTACTTTCTGTTGGCTTCCTCGCTCATATACGTCCATGAAAACCAAGTTCTGGATGAAAATGATAAAAGTTTAATAAAAGAACAAGAGATGCTCGATCTTTTAAAACAAAAATTAGAACCGAGAAGCCAATATTTTACATTTGACCCGGACGGGGCAACAGTCTCAGAAGGCTGGAGTACTCATAACACTCTACTTTCTGTTGGCTTCCTCGCTCATATACGTCCATGAAATCCAAGTTCTGGATGAAAATGATAAAAGTTTAACAAAAGAACAAGAAATGCTCGATCTTTTAAAACAAAAATTAGAACCGAGAAGCCAATATTTTACATTTGACCCGGACGGGGCAACAGTCTCAGAAGGCTGGAGTACTCATAACACTCTACTTTCTGTTGGCTTCCTCGCTCATATACGTCCATGAAAACCAAGTTCTGGATGAAAATGATAAAAGTTTAATAAAAGAACAAGAGATGCTCGATCTTTTAAAACAAAAATTAGAACCGAGAAGCCAATATTTTACATTTGACCCAGACGGGGCAACAGTCTCAGAAGGCTGGAGTACTCATAACACTCTACTTTCTGTTGGCTTCCTCGCTGATATACGTCCATGAAATCCAAGTTCTGGATGAAAATGATAAAAGTTTAATAAAAGAACAAGAGATGCTCGATCTTTTAAAACAAAAAGTAGAACCGAGAAGCCAATATTTTACATTTGACCCAGACGGGGCAACAGTCTCAGAAGGGTGGAGTACTCATAACACTCTACTTTCTGTTGGCTTCCTCGCTCATATACGTCCATGAAAACCAAGTTCTGGATGAAAATGATAAAAGTTTAGTAAAAGAACAAGAGATGCTCGATCTTTTAAAACAAAAATTAGAACCGAGAAGCCAATATTTTACATTTGACCCAGACGGGGCAACAGTCTCAGAAGGCTGGAGTACTCATAACACTCTACTTTCTGTTGGCTTCCTCGCTCATATACGTCCATGAAAACCAAGTTCTGGATGAAAATGATAAAAGTTTAATAAAAGAACAAGAGATGCTCGATCTTTTAAAACAAAAAGTAGAACCGAGAAGCCAATATTTTACATTTGACCCAGACGGGGCAACAGTCTCAGAAGGCTGGAGTACTCATAACACTCTACTTTCTGTTGGCTTCCTCGCTCATATACGTCCATGAAAACCAAGTTCTGGATGAAAATGATAAAAGTTTAATAAAAGAACAAGAGATGCTCGATCTTTTAAAACAAAAATTAGAACCGAGAAGCCAATATTTTACATTTGACCCAGACGGGGCAACAGTCTCAGAAGGCTGGAGTACTCATAACACTCTACTTTCTGTTGGCTTCCTCGCTCATATACGTCCATGAAAACCAAGTTCTGGATGAAAATGATAAAAGTTTAATAAAAGAACAAGAGATGCTCGATCTTTTAAAACAAAAAGTAGAACCGAGAAGCCAATATTTTACATTTGACCCAGACGGGGCAACAGTCTCAGAAGGCTGGAGTACTCATAACACTCTACTTTCTGTTGGCTTCCTCGCTCATATACGTCCATGAAAACCAAGTTCTGGATGAAAATGATAAAAGTTTAATAAAAGAACAAGAGATGCTCGATCTTTTAAAACAAAAATTAGAACCGAGAAGCCAATATTTTACATTTGACCCAGATGGGGCAACAGTCTCAGAAGGCTGGAGTACTCATAACACTCTACTTTCTGTTGGCTTCCTCGCTGATATACGTCCATGAAATCCAAGTTCTGGATGAAAATGATAAAAGTTTAACAAAAGAACAAGAAATGCTCGATCTTTTAAAACAAAAATTAGAACCGAGAAGCCAATATTTTACATTTGACCCGGACGGGGCAACAGTCTCAGAAGGCTGGAGTACTCATAACACTCTACTTTCTGTTGGCTTCCTCGCTCATATACGTCCATGAAAACCAAGTTCTGGATGAAAATGATAAAAGTTTAATAAAAGAACAAGAGATGCTCGATCTTTTAAAACAAAAATTAGAACCGAGAAGCCAATATTTTACATTTGACCCAGACGGGGCAACAGTCTCAGAAGGCTGGAGTACTCATAACACTCTACTTTCTGTTGGCTTCCTCGCTCATATACGTCCATGAAAACCAAGTTCTGGATGAAAATGATAAAAGTTTAATAAAAGAACAAGAGATGCTCGATCTTTTAAAACAAAAAGTAGAACCGAGAAGCCAATATTTTACATTTGACCCAGACGGGGCAACAGTCTCAGAAGGCTGGAGTACTCATAACACTCTACTTTCTGTTGGCTTCCTCGCTCATATACGTCCATGAAAACCAAGTTCTGGATGAAAATGATAAAAGTTTAATAAAAGAACAAGAGATGCTCGATCTTTTAAAACAAAAATTAGAACCGAGAAGCCAATATTTTACATTTGACCCAGACGGGGCAACAGTCTCAGAAGGCTGGAGTACTCATAACACTCTACTTTCTGTTGGCTTCCTCGCTCATATACGTCCATGAAAACCAAGTTCTGGATGAAAATGATAAAAGTTTAATAAAAGAACAAGAGATGCTCGATCCTTTAAAACAAAAATTAGAACCGAGAAGCCAATATTTTACATTTGACCCAGACGGGGCAACAGTCTCAGAAGGCTGGAGTACTCATAACACTCTACTTTCTGTTGGCTTCCTCGCTCATATACGTCCATCAAAACCAAGTTCTGGATGAAAATGATAAAAGTTTAATAAAAGAACAAGAGATGCTCGATCTTTTACAACAAAAATTAGAACCGAGAAGCCAATATTTTACATTTGACCCAGACGGGGCAACAGTCTCAGAAGGCTGGAGTACTCATAACACTCTACTTTCTGTTGGCTTCCTCGCTCATATACATCCATGAAAACCAAGTTATGGATGAAAATGATAAAAGTTTAATAAAAGAACAAGATATGCTCGATCTTTTAAAACAAAAATTAGAACCGAGAAGCCAATATTTTACATTTGACCCAGACGGGGCAACAGTCTCAGAAGGCTGGAGTACTCATAACACTCTACTTTCTGTTGGCTTCCTCGCTCATATACGTCCATGAAAACCAAGTTCTGGATGAAAATGATAAAAGTTTAATAAAAGAACAAGAGATGCTCGATCTTTTAAAACAAAAAGTAGAACCGAGAAGCCAATATTTTACATTTGACCCAGACGGGGCAACAGTCTCAGAAGGCTGGAGTACTCATAACACTCTACTTTCTGTTGGCTTCCTCGCTCATATACGTCCATGAAAACCAAGTTCTGGATGAAAATGATAAAAGTTTAATAAAAGAACAAGAGATGCTCGATCTTTTAAAACAAAAAGTAGAACCGAGAAGCCAATATTTTACATTTGACCCAGACGGGGCAACAGTCTCAGAAGGCTGGAGTACTCATAACACTCTACTTTCTGTTGGCTTCCTCGCTCATATACGTCCATGAAAACCAAGTTCTGGATGAAAATGATAAAAGTTTAATAAGAGAACAAGAGATGCTCGATCTTTTAAAACAAAAATTAGAACGGAGAAGCCAATATTTTACATTTGACCCAGACGGGGCAACAGTCTCAGAAGGCTGGAGTACTCATAACACTCTACTTTCTGTTGGCTTCCTCGCTCATATACGTCCATGAAAACCAAGTTCTGGATGAAAATGATAAAAGTTTAATAAAAGAACAAGAGATGCTCGATCTTTTAAAACAAAAATTAGAACCGAGAAGCCAATATTTTACATTTGACCCAGACGGGGCAACAGTCTCAGAAGGCTGGAGTACTCATAACACTCTACTTTCTGTTGGCTTCCTCGCTCATATACGTCCATGAAAACCAAGTTCTGGATGAAAATGATAAAAGTTTAATAAAAGAACAAGAGATGCTCGATCTTTTAAAACAAAAAGTAGAACCGAGAAGCCAATATTTTACATTTGACCCAGACGGGGCAACAGTCTCAGAAGGCTGGAGTACTCATAACACTCTACTTTCTGTTGGCTTCCTCGCTCATATACGTCCATGAAAACCAAGTTCTGGATGAAAATGATAAAAGTTTAATAAAAGAACAAGAGATGCTCGATCTTTTACAACAAAAATTAGAACCGAGAAGCCAATATTTTACATTTGACCCAGACGGGGCAACAGTCTCAGAAGGCTGGAGTACTCATAACACTCTACTTTCTGTTGGCTTCCTCGCTGATATACGTCCATGAAATCCAAGTTCTGGATGAAAATGATAAAAGTTTAACAAAAGAACAAGAAATGCTCGATCTTTTAAAACAAAAATTAGAACCGAGAAGCCAATATTTTACATTTGACCCAGACGGGGCAACAGTCTCAGAAGGCTGGAGTACTCATAACACTCTACTTTCTGTTGGCTTCCTCGCTCATATACGTCCATGAAAACCAAGTTCTGGATGAAAATGATAAAAGTTTAATAAAAGAACAAGAGATGCTCGATCTTTTAAAACAAAAATTAGAACCGAGAAGCCAATATTTTACATTTGACCCAGACGGGGCAACAGTCTCAGAAGGCTGGAGTACTCATAACACTCTACTTTCTGTTGGCTTCCTCGCTCATATACGTCCATGAAAACCAAGTTCTGGATGAAAATGATAAAAGTTTAATAAAAGAACAAGAGATGCTCGATCTTTTAAAACAAAAATTAGAACCGAGAAGCCAATATTTTACATTTGACCCAGACGGGGCAACAGTCTCAGAAGGCTGGAGTACTCATAACACTCTACTTTCTGTTGGCTTCCTCGCTCATATACGTCCATGAAAACCAAGTTCTGGATGAAAATGCTAAAGGTTTAATAAAAGAACAAGAGATGCTCGATCTTTTAAAACAAAAATTAGAACCGAGAAGCCAATATTTTACATTTGACCCAGACGGGGCAACAGTCTCAGAAGGCTGGAGTACTCATAACACTCTACTTTCTGTTGGCTTCCTCGCTCATATACGTCCATCAAAACCAAGTTCTGGATAAAAATGATAAAAGTTTAATAAAAGAACAAGAGATGCTCGATCTTTTAAAACAAAAAGTAGAATCGAGAAGCCAATATTTTACATTTGACCCAGACGGGGCAACAGTCTCAGAAGGCTGGAGTACTCATAACACTCTACTTTCTGTTGGCTTCCTCGCTCATATACGTCCATGAAAACCAAGTTCTGGATGAAAATGATAAAAGTTTAATAAAAGAACAAGAGATGCTCGATCTTTTAAAACAAAAATTAGAACCGAGAAGCCAATATTTTACATTTGACCCAGACGGGGCAACAGTCTCAGAAGGCTGGAGTACTCATAACACTCTACTTTCTGTTGGCTTCCTCGCTGATATACGTCCATGAAATCCAAGTTCTGGATGAAAATGATAAAAGTTTAACAAAAGAACAAGAGATGCTCGATCTTTTAAAACAAAAATTAGAACCGAGAAGCCAATATTTTACATTTGACCCAGACGGGGCAACAGTCTCAGAAGGCTGGAGTACTCATAACACTCTACTTTCTGTTGGCTTCCTCGCTCATATACGTCCATGAAAACCAAGTTCTGGATGAAAATGATAAAAGTTTAACAAAAGAACAAGAGATGCTCGATCTTTTAAAACAAAAATTAGAACCCAGAAGCCCTCAGAGTACCCCTCATAACACTCTACTTTCTGTTGGCAGGAGTACTCTACTCATATCAGTACTCATAAACTCAACTATGTGTTGGCTTCCTCGTTCATATACTTCTACTTCAAATAAAACGAAAGAAGAATGAAGAGATCACAAGGAATTTTTATAGATACTGGAAGGCATACAAGTAATATAAAAAGAATCAAATTGATAAAATCCTTGAGTGAGATATAAAGTGATATCGTGGAAAAGCATTTTGCAGGAATTAAAAACAAAATCAAGAATATAAGAATATATCATAAATAAAATAAATAAATAAATCAAATATTGTAGATGATGTAACGTGGACTCGTTATTTTGCTCACACAAACGCAGTAAAAATATCGTCTCAATATCATTATTAAAATATATAAAAAGTTTAAGAAGGAATTTTTTTATAAAGTTTTACGAATCATCGAAAGCTCCTTCTTACAATGAGAACTTCAAATAAGCTCAAAGAAACGAAAGATGAAACACCAGCTTGTCATAACACTCAGTTTGCTTTCTTTGTCGCAAACTGCAAGCAAGTCCTGCAAGTCCTTCACGTCCTCCGGCATTTGGAAGTGAAGTCATTGCGTCCGCTAAGGTTGGTAAGGAAGTCACGTTATGCAATTTGACGAAACTGCTAACTTGTGTGAAACACCGAGCTGGACATCTGCACACAGAGATGGAATTAAAACTGCAACAGATACTTCGAGAGTAGAACGAAAACCGAAACAGTGGACGCGTGTAGAATATTAAATGGTGCTCGAGCGATGTTCTGAGTGAAGCGGAAAATATTTCTTGTTTCTTTTCATACGCTCTACTCACAAAACATGTAAACTACACTCATACATACGAGTATGTATTTTGTGCAAGTAGTGGATGCAACTTTTAGGAAAAAACGTTTGCTCGTTCATTCGTTCGTTCGTTCGTTCGTTCGTTCGTTCGTTCGTTCGTTCGTTCGTTCGTTCGTCCGTCCGTTCGTTAGGTCTTTAGTTCGTTCGTTATTTCGTTTGTTCGTTCATATCTGTAGTTTGTTAGTTCGTTAATTCGATAGTTCGTTAGTTCCTTAGTTCGTTAGTTCATGCGTTTCCGCATTTTTTGCCCGTTCGTTCATCTAATTGCTTGCCCATTCGTTTATCCGTTCGTTTCTCTGTTCGTTCGTTCGTTCGTTCGTTCGTTTGTTCTTTTATACGTTCGTTAGTTCCTTCGTTAGATAATTCGTTCGTTCGTTCGTTCGTTCATTTGTCCGCTCATCCGTTCGCATGTCCGCTCGTCTGTTAACCAGTATATCCACTCGTCTTTCCGCTCGTCTGCCCCTTCGGCTGACCCATCGACTGAGCATTTGACATTCGGTCCATCTGCCCGTGCGTCTGTTCGTCCATCTGTTCATTGCTTGACATTACAGTTATGTTATTTTTTACTGTTTCACTTCCGAACTTCAGTTCTCCGAGTTTTTACCAAGTTAACTGTATTACGAAATGTTCCTTACTACTGAAGTTTTTCCAATCTCAGCATAAAATTTGTTTCTCAAACTTCGAAATCGAATACGTGTTTGACTTTTGCATCGAGACAAGCGAACAAACTCGTCCTCATTCAATTAAATGTTATCGGTTTTGTCCAGTTTTTCTCGCCATTCTGGACTGTCATAACTTTTTGCTCTTTTCTTAATTAACCAAATGCAACTATTGTCATCTGTCGCTCTATCCTCTTCATCCCTACCCTACTTATATTCCCAATCTTTGAATATCATTCACAGCATGCGGTTTCAGTTGAAAAATTAATACGAACCGGAGGCCTTATGTAAGTTGTCTCATTTTCAAAAATGTTCCAGTATCCTTGGCAACAACGGCACTCAGGAATTGGTGGCCTTATATTCTGTAGCACTGCGATTGCAATCATTGCTTTCATTTCTTTATGCGGCCCAACGCGCCAATTTCTACATACATTTCTTTGCTGCGTCACATGATGCACATCTGTCTGGAAAAAATCAATATTTATTTATAAAATATATACAAATGTATTACATTTACATCTATTTTCACCAAACAATACGTTTTGACACATGATAAGAACCTCGTATCATAAGATATAAATAAATCAGTAGTTATCTTAGAGTTAACTTCTCCCTCTTTTATATTCCCTCTTTTTTACTCACCCACTCTTTAACTTTTCCTCTCTTTCTGCCCCTTCCTCCATTCACTTTCTTTCTCTCCTCCCATTTCTGATACTTTATCTTTCCCAAGGGCTATCTATCGCCAAAAACCGATCAAAACAAACCCCGATACCTCTTTCTCAGCACTGGAATTGCGACTGAGAAGTTTTGTGAAATTATAAAATCTGTTGTTTTGCAGAATTTCAGCTCAGTAGAAACGAAAACTTCTAAGCGAATAAAATTGTCCGCAGCTGCGAAATTAACTACGGATATGGAGATCACCACCCTCTTGCTGTGCACTCTCACAGCTCTACTCTCGTTGATTGTCTACAAAATCCATTGCCATTTGAATTATTTCAAGATGCGCGGCATCGCTGGTGAGCCGCCGCATCCGATAGAGGGCAACATGCGCGGAATTCTGAGAACTCGCTCTTTTTCCGAAATCTGGTGCGATTATTACATGAAGTTCAAGGGCAGCGGCCCCTTCGCGGGCTTCTTCTTCCTCCAAACCCCTTCTGCATTCATTCTGGACGTCGAGCTGGTGAGGAACATCCTGATAAAGGACTTCTCGAAATTCACCGATCGCGGCTTCTATCACAATGAGGAGGACGATCCCCTGAGTGGCCATATCTTCCTGCTGGACGGACAAAAGTGGCGCAGCATGCGTCAGAAACTCTCACCCACTTTCACCGCGGTCAGGATGAAGTACATGTTCCCGACCATTATTAGAGTGGGTGAGCTCTTCGCTCGGGTCGTCGCTGATCTGGTGAAGCAAAGTGACGTGGTTGAGGTGAAGGAAGTAATGGCGCGATTCACCACTGATGTAATCGGTACTTGCGCGTTCGGCATTGACTGCAACAGCTTGAAAGACCCCGAGGCTGAGTTCCGTGTCATGGGGGGCAAAGCTCTGTTGGACATACGTCACAACACCTTGGTCAACGCATTCATGATGGCTTTTCCGCATTTGGCACGCAAGATGCACATGAAACTCACACCCGACCACATTGAAAAGTTTTTCATGCGTATCGTGCGCGAGACGGTAGAGTATCGGGAGAAGCATAACATTCGACGCAATGATTTCATGGATCTGCTGATCGGTTTGAAGAACAACAGAATGATGAAAAACAATGATGGGGAGGAGTTGACGAATCTTACACTCGAGGAGGTGGCCGCGCAGGCTTTTATATTCTTCGGTGCAGGCTTTGAGACCTCTTCGGCTACGATGGGCTTTGCTCTGTACGAGTTGGCCAGAAATCCTCATATACAGCAGAGAGCCCGCATGGAAGTACAGCAGGTATTGGCGCGCTATAACGACGAATTCACTTACGAATGCATGAAGGAGCTGCAGTACTTGGAACAGGTAATCAAGGAGACGTTGCGTCTATACACCAATTTCCCAGTGTTGAATCGTAAGGCTCTGGTGGACTACCCGGTACCGGGAAACCCAAAGTATGTCATTCCCAAGGGCATGCCTGTGATCATTCCGTCCGAAGGCATCCATCTCGACCCGGAATACTATCCGGAGCCGCATGTTTTCGACCCCGAGCGCTTTGCACCGGACGCCGTTAAGGCTCGTGACCCCATACTTTGGTTGCCCTTCGGCGAAGGCCCACGCAATTGTATTGGCGTGCGTTTCGGCAAGATGCAAGTCAGCATTGGCTTGGCATTGCTTTTGAAAAACTTTAAGTTCTCCACTTGTGAGCAGACGCAAATACCACTCGTCCATAATGTGGTATCCTTCCTGAAAAGCGAGCGAGATGGCATTCATCTCAAAGTGGAAGCACTCTGAATTGAACGTGGAAACATGAACTCTCATTGTACAGAACTAATTAATTGCCTAATTTTAATGTACTGATTATTAAGTTTCTTCTACTGTTATAAATAAAATACGTACTTATTTTGTATACGCGATACAATTAAATGGATCTACAGTAATACAATGAGCGCTATATGTTCCGGAATGGAATTATACCTCGATATCTCACACCGTTTTTGAGATATTCACCTTATAATGTGTGTTAAAACGAGGTGCCTTTACATTTTGTATGTAGAGTAGGTGTGGTAGTTAACCGATTTCGCCCATTTCCAATCCCGTACTGCCCTACCAAACAAGGAATATTTTTGCAAAATTTCATCGCGATATCTTTCGTTCTCCCGTAATCGTGATTTCGACAGACAGACGGACGAATGGTCGGAGGACGGACAGGGCTAAATCGACTCAGGAGGTGACAGTGAGCAAGAATATATTTTTCGATATCTATCTCGGCTCTTGTCTATGTTAAAAATGGAACAACAAAGTGAAAAACACTCTTCGAATGTAGGTATTTCGGGGTAAGTCGAGGTAAGTCGGGGTTCCATGCCATGTTTTCCCATTCTTGAATTTTGGTTTTACTGTTAGTGGTTAATTTGGAAAAATAGCTAAATTTGTTCTTTCCCCTCCCCTCCCCCCCCACAATTTCTTGCCATTTATGCCACTGTGAACTTCTTTTCAAGGTTGTTCTGGTTTTCGTTTCCCACACGTATTTGACAGCACAGTAAAACGTCTTTATCAACAAACTCACTCGAATATCACAGATTGATACCATTTTCAAGTTAAGTTAGCTGCTTATAATCCAATTTTTCATTTGTTTTTAACACTTCGCTCTCTCTTATCTCTCGCGCGCTCTGTAGAAACAAAAGCTCTCTCAAACAATCTCATCGGGGGAGTCTATAGACGTCAAATGATGTCAGCGTTCCGTGCGCTGGAATCACAATTCGGAGGTTCGTCGAATCTACAAGTTCTAATTTTTTGCCCGATTTTCCATCAGTTGTGCGAAAACCCCTACAAGCAAGCAAAACTAGAGATAGACTTGCAACATGGAGCTCACCGCCTTCTTGCTGTGCCTTCTCATGCTGCTGGTCTCACTGATCGTCTACAAGCTACACGCTCATCTCAACTACTTCAAGAATCGCGGCATCGCCTACGAGCCTCCCCACCTGCTGACGGGCAACATGCAGGGCCTGCGGAAGACGCGCTCCTTCTCCGAGATTTGGCGCGACTTCTACGTCAAGTTCAAGGGCAGCGGTCCCTTCGCCGGCTTCTTCCTCTTCCAGGCGCACGCCGCCTTCATACTCGACATCGAGCTGGTGAAGAACATCCTGATCAAGGATTTCTCCAAGTTCACCGATCGCGGCTTGTACTGCAACGAGAAGGACGATCCTTTGAGCGGGCAACTCTTCAAGCTGGACGGTCAAAAGTGGCGCAGCATGCGTCACAAGCTCTCGCCCACCTT
The DNA here is from genome assembly GCA_922984085.1 of Sicus ferrugineus. NCBI lineage: Eukaryota > Metazoa > Arthropoda > Insecta > Diptera > Conopidae > Sicus > Sicus ferrugineus. The sequence goes on from OV277354.1 coordinate 9,791,491, forward strand.
CACCTCGGGCAAAATGAAATACATGTTCCCGACCATCGTGAAGGTGGGTGAGCGGCTCGCCCAGGTGTTCGACGAACTGGTCCAGCAGAACGCCGTCATCGAGGTCAAGGAGATGATGGCCCGGTTCACCACCGACGTGATCGGCTCTTGTGCATTCGGCATCGACTGCAAGAGCCTGCAAGACCCCCAGGCTGAGTTCCGCGTCATGGTGAGCAAAGCGTTGACGGACACGCGCCACAACAACTTGATTATGTCGTTCATGTTCATGTTTCCGCAACTGGCAAAAAAGCTGCACATGAAGGAAACACCCGACTACATCGAGGAGTTCTTCCTGCGCATCGTGCGCGAGACGGTGGAGCACCGCGAGAAGAACAATATTCGGCGCAACGACTTCATGGACCTGCTGATCGACTTGAAAAACAACAAATTGTTGAAAGCCGAGGACGGAGAGGAGCTGTCGAACCTCACACTGGAAGAGGTGGCTGCACAGGCATTTTTGTTCTTTGCCGCCGGCTTGGAGACGTCGTCGACCGCCATGAGTTTCGCTCTTTACGAGCTGGCGAGAAACCCTTACGTGCAGCAGAGAGCGCGAGAGGAGGTACGAGAGGTGTTGACGCGCCACCAAAACGAATTTACTTACGAGTGCATGAAGGAGCTGCAGTACTTGGAACGGGTAATCGACGAGACGCTGCGTCTCTACACCATTCTGCCGGTGTTGAATCGTAAGGCTCTGGTGGACTACCCGGTGCCGGGGAATCCGGGCTACGTCATTGCCAAGGGCATGTCTGTGATCATCCCGATCGAAGGCATCCATCTCGACCCGGAATACCATCCGGAGCCGCATGTTTTCGACCCTGAGCGCTTTGCACCGGACGCCGTTAAGGCTCGTGACCCCCTACTTTGGATGCCCTTCGGTGATGGTCCACGCAATTGTATTGGCCTGCGTTTCGCCAAAATGCAAACCCGCATTGGCTTGGCTTTGCTGTTGAAACGCTTTAAATTCTCCACTTGTGAGCAGACACACACACCGTTCCGCGATAATGTATGGAGTTTCGCGAAAAATGCTCGAGATGGTATTCATCTTAAGGTGGAAACGGTTTGAAAAAGCGGTGTAACACTGTCAACTTTTGTATTATGCGGTATAAACCATAAATTCACAACACACTGGAAAATAAATAACTTTATTAATTTTGCATTTTTGCTGATACTATTTTAAGCACAAGAGGAATAATGTAGACCAAAGCCGACGAAAGCTCAACGAGAACTGATCTTAAGACGAGAAAAAAAGTAATACTTCCTCATATACAAAAATTGTAATTGTAAACTTCCGCTAGATTTGCAAAGAGCGAAGAGCGAAGATAACGTTGTAATTACATCTTTGCTTTTCTGAGTTTCGAATGATGCGAATGTGTTAGAAAAATTCTCTTCTCTGAAAAACCTTTTTATACGCTGGTTTAACTTCTTTAATAAAATATTGTTTGCGTTCTTAGCATAATAAAATAGGAAAAATCTAAACAAAGCAAAGAGCGTCAACTCCATATAAATTAACATACTCAGCATATTGTTTTTGAAATCAGTTGAATTTTCTTCTGAAAATACTAACAAAATCAGTCAGCCTCTTTTGCAACCTTCATCTTGCGTGAGAGGCTCTCTGATCTCTCAAAATTTGCTCGTATCGTATCGATCGTTGCTCTGATTCTCTCAAAATGTAACTAATGAATTAAACAAGAAAGCATAAAACTGGAAAGTTAAAACCAATTAAAATAATTAAAATAATATTAAATTTAGAAAGTCAGAATTTGTTGCAAATATGAATAAAATTTCTTAACATGTAAAATCAAATATCGGCAGCAATTTCGAAAAGACGTCATAAAACTCTGAATATCTATATGAAAAGCAATGAATGAAAAAACATAAGTAAGCAAACGCACATCGTATTTAATCTATCTTAATTCTTTTATTTAATTTTTAATTTTCAATCTTAACAAGTTGTTATAAGTTTTGTCTATAAAAATTAATAAACATTGAAAAAATTTAACTATTATTTTCTTAATAAATGTCATTTGAATTCGAATTTCTTTAAAATTATCCATAATTTTTGTGTGAGCGAGAGTCAGAGTCTTGGATGAGAACACAAATACAAATAAGAATTGAGTCAATAATTGTTCTCAGTGTTCTCGTCTCACCTGTATTTCTCTCGTTATCTACAAACTACGTTTATATTTAATCTATTTTTACTTTGTAGAAACGCGAAAAATCTTGAAAAGCTTAACTTCGCTGATAACAAAAATGTCGAATAAACGAAAAACGTTAGCAGGTGAAGAGTTTCGAACGTAAGCTTTTTTAGCAGCGATTTTTAGAATGAAAGCGCTGCAGTTGACGCACAGCACTGACAACTTGGACGTCGTGGAATTTTTTTGAGGCTTCATCGAAATCATGTGGGGCTTCATTCTGATGCTCGCACTGGCCGTGCTGCTGATCGTGGCGCTGATCTTCTTTGCGATCCGCTACAGATTCCACTACTGGACGCTGCTGGAGGTGCCGCACGAGGAACCCAAACAAGTTCTGCAACAGCTGCGCGAAGTACGCGCGACGCCAGCCGCCGGAGTGGGAGTGAAGTCGATGCACTCAGAGCTCGAGCGCTTTAACGAGCTCTATCGACGCTTCAAGGGCAGCGGGCCGTTCTGCGGCTTCTACCGCGCGCTGGAGCCCACTGCGCTGATACTCGATCGAGAGCTTTGCAGGCAGATACTGATCAACAACCTGGCCAACTTCAACGACCGCGGCAACTACTACAACCGCAGCGCCGATCCTCTGTCGGCGCACCTGTACAACCTGCGCGGTCAGAGCTGGCGCGAGGCGCGACCGCGACTGGAGAAGACGTTTGCGGCGGACGCGCTGAAGTCGCTTTTCCAGGGATTGGAGCGGGAGTGCGAGCGTTTGGTGGCACATTTCGAGGCGGCGCTGCAAGCACATGTGGCCGCACCTGTCAAAGTGCGACCGCTGGTGTCGCGCTACGTCAGCGACACGCTGGCGAAATGCGTCTTCGGCTTGTCGAGCAGTGCGAGCCAACAGCAGCTGGATGAATTCTACAGCATGACGCAGCAGGCACTCGAAACGCCACTCAGACACGGACGCTACGTGCAGAGTTTGCTCTACAAATACCCGCTGCTGGGCAAGAAACTCGGCTTGGCCGTGACGCCTCCCGCGGTGCAGGAGTACTTCGGCAAGCTCGTGCAGGAGGCGGTGGTCACGCGACGTGAGCTGCGCAAGGAGCAGGAGGAGGCGGACTACCTGCAGCTGCTGATTGAGGCAACTCAAGTTGGCGCCGCCCAAGACGACGCGCACGTGCCACTGCAGCAACGCCTGCTGAACCAGCTGGCCGCACATGCGTACGGATTCCTGCAAGCGGGCTACGAAGCCACCGCGCTCACCGTGAGTTGGGCGCTGCAAGAACTCGCGCTGCAACGCGAGCTGCAGCAACGCGTGCGCGACGAAGTGGCGGCCGCACTGCAGCGTCACGACAACCAGCTCGGCTACGAGTGCGTCATGGAGCTGCAGCTGATGTGGCAAGTGCTGCAGGGTAAGCATTTCATAAACATTTGCAAATTCTCACAGTGTGTGTGGCTTCTCTACTAAAAATCCTTGCAGAAACGGTTCGCCTACATCCGGTCACGCCGTACGTGACGCGCAAAACTCTGCACGATTACCGCGTGTCGAACGACGACCCGAAATACGTGCTGAAGCGCGACATGTGCGTCATCATTCCCGTTCACGCGATACACAACGACGCCGCCTTCTTCCCCGAGCCGCAGCTTTTTAAGCCGGCGCGATTTTCAGCGGAGGCGCTGCAGTCACGTGATCCGTGCACGTGGCTGGGCTTCGGCGCGGGTGCGCGCAATTGCGTCGCGCTGCGGTTCGCGCAGCTGCAGATGCGCCTCGTGCTGGCTCACCTTTTGAGAAGCTTCGAGTTCAGCGTTGATCCGGACGGCGCGATGCCCTCGCTGGAGGGCGGAATCGAGTTGGTGGTGCAGCGTCTGCAGGTGGAGGCGGTGGAGGATGTTTAAATTAAGAAAATTCCGTTTCTAACTTTTTCACTTTTATTTTTCTTATTGTTTAAATTAAATCTAAATATGGTTAATTTTGAATTTCGTGCGAATTTTAAGTAACAAATTAAACTTTCTTTATAACCTCAAAGGCTTAAAAATTAAGAATTTTGAAAATAAACATTTTTAAATTACAAATTAAAGTTAAATCAACATAATAAAATTAATTATACGCCTTACATTTCCCTTGACTTTTGCAATATGGCAACTCTAGCAGCAAATTTATGCAAAAATTACTTTTAAAATTATTTTTAAGTCAAAAGATGTTTAAAAATATTTGTAATAAGAAATTCTACTGAAGATTCTAACAACAAATATTTGTTTTTAATGTTTCTGAAGTTTTGTTTTGTTTTTACTGATTTATTGATGAAGTTTTGTCGCATTAAATTTGGTAAATCAATTAATAAAATATATTAAATAGCATTCATTCAGTTTTTAGTTCTCCACTTTTAATATTTCTGTTTTTTTTATAAAATGGTTTCAACACTTTTCATTCTTTTTTTCGCTGTGGAATGTAATTTTATACGAATTGCTTTTTATTTTTTGATTTAATTTATTGATTTAATTTATATTTTAATTTAAACACCAGATTTCAGACACGAAATCTTCATTATTGAGAACTTCGAATTAAATTACGATTTTTTCAAGTATTTAATTTCCAGTTTTTCGAACCCTAACTGTAAATTTAAAATTTTATTTTAGTTGTTATTTTTTAGTTTCATATTTTTCACAATTTTTCACGTTTTACTTTCAGTTTCCAAGTTTTTGAATTAAATTCTTCTTAAACGTTTTCACTGACGATATAATCGATTTTTCATTTTTGTTCGGATTTTTGTTCTAATTTTTATGTTTAGTCGATCAATTTAAGTTTTTGTTGTTTAAAAATTGTTTATTTCTAGAAATTAATGCCAAAATTTGTTAGCTTTAGAGAGAAATTTTAATTTTATCGTATTATATAAATTTTAATTTTATCGCTTCAAATTCAATGAAACTTTAAAAATTTGTTTTATTTAGATTTTAGATGAAAAACTTACATTAAACTTAAAGTTTCTAATTTTATTCTGCTTTTCGTTGTTTGAAGTGTCCTAACTTAAAATGCTCCTTCTCGTTACTCCACAAAGTTTTGTTCGTTGACTTCATAGCCATTCTGAGAATTCTCTTCCATTCTCTCGTCGGTTCACTCTAAAAAACTTCCTGTTGCTCTCATCTCACGCTCATCACGCTTTCACGCTCATCGCTCACTGTGATGCCCACCGTTCACTGCGACGGCTGCCGCTTATGATTGCGCGGCGACAACGAAGCCGGCCGACTCGAGCTCGACTCGCCGCTTTTCTGCGACAACTTGTTGCGCAACATTTGCTCGTGCATGTACAGCACCAAACCGATGTCACGATGACCCGCCTGCCAAGCGATCTTGAAGGCCGTGCTACCATCCTGCAGAGATAAAAGCGTCGCTAAGTTACAACCAACAACAACACACTCTACGCAATCAACGCGCTCCCTACCACATCCTGGATCAGCGAGTCGCACTCGGGGTGCAGCAGCAGGCGCTTGACGATGTCGATGCGTTCGTGTTCGGCGGCACACATCAGCGCCGTGCTGCCGTCCTCGTCCTGCATGTTGATGTCGGCGCCAGCGGACAGCAACATCTCAACCATCTCGAGATTGCCATGCGAGACCGCCAGCATCAAAGCGGTTTGACCGTGCTGCGCGAGAGAAGAGAGAAAATGAGAGCTAGAGAGATTGAGAGGGAGAGAGAGGGACTTGATACGCCACTCACCTTCTTGGCTCTGATGTTGACATCGGCCATCAGAAACAGTCGCTGCACGACTGCACGATGAGCGGCTTCCTTCAGCTTGGCCAAGGAGACGAGCATCACGCACGTGTATCCTGCGTTATTCGTCTGGTTTACATTGCAAACCTTGGAATCCAGCAGCGTGGATACGATCTCGAAGTTGCCATGCGAGACAGCGTAGTGCATAACGGTGTTGCCCTGCAAGAGAGCGAGAGACCGGAGTGACATTGCTGAATCACTCACTCGCTGATGATCACGATTTCGACGGACTATCGCGACGGACTCTTCAGTCGAAACGACAATCGTGATCGGAACAGCGTCACATCGAGTCGGAGTAAGATCGATCTTACCCTCCCCCCCGCCTTCCCCGACCCAACTCCCTCTCCCAACCTGTAACTCACATTATTGTCCGCCAAGTTCACACAGAACTCCAGCAGCGGCACCGAGAAACCTCGAAATGCGTACAAATAACACGCGACATCACTCGCGCGCGACAGCTCGGTGCTCGCGACACGAAACCATTCTTCTCGAACGGTCGCTTTGGCTGCCTTGAGGTTGATCGATCGTGAGTCGCTTTTGTTGGGTTTCCGCAGGGAATCGTTGACGGTAGTCAGAGCAGCGCACATCTCTGCGGAGGGTTCAACGCTGAAAAGGTTTTTAGTGAAAAACTGCGTTATATTTTCATCTTTTCCCGTGTAATGCCAGTGAGTACCGTTCTCCGGGCTGTCGCATGGCTGCCTCCACCACAGTAGATTCCGTAGTTGATGTGACATCACTTTGGCTGGATTTCGCAGTTGACAGTTTGCGACTCGCGCCGCACTTTAACATGTCTTCATCTTCGTCCTCGTCCTCCGGCGATGGAGATTTCGTGGCACGCGATGTGGAATTGGCTGCGACAGACGATGATGATGACGACGATGTCATCTTTTCCGATGATGAGCTCTGAGCGCTTGGAATGAGTGTGGCGTCGTCTTTCTTATGAACTGACGTCCCCGCCGCCGGTGATGCAGCACGCGACCAACTGATGCGCACGCAAGTCGCTTCCTTCACGATGAGATCCTCCTCGTGGCCCACGAGTCCTGCGTGACTGGGTTCGTATGTGTTCACGGGTTTCTTAGTGAAAACTGTTTCCAATTCGGCAGCGCGATTGCTCGCTGCAGACCTGCGACGACAGAGCGGACTGGCGGCATCTGCTTTGCGTTGCGTCGTGAGCTCGGCGGGTGAATTTGCTCGCCTGCTGGTAACTCCTGACTTCTCGTGCAGGCTGCTGCTGCTGCTGTTGCTGTCGAGAGGATAAGAATTTTTTGTTATTACAAAGGGTTCTCGTCTCGGCTTCTAATTCAAGTGCGCACAGCACGCGAAATGCTCAACAAGGCATTTTTTTCCGCTGCATGTTACTCACCTCAGAATGTTTCTCTTCTCCGCCACCGGAGAGGGTGTCGGCGAGGGGCTGATCGTGTACGTGGTCTGACGCTGATAATTCTTGCGCACCGGGCTGGGGCTGGTCAAGTGTTTGGGCCGCGGTATCCTCGAGTCGGCAGCGCGCACCGACAGCGGACTGGCCGGCGGCAGCAGCTTGCTGAAGTCCTTGGCCAGATGCTTGATGGCGTCCTTGCAGGAATCGCAGTAGTTGTCGGCGCAGGCGATCGAGATGTGTGGCTTCACCACGTCGCCGCAGCCGAAGTCTCGCGTGGCCACTTGTTGCGTGTTGCAGGCGGTGTTGCGCGAAGGTGACGGCTGAGTTGTATTCACGCCGTGCTCGGCTGTTTGGCGAACATCTGTGTTGCACGCTCTGTGACGCGTGGCTGCTTTTGGTGGAACTGCAGCTGGCGCGACTTCTTCTTTGACCGTCTGTGAGACACGCAGCCGCAGAAGGCCGCCGGTGTCGGTCTCACGTGTGGCCACTTCTGCGGAGCACTGCGTGGCGCTATTTTCCAGCTGCGGCTCGATCTGCACACCCACCGAGTGCCGCGCCAGCGCCGGAGTGGTCTGCATGCTGACGCTCTGCACTGCCAGCGGCGCGTATTGTGTGCCGACTGTTTTGCGTTTGGCAAGCGACAACGTTTCGTTTCGCTGCTCGGAGCAGCCCACCGAACGCGTCTCCGGCTTGCAGGTGGCAAAACTCTCGCGAGTCTGCGGCTTCACCGATACGCCCAACGAATACTTCTGCACCGTCCTTTCGGCGGCCGTCTGAATACCGGCGTCACGTAAATCACGTTTCGGCACAAACATTTGCGTGCCGACGGACACCAGCTGCTTGAGTTGGTTCGCTTGCTGCCGCTTCAACGCTTTCTCAACGTATTCGTCCAGCTCGCTGTGGGTGTAAATCGCCTCGCTGAGCTTGAGTGCTTGCAGCGGGTCGGTGCCGATGGTGCGCGACGCTGTGAGCGGTGTGCCGACAGCAATGTCGCGTGTCGCGTGGAGCACGCACATGATAGCCACGTCGCGTTTCAGTGTCGCCTTCAACTGCCGCTCCGACGAGGTGGAGTTGGTACGCATGCGCGCACCCACACTTTCCAGCGCGATCGGGCTGATGCGTTGCGGTGTGAATTGAATGGGCGAAGCATATTTGGGACTTAGCGATGCCGGGCTGGGCGACGCAGAGAGGCGACTTGCTTCGCGAGCACGCTGTAGTTCGTCTTCTTTGCGTTGAAGGGAGCGCTGCAGCCGCTGACGTTCCTCACGCAGCTGAGCGAGTTCATTCTGTAGTTGATGACGGGAGGCAAAAAGAGGCTGATTTACATTTTTTTCAGAAAACAGAAATTGATAAACTCAACCCACCTGCAGCTCGGGTATCGCCTTCACTTGCTCCTCCAGATCCTTCATGCGCTTCAAGCTGAGCGCCATCTGCTGCCGTATGCTGAACAGCGTTTGCGCCTCGGCGGTGCTGCCATCCGTAGTCGCCGGCGAGGCTGTCGGACTGCATGTGGTGGCATCTTCGCTCAAGAGCGAGCGATTCAGTTGATCAGGCGTCAGACTGCGTCGCATGCTGCGACCGGCGTGACGTCGTGGCGGCGGCGGCGGAGGCGGCGGTGGGACGCACAGCTCCAGCTCTGATCTGGCAGCGTTGGCAGCCACCGTGGCCTGCACGTAAGATTCATATTGTTGTTCTGCTTGCTGCTGTCGCTGCTGCTTGTGCGGCGAGGGCGGCAGCGGAAGGGTTGCCGATCGCGTGAACAGGCGGGAGACGCGTGGTGATTTGTTGCCCGCGACACAGGAGTCTGCGTTGTGAAGAGAAGAAGAGGAAGAGTAAATAAAGCTTTTTGCGAGCTGTTAATATATAGTAAAATATACAATTTTTTTTATATAGAGCATAAAGATTTTTCTAAAATAAAGATTTTTTTAAAATTCAAAGCTTTTTTGCAAAGCGGCAAAAGTTACCAAAATAATTAATTAAAAAAGCTGGGGAAGCTTTTAAGCTGCAGAACTTTGTGTGAAGCTTTCAAATAAATAAGAAATACTTCTTTGAAAAAAGATTTAAATTAATAAGAAATATTAAAACTTTAGTAAAAAATTATAAACGTTTAAATTTATAAACTTTAAAATTGAAATTTCGACACACAAATTTTTTAATCTTTTTGTTTAACTTTTTGTACTTTATTTTTAAATTTTAGTTAAAATTAAAAGTTTGTAAAACATTTAAAGATTTTCATTTATTATTATGAGAATAAATATTTAGAAGTATGTACAATATTTTAAAATGAAATAATTACTTTTCCAAACTTCTTTAGTTTGAACTAGAACGATTTTAATTTTTAAACTTCCCATTAGCGTTAACAAAATCCAACTGAATTCAATAACACGAGCTCGGAGTCGACAGTTTTCGTGATCTACAGCTTAAATAATGCGGACTTTAAGCAGCAAAAAATTTAAGCAAGATCTGCAATATCGTTAAATACCCGGTTAAGCTTGTTGAGTTACTTTATCTTTTATTATAATTTTTGAGTAATTTTTTTTATTAATATTCTTTTTATATTATATTTTTCAATAAATTTTTTCTTTTCCAATAAATTTTTTTGCATTTAACATTCAGTATTTCTTTAGTGACAAAATCTACTTTTGGCTTCAGCTAACTTTAAAAGCTTAAAATGTTTTTGCTGTCTATAAACTTTTTGAACTTTTCACGTGAATTCTCCAAAATCTTGTTTGTTATCAGTTCAATTAATTAGACGTTTAAGTGTTGTTTTTTCTATTTCGCAGTTTTTTCATGACCTCTTGTTTACTTATGCCCACCCTACTATCAGCACCCTACTATCAGCAGCCTACTGATAACGTGTTTCTTTTTTGTTGTAAGCTTCTTCATTTCATTACTCTTTTAAATTACATAATTTCGGTTTGTATATTTAATAAGTTTATAAAAAAAGTGATTAAAAGAAAAAATAGCCTCATTTTCTGTTTTAAACATTGACTAACAAAGAATTTAACGAAAATTAAATCAGTCTTCAATATAAAAAGCTTTTAACAAGCTTAAAGTATAAAATGCAGCTAAAATTTCAAAGTGATTAACATTTCGATTCGATTTGAAAAGATAATTTATAAATTATATAAACTAAATTATAATTATTAGTAGTAGAGTTTTTTTAATTAAGCTTCTCCTTAAAAGTTAAAAGCTTTTCTTAAATTGAAACATTAGAAGCTTTTTAAGAAATCCGTTAAGTTTCGTGATGTTTTTAAAGGACCTTTAATAAGTTTTGTAAACTAAGATTGTTTGTGTTATGCTATTCTCTTTCTAAAAAGTAAGCTTTCGCTTTAACTTGAAGAAGCTTTTTTAACTTATAAAAGCTTTTATATGGGGTAAATTAAACAGTAAAGAAAACTATCCTCCAAATCGATTTTCTTTAGCCTTGATAGCCAGTTAAGTTAAAAGCTCATCACTGAGATTTTAAGGCTCTCTAAAGCTTTTGAGGCATTTTTAAGCTTTAGGTTTTTAGCTTTTCAATTTTATTGAGCCTTTTTTAAGCTTTTCGAGCTTCTATCGTGCTTTTATTAAATTTTTTACACAGCTTTCATTGAATGATTTATTTATCTTTTATTGAAGGTATTATTAGGCATTTTTACGGTATTCATCGAGCTTCTCAACGCAATATAACAAGTGTGAGGCAACGTCAGTTGTTCAGTAACGTTAACCTCAACTCCTTACGTCATGACGTAAGCTATAATCCACTCTTAGAAACGTACAATCACGCCACCAACTCGTACTGCTATCCGACGAATTTGATGATGCGGCGCCTGTGGAACCCTTCTTGCTCTTCTTACGTCGAATCAGATTATTTGCAGTGGCAAACATGTCAAGTTTTAGCAGTAGTTGTTGTTGTTGTTATGGTTGTTATTATTTGCAAAGATTAATTTTAGCGCTAAGAAAAGATTAAATAGTAGCAAATCAGCAACAAAGCGTAGCGAGCAGCATCATTAGCAGCACCATTAAACTGTTCACAGTAGCGTCCGCAATAATGAGGTCACTTGATTATGCTTGAGTTCATTTCGTTTTATTATATATTGATTTTTAATCAGATGTGCATCGCAAGCAACTAAAATAAGATAATTTAAAATAAAATGGTTACTGCTGTCAGCATTAATAATGAAATATGAAGGCTACAGAATTGCGTGCAGCTCCACCAACGCAATCAACTCACTGTAGAAAAGTTCGTTTGTGATTTTTCGGAAAAATGCCAGCATTTTTGTAAGGTTGGGGATGTTCGTTGAGTTCGAGTTTGTAAATCAAAAAGGAAATAAACACGACGTTTATTAAAATTTTAAAATGCAAATTTAGAAAGAAAATCATTCACTTTCAAGATTTTTATAACTTATATGCGTTCCTTTTTAGTTTTAACCTTTTTTCCTCGTTTACTTGTTTCGTTAAGTTTAATTCTTTGTAAATTTCACATTTTGAATGCATTAATTTAATTGATTAACCTCACTACACCTCATTGAATTATCGCGTGAGATTTTATAACACATAAGGAGAGAGAGGGAGAGAGAGAGATGTTTTGGTATCGTTAAGTTCCGTTAAGCTTCGTTAAGTTTAAAGTAGCTTCATTTTTCTCTCAATTGTCATTTGAAATTATTTCTAATTGCACGGATTATTAAAAATGAATATTTATTTATTTCACTTTCATAACTTTGTAAGTTTTCACTGATTTTGTAATTTAATAAAATTTTGTTATTTTTTTTTTGTTTAATTTTTAAAAAATTTTTTTTTTAAGTTTTTATATTTATATTAATTTCTAAATTAGATATTTAAATATTTTTAAAATTTCATTTTTAAAATTTCATTTTTAATTAATCTTTAAACCTTTTTACATTCTCATTTTTTCTTAAATTTGAACTTATTTGTAAAATCCGATTTCAATTCTTGCTGTGTTTCATTATTTGTCACATAATTCTTTTCGAATTTTCATTTCTTTTCGTTGGAAACGCGTACGCTTCACCGCTATTCGAAAGTCGTCGACAAACTGTTCGAAAGATCTGCGAAAATAAGCTGCGCACCAAAAAATTTTACTCTTAACGCCAGCGTTGAAAAAAAAAGCAGAAGCTCACATAAACGAAGAAATTAGTAGAAAAATTAAAAAAAAAATATTAAAAAATATTGTAAAAGAAGATAATGGAAAATAGAGTGTTTAAAAAATAATAAAATAAAATCATTGCCAACAAATGATTTGCACTTTAGAGAATAGCAGAATTTTTTAGGTTTCTTTTTTAAATTTAAATTTTTTACAATTTTCGCGTTTTTTATCTAAACTTTTGTTTGCTTGCGAGAGCGCCTTAAAAATGTAGAGCACCCAAGTATCTGAAAGCTTCACTGAACAAATAAATTGGCTACAACAAGAGCCAACAACAACAACTTTTGCACGAACGATATTGTTAACAACTGTGAAGAAAAGCTGTAAGCAACGATAGTCTCCAACTTATCGTTTTGCTTTTAAAAATATCAAGCCAATAATAATCTGAACTTAATAGAATTTTATCAAAAAACTACTGCAAAATTAAGCAGAAAGGTTAATTAAAATTTTTCTAATAATTAGAAATTTAGTGCGTGTGAATTACGAATGTTAAAAAATTTATTTTAGATAAAATACAGTTTTCGGCACTTTTTTGGCAAATTTTTCCCAAATTTATTATAAATTTATTTGTTATTTTTAAGTTTCTGTTGTTCCATTTTAGTTTTATGAGTTAATGATTTCTTATTGCTCTGAAAATATCAAATGATCGCTTTATTTTTAACTCTCTGATGCTTCTTTCAATTTTTTTTAAGTTATTTTCTTTCTTTATTTATTTATTAACTCTTCAATGATTTCTGTGTTAATTTATGTTTTAAAACACAATTCTTTTCTTTTTATTACTCATTAATTTTACAAGTTTTTCACTTATAAATTTTCTTTTCTAGTGCTTTTATCAATTATTTACACTCAAATTTTCCTCTGCTTTTTAATTATGAAATCTTTAATTTCTTGGCTTTTTTGGGTGTTGCAGAATTTTCCGATTTTAAGTCGTAAAATTTTTAGTATTTTCAGTTTGGCATTCTTTTTTCATTTCTTTTTTTTCCTAGTCTTAATTATTTTTCCTTTCCTTGGTTTTTCTAATTTTCTTTCCTAGCTTTTGGTGTCCCGTGTGTTACTTTTTATTGTTCATTTATTTCAATTTTTTCCTCGGCTGATTCATTTATGGTGGCAATTTTTTTCTTTACTTTTTCGAAGTTATTTTTAACGTTTGTATTTTTCTCCACGCCTGAGACCGTATGATTCACGAAGTTAGCTAAACTAAATGAAGAAAAATAGATCTTGCTCAAATTTTAATTTAAATTAAGGATTTGAAAAAATCGAAATTGTTTTCTTCGTTTTATAACACTGAAACTTCCTTTTAACGAACTTAAAAGTGGATAGTTTTCGTTACTAAAAAACAAAAAACAATCAATTTCATTACCAAAAATGTTTTCATGTCGTTACTGTAGCTGTTGTTGTTTGTTCAATTGTCTCATAACAACAATAATAGCCATGAAAACAAGCGTAAACCGCAACATCTGTGAGTTTTCTTCGCAAATGTATGAAGAAATACGAACAACAACAACAACAACAACAACAACTCAACACACACTAGTTGCAACAACAGAGCAGAGATTGAAATTCAAATTCGAAACAAAGCCAAAAATACATTTTAATGCAGGACGATACATGACGACCTCTTCTAAATGACATGCAAACTAAAAATATTAATTGAATTTCAAATCATTTCGACTTTCGACTTTTAATTCGTTGTTCGTACAATAAATTTATTTCGAGCTCTTTTTGTGACACACTTTTGATTTAAAACCGAAAACAGCAAAAATAAATGACTTCAAAATAAGAAATCAGTAAACTCGTCGGAAATCAAATTATTCACGCTATGAAAGTGTTAAAATATGGAAATTTATTGAAAACTGGAAAAATAAGAACTGAGAAAAGTGATAATAATTAATTTTGTTCAGCCGAGAGAGTAAAAAGACAACAATTATTATAAATATGTTTTAATTAGTTACTGTTATAAACTGTTATAAACTGTTATGAACTGTTATAAACTTTATTAACTGTTATAAAATGAAATTAAGTGTTCTCGACTATTGTAAACCGTTTTTATAAATTTATATAAACTGTTATAAACTGTTATAAACTGCTATAAACGGTTATTAACTGTTATAATCTAATTAACTGTTATAAATTGTTATAAGGCTAATTGCTATCAACTGATTTTTATTACAGTGCTTAAATTTATTAGAAGTTTTCGCTGATAAAGTCATGAGACTTTCGACTTCGAAAAATAGATAGTCGCCCCATTTTCTCCCACCACAGCATTCTGTCCGTCCGAATCCCACCGAAATGATCTTATTACGGTTAATTGAGTTTGTTTCTAATTAAAACTCACCCAAGGCATCGACGTACTCCTCCCAAGTGTGACAGGCACGTTTTTCTACAGCAACACAAGATGTCATAAAATTATTATTACGATCACTGCCTCCGTTTCTGCCGATGCCAGCTGAATCTCCACCACTGCCCCCCACAGCATTTCCGACTTTCTTCCGCTTCATGGAAGTGCGTTCCAGCGTACGTTCGAAATCGTTGCAAACTTCGTCGAGTGCATCATGCAAGAAGGCGCGTGTCTCCGGCGGACTGTTGGGCGAAGGGCGCAGGGGGTGTGGCAAATCAACGCAGCCCTCAGCTCTTCGCAGTGAACAGGACGTCGCGGATCTGAGTGGTGAGGAGAGGGAAGAACGTGATGTCAGGCCACCGTATGTAAAACGAGGGACGGATGATGAACGTGTTGGAGTGGGAGGAGGTAATTTTTTGCTTTTAATAGTGTTGTTGTTGTTGTTGGTGTCGTCATAGCTATTCCCCATATCTTGCAAGTTATGATGATTCGGTGATTCTGGCTCGATTTCGTGTGGTGCCTGTTTTGAGAAAAAAATATTTGTAAAACTTGTAAAATTTGTAATTCCTAATAATTTTTGACAAATGATTTCGTATTTCGAAACGAAACCGACATTAATACGTTTTGATGATATCTTCGTTACAGTTACAGAATAATTCTCTCAAGTTTCAGAATAATTTGTGATTTCATCTACATAAATTAAATGATTTCTCACTAATATCTTAACTGAAATTTATATTATCTCAAGGAATTTCTTAGGCACAATTTTTCTGTTAATTATGTCTTCTAAAAAATTTTACAGACTTCACTTCAACAAAAAATTAATAACAACATTAAAAAACAGCTTAATTTAATATTTCAGCATGAAAAACTCCTTTGATCTGCAGCAATATTAATTTCCTTAAGAGGATTTTCATCACTCAGAAATATGTAAGTGAAAAATAAGGCAAAAATAGGACTGCAGTTGCAAGTCATAAAATACAGCAAAAAGGAGGGAAAATAAATCCAAGCACTTCAAATGCATTCGATACTGAGGAGTTCAAAGTGACGATAGACATGCGTGACAAAATTAAAAAATTAAAACGCAAAAAGCAAAGCAAAAGTGAATCACTTTGAAGTGATTTTTAATTTTTTAAATTTATTTTAGACTTCCATTTTTTTTTCTTTTCTATACTGAACATTTTCCAGCCAATAATTTTTTTTCTTTTCCCTACTAAGTAAAAAACTTAAAGACCTTCTAGACCATTTGAAATTAACTCCCTCTGAAAATATTTTCTGGTTACGTGACTGAACCCCCGACTTCCAAGTCTTTTTCATTAAATCACTTTACCATTCCCCCTTCAACCCCCACCCCTCCCGACATTCTTGTGCATCAAAACTAATGCTTTCACCTTCCAGCTTTTAAACCTCGAAACATCATTAATCAGTCGCGAGGCATCCCATCGCGAGGCAGATCAAAAAGTGTTCCATGCCGAATTCAAATGTCAAAACTTAATTAAGCTGCCGCAAAAATGGGCGGAGGGAAGCAAAGAACAAAGTAGAGGCGGGAAGAAAAGCGCACACGAAGTGCATTTGCCCCATCCAACTGTACTCACCTCTGGCACCATCTGCACCCGTTCCGCGGCATCCCACTGATCAAAGAGGCTCTCCAGGCCGAGCATGAACTCCATGGATTTCCGCGAACGGCGTCGGCTGCGTCGGCGTAGCTGCTCCTCCGATGGCTTCGCACTCGCCAGGGACTCGCAGTAGCGCACAAAATCCAAATCGATGTGGTAACCGTACGGACAGCAGTTGCAGCTGCGCACACTCGAGCCATGAAGGCGACCTACAGCAACGGAAGAAAGAGCGGAGAAAATATTGCCATATTAGAAAAGGATGACGGAGGAAAAATTACTGCGCAAGCGCCGCAAGCAATAAGAAGGCCGGCCGCCACAAGCCCGCCTGCGATGATTCTTTGACTGGGAAAAAAGTCAAGGGAATGAATGCACAGGCAAGGAAATGAATGCACAGAGCTTGGGTTGCTCCTCATTGTCTCCCCCCTTCCGGCGGCCGTGGTGTGGTAACTACATATTTTTTTCTAATGTCAGTTTGTAGATAGAAAGAAATTCTTCTTCTGTTGTTGCATGCAGATAAGGAAATTAATAGCGTCTGCATCGTATTTTGTGTGGAGCTTGCGAGGAGGTTGTGAGAAGTTTGTGAGGAGGTTGTGAGCAGTTTGTGAGGAGCTTCGGAGTAGGTTGTGAGGTTATTGGAAAGAGGAAAGAAGCTGGATGAAATATTAGATGTGCAGAGCGGGAAAATAAAATGTTTCTGGCAGTGTTGCGGTTGATTAGGTTTAAAGTTCTATTGAAACGAATGGATCGAAATTTCAAAATTTCTTCCCTATTTGGACCTACATAATCTCTAGGCAATTTGGAAATTTTAAATGCAATCGATGTTTATATATAGAAGTTTTAAGAAGCAATTTTAATTAATTGCTTCTTTAAAAAAATTGCTTCTAAAAAAAATTGATTTAAAAATGTTAACAAGAAACAAATTATTCTTTACAATGCGTTGAAAAGTGAAAGATATTTCGTCAATTTGAGTAATAATATTGGTCAGATTGAACAATATTTCGTCAATTCGAAGAAATCCAGCGTCATTTTGACGAATGTTTTGTCAGATTAAAGAACACAATTAGTTAAATTGAAGAGTTCTTTATAAATTTTGTTAATATCGATATTTAATTTATAGTATCGAAAAACTTTAGTGGAAATTAAAAAGGGGTTGTAGGACTTCGATCTTATTTCATCGCTGAATTCAACTATGAAGCGACAGGCCTGCTTCTCAGTTATTTTTCATAGTTGAATTCAAGTGTAAATAAAGTGGGACTGAACAGTTATTAGATTTCATGCTAGAATTTATGAAAAACTCAAGAATGAGTTTTCTACTGGGTTCTGAACTTGGTAAGACATTTTGTTCGAACAATTTTTGCAAGAGATGCTTCACATATCACATGGCACTTCTACGAATTCTTCTGTATCTGTATCTAAATATTTGGCAGCTTTATCTGTGTATCTGATGATAAAATTCATGGTCAGAAAACCGCCTTTATTATAACATAATCGGAAATATGATGTCTGTGTTGTTGCAACATTTTAGCAGAAAAACAAAACCTTCAGACCGCAGAAATCGTTTGGTGAGCATAACAACCACACCTGCTTAAATCCCCATATGAGTTTATGGCCAACCAAGCCATGAAAGCCAATTTAGAAAATACGTATGCAGTATGGAGGCAGACGAAAAATAAAGGAAGATTAAAACTGAACTCTAAATAGGGAAACAGCAGCAAATAGCTGCAGACTGAATTCCTGGAAATCAGAATTGAGGCAAAATGTTACCCACTTCAGGGATCGTTTTTATTAGCTATCAATTTTTAGGATAGTTTAGCAAACCAAAAAAAAAGAGATAAATAATAAAAATTAGGACCCGTAGCAATAAATTGTAAAGACTATCAATTCATTGCAGGTAAAACTAAAACTTACGCTCTTCGATTTTCGTATCGCAGCCGCCACACGATTGTCGGCGACTTGTTTTGACAGCGTCGGCAAGGCGGTAGCAAATCCCAGTAACAATCAGAACGAACAGCAAAAAAAGCGCCAGCAACCACATTTTTTTCTTTTTTGTTCTTTGCCTTTCAATAAAATTTCACTGGCGAAGAGATCGTCGATATTTAAAACGCTTCCATCGAAAGCGCCTCGCGTTTTTACACTGACATTTAGTTCAGAACATTCTGTCTGAAAATTCTGCAAATATTTTTAGCTTTTTCCAAATTTATTTTTTATCACAGTGTTTTGCTACGCTCTGTTTTTGCCAACAATCAGGGGCAACTTTATATACAAAATATTTTTTGCTTTGAAAAGCTCTGCGCGATATATAGTTTTTATCTTGGAGATGTTAATTTTTTATTTTAAAATTTCTTATCTTCCATCTAAATAAACACACAAGTGGAACTCAAAGCGGAGAGCAGAAAACGTTCTTGAGGAAGTGGTTAAAATATACTTTGTTGTTGGTAACTCTAATCAAAACACAAACGAAAGAGAAGAAGAGATAATAAGATATTCGCTAGAGTTACCAGAGTGTCTTCCTCTCATCTGCTATTAAAAAGTTTGCAATTAAATGGAAGTTAAAATAGGACAAAATTTAAATTAATACGGAATTTGAATGAAAATATTTTCGGTGCAAAGTAGTGTAGCAAAAATTGTTTATAACTCAATTTTCTCCGCCGTGTTAACGTGCACTGCATCTTTAATTAGTTGCCGCCGCCTTATCGGTTGGCGTTTCTTCGCCTTGCAGCTGTCAGCTGGTCATGTGTACGCGTTTAAATTTAGTTAATTGACCTGATATCTCAACTGTAATTTCAGCTGTAACCAATTTTGTTTCTTTTTTTCTTGATTTTTCTCTTAAATTTCATTCACACATTAAGTTTGCTAGTCAGGCGTGCGAATACTGGCTTTTAATTATTTCATTATTAGTTGAATACACTGAAAAAGTTCAGAGTGTGAGTAACTAAATTAGTTTATATTTGGAAAAATATTGAGAAATCTTCTGTAGAATAAATTAGCGATAATCCGGATAATGTTTGGAAGGACAACCATTTTTGGAAGGAAAAACTAAATTACAAAAACCTCTACCAACGCTTACGTCGGCGAATTTTCTAGGCGAGTCACAGGTGAAAATGTGGACTTCACTTCCTACTTAAAGACGTATTTGTACTTCCTCTCCACCGCCGCACCATTTGCCACCACCTCTGCAATTCATTCACAAACATCAATGAATGAATGAAGAAGACCGATTCAAAAAAAAAAATAATAATAAAAAAATAACCGCCAAAACAAGTTATGATTATTTGCTGAGAAATTAACCATGAATTTTGTTTTTAGTAAATAAAAACCAAGTGCGGGCGTGAGTTTTCGTAACAAGGCAGCTTAAATGTTGACCCTGAACAACAAAGTAGAAGCCATAAAATAGTAACTGATTTTTCATTCAGCTAACAGATGTTTGTATAAAAATAACGACGTTGTTTGCTATTGCAAATAAGCTTCAGAATTAAAAACGTAAAATAATTACAATAAGAAAAAATAACGCGAATATTAACAGAATTAGAAAAATCAATAAATTTTAACTAAAGTTAAAATAAAAGTAAAAGTTCGGTGAGCATACCGAAAAATTAGTAAAATGCCAAACACACATTTGCAAATTAACTAAAATTTGTAAGATATATAAATAAAAAGAAACGATTTGACTACTAAATTTTCACAAAAGAGCAGGTAAAAAACAGTAATAAAAAATTGGTAAAAAAAACAAACAGACAATTTAAATAACAGTTAGTAAAATAATTAATAATTGTTGAAATAACCAAAATGTTGTTACAAATGAAGAAATTTGTAAATCAACTAAAAGTTCAGTAAAAGTACTTAAAAATTGATAAAATAACTAAAATGAAGACGTTTGTAGTTGTTATTGGATTATTGGATTATTGGAAAAATTGTAGATTTGAAAATGTTTCTTTATATTTTCTGTAACCTTCTAAAAAAAAGTAAAATAAAAGCCCACAAATCGATGTGAAAATACTTTAGTATTATAAAATGTTTAGAAATAACAAGAGGCAGAAAATAGTTCCCGAAGTTTAGTAAATAAAAAATGCGAAAACAGAAAATCACTTTTAACCTCACAACGAATCCTATTAAATTTTACGCCTACAAATGCATATATCAATTTTATAAGACAGGTTAAAAACCGCCAAACTTGGTCAGTTACACAGTTTTATTGCCAAACAACAGTTAATTAAAAACGCATGCATGAACGAATATTATTAACCAACTTAATAAATTTCGATTGCATGTGGGTTGCAGTGGCAAAGGAGACGCCTTAACGCAAACTAATCGGCTTTTACACCCACCGAAAACTACTTCGATCTTGAAAGTTTGCCCTTTCTTCCCCTCCCATGCTTCCACACCATTTAATGACAACTTGAGACATTAAAAGATTTTGCTGGATACTTAATAAAGTCGAAGAATGAATGAATCTCAATCTCAAGTTAAGAGCTTTCCAGTCAAGATCGAGATAACGTTTTTATTTTCAGATAATAACTGAGACTGAGACTGCCTTTTTTCACTTCGATTCAAGGCGATAATCGAGATGAAGCGTGCATTTTCAGTCGAGGCGATAAACGAGATCGAGTTCGCACACTGGGTTATCCAAATATCGGCAGATATATCTCGATAATTTTCATCGTAATATGATTAAAAAATCTGTAGATTTCTGTGAATAAATAATGCAATTTTAGTTTACATTTCTAGTGAACAATTTTGTTTTTTTTTCTCTTTTTAAACACAGCGCAGTTTTGGCGTTGCCACTTTTTTATTACTTGAGTTCAACGACTCTGAACAGCTGCAGTCTCATGCATTATTTACTATATAACACATGTGGGTTGTGTATACAACAACAGCAATAAAAATAAGAAACTCAATATGTCAATCATATTCAAAAGTTATTATTTTTGCTGTTTTTGTAGTTGAAAATCTGGATTTTATGTTTGAAGCTGTTTTTCTAGAAAAAATAAAAATATCTGAGAAGTTAAAAGACTTTAAAAAAAGAATTTAATTCTATTTTAACGTCAAAATGAAAACAATATTTTTTTTTAGAAAAAAAGAAAAAACTGACAAAACAAAATCTCATTATCGAAACTTACCATTTTCCTCCGCGAAGGCTGGTTGTGTGCGCATTACCACCGACCTGAAAATAAACAAACTCATTAGTATTTCAGGAGAAAAAAATGCGAAACGTAAGAAACACATTTTCTTAAAATCATAATTAGTACACACAAATAGCAATAACATCTACAAAAACTACAAAAAGGACTAAAAACATTTTCAAATTAATTGGATAAATTGGAAAAACAAGCAGCAATGATTCGAAAAAAATTAAAAAAACATTCACACGATCGAATAAAATGTGAATTTTAGAAACGAAAAAAAATTGCCCGATGAAAATAAATCAGCGAGTTAATCGTGCTAATTAAAAATTAACAAAAAAACTGGCTAAATAAAAGCAACAAACTAGTAATGGAGGCAACGATTTAAAAATTAATACAAGGATTTACGAATAAAAGAAAAGCAACGAGTTAGATGTCGAAAGAAACAAGTTGAAAATTCAACGAATTCAAAATACAATATAATGGAAAAGTTACAAGTGAAAGTAACGAGTTAGACTGCGAATTAGCAAAAAAAAAAAAATTGAAAATTATACCAGTTAGTTAGACCTTCTGTAAAGTAATGGATTAAAATTGTTAAAACCTCGAATATTAGGTAAATTTTCAAGTACTAGTAAAGTATTAATGAACTCATTCCACTAGTTAAAAAAGCTGCGAGTAAATGATTTCTCGAATTGGAATTTAGCGAATATAATGGAGTAAAATTTGATTATCACACTCTTCACATCATTAATTTATTTCACATCTAAATGTTATTCATTCTGTTCTTCTATCACTGACAAAAATATGATGAAGACATCATTTTTACTCCTCCTTAAACAAATGAAAACGTTTTTCTTCAATTGATCAAAAATTCCCATCCCTTGTAAAAGTGAAACCACCGGAAAATGAGTCTCAAATATTGATGTGGCTGTCAGCTGGGCTAGGAAACACTTGTTTGTCCTATAAATTTATTTTATTTTTAATTACTTCCGACTGTCTTCGAGTTTTCACACTCGCCAGCGTACCAGCAACACGCATCCTCTTCTCCCCTCTTTCTCTTCCCTCTCACTCGACCTCTCCCTCTCTCACCACACACTAGATAAAATCGCTCCACTATTTCTGTAGTTTATTTTCAAAAATAGGTCTGTACACGTGACAGAAAACTCAGTAGCAGCCGGGAACATCTTTTCCAACGCCAAAAAATTTCACCCTACATCATCTTTTTATTTCTGAACACGTAATATATTTTCACGTTTTTTTTTCTCCTAAAGGTGCGTTTTGTTTGTAAATCTTTTGGGCTTATTTTGGATTTTTGAAAAAATTTTATGACTTTGTTTGAATGTAGTTTGGCTTGTAGCATCTGCTTGCTTTTTGATGTTATTGTAGCAATTATTCGAGCGTTGTTATGCTCGACATTTTCTTGTTTCATCACCTTGCAGAGGGTTTTTTTACTTAAAAAAAACATAAATGCCTTTTTAAAATCTTTCAATCTCATCTTATCTAATTTCATTTTTAAATTCCGTTGATAATTTTGACATTTAAAACCTTCATTAAGTTCAATATCATGTCTTCTTTTTATATATATTCTGAAATCATTTCTAGTTTTTCTGAAGTCATACATAACAGAAATGAATTCATCAGTTAATAAATATTTTCTGCCGCAAAATCGTGTGAGATGAGAATTATTTTTAACGTTTCTAGCTTTTCGTAGATTATTTAATATCGCCATCATTAAGCAACACGATTATTGATCTCCGTCAAGGGTTTTTCGTTCATGGAAATCGATCTTCGATCTGTATTTGTAATCTCTATTTTTGTTGTCTTACTTCATTACGAAAAACTATTGTGTATTTAAAGTTTTAGCTTAATTAATAGCTGACAAAAAAGCTTTTTAAAGTATTTACACAACTTGTTGTAGTCAACAAACTTGCTATTAATCATCAAAAAGCGTCATCAAACTGAAAAATCCTCGCAAAATCAGTGAACACAAATCGTGTTCAGTATTACATCATTAAATATATTTTTCTTCAAAATTAAATAACATTATTTCAGTAAAGCAACTCCATGTAAAAAAACAAAAATTAAGAAAATAATAAAAAATAAAAAAAATAAAAAAAATAAAAAAAATAAAAAAATAATAAAAAATAATAAAAAAGAAAAAAAAATCTAAATAATAAAAAATTTTAAAAAAATTGCAACATAATATTTA
Organism: Sicus ferrugineus; assembly: GCA_922984085.1. Taxonomy (NCBI): domain Eukaryota; kingdom Metazoa; phylum Arthropoda; class Insecta; order Diptera; family Conopidae; genus Sicus; species Sicus ferrugineus. The sequence goes on from OV277354.1 coordinate 9,815,235, forward strand.
CCTCCAGAAATCTTTAATTATTTCCTGTTCTTCCGGCTTTAAGTCGCGAATTCTTTCTAAAAATTCTTTCGAATACACAAATTTATCCGTATTCTGAACTAGCATTTCGGCCCAAAGTTATTAACAATTTATTTCAGTTATTCCAAATCTATTTCATTGTATTTTTATATTATTTTATGTTATTTGATTTTTATGTTATTTGATTTTTATCTCATCATAAGGCTTTCCACTCTACTTGTTGCAAATACTTTCTTTTGTTGTATCATTTCGTGGCCTTGCGTACTCGGCCACCAGTTTTAGTTAAACGCTTAAAATCACAACCGTAACATAGCTCTGAAACGCATTCCGCAAGCGGTTCTCTACGTCCGCACTTTCAAAGTGTTAAAAATCAACTAAACTTGAAAGCATTAAAAAAACAAGCACGAAGTGAAGTTGAACGAGCTTCTCTTTGAGTTTTACTTTTTTTTTCTAACACGCTTTGCTCGTTGGAACGCTTATCTTGTAAGCAACCAAGTCTACAGGCGAACCAATTATTTGTTAAGTCTCTTTTTTACAAAAACTACCACTAAAAAACCACTAAGAGACAACCAAATTAATAAACAAAACAGCGGAACAAATTAATATATGAATAAATAAATAAATAAATTGAAAAAAATAAAATAATCAACCGATCCAAATAAAAGAAGAGTGGATACTTGTCAGGTGAGCCAAAGCCTCCTACGTACGCATATTTTTACTTCTCTAATGTTCTAAGTGTGTGTGTGTGTGTACGAATAACTCTCATTGCAATAGTTTGAGAGTCATACGTAAACTAACTTTTTTGCTTCTCTCTTCCTCGTATCACCTAAATTGTTATTGCAAATATAGAGGCCCTCCTAGAGTATTTATGAGCTCAAAAAGGTATGCAATGCTGAGAGACGCGTTTGTCATAAATTGACGTGTGAGCAACAATTAAAAGTTTACAACAAGAGAACTGGTTTGAGGAAACGTTCAAGTCGCTCGTGTAGAAAAGCTATTAAAACATCGCTTATGAGGGTAACAGCGATTGAAGTAAAGCTTTGTGTGAGTTTTAAATTACAAAAACATTTGAAGACAATGTAATGAATTTAATTGTATGGTTTTCTTTTCAATGAAAAGAAAAACAAGTCCAGGAAGTGCAAAAGTTGCTATCAATTCGATTGCTTTGAAATGTTGCTTCTCTTGGAAATGTCGGCGAGCTACAGTTGAGCTTTGATTTTCCTTGTAAATTTGTGAAGAAGTTATTTATTTTGGAAGCACTATTTTTGCCATAGAGGACGCCGCATGCTTTGCTATTAAAACAACTTTTGTATGGTTTTTCTTCGACTTTTTTAATTTAGACTTTTCAATCTTACCAACGGTTTGAATTCTCTATTTGCAATTTATTGAAATTCTTGGTATTTGTTATTCATTCCTTGTTTTTGCATTTATTAATGACAAAGAATTTATTTCTCCTAATGAACACCTGCTGAGTTTGTATGAATTTTTGCGGCGAAGTTTGCTTTCTATTCTGATTTTATATTCAGCACTTAATTTATTCTCTAATTCACAGAATCGCTGCCTGCCCGGAATTCTCATTTTACACGCATACAAATCAGTTAAAGGCCATTAAAAATGGCAGTTTATATCATTCTGAGCTATTATAAATGATTTCTCAACCAAATGTAGCATAAAACTTTAATTAAAAAATTAAATTAATTAAAAGATCGATACCGTGATTCTTATTTAAATAATTATAACATTAACTGGGTTAACGAAACTATCGAAATTAAACGAAACTCTGAAATATAAAACTACGAAACTTTTCAATATAATTTCGACATCGGATGAAATCAAATCACATTTCCAATTACTTAAATAACTTTCTGTCAAAATAGTTTCTGTCAAAGTTTTAATGCATTATTTGTGTTTATGGATGACAGTTGAATGGATTGACAGCTTTAATGACTTCACACTTCCATCAAGGAATTCTTAGATAGCTAAAACAGCTTCTTTGTTCTAAAGTAATCACATCGCTGCCTCGTTTTTCTGATTGTTTCGTATTAATAAACCTTAGAGAAAATTTTCCACATCCGCGACACACAACGAAGTCATCGCACGGCGGGTTTATTTTTACAAAAAGTGCAGCGGCGAAAATACACTGAAGATTTCAATTAAAAGAGAAAAAAATATATTTTTTTTTGCTTTGTTTTTGGATTGAAAATAAATGCTGAAGAAGCAAACTGCGAGATATTTTAGAGCATCCAAAGAAGTTCGATTGTCTGAGCTGTTGATGATGAAGATAATGCTGATGACGCTGACGTTGATGACGCTGACGTGACGATGACTCCGATGTTGATGACGTTGATGTTGATGGACACGATGTTGATCTTAATGTAGGTTTTCGTGGAAAAAAAAACTAAAATTCATGGACGTGTCTTTTTGGAAGGGAGAAAAACGTTTTTTAAGAGAGGTGAGAATTTTTATATTTTATTTCTTTGATGTTTATTTAGCTGAAAAGCTTTTAAACTTTACGAAAACGGTTTAAAAACGTTTACAAACACTTTACAACTTTCACAAAGCTTTAGAAACACTTATCAAATTTTACGAATTCAAATGTCTCTCTTGAAAAACATTTTTCAATGATGTCTTTCCGCCAAAATTCGGCTTAAAGTCTCGTAAGTGATTTTCACTGTTAAAAAGTCTTTTCTTTGCCATTTCTTTCGCTGTCATACTCTCATACTTCATTATGTTTTCGTGTGCAGTCATATATTATTATGACAAATGATTGTGACTGCTTTTCCCTGACAAGCTGATCTGGCATCAGGTTAAAAAAAGTAGAAGAAACATTTTTAAGCGTCATTTCTGTCCGAGTAAATGGATGTTTTTCTAATAGTCTGTAATGAATGGTGTAATTATGTTGTTACCTGTTGTTGCTTTAATGGTCGACGTTTAACCAACACTTTAGTCTAGAATTAAGTGAAGTCTTAATAAGTTTATAAAAATTGTTAAAGCTGAGTTTGTAACAATCAGTTATAAATCAAAAATCAACCAATCGAATAACTAAAAGAAATAACTAAAATATACTGGAATCGACACTTGCAGATCCAGATAATCTTTTCCTTGTCTCGAATGCGAAGCGATAATCAAAATCAAAATGGGTTTTGGAACAGAGATGACAAAGTGGATCGAGATAACACGACACTACACGAGAATCTAGATCATGTCAAATTCTTCTCAGTCGAAAAGAAAATCATTTCAGTTGAGACAAGAATCGAGATCGAGACAGGCCTTGTAAATCGAATGAAAATCTAACTAGAGAGAAACTTATTCAGTCGAGAATATAATTGACACCGGGGCGTCTTTTTTCAATCATAACTTTTACAGCTTTTTTCAGCCAAGATTAAAATCCAGATCAAAATAAGGCAAATTTTGAATAATTTCGGTGCACGGTGCAAGTTATACCAAAAAATAATAATTTTTCGGAATCAGGCAGAACTGCTTCGAAAAAGCCACAAAATCATATCTGGAGGGCCATAAAAACATGAAAAGTCGATGATTTACGAGTTACTCACTCAATAAAACCGACAATTTTGCACATATTTTAGCACCATAACTGAGAGCTAAAAAAAAGAAACACAAAGAAATAAGAAATTACAAAAAATACTGAAAATGTGCCTATATAATCCGATAATTTGAAAAATAATTTTGCACTCTTCGTGTTGATATGAATTACGAGACAAGATCACAAATGAGCATCGGAAGACAAATTTAAAATTTATTATTTTCATTTCTTTAATATTTCTAGCAATAAATAAATTCAAACTAAAATCCTCCAGGACAGATTTATGGTAGAGCAATATTTTCTAGGCTTTCAGGGAATAACGATCGCGGCCGATCGCGTGAGGCGCAGCGAAATGCAAGAAGATCGCAAGTGCATGTCGGTCAGCCGTTCAAGGCCAAGCGAGGACCAGACGAAGACCCCGCTGAGTTGGCGCAGCGATCAAGACGTAATCTTCTTACGTTTCGCATTTTGCGTGCGGCTTCATTTTTTAATGATTGCATTTATTTGCTTTTAGAGTGATTTTTTTTCTGCTAATTTAAGATTTTATAAATTTTTCAATCACATAAAGTTTTTTAAAGCCATGCTGTCTGCTTAGCCTTTGCTGGACTTACGGGAAAATAATTGAATGTTTCGATTATATCGCGTGTATGACGGGGACGTGGAATGAGTGACGAGGAATTAAATCTTGAGTAGAGTTGGCTAAAGTTTAGTGACGATCGGTTAGTCTTAAATGGCGGAGCGCACACAATCTTTCTTGACATTTACTGCGACCACCAATCATTGGTGTTTACCAATGTTAACCAATCATTAAATATCGTTGATCGCCAACGATTATGTTGAGCAATCGCTTCAGGGAATTTTATAATACCTCTTCTGTGGTCTTCCCCGCTTTTATTGTTCCCTATTGATTTTCTTGGTGATTTTTAGTAATATTTTTCAATATAGGGAAATTAAGAGGGAGAACAATATATTCTCCTTCTTTTTTCGAAAAACAATCTGAGCGCCTGTAACTCGATGTTACCACATTTTAGCCAGCACTGTAAACGTCAGAGTCACACAACCGCCTCGTGTGAGAAAATGAAGTCACAGTATTTTCGTGTTTCTAGTTTGCCTGCAATTGAAGTTTCTTTTTTCTTGGCTTTTTTCTAACCTGCGGCTTTTTTTTTATTTCTGATTCGAAGCGAAGCGAAGCGAAACTCAACGCAACGACAATCGATGTTTGAGTTGATCGATCGATAATTCAATTGTGAGGCCGTCTGACATTCACAGCTCAGCAGTCATTCAGACAATACAATCGTCCATCAGTGTAACTCAACATTAGACTTTCTCAACCGTCTATTCTGTCCGTCCGACCTGACTTTTTATTCTAACTGCCTTTGTGTCTAAATATATAAATATATTTTTGTCTAAATATATTTGATTCTCTGTCGGACTGACTGTATGCCGGTCTGTCTTTCTGTCTGTGAGTCTGTTTGTCTGCCTGTTTGTCTGTCTTTTTGTATCTTTCTGCGTGTCTGCCGTGTTTCGTTTCTCAGTTCGCGTGCTTCATTTGCGTTCATCCATCAACAGCTTTTCATTAACGTTGCATTCAAATTACTCGTAATATTCATTTTTTCGTTTCTATTTTCCAATTAGTGTGTTTTGTTTTATTCTGTTTTTAAAATCAAACATTTTTAAATTTTTAAAACGAAAATTTATATTTTTGATTTTTAAATATCAATGAAATATTAAGTCACTGTTAAATTATCATTTAAAAATTTAATTTTTTATTATATATCATTTAAAAATTTAATTTTTTATTATTTATTTTTAAATTATTAAAATTTAATTTTTCATTTGTTTTTAACTTTAAATTAAACTAACTTTAAAGTCTTAAATAAATTTTTTACAAAGAAAACTTCCCTTCAATTTTGAAATACTTTTAATTTCGAAGAAAAACCCCAATTTTAAACTTGGTAAAAACAACAAAATAAAAATTGATTATGGCATTCTAAGTGGAGCCCTTAAGTGGATTTCAAGTGGAAGAAATTCTGAAGCAGGAGATTTTTTTAGTGTTTCACGAGTAAGTTTAAATTTAACACCTGCTTGGAAAAAATCGATTGGCTGCCAAGAAAGAACATCGAAACAGCAGCTGCGTGGTTGTAATTGTTGTTGTGTGTTTACGTTGCTTATTTCCTTCTCCCCTCCAGTCCCCCCCACCCCGCAATTCCTTCCCTTTTAAGTTGGTGTTAATTACTGGCAACAGTTGCTCGTTTTTCCAGTTAATTTCACATGATTTCAGTTCAAACTGATTTCTGAGCAGCTGCTTGGCTTCGACAAAAAATCGAAATTAAAATGAAATAAAATCGAAAGGAAGTTTTCTCGATTTCAGGGAATGCGAAGGTGCAGCAGGTGAGCCAAGTTAATAAACGAGGCATTTATATATTCGTTGTTATAACCAAAAGTTTTAATATTCCATTAAATTGTAATCAAGCTGGAATTTGATGTGTTTATTAATATAAAAATTCCGTTTCCTTTTGGGGAAAAACTTTACTCAATTAACTATAATTATCAAATAACTAAATATAACAACAACAATAACAACAACAACAATAACAACAACAACAACAACAACAAGAGTAAATTAAAAGCAACCAAGAAATTATTTAAAAAACAAATTAAATTGAATGTGTTGTAATTGCTGCTGCTGCTGCTGCTGCTGTTTTTGCTGTTGTTGTCGCCAATTTTGAAACCCTCATTAGCCACGTCAAGCGGCTCACTTTCAGGCGGCACTTCAAAAAGCTGCTTAACTTGGTCAAAACATGTAACCGGTGATGTAACGTGTTGTGAGAAGCAAACAAACACAAAGCGGCGAAGGCGAAAATTCTCAAATTTTAACAAGAAATAAAGCCTAAAAAAAAGCTGAAGAATATTTTGTATTATTTTATGTCGTTTTATTTCATTCTATTTAATTATTAATTCAATTCAATTTTATTATATTTTACTTTACTTCTTTCTACTTCTTTCTACTTCTTTACAGTGGTGGCTAAGAAGTGAAGAAATTGTTTTTTTAAGTTTTTATTATTTTCTTTTGTTGTTTATTCTCCTTTTAATTGAATTGCTGTCTTCAATTCGCTTTTTAATTGAAAAATTGTTATTGAAACATTTGTTGTTCTCTCTGCGATGTTGATTTCTGCGGAAATTCTTTGAATTTCTGCCGCCTACGCTTTTGTATTCCATTACAAGTCAGTTTAAATTGGTTGTCGGTGCTGAAACTGTCATTGTTGTTCTTGTAGTTATTCTATTATTGAATTAAGTTGCTGTAGAGGTCGTTGTATTTCGATTTAGCAATAAAGTAGCTGGCTGTCGATCGTTTGTAGTGAGTGGGCAGAAAGTCATCATCAGCGTGATACAAAAAACTCTTCACATTTCTTCTTTGTTGTGTTTTTCGCAGTTTCTTTGATTTTTTACTCTTTTTTAAGATGCTTAAATTTCTTAAAAAATGCTCTCCACTTTTAACAGACTAAATACTCTGTTAAAACTGGAGAGCATTTTCTGTTAAATTTTTACAGACTATTTAAGTCTGTAACATTTAATGTTAAATTTTATTATTAAAATCGAAGAATTAGAAAATCACAGTTGTATCAACAAAAATTGTTAACGATTTTAAAAGTCATGTAAAAATTAAATTAAAATGTTTCCCACAATAAAATCACACAATAAATTTAATTCGCTGCTGACAAATTGCAGCAAATGCAAATAAAAAATGTTGCGCTCATGTTGCTGGAAAACAAATGACTAACACAACCGCGATGCAACAACAACAACAACAGGAGATATGTATAACTTTAACAATAACAGTAACAATTTTCCTAATCGCAGTTTCTGATGCTAATCCGCAAGAGCATCGGCAACAACAACAACAACAACAACAACAACGTCAGTCAGCAACAATTCAATTTTATAGCACAGCCGCAGACCTCATCAACCGACACCCGCACCGATTCACCCGCACCGATGTGCCGATCTATCGATGCCTTGCACGCGATACTTGGAACTTTTATTTTCTCCCCAGCAGATAAAACGTCGCGTGTGTTCCGTTCAAAGTGCTGATCTCAGCTGCTTTTTTCTGTTTGTGGTGATTCGGCGCTCCTTTTCTGCCACATTAAATCGAGTCAAGTCAAGTCAAGTCAAGTCAAGTTTTGCAGACCGCAACACGCAACTTGTAGCCTCTGGCTTAATTTGTTATTGTAACCGTTGGTTTTCCGCGGAGAGAAATATTTCAAGTGTCCATTTTGATGTGCGTTTTATTTTTCACTTTTTTCACTACACTAATGTAAACTGTAATTGTTGCTCTTAAAATTGCTTTTCATACATTTCGCAATTTAATGTGTATTTAGAGTGAAAAAACTGAGAAAAGTAAATCCACTTTCGGACTGCACTCGAAAGCATCAGAAAAGCTTAAAAAAGGATCAAAAAAGGATCGAAAAGTCATTGAAAAAATGCATCCAAAGAGCATCGAAAAAGTATTAAAAAAACATCAGAAGAGCATTAGAAAAGCATCAGAAAATGCATCAAAAACTATCGAAAAAGTATCAAAAACTATCAAAAAAGTATCAAAAAATATCAAAAAAGTATCAAAAAACAACAAGAAAGCAGCCGAAAAGAATAAAAAAGTTTCTATGAAATTTTAAGTAATTTTTTCAAGTTTATCATATTAAAAATAGACGAATTCAGCCTAAAAACTCTTTTGGAATTTTTTACTTTTGTCATCACAAAATTTTCATAAAAAATTTTATCATTTCAAGGCGTTATTAATTATTTATGCTAATTTTTCTCTCTCTCTTCGCATCTACTAACATTTTTGAGCTTTGTTTTCCAGCTCAAGCCTTCAAAAGCATAATTTCAAAAAAAGTTCTGTATGCAAAAGAGAAGTAAAAACGCGTTCATCTTTTTAGATTTTTGTGTTGATAAATTCTTCGTATTTTTTGTTTCAAGAGTTTCGCAGAATCGGCTGGAGGGCAATCAAGCCAAATATTTTATAAAAAGAGAAAAAAGGCTAAAGGAAGAAAAAAAGAAATAACATGTTAAAGAGAAAAAGAAATGTTAAAAAATGTTTTTTAAGAATAAATGGAATGCCCTCGATATTGATCAGTTTAAATTGTTTGTCTTGTTTTGAGAGCGAAGCGAACGTAACTTTTCACATACTTCAGCAAGTAGATTTTCCCAGATACAATATTAACTGACCCAAATACATGATTTTGTTTCTTTCTTTCCTTGCCATTTTGCTTTAATTTGGTCAAAACACACACGGTGATGGCCATAAAAGTAAGTACAACATTTTCGCAAGAGATTGTTAGACTACTCAAGAGATCTACGGTGGATAAAATGTTAAAAGTTAACTCAGTTATAGAGAAAAATCAAAAGAAAGCGAGAAAAATAGTAAGGAAAAAGTTAGAGAAAAAAGAGAGTTAAAAAGGAGTTAAAAAGCGGTACTCACATTTTTGGTGATTGTATGTGGCAACCAGCAGACAGCAGCTTCTCTGACGCGATGGAAGGCAGGAGGCAGTCTGTCTGCTGCACCTGAAGGAGGAGGAAGAAGACGCGCAGCTGCGAGGAAGCTGCAGCTCCAGAAATAGTTGTTGCCCGCGTCACCGGCTACTGTTATTGTTGCTGTTTTGAGACTCCACTAACTGTTAAGTTGTTGTATTTGTTGCTTCTTTTTCTTTCATTAACCGAAGACAGATGTTGCAACTACGACGAGTAGCAGCTGTTTTGTCTCAGCTGCTCTTGTTCTTCTCCCCCAGGAACTGACCAGAATTTGATTTTATTTCCTTGCATTTTTCGACACCAACACACGAGAAGCTGCAATTCGCACTCATTGACCGCAGATTACAACAACAAACGTTGCGTTTGTTTTTATTGCTGTTCAATTTGTATTGTTGTTTTTCATTGCTTTGCTTTGCTCATACATAACAGCATCATTTACACTTAAATAGCAACATGTTGCAGTAACATCGGAAACATTCGTAACCGATTAAAAATCTTTGAAGCGCAACATCCCAGCAGGAAAAGAAAATTTTTGTATTTTAAGAGTTCTCTTTAGATTTATTTATTTTTAATAGATTTATTCATTTTAGTTTTTCCACCTTAGTTTTCGTAAATACCTTTTTTTTTATTTCGTATTTCTTTTGCGAACCCAAAAATTAGTTAATTTTCAATTTCTTCGCTGCGTTCTGAGAATGCAACTTTTTGTTTGTTTTACAGCAGCAGCTGTAACCACGAAGACACACTGACGACAACATTGACCACATCAGTTTCACCGACATTGATTACAACAACAACAACCACAACAACCACAAAATTGATGACAACAACATCGTTCGTTTATCTGCAGCGGCGATCATCATTCATCAGCTTTGCGCAAATTTTCTGCTCAACAGAGTCCAGCTGACTGACTGGCGGCCGGCTGGTCGGCTGGTCGGCTGGCTTGCTGTCTGGCCACACGATCCACACAACACATTTAACGTATCTACGAGATGCGTGTTGAATTTCTACTTCAGCAAGTATCTGCTTTTTTGCAATTGAAATTCTAGCCATGACATGACTGTCATCGCTTGCAGGCGTCGTAAAGTTGACTTAACTGCAAATGAGTTGGGAAGAAAATTCAGTGGATTAGAAAATCAATCGAAAGAAAAATAAATAGAAAAAGAAAATATCTACATATTTTCTGCGACCATAAAAAGAAAATATATATGTAAATCGGATAATTTATTTAAGCGAGTTCGTTATAAAGAAAACATTTTAGAAAATTAATAGACAATAAAACGAAAACTACAAATAAAAAGTAAAAAAAATTTAAAACATAAACAGTAGAAGAAATATTTAATAAATTAATGCCAAGCAATTTCTCGCAAGTCAATTCATCGCAAAGGCAATTCGTCGCAAAAGTTATTTATCACAACAGCGATTTATCGCAAAAACAATTTATCGCGAGGCAATTCATCGCAAAGCAATTCATCGCAACAGCGATTCATCGGACGAACAATTAATTGCAATGAAATTCCTCGAAATGGCTTCGCAAAGCAATTCGTCGCAAAATCAATTCCTCGCAAGAGCAATTCGTCGCAAAAGCAATTCGTCGCAAAAGCAATTCGTCGCAAGGCATTTCATTACAACGCAATTCATCGCGAATGAATTGGCGAAATAATGGCGAAAAACATTCGAATATTTAAAAAGTCTGGTATTTTTAAAACAATTTTTTATCGCTTACAACGCAATGAATTATTTGTGTCGCTGCGATAAAACGCAGACGATGTCTTTCTTGCGATGAATTAGCGTAGAATGATTCCCGCTCCATTGGCTTCTCTTGCGTGCTGCGCATGGACCAAATCCTACCCGTTCTCCTGATCCCCGCCAATTATTTGTTTACGAGCGTATTAACGTTTTTGTTTATAGAAACCAACGCGTACACACAACCATTTTTGTCGATATTCAATATTCAATATTCAATCGCAACTAAGTAGTGCGTGGGTAGTTTTGGTTTCGATTTTATGCTTTTTTCGTGCTCTACCATTACGATCGGGTTTCGTGTGCTTTTGCACTCCCTTTTCGGCGCTGCAGAAATATATGATAATAAAACCATTTAGAGAATTTCAACGTGTCAGCAAAGGATTCCGTTTTAAGTAAATGGAATCAATTTTGAGTGCGTCGGTTGTCGTCGCGCTAGATACTCGACAGTTTTTTGGATCCGTAGATACGCCAACAACGCAAAGCCGGAGACTTCATTTAAATAGTTTTTTGGTAACAAAATTGGTTTTAGTTGGTGAAAAACATCATTTTGCATTCTTAAAATTGAACAGTCACCTTAAAATCGTATTGGCTATAAAGTTATTCAGTCGAAATGTATTTTTTTTGTTTGTTTTTATGGCAGATAGAACCAAACTCGCGGGAGGGGGAACCCCCTATCCACGCAAAGCATTCGTTGGCTTAGAAGGGAAAAGGTTAGTGGAAAAGGCAAAAGTGGGAGTAGAGTCGATTTACACCTCTTTTAAAAGTTTCGACGTTATAAGTGGGTGAAAATGATAAAAGTTTAATAAAAGAACAAGAGATGCTCGATCTTTTAAAACAAAAATTAGAACCGAGAAGCCAATATTTTACATTTGACCCGGACGGGGCAACAGTCCCAGAAGGCTGGAGTACTCATAACACTCTACTTTCTGTTGGCTTCCTCGCTCATATACGTCCATGAAATCCAAGTTCTGGATGAAAATGATAAAAGTTTAATAAAAGAACAAGAGATGCTCGATCTTTTAAAACAAAAATTAGAACCGAGAAGCCAATATTTTACATTTGACCCGGACGGGGCAACAGTCTCAGAAGGCTGGAGTACTCATAACACTCTACTTTCTGTTGGCTTCCTCGCTCATATACGTCCATGAAATCCAAGTTCTGGATGAAAATGATAAAAGTTTAATAAAAGAACAAGAGATGCTCGATCTTTTAAAACAAAAATTAGAACCGAGAAGCCAATATTTTACATTTGACCCGGACGGGGCAACAGTCCCAGAAGGCTGGAGTACTCATAACACTCTACTTTCTGTTGGCTTCCTCGCTCATATACGTCCATGAAACCCAAGTTCTGGATGAAAATGATAAAAGTTTAATAAAAGAACAAGAGATGCTCGATCTTTTAAAACAAAAATTAGAACCGAGAAGCCAATATTTTACATTTGACCCGGACGGGGCAACAGTCCCAGAAGGCTGGAGTACTCATAACACTCTACTTTCTGTTGGCTTCCTCGCTCATATACGTCCATGAAATCCAAGTTCTGGATGAAAATGATAAAAGTTTAATAAAAGAACAAGAGATGCTCGATCTTTTAAAACAAAAATTAGAACCGAGAAGCCAATATTTTACATTTGACCCGGACGGGGCAACAGTCTCAGAAGGCTGGAGTACTCATAACACTCTACTTTCTGTTGGCTTCCTCGCTCATATACGTCCATGAAATCCAAGTTCTGGATGAAAATGATAAAAGTTTAATGAAAGAACAAGAGATGCTCGATCTTTTAAAACAAAAATTAGAACCGAGAAGCCAATATTTTACATTTGACCCGGACGGGGCAACAGTCTCAGAAGGCTGGAGTACTCATAACACTCTACTTTCTGTTGGCTTCCTCGCTCATATACGTCCATGAAATCCAAGTTCTGGATGAAAATGATAAAAGTTTAATAAAAGAACAAGAGATGCTCGATCTTTTAAAACAAAAATTAGAACCGAGAAGCCAATATTTTACATTTGAACCGGACGGGGCAACAGTCTCAGAAGGCTGGAGTACTCATAACACTCTACTTTCTGTTGGCTTCCTCGCTCATATACGTCCATGAAATCCAAGTTCTGGATGAAAATGATAAAAGTTTAATAAAAGAACAAGAGATGCTCGATCTTTTAAAACAAAAATTAGAACCGAGAAGCCAATATTTTACATTTGACCCGGACGGGGCAACAGTCTCAGAAGGCTGGAGTACTCATAACACTCTACTTTCTGTTGGCTTCCTCGCTCATATACGTCCATGAAATCCAAGTTCTGGATGAAAATGATAAAAGTTTAATAAAAGAACAAGAGATGCTCGATCTTTTAAAACAAAAATTAGAACCGAGAAGCCAATATTTTACATTTGACCCGGACGAGGCAACAGTCTCAGAAGGCTGGAGTACTCATAACACTCTACTTTCTGTTGGCTTCCTCGCTCATATACGTCCATGAAATCCAAGTTCTGGATGAAAATGATAAAAGTTTAATAAAAGAACAAGAGATGCTCGATCTTTTAAAACAAAAATTAGAACCGAGAAGCCAATATTTTACATTTGACCCGGACGGGGCAACAGTCTCAGAAGGCTGGAGTACTCATAACACTCTACTTTCTGTTGGCTTCCTCGCTCATATACGTCCATGAAATCCAAGTTCTGGATGAAAATGATAAAAGTTTAATAAAAGAACAAGAGATGCTCGATCTTTTAAAACAAAAATTAGAACCGAGAAGCCAATATTTTACATTTGACCCGGACGGGGCAACAGTCTCAGAAGGCTGGAGTACTCATAACACTCTACTTTCTGTTGGCTTCCTCGCTCATATACGTCCATGAAATCCAAGTTCTGGATGAAAATGATAAAAGTTTAATAAAAGAACAAGAGATGCTCGATCTTTTAAAACAAAAATTAGAACCGAGAAGCCAATATTTTACATTTGACCCGGACGGGGCAACAGTCTCAGAAGGCTGGAGTACTCATAACACTCTACTTTCTGTTGGCTTCCTCGCTCATATACGTCCATGAAATCCAAGTTCTGGATGAAAATGATAAAAGTTTAATAAAAGAACAAGAGATGCTCGATCTTTTAAAACAAAAATTAGAACCGAGAAGCCAATATTTTACATTTGACCCGGACGGGGCAACAGTCTCAGAAGGCTGGAGTACTCATAACACTCTACTTTCTGTTGGCTTCCTCGCTCATATACGTCCATGAAATCCAAGTTCTGGATGAAAATGATAAAAGTTTAATAAAAGAACAAGAGATGCTCGATCTTTTAAAACAAAAATTAGAACCGAGAAGCCAATATTTTACATTTGACCCGGACGGGGCAACAGTCTCAGAAGGCTGGAGTACTCATAACACTCTACTTTCTGTTGGCTTCCTCGCTCATATACGTCCATGAAATCCAAGTTCTGGATGAAAATGATAAAAGTTTAATGAAAGAACAAGAGATGCTCGATCTTTTAAAATAAAAATTAGAACCGAGAAGCCAATATTTTACATTTGACCCGGACGGGGCAACAGTCTCAGAAAGCTGGAGTACTCATAACACTCTACTTTCTGTTGGCTTCCTCGCTCATATACGTCCATGAAATCCAAGTTCTGGATGAAAATGATAAAAGTTTAATAAAAGAACAAGAGATGCTCGATCTTTTAAAACAAAAATTAGAACCGAGAAGCCAATATTTTACATTTGACCCGGACGGGGCAACAGTCTCAGAAGGCTGGAGTACTCATAACACTCTACTTTCTGTTGGCTTCCTCGCTCATATACGTCCATGAAATCCAAGTTCTGGATGAAAATGATAAAAGTTTAATGAAAGAACAAGAGATGCTCGATCTTTTAAAACAAAAATTAGAACCGAGAAGCCAATATTTTACATTTGACCCGGACGGGGCAACAGTCTCAGAAGGCTGGAGTACTCATAACACTCTACTTTCTGTTGGCTTCCTCGCTCATATACGTCCATGAAATCCAAGTTCTGGATGAAAATGATAAAAGTTTAATAAAAGAACAAGAGATGCTCGATCTTTTAAAACAAAAATTAGAACCGAGAAGCCAATATTTTACATTTGAACCGGACAGGGCAACAGTCTCAGAAGGCTGGAGTACTCATAACACTCTACTTTCTGTTGGCTTCCTCGCTCATATACGTCCATGAAATCCAAGTTCTGGATGAAAATGATAAAAGTTTAATAAAAGAACAAGAGATGCTCGATCTTTTAAAACAAAAATTAGAACCGAGAAGCCAATATTTTACATTTGACCCGGACGGGGCAACAGTCTCAGAAGGCTGGAGTACTCATAACACTCTACTTTCTGTTGGCTTCCTCGCTCATATACTTCCATGAAATCCAAGTTCTGGATGAAAATGATAAAAGTTTAATAAAAGAACAAGAGATGCTCGATCTTTTAAAACAAAAATTAGAACCGAGAAGCCAATATTTTACATTTGACCCGGACGGGGCAACAGTCTCAGAAGGCTGGAGTACTCATAACACTCTACTTTCTGTTGGCTTCCTCGCTCATATACGTCCATGAAATCCAAGTTCTGGATGAAAATGATAAAAGTTTAATAAAAGAACAAGAGATGCTCGATCTTTTAAAACAAAAATTAGAACCGAGAAGCCAATATTTTACATTTGACCCGGACGGGGCAACAGTCTCAGAAGGCTGGAGTACTCATAACACTCTACTTTCTGTTGGCTTCCTCGCTCATATACGTCCATGAAATCCAAGTTCTGGATGAAAATGATAAAAGTTTAATAAAAGAACAAGAGATGCTCGATCTTTTAAAACAAAAATTAGAACCGAGAAGCCAATATTTTACATTTGACCCGGACGGGGCAACAGTCTCAGAAGGCTGGAGTACTCATAACACTCTACTTTCTGTTGGCTTCCTCGCTCATATACGTCCATGAAATCCAAGTTCTGGATGAAAATGATAAAAGTTTAATAAAAGAACAAGAGATGCTCGATCTTTTAAAACAAAAATTAGAACCGAGAAGCCAATATTTTACATTTGACCCGGACGGGGCAACAGTCTCAGAAGGCTGGAGTACTCATAACACTCTACTTTCTGTTGGCTTCCTCGCTCATATACGTCCATGAAATCCAAGTTCTGGATGAAAATGATAAAAGTTTAATAAAAGAACAAGAGATGCTCGATCTTTTAAAACAAAAATTAGAACCGAGAAGCCAATATTTTACATTTGACCCGGACGGGGCAACAGTCTCAGAAGGCTGGAGTACTCATAACACTCTACTTTCTGTTGGCTTCCTCGCTCATATACGTCCATGAAATCCAAGTTCTGGATGAAAATGATAAAAGTTTAATAAAAGAACAAGAGATGCTCGATCTTTTAAAACAAAAATTAGAACCGAGAAGCCAATATTTTACATTTGACCCGGACGGGGCAACAGTCTCAGAAGGCTGGAGTACTCATAACACTCTACTTTCTGTTGGCTTCCTCGCTCATATACGTCCATGAAATCCAAGTTCTGGATGAAAATGATAAAAGTTTAATAAAAGAACAAGAGATGCTCGATCTTTTAAAACAAAAATTAGAACCGAGAAGCCAATATTTTACATTTGACCCGGACGGGGCAACAGTCTCAGAAGGCTGGAGTACTCATAACACTCTACTTTCTGTTGGCTTCCTCGCTCATATACGTCCATGAAATCCAAGTTCTGGATGAAAATGATAAAAGTTTAATAAAAGAACAAGAGATGCTCGATCTTTTAAAACAAAAATTAGAACCGAGAAGCCAATATTTTACATTTGAACCGGACGGGGCAACAGTCTCAGAAGGCTGGAGTACTCATAACACTCTACTTTCTGTTGGCTTCCTCGCTCATATACGTCCATGAAATCCAAGTTCTGGATGAAAATGATAAAAGTTTAATAAAAGAACAAGAGATGCTCGATCTTTTAAAACAAAAATTAGAACCGAGAAGCCAATATTTTACATTTGACCCGGACGGGGCAACAGTCTCAGAAGGCTGGAGTACTCATAACACTCTACTTTCTGTTGGCTTCCTCGCTCATATACGTCCATGAAATCCAAGTTCTGGATGAAAATGATAAAAGTTTAATAAAAGAACAAGAGATGCTCGATCTTTTAAAACAAAAATTAGAACCGAGAAGCCAATATTTTACATTTGACCCGGACGGGGCAACAGTCTCAGAAGGCTGGAGTACTCATAACACTCTACTTTCTGTTGGCTTCCTCGCTCATATACGTCCATGAAATCCAAGTTCTGGATGAAAATGATAAAAGTTTAATAAAAGAACAAGAGATGCTCGATCTTTTAAAACAAAAATTAGAACCGAGAAGCCAATATTTTACATTTGACCCGGACGGGGCAACAGTCTCAGAAGGCTGGAGTACTCATAACACTCTACTTTCTGTTGGCTTCCTCGCTCATATACGTCCATGAAATCCAAGTTCTGGATGAAAATGATAAAAGTTTAATAAAATAACAAGAGATGCTCGATCTTTTAAAACAAAAATTAGAACCGAGAAGCCAATATTTTACATTTGAACCGGACGGGGCAACAGTCTCAGAAGGCTGGAGTACTCATAACACTCTACTTTCTGTTGGCTTCCTCGCTCATATACGTCCATGAAATCCAAGTTCTGGATGAAAATGATAAAAGTTTAATAAAAGAACAAGAGATGCTCGATCTTTTAAAACAAAAAATTAGAACCGAGAAGCCAATATTTTACATTTGACCCGGACGGGGCAACAGTCTCAGAAGGCTGGAGTACTCATAACACTCTACTTTCTGTTGGCTTCCTCGCTCATATACGTCCATGAAATCCAAGTTCTGGATGAAAATGATAAAAGTTTAATAAAAGAACAAGAGATGCTCGATCTTTTAAAACAAAAATTAGAACCGAGAAGCCAATATTTTACATTTGACCCGGACGGGGCAACAGTCTCAGAAGGCTGGAGTACTCATAACACTCTACTTTCTGTTGGCTTCCTCGCTCATATACGTCCATGAAATCCAAGTTCTGGATGAAAATGATAAAAGTTTAATAAAAGAACAAGAGATGCTCGATCTTTTAAAACAAAAATTAGAACCGAGAAGCCAATATTTTACATTTGACCCGGACGGGGCAACAGTCTCAGAAGGCTGGAGTACTCATAACACTCTACTTTCTGTTGGCTTCCTCGCTCATATACGTCCATGAAATCCAAGTTCTGGATGAAAATGATAAAAGTTTAATGAAAGAACAAGAGATGCTCGATCTTTTAAAATAAAAATTAGAACCGAGAAGCCAATATTTTACATTTGACCCGGACGGGGCAACAGTCTCAGAAGGCTGGAGTACTCATAACACTCTACTTTCTGTTGGCTTCCTCGCTCATATACGTCCATGAATTCCAAGTTCTGGATGAAAATGATAAAAGTTTAATAAAACACCAACAAACGCTCGATATTAAAAAACAAAAATTAGAAGCGAGATATTTTATGACGCTCCTTGAATATCTTCCAACCTGTTTGCCGGTGTCGTTGTGGCCAACAAGTGGGTGAAGCGGCACTGAAATCGTGCGTTCCTTTCAGTTTTCCTTTTTCGTTTTTAAGTCTTCGTTAATACAGATTCTAAATTCATGCTGAAATTCCAAACACGAATATTAAGTTTGAAATTTATGAGATTTTTGACGTTTACATTTCTGGAGATAACAAGATTCCTTGTCGTCGGTTTATTACATCATTTAATGATTACGTTATGCTTCATTATATTAATATTTAATATTGTATGAAAATTATTCTTATTATTGTATTGAAAATATTTTCCTTAATTTTACATTAATTAAGGTGTCGCTTTTGTCTTGATTTTTTGGTTTCTTGAAATCCCAGGAACTAATTCGTCTAGATAGCAGGTTAATTTGGCTTTATTTTTATTTTATCTGAAGTCCGAAAGCCGTTTTCGTTCGAATGACTCAACATTTCTTGCATTTTGTGCCACCGAATCGAATTAGGGACCCTTTGACCTCCTAGCAACGCCTTGTGGAAGTATAAAAACCAAGAAATTTATATGAGTTTAACATTTAAGTAACTCTACATGTGGATTTTTTGTTTTGTTTACCTTTAAAATTATTTCAGACATACAATTTCGAATTGTTCGTACTTTTACGAAACATTTACATTCCGTTTACTCAGATATCGAGAATAACAATTCTTGATGAAAATAATATAAGAAATAAAGAAATCGTAGTTGTTAAATATTCACATAAAGTATTAATTAAATAATGAAATCAATGTAAATATCTAACGTAGTGACATCTGTGCAAGAAATCTTATGAAATCATTGAAATAACTTTTGCATCTGGCATTAAAATGCATTTTGTTTTGAAAATTTGTTCAGTTGTACTACCAACTTTTTATTTAACAGCAACAATCCATAATTTCGCACCTGTTAAAGTTCTTCCCACCGGAGTATCTGGCGGCGACAAACACACTGAGCGACCGTTGTAAACAAAGAGGTAAATTAAATTTACGCACAAACTAAAAACGCGCACTTAGTGTATAAAACGAAAACTGCAAACAATTTAAGAAATAAAAACAAAATTAAACCTTCTTCGGAGAAAAAACTACTTTTTTCAATAAAAAGTTTAAAACGAGAAAAAGTCGTATTTTGTCGAGTTATTCACCCTCTTCGAACATCGCGACCGCTTCGCTGCGCATCTGAACACAAACTAATCGCTGCAGCCGACAGATCTGATACTCTACTCTACTCTGTTGCTGTTGTTGCCTCCTCCTCGCAAAGTCTTCGTAGCAACATGTTGCTTGAGAAGGCAGCACAATGGTAAACAGAAAATTGTAAACAGTCTGTTGTTGTTGCTGGTATATTGACTGTATTGTTTTCTCTTCATGTTGTTGTTGTTGTTGTTTCGACATGTGTCTCTCACTTAATTTCAGTTATTCCTGGTGCACATCTGGCTTGTAATCTCAACTCCGTGTTGGTACTCTCAACCAGACTCTGCAACATGTTGCTGTTGCAAAATAGTCTCCCATCCGCAATAATAATAACAGCGAATGCTATTTCAAGTATTCATGCCGCCCCGAGGAAAAACTCTCGCAATCCCCTTACACTGTATGTGAGGAATTCATGCCTTACAGCAATGAACGCCCACAATTATTTCAGTCGCTGGCTCAACTTCGCCTGGGTGGCAACGCGAACACGATCTGACCAAGAAAATTATGCATCGCGAGTGATGAGTGTGCAAGCCGAGTTTCTGCTGCAGGCGATCAGTAACTGCAACAGAAAGTTTTCATTTCAAGAATAACTTACAAAAAAAAAAGGAATTCTTAAGAATTCGAGACAATTTAATGAATGCAAATTATTATGTGTGTGTGTGTGTGTGTGTGATGTTGGGATGTTAATTGAGAACGATTTTGGGCCAAATTTAAATTGTTTCTTACCTGTCTGACAATATCGATAAATCGATATTTTTAAATATATATTTTGAATTAATTTTAATATTTTTTTTTTACTTTTCTCAATCAGTTTAACAAATTTTGTTTAATAAAGTTTTTTCATAAAATCTCGACTCGGTGAACGATTTTCTCATGCCTAAAAATTGTATCTGTTTATTTAATTCTTCTGCATCTGCTTCGCTATGAAACTTAAATCGAATAAATCTAAAAAGCAACGCAGACATGCAAATTTTCCTCACTCGCCCAAGTTGTGAGTTAAATTTCAGCGTCACCTCAACCGCATGCCAACCACATAACTTTTGTAGTCCACACAAGCCGTCGCCACCCCTTTCACACCCCTTCCACACCCCTTCCACACCCCTTCCCCACCCCTTCCACTCCCCTTCCCCATCGACCACTTCGTTCACATTCATTAACGCCGTCACTGCATTTCCTCAAACGCCTCAAACGCCTCCGACTGCACTCGACAACACAACTTCAGCATTGTTTTCACTGATCTTGTGGTTTGTTAGCTTTTTGTTCTACCGCTGCACACATTTTCCGACCACTTTTCAGGCCGATTTCCGCTTTTACGTCATTTGAATTTTCTGCGGATCGCATGTCGGGCTGCAACTTCGTTAGAGGACACAAGGCAACAACAAACGATGCAAACATAACGATGCAATGTAGCAACGAGTTCTTAAATGACGCAAGATGTAGGGAGACACGTAACCAGCTAGATAGACAGATAGATAGACAGATAGACAGCCAGAAAAGCGAGGAGAACGATATAAGGAAGAGGAGAGAAAAATCAAAATAAAAAAGTTGCTATGATATAAAAACTAAATTTGGAATACAAAAAGCAAATTCGAGACGCCGTTCAATATCAGACTTTTCGACTGCTTTGATTTTAGACATGTTGACAGAAATTGACAGTTTTATTGATAAATTTAAATCCATATTTCTGTCAATCCAAACAAAGAAGTGAAAACTCAGATCGTCAAACAAACGACAGTAGAAAATCAGACTGAATTTCAGATCATTTTAGCAAAAACTGTATTTTGTATTGTTGTGTATTTTTCAATTCCTCCCGTTAATCCAATGCTGTCTACTAAATCCTCTTTTAAATTTATATATATAAATTCTGCATTTTTAAGTTTCTTTTATATCACTTATGTTTTTATTTCACTTGATGCTCACTTCACTTGTTCTCTTCTTTTTCTTTATGCAAGCATGCACACCACACACACCACACACACACACACCTCAGTCACCTTCTTCAAACCGCTCAGCAGAAGAAGAGAAATTAGCGCGTTAGCCCAACACCTGCAGAGCTAAGGAGGAGAGCAAGAATGCATGTATAATTACTTACATATATATGCGCCACTGTCCACTGTAATTAAAACTCATAATCTGGCAAAAATCGAAGGCGTTCATTCGCAAAAACTTAACTAAACTAATAGACGACAATGTGCAAAGTGGACAATTCGGCACAAATATGGTAAGTAATATTTTGCCGCATCTGACGATGAGCTCAAATCTTCCTGCTACGAGTGTTTAACATAAATAAATACTGAAATTAATGCGAATCCAGGACAGATCGTCCATGCAGCCAAAGAAAAAATCAACAAATGACCTTCGGCATGAATTATTTTTCCTCACTTTATTTATTCTAGCATTCTAAAAAAAAAGGTAAACGAAAATTCCTGCCACAATCAGAATTTCAGACTACAAAATAAAATAAATAAAATAAATAAAGAAACACAGATTAACTACCTGAGCGGGTCGGTTGAAGAAGGCGTGATTAACGAAGAATCCAAAGGATGCAACACTCGAGGCACTTCTAAGGAGTGAGAAACGTTTAAAGGTTTTGTTTTATCTAGTGGAAATGATAAAAATAGATATGAAATGTTACTGAAAATCCTCCAGATATTGTTTTCATCAGCAGCAACATGTTCCCCATCTTTCCGTTGCTAGAAGCATGTTGATAAGATTTTTAGCATTTTGATAAGATTTTTAGCATGTTGATAAGATTTTTAGCATGTTGATAACATTTTTAACTTTCTGCAATGAGAAGAATCCTGAAAAGCTTCTGCATTTATTTTTAATACAACCATAAATTCTAAACGTTCACACAAAAATAAAATATTTCATATAAATAATTTTATAATTAAAAGTTTTCTTCTATTTCCTTTTTCATATATTTTTTCCTCATTTATTTTTCTGCAAATCTTTATAAATATTAGCTAATCGAACCGTTTGCAACTAGATAAGGTGAACTTAAGCCGAGAAGCATGTTTTTAAATTAACATGCTTTCTTTAAATTAAGCTAAGTTTGTGGCGCGGACAATTAAATATTAAATACAGATCTTAAATTTAAAATAAATCCTCTGGCATTTAAAATTTGTGTTCATATTTAAAATACTGGCAGTTTTTCCAATTGTAATAATTGAGTTTTTACAAAGTTTTATGTAAAATTAATAAAATTATGAACACTTTTCAAACACATTTTTCTAACACCAATTTGGAAAAAAAGCACAAAGCTTTTCCAAAAGCTTTTAAGTCAGCTTTTAGCTTAAAAAACATTTAAGAAACGCTTACAAAATAAATAACAAATCAGAATAATTGCTAAACTAATTCGAACTAAAAAGCAGTACATAATTTTGTCATTTAAAAACTCATCGAATTATTTTACGTACTGTGAAATTCCTAATATAAATGTTTCTCATCTGAGAGCTTTCATAACAAATTCCCATGTAAATTGAAGTCTTGATTGTAGAAATCCGGTCGAATAAATATATTTTTTGACACTGTTTTTAAGTTATCGTCTTCGAGATGCAAAATCTCCATGTTTTCTCCATTCAATTTTGAAAAATGCAGCCATTGAAACGAATTCGAATTATCATTATCTCGAAAACGATGGAAGAGGATAATTTTGAATCTATTCGCGGAAAAAGCGTCCTATTATACACTAAAATTGACTATGTGATTCCGGATTTAGATCGGAAATACCGTCGAAATTTTACCCATAACAAAAATCTCAGTAATTTAACTCCCTTCGATCTAGAAATTTCCTACAATTTTGCTTTCACCAAAGAAGACGTTGATGCGGATTCCCTCCTTATCACCGGTTTGTCCACTGGTTTGTCCACTGGTTTGTCGCTGGTCGTCCCCCGTGGAACTGCACTTTCTGCCTGCAACTGCTGCCACTGTTCCGGCGTGAGCAGATTCCCCGCTGCGAAGATATTCTTGGGATCGAGTTCCCTTTTCGCTGCCATGTAAAGTGCGGTTCCGGTCGGCGAGACGGTACTCTGATACCAACGACTGCGTATCTTCCCGACGCCATGATGATGTGAGACTGAACCTCCATTAGCTAGAATCTCATCGCGTGCGCTGTTCTCGATCGCTTCGTACACCGCCAGAGGATCGGGGATGCCTGTGTACTTGAAGGCGAAGTAGAAGTACACACAAGCTCCAGCATCGTACGTTTGCGTCACACGAAATGAGATGATGAAGTTCTCGATACTCCTGCGGCGACATTCCTGCGTGAGGGTGAGAGGGCGGCGAGAAGGGAAATATTAAAGAAAATGGAAATATATTAATGAAAATAGGAATATTTTTGTGTATTCTGGAAACTCATTTGTTTCCATTTAACTTACAACTTCCACGCGTCCCTTTACATTCCGACACAATGAACTGCAGCGATCCCAGGGCACAGATGTTTCGAAGGACTCAGCGACGATGCCCTGATTCAAAGCGAAATCCTGCAAGCCGAAAAGATTAACAATACCGTCTACTCGAGCAGCAACAACGACAGATTGCAAACGACACACTGATCTCCCGACGCATGCCGAATGCACGCAAATCGGCCCACCTACCCTAATGTATGCGATGACAAAAGTCAGTACGTAGCCACGTTCGCCGTTCTGACCACCTGCCGGAAAGCCATTGTATTTGGCTGCGATCTCGTAAACCTGCGCCTCCTGCCGCTGCACATCTGCCTGTTCGCCCTCGAAGAGAAGCGTCGCCGCACAGATGCGCTTCAAATCGAACCCCTTCACGTGCGTCACATACGCGCGGCGCACGGAATCCAACGCGTTGCCCAGCCAACCCTTGGCCGCACGCAAACTCTGCCCGAACATAAACTGCTCGTTGTCCACCAGCCGCACGGAGGCCGGCTGGCAGCGGCGTCGCGCCACCTCGCGCATAAACTGCACTCCCGCCTCGAAGTCGGGAAATAGCAGCGATCCGTAGCGTTTGACAGGCGGCAGCGGGCGCACCTTCAGCACCACCTCGGTAATCA
Organism: Sicus ferrugineus; assembly: GCA_922984085.1. Lineage (NCBI taxonomy): Eukaryota > Metazoa > Arthropoda > Insecta > Diptera > Conopidae > Sicus > Sicus ferrugineus. Next base: position 9,839,832 of record OV277354.1, read on the forward strand.
CGCCCAGTGTCCCCTCCGAGCCCAGAATGATGTGGTTGAAGTCGGGGCCGCAGGAGACACGTGGCGCGTCACACTGTCGCTCCAGCACACCACGTGCCGCCGTCACCATCTTGACGCGCACCAGCAGATCCTCAATGTTGCCGTAAACGTTCTTCTTCATGCCGGACGCACGTGTCGCCACCCAGCCGCCCAGCGTTGAGAACTCATAGCTGTCCGGCTCGTGGCCGACCGTGAAGCCCATGCCGCGCAACACACGCTCCAGATCCTGACCCACCACACCGGCCTCGAAGCAGACCGTTAGATTCTCGCGATTCAGCCACAGCATGCGATTCATCTGCGACGTGTCGAGTATGCAGATCATGCGCGCCTCCTGCTGCGGACACGTTATGCTGCCCGAGACGGAGGTGCCGCCGCCGTAAGGAATCACGACGACGTTGTGCTTGTGCGCCAGCGCGACGAGTTGCTGCACTTCGGCGTGCCCGTGCGGCCAGGTGACCACGTCCGGTAGGCGTGCATAAGCGTTGTGCCAGAGGTGGTAGATGTCCTGTAGCGTCTGTCCGTGGCAGCGTATCAGGCGATCCTCGCCCTGCTGCGAGTAGGCGATGCCGCTCGCTTGCAAATCCCGCAGGAATGCGTGATTCACGGTGGGCGCGGGATATCGCTGCGGCATGTCGGGGAAGGGCGCCTCCGCTTGGACTCGTGCGTTGAATTTATTGCGAACCCATTCGGTGAACAGGGGCAGGGCGCTGCCCTCGAGGGGGTATCTGTGGGGTGCGCGGGGAAATATAATATATTAACTTTTTAATTAACAATTATCAAAATTAAGAACAATCGATATGTGAAAGTCTATCGATATTTATTCTTCAATCTTTCTTTATCGATGAACCCTCATTTATCTGTAAGTCGATTTTTATTGATAGATCGCCATCAACATTTTTAATAAATCGACATTTATCGCATTTTATTTATTTATCGTAATAAATCGGCTTTTATCGTTATATCGATAAACGTATCCATTCAAGCCTTTAATTTACCTGTTGCCTTGAAAGCAAATGATATCGTTGTCCACATAAAACTTTGAGTCCTTGTAACCCCAACCGTACCAAGTCAGCGCATCCTGTCTGAAAAGGAAGAGCGAAGTCAGTGGCAGAAAACAAGTCACGCCAGTCAAAGGAACTACAAATTAATGCAACACTCACCGCTTTTTCGGTATGACACTCGGTACATCCTGCGAGAAACGTTCGTCAAGTTCGACCGATGACGTCGCGGCTTCATTGAGGCGAACGGCCGCTGCTTTGTTTCCTTGAACGCGGGTGGGGGGCGCGGAGGTGGAGGCTTGCAAGCCCGACATGTTAACCTAAATTTATGAAAACGTTGGGTGGTTGTTTCGTTCTTTTTTTTTGTTTTTGCTTGCTTTGCTTTGCAATCTAATTTTCTAATTTTATGCTCGACAACTTGTTTGTTTACGATTATTGTAATTTTTGTTTCTAAGGAAGATCAAGGAAATTTATTTCCTTGTAATTTTTAGAACTTTTATTTTAATATAGAAATTCTTTTGCATGAAAAACTGGGAAAATCGATTTTTTTTTCTGTCCCTTTGCAATCTTGTGGGGTCCAAAAATAAATGCTGCTGCCTTTGAAGTTATCGATTCGGTGAGGTTTTCGCTACCAGAGCCTCGCTGTCGCTTCAAATGAGTTGAATATATACTTTTTTCGAAGAATTAAATAGCTTTTAACACACGTTATTGTTGAATTCTTTAAATTTTTCCTTAACTTGAAGAAAATTAAGGTTTTCTTTTTGCTTTCACTTGCATACAATTCGGCTTTTCTAACTAAACTAACTCAGCTGAAGGGTGTCAACATATTTGGTGGTAAAAAGCAGCATTTTCTCACGCTGAGAACAAATGAGAATCATCAAAGTTCTGCAATATCTTCTCTTTCAGATTGAGGAAACAAAAACATGCTGCTGAATTGTAAACAAAAGACATGCGCGGTGTAAATTTTTATGCTCTCAGAGCATAAGAATCTTCACACCTCCTTTGTAGTGTTTTTCCACGTGTCGGAACATGTGCGAGAAACGTCAGGAGTTGCGTAGAGAGAGAGCAACGCGGCAAAGAGAAATTTCCACAGCTGTCAAAGGATTTCAAATAAACGTTTCACTGTGAGAAAAACATAATTGGATTCGAAGAAAGAGAGAAGTAAAGGAATTTTATTTTATTTCATTCTAATATATTTTCGGCCCTCTTTTTCTACTTAAAAACAGTTTATTCACTTTCTCTTTAAATCGCTTAAGTTAAATTTAAATAGCTGTGGCTTCCACACGCGATCTATGAAATACGAGATGCAACTAAAAGTTTTTAACTTTACTACACGCAAGTTTAGTGTAATCGAAGTGTAAATGTGAGATTTGCATTGCAGTCTTATTAGCAATGAGTTCAAATCGCTCGAGTCGTAGTGTACTTCGTTAAAAATTTGAATATTCAACATTTAAAAGTGTTTGAACAAAATGAAGTGCGAAATTGCAAAAACCCAACTGACGTCTTACGTGTCCCCGCTAAATTGCCATTATTTGCTGCCTGCGCAATTTATGTGTCGTTTTTTGTCTGTTTGAGAAACGTCACATATTTTTATGTAAGAGTCTCATAATATTTGTTGAAGGCTGGGCTGGCATCTTAAACTTGGATAAGATAAAAACAAAAGCCTTAAAATGTCATTCACGTCAATTTATGTCAACAATTTATGCGGTTACAAAAAAAATTTCAACTCAACTTTACTAATGTTAATTTTCAGTTTGATTAATTAATAATAATAATAGACAAAAATTATTTTAAAATACGTTCTGAAAAATTGATAGATGCTCATGAATGGAATTAATTAATTCCTATTTAGCATTCCGATTGACAATCTTAAGTTGTAATTTTTTAAGCTTTCAGGTCGTTGGTTAAATTGACTTTTCTCTCCTTAACCACGCCCATATTTCCAGTAACCTAATGAAAAATAAATAAAACTATCGTTGTTAGAATTATTATTAGACTTTTAATATTATTATTATTAATAACTTGATTATTGTTTCGTTGTGACAAAAGTACTGAAATTAGTGGAACGAAGATAAAAGTATTAATTATAAATTACGATATTCTCAGAAAATTAGTTGTGGCTCTTTATTGTAAACGTTTTTATAGGTCGAAATTTGATGTCTTATGGAAGAACAGACTTCAAATGAGCGGCGCCCATTTCTTATATCAGTTTATTTGGGAACTAAACTGATAGTGATTGAGCTATGAAATCTTATCGAAAACGCATCCGTAATTAAAGCGGTCACAATATTTTTACGACACAACGATTATTGTTGCGAATTTTATCTCAATTTTAACTTTTAATCAAAGTTCAATTTAATCGAGACTTATAATCCGATTTGTGTACATTAAATTGCGCGAATTAACTTTATTAAATTTAAATATAGCTTTGGATAGAAGTTTAATTAATGAGAAGACTGTTTTTTCCCCCATTTTCAAGGTAATCTAATGAATGTACGAAGCAAAATGTAATATATTTACAAGCGTCTGATATTTGAAGTTAAAAAGCATTCGTTTTATTTTTTTAATGTTGTTTTACTGGATATAAATCCAATTAAAGTACAGACTCTAATTGAATGATCGCAAGGGAACGGAGGCGAGGAAGGAGAAACTACTTCGTCCAAAAATTTTACGAGCTCCACCCAACAAAAACGAAAACAATATCGTCAATTTTAAGTATGAGCGCCAAAAATTAACATAATACTTTGAAACGCTATATCTTTTTTTTCCGTTAGTTTTTCCAAATTTGGCTAATAATTAATTAATTTTTCATGGTATTTACTTATTTCTTCGAATAAGTTCTTACGAAATAGTTTGAATTTTTATTTTTTCGAAACAACTAAATCCCACATACTGTTTGAGAAGCAATGGATAGAATTTCGAACTGTTGTTCCCCACATTATTAAACACAGCTGACGCAACGCACATTTTCCGGGTTGTGACCAATTGTTGATGTTTTTTAAAAGCTCAATTAGAAGACATTAAAATTATTTAAAATCCCAATGTCTGCCGAACCAACTCCTGCAAAGACGCAATGGACCGAGGAAGAACGTCTGGCGTTGGCTGCAAAGCTCGATGCAGAACTGGACGAATTTATTAACAGTCTGGAGAAGAAACGTTATGCTGAAGGTTGGCCAGAAGATCGTTGGCAGGAGGTAGGAAAAGCGCACAGTAATCCCTATAATCACACAGCGATCTCTACATTTCGCCACAGGAAATGGAGAAGCATCCGTTCTTCATGAAGAAGGCGCCACAACCAGGTGATGATGTGCATCCCATGTTTGAGGGGCTGCAGAAGCTCAAGTACGATCCCGAGGAAAATACAGTCGAAGAGCTGGCGCTCAACTACAAGGAGGATGGCAACTTCTACATGAAGCACAAAAAGTTCCGCATGGCCATTTATAGCTTTACGGAGGGCCTGAAGGCGGGTTGCGAGAAAGCTGAAGTGCAGGCGGTGCTGTATAACAATCGGTCGGCGGCACATTACTTTCTCAAGAATTACCGGTGAGTTTTGACCCTCTCAAGAATCACCGGTGGGTTGGGGGTAATCATATGTGATTCATGATGCATTTACTACCCAAACGACTTATTGTTTTATTCTAATAAAATCTACAGGTCTGCTTTAAGTGATGCTCAACGAGCTCTGGAATACAAGCCGGATTACGCAAAAGCTCGGTGGCGTGCCGCGCAATGTGCTGCACATCTAAACAAATTCACTTTATGCACACAGCTATGTGAGCAAATTCTAGAGCAGGATTCGGAAAACACGGAGGCCAGAGAGCTGATGAAGCGCAATAAAGCCAAAAAGGTTTTTAGATAACATAAACTTGTTGCGAATTTGCCGAAACACAAGTTCTGAAGAAAGTGAGCCACTTGTCTAGAAAGAGCGGTCAGTATAGGCAACCGGCTGCTAGATTAGTATTTGAAGTTCAAATTATGTGTCACCTTTTTTGTAGAAAGTGGTAATCACGATTTCTTCCTGTTTATATAAATATCAAATCGGAATCATTCATGCTTTATCTTACTTGGCTAGCACTCATTTTTGGCAAGTGGCTTAAAAGCTGAAGCGAGTGGAATTTTTTCTGTTCACACTGCGCTATGCTACGCTGTTCTGTTTAATTTAAGACTTTCTTTAAAATTCATTTTCTAACTACAGCTTGAATTGGAACGCAATGAACGCCGCGAAGCTGCTGCTGCTAAAAAGCACCTCATAGAGTTTCAATGTCTTTGCAATGCTCTCGAAAAACGTGGCATTAAATTCGATGATCTTCCAAAGAATGCTTCCATTAGCGAGGAACTGCTGCGTCCAAAATTTTTGCCACTTGAAGATTGTCCCGTACACTTGGCAGAGGATGGCGTTACGCTTGTATGGCCCGCTGCCTTTTCCTACCCTGAATATCTTTTCAGTGACTTTGTGCAGCAGCTCAGGGAAGATGTTGTGTAGGTTTTGCCTACTAATTTCCAATGTACTGTTCATTATATGTTTTTCTTTGTTTCTCAGCATAGAGGATTGCTTGCATGATATGTTGGCCGAGCCTTTAGAATGTGATAAAATGCACACGTATCGTCCAGGAAATTTAACGATATACTATGAGAATCGTAAAGCTGGTTGTGTACACCAAGTCGATTTACGAAAAACTATAACGGAAATATTAATGGAAAAAAGGTAAAAAAGTGAATTTGGGATTTACCGTTTTTATTAATTCATTGTTTTTTACTTTCAGCTTCTTTGTTACTGGCGGCTCGCTGCTTTTTTATGTACTGCCGACTGGCTCAAGGCAGGAACAGGAATTTATACATCAGCAAAGACGCGCCTTGGTGTACACATGATGGCATTTTCTATTTTAATATAAATGTAAGTAACTACGAAGACTAAAAGCAAATAAAAAGTTATAGAATTGTAAAGAAAACACCTTTATTAGCACACAGTAGTAATAAATGTGACAATTTACAAATATCTGAAAACGTTAGCATTTAATTACAGTATAATATTACAGCATAGTAATTCATGATATGTTGAAAGTACTTTTTTCTAAATAATTCTTGCTAAATAAAACAGAGATTATAACAGTTTAATTTTCCTTTCTAAAATTTTAGGAACAAGCTAGCTAAATTAACAATACTTCAGAATTTAAGCAACAATGTGTAGTGTTTTTATTTATAATAAACTTCCTTTAAAATTGAGCGTAGATATAATCGATATAATTTTGATTATTTTTTTTGAAACGTGCACACCAATACAACAAGAAAAACGCACATACAAATTCACAAATATATTTAGCATATTTCTATTTAATTAGTTTTTAATTTAAAGCCCTTTTTATAAATTATTACAGTTCTCAGTAATCATTTTCTGATTATGGAAAATAACCACGCCAATTTAATTTAAATACTTCCTTTTATAGGGAACAAATTGCCATTTAAACTTTAAAGTTGGTTTTAGATGAAACTTTAGATCCGTCGTGTAATTTGAGCTGGCATCGAACGGTCAAAATACGATATTGTAATTATTTTCGCTCTATAATTTACCTTAAAAAGAGCATCAACAGTCAGCTGAAAGCAATTAACTGAACTCTGACAGCTCCCCCGATCCCAATCATTAAGTCGATCCCATGAAATATACCTGTTTTTTGATGAAATCAATCTTTTATATCTGGCTTTCGATTATCGTCTCGACTGAGCAAGGCTTACTCGACTTTGATTCAACTAAAAAAATCCACTTCAATCTCCATTATCATCTCAAATTCGCGAGTTCGACCAGCACTAATTTTAACAGCATCATTACTTTTTAAAAAATTTTAAGCTATTTTAGAATTATTTTATAATAGAATTGAGAACTTGGAAGCGGTGAACCGATTAAGCGACGGATTAATTTTTTCCTTTCCTTAATTTTGTAACTTTGTACTTAATTTTGCATACAACCTTAATAAAATAGTATTTTAAAGTTCATTTTATCTAATACTGATGGTAAATTTTGGCTACAATTAAAAGTAGAAAACATATTTATATCAGATCAAAATTCAAAATCGTGGCGAAAACTAACGTCCGCACTTTTAATATTTAATTAGTTATTCGCTCGTTAGTTGATTTTTACCTACTATTATTTAATATAAGTTAAAGAAGCTTTTTAAAAGTAAAGATAAATAAAAGCAAAATATTTTAAATTAAAGAAACAATTAAAAAAGCAATAAATTAAAATTCAAAACCAAATCTTTATTAAAATATAAAATCTCCGAGAACAAAAAACTTTTTAAATTCACATTTTTTAAGAATTTGAAATAAAATTACTTATTAAAAGACAAATTATATAGAATTTCTTATTCAAACTATTCAATAGAATTTTAAGATATCTTTTCAAGTTCTTTAAAGAACCCGATTCTTTTCTCAGTAAATTAGAACAGAATGGAATGTAATAAAAATGATATTTTTAAATACAAATGACGAGAATTAAAGACAAATGAGAACTGATAATTTGAAATACATGAAATGAAATTTGAGGCTTAAATCAATTTAAAAATATATTTTATAGAACTTAAAACCGAATAATTTTTCCTTGAACGTAAATTGGAAGAAAGTGTAATTTTTAAGACCTTTTTTAAGTCCGAAAAGGATTAAAAGTATAAAACGAAAGCTTTAAATAAAACCAAATATAAAAATGTGTTACTAACGATTAGATTGAGATATAATTACGAAATTAAAGCTGACGCCAAAGAACTTGAAACACAAACCATTCCACTCCAGTGAGGGCCTCAAGCAGGTATCTGCTGCTACTGCTGTTGCTGCTGCTGGGGAGTACGTTGCAATACATTATTAATTCTCATCCTCAAGGGGGAGAAATCAATTTTTTTGAAGCGCGGCAACGATGCGAACTTTTTGGTAGAAGCAATTTCTGGGGCCGCAACATCCTGTTCTCTAGGCGAAGCCGTATTTAGATGCTGCTGCAAGTTCGCTTGCTGACTTTGCTGCAGGTGATGAGTTGTTGTTTTCACTGTAGTTGCAGCAGGCGATTTAGAGATCTTTTGAACTTGGGGAGTTGGTATCTTAGCGTGAAAGCAGCTCTCATCCTGCTGCTCTTCCCCATCTTCTTTGGGGTGCGAAGCGACTGCAGACGGCGGTGTTTGAGTGAAATCATCAAATTTAAAGTCAATGTTTTGCAGCGCTACCAGTTGCAGCAACTCACGCTGCAACTTCACTCGTGCCGCTTCCGACGATTCAGTCGGGTTCACAGTCGGGCTGTTGTGGCTGCTGTTACTGATCTTTGGCGACTTCTTACTGTGAACATGCGCTACGTTATAAATATGCTCAGAAATTTTGTGCGCTGTCGTCTTTTTTGATTTGTTTGCTTTGCTTTTTCCCGCTTTTTCTAGGCTTACAGTGAGTGGACTTTTTTCAGCCGACTTCTGAGAAGATAGAAATTGATAATTTTCCTTGCGTTCATGACGTAGTTCCGCGCTAATCATGTGGCGCAGATTTACGTCATGCGGAGCATTTGCATCCACCTCACTGGTAGGCGTGGTCGGCAGCTTATTCGGGCTACGCTTTGCTTTGCTGATGTCGCAGTCATTCGGATAATACGATGGAATCTTCTCATCCACACTTATAATGGACCGGCGTGGTGTCTGGTAGAAACTCTCTTCTGCATCTGCTTCGCCTTCGGTGTTGCCGGTGGGCGTGCTTGTGCTTATCTTGGGTGGTGGCGTCGGCGGCAGTGGATCTGCGCTAGACATTGCTGCCAGTTCCTGCGTTGCTTTGATGGCCAACATGTTCTCGTACAGTTTAGTAGACGCTGTGGTCGAGTTCAATGTCATTTTTTCATAGATTCCGCTCTCTTCCAGTAAATCGGTGACCCCCTTTTTCTCAGCTGCGGAAAGCCCTTTCCACGATGACAAAAAATTATGCTCGGCCGAATTAGTGCTGGAAGAGGTGGCTGACGAGGATGTGGAGGAGGAACGAGAACCACCTGTGCAGTAACCCGAACACGATGAGGTCGACTCTGTTCGCAACGCAAGCTGTGTGTCTGCGTGTTGCTTCTTTACTGGTACCGGAGCCATAACGCAGTAACCAGTGAGGTCTTCGGCGGTTATCGCGTTCTTCTTCTGCGCCGACTGCAAGAGGTTGGCACCGCTTGCACCCACCAGATTTATCGTTGAAGAGTTGCAAGCGGAAAAGTTGAAGTTCACTGATATTTGCGCAGATATATTCAAGCTCTCGTGAGATCCTGCCTTGGCCAGCATTACCGAGTCGCTACTTTGTCCATCAACTCCAACGAAACGCTGCAAAGAGGCTTCATCCAAACTATTGCTCAAATCTTCACTGCCCGTGAAGGGACTGCGGTAATCGTCGCGACAATTGACAAAATTAATCTTGGAGAGATCTGGACTGGAGAAGCTGTTGCGCTTTGATGGAGTGCCGACGAGTTGCTGGTTAGCCTTTGCCGTCTGCTTGGTCGACTTGTTCCCTGTTATCACTGCATCGGAATTCGCACAATCTACAGCATCCTCTTGTAAAAGTTCTTCGACGCTACAGGTTGCACTCTCGCTGACGCTCTCAGCTCGCTTTGAGCGCCCTACTCCTCCGAAAATGCTGTCCAGAATAATCTTATACTTCTTCTTCTTGGCCATCTCCGCCTCTGGATTCGTGTTACAACGCGGTATTTCACCCACGAGGCCAGTGTCCGCTTCGAAAGTGTTTATACGTTTGCGTGGAGGGGGCGGCGGCGGTGTAACCGGTGGTGGATCAGCCTTTACGGTAAGCCCTACGATCTCCTCGACGATCGCGTTGAAGTTGGCTGTTGCTGTTGGCTTCATCTCCTCGTAGATGCCCGAAGCCATGGAGGCGCCCGAAAAGCGACGAGATAGACGTGGCACCTGCTGCGAGTCCTGATCGAATATTTCCTCGTATATTTCAGAAACGCGTGAAACGCGTCTCGATGACCAAGTGCCGCTCACATCTGCATCCGGTAATTTCGGCAAGGGACCCAAAGCCGCCAACGCAGCAGGAACCTTGAAGCTTTCACTGCAAAATTAGAAAACAATTTCGATCTGTGCCAGAATCTTAGTTTTTACCTTTTATGATACTCCTCTTCCTGTGACTGATTGGTTGTTGACTGATTAATCGTTTTTGAGACAAGAGAGCGTGGACCGAACCCTCGACTGCTGCGCCTCTGCTCCAGAAACAGTTGACGATGCAGCTCCAAGTCCTTGATTGACTTCTTGATCCACTTAATGTGTCGCCTGTAGCTGCTCTCGCTCTCGATGGCAAAATAAATGAAGCAGTCCCGCCGATGTTGCTTCCAAAAGAGACCGTAGGAGTGTGATTTGGTGCGCGATTCCGTCTGCGAGACTTTCACTCCAGGAACATGTATAGCAACTTTAAGCTGCGGCTCCTCTTCCAAGGCAGCGGCTAATGGTTTCTGCTCCTTTAAGCACTGCTGAGCATCGTGCTCCACCAACTGTGGGCAACGAGTGATGGTGACACGCAGAAAACTGGGCAGGCACTTGATGGCTTCAATCTTCACCATGCATCGGCTCCACGTTTTGAACTTCAGTGAAGCGGGGCGTTTGCTGTGAATGTCCAACTTGGCATCCATGTACATTGAGATTTCGTTGGTCTCCATCCTTTCTTGCTATAATTCAATTTATTTTAATACGATAAAATTCTCCCTCCCATATTTGCTCCTACTAGAAATTGTTGATTGTGTGTGTACAACAACAAAAGGTGTGTCTCCCCAAGGATACCGTTTGAATTTTCCGTTTCTGATGGTGCCACGGGTAATATTCGAGAAACAATGTTTGTGAGTCAACGGATATGATTGAAGATTTGTGGCATGTTTTTCATGTTTCAAAACTGCTGGAATTTTAAGTATCTGTATATCTAGATTGTAACGATTATTATAATTTCAAATAAATCCTTTTTTATTGTGATAAATTTGTGAGGTATGATTTGCTAGTGTGATTATTGTGGAATGCTTTGAACATCATTAAATTGTGGGATTTCATATTCCCTTTGGCGTCTTTTACAGCAATGCAATTCATTAGAATGAATTGGGTTCGGTAACCTTTTTATTATTACAGTGCTATGCAAACATCGGATACATTCCTTGCATTGCTTTCTAAACTAAACAAAGTTACCATCGTTGCAGTGCTTCTTTAATGCGACGATGTTTTATATCTGAAGGCTGCCATATTAAATGGTCGTGCTATAAATTAAATATTTTTTTAATAACTGAAATGAAGCGCAAATGCAATGAAGTTTTATATACTATATGAGTTATCATACGACCAACCATGAAAACTAAGGAATTTTTCCTAAGCCAAGAATTATTTTAACGGAATACACGCTTTAGATTTTTAATTGCAATATAAGGAAAATGTGATTTGGTGTAGGATTTTTCAAATCAAAGTGTGGGCAGAAGGCAATTGTTTTTCATTTTGGCGCGAAAAATTCACAGCAGAAAAGCAAATCTGGAAGATGAGCCAGGGTGAAATAGAATTAATGGAAACAGATGAGGGCGATCTGTATGTTTGAAATTGAAGGCAAGAAAAATAAAGAGAAATTTATACAATTCCGACTTTTAGCTACGTGCGTACATTGGAGGACGTGGAGGCTATAATCAAACACGCCAAACTCGACGGCAGGAAACTAACGCCAGTAACGCAGGTTGGTTGCTTATTACTTCTCAAACCAACAACCATTTCCGCTGTCTAAACGCTGCTCCCCAGGCGCTCTATTACCCTTCTTCCAACACAGTTGCAGACAATCTAAAGCTACTGGAATTGGACGATCATATGCTGCAGGAATTACGGGCCGGGCAGTCGCTGTACTTCAAGGGCGGCCTCAATGAGAAGGTCGTCCTCTGTACGGAGGAGCGAACCTACGATGTGAAGGCAGCTGAGATATCCAATAGCTTGCTGCTAGTGCCGCAGCTAAAATTCGCAGCTGCCACCAGCAGCTCACCCTTAAAGAGCCCTCGTGGCAACAACCCCAACAGCTCATTAGAGCGCAGTCTCAACAGCAGCACAGATGAAGATGACACATCCTCGGCGCGCACAATGGAGCAACGTCAAGTGATGACGATCTTTCACGAATATATCGAGTGCCGCGAAATCCGTCCACGTTTTCGCAAACTGCACGATTTATTGCAGCTGACACGATACTCGGGACCGGAAAATGAGTCGTTCATCGATCGCAAATTGCTGTTTACGTACGAACAACTGCTAGACACAATACAGTGCAGTCGCCAACAGTTCAAAGAAGGCTTGTGTGCGAGAAGAGCCATACAGTTAAATGGTTATGTCCGAGTACTCGAGTGCGACTACGAATACCGCATTATCAGTCTGATGGTGAATCTAATTAGCGAGAATTCGTGGCCGCTTGACGAGATCGAACGTTTGGAGACCGTGCAAGCCTTGGAAGGTATCTCGCCACAAGAAATTGTTGAAGGTCTCTTTGATGTCTACACAGAACCAACCGCCAGCAAGCCAAACAAATATACGTATCGTCAGGATTTGGTATCGCGAATCGTGGCGCAAAATATTTTGCAGCCTGGCCTGAAATTTCGCAGAGAAGAGTTCATGTCGGCATGGTTGGAAGCGTTGCCTGAAGGCATGCAGTGCGATGTAAGCAGTTAGATGTTGTACTAATCTGAAGTTGATATAAAATTGCTGTGTTGCAGGAAAAATGTTTGCGCGCTCTGTGCGTTTTCGATACAGAAGGTCCAATACAATGCGTTCGTTCGCTGGCCGAAGAAAACTTGCCCACCAGTATTCATGAGCGTATGAAAATTTTATTTAAAACTAAACAGCGCTGGACGCAAGAAGAAATGGAACCATATATAGAGTGAGAACAATTACGATCTATATATATACAGAGCTGGTAAAAAAAGATCCATCTCGTTTCAGATGCTTTACAACACCTACACTTTCAGTGTCAATGTTTCTGGCCAAATATGCTCGTTCGCTTACTGTCAATAATGTGCGCTATTATGTTGCCAAGCATTAAAACTGAATAATTGTCAGACAAAGCTACTGATAGTCTGAAAAAACAAAACATAGTCTTTCAATATCTTGCTTTGTGGGAATCTGCAAACAAATCCAGTAAATGCAACAAGTTTGTGTGCAGCAGCTGCAATCCTAATATGAGTAAATACGCTCTGATATTTGTCAGGCTTTATTCTTGAAAATATGGGTACATCTTTTTTTGCCAGCATATTCTGCACTATATAAAACTAAAAAACTGCAGTCAAAACGAGAGATCTACTGCAATGCAGATCTACTTGGAATTCACGTAAGTATATGAGTGAGGAAGCCAACACAAAGTTGAGTATATGAGTACTACTGCCTTCTGAGACTGTTGCCCACCTCTTGGTCAAATGTAAAAAATTGGCTTCTGTGTTCTAATTTTTGTTTTAAAAGATCGAGCATCTCTCGTTCTTTTGTTAAACTTTTATCATTTTCATCCAGAACTTGGATTTCATGGACGTATATGAGCGAGGAAGCCAACAGAAAGTAGAGTGTTATGCGTACTGATATGAGTAGATATGAGTACTCCTGCCTTCCGAGACTGTTGCCCACCTCTGGATCAAATGTAAAAAATTAGCTTCTCGGTTCTAATTTTTGTTTTAAAAGATCGTGCATCTCTTGTTCTTTTGTTAAACTTTTATCATTTTCATCCAGAACTTGGATTTCATGGACGTATATGAGCGAGGAAGCCAACAGAAAGTAGAGTGTTATGAGTACTGATATGAGTAGATATGAGTACTACTGCCTTCTGAGACTGTTGCCCACCTCTGGGTCAAATGTAAAAAATTGGCTTCTGTGTTCTAATTTTTGTTTTAAAAGATCGAGCATCTCTCGTTCTTTTGTTAAACTTTTATCATTTTCATCCCGAACTTGGATTTCATGGACGTATATGAGCGAGGAAGCCAACAGAAAGTAGAGTGTTATGCGTACTGATATGAGTAGATATGAGTACTCCTGCCTTCCGAGACTGTTGCCCACCTCTGGGTCAAATGTAAAAAATTGGCTTCTGGGTTCTAATTTTTGTTTTAAAAGATCGAGCATCTCTCGTTCTTTTGTTAAACTTTTATCATTTTCATCCAGAATTTAGAATTCATGGACGTATATGAGCGAGGAAGCCAACAGAAAGTAGAGTGTTATGAGTACTGATATGAGTAGATATGAGTACTACTGCCTTCTGAGACTGTTGCCCACCTCTGGGTCAAATGTAAAAAATTGGCTTCTGTGTTCTAATTTTTGTTTTAAAAGATCGAGCATCTCTTGTTCTTTTGTTAAACTTTTATCATTTTCATCCAGAACTTGGATTTCATGGACGTATATGAGCGAGGAAGCCAACAGAAAGTAGAGTGTTGAGTAATGATATTCGTAGATATGAGTACTCCTGGCTTCTGAGACTGTTGCCCACCTCTGGGTCAAATGTAAAAAATTGGCTTCTCGGTTCTAATTTTTGTTTTAAAAGATCGAGCATCTCTTGTTCTTTTGTTAAACTTTTATCATTTTCATCCAGAACTTGGATTTCATGGACGTATATGAGCGAGGAAGCCAACAGAAAGTAGAGTGTTATGAGTACTGATATGAGTACTACTGCCTTCTGAGACTGTTGCCCACCTCTGGGTCAAATGTAAAAAATTGGCTTCTGGGTTCTAATTTTTGTTTTAAAAGATCGAGCATCTCTCGTTCTTTTGTTAAACTTTTATAATTTTCATCCAGAACTTGGATTTCATGGACGTATATGAGCGAGGAAGCCAACAGAAAGTAGAGTGTTATGCGTACTGATATGAGTAGATATGAGTACTCCTGCCTTCCGAGACTGTTGCCCACCTCTGGATCAAATGTAAAAAATTAGCTTCTCGGTTCTAATTTTTGTTTTAAAAGATCGAGCATCTCTTGTTCTTTTGTTAAACTTTTATCATTTTCATCCAGAACTTGGATTTCATGGACTTATATGAGCGAGGAAGCCAACAGAAAGTAGAGTGTTATGAGTACTGATATGAGTAGATATGAGTACTACTGCCTTCTGAGACTGTTGCCCACCTCTGGGTCAAATGTAAAAAATTGGCTTCTGTGTTCTAATTTTTGTTTTAAAAGATCGAGCATCTCTTGTTCTTTTGTTAAACTTTTATCATTTTCATCCAGAACTTGGATTTCATGGACGTATATGAGCGAGGAAGCCAACAGAAAGTAGAGTGTTATGCGTACTGATATGAGTACTCCTGCCTTCTGAGACTGTTGCCCACCTCTGGGTCAAATGTAAAAAATTGGCTTCTGGGTTCTAATTTTTGTTTTAAAAGATCGAGCATCTCTCGTTCTTTTGTTAAACTTTTATCATTTTCATCCAGAACTTGGATTTCATGGACGTATATGAGCGAGGAAGCCAACAGAAAGTAGAGTGTTATGCGTACTGATATGAGTACTCCTGCCTTCTGAGACTGTTGCCCACCTCTGGGTCAAATGTAAAAAATTGGCTTCTGTGTTCTAATTTTTGTTTTAAAAGATCGAGCATCTCTCGTTCTTTTGTTAAACTTTTATCATTTTCATCCAGAACTTGGATTTCATGGACGTATATGAGCGAGGAAGCCAACAGAAAGTAGAGTGTTATGCGTACTGATATGAGTACTCCTGCCTTCTGAGACTGTTGAAGCCCCTCTGGATCAAATGTAGAGAATTGACTTCTTACAGCGAGAATTCGTTTTTCGGTCGCGCAGTTAAATTGTGGAATAGTCTCCCTGTGCATGTTTTCCCATCCACTTATAACGTCGAAGATTTTAAAAGAGGTGTAAATCGACACTCCCACTTTTCCCTTTCCCACTAACCTTTTCCCCCTTCTAAGCCAACGAATGCTTTGCATGGATAGGGGGCATTCCCTGAGTTTGGTTCTATCTGCCATAAA
Source organism: Sicus ferrugineus (assembly GCA_922984085.1). Classification (NCBI taxonomy): domain Eukaryota; kingdom Metazoa; phylum Arthropoda; class Insecta; order Diptera; family Conopidae; genus Sicus; species Sicus ferrugineus. Next base: position 9,855,815 of record OV277354.1, read on the forward strand.
AAAAATGCTTCACATTGAGCCCTACACAAGAAGAGCCCTTGATGCTGTTAAAACTACCTCTGACTTTTCTTTTTATTGCGCATTTTCTTAGCTAATTTCAAATCCTCAATTGCTTCCTTCATCACCTTAACAGCGGTGTTGCCTTCATTAGGAGCATAAATATCTGGCATTTGCAACTGGCCTGTGCTGGTTGGGTATCTAGCAAGTAGAAGAAATAAAATCACATTCTTAAAATATTGTATACACATATCTTACTTAAAACTGAAGCCTCTAGGAAATATTGGTTTGGCCAGCAAACTACGCAGTTGTGAGCGCGAGCTTTCCAAATTATTACGATCACGTCGTCGCTCAATAATAAACGGATCTTCATCATGATCGCTACCGCTATTTTATAAAATAAAGTCATTAAAAAGAGAAGAGAGAATTGCAAGATTGCCTACGATTCATCATTGAAGCCATCAATTATAATTTCCATTTCTTCGGCATGCTTTTTCATCCATCCAATTTCATTCTGATTGCGTTTCAATTTTAATTCTTGCTTGTCGACTTCTCGAGCCAAATTGACGCGTTCCTTAACCGCTGCCAAATAGCGTTCGGATACCGGAAACAGTGGCATATCTTCCGCTACGATAAAGATTTGTGTAAAATTTTTCTCATTTCATACAGCGGCTTTCACTATCTCTCAGTATTAAGTATTACTTTATTTCCTTTTACTCTACAACTAACAGTCGGAAAACATCGTTTGTGGTTATACTGGAGATGATGAAAGTGAACCAACATAATGCTTACTGCGATCTAAAGTTTTGCACAGCTTCACATAATTCTTTACCTCGCCGGGTTCCATAAACATGACGGTGATACCATTGCGGTTCGCACGCGCGGTACGTCCAGAACGGTGCACGTAATTTTCACTAGTGCGGGGTACCTTTTATTGGAGACCGTAGATAATATAATCCAAATAAAATTAGGGTTCTGCGTACCTGATAGTGTATAACATGCTCTACATTCGGTATATCCAGGCCACGCGCGGCCACATCGGTAGCTATCAATAAACCATTTGCATTTTCTCGAAATCGTTCGAGATTCTTGAGACGCTGCTTTTGTATCATATTCGCATGCAGGGGCAACGGGTTGCAGTTAAGTAGGCCGAATAGTGTGGCCAGTCGCTTTACACAATCGATGGAATTACAGAATACAATGGTGCGGCCCGGATGACGCTGCACAAAGTAGTATAGATAGTAATCCTTATGATCGATGGGACAAATAAGGCGACATTCAGTGAGAGTGTGTGCGGTTTCTGCAGTGGAGAGTAAAATAGAAGTTCTCAATAATCGAAATAGTGAAAAAATATTTGGTGTAGTAGAATCCACAGTTCTTACGTTGGCTGCTTGTGATATCAACAATTTTTGGTTGCGAGATGCCCAATTCTTCAATAAGGCTTTGAATTTTCATACCCGGCGTTTGTTTAAAGAATTTCGGTCGCTTGCCAGTATTACGTTCTAAAGAAAACATATATGAAAACTTTCACCAAGTCTAATACAAAATGAAAACAAGAAAAATTGTAATTCATTCAACAAAATGAACCACAAAAAAAGAATGTCATTTTTGAAAATATTTGAAAGATTGTAAATTCTGAAAGGGAAATTAAGTGCATTCCTTAAAACAAGTTTTCAAAATAAAAAGTTTGCTCGAGCCCTCATGAATCTCACTTTGTAAATGCTCGGGTAAATCATGGACCAACGTCAATGTTGCGGAGAACACAAAATTCTGCCTTGATTGCTTCTTGGTTTCATCTGCATTAAGAACCTTCAGTAACAAGCGTAATTCTTCGAAATGTCCCTTTTCCACCATTCGATCGGTTTCATCGATAACCAAGAAACTGAGTTCATCAATTTTACTCAAGTGTGGATTGTCTTGCTCGTACAACTCCCAAAAGCGACCCGGTGTAGCCACAACAATCTCGGGACATTGGCGCAGTAGTCGCTCCTGCTTGGCAACCGCCAAACCGCCGAATATAGCGGCCACTTTGATACCTAAAAGTTGAAAATTAACAAGGTTAATTCTGTTTAGCAGATGCTATATATTTACCTGTATATTTAGCTGCTGCTGTGAGGTGATCCTTCACCTGTACAGCCAGCTCTCGAGTAGGTGTAAGTACAACAGCATACAGTGGATTATTTGGACTACTGTCTCCTGTCTTATCTTTTGAACTATTCGGTGTTTCCTTTGCATCATCATCGCTATCGCTGGCTACTTCTGGGGGCAGTTCGTCCTCCAGCCCTTCAACTTGCGGGCTGCATTCGTGAGCCTCAACCTCTTGTCCTTCGGACTGATGTTTCTTCACTGTGAGTGCTTTGCGTATACCACTGCGTGAGTTTCTATCCTTCAGCTCTAAGATACCGGCGAGTATCGGGATTCCAAAGGCTAATGTCTTGCCGCTTCCCGTTTCGGCAGCACCGAGAATATCCTTTTTACCCATTATAGCAGCTGGCAGAGTCATGGCTTGAATTTGCGTTGGCGATTTGAAGCCGTTTTCTGCCAAAGCACGTAGAATAGGTGGTGGAACCCCTAAGCCATTCCAACCCTGTAAAAACTAAGTCGTGTTATAACGCATAAAAAGTAATGGTTACCAAATAATAATTGCTTTTACAGCTCCGACTGTAATCCAAATTATTAAAAGTAGGAAAGCTCTTCTTTTAATACATACAGTGAGTATTCATATTTCCCAAATTTTTCGGTTTTTTACCTACCTCCAAATCATCGATTCCTAGACTCTTTGCTTGTGGTATATTCTCGCTTTCTTGCGATTCGGAGTCCTTAGCACACATTTCGTCACTACTGTCAGGTGGTGGTGGTCGCAGTAAAGCAAAGCGATCAACTTTGTGTTGATCACTTAAAGTTTCTTTTGTCTCAACGCTGGTGTCCTGATCTTGCTTCTGCAGTTGCTGTTGCTTTTTCATTAGTTTACGTTTTTCACGTCGTTCCTTCTTTTTCAGTATCTTCTTCTGTAGACGATCTGCCAATCTTTCTTTCCGGGTTTTCGAGTTTCTGCTGACGAGCTCTTTCTTCAAGGAAGTCATCGCTGGCGCCTTTGGTTCATCCTCATCGTCATTATCATCCGAAGATGAGGTTTCTTCATCTTCATCATCATCATTGATAGTTTCCAACTTCTGTTTCTTTTTTTTTAACTGCTTAAATTCCATACGTTTCTCTTTCCGGGTTGCTTTGGGCTACTCACGGAGAGAGCGTTTTAATTGAGAGGTAATTTGTTGTTTATATTTAAACATACCTTAGCATTGCTAATCAATTGGGGGTCATAATTCTCCAGCACTTCCAGTCCTATGAGGCCATTGAAATCTTCACCGTCGTCAGATATCACATGTCCCTTGATCTTCACCTTCTTCCAAGCTTCGTGTTCGGGCGCAACTCTTTCGCTTTTATGAGATTTAATTTTGGGGGTTGGCTTTGTCCCCCTCAGTTTTGGGGCAATCATTTTATATCTAATTTTAAATACAAATCTTATAAAAGTTGTAATATCGACCTTGGCTGGATTGCGTGACAAAGTTCTAAGCTGAAAATTTTTACAACGGTGGCGAAGAGCCTACAAAATTTTCTGAATAGCTAAACAGTTCAAATTCCTTTTTGTAAGGGCAGTACTTTAGAGTTTAATCTAAAGTGTTATATGTTTTTCGTTTTGTTGGTTTTTTCTTGATTAGAAAAAGTGTGCGATAATATTTATTCGTCTTATATATCTTTTTCGTTGTGCTGTTTTTCTCTTGATTAGTAAGTGTGCACGAATATTTTGGCCCGCACCATTGAATTTACGACGGCATTGCTATATGTCGGCGCGATTCTTTGCCCCATGGACTATTTGACAATAGTATTGCATGTGCTTTTGTTTTGTTTTCATTTTGCTTTGTGTTGTTCTGAAAATTCACTTCACTTCTAGATTGCCTTATTTGAAGGAAACTATTTAAATGGGATTTTTTAATTTGGCTGGGAAAAAGGGATCATCATCAGATGTTCTAATTTAATAAATTTGCTTGTTTGTATTGTGTTTTTAGTCTATAATTTCTTAAATTTTTATTAATTTTTCTTAATAATTGACTGTTGCAATACAAATTTATGCATTTCAATCAAAAATTTAATATGTATATATTTACAAATGAAATTAGAATTTGCAGTATTTCTTAAAATAAGTTTTTGTAAGATTTTTACATAGAACTGAAGTTACCCTTGGAAGCATTACTTATCAGGTCATACTTTTATTTGGAGGATATTCATGGATTTTTGTTGAAGCGAATTTTTTAGAATGTCTGGGTAAAGGATTTTTAATTGAATTTATAGAAATAATGATTGGCAACTGTGCATAGACACAACTGAACACAGCCTATGTAAGTTCGAATTTGTACTTCACAGCTTTTTTGTAAAACCAAAGAAGCCGCACAAAGCGATGTAATAGTGTTGCTGAAAATTTTCTAGTGTTTCTTGTACCAAAACTGCAAATAAACTAGTTAACTGTTACATAAAAATTAGTAGGTAAGTAAATTGAAGTACATTAAATTGTTTTATGCGGATGGTGGTCAAATTGAAAAGAACAAAAATTTTTTTTCTAAAAGACGAGGTTTCCAAGTGCTCATGGTCAGGGCCAAGGGTTACCTTGGCTATACTAGGATGGAATACAAAAGTGACCAAAGTTTAAACAGATGAAAAGAAGTGAATAATTGTCCCGTAACTGCAGGGAGTTACTTCGATCACCTAATTTGTCCGTGATCCGGCCTTCAGTTACGTAGCTCCGTTCTGCATGAACCTTCTCAATGACCATGAGCGTAAATATATTGAACACGTTACGCGGCGCGAGTAGTCTATCGATTCCAACCAGACGCAGTGCTTAGGTATCACTGACTTCATGTTCGTGCGGTCTCTTTTGGGGTGTTCGAAAGGAAGATTCACTATTAAAACTAGATTCACCTAGGCTCGGAAACAGCACCAAATGTGGTGATTTTTTCCCAGTGTGAAAACTCTGGAAAGTGCACTGAAATGCAACTGATCTAGATATCGGAGATTCACATAGTTTTATGCTCCTCACCTCCCTCGCAAATTTAAACCGGTTTCATGCCACTGCATCAGCCCAATCTTTTAGGCACCGTTTTTGGTTGGTATTGATTAACATTATAAAATTCTAATGACAATCGTTACAAGGAATTGAGTTTTAAAAACTGAAAATGAAATAGCAAAATTTATATAGAAACAAAAACATAAGTTATTTGTAGCTTTTACTTAGTTGTGAAACACTGGAGGTCCAATCAGGTGTCCTTTTTCTCTACAAAGTCCCCAATTTCTAATCGTGCAGTTTTGAGTAGCTGCCAAAAATTCGTACAGACATACATAAATCCAAATGCTTGTGCAAATAAAGAAGAGAGTAATTATTTAGAGAAATGGGTAAACGTCCGGCTTTCGTTCTAGCTTTCTAGAAATAATTTATTTCAATGTGATTTCTTAATTGTTTTCTTGATTGATTTTTTTAGCAGTTTGTTTTCCTGACACCTGGTGTCATTTCGCATTTTTATTGTTTACTCTGCTTGTATAAACATTTTGTTTACTAAATTGTTTTCGTTTTATAGTTTTAAAATTATAGTTCAAAGTAATACTCATAGGTCGGAGTATACATTTTTATTACTATTTAAAAGCTTTGAAAAATTATTTCTTATACAAATCTGTTTCGCAAGAATTCTTACTAATTTGAAATGAGACTCAGTTACGAAAACGTTTTTAGCTTATTTTACACTAGTTGATAATCAAAACATATTAAATTTTTTTTACATCTATATATATAAAAGAAAGTGTCCGAAGCGATGTAATCCCATAACTCGAGAGTGGCCGAACCGATTTTGATGATTTGTACTTTGATGGAAAGGTATTTTCTCAGTACGGGTTTTAAAAAAAAAAAAAAGAAAAAAAAAATCGAAAAAAAGGTCAAAAAATCATCATTTCAAAATGTGTTATTTTGACAACCAAGAGTGTTACGACAGGTTTTTTTCGATTTTTTAAAAAATTTTTTTTTCATTTTGTATTTATTTATTTTAAACAATTGAACTGTCAGATAGACACGCAAACTAACGCCATCTTTTCTCGATCAATGGAGAAGCCAATTTTGTTTCGTGTGTGGTGGCAGTGTCCACGTTGACTAAAAAATTGTTGACGTTGACGTTGTTGTCCATTTTACATGGACTTTACGTTTCGTTTCCCCTCTAATTTAGAGTGGAACTCCATAGCATGCATATGCGTGCGTTTGACATTTGGAGTTTTCGAACGTTTACGTGCGTGCCTAACTAGCAACTCCAGAGTATGCACGCGCGTGCGTTTGACAATCAGATGCCTAATATATATTGAACTAGCAGCCCCGGCGGACTTTGTCCCACCCAAAAATACAACGAAACTATTGCATTTTTTAAATAAAAAATTTTCTTTCCAAAAAATCATCTTTATTCTAGTTATGAATAAATACGAAAGGAACTATATAATGCAATACTATGATATAATCAGATTACTTTTGATAAAAATTGCAAAGTTATAATGACGGAATGTTTTCATACATGATTTTTTTAGCCGAGTTTTCAGGGGAAAACCACTAACACTTTTTTAATCGCAAAATCTCAAGTTTCACTGCGTCATTCCTGGAATTCGTACTTGGAACTTTGGCATCTGAAGCTAACCCTTACTAGTCAGCAATTTGCTATCACGCGTTCGTGTCGTGTTTAGAAAAAATTGTTTAGAAAATAAAGACCGAAACCTTATTCTTGTATACAAACTAAAATAAATACTTACAGCTTTATATTAATGAAAACTTTTTTAATTTTATTTACAGATTCTGTCGCTACCTTGGAATTACTCAACATACGAAAAAGTTTTTTAAAATCATTTTTATTTTTTTACTTTCTTAAAAACATTCAACAGAAGTTATTTTTCAAAATCAGTACATTCTTTACAAATCACCATGGAAAGCTAGAAATTTCATTAATTTTTAATATATTGTACTATATATGTTTAGGTAAATTTCATTATTATAAAAATAGTTAAAAGAATTATAAAAGAAATTTCACTTAAACGAAAACCTAACTTCCTGAGCAAAAAATAATATATTTGAAAGTTTTCTTTCTCTCTTTGTTATGTTCAATATAACTTAATCTAAATTTCATTAAAGTAGTAAATGTTTTCTCAAATTGGCTCGTTTGTGTTTCGTTTTTTACTAACACTTGAGTTTCTTTTATCTTACTTTTGCTCCATAATCGTTCACTTATATAAAGAAACAATTTTTCTAAGAGAAATATTCGTTCACAGTATTGAAAAGCTTCTCGATAATTTGTTAATGTGAAGTTAATTTGATAATTTAAAAAACATTGTACTCGTGTTTTGTACAAAATTTATCTTGAATTCCTTCCTTGCACATTAAATATAGTGTTTAAAATCAAAATTCAGAATATACTTATACTCCAGTTTCAAATTTAATTTGTTTATATCTCCTTATTGATAATATTTTATCGCATGCTTGGAAAAACTCTTTTGTAATTTACAGGGCTATTCAGTTTTCTGCTGCCTATCAGTGACATCAATCAATTGTAAATTAATTTCAACTAAATATTTCTAGTTATGCTTTTAACTCGTAGGCGGAAATTCATAAAAAGGTGATTGTTTAACTATAAATTATCTTATCCATTGTAGTACAAATTGTTAAAAGCTGTTCATTCTTATATTTCTTACTGTTTATTACATCTTTATACTTTGTGTAATTATAAGTTTTTTGATTTAATTTTTTTCTGCCTGTAGAGTAATCGCACACATTTATATGCTATTTTAATATGTCTTTTTTTGATTTATTTTAAATGAGATCGTATCGATTCGCTCGATAAGGATCATTTTGAATAAGTAAGGCGATCTCTCCCAATTTTTAAGTAATATTTATTGTGATATTTCTTCATAATATGCTTAAATAATGTATTGTTTGCTATAGATTTTGCTTCATGATACGTGAAAAGCTTTTAAAAATAACTTTGCAGTTAAATGTGTGTTTAGTAAAGTGTAGTGTTTTGTATTTAGTTACAACGAATACAGTTTATTTTCCATTGTCTAGATATTGTAATTAATAGTTTTAACCTCTTTAGTTTGCCAGTTTTTAATTGTAGAATTTAACCAGCTTTTTCCTGCTATTACCATGTTAATGTTGCGTTGAATTGATTTCTGTTTTTATTATTAATCATTAGTTATTATTATCTGTTTATTAATATTCCAAGTATACCAAGTGAGTTATTAATGTATAAATAAAATTATACGAGTAGCAACTATTTTAAAAACAACTACACTACATGCAGCAAACACCACACCGAAATTTATAATCACATCTCCCAACTCATACTCCTCTTGAACCCATCGTCATCCTAAATATGCGCTATTTTTCGGTTAAATCTGCTAATTTTTTCTTCTTTAAGTTCCTTCCTAATATAATTATATTGCAACGCTCTCTACAAAAAAGGAACACTATTTCATAATAATATTAACTGTTAAGAAACTGTGGAAAGTCTATGCAAACAAAGAACTGGCGTTATGTATGAAACTCATAAATTTCTAAATCAGATATTTCGCGCCACAGTCATTCCTGGAGTATTTACATTAATATGGCTAACTGGGTTGTAAGTATTTTTCTTTAACACGTACACACATACACAAAATCATCACACATTAGGCACCATCATCATAATTTATTGATAGCAACAACAATCGTAAATTCAGTTTAGATCGGTTTAAAATATTTTCTTCACAATATTCATGCGTATTTACAATTTAGGTTATATGATTTATTTTAACCCTAATTAGTGCAGAATATAGGGGTTGCAATTGGTTGGCAAATATGCTTTTGGTTTCCAGATTCCCATTATGTTGGTATGGACAGAAACTGCCTCGACCGAGTTTCAAAAATATCTCTTTTCTACTGTGTTAAGTCCTCAGAAAATTCACCAACCGTTTTTTATAAGTGACACTAGCAAAGTGCCAAGGAAGTGGACGAATAAGAAACTGCTGTAATTTTTAAAAAATACCTAGAAATAGAGCGTAATTACCACAAAAATTTAAATTATTAAAAATCTACCTATTTTATATAATATTAGCTATCTACCTAATATTAGATAGCTACCTATTTTACATATTATTACCTTCAAATATGGTAGCTTAAAGCCTTTGCTTTTTCTAGCTATACGTATCTTTTCTTTTATTTCTTTTGCTTGATTATATTTGAAATTTATATTTTAGTGGCTAACTTGCAATCCTAAAGTTTTACTTAGTTTTTCTTTATTTTATTTTACTATATTATATTTTTACATATAACTCGACTTTCATGTAATATTAAATATAGTAAATTTTAGCGAATAGTCATTTTAATTGAGAACTATTTTCTTGTATTTTCTTTTTAGAATATCCTTGGTCACCGTGCAGTTATGTTTGCTGCTATTTCTCATAGTATTCGTGTTACTTCCAATGGTATTTCGTTATTCGGTCACTTTACAGCGCGGCATACTCTTCCTAACATTCAGTAAGTTTACAAAAATATTGTACATTTCATACTAAATGATTATATTGTGTTTTTGTATATTTATATATATCGTAACCTTGCAGTTCAATATCCAAAGGATCTTGATTTAACAAAACCTGCAAGTGTTGGTCTTTATGGTACTCGTAACTTATATGTCAACTTTAAGGATGCGGATGTTGATAAAAAAGATGGTGTCAAAATAGGAGTTTGGCACGTTTTGCCCTTGCATTTGACAAAACTTTTCGCTAAGGAATTACAGCTCGAAGAGGTAAGCTTCAAATTATAATTAGACGACAAAGCAAAAGAATTGCTTTGCTTTTATACTTTTCAAATGGTTTATATAAAAATGTAAATATAAGGCATAGTCTAACCCTAATGCAGCGGCGACATGGTAACCGGTGCCAGATCTAAAGGCGCATTTTATAATTTCTTATTTTTAGGGAGTGCATTTCGGCATAAAGATCCTCAACAGATTAATTTTTTTCGTTAAACTTTCGTTAAATGTGTAAATAATCGTTATTTTAGCTTCTTTTAAATTAGCTTAAACCAGGTTAAGCCCGAGATTAAAATGGGTCCGTATAATTAATCATTATTTCAACTTTTTTCTTCAAATTAAAGTACTTTTCAGGAAAAATTTTTTAATAAAACATATAAATCTCTTTTAATTGGAAGCTTTCTTCTGTACTTTTTTATCTCATTTAGTCAGTATACGAAGAACTACAAAATGTAACTGATGATGACGACAATGAACATCTTGAGCAAATGGAACCAATTCTGAAATCCGAATTTCCCATAATCACAGCACAGAATGAACAAATTTTTTACGAGCGCTTACTAAATCTACCCGGTACCGTAGTTCTCTATTTACATGGCAATACGGCGTCCCGTGGTTCGGGACACCGTGTTGAAATGTATCGAGTCTTGCGGAAGCTCGGCTATCATGTATTCACGCTGGACTATCGAGGTTATGGTGATTCGGATCCGGTTCAGCCTACCGAAGAAGGCGTTGTACGCGATGCTCTGGAGGTGTATAAATACATAACAAACATTACATCGAACCCCGTTATTATATGGGGCCATTCACTGGGTACAGGGGTGTCAACGAATTTATGTGCCCAGTTGAATTTCATGAACGAGAAGGGACCAAGTGCTGTGATCCTGGAGAGTCCATTTACGAATATAGGCGATGAGATACGCAAGCATCCTTTCGCTAGAGTAAGTTGAAAGGAATAAAGCCAATATTTTTTTGATTCTATTTAAGAAGTCAAAATTTAGTGATCTTCCTTTCCTTCTTCAGCCTTTTAAGGACCTTCCCTGGTTCGATTTTACGATCGCACGTCCCATGTACAGCAATTCGTTGCGCTTCGAATCAGATCAGCACATTAGTGAGTTTCGCCAGCCGGTAATGATTTTGCATGCCGAAGACGACTACGTGGTACCGTTTCAGCTGGGCTATAAACTCTACCGCATTGCCTTAGATACGCGTGGTAAATCGTGGGGACCCGTTGAATTCCATCGGTTTGATGGCTCACTAAACTATGGGCACAAATATTTGTGCCGAGCACCCAATTTGCCCGAATTGGTAAAGCGGTTTATTGATAATTATCGAAATGAGGTTTTCTAGACTCCCATCCTGCAGAGGCTGAAAATTTAGCCAATATCAGCATGAGTGGCTTTGGTGGCAAAACGAAAACTGCTACGTAAAAGAAACAAGGGGGAAAAAGTGATTTTTGCACTCTATAAGTTATTGTTTTAATATTTGGTATAAATTAATTTTCATGTGATTGAAACTTAACGATTGTTAGTATTTTTAAGTAGTGTTTAAAGGAATCTACTAATTTTTTCATCTTTTAGAATAGATACTAGACATCATAGAACTAGACTAACATTTAAATTTCGTACATTTCCAGCCAACAAATTCACATTTGTAATAAGAAAACAAATTTACAATAAACTCGATATTCTGTCCATCACAAGTATTTACATGGTTTTACGCTGCATTCGTATATCGGCTCTATTAATATTCACGCGTTTGATTCTTTAATTACTGTTTTCATAATAAAATTGTATAAAATTTTTAATTGTAGCTTACAATAATTTTCAAATACACATTTGGAAAGCGTGTATTATCGGGATTAGAGTCGTTTCAGAAATTTACATGAAATAAAAGTTCGCAAAATTAGAAGTTATCCCTTAGTTGTCTAAACTCAGAGATATGGCAACGCACGACAAATCAAGCGAATTCATAAATGCGTTTATAAAAAACTGAGTAGAACTCAAATCTGTCACTCTGTTTAGTCCGCCTTAAAAAGAATTTAATTTTGGAAGTGCGCTTTCCAAGACGACAAATTCATTAGTGGCTGTTTAAAAGACCACAAAAATCAACAAAATATTTACTGTGATTATGAATACAGCTGTCAACGAAGAGTGAATTGTATTTATAGTTGAAGTGACCAAAAACAAAATTACATTAGTTTAAGAAATTTGTTTATACTTACATATTTACGACAAATAATATGTATGTACATATTTACGACAAAAATAAAGTTAACCTGATATTTTATTCATATTAAAGAATGAAATTTAATGTTTAAATTTTTTTTGATATTTGTACAGCGTTTAATTTGTACAGCGTAATCAAATATTGAATATTAGCAGCTGAAATTAATATAACTTTTTGATAGTTTTTAACAATCGTTTAAAAATTGTGAATGGATTCATATTTCCCAAATAAATTTTTGACATTTTGATGGTGCGTTTGGAATTGGAATTAATTTCAGTTTGAAAGATATGGCAACTCCATCGCAATTTCGCTTCAAATTCGCTTCAATTGCCATCAAATATGGCTGACGGGTGATGGCAGAAGTTTGACGGATGTGGTGGCGGATGAATTGGTTCCTGGTTTCTTGTGGAATTTTCTCAAGTATTAACTAAAATAAAGCTGTTTTCTTTAAAGTAGACGAAATTTAAATATTTAAATCTACGGGAGAACAAAACTTGAATGAATTGCATGGTGAAGTGGTGCTGGAAAAGAAAATTCACAAAGTGGAACGGGTTGCTACAGCGTGTGTTCGAGAGACTTGTATTCTAGAAGATTGCTGCAGGATCAAACCAAACCAAATTCCTAGAGTTCTGCTGCAATTAGCATTTATAAATTATTTTATAACATACTGAAATAACATTTAAGGAAGACATTAAAATTACATTCCAACAGCAATAAAAATTGTGTATCGAAAGCAGGGAAATCGTTTTGTTCGCTCTTCTCGTCCATCACTTCTTCAACTTCGGCTGATGATATTCGCCCTTTTCTGCTTCGCTCTGTTGCAGTCCAAGCAGAGGGTGTGCATACAAGCGCTGGCAGCAGGACACGAATGGGGTGGCACAATGTACAGCCCGCTGAATATCCTGTCAAAGTGAAGTCGCAAATATAAAGGAAGGAATCCGGCTTAAAAGTTAAGAAAAAGTGGCTAAAAAGTGTGTGGATAGAATTTCCAAAGCCTAAAACTTCCAGAATTTATTTATCAGTTAACTTTAAGGATTCAAGTTTTCAAATTTAAGGAAAGTTCTTTTAAACAAGTTCTAAAAATTTTATATACAGTCTTAAATACATACATGTATGTATGCATATGTACTGAATACCAACTCTGGCATCAAGGATATTGAGTTGTGGATTACAAGCAACAAATTATATTAATATGTGGTGAGTTTCTAGACATTTACTTTACATTAATAATCCCAAATGAGATGACCTCAAACTAAGTTATAGCCGTAGCTAATTTCAATTTCGGAAAATGATTCATGCAACATCAGTCCAAACATTTAAAACCTGTCCAAGTTACGGACAGACTTGCATGAAAATATCATAGTGTCGGCTGTGGGAAAGGTGGGCGTGGTTTTAAAAAGTACTTCCTTGCAAATAAATTTGCATAATGCGATTTTCTGTGATGATGTGATTTCGAAAATTATTCCTTTAATGCTCTCTTGTCGATAGGTAATAAAAATTAATTTTTTTATTCTGGAAGTCTCAAAAATTGCGAAACACTGAGCTTTTATGCATTCCACGCTGACATTCATCGGAACAAATTATTATTTTAAATCAAATAACTAGTTACTATACACTCAAATAATCCTTATTGCTCTTCTGAATTATTTCGCAAAAACATGCTCGAAAAGATATTTATTAAAGTGTCAATTCCGCATGTTATTCCTTAATTTTGCAGAGATGGGTTCATTTTTCTGATTTGGCAGTTAAGAGGTCAATGCGATAATCAATTTAAAATTATAAATAGGCAATTCTTATCTCTGCTTCACCACATTCTTGAAAATTCGTCTGAAAAGACTTATTAGTCTTAAAAATTATTAAAAAGCGTAAATCTTGAATATATGAAAATATATAAATATCGCTTTGTCGGTCCTTGTTCGTCTTTCCAGCAATTTAGCTTTCAGTTATTAAAAAATTATTTAAAATTAATTTCCAAAGAAGTTACCTAACATTAACTTCTGCCTGGATTTTCAATATAAGCCAGGCAGAAGTAAAAATATATTTATTTACAATATAAACAAAGAAAAGTAGAAATATATATATTTAAAATTTTCACAAAAAATTTACTTCGGCTGAAAAACCGGGTATAAGAAGAGAGCATTGTTAAAAACAAAAACTCTCTCTCATTTCGTTTTAGAGAATTCTGTTGGTAACGCGCATGTTTCTTCTTAACTTCAACCAAATCTATTTGCTCTCCTTTGTCCCTTTAAACATACATTTACTTTAATATAAAAGTACTAAATTTGTTCGTTCTTATATAATGTCGAACAGCTGTAAGATTATTGCCAATTTATAAACTGGTTTTTCCACTTGTGCGACACAGCTGCGTTATCATGCTCTACCATTTTGCACTTCGTAGTTATTGCATTCTGACCTCTTGTCGCCTTCTCGTGTTTCAGGCATAAACACTCCTTCAGTCACCTCCCTTGTTCTCACTCTCTGTGGCTCTCTTAATTTTCCTCTTCCCGATTTTCCTGTTTTCCAGTGATAGCATTGTTTTTAAGCATTTTCTTCCTTTTTCCCCTTTTTTATTTTGCAATTTGCGAGATATTAGAGTTCCACTAGTTAATGGGGTGGGGTTTTCTGTTGATTTGGGTTTCTTTTTTATTTTGGCAACTTTAGCTCAACATCAACTTAGGAAATAATACTGAGTTTTTGGCACATTTACTAATTTTTCATACGTTATTTTATAAAGTTTGTGTTTTCAGTTTTATAAGTTTGTTTGTAAAAGCTTAAAAAAGTCGGTAAAAGCCCCGGACAAGTTAACAGAAAATAAGGACATTGGATAAAGCCAAGAATTGGAATTCAGTAGACGAAGAATAAAATAAGTTCTAAGAAAACTTTTCCTTAACTAATGTTTGAAAGTTCTTTAGAAAAAAGCGGATAATACAATCAAGTGTTATGTACGCGGAAAGCTATTTGAAATGTTTATATCAGGAAAGGAAATTTATCAGCTGATTCGTTCTTACTTCTTTATAAATATTATTGCCAGTAAATGTTTAAGTATTTAATCGCCATGCAAGTTACTTCTGCATTCATTTCTTATGAGTCATGACTGAAAGTTTTACTAAAATATTATATTGTCATAAAATGGGCACAACAATTTCATTTGAAATGAGTTCGATAGCTCTATCATTAAACTTGTTAGCTGATTGATGAAAAGCTAAGAAACTAGGTTATTAGAATAAACACTTCAATAACTACAATAAAACATACAACAGAAGGCAATTAAGTGACAAGAAAAGTAGTACACAGTAAATGAACGAAAATAAATGAAATAGGGGGAGTGGTTATGCTCTATTTTCTGTCCAGGGTTTGTTTTATAGCAGTGATATTTACGAGAATAGGTATTTTCTTTGCATTCTAATTTGTTAATTTTTTAAAAAACAACCTTTCGAAATTCCCTTAAAATAGTACAGTTACACTAGAATTATCGGATTTTAGAGTTTATTTAATTTTAGATCAGAATAGTGTAATTGAAAAACGTTTGTGATAACTAATTCTGTGATGTAAAGAGAAAACTAACTGCTATTTGCTTTTAGTTCCCGATTAATTGAGGTAACTTCTGTAGCTCGGAAGGAAGAAAGAAACTGTATAATATAACTATACGTTAAGTACAAAAAGTCATATTTAAAGAAAATACTAGAGAAGAAAAAGAAAAAAAGAAGATAATACGATGAAAAAGACAAGCTAAAAGGTAACAAAGTATTTAGTTTTTTAACGAAAATAGAATTTAGTCATCACAACAGCTTTTAACAGACACTAAAGCAGTAACGTTATCCTCTCGACAACGTGTTTGCATAAAACAAAATTTTTGTATGGAGAGGTAAACTGCAAAAAGCCAAAGTCAAAGCAAACTGTGAGAATAGAGGATGAAAGATGAACTCTACAGAGCAGAAAGGGATTTACATGGCGTCATTAAGACGATTTTATGTAAGCGTGTTTTTTGTCTTTGGCTTAGTAAATTGTGGTGTACCACTCATTCCATTAAGTCAAAATCTTAAAGTATAAAAAAACATAAATAAGTTGTAATATAAATGCAAAACTTACAGAATAATAAGAAGAAAATTGATTTTTTAAAGTTAAATTAAAGATTATGATAATAATGATGTAAAATGTTATAAAATTCAGTTGAATGTGTTAAAAATAGAAGGCAAATAAACCAACGTTTCTTAACTCCAAGTCGATTCAGTGAAATTAACAAGAAAAGTTAAACCTTCTCATATTAATAATTCAGTAAAATGTTTCAATAATTATTTCTACGAAAAACAAGTTAGCCTTACTAAGCAAAATAATTTCTTAGTTAGCCATACTAAATATTATATTTCAAATGTCTCATTTATTGAATTTCTTGTTATTGTCATTCTCTTCTGTATTTTATCTTACTAAAGTAGAGCTAAGAGTGTTTTTTCTCAATCACAGCAATTTAATTTCCTGCTCTTGATGTTTGATTGCACTACATTTTGTTTTACCTTCGCTTGAACTGGTTTTTTTCGATAACTTAGGCGTCTGTACACATTTCAGCGATCTGTCGGTGGGTAGGTGATTGGCCTGTTACAACAGAAGTATTGTTAAGACGTAGAAAATGAAGTCAGTCAGTTCATTAGCAGATAGTAACGCAGAATAGTAGACTGAAGTAAACAGTAAATCATTGCTGACGAACCTATACAGCTTTAAAGATTTTTGTTTTTGTCACTAACAGTTCGTAGAGATTCAAGCTAATTTTTTCAAACTACAAGAACTTCGCAACCCGTGTTCCCATCTAATCTGGATATCTAAGGCAGTGAGCGTTTTTCCTCCTTAACCACATTCTTCCCACGTCAATTGACTGAAGAAACAAAAATTCCTTTCCGCTCTTTACAATCTGCTTGTCCGCGCGGTGCAACGAACTTGTAATGTTTCTTTAAAGTGAAAACAAAACCATAAACGTCAACCAACCAGTCAACAAAAAAAAATCATTTGTGGACACAACACCCAACACGACAATTATGAGAAGCAGGATGAAAAGAATTTAAAAGAAATCCCACAAAAGTATGATGGTCAGAGAACGTCTGAGTAACTATAAACATAAAAACACAAATGTTTCCGATAAATAAAAAAACAACATCTCCAGACACGTCTTCCTTACAATAAATGACTCATTTCGAAATTATTCTGGTCTGTTATACACGTTTGTACGTACAAACATATGATATATATACACGTGTATATATATATCATATGACGTTCATTGTCAGTGAGATTACTGCTCACTGTTGCAACAGAATCTGCATTTGCACATGTTAACACCAGCGACAAAAAAGAAAACAAGCTTTAAACAAACAATGTTTGGACCACATACATAAAATGCCGACAGAAGTACTATAATGGAGACGACCTGAAGACGGCAACAATATGTAGTGATGGTCAGAAACGTGTCGCTATATAGCCAGGTAGTTGGGTAGTTTAACTTTATATTGCTTTATCTGGTATAGCAGATTAAAAAGTTTTATACTTCTTTACAAAACCACTAAGATATTTGTGTGGAAAACTCCGCCGTTTTTGTGATACTGACTATTTACATAAAATATTTATCTAAATCTCTCGTAAAAATTTCAGTTTACGAAATTAAAGCGCCTCCATTCATTATGCCATTTCTCAAACCTAATGGATTCCTAGGATAACAGCTTTTCGAAAGGTTATTATGGTACTTATGTCGTTGGTGCTAAAGAGACTCGTTCTAATACAACAAAAAACTTGCCTTCTTCGGTTTCTTTCAGACTTCAAGGTCTTTAAGTGGTTTTGGTAATTTAATAGGGTTTTGAGGTGAAGTCAGTAGATCTATAAGAATGTTATATTTCTGTATATGTATATTTTTATAGTTGCGCCGGAAAAAAGCATTAGTTGTCATCTAGTTGTCAATTATGTTGCCCTCTTTATTTTACGCAGCATATGTGGATATTATGATTTATATACTTCACGAACTCGCCACATTTTTATATGTCATACATATCATTCTTTTACCGATCAGTTACATTTTTCATTGTTTGCATAGCGCGATAATCATTTTTTCGCTTGTGTGGCATATATTGTGTGACAAAAAACTCGAGCTTGTCACGAAGTATTGGTCGTGATGGTTCGAATTACGCAAGATATCCAGACGACTCTCAATCATGTTCAATGACGTAAAGAGCGTTGATCAGTCAGAGCCTCTGACGATTTCCTCTGTCTGCTTTCTCTCATCGTACAGACTTATTAATTACGCGTGCTCGTTGAATAATTCATGAGTTCCATTAAAGTGCTTGCGGCTGAATGCCGTGAATGGATGTGTAGCACGTGCTGTGATTTCATTAAAAAGTACATATTGTAATTATTACTTCGAAATTGTCCAGTCATAAGCTATAAAATCTGTTTACACATTTCGTTTAATTTGTTTTGAAATAAATTTGCAACTGTTACTGAAATGAAATAAAATAACTCGTACTTTTAAATAAAATACTCGGCTTTTGATTTTCTTTTTACATCATAAATGCGTCACAATTAGTCATCTCTCGCTTTACGTTAACAAATTCGTCTTCTTTCACCTCAGCCTGTGTTTGCTCACCTCTGATTTTAAACTCATCGTTATAAAATCGTTTGTTACTCACTTATTTTCCTCCGGTCTTCATACTGAATGATGGGGGGTGTATTTTCCATCGTCTGAAAGTGTATTTAATGTGTCCAGACGGCGTCTGTGCGGTTTTAATGCCAAGTAGTGCAGTAATTCAGGAAATTTTTTAATTAAAAGTTACCCTTAAGTGTTGCCAGCACATTTATCAGCTGTGCGAGAGTGATGGCTAAATCACTCTAGAAAAAGTTTATTAGTTTATATAGATACTTTCCTTCATCTGCAGCAGAGTGAAATGATGTAATTTGCCATGTGCCTGAAGGACAATATGCGCTCATCGGTGATTGCATGGCGTCTATCGACAACATATCACGCTTACCGATAATCTCATGATGTTTGTCGATAACTTATTGGCTAACATTTATCGATATTTAACTGCAATTTCTCCGCATCTGGCTGGAAGAAACCTGAATTATTTCATCAAATTGGCATTGAACTAGTTTTTTTTATACTTCCTTTCTTTCCTAATTTTTTTATATTTCTGAGAACTAAAAATTGTAGAATTTTAATTTTAAAATTTTACAACACATATCAGCATAATAATTATGACAAGTTTAGCTGATGGCGCAAAGTATCTGCTGACCTTCCTCTATATTTAAATAATTACTGTAAACACTTACAGTTTTTCAATTTTTATTCTTATCTTACTAAAGTTTTCATATTTTTAAGGAATTCATGTTGATTACATTATAATTTTTTACTTGTTGACATCAAAACATCGCTAAAGTTTTTATCAGTGAAAAGCTTTTATTAAATACGGGTTGCAAAACTTTTGCTCCAAACAAATTGTGGCTACCCTTCGCTTAGTACTGCACTGAAACTTTCCGCATTCAGTAGTGAGAACTCGGAGATTGAGTTATGTTGTACTATTGAATTTTTCTTACTTTGTGGTGTTTGAACTCGACACAGCATATAAGTTTTTATTATTTTGCTCGCATATGCACAAAAAGGAATTCTAAAATAAATAGACAAATATATCTACACACCGCAAAAACAAAAACAAACTTGTTATAGTAACTATTATGAGAGCGACACAGCAAACACTTGAAGTGCTTCCGGTCGCCCGACCGGGATCCAACTTCACTGTATATCATTACTTGCATTACATGAAAAGTAAGTAATTCTCTTGTAGAGCTCGTCTTTGTTTGCTTGCCGGCTTCGGATTTGTCACTAATGCACTCCCATATTTATATTATTTTATTGCAGTTCAACGGTGTTTCCACTCGTATCTAGTCTTCTCGAAAGTTTTTAATTCTCTCTTTTCCGTTTCATTTATGGTATGGTACGAGTATATTACCTCCATATACTTGGAATATTGTACAGGGAATAGGGTCAGATAAGGTTCCATTCCATAACAATTGTGTTGAAAGAATTAATTTTTTTAGAATCAATTTCGATAAAGAAGGAAAATTACTGAACTTAAAATAATTAAAAAAATTAAATTACCAAATAGGACCAAAATATTCCAAAATACTTTTAGCTGAAGTAAACTGTGTAATGCGTTTAAAGTAATTTAAAGCTTTTGGCTAAATTAAACTGGGTAATGTGTTTAAGGTAAATATAAATTAAGGAATTTATATTTTTTGTAACTAGGTATTTTATTAGCCATTAAACAATAAAAAATATAGAACAAGAGTGCGAACGTGTTTCGCGAGTTATCAATGCGGGTAGGTACTCACATCCTGATGGACAATTCGAATATTCTTATCGTGATGATTTGGCTTGTGACTCACGATTCACCACTGCAAAGTTTATTTTTGAATATCTTTTAAAGCTTAAAACGAACAATTTAACCTTGACAGGAAATCGTTGAGTGTCGTGTAGCATGAAAGTAGATAATATTAATAACACAAACCATAATAATAATGCATACCTCTATCTCTCTATCTCTCTCTCTCTCTCTCTCTCTCTCTCTATCTCTCTCTCTCTCTATCTCTCTCTCTCTCTCTCTCTCTCTCTCTCTCTATCTCTCTCTCTCTCTTCCCTCTTTCCGGGTTTTATTAACGAGAAACCAATGACAGTAACATCGATAACTCTGCGTTTGGCCTTCATTCGTATTATCCGACCTTAATTCCATGTCATGAATATTAAATCGAGTTTAATGCTTTGAAAGTCACGTTAGTAGTTAAAAATTGTCGGACCTTTAGGAGAACCTGTTAAGTAAACCCACATAATAAGTGAACAACAATATTTTCGGGTGATCAAACTACTGCTACATAAAATATAGTTACGGTCTATATGTAATATTATGTCTTATTAATTTTTTTTTTCAAACTCTCTCCTCTACTCAAAAAGTCCAAGAAAAATTGTGTTAAGTCGTTTAATTAATATTTATTTTTCATGTGAATGTCTTAAATTCCTCAAATACCTCGCTTGTCCGCATTTAATTTTTCCTGGCACTTATCATGTTTCATAATTGAAATTATTATTGTTTGGCCGATATTTCATCAGGCTACCACTGCTTAGCTTACTGACCTTTAATTTTTCTTTCGTTCTGGCGGAGGAATTCCTTGATTAAATTATTATTTAATTTCTGTTGTAGTTTTTGCTGCCTCTTTCTTCTTACGAAGATTATAATCACTCCTCTTTACTCTCTTTATGAATTCTTTACGTAAAACTCAATTAACCTCAACTTAAGTGCGGGTATATTTTAGTGTAGGCGTGAATTATTGCCGCTCTAGATGGGTTCTTAACAATCTGTGTGAACTTTTTCAGAGATTTTCATGATTTGTATCTTTAATTGCTCTTCTTCATTTATTATTCCTAGAAATGGTATTCCGCAATAACTTCTTTACAGTATATACGACGTCCCTTTAAAAGAAAAGTAGTTTGATAACTGTATAGGAAAAAAAAATTGGGGAAAAATTTTATATTTCCTACTTGTTCGAGTAATAGATCAAAAATAGATCTTCTCCCTTTATAACCTTATAAGAAGAATTCTGCAAGATATCTACATGAAAACCTGCCTACTTGCTTCAAAACTCACAAAAATCTTAAACACTATAGAATTTTCCCATAACCTGGTATATTTCCTTTATTTTGGACCTATAGCACCTTACCCTTTTCCCATTTTTTCAGTTTACATTTGAACTTAGGGTTATCTCGAAAGTTGCGTCTTTAGCTAAACTAAAAGGTTCGAAATTATATCCTCTGTTTTCTTTTCTCCGTTCTACTTTAAAAAATATTCAGTTACCACCCGCTAAGTTGTGAAAACAACGAAAACCGTGAAGTTGGTGCGGTATGATAGTCAGACGGAAATGACAAAAACGTGCCAAAAACAAATTAACCCATAAGGTTTTCTGCTTGTTATTCGTCGACGATAGGGGTGATTTTTTTGTTTATACCTTCAGGGAAAACACGTTGAAAAAAGTGGTTAGCTGTTGTCCTTAACTGTAGGTTAAATAAACCGATTAACTTAAACGAAAAGAAAAAGAATACTATTAAAGATTTAATGTAAAAAATTTTTCTCATTTTCAAATCACGAGTGGATAGTCAGGTGGAGAATAGAATTGATTATAATACACCATCAACATTAAACATGGCAGAAAAATGAATCTCTAAATGTCGTCGTAATTTAAAGATGTAGCTTAAATATTTCATTTTGAAAGAAAACGATGTTATAAAATGCTTCATTCAAATATTTAAGTACCGACTTCAGTGAAATATTTGTCTCGTGCCTTACACAACCGAAAGAACAATTCCAATCTGTATTACGTAAGTAATCGATATGGTTTTATTTATATAAGTTTGCTTATATTGCTCTTTGTAATTGCAAAGGAAAAGAAGAATTTCCCTTAACTCTATCCACTGTACACCAAAGCCAATTAATCCCCCTGCATTGTATTGAATACCTACTCGTATAGCATGAGAAACCTTCCAAACGCTCTAAATCTCTATTTCATTGTTTTGAATTCCCTTTTAACTTTTGACACGAACGAATGAACGTGTGTTCCTTACAATATGTCATTCCATATGGAATTAATTTTTATTGCTTGGTGAAATCAAAGCCAGCAGGTATTTGAACTCCTTAGCACGATCATAGTTAATAGCTTCCTCACGTCATTGCATTCGAAAAAAGTTGAGGGATGTTTTTGGCCGTTTTTTCTAAGTTGTGTCATGAAATCAAATCAATACATGTGTGACTAATATACGACTAATACCTTGTTTTGTTTTTATTTTAATCTGTTAAATAAAATCTTTAATCTTTTTTCAACTTTTCGCTATGTGATCAAATTTGTTCTCGTCACATTATTGTGACTACTTTGGTAAAGAAAATTCATTTTCGTATTCAACGCTAATATCATTGCCAAGACAGATGGTGTTAAAAATCCAATTCCAATAATTTTATTTGCAATTAACGTGTGAAAAAAACGTTTCAGCCTGGCAGACAGTCAGCCAGCTGGCAGACTTGTGCCACATTTACACATTTTTAAAATAAATATCTGCAAATGTTTACGTACAGATTAGATAAACTTATCGGCCGCCGGTTCTTTTGACTGCCTGCATGACTAATTTGATTTTATTTTGTTTGTTTCCTTGTTTGTCTCTACTTCCATCTGCTTTTTATTCTCATTGGTAGCGTAAAATTTGCGCAATGAGAAGCAAATTGTTTGTACCAAGAGCACAGATGTTGATGAAAATTATTTGATCGTGTTTAATTATTTGATGGTGTTTAAGTAGTGTTAAAAATTATGAGTGCTATCATCGATACGAATACCCTTTATCACTAGTTCAATTGATAATTAAAATTCAAAAGGAGTCTTGAGGTAAAACTATATTGTTTGTAGGCATCTGGTTTTTTTCTAATTTTTCCACATTTCTCACTATACAGTTTTCCTGATTTCCTATTTTCTCATCATTATTTTAAAGTTATTTATTTTCCTGACTACACCTTTTCATGGTATATTTTCGTTGTGTTTTGTCCCATTGTCATTTCTTGCTTTGAATTAAAAGTTTTTCAATTTCCTTGGAATTTTCTTGCTTCATTTTTATTATCAGCTCATTTTACATGTCTTGTCTTGAGAAGTCTTCTTCTTTGTATTTCTCAGCGTATTTTTTCTCCTCTATTTCTGTTTATTATTTCTTTTACAAGTCTAATTATTTCAGTTTTCCTTTGAGAATCGCTGTTATTTGAATAAAATCTCTTCGGGTACTTGCATTGAGAAGTCTACACTCCTACGGAGCGTTTTGCTCTTACAATATCTGAAAAGGTTCTATAAGGGTCTTAAAATAGTGTTTTTTCATCTACGAAGTAATGAAGTCCAATAATTAAGGGGGTCTTGATAATGAACTATAAGAGAGACATATTTAGAGATCCTAAAATACCCTTTAGATAAATAATTAGGATTCTAAAAAATCATATGTATAAAAGTTCTAAATTGGGATTCCCTTTAGAGTCGTTATTAGAAACGATCCCGAAAACTTCTTAAGTGTGTTAAGAAGTATAGAAGGGGTCAACCCTTCTATAACACAATTTGGAGTCCACAGGCAAATACTTTAATATCGATCCCTTTTAGGATTAATAATTCGGAGTGCTTCGATTGACTGAGTTTTTGTTTTTCTTTTTGGAGGCTAATAATTTTTACTGGGGAAAAGTAATTTTTTTTATGGAGGATGATTACGTTATTTCTTTATTTTTGTTTTTAATTGTGTTTTGAAAAAAATACGAATTGAGGAATTAAATAAATATGTAATAAAAAGATTGTACCTATATTGGGAAAGGTCTTGTGATCTTTTAATATCTGTAATAACCTTTTAATATCTGTAAAGACCAACATTGATTGATATCGACTACAACATTCAACTGTTTTTTTATTAGAATTGTTTTCAACAATTATCTTCAATGCGTCATAAACAACTAGAGGTCTTCTGGGTCATTATAATTGTTGATAGCCAATTTACTTACTATTAGAATATATGGCCTTGTAACTCTGCTTTGGCCTTGAAATTCTTCTATTAGGATTTTTAGCAATTAGATAAATAGAAACAAACAATTTAGAACAAATTTAAATGTAAATATGAATTTCAGAGAAGTGAACAGATAAAATATGTAGTATATGAATTCCAGTAGAATTTTCATTGATTTTTCTTCTTCACAGAAAAAATGATTGAATTTCTTTCCCTACCATGCATCCAAGTTGAGGTCTTTGGATTTTGTTTCTTTACTCACTCGAAAATGTTCTCACTTTTTCTTACCCTTTTGTACGTTAAAGGTACCAAGCATCTGAATATCACCCGAATTTGTTTTCCAAAATAGTAAAGTTGGTTGAATTACCTTTTCATAGAAGGATAAGAGTTTTGATTTGCCTTAAGAAAAGCTAAAACGGAACACAGAGGTGCACAAGTAGTGAAAAAGTATTGAAAGAAATATTGAATATTTGGAAGCGACTGATCTCAATATTAGATTTTACGACAACATTATAGTGTTTTCCCTTCAGCTTCTCCCTTCTAATTTGTTTAATTCTGCCACTTCAGACTGTTCCCGAATTCATTCACCTCTTGCCAGAAATGCTTAAATTTTCACTGTGTATATGGGTTACACATGACTCTGCCTGCGGCTATCCATCCATCCAACCATCTACCGGAACTACTGCAGCAACAAGGAAGCAAGATAAAATAAAAACACACAATTCTAGGTTCCATTATCCTTTAGCTTTCGCATATACTACTTCCAGCTGCACAGCAACAACAACAGTTTATAGAACTTGTGCCAACGGTTAACTTTAGGGAATGGTTGCCTCCTTCTTTGCTCTGCTTTCAGTTACCATGTTTTTCGTGTACCATGTAAACAAAAATGTTTGTCGGTCACTGGTATCTTGTCGTATTTACCACTTTTTGGTGGCTTTTATTCGTAGAATTTCAGTTAATTAAAGGGGGAGAATACAATTCATGTCGGATTCATCGAGATATTCTAAAATTGATAATTATCTCTTTTGATTTTGATTTTAAATATCGTAAAATTGACAGTTAATCTTTTTAGAATCATTAGAGCTTAATAGAAAGCTTATAAATTATTACTAGGAAGGACAATTTAAATATACAATATTATGAGTCTAATTTTAAATAAGATTAAATTAAATTTTAAATATTAATTTTAAGATTTTCTTAATTTCAGATCTCATTTCATATACGCATGAGAACACTGTCTGCTAATAAGCTTAGCTTTTATGAAGCTATATTAAGAATCCATTCTAAAAATTGAAACCTAAGTAACTCGCAGAGGTCTGATTTTAAAATTAACCAAAAGTGTTCTTTATCAACTAAGAGGATTTTTACGCAGCGCAAAATGAAGTGAGTATAAAATGTTTAGTAATAATTAGATAATTACACGATATTTTCACTATTTCTGTTTTAATCGAAACTATTTTTAAAGTTAATCCTTAGAAAAATTCGTTTCGGTTAAGGAATTCCGAAGTTATATCTAAGTTATGTCTATTCTGCAATTTTTACTTATTATCTAACACCATCTCATTTATTTCCACATCATCATCTACAAACTAAACTAATCCGACGTCAACTAATTAAATAGTCGACAACTAATTTGTATTAATTGTATTTAAACTTCCATACCGATCATAAATATTCATTGTTTTTTCTATAAGTTAGTAGAAAACCGATTTACACGCATACATAGTTTATTTCGATTGTATCTCAAGGACGTTTTAATGCCCCATGAACTGAACCTACCAACCCAGAGAATACATATCAAACAATTGAGTATTTTAATTGTTTTAGTCGTGATTATATCTGAGTATCGTGTAACTACATTCATTTATCAGTATCATTTTTAGAAGAGAAAAGAAAACTCCCTATAATGTTTAATGCAATCATAACAAAAGACGAATACATACCCCAGCAAAGAGTAAAGAACTAGCAAAATTTCAAGCAAATTACCAGTCTAGAATCGCCTTCTCATCTGTGTATATTGAGCTAACTGAGGTCGGCTAGCTTAACCTAACCTAACCTCGTAGTAAAAGTACTTCCGCTATTTTTAATAACTTCTCAAGCTAATGAATTAATAGCGTTAACTTAACTAGTGCAAGTTGAACTAGTACTAGTGTAGCAGACTTGCTGGGACAGGCGTGCAAGCTCATTCGAACGCGTATAAGCGTATGTTTGAAAGTGCACTTGTACCGCCTCGTTATCGTGCGTTTACATTCGCTTCCTCAGTGTGCCGATGTGTGCAAATGCTTTTGACATAATTTTATCCACATTACTTGCTTTTGATTTAATCCGCAAAACTTTCTGTTGTTCCTTGTTGCTGACAAAGTTGTATTTTTGTACATCGCATAAAATCACTTCAAGCTGTCGCTTCACTCTTATGCTATCCAGATTACGAGACTCAAAGTTTTAAGAACACGACTAATTTTTGAGTTAGTTTATTTGCACTTTTCCGAAAATTAAAAACGTTTTGAGAGATAGCGCTAAGGCAGCTACGTATACAGTAGTAATAAATGATATCAGGTATACAGTGGATACAAAGTTGGAATTTGAATTCCAGGGTAGAATCAACATTTTGACGTCGTTTTTAGTTGAGATGACAGTCAAGAACAGAATCAACTGGCGATGGTCGAAAACGGGAGGAATTTTTTAATCGTTACGATAATTTAATCGTTACGACGTTCCCGTCGAAAACGGGAGGAATTTTTTAATCGTTACGATAATTACAGTCGAGGCGATAGTAGAGCTTAAAAACGCTTTTCTCATTTCAAAATTTCTTGAAAACGATAATGCAGATCGCGACAGCTTTTTCAGTTGAGATATTCGTAGAGATCGTTATCATGATCATAATCAAGAGATTGAAGAAGAAAATACGGAAGAATGGAAAAGGGAAATTAAAACATGCAAAATGAAAAATTAACAGGAGAAAGAAAGGTCAAGGATTCAAGTTACTGGAGGTAGATGGTGATTGTTGATAGAATTAAAAGAGAACGAGGAAAGAAAATGAAAGATGGAAAATAGATGAGGTATAGATTGATGCAATATAGATGGAAAATAGATAGTTGAGATTGACATTGCAAAATGGAAAACGAAAGTTGGTAGGAAATAAGACGGGTGGTAGAAAATAGAAGACGAATACAACGGAAAATTAAATAACTCAGTTGGTTGTATAAAAAGCTCGATATCAGTCTAAGAATTCTACTCCATTTAACTTTTAGCCTAATTACGCCTGCAATGGCGTGGCCTTTTTTAAATGTTTAAACTTCTGTCACAAGCGAGAATGGGTCAGTGGTGAAGGGGATTTTCAAACGTGCTGCCACAGACATTTACAGTTAAACGCTCAGCGGGTGAAGTTGCTTTTAGCGTAATTATATAATAGAAAGGCAAGGTGTGTCCACTATTACTACTGCTAGAAACCAAAATCCAACGAAGTTAGCTAAATAGTGACAAGGCTAAGAATATAAACTGACTGCATGCGAAAACAAGAAGCTTTTAGAGCTGGTGTTTAATTAAATTTTTTAAAAGCTTCAAAAGCTGGAAATCCTAAGCCAGAAAGTGGAGAAGAATTGGGCACGTAGCAGTAATCGATTCCATTTGGAATGGGTAACATTTGCAGGCGCAAGTGGTACGTGTTTATAGTTCCCTAACAACTGAAATACACTTAAATTCTTTGACAATTTTTTTGACTTTATGGTGCGGTTGCTCTTAGCGATAATTATTTTACATTTAAAATTATGAACAAGGTATCGCGATAAAATAGCTCTACAGTTGAGGTAGCTGCATAATGTGCACTCATTTACCCAAAAGCGTTATTACGAGTAAATGTAGCGTTCAGCTGTGATTCCCTGACTGCATTTTAAAGATACGGCATGCATGGCTGTATAGAATGGAATGTGCTGCAGCTGCAGAGCAAGAGATACGCGTAGATACGAGTATCGGCAGCAGTTATTACTGTTGCTGCTGCACTTTTCGCTTTTTGCCGCTACAGTAAACAACGAGTACGTAAGAAAGTCTCTTCGTACCTTGCTGAAGTTACTTTTGCTGCTTAAGTGAAATTGGAATCAGAAATATGGTGCTGCGCGCGTTCCTCCATATGATGATGATTCTACTTAACTGATAGTGCATCAAATAAACGAGAAACACTGGAAATGCCAAATATGAACAACAGCAACAACACAGACACTAATACCGAAAGATACATGTAATCATTTTAAAGTGCTTAATTCGTTAATTTGTTACAAAGTGCACGAATGCAAGTTTATTTAATAGTCTTGAATCTGAAAGATAGATTGAGAGAGAGAGAGAGAGCCGTGATAGATTACCAGATGGAAATGAGGGGTGAAAAAAGTGAAAGAGATGCTGTTCTAATTAATAAATTGGCTTCTGGGTTCTAATTTTTGTTTTAAAAGATCGAGCATCTCTTGTTCTTTTGTTAAACTTTTATCATTTTCATCCAGAACTTGGAATTCATGGACGTATATGAGCGAGAAAGCCAACAGAAAGTAGAGTGTATATGAGTACTCCTGCCTTCTGAGACTGTTGCTCACATCTGGGTCAAATGTAAAAAATTGGCTTCTGGGTTCTAATTTTTGTTTTAAAAGATCGAGCATCTCTTGTTCTTTTGTTAAACTTTTATCATTTTCATCCAGAACTTGGAATTCATGGACGTATATGAGCGAGAAAGCCAACAGAAAGTAGAGTGTATATGAGTACTCCTGCCTTCTGAGACTGTTGCTCACATCTGGCTCAAATGTAAAAAATTGGCTTCTGGGTTCTAATTTTTGTTTTAAAAGATCGAGCATCTCTTGTTCTTTTGTTAAACTTTTATCATTTTCATCCAGAACTTGGAATTCATGGACGTATATGAGCGAGAAAGCCAACAGAAAGTAGAGTGTATATGAGTACTCCTGCCTTCTGAGACTGTTGCTCACATCTGGGTCAAATGTAAAAAATTGGCTTCTGGGTTCTAATTTTTGTTTTAAAAGATCGAGCATCTCTTGTTCTTTTGTTAAACTTTTATCATTTTCATCCAGAACTTGGAATTCATGGACGTATATGAGCGAGAAAGCCAACAGAAAGTAGAGTGTATATGAGTACTCCTGCCTTCTGAGACTGTTGCTCACATCTGGGTCAAATGTAAAAAATTGGCTTCTGGGTTCTAATTTTTGTTTTAAAAGATCGAGCATCTCTTGTTCTTTTGTTAAACTTTTATCATTTTCATCCAGAACTTGGAATTCATGGACGTATATGAGCGAGAAAGCCAACAGAAAGTAGAGTGTATATGAGTACTCCTGCCTTCTGAGACTGTTGCTCACATCTGGGTCAAATGTAAAAAATTGGCTTCTGGGTTCTAATTTTTGTTTTAAAAGATCGAGCATCTCTTGTTCTTTTGTTAAACTTTTATCATTTTCATCCAGAACTTGGAATTCATGGACGTATATGAGCGAGGAAGCCAACAGAAAGTAGAGTGTATATGAGTACTCCTGCCTTCTGAGACTGTTGCTCACATCTGGGTCAAATGTAAAAAATTGGCTTCTGGGTTCTAATTTTTGTTTTAAAAGATCGAGCATCTCTTGTTCTTTTGTTAAACTTTTATCATTTTCATCCAAAACTTGGAATTCATGGACGTATATGAGCGAGGAAGCCAACAGAAAGTAGAGTGTTATGAGTACTCCTGCCTTCTGAGACTGTTGCTCACATCTGGGTCAAATGTAAAAAATTGGCTTCTGGCTTCTAATTTTTTGTTTTAAAAGATCGAGCATCTCTCGTTCTTTTGTTAAACTTTTATCATTTTCATCCAGAACTTGGAATTCATGGACGTATATGAGCGAGGAAGCCAACAGAAAGTAGAGTGTATATGAGTACTCCTGCCTTCTGAGACTGTTGCTCACATCTGGGTCAAATGTAAAAAATTGGCTTCTGGGTTCTAATTTTTGTTTTAAAAGATCGAGCATCTCTTGTTCTTTTGTTAAACTTTTATCATTTTCATCCAGAACTTGGAATTCATGGACGTATATGAGCGAGAAAGCCAACAGAAAGTAGAGTGTATATGAGTACTCCTGCCTTCTGAGACTGTTGCTCACATCTGGGTCAAATGTAAAAAATTGGCTTCTGGCTTCTAATTTTTGTTTTAAAAGATCGAGCATCTCTTGTTCTTTTATTAAACTTTTATCATTTTCATTCAGAACTTGGAATTCATGGACGTATATGAGCGAGAAAGCCAACAGAAAGTAGAGTGTTATGAGTACTCCTGCCTTCTGAGACTGTTGCTCACATCTGGGTCAAATGTAAAAAATTGGCTTCTGGGTTCTAATTTTTGTTTTAAAAGATCGAGCATCTCTTGTTCTTTTGTTAAACTTTTATCATTTTCATCCAGAACTTGGAATTCATGGACGTATATGAGCGAGGAAGCCAACAGAAAGTAGAGTGTTATGAGTACTCCTGCCTTCTGAGACTGTTGCTCACATCTGGGTCAAATGTAAAAAATTGGCTTCTGGGTTCTAATTTTTGTTTTAAAAGATCGAGCATCTCTTGTTCTTTTGTTAAACTTTTATTATTTTCATCCAGAACTTGGAATTCATGGACGTATATGAGCGAGGAAGCCAACAGAAAGTAGAGTGTTATGAGTACTCCTGCCTTCTGAGACTGTTGCTCACATCTGGGTCAAATGTAAAAAATTGGCTTCTGGGTTCTAATTTTTGTTTTAAAAGATCGAGCATCTCTTGTTCTTTTATTAAACTTTTATCATTTTCATCCAGAACTTGGAATTCATGGACGTATATGAGCGAGAAAGCCAACAAAAAGTAGAGTGTTATGAGTACTCCTGCCTTCTGAGACTGTTGCCCACCTCTGGGTCAAATGTAAAATATTGGCTTCTGGGTTCTAATTTTTGTTTTAAAAGATCGAGCATCTCTTGTTCTTTTATTAAACTTTTATCATTTTCATCCAGAACTTGGAATTCATGGACGTATATGAGCGAGAAAGCCAACAGAAAGTAGAGTGTTATGAGTACTCCTGCCTTCTGAGACTGTTGCTCACATCTGGGTCAAATGTAAAAAATTGGCTTCTGGGTTCTAATTTATGTTTTAAAAGATCGAGCATCTCTTGTTCTTTTGTTAAACTTTTATCATTTTCATCCAGAACTTGGAATTCATGGACGTATATGAGCGAGGAAGCCAACAGAAAGTAGAGTGTTATGAGTACTCCTGCCTTCTGAGACTGTTGCCCACCTCTGGGTCAAATGTAAAAAATTGGCTTCTGGGTTCTAATTTTTGTTTTAAAAGATCGAGCATCTCTTGTTCTTTTGTTAAACTTTTATCATTTTCATCCAGAACTTGGAATTCATGGACGTATATGAGCGAGGAAGCCAACAGAAAGTAGAGTGTTATGAGTACTCCTGCCTTCTGAGACTGTTGCTCACATCTGGGTCAAATGTAAAAAATTGGCTTCTGGGTTCTAATTTTTGTTTTAAAAGATCGAGCATCTCTTGTTCTTTTGTTAAACTTTTATCATTTTCATCCAGAACTTGGAATTCATGGACGTATATGAGCGAGGAAGCCAACAGAAAGTAGAGTGTTATGAGTACTCCTGCCTTCTGAGACTGTTGCTCACATCTGGGTCAAATGTAAAAAATTGGCTTCTGGGTTCTAATTTTTGTTTTAAAAGATCGAGCATCTCTTGTTCTTTTATTAAACTTTTATCATTTTCATCCAGAACTTGGAATTCATGGACGTATATGAGCGAGGAAGCCAACAGAAAGTAGAGTGTTATGAGTACTCCTGCCTTCTGAGACTGTTGCTCACATCTGGGTCAAATGTAAAAAATTGGCTTCTGGGTTCTAATTTTTGTTTTAAAAGATCGAGCATCTCTTGTTCTTTTATTAAACTTTTATCATTTTCATCCAGAACTTGGAATTCATGGACGTATATGAGCGAGGAAGCCAACAGAAAGTAGAGTGTTATGAGTACTCCTGCCTTCTGAGACTGTTGCTCACATCTGGGTCAAATGTAAAAAATTGGCTTCTGGGTTCTAATTTTTGTTTTAAAAGATCGAGCATCTCTTGTTCTTTTGTTAAACTTTTATTATTTTCATCCAGAACTTGGAATTCATGGACGTATATGAGCGAGGAAGCCAACAGAAAGTAGAGTGTTATGAGTACTCCTGCCTTCTGAGACTGTTGCTCACATCTGGGTCAAATGTAAAAAATTGGCTTCTGGGTTCTAATTTTTGTTTTAAAAGATCGAGCATCTCTTGTTCTTTTATTAAACTTTTATCATTTTCATCCAGAACTTGGAATTCATGGACGTATATGAGCGAGAAAGCCAACAGAAAGTAGAGTGTTATGAGTACTCCTGCCTTCTGAGACTGTTGCTCACATCTGGGTCAAATGTAAAAAATTGGCTTCTGGGTTCTAATTTATGTTTTAAAAGATCGAGCATCTCTTGTTCTTTTGTTAAACTTTTATCATTTTCATCCAGAACTTGGAATTCATGGACGTATATGAGCGAGGAAGCCAACAGAAAGTAGAGTGTTATGAGTACTCCTGCCTTCTGAGACTGTTGCCCACCTCTGGGTCAAATGTAAAAAATTGGCTTCTGGGTTCTAATTTTTGTTTTAAAAGATCGAGCATCTCTTGTTCTTTTGTTAAACTTTTATCATTTTCATCCAGAACTTGGAATTCATGGACGTATATGAGCGAGGAAGCCAACAGAAAGTAGAGTGTTATGAGTACTCCTGCCTTCTGAGACTGTTGCTCACATCTGGGTCAAATGTAAAAAATTGGCTTCTGGGTTCTAATTTTTGTTTTAAAAGATCGAGCATCTCTTGTTCTTTTGTTAAACTTTTATCATTTTCATCCAGAACTTGGAATTCATGGACGTATATGAGCGAGGAAGCCAACAGAAAGTAGAGTGTTATGAGTACTCCTGCCTTCTGAGACTGTTGCTCACATCTGGGTCAAATGTAAAAAATTGGCTTCTGGGTTCTAATTTTTGTTTTAAAAGATCGAGCATCTCTTGTTCTTTTATTAAACTTTTATCATTTTCATCCAGAACTTGGAATTCATGGACGTATATGAGCGAGGAAGCCAACAGAAAGTAGAGTGTTATGAGTACTCCTGCCTTCTGAGACTGTTGCTCACATCTGGGTCAAATGTAAAAAATTGGCTTCTGGGTTCTAATTTTTGTTTTAAAAGATCGAGCATCTCTTGTTCTTTTGTTAAACTTTTATCATTTTCATCCAGAACTTGGAATTCATGGACGTATATGAGCGAGGAAGCCAACAGAAAGTAGAGTGTTATGAGTACTCCTGCCTTCTGAGACTGTTGCTCACATCTGGGTCAAATGTAAAAAATTGGCTTCTGGGTTCTAATTTTTGTTTTAAAAGATCGAGCATCTCTTGTTCTTTTGTTAAACTTTTATCATTTTCATCCAGAACTTGGAATTCATGGACGTATATGAGCGAGGAAGCCAACAGAAAGTAGAGTGTTATGAGTACTCCTGCCTTCTGAGACTGTTGCTCACATCTGGGTCAAATGTAAAAAATTGGCTTCTGGGTTCTAATTTTTGTTTTAAAAGATCGAGCATCTCTTGTTCTTTTATTAAACTTTTATCATTTTCATCCAGAACTTGGAATTCATGGACGTATATGAGCGAGAAAGCCAACAGAAAGTAGAGTGTTATGAGTACTCCTGCCTTCTGAGACTGTTGCTCACATCTGGGTCAAATGTAAAATATTGGCTTCTGGGTTCTAATTTTTGTTTTAAAAGATCGAGCATCTCTTGTTCTTTTATTAAACTTTTATTATTTTCATCCAGAACTTGGAATTCATGGACGTATATGAGCGAGAAAGCCAACAGAAAGTAGAGTGTTATGAGTACTCCTGCCTTCTGAGACTGTTGCTCACATCTGGGTCAAATGTAAAATATTGGCTTCTGGGTTCTAATTTTTGTTTTAAAAGATCGAGCATCTCTTGTTCTTTTATTAAACTTTTATCATTTTCATCCAGAACTTGGAATTCATGGACGTATATGAGCGAGAAAGCCAACAGAAAGTAGAGTGTTATGAGTACTCCTGCCTTCTGAGACTGTTGCTCACATCTGGGTCAAATGTAAAAAATTGGCTTCTGGGTTCTAATTTTTGTTTTAAAAGATCGAGCATCTCTTGTTCTTTTGTTAAACTTTTATCATTTTCATCCAGAACTTGGAATTCATGGACGTATATGAGCGAGGAAGCCAACAGAAAGTAGAGTGTTATGAGTACTCCTGCCTTCTGAGACTGTTGCTCACATCTGGGTCAAATGTAAAAAATTGGCTTCTGGGTTCTAATTTTTGTTTTAAAAGATCGAGCATCTCTTGTTCTTTTATTAAACTTTTATCATTTTCATCCAGAACTTGGAATTCATGGACGTATATGAGCGAGAAAGCCAACAAAAAGTAGAGTGTTATGAGTACTCCTGCCTTCTGAGACTGTTGCCCACCTCTGGGTCAAATGTAAAAAATTGGCTTCTGGGTTCTAATTTTTGTTTTAAAAGATCGAGCATCTCTTGTTCTTTTATTAAACTTTTATCATTTTCATCCAGAACTTGGAATTCATGGACGTATATGAGCGAGAAAGCCAACAGAAAGTAGAGTGTTATGAGTACTCCTGCCTTCTGAGACTGTTGCCCACCTCTGGGCCAAATGTAAAAAATTGGCTTCTGGGTTCTAATTTTTGTTTTAAAAGATCGAGCATCTCTTGTTCTTTTGTTAAACTTTTATCATTTTCATCCAGAACTTGGAATTCATGGACGTATATGAGCGAGAAAGCCAACAGAAAGTAGAGTGTTATGAGTACTCCTGCCTTCTGAGACTGTCGCCCACCTCTGGGTCAAATGTAAAATATTGGCTTCCGGGTTCTAATTTTTGTTTTAAAAGATCGAGCATCTCTTGTTCTTTTATTAAACTTTTATTATTTTCATCCAGAACTTGGAATTCATGGACGTATATGAGCGAGAAAGCCAACAGAAAGTAGAGTGTTGTGAGTACTGATATGAGTACCACTGCCTTCTGAGACTGTTGCCCACCTCTGGGTCAAATGTAAAAAAATTGGCTTCTCGGTTCTACTTTTTGTTTTAAAAGATCGAGCATTTCTTTTTTTTAAGTTCGCTTACATTTCCAAAAATTAAAATTCGTTCATTTATAGAATGTTCCCAATTAACTTCTGAATGAATTTCTCGTACTGAGTAATTTACTCAATTCCAATGAAATTAAAAAAAGAATGCATTGTTTAATACGCTCTTGAAATTATTTTCAACAGAGAAACATTTTTAACTCCAATTCTTTGAGAACAAAACGTATCCTTTTTATTTTAAAAATTTTGTTTTATAGTAAACCGCAAAGTTTAGCTCTTTCAAAACGATCCTAAATAATTCTGATTGTATATTTAAAGAAATTGTAACACTGTGCTTTATATAAAAATATTAAGCTGCTCATGTTTTTTAATTGGTTTAATCATTGAAGCCTAAAACTATGCAGTGAAAAATCTGTGACTATCACTGATAAAATTATAATTAATTATGTCGTTAAATGGTTACAAAATGTAATTGTAAACAAATTAATTTAGTTTAGAGTGTTTTTCTCATTTTTTTACATATTCTGTAGCAAAAATGATATAGATTTTTATGTTATTCTTATTTCGTTAAAATATGAAAAAATTGTTACACTATCAGCAAGTCAACTTGTTCAAAATAGAACTCATTCTAATATTATATAACTCATTCCACCTTCTCATACATCCCTTCTTTTATTTAAATAACTATTTTTTCCACTATCTATCCACTTCACTGTGTCTGTCCGTTTGTCTGTCTGTCAGACATTCAACTTTGCTTCTATTGATATTTCAGTTGCTACGTTTACAAGTGGAAAGTTACATCAACATCAACAGTATTTATCATTAACACTGCGATCATCACTACCATTCATGGCAATGATGATGCTGCTGCCTTTCTTCCGGTGCTCTTTTGTCATCCATTCAGTTGTTGTGAAAGATGGAAATTGAAATCTGCGATATCCGGTCACCGATTATGAGTCTTGCTTGACATCTCTGTTATCATCATCCTCCCAACATAATTATCACTGCTGTGCACAATAATAATAATAAAAGGACTCCCTCTATTATGATCCCGATGATGTTGACGCTGATGTTGTTTTTCCCAGTTTGTATTCTGTATTGAAGGAGCAAAATAGCAGCTTTCGGTATTCCAGTTAGACGACATCCGTTCTCTATTGCCTGCCTTAGGATAAAAGGAAGGAAAAGTGCAAAACTGTGGGGGTAAAGTGCTCTCTTCGAAGAGTTTCTACTCGCTTGTGCTTTGATAAGGTTTTTTCTATCTATTTCTAAAGCTGATTCCATAGAATTCTTGATGGTCCTGGCTTACTTTCTTTTTAATTCAATTAAAAAGGTGGCTGCGATTTTTCCCCCGAAGGTTTTCCATGTCTTTTGTTCGAATTTTAGTGTCGAAGATGCAGTGAGCGTGAATTTTGAGCTCTAAAGGCGCCTTTTCGGTTGCGAACAGCTGTGGAAAATACTTTAAAGATAAAGGGAAAATAAATTGTAAATATCTTCGGTTTTAGTATTTTTATAATTATTCTTTCTTGTTCTGAAGTTATCCAAGAATATTGCTTCGGAGAGGTCAAAACTGAAAATCGAATTCAGTGTAAGCTGACAACTGCTAAAATAGTCATTCTTTTATAGGTCTGCAATTGTTTCTTGAAAAGTGTTTGAGGATATTTGATGGAAAATACTTGGATCCTGTTAGAAGCACAACTGCTGAAGTGGTGCTTCTCTGGGAAGCTTGGTCGATTATTTGTTGAACTAAAATAACTTTCAGATAGTTCTAATATCTAGTTTTCAATTAATTTCAAGACACTAACTTTGCTTCATTTTATGTGTCACCGCTGATTGAGCGCGAAATAGATTGCATCTTCATTGAGTCACATAGAAAAACATATCATAGTCTGGTTTTTTCAAGTGTTTCTGGAAGTTTTTGCATGCGTCAACATCTTTCAAAAACAGCGTTTTTTAACTTCATAACTTATTTTGCACTTTTATCGCATAAAATTCTTTTATATTTATTTTCGCAGAAGACGAACAAAAGTAGAAAGAAATAAACCTTCTCAGTTGCCTGATAAGGCATATTTTGCCATTTTTATATATTTGCATTTGCATTGGAAAAAATGTTATGCGGCAATTTTATTATTTTTTTATTTTATTATTTTGTCTATTCTTCTTTATGCTATTTTTTAAATATATAAAAATGGACTGATAAATAAGTAAAAATATTATCCAATCTCGTTTTCTTTATTGTCTTAACGAAAACTTGTTTGCTTGATTTTACGACTTAAGCAAGACAAGTCAAAGTAGTTGGCCATTCGAAAGACAAACGTCGGGGATAAACGAAATGTATGATGTTGTGTATAAAGTAGGTTTGACATACGGAAAAGTTACGGTGAAATATAAGCCAAGTAAAAGTACGAGTGAAAATCACCCGAAACGAAGTAATTTCGCATAATTGAGTGATTTCACACTTAAATTCTTTAAATTGGGATTATAAAACGATTTAAATATCATTTTCCAGTGATTGTCACTCGATCGAAAAGATTGAACATTGAACTTGGGTGATCTTTTATCATTTCTCTGAGTGATTTAGTTCCGGGTGATTAATGCTGTTTATTTTCCTTCCACAAAACTTTCTGTCGACTCTTACTAGCGGATTCTTTTTTAGTGGAATGAAAAGTAATTTTTTTTATGAGAATTTTAATACCTTTTCACTGAAATTCTTTTCTGGACTTTCCTAAACCATTTTAATCAATTTATTCTACCAGCTTATTTAGGCAACTTTCTAGACAGTCATACCAAAAAGTATTGAACTGTATTTCGACCCGCCCATGCATTTCAGCCCAGT
Organism: Sicus ferrugineus; assembly: GCA_922984085.1. Lineage (NCBI taxonomy): Eukaryota > Metazoa > Arthropoda > Insecta > Diptera > Conopidae > Sicus > Sicus ferrugineus. The sequence goes on from OV277354.1 coordinate 9,894,467, forward strand.
ATTCCTTTATCTCTCTCTTCTGATCTCAACAAATTGAAAGCAATCATGTTTAATTGGTGTTCTCGATATAACTGCACACCAGTTTGACTTTTACTTCTAGAATCTAGATAATGTATCTGCTAATAACTACTTGTCTACAAGCATCTCAGCCGATACTGTGGCGGCGGCGGCGGCGGCGGCGATGTCATCGCAGTCTGCTTGCTATATATTATTAATTTATTGAGTTTGAAGTGTGAGCATGAGCGGCACCGCATGGTCAGTCTTTAGCAGCAGCATCAGCGGCTTCAACACTAAATGAAGTCAAGTTTTAATTCGCTTCAAATCTTCAAGATACTTCAAGAGCTGAACGCCTCTCACACTTCAGTACGCTGCTTGTTTATTTTTTTCAATATCTGTTCTCTTTTCTACGTGTTTTTTATTCCATATTTTATTTTCTTGTGAGTCCGGCAACTACTCACTTCAGTTTTCATTACATTTCATCTATGGGATACTTTTAGTCGTTGTTGTTGCTTGGTTGGCTATTGACGGTTGACGGCGGCGATAGAATTTTCATTGCGGGCTCTCAAGAGCTGCTAAAAAGTGAAGTGAAGTGTGGCTCCAGTTGGTTTTTGCTGAGATTGCAATACAGTTCAAAGAAAAGAAACGGAGAATAAAAATTTGAATTGACAGAAAACGACAAAATTTGATTTTAAAAAAAAAATTCTGATTTCACTAATTTTTTTTTTTGAGCTTCTGTGGAAATCATGAAGAAATTTGTTCCCAAGAATTTTACTACCACGGATACAAAGAAAACGGAAAAGAAAACCAATCGAAGCAAGAAAAACCACGCAGATGCATCGAAAAGCCAGGATGAGCAAAAAAGGCCTGAGCTGCAAATTATACACGCCTACCAGGTGAAGCCGCCGCAGTACATCCATGCGCATCGCAGCGACGATGTCAAGAGGGAGCCAAAGTTCACACTTCAATTGACACCCTCATTCCACGCATCATCGTCGTCGTCGTCGTCGTCGTCGTCATCATCCTCGAAGGATCGAAGAATCGAGCCTGAGTCGAAGCGGTTGCAGCCACCGCCATTCCACAGCGAGGACGCCCACTACTATTATTCGATAGCAGAATTGGGCAGCTTCAACTTCTTAGATCCTCATCGTCATCATTCACGATTCCATCAACTTAGCGAACCGCCATCAAGGGTGAATCTGTTTCAGCATCAAGGCGTAGAACTTCGTTTGCCCAGAGCAAAATCGGCCACGAATGTTGTCGAACTGTATTCATCACCGACAACAGCAACAACAACATCCTTCTCTTCACCCATCTACGAAGCAAGACGATTTGTTGACCTTTCGGCCAGCAACAATGCTACGAAAAACAACAGCAAAAACAACAGCAAGAACAAGAGTGACCTCATTAATAACATTACGAAAGATGTTGCTAGTGAAGACAAAAACACGCAGCCAAAAGTCAACAACAGCAACAAGCACACCGATTGTAAGAATGCCAACACCGCTGTTGATGGCAACATGTTGCTTAACGATGCCGACTTATTGCCGCTGGATCTGTTGCTGCGACATAGTGGACCTGGAAAGGGAACCACAGTTGCCCGTTTGCGTAAACACAGCACCTCGTTCAGGCCACCGCCTACAAGATGCGCGGGCGGCTATAATGCGTTGCATCCGTTAGCTGAACATCTTCCCGCTCTCTCCTCTGCTCTACGGCCTCCTGATGGGGAGTCAAGTATTAAGTCTGGGAATGGTGTGCTGGATTCTGCGGATTGCTTAATGTATGTTGTATGTTTATGTTTCATTGTTTTTGCGTATCAAATTTTGCCTTTTATAAGAATGAAAGAGAAGATTGCATTAGGGCCATTTTTTGTTCATATTTGAGTATGTGGTTCTCTATTGTGAATGTGTGGTTCTCTATTGAGAATGTGTGGTTCTCTATTTCCATGAATTACCGAATTGGCTGTGGAATTAATTAACGATTCCCTAGTCTTTCAGTTTGCTATCAAAAATAACAGTCGACTGCTCACGAAACTCCACCGAAGGAGCAACCCTCGCGATTTGTTTAACTTCGTCGACCGTTCTTATTAATTCCTCCTTAATAAACTGCATGTGAATTTTATGTACCAACGTAACTCTCAGAGCAAAGAAAGAAGAAAATTTCGCTATGTGAAAATATCACTTTATAAGATTTGTTAACGATTTGTTTGGAAAAAAATAACGAAAGATTAACACATTAACTCTTTGCTTTTATTTTTTAAATGAAGATACTTATTATTTGCTCACTTGTTGCATGTTAGTTGGATTAAATCTCCTTTAACTCTATATGATATTTTAATTTTCAATGTTATTAGCCTTTTAGTTGGTTTTAAGTTGCTTTTGGCGAATTTTTTACTCAATGCTGGTTAACTCAACCATTGGATTTTACTTAAAAATACAAATCTTTTAAAGCAGAAAAATTTAATCGTATAAAAAAGTAATTAAAATCAAAAGTTTTCACTTGACTGGCTAATTTCCACTTAAAATGTTTTCTTAAACATGCAAATCTTGAAAAGCAAACTCTCACTTTTCTCGCCCCAATCATCTGCTTGATTTTTTTTTATTTAAAAAAATTTAACTCGGTAATTCACTGCAAAGTGAATAAATTTTCTCAAGCCGCCTTCACTTTCATTCTGTCGCTGGCAGAATTTAATTGTCATCGTGGCAGTAATGGCGTTCGTGTGGAACGTTATGTAAACTTCTTCACCATCTTCCACTTCTACTCTATTCTACTTTGGACTCCTCAGCTCGTCTAAGACTGTTGCTGTTGTTATCCCTGCTCGTACTTCACTCGCTCAGTACTTCAGCTGCCTTCTAATGCCATCATGTTAGTTAGTTAGTTTAGCCAACTTCTGGGTTTCCTTTATGTGTATCTTGAACTCCAGATGGAAAAAAACTACTTGTTTACTTATTAAAGCCATACAAGCGAAGTGTTTGCAATGCGTTGGTAACGACATCCAAACATTTATGTTGCTTCCGCTCTTCTTGTAGCTGCGCTGCTGCTGCCGTGCCGTTGCTGCTTGTTGAACTAGAAACATTCAACCTGCAACTGCAACAGCAGCAGCAGCAGTCATTGGCGTACGCAGAATTGTTTCTAGGGGAGCATTTTTTAATAACTACTCGGAGAAATACACTGTGTTGAGACCGATTATCACCTCGACTGCAAAGCTCCTCGCAGCTTCGATTATGGCCTCGGATTTCAAACGAAAAACATAATTCTTTCCTATCGATTATTACCTCGATTAATAGAAGATCTCGATTATCGCCCCGATTTAGAAAAACCCTCATCATCTCGATTATAGCTTCGAATACAAAAGTATGTCTTGATTACCTTGTCCACTAAAGAATCATTTGGATCCTGATATAGACTAAAAAAGCCGCCTCAATCTCGATTATTCGTGGGATATCAAATCGGGGGAGCCTCATACACTAACTACATAATAGCAATGTCACTACAATCGGGGATGCTGTCCCTCCACTACCCTCTCCACCCAGCACAGACCCATTACAGCAACCATAAATGTGCTTTTGCTCATTAAATCACTTCAATGGAAGCGAGTGAAAAATGCTTCAAGTTGAAGTTGCATCCATTAAGTACGTTTTTTGTTTTGTTGCTGCTGTTGCTGTTGTATTTAAAATTGCACATTCTTTAATTTCTTGTACTTCAGCTGGTTTCAGTTGCTGCGTTTTTTTCACTCATATTCATTCTCAAGCATTTTAGATGTAATTTTCAGTGATTCGCTGTCTGGTACCACAGGTGTTTGGACTCATCACAGATATGGTTTTTGTTTGAAACAATAAATCCTCTTCCATCTAACATATTTTGCGCGATGCAAAGTCCAAAGATTGCAACAAGATGCTTCATTTTATCGCAGTAAATGAGTAAAGCTAACATATTTTTTTAATAATAAATATTTAACTACTTACTTACTTCGATTCTATACTTATCGTTTCCCTCTCCTTCTTCCCTTTTAGTGAACAAAGTATTATTGGAGCTCGCGCCTCCGTTATGGTTTACGATGATGCGCAGAAGCGATGGTTACCATCAGGTTCCTCATGCGGTCTTAGCAAGGTGCAAATCTATCATCATCAGCAGAACAACACATTTCGTGTTGTCGGACGTAAATTGCAAGACCACGAGGTCGTCATCAATTGCTCGATATTGAAGGGTTTGAAATACAACCAGGCCACACCCACTTTTCATCAATGGCGCGACTCCAAGTTTGTGTACGGCCTCAATTTCTCCAGTCAAAATGATGCTGAGGCATTTGCGCGTGCTATGATGCATGCGCTTGAGGTGAGTGGTAACCGTTGATTAAGCTTTTGAGAATTGCGAGGATTTTAAATTCTCCTACTTCTCCCCACAGGTTCTGAGTGGACGTGTTTCTAATACTGCTGGACAACCGTCTAATGGCAACAGTTTTGAAGAGGACATGGGTTACCGTACCATGACTAGCGAGGATGCTGCTATTTTGCGGCAACAACAAATCTCTGGTCAGGTGACACCATCGGCACAAACACCAACCTCGCAGTCAAATCAGAATAATACACCGCAGAGCCCACCGACTACACAGCAGGGACATCATCGCACAAGCAGGTTGGTTGCATTTTTACACTGATCGATTAATGAATTTATGTCCGAATGAATGTGCAGACGGTGAAGTGATTTCACGATGATGATGATGATGAATGTTGTGTGTTTCGGTACCGTTGAATTTTGAAAGTAGTTTTGCTAGGGTTGCAATTTAGCCAGCTTCGTTGGTTGTGTTTAGTGATTATCTAGGAAGATAATCTAGGAGGATTGTATTATCTAGGAGGATTATATTATCTAGGAAGATTATTTTTTCCACATGTGTGCTGTATGCGTATGTTTGCGTGCGTGTGTGTACAATTTAATATTGCATTATCTCGTTATTTAATATTGCAATCTCGTATATTGTTCGTTTGCTCGTTCACATGCTTTTCTTTTGATTTAACATAAATATTTATTCCGTCTTTTTTTCTTTTTTCTTTTCCTTTTTTATTTTTCTTAACCACTCCGAATATGTCGTCACCATTACGTTGCTTCAACTCTACACACACTTTACGCCCCACACCAAATGAATTGTAATTGCATCTCACCACACAAAAATGTACAAATCCATATACCTTCACATTTAATGCCTTCTGCCACCAAATCTGCTAAATCATTCCTCGCTTAATACGAATTCGTATTCGATTTGAAATGACGAACATAAAAAACAAACAATCGAAATTAAAAACACTAAAGAACTTCCCTTAGCGCTCCACCGGCTCCACAACCACAGCAAATGTCAATGGCGCCACAACAACAGCAGCAGCAGCAGCAACAGCTACAGCTACAACAACAGCCACAACAACCAACACAACAGCAGCATCAGCAACAACTTCAGCAGCAGCAGCAGCAACAACTTCTTTACGCACCGACTGGCACAGGACCGACACAGAATGGTATTCTGTTGCAACAGCAACATCCGACTCAGCAGCAGCAGCAGCAGCAACAGGCACAACAACAAATAACATCTGTAGCAGGTGGCCAAGCGCAGTATCATGCCCCACAACAAATGCAACAACAACAACAGATGCAACAGCAGCAACAAGCGCAACAGAAGCCGCCGCAACAGCAACAGCAGCCGCCAAAACCATTACAACAATCACAAGGTCAACATCCTGTGTATTCGTCACAGCAGTCCGTGAATCAGAATTATCAACAACAACAGCAGCAGCAACAACAACAACAACAACAATCGAATCAGGTATTTCACATGCGAATTTATATAAATCATTCATTGTATTGTATATTGTGGAACAATTTTTTTGTTTTAATTACCTATAAAATCTGTAATTTTGATATAGATTATAATAGATGTGTAAAATATGAATTTACATCTCTGATTATTATCCCTACACCCGAAGGGATCAGGGTATATTCACTTTGTTCTTCCATTTGTAACGCATTTTTTGTAAAGGAGGCGTGGTAGATATAGAAAAGTATATCCATTCTTGCTCAGTCAACTCCTGAGTCGATTTAGCCATGTCCTTCCGTCTGTATATCTGTGAAATTCACGATATTTTCTGTCATAATAGACTGGGATCGAAAATGGGAGAAATCGGTAAACAACCACACCTATTTTACATACGGAAAGTAAAGGCACCCAGTTTGAAAGATGTTACAAGGTAAATATTTCATAAACCGCGTGAGATATTGAGGAATAATTCTATTCCGTAACATATAGCGTCATTACTAAAATTTTTGGAAAAAATGGGAGTAGTCCGCCTACCGATACAAAAGTTGTTAACTGATGAAATTATTATTTTTTTAGCTATTCGGGTATTTAGACTTCGGACTGGCCGAAGACAACACTTGTTTATTATTTAAATTACTTGTTTATAATTATTTATCTTATTTATTGTTCCTTAACATTTTCGATCTCATTTCATATCCTCCACCTGACCTGATCACCAACCACAACCAACCAAACAACCGACAAAAATCCATCAACACCATGCAACCTGCAACCTGCTGCTCTGCCTGAACTGCTTTATCCTTTCAAACTCAATTATATATCCTCGTACAAACAACACGAAACCGGTGCTTTTGATACAAACAACCTCGACTTGAAAACCATTTTACAGTATCAGCAGGCGCAATACATGTTATCGAGCTCTAATCCTAATCTAAATGTGTATCAATATTCACAACAGACAGCGGCAGCCCCTCAGCCACCCGTGCCACCGCCACACCAGCACATTGTAGTTGGCGCTGGAGGTGGGGGTGGTGGTGCGATATATGTTTCCGCACAATCATCGTCGCAACAACAGGGCCAGTCGAATAGTGTTGGCCACGTCGGCCAGTTAGTGTTGGCTTCGTCGGCCAGTTCAAATAGTGTTGTGTATGCCAGTCAACAGCAAATAGTCACTGGTCCGATCGGTGGTGCTCCCATGCCGCCGCAACCGCCACAACCGCCACCACATCAGAATGTGCCACCAGCACCGCCACAGCCGAACTCTCACTACGGCCAAACAACGAATGGGTCTCAGAGTCACACAGAGAATCCTTATGCTCAGATACCGCCAGCACCCCCCATGATGGGGCAAAGTGGTGCGGTCGGCGGTGTTCCTATGCCACCAACGCTCAATCGTATCAGTAGCGGTGGACAAGTTAGCAGCGGTGCAGCTCCCGCTGCTCCACCGCCACCACCAGCATTTGGTGGCGCTCCTCCAACAGCGCCACAGATCTTCAATGGCACTGCGACCGCCACTAGTGCAGCACAGCAACCACCTGCACCACCGGCACCTCCCCTGACGGCTGCTCCACCTCCTCCGCCACCACCGCCAATGGGCAGTTTGGGTGCACTTAAAAAAGAGGAACCTGAGCGAACAGAGATGACGGGCTCACTAGCGTTGCAACTGCAAATGGCCAGACTGAAGAAGAACAGGGTAGGCGTTAGTTTTGGACTGATTTGGAAGAGAGGTGAACGCCGGAATTTTCTAACATAAAATTATTTTCAGTCTGTTCCGCCGGCTGTCGAGAATAGCGGCAGCAGCACTTCGAGTGCTGGAAGCGGTAACTATGGTACCATTGGACGCAGTTCCAATGGCATGGCTTCGATGATGGATGAAATGGCCAAAACCTTGGCACGGCGGCGAGCACAAGCGGAAAGGAAGGAGGTTAGTAATAATTAGAATCATTTTATTAGATTCGTTATTTCTTTATTTTCCATTTTGCCAGCCTGAACCCGAGCCTGAGGTAAAACAACGTCCTTGGGAGAAATCGAATACTCTTCCACATAAACTTGGCTCAAATTCGAGCAATGGAAGTTCCAATTCTCGTGATAACACCTCAAACAGTGGCAGCGAGTCACCGCGTCCAATACGAAAACGATTTGGAAGTGCTAGCGAAGAGACGATACTTAAGGTAGGTTCGATTTCCATGATTGAAAAAATTCTACTACTTATCAGAGACACAAAACAAAGCAAATACAATTTTATTGTCTAAAAGGTGATGGGAACAATTTCGAATAATGGTTTATTCTGTAGAAAGCTTAGCGTTATTTTGAACTTATTTCTTTTTCACAAACTTGTTTAGATATTCTTATCCAGTTTCGATATAATATTCATTAACATATTTAAAATATTTAATAAATTCGGTTTCTCACCTCAGGGTGATGCATTGAGGCTTATATTTTGATTGGCAACTCTAATTTATGCCGTTATTCCTCTTGTGTTTCGCGGCAGTCGTTTGTTTGAGTTGAGAGAAATTGCAACTTTGATTTATGCCGTTATTCCTTTTGTGTTTTGATTGTTGTTGCGTTTCGCGTGTGCAAAGCAGTCGTTTGTTTGAGTTGATGCAAATTGTTGAGAAAATGTCAGGACAAAAATATTTGAGTGCTGAAGAAATTGAAGATTTCTTACAAGAAAGCGAAAACGAAAAGTAAGTTAAATACGAAAATACTCTGAACACTAATCCAAATGTTTTTTTTTTGCATAGTATATCCCAATTGGCCCCACAAAAAATATAAAACGTCGGCTATTTGCGGCTTTATTTGTGGCTTAGCTCTCGCGTTGCTGAAATACACGAAGAATCAACTACAAAACGATAAAATAGTGGAAGGCATTCCAGAAAATATAAAAGGGCAGAGGGGCGGATGTTTTTTATGTGTTCAGGAGAAAAAAGGGCTTGTTGAATGTGCAAGAAAAATATTTGCAGAGCATCTCACACTAGAAACGTGTGCACAAATTGTATTTTTTTCAAGTAGAACAAAGTTATTTTAAAATAAAAACGTGTAACTATAACAAAGAAATTAATTCAGTGTGTACTTCTTGCTTGAAGAAAATGCAAACCCGTGGGTGCAGAAATCTACACTTCAGGATAGAATTATGAATTTTTTCTTATGGTAGGACTATAGTTAATTTTATTTTTCTCTTTTTTTCTTCATACAGCAGGTTAACGGGGACGGCGGCCTTTCGTTGGCTTTACATGGAGATTTGGACAGTTTAAAAGCTGAGATTGTTCGAGAAATGCGTTTAGAGATACAAAAAGTGAAGCAGGAAATTATAGATGGTATTCAGCTGTTAAAATAGCAAAACACTCAGAGAAAAACTGATTTTTGTCATCTTTTCAGCTATAAAGTCGGAATTCAATAGAAGATAAGAGAATGTGGAGTGGAATGTGGAATGTGGAGTGGAATGCATGGTCAAGCAAGCAAAAAAGGCGAAACAAGCAACGCAACAACAATAACCACAACGTTCACTGCATCAACACCATCACCAGTAGAGTCTGCAAAATTTATAAGTAAATTAGAGTTCGCGCAACAACGTTTTTTACGCATTTAACAAACTATTAAGCAAAAACTTAAATTTAAAAAATATTAACGAAAATATTGCTGGAAAAGCCAAATTCACAATGAATTGAAATAAAAAGGAAAATGCTTGCTGGAAAAGAGATTGCGGATTGGGCATTTTTTATCAAATTACATTAATGCATTTAAGTAAAATTACAAATCAGATCACGCGCAAGTGTAGCGCACACAAAAGCCAGAACTCTGCAAGTTTTAGCTTAAATGTTGCAACAGAAGTTGTCTCGAAAAGATAAGAAAACATATTGAAATCAAAGGCAAACAAACGATTTTGTTTGTGATTTCTGCGAAGACAGCGTTAGTGTCAAAACTGTAGTAATTTATATATGAAAACCATTGAAATGATAACCAGAAATTTATATAGGTTAAATTTAGCATTATTTATACACAACTATGTTAAAGCGATTTTTTTATAAATTTGTAGTTAATTTTGAACTTTGTAATTATGTATTTTCTACGCATTTCTTTTAAGCTGCTGAAAATGCTTGCATGTCCAGATAAGATGATTTTAAATGCTGGTAGAAAGCAATTTCTTGAGTTTTATTTCCTTTTATTTTATCGCAGTAACTGTTATCAAGTGTTTTATTACATGAATCTTAAAGCTTTTACGCAATCATTAATCGTGTCTTGTTTATTTATAGTTCTCAATTTTATACTTTTTTAGCTTGTGTTAATCTTTGAAAAAATCGTAGCATAAAGAAAAAAGTATTCCTTCTGGCCAAAACTGTAAATTGCAACAATTTTTGGTTCTTGGCTTAAATCAATTGCTTATTAAATTTATTTAATTATAACTTAAACTAGAGTGAATTTTATTCCTTCAATTCACCAATATTAATGAACTGTATGTATGTATTAACAGTTTAATAAATACATATGTATGTGTAAAGCTTCCTAAAAGCTTACAAATTTTATAGTTATTTACATGTAGTAAATATATACTTGTACTTTATCTCAAATAAAAACACACACACACACACACAAAACCGCTTTCTAAATGTTACTACTAAAATACTAAATAAAAAATAAAAATTACAAAGTCATTTAATAGCATTTAAATGACTTTGAAAACATTATTCGATATCGCTGGATTTACTTATCGAAAAACATAAAATATAAAGGCAAATCGGATACGAAAACACAGAATCCGCTAGTTACGTAAGTTAAATGGTAATTAAATTCTTAAAAAATCACACTTTCATAGTAATTCACACATATATTCAAATAGTAATTAGTTAAATTTGTTTGATTACTTTGTGTTCGTTAAAAAATAGTCAAAAAGTAATCTACTTATTTTGATTATGTTTTGGTTGTTTGAGTATTGTATTTGCAGAAAATAATCGAAATAGCAATTTTTGGGATATTTTTCATTGTTTTTATATAATTAGAAACAGATTAATTTTAAATAGAAATTATAACGAATCAAAGTAATTTCATTATTTGTAATCATAATCTTGGGGCGATGATTACAAATTAGTTATATTGAGACTCATAATTTTAATTCTTTTGAGATTCATAATTTTTAAACGATCAAGTTATTATATTTAGTTCCAAATAATCACAAATCATTCGTGAAAAATATATGTGCAGAAATAATTACTTTGTAATCATAATTTTGAGGCGATCATTACAGATATGACTAAATTTAGTTAAAATTATTTCCGGTCATTAGTCAAAATAGATGTTCAAAGTATTTTAGGTAATTGAGGGATTTGGAGGGAATTAAATGACTTTTACGGTACTTTCAAGTATTTGCTGATAATTATAAGTAAAACTTATATAAGGTGAAAGTTTATTTCTTAATTCGACTTAGAACGTGAAGACACTTAAATTCAAAGTTTCAATACGAGTACTTGATACTTACAAGTACTTACTTGAGTTTTGCAAGTACTCGAGACGTACGAGTTCTTCATAATTCAATTAGTCATGATTATTAGCGGGTACTTAAATACTGGAAATAATAATTACAGCTCTTGCTTTTGAAAAACTTCAAGTAATTCTTTCAGTTTAAAGCTAGGGAAAGTATTTTCTAGATAACGTGATAAACTTCGTATTTCAATATCTTCATTGCCAGCAGCGTTTGGAGATTGTAAGAGTTGCAATATTTTAAATTATTTCTGATGTTTTGCATATTTAAGAATTTAAAATTTGTTCTAAAATCCAATAATGTTGAGATTTCTAAAGTATTTTGAATATGTTCAGACATTGTATTTAATAACGTAATAAATATAGTTTTTTAGCATTTGATTAATTGTTAAGTGCAATTATTAATTCTTATTTAAATAATCTAATATTTCTGTAACATATAAACTTGAAACGTACTATTAAAGAATAGCTTGAGTTATTTCTTAAGTTACTTCTTCTACGTCTTCGTGTTCGTAGAGAAGAGAAATGGATCTCAAAACAAAACTCGTGACCGCTTTTTGATAACAGGAATCAATAACAGCTGGTTGAATGAAATTACTACAAAACAAACCCATGTCTTCTTCGTGAGTTCAAAACTGGAATTGAAAATTTCATTATCTTAATATTAATTGTTACCGCGAAATTCTTAAAATGCAAATATTATTAAAATAAGTTTAGTTCTCATTTGTGACGAAACGAAATTAAAATAAGTAACAAAAAATAGAAACGACAAAAAGAATAGAAGAACGAAAAGGTCTCCAGGACAACAAATCTTCCGTTTTTATACAGCAATAAAGATACAAACCGACACTATTAAAAAATCGGAAAACAAATCATAACTTATTACAAATAAATTATCGAATAGAATAAGCAAAATAGACAATTCTTACTTATCCACAACTACAGAAGTATTCAATACCAATTATTAATTAAATAATATAAGTTTAGAAGTATTCCACTCTTGCAAAACGTTGGTTAAAATTAGCAATTTTGTACATTTTGAACACTAAAAAACAGGCAATTAATTCTTCTTTTGTATGAGTTGAATGAATAAAAATTTAGGTTTATTAATTGTATGATGTATTAAAAATCGCCGAAATCCTTAAATTGAAATATTAATTACAAATATTTCTTAAGATTATCGTTGAAAAACGTTGTGAGAAATAAGTAAGTAAAGACAAAATACTAAAAAACACACTAAAAGCCGAGAATCACACGTTTTGCTTAACACATAAAATATCGAGTATCATAAACGCGAATTATATAAAAAGAAAACAACAAAAACATACATACATACTTATATCTATATCTATCATCGACGATATGCGAATTAATTAACAACTATATTCCATCTAAAATTTAACAGCCTAATTTAACGGTAATAAAATCAGAGAAATACTAAAATTAAAATAAAACGTTTGTGTAAAAAAAAAACGAAACGCATTTTCATTTGAATGTTAATCGGGGAGTTACTACTTCTCTCTACACAAATGTAAGTAGCAACGTAAGTAGCTCACGGCGTGAAATATTCAACATTTGAAATACTTTCAAGTACATACTTCAAATATTTTCAATTAGAATTTTAATTGAACTTTCAGTGCGAAAGTGCATTTAGTGGGTTTTATTATGAGATCAGTAAATGTATTTCGAGAATCAAAGTTTTAAAGCTTCCCTCAAACCTACGCAATGTCAGAGCTTACTAAGCTCTCTGGCTTCATTCAGAGCTTATTAAGGCCTCTGGTTTTCATTCTCATAGAAAAAGCTTTTATCTTCTCTTTTATGAGAGAAGATGAAAGCGTCGTAATAGATGAAAGCTTCAGCTCAACCCGCGGAAAACACAATCAACTGCATAGCAATTTTTAGTCATCTTTCCTTAGTCGAAGGCAAGTGGTGTAGTGGTGCCGCTGTTTCGCGTTTGTCTGGTTCTGCATTGTATCTTGTGGATCAACTACATATCCGTGAAATTATAGAAAAATGTTTGTGCAAAAATTGTGAATACATTGAATGAGAGAAAATTAAAGTAAAATATGAATGAAAATTTGATTTAAAATATTATAATATGTAGAAAAAGATGAAATCATATCGTAAAATCTAATTGGGCCAAATAAGGAAAATCGTTGAACAGCTGACAGTAATGTTTGGCCTAAATATGTAACGAAATACATAGATAACCTGCATGTATAAAGCAAACACAGATTGCAGTTGAGCAAAAAAAAAAACGCAAAAGCAAGAATTTTGTAGAAAGAGTGCTAAAAGAAGTCTAAAGCGAAGTTTAGATAATCAGAAGAAATACGAAAAATTGTGATTAAATTCTCTTTTCAAAAATAATATTTCAAATATTCGATTCGATTTCGAGAATATTACAAATTTTATGAAATATTAAAGACATCAAAATTCTTAAAGCTTTAAAATTACAATTTAAAATGAAAAATAAAAATTTATGAGAAAATAAAACCAAAATTGAAGAAATTGTGTTAATGAACTGAAACTAAATGTTTAATTGAAAACCTTCATCTATTCGATGTATTTTTCAGACCAACAAGTTAACGACAGCTTGAAGGAAAACAAGTTTATTTTAATTTACGTCATCACCGGCTTAAAAATTGCAATCACAGTTCAAAATATTGCGACAAGTTTTGAAAAGAAAAAAATAAAAATTATTGGCAATTTTATAAAACAATGAGAAATTTAACAAAAATGATTAAAAAATTTTGTTTACTTATTTATTAATTTTTTAGTTTGTTAGTTAATTTATTAATTAATTGAAATATTCATTTATACATTTAATTATTTTATTTATTTATTTATTCAGAGTCCTTCAATCTGTAATTTTATGTATATGTAATTTTTATTGACAAATAGAAATTGAAAGGTTTCTTTGATTTCTCCCATTTTATACAGTTTCAATAGAGTTTTATTAGAAACGTTATACGAAATCAAAAAACAAACGACTTTATTAAACTAAAGCAGTTATGGTTAAAAAATTTGCTTATTTTTGATAAGATTTTTCCAAAAAATCATATTTTAAAATCAGAAGCTGAATAGAAATCGTATCCACAAGCAACAAATTTCGATATAAAACGCATTTTTGTTGGCCTCGCATGTGAACTTCATTTTCACACGAGTGAGTTTTGTTTTGTTTCGTTATTTGTGCTCGTAAATATTTGGTGTTGAATAAATAGAAACTTTTGCTTCGCATTATAATACATGACAACATTTTCTACAGTTAGTTCAGTCATCATTTTATGTGTATTTTTAACTCTTTGACAAAAACTAAAAATGGTAATAATAAATTTTTTTAATTTTTCATGTTCAACTCTTGATTAATAATTTTCAAATAATTAGTTAGTTTTACTTGGAAATAATTATTTAAAAACATGGCTGCAGTAAACAATTGTAATGTTATTTATTAAAAAAAAAAAAGAAAAAAGCCATTTTATTATTTTGTCAAAGAGCCAAATTTTCTAATATTAATTTTGATTCGCTTTCCCCATTTGTTAGGCTGCCAAAAATCATAATATTTTTCCCGCATTTTTCTGTTTTTGTCTGCGCTTCGTTCGTTGTAATTGTTAAATTTTGGGTTTGTTGAATTTTAATGCTTTTAGCTGTTGAGCGCACGTAATTTTCAAAAGTGGAAAAAATATATAGATTCTTGCATAGGGAACTTAATAATTACATACCACCTGCAGATTAAAATCACTAACAATTCATGGCTTTCAAACGAAAACGTATTTAAATCAGGGCCGGCACTCACGTACGTCAAGATGATGCGTTTGCACTGGGCGAAAAATTATTGAGGGCGCTCACGATTATAAGTAATTCGCATATTAATGTAATCATTAACACACGTTGTTCCTTGATTAATTTTTCCCATTTCTGTTTAGATTATTTGAAATAACAAAAAACTAATTTATTGTAATGTAAATAAATAAATAAATTTCGCTTTTAGATAATTTAAAAAAAGGAAAACAAAGAAATTTGGACTATTATTTTTAAGGTAATCTAATAAATTGCAAAATCAGTAGTAAATTTCTAATTTACTGAAATCAATAAATTAAATTTTTTTAAGTACTTTTTGTTTATTTAATACATAGGAAAATAATCTAAAATTAATGAAAATAACGAAATTTACATCACTTTGTGATTATTTTTGAATCAATCTATAAATAAACAAAATGTCGAAATTCAAAATAGCTTTTTAATTATTTTCAAATAATCTAAAAATGGTCTAATATGGATTACTTTCATACAATTTAAATGAATTCATGGAATTTTCATAATCTTGAAGTATTTATGATAATTTAGTTTTATTTTACATATTATCGATTTATTGTAAGTAATGATTACAAAAATTATGAAAGCTCTTGTTTTCACTCAGAAATTTTTAAATATTAGTTAAAAAACTCTTGTTTATCGATTGATATGATGATAAAAACAATATTATGATCTAGAGTTAAATTAATTCAGTAACACGAGGATTTCACTATAATTAAATGATGAAGGACGGTAATTTTTGGATTTACGCAGGGCGCCAAATGTCCCAGAGTCCGCCCTGATTTAGATGATGTGTATAACATATTTTAGCTGGCTTCCTGCAACTCAAGCGTAAAAAAAACACTCAGAAAGCCAAATCAACAAACAATTTCTTGGGAAATAAATACAATACAGCGAAAGGAAACATACTAATTTTATAACACAACGACACAAGCATACATACATTGAGAAAATTTATCGTACATATATACAGATGTAAATAATTCTATAAACTAGAAAATAATATTCAGAACAAAATTATTTCTGTGCTAATAAAGTACTCGTACTTTAAAGTCTTCGTATCAAAAGAAAGATTTTGAGATTTCTGCTATTTTCACGATTTGCTTTTCTAATATTCATCTTTCGCTTCTTTCCGCACGCGATGTAAAAAAAATTGTGTTTTTAAAAAATAATTATTCCTCTCAATGATACACAAATTAAAATCTGAAAAATAAAAAAAAACCAAAATTTATTTTTATCTGTGCAACGATTCAACGCAAACACTGGATTCCTGCAACGGATTACGCACCGAATCCTGAAAATGGAATTCTAAACTACATTTACATTGTAAGCTGCGATTTTTTATTACGTTAAATACTAATTCATTACTAAGTATTTTCTAAAAAACCTTAAATTTATGAAATTCCTTTTCCTCAATCCTTCTGAGTATACAATGAGTATAACTGTTGTTTACATCTTGAATTGCGTGGTATCCAAGCAACAGTATTTACAATAAAAGTATCTAAAACAACGAAGTTGTATGTATATCCCATCTGTTTAACCTATTGACACAATTTCGTTTCTTCTCTCAGATACTGAGGTAAAATCCGTGTCATCAAAGAATTCCCTTTTCCTCGTGTTTCCCCTTTCGCTTAATGTGTTAGGGGTTGAATTTGGCTTTTGAGTGTATCTATTAGCGATTCCATATAATAAGGAAAGATTCCCTAAAATAGAAAAGTCCTTTTTGAAATTACATGGTATTTTTGGAAAATTACTTAATACTTTTGTAGTTTTTTCAATTTTTTTGCAAGTAGGCGAACATATTGATGAAAAATCGTACCTCGTACTCGTCGTTTTTCTTAATAGTTTGTGGTATTTTTTGTTCTAAACGAAGTGTTTGCTACAGCAAGTGGCAAATAAATAAATAAGGCAACCATAACAGTGGGAATCAAAGCGTTCTCTAGTTTTCCTGCCCCTGCGCAGGAAATCCTTTGTTCTTCACTCTTCGATTTGATTTTGTATTACATTTTCTGTTCTGTTTCTTTTTTGGTTTCCTTTTCGCTTTTCCTTTGTGACTTTCTTTTTACTTTTTCCTCTTCAGTTGGATTCTTCTTTTGGTCGATTCATCCTTTGGAAACTATTACGTCAGAATTGCATGTGCGTGCAGAGTTTCAGATACCACTGTACGTTCTCAAGAGCTTTAAACAAGCGAAAAGTTTTCAACTCCGCCTTAAAAATAAGACTGGCGTCATTTATTTACTCAGTCACCCCCTTTGTCAGCACTCGTTCGACTGTTCATCCCCTGTCGTGAAAATATAAGGAGCAAAAATGTTATTACGAAAATTAGGTTTTCCGCAATCAATAAACAATTTCGCTATCTAGAAAAATGAAATGACTTGAACGAGTTCACTCCAAATCACAAATGGTCCGAAAACTCTTCTTAGAAATCTTTGATAATTTTTAATAGTGATTATCATTACGATTTTTCATTGAAATTAGTTATTTCTCATTATGATTGTGGTTCCGTCCGAGGTTGCACAAGAAAGTCATTTAGTTCCGTTGCTTTTCTAACACCTTTTAGCAACAGTTATGTTAGAATATTTCTTTGAAATACGTGAAAAAAGTGATAATGATGCATTTTAAAGCAATGTTGTTATTTTATTTAGTACTCTTTTGACATTTATAAAACTTAATATCTGCTTTAAAGTATAAGAATTCCCACAATAAATTCACACACAATGTTGAAATGTGGAAAGAATTTAGTCAGTCCGTATATATTTTGAATATCATTCTACTTTAACTGTAAGTAAATCGTAAAAAGAGGGTCTTGTTTTAATTACCAACCTACTGGGATATTTCATTACTTCAACTAACTGCTCAGTCTAGAATACTGACAAAATCTAACTGGTTTCTCAACTAGTTTTGTGGTATTTAGCAGAATTAAAGAAAATTTTTTAAATGAGTTCAAGTCTGAGTGCATTAAGTCAGTTTTTAATGACTTCTTCATATATCTTTTTGCATGTAATGTTTTATTTATTAAAAAAAGAGTTGTTATGACAGATTTTGCAGTTACCTAAATCTGGTTGAATCCAGTCCAAAATGTTCCGGACCAGTTTAGTCGCATACTTTTTTTACTATGTAAATGTGAAACTGCTCTTGCTTTTTTGTGCAATTTCCAACACAGTATTGTATTTACAGACATTTGGATTTGTGATTGTGTTGAGTACTTAAAGGTATTTTTTGCTTCTATTAAATTGCATTATTTAATATTATAAAATATTATTATTGTGATTGTTGGTGATATTTAACAAATGCATTATTATATGTTACGTTCATTAAAAGTTGCAAAGTAACTTCATTGTTTGTGAAAAGTATTTATTTTTGGTCATATAAAGTATTTTTAATACTTTCTGTTTAGCTCAAACTTAAATTAACTTTTTAACTTGCAATACTTATTTTAATTGCCGTTTAGCATGTGAAAAGTCAATTCCAACTATAAAAACGTGGCCTTTAAACCTACATAACAAGAAAACTTTGCTAACCTGAATAATAAAACGCACATCGCATGTAATTTGAGGAATAGCTTTTAGTACCGTATTATATTTAGTTCTAAGGTATTACAACTTTTAGTACTTAAAATATGAAACGCATGTATGTTTTATATAGGGAAATAATTTGTAATTTTGTGTTGGTAAGAACTAAAAAATCAGAAAAATTTTCACCAGAAAAATTCTACACAATATGACGTAATTCAGTTCATTGCAGAGAAAATTTCAGAGCCACCGAAAAAGACTTAACGGTAGCATGTATGAAAACAGGTACATACTTACCAAATCTCAACCCCTAAAACAATTTTAACTTCGGTTAATTTTTCTCTTATATTTGCATGTCTTTTATTCTAACTTCTTTCGTAAAAACTTGATTAAATCTGATCGGAGTTGACTTTAATTTAGGTCACATTTATGCACACACAATTTAAAACCAGTAGCGTAGCCATGAGGGGACGTTCTAGGGTTCAAACAGCCTCTCATTAGACTATTAAATATTTATCTTTATTATTTAAAGGAATTTGCAATGGTATTTAAATATTCCGAGTTTAGCAAACATACAGTGAGGAAAAATAAAGACAGAAAAAAGACGGTTTTCATATTCAAAAGTCAAGTTCATGGTAGTAACATTAATAAATTTGAAAACCATTCGCCTTGAAATCGTCTCTAATGATGTTCAAAAAAGTGTGCTTATCCAACCCAATAAATGAATATTAATAATCGTTACATAATGCAATCGCGAGGATTTCTATTTCAATTTGTTTCCTTTTCTTAGTTGGATTTATTCGTGCATGACTCGTAAAAACATTCTTCGCATAGCTGAATGATAGAATATATAATGAGTTTGTCTGAGTAAATTTATACGTATTTTAGTGGAATTTGTTGTTAATTCTCAATATTACTGTAGACAAATATTTTTACGTATTTTTTTACACGTTTTTAAGAGTTCAAAGAGGAATTTAATGTAATTCTGTAAGATAAAAGTTAAACTAATGTCAATATTATTATTTATATGCCGGCAGTCAAAAAGCAAACAAAATAATGTATTTAACTATGAAGTCGTAATGATTACGTAATTTAAAACACTTGCGGAAAAGGCTTACAAAAGTAAAAATACAGAATACAAGAATATTAAATAAATTAATTACAAATTCAAAAAATTATAAAAAAAAACTATTGCAAGTAAGTTCGTCATTAAAAAAATCACAATAGTTACAAAATTATTTATTGAAGCATTTCATCGACAAATACGAGTATTTGATTCCAAATTCTTCAAACTAATTTTGTAATGCTTATATAAGCAACTCGCGCTCCAATCAAGCATTTCGATTTCTTATTTTACTTTGCTTAAAGGTCAAAGTTAAGGTTGCCACTTCAATTTATTTCCAATTCTTTTGTTGAGTTCTTTTTTAAGTTTTTAATTATATAGTGTATGTAGTTGTAGTTGCTGTTTTTAGAATATAATTTCAACGCTCAAATGCCTTGAAATAAATTTATATACCCGCTGTTTTTTGGAGTTCGTTCGAATTCCATTTAAGTGAGCTCAACAAGTTTTAAATCGATTCACTTAAAGATTCTATAAAGATTTAGTAAATATGTATATAAAAAAATCCACATTTGGATTTGGTGTTGGTATTTGAAAATCAGCTTGTGTAGTATTTGCCGAAGAAGTTTTTAAGTTTTGGGTCATCTTTAAATTTAGCCAAGGTTTAGGAAATAATTTATGTGTCTCTTAAGATTTTTATGAAATTTAAATGTTTATTTAAAATTTTGAAATAAAATAACAGGCGAGTTATTAAGTGATTCTATTGTTGTTTAAAGACTTGAGGGGAAATACATTTTATCAAGTGATATACATATTTATTTATTCAGCATCATCAAATAAAATTACATAAATGATAAAAAATAAATGCTGTAATAAATGCTTTAAATTTATTAAAAAGTTTATTGGGGCACGAAAAATTGCAAAATTATCGCTTTGGTTTTTATGACAGAACTTTTTTCTTTTTAAGCGAAATAAACGATTAAGTTTAATAACTCTGATTAACTCTTTGTAACAGATTTCAATATATTGAAAAAGTATCTTGAAAATAGAACAGAGCTCTACTTCAAAGTAGAGCAGATTCGAAGTATCGAACTCGATGTATTTACTTTGATTGCAGCGAAATTCACAGATACCTTTTAATGCGAATTAATTGCGCTTTCCGGAGAAGGAGAAATAATACTTCATGCAATTTAATTAATAGTTATTATTAAAAGTGGCCACCCTAAACTTTGTACCTCGTTTCTGTAGATAAACTATTGTAGCTTTCCTTGCTGTTATTAAGCAATTAATAGTTTTTAATAAATAAAAAATAATTAGTTGCTACCACCTAAAGTTTATAACTTTGCTAGACAATTTCTTGTTGTTACTAGACAATTTTATTTTGTATTGAACTTAACAAGAATAGGTAGCAAATAAAAAAACTAACCAACTAACTTCTTGGGTGGGGTTTCCATGTCCCCATTCTGTCCAATTTCTCATTTTATACGATTTCTTCTTTTAATTACCAAAACTAATTTTTTTAGTCGCAACGATAACCGAGATCGAGCGATAGGATACGAAAATAATCGTATATTAGTTAACTTTAATTTAAAACCCATCCTAATAGTTTACTTTAATTTAATATAATCTGGTTAGTTGGTTTAGTGTGAAAACATTGTTTTGTGTATCGCTTATCTTTCCCCTTGCGGAAGTTAAATTAAAAAGAATTTTTCCTGTTAAAGTGACACAAAAAATTTCTGTAGTGCTGTGCGGAAAAATTGCAATAAAAATGTTAAAGCAACAGACAATTGATTTAAATTTCCAACCGCAAATATGACGTCGTGGAAATGTTAGATGTGTTTTCATTTAATATTTTTCTATTTTGTCCCTAATTACTTGAATGGTGACATTAATGACGCCACGCATGGCGAAATTGTTGTGTTGTCTTCACAGTACTACAGAATGACATACAAATTTTTTCAATTAAAACTTTTTCCTGATCAACGGCGCTATTATTGCGTGTGTTACGAAAAAATCGCGCCTTTTTAGCTGCACAGTGGATTAAAAAGTACACTTTAATGACAAAAATTTTAGAATTCATTAATTAACACATATATTTTATACTTTTGTTTTACATTTACTATTACGAATTTTATGGCATACGTAAAAAAGTCGAGAATACAAAAGACTTCTGAAAAAAGAATAAAAAAAATTCGAATGTAAAAAGTCGAAAACACAAAAGACTTCTGAAAAAAAAAAGGAAAATAAAAGGAATATGAGATCAGGTAAATTTTGGACAGGATTATGTAAACTTTGCGTCTCGCTTGCGATCAGAAAAAGGCTTCGATCGCGATAATCGCCTGGAGTTGAGATCGAGTGTATTTAAGCTCAGATCAATTTGAATGTGAGAAGAGATCGAGACGATAACAAAAAATTTTTCCCATCTTGCTTACGATCGTGACTGTCAAGGCCGTCTCGATTTCGATTGTTGCCTTGCATTTGAAATGAGATCGAGATGATAACGAGCGCTTTCTTTTTTGTACTCATTACTATTTATAAAATAAATAGTGTTGAGAAAGAACAAATTGAAAACTTGAATTTATTTCAATTTTAAAACAATTTAAAAATAATAAAATTTTTTAACCTTGTTTATATATTTGCTTAATTTTCGCTATAATTTTCTTATCTTATTTCTGCCTTGTTTATTTCAAAAGCGATTTGTGTCAAGTCTTAAGAAGCGCACAGCTGTCGTTGATAATATTTTATTTTTAAAATATCACTTCATTGGAAATAAATAAAATAAAAATTAAATTTTGTCTGGAATGTGAACTTAAGCACAATAGGGAAATCTCTCATCACTTTTGGTTTGGAGACAAGCCGGTTTCGTCCATTTTCAATGTCTTTTTACGTTCTATTTATATATTTTTGTTATTTTTCAAGAGATTTTTAAAGGAGCGAATTTTAGCTCCAGAAACAGAAAATCCAGTTTCTGAAAACAGAAAACCCGATTTCTCAAGGAACCCAGACATTTCTCCATTTTAATATCACCTCTATTTGGTCATTATTACTCTCCTTCGCTGATTGATATGCTTGCTTTTAATCTCGCTCGTTGAATGATCTGTTGGCTTTCACTCTCCCCCCGAATAAGTTGGTTTTATTTAATCATTCTAATCCAGTTAACGTTTTATGAGTTTTGAATTTTTAAGTGGTTTCAAATCAAGCGTTTTACATTGTTGTAATAACAGATTGTATGTATATTTTTAGAACTTGAAAAGAAATGATATCATTGCTAGTGATAAAAATAAGTTAAGAAGTTAAATTTCGATTCAATAAAAAATGTTGGTTTTATTTTATCAAACTTATTTAATTTTTCTCAAAAAGACGTCTAAAATGAAATTAAATCTCTGAGCTTTCATTATTCTAAATATATTTTAAATTTTAAATACATTTTACATTTCTACATGTATAAATCTTTAAAGAACTTCCATTATATTCTTTAATAACGTACACGTAACTATACTTATTCAAAGTAATCAGTCACTCAACCGTCGTCTATCGTTCATCCATAAATTGTCGAGTTTTCACGCCAAATACTGTTGATTTCAATTTAGCGCGAAGGTCGCAGGTCAAACAGTCCACTCAACCCGAAAACGACGAAGTGAATTCCATTACTTTCTTCTTTTTATTATTATTTAATACTTATAAATAAATAAATAACATGGTTGAGTGTGTGAAATCATTTATTGGGGTTTTTTATGAACACCAACTATTGAGGAGGGAGAGGGAATTTATATTCTTTGCATTTTGGGAATTTTTGAAGAATTTTTAGCAGCAGAAATACTTAGAAATACTTCTTTCTATTAAATTTTTAACGAAATATCGAAAGAGTATAAAATCTCTTTTTGAAACTATAAATTCATTTAACTTGTACTTGTTTTACTTACCGTAATGCCACAAATTTTACAATGTAATGCCATTTAGATGATTTGTGATTCCAACCGTTAATTTGTAATTCAAAATGTTGCATTTGTTGCATGTTGCATGTGGAATAATAAATAAATAAAATGGTACGACCTTAACGTGCTGCAAAAATGTAATCAGGAAAAAGTACAATAATAGAAAATTAAAATGGGGAAATGCAAATTAATGCGACTTTAAGATATATAGAAATTTCTGAAAAATAATGCTATTTCATTCTTTGCAGAAACGATCTTCCTTTTCGAATGAATGCCATAATTAATAACAGACACGTAATAATAATTAAGCATTAAGATTTTTCTTATAAATAATTTTATTGCATCATCGAATAAGATATAATAGAATCAATCAATGCAATTTCTCCGTTTTGCAGAAGTTTTGCAGAAGCACCATTTTTGTGGCAAATTATGTCATATTCTGCATGACGTTATAACGAGATCATTAATGTTAGAGCCATCATAGTTCTACACCTTCGCAAAGGTGTGTAGACATTTCCTGCGCTTAAAAAGGTAATACAAAGAGAAAAAATATTTTTAAAATAGAAAAGATGACGTGATGTTTGTTAGGTGTGCCTGACGGTGATTGTGGTATGAATGTCAGTTAGTTAGTTAGCGAGAAGAGCTTTAACTAGGCGTAAAGTCACCGCTCCAGTCTCGACAAGCCATAACACATATCAAAGATATATCTAGCTATACATATAAGTAAATGACAAGATATATGCTTTCTACACAATCATGCTTACATGACAAGCTGCCGTGATTCATAAGCAGTAGATTTGGAGAGTAAACTTGATTATATTGACTAATTTTTTCCTTTAAATTCTCTAATTGCATTGATTGTTACTGTTGTTGTCACTGTTGCTGTTTTCGCTGCTATTGGTATTTCAACTTCGTGCATTTGTTTGCAAGGCATTTCATTATATTCTAAAATCGCTGAACTGAGGTCGTTGGTCTTTATTCCACTCTTCGTATTTTAGTTGCTGTAGCTAATAATAACACTGCTACTGTTGTTTTCGCTGTATCTGTGTTTTTGTTGTTTCCACTTAGTTGTTGCTTTAAATAACATATACTTGCATAGACTTTAAACGTGAAATTTGTTTCGTTCCATGACAGCTGTCGGTTTCCACATCGCTAGGCCTGCGATATTTAGCTTGTCAGCTTTTATGTCAATCACACGCCATTTTTCGCTATTTCCATGTGATTTGTGATTAGTTAGGTGAGGTTAGGTTGTTGTGATTAGTTAGGCGATTGAAAACATTTACAAGGTTTAATGTAGAATTTTTTAAACATTTTCGTTTTAATGTGAAAAGCTCTAAAATGAAGTGGATGTGACCTAACTTGTCATGCAATATAATCATAAAATAATCACTATCTTCTAAATAATCATATAATCATCGACATTCTAAATAAAATAAACTCAAATCCTTAAAAAAAGTAAACAACTGATAAAAACAAACACTCGAAAAATCAGCGAAAGTAAGAAGATTATTGTTTACGCAAAGCCTAAGAAGCATTAAATCATCTGACAGATACGAACACGAATTACGTCACCTTTTTCAACAGTAGAGCAAGCAAAAAAAAGAGGAAAAAAAGAGCAAAAACACAAAAATGATGACGTCAAATGGAGCAGATTTCAACATAAGAAAAAGTAGAACCGAAAGGCAAAACAAAGCGAAACTTGAATATCGAAATAAATCGAAAAGTACCTCAATCTTCCACAATAACTTACGCTGAGTACTTCAAGAATTTTCTGAAACAAAATTGAGCTTTTTTCCAATTTTCTTGTTTCCTAGATTAGTTTAGTTGCTACTGTCTCAGAATTGTTAACTCTCTGCGGCGACGCAGTGTGAAATATATCTCTAAGATACAGATATAAAGAGTATTTCCAATGGCTAGTGAGTAGACTTGTGTTTACTAAATATATTTCTTCATTTTTCAGTTTCATTTCAGTATGATTTTGGTTTTCGTGCGCTAAATTTTTCAGTTCGGAACGAATTTCTTTTGTTTTGTGTTTTTTTAAAAAATAATTTTTTACATATTATATTAAAAAAATTAATTTAAATGCTTTTTCATTAAAGGAGTTTAAGTTTTAAGTAAGGGACTTTATTAAATATCAACTAAACTTATAAACGAAGTGGAATTTCTGCAAAGTTAAAAATTCAGAATAGCGAAAATCAGCTTTGTAACTAAAAATAACTTTTTCTTAAATTTACTATATGTGAAAAATATTCATTCTTCCTTGCGTTAATCTATTTACGCATTCATCAGCATTTCCTTTGTGTTTCTGCTTTGCTTTTTGAATATTCGGATGGTTTTTGTCAATTATTGCAAGTTGGAAAATAAGATTACAAAATTAAAGAAAGCGAAAATCTGGCAAAAGTGATTTAGTAAAATATGTGTGAGAGCAATAAGTAAAAAGTGAGAGTAGTAAAAAATGATTTATTTATTTAATTAACAGTGTATATTTAGATGTTAAAAATGCTTATTTATAACAGAAACATTTTCTTTTACTATGTTTATTGTTTTATTTTGGGTTTATTATTCTAATCTGTTGTCACGTTTTTGTAGTTTTCAACTATTTTTGTTTATTATTCAAACAATTTTGATTGAGGTTAATTTCGATCCTTTTCCGCCTTATAAGAGCTTTTCGGGACCAAAGACTTTTCAGTACACAGTTTTCTAACTGTACAATTAATTTTTGTACAGTTTGAACTGTACAATTAATTTTTTTAATTTAATATAAGAAATATACTTCCTAATTAATCAAGTAAAATGTGTTCTTTTCAGTGTTTACTAAATACTATGTTTCTATGAAAAATATATCGAATTTCGTTCATTTAAACTCATTCTTTACGTCCTCTTTTTCTCCCGTGTTCAGAAATGATGTATCATAATCACTCGACGGCTGGAATTACTATATTATGGATCTAGCAGATCAAATCGATGAATACATCTGTTCGTTTGAGGGATTAGGTGACCTATCAATGGACTCGTTAGCCATGTTTGTGTTCATTTGGGCCGTAATGGCCCTCTTCCTGGTGTGGCTGTGCAAATTTTTATACAACAAATATATGAACAAAGAAAATACTGGGTCAAGTAGCGCCAGCAATAGTCGACAAAATAGCTTAGCACCCGGTACATCCAAAACCGACAAGTTACGTCTATCCGAACCGAGAGAGATACTGGCTAGTAAAAATGAAGTAAAGGTAGGAAAGAAGTGGGGGGGAGGAGAACTGGAAGCTTTACGAACTTCTATTTTTTCTGATTTAACAGGATCTTGGAGCAAAACCTGCAGTTGCTGGTGGACGTGGTCGCTCTATGGCAGGATCAGGTGCTGGTTCGGGTCCTACATTGCGTAAAAGGGTGGTACGTCAGAGTTCAACTGGACCGGAGAGTCGTAAGAAACGTTTTGTACCGCCACCATCGAATGTAGTTGGACCGGAGACGGTATGTTTAGGGATAAAATAAGAAATTTAGTTTTTCCCAAGTTCTCCCCCAATACACTAATTCATAAATTATTTTTTAAGGCTTCCGTGACCTGGACCAGTCAAGTTTTTCGCTGGCTATACAGCGATTTAGTTATTGTCAACGAATTACTTATATCTTGGGTGATTGCTATGAACGACACACTGAGAAAGACGATGGAAGAAGTGAGTATTACATAGAATCAATGGTATAAACTTATTAAAAATATTATGTCGGATAAATTTTTCAAGGTCAATTACTTGGTTTTTTAATTTTTGTTAAAACTAATTTATTTTCCTTATCTCGCATCTTATATTATTACACAAACACGTTCGAAACGAACCAAAAATCAGATAATAACAAATTCTCTATTGAGTCATGCATTACGTAAGCGTTCGCCTTCTTCTTAAACGCGTTTTCAAGCTTTTTTAATGTTAAAATTTTTGGTGCTCTTTTTGTATTTTTGTTTAACTCAAAATAATGAATAAATGTATACAGCAGCAACAACAACACCAACAGCAGGAATAACAATATAAAAAATGTAACCTTGGTCTCAGACTTACATAGAGATAAAAACTCATGCGATAATAAGTGATGTTTAAATCTAGAAAAAATTAAAAATAACTAAATAGGAAAGGGGAATAATTGGTTCCAGATGAGTTCTCTTGAATTATAACAACCTTTGACTTTATATATGTACTCGTGACCGATCGCCAGAATGATTCCAGTATATTGAATTCTATTAGCTTTTTTAAATTGGATAATTTTTTAACTGAATCATTCTACTGATCGCTCTTCCGCTAATGATATCATCAACTTTGGCACGATAAGGCATCCACAATTTATTAACTCTTGCCGACAAATGCAATCAACGTTAATTAAATAAGTGAGAATGCGAGAAAATAAAACTTTACTTAATGATTTCTATTTAGATACAGTTAATTCGATCTCTATTTTAATGGGAAATTTAATTGAAAATAGCTCCATCTTCACTACGAGATATTTTTAGGCAATTCCGAAGTATTAGATCAAATCAATTCAAAACAAATCAAATATGATCGATTTTGTTTTCTAATTTCATATATAAAAGTTCTTATAATGTATAAAATTCTGTTTTATATGAACTAATTAAATTCCATAAAAATCTTTATAGATTTTCGTGTATTTTGCCAAAAGGTTGCTCAATTTTGTTGAATTATCCTAAATATTAAACAAAATGATTACAGCATAAACTTCCTATTTTGATTATAGTTTCGAAATGTTCAAAATTGGATAGTTCGAAAAATTCATCTCATATCTGACTGAATTTTTTTATTAATTTTATTTCAGCATGGAGTTGCTGTGGAAGTAGTGCGTGTCCTGCCTGATAGTCCTCCACCAGGCCTTAACAACATCTTTTGCAACTGTGATGAAAACAATCCATCAGATATGGTATTATAATTGAATAAGCTTTCCCCAAGAAACTCCGTTCTACTGAGGAACTATTTTACAACAGCTCATAACCTTCGATTGCGACGCGATGCCGGTGCTGCAAGTAAAGACGTTCCGTCAGAAGTCGGGCAAGGTGGACACATCGCACTACAAGGTGACCGTATCACGTTTCCGAGCTCGCATGGCGATTGCCATGAACTACAACACACTTAAAGGTGAAATGCGTGTCGACGGATATCCAGATGTAAGCTCAAACTAAAAGTGAATTTCAGAAATCAAACTATTTTAATGAAGCAACATTCTCGCCGCCCTAAACAGATTCGTATCACCATGAACAGCGTTGGTGCCATCAAACCTATGGATCAAGATGAACAACAGCTGCAGGAACTGATTGGCGGCATTCTTACAAATGCCTTGCGAGAAACTATCTACCCAGTCGACTTTTCAGTTTACTCCACCTGCCCACGTGCCGAAATCGATCAATTGGAATTAAGTGTAAGATGAAGAGAGAAATTCTTTGAACGGGATGGGGAATGGGGTTTCTCCAGCGGAGAAACACCCACCTTGTTCTTCCGCTTGTGCCGCACGGAAGAGATAAGATAGATATAAAAAAGTATATATATTCCTCCTCAGCTCCATCTCCTGCTTCGATTTGGTCCACAGTCCGCCTGTCTGTCCATCTGTCTTTCTGTTGAATCACGATTACAGGAGAAGTAACGAGATGTTGCGACAAAATTTGACGCAAATATTCTTTTTTATGTAGAGCAGTTCGAGATTGAAAGCAAGCTAAATCGGTTAAAACCACGCGAAATTTAGCGAAATTTAGTGCTGAATTATCTAGCGACATTACAATACAATATCCACAGAAATTGGTGTGGTTCGTCCTCTTTAACTTTGCGGGTGTTTGAATCTTTGCTTTCTTACTAGTTAAATCTTCAGGGTGTAGGGTATTTTTGGAATTTTAGCCTGACCAAAAACAACTCTTGTTAGTTTTAATATCCATTTCCATTTAATATCCATATCCAATAAATAATAACAAAATTTGCCTCTGATGCTTGTTTCCATCTGAATTGCCGAGCTTTTGCTTCTTTCAAGTATTTCAAAATTTTAGAAATTAATATGTTTTTCTTCTAATATTTCTACTCTATCATTTCAGCGAGTTCAATATATATATTTTTGAAGCCAATTAACTTTCTTTTGGAACGAATGATGCTGATGTTAACTAAAAAATTTTAAAATATATATTTTCAAAAACCTCTCTTGTCATTCATTAACTAGATTTTATTAAAAGTCTAAATATCGCCACAAAATAAAACTGCAATACTTCCTCGCACCCAGATCAGTCTGACTTCCTTTTTTTTTTTAATTTACACAAACGACCTCTGATGATGTGGTCACTATAACTTAAAATTTTAATACAAGATCATTTTTTCCATATTAAATCTCAAATCTTTCTAATGGTAATTGGATTCATTCATTCACTACTTACTATCGTATCGATTTCAACTAATTCAAGGGACTATTTCCCGAAATTTGGTCCATTATTGTTCACATTTGTTTGCATTATTCGTAAGGTTTTTCATTTTCCTCGCAAAACAACTTGTCACAAATCTTTCATTCATTTCGATCATGCAGCAAAATATGGATGGTTTTGATTCCTCACCACAACCGATGGTCTCGGGTCGACGACTTTTGGTCAAAATCGTCAAAGGCGAAGGTCTAGCGGATGCCACCGATCCTTACGTGGTGGTGGAAATGGATGAACCGGCGCAAAAGAATAAAACTGGAGCAAGACAGGGCAACAATCCATACTGGGATGAACATTTTCTTTTGTGAGTCAAGATATATTTTAAGAACACCTTCAAAATAAGCCACATTTTTCTAATATTTCCGGTCTGTTTCTCTCTCTCCCTGTCTCTCTTTTCTCTCTCTCCCCTCTCTCTCCCTCTCTCTCTCTCTCCTCTCTCTCTCTCTCTCCCTATCTCTCCCTCCCTCTCTCTCCATCTCGCTTTGTCTATCTATCTATCTAACTATTTATCTCTCTTTCCCTCTCCCTTGCAGTGAGTTGGCACCACAGTCTGCTGAGATACTTTTTGAAGTCTACGATCGCCCCGCAAATCCCAGTGATCCTCCAAAGTTCCTGGGCCTCGGCTTGGTTGGCATCGATGAGCTCGCTGTGGGTCCGGCCTCGACACAAGTACTCACTCTGCAGCCACGCCCCTATGAAAGTGAACCTGTGGCCGGTGCCATTACAGTCGATTTCGTCTTCATCGAGGGCGCGGAGATACCAGCCGGACCGAGGCCGTACAAACTGAAGGAGGCGCTACGCATAAGCACGCCAATGATCAATGAACACATGAAGAACGGAGCCGATCTTGCGGATGCTGCGCTGCGGGCGCTGCAAGATGGTGCCCTCAACACTACTGGGAACCCTAGCAAGAGCACGCTGATCATCCACAGTGTGCAGCGGGTAAGTTTGTGATGTATAGGGAAGAATTTCCTGAGAAAAAAAAGATTTAAAATCTAATAAAGTGAAATCCATAGAAATCAAATCAAATCAAATGAAATAAAATCAAATCAATTTAAATCACGTCTAGACACAGTCACTCCATTTCACATAAATGGACCAAATCAAATCAACTCAATCAATCAATTAAGTCAAGTCAAGTCAAGTCACATCATATCAAAATAAACCAAATCAAATAAAATCAGGTCAAGTCAAGTTAGGCCACATAAAATCAAATTAAACCCAATCATGTCAAGTCAAGTCAAGTCGAGTCAATTCAAATCCAACAAAATCAAATGAAATCCAAAAACTCGAATTAAATCAATTGAAGTAACACAAAGTCAAATCTTTACTTATCAAATCATTATTTCAAACTTCTTCAACACACATTTTGCATTTATTTGATCACGTTTATATTTTTTTCATTTATTTCGAATTTTTCACTCAAATATGCAAATTTTCCATATGGACTGAAAATTACAACAACAAATATATTCAAAACCATCAGAATCAGAACAATTCAAATGCATTTAAGGTAAATTTCGAACTTTCGTTTTTATTTCATGAACACTTTTGATTATACTAAACATTTTTATAATTTTTAGTAATTAACAATCTGATAATTTAATAATTTTTACTCGTTAATTTTTTGATATGCATAAAATTTCTTGTTTCTTATTTTAAGTTGCGTTCACAGCTCATGCAAAAAAAAATACTTAACATTCTTAGATTAAATATTAATATTTAAAATGTTGAGTTTTTCTAACCGTAAATCTATTTTTTTGCTTGATTAACACAAAATTGCTTTTAAAAACAAAAAAACCTTCGAAATTTGCGAAAAACCATCTCGGCACAAATGTGGACTTTAACTGGAAATTAAACATTCCGAACCCGATTCGGTGAACTCAGGTTGAGCTCAATAAAGAAGGCCAAATCGAAGTTAAAGAATCGCCTGACGAACTCAGCGCAGCGGCGGCCTCCATTTCTGCCATGGAAAGCTCTTTGAATGAAATGAGTTCGTGTTCAGGTAATGCGAACACAACAGCCGAAATCGAACAAATCCAGCAAGATAACTCATTGATCACCGATCTGACGGCCAGTCCGACAGATTCAAGTGCTCCGGCAGCGGAAGAATCTCATCTTGAAGGTTCGCCGAGAGAGGCAGGTAATGAAACGCAACTCGAGGAATCCATCAAGGCGAAAGAGGTAATTAGCTCGCTATTAGCTGAGAGAAAAGCTTTCACAGTCTCTCTTTCTCTCTCGCTAAACTTTCTAAGGCTCGTTTCGTTTCTGACTTTGTAAAAATGAATTTTTGAATGAATTACCAAGTTTTTTGCTAACAATTTTCATTTAACAAATTAACAGTTGTTTCTATTAATAATATTTGATGCATCTTGTGTTAAAAAAATAAGCTTTAAAGCTCCACAATAGCAATTAAGGCAATTATAATGTTATTGTAGATGTATGCGCATCTAAATCACGGCCGGCTATAGTAGTCGCGAGTGAAAGAATTTCGTGTAAATCACAGAAAAGCTCTTTAGATTTAAAATATAATTTTCAAGAAAACAAAAGCTTCCCGGACTGGAACTGGGAAAGCTTTTTTAAAATAAGCTCTACAAATTCTCAACCCAATGAAAATCTGAAAGAATTGAAATAGAAAAATTTAAAAAAAAAACTAAAATAATTTCGCCTTTCGAAATATTTTTAAAATTTTAGAAATTCAAAACTTTTTGTATTACAAAACGTTTGTGAAAAAATTTACTTTTTGTATTAAAATTACAATGTTTTGTATCATACAAATTAGTTATTGTATTAAAAGACATAAATTTTAAATTGGAAAAGCTTTGATTCGAAACTTTGAAATGTTGTCGGGATTTTATAAAATGGAATTTATTTTTTTCCCTTAAATTTCCACTAAATAAAATTATAAACTTTTTTATAGCAATTTTTCAATGAAATAAAATTTGTGCAAACATTTCTTTAATTTTATATTCTTGTCTTTAGTTTGATCGCCCCGATGCAACCTCCTCACCGAACGGTAACTACAACAATTACCAGCTGACCGGAACAGGAACTGGCCATGCCAACAATGGCGCCAGCGGTTTAACACACAGCTACTCGAACAACACCAACACCAACATCAATGGACTGCCACGTAATGGTGGCTCCGGCTCTCCGAATGCATTCAGCTCGCCGGAATCCGTTGCGGACGATCGTGGGCGTAGTAAAAAAAGTAATTTCTTTGGCACGTTGAAAAAACGCCTCAGTCGCTCCAAGACACGAACCCATTCGGCCGATCGCGGCGCTGTCACACCATACAATAATAACGGTACAACCCCCACGGGAACACTTAACGGTGATCCACGTTCATTGTCTGTAGATCGCGCTGTTTTGTCCAAGAGCACTTCACTTGGT
The DNA here is from genome assembly GCA_922984085.1 of Sicus ferrugineus. Lineage (NCBI taxonomy): Eukaryota > Metazoa > Arthropoda > Insecta > Diptera > Conopidae > Sicus > Sicus ferrugineus. The sequence goes on from OV277354.1 coordinate 9,927,900, forward strand.
AATTAATGTTATTCCTCTCTCTCTCTCTCTCGCTATCCCTCTCCTCATTTACATTTCTAATACTCACAATTTTTGTTTATTTTAAGCATTATTAGAAGTTTCGTTATTAAGTGTTATTCTTGAAAATATATTTATCATTATAAATATTGAAAGTTTTATTTAAAATATAAATTCAAATACGATTTCCCGAAAAAGTTCTCCGTAGAAATTCAATTTATCTTAAACTGTTAAAATAGCACTTGAATAACTTTTCCCATTTTTCACAAACCTTCATGTTCACAATTTCATTTGGAATTTTTGATTTTTAACTTTTCACTTCACTACATAAATATATCAGCCGTTATTTCAAACCACTAGGGGTTGATTTTGACTCTCTGTCTCTTTCTCTGTTTCTTTCTTTCTCTTTTGTGCTCTACTTTTGTCTTTTACTGACTACAATAATATATAATATAAAATGTTTAAAACTTCTTTGACCCAAATAATACTCACTGTAAATCCATGTATGTATGTATGTATTGCATTGCTCCTCACACATGTACACACTCACACACACGTACAAAAATATGACGACACACATAAAATATTTATATTTTATTAAAATTATGAAATAATATTTAATTCGTTTATTACAAAAAATTTAAAAATTTATTCATATAAATAATTAATTTATAATATTAATTTTTATCTACATTTTTTAATCATAATTTTTTTCTGATTTTTCTCTTTTCATTTCGGCGTTTAATTTTTCCAAAAAATGGGCAACTTTGGACACACTTTGGTTTTTTTCACTCACAAAACAAACAAAAAAAAAATGCACGCCTCATTTTTACATTAATAAACTTATTAATTTTTGTTGACAAAATGGTGTTTGTGTACTCAACATTGCAACAACAACGACAACAACTACCACCACCAACCACATCTTTAACAATAACAAAAAATTAGGTCCACGCATGGGCGTGCAAACACTCGATCACTCAAGACGATCTTCACTTTCAGAATCTTCAGCCATCTCAGGTTTTTCATCGGCCAGCACCAAAACTTACATCCACGAAGCCTCCACTCTGGTGCTTGAGACCATAGAGAACGGAATTAAGAGGTGAGACATTTGAGAGAGAACTATAAAGATCGGGTTTTTGAGTTGAGAAATAAGATCAAGCAACGTAACTATTTTGAATCTAACAGCAACTTGTTGATTTTTATATTTAGGACGAAAATAAGACTATTTTGTGATTTTTCTTAATAGTTTCTCAAAATATAAACCGTAATTAATTTTCTTCTGTCCTCATTTCCTTTCAACTTCTCCCCATTCCCTCATTTTTAGGCATTTTATTGTTCCTCTGGCGATTGCGCAACGCCCAAGATGGCGTCGTAAGGGCACGAAATTGCATATTTATAACGATCACACATTCATAGCCAAGCACTTAAGCGGGTGAGTAGTAGAATTTTAATTGAAATTTTCGATTTAAAAGGGTATTCGAGCGCTTTCGAAAGTCCTAAGGAAGGCATTAGAAAGCCTTCAAAATTGCTCTTGCTGAAAAGCTTATTAAACAGCACGAAGCACGAAGAAGATTACTAAACAAAAGCTTGCTTGAAGTTTTAGCTTGCTAAAGAAAGACAAAAGGTCGCGAAACAAAATCTAGAAAAGCGCAAGCTAGCCAAAGAAGGTGTAAAAACCAAAAGTTTTATAAAAAGGCCCTAGAAAAAAGTTTTCCGAAATATCTTATTGTAGAAACCAACATTTTGCTCAAAAAAAGCCTTCTAAAGATTTTTTTAACAATTTATCAACAAATGAAATGCAAATGAAAGCTTTTGAAGTATGCAAAGTTTTGTAAAGAAGACATGAAAGCGTTCTAAAGCATGTAACACAAAGCCTACCTACAGAAGAGAAAGAAAGCATTTTAAAGAAAGCTTATAAAAGCTGGCTAGGAAAGCTTTTTAAAAATGTTCTTCCTAAAAACCTGTAAAATAATATTTAAAATTCTTATCCACAGAGGCGGTTTGCAGTGTTCAGTTTGCATGAAGTCCATACCACGACGCCCGGGAAAACAGGGCTACGAGTGCCGTGACTGTCAGATGATCTGCCACAAACAGTGCCACATCCGTGCACCACAATCCTGCCCGAATCCGACGGTACTCTCAATGGAGTTGTAAGTATTAATCGTAAATATTTAAAAGTTATTTATTTTAGTTTATCCAAATTTAAGATAAAAAGTTATTAATTTAAATCTTGCAATTCGGCATTTAAAAATTAAGTGGAATTGTTCAAAACTGAAAAATAAAATTTAAAATTTACTAATATATCTAAAAAATTCATTAAGGATTTAAAAAAATCTATTTTCTTTTCTCTCTTTCTCTTCTCCAACTTTTGGACATCCAATCCCGAAACTTGATAACTTCTTAATGATATCACACTCATCGCAAATTAATACAAATAGGTCCACGATGCCGGTACTCACAGAAAAAGATTTATACTAAAGTCAACTAATTGCTAGATATGGCACTGAGAGTTCTTAAATTCTAAAATCATATTTCATATTTACGTATTTATACTTTTATTGTAATAACTATTGCAAGTTTTGTGTTTTCGTAATTTTATATTTCGCTACTATTACTTTATCTAAAAATATATATTAAAAGTTATTCTAAATTTGTTTTCCTTTAAAAAATCTGTTTATTCACCAATTTTAAAAATTAAAGAATTAGTTAGATTTTTGTAGTTAATAAATTGTCCCATGCAAGAAAACTTTTATTTTTTAATAACCTCAGCAAAGAGTAAAGCTTTGAAATTGGTAGCTTAAAGCTTTATTTACTGTCAAAGTTTTTTTGTAACAATTTTTGCTAGAGCTTTTATAAAAAAATTTCAAACTTATATATTTGTTGAAATCAATGATAAATTGTTTTTGATAATTTGTACCAATAAAAGTAAGCTAAGCTGATTAAAAGTTTTCGTAAAGGTTTTTCTGTAATTACAAAACATAAATGCACAGATATGCTGCTTTTTGCACTTCTAATTCCTTTGGAAAAGCTTAAAAAGTTTTAATTGTTGTTAGCTTCGATAACCAAACTTTTTCTAAAAGTAATAATTGTATTCCTTTTTTAACCTCCTTTTAACATTTTAGTTAAAAAAAGTAAGCTTAAAGCTTATATTTATAACCTTTAAGATAATTATTTTATTTGAATTAAAAGTTCTTTTTGCTAACTTACTATAAACTTCACTTTTCATTTTTTTCCATTCTATCGTGCTTTAATTTTCGCTTTTAGAACTATTTCTGTTAAATGTTAGCTGGCATATTTAATGTTTGAAAGCTTAGTAAAGCTTTAAGCACTTTGCTACACAATAAAAAATTTTATAAACCAACTGATAAAAAAATTCACTAATAATATTTTTTGCAGATTTTTAATCAGAGCAAAAATATTAAAAAATATTGTTGACGTTCTTGTTTCTCCCCCTCTTTCTCTTTCTCTTTCTCTCTTCTCATCACTTTCGTTTCTGTTTTTCATAAATTCCATAAATAATTCTGTTCCCCGCTACACTGAAAAAAACTCACATTTAGGACGAAGACTATTAAAAGCTGCTAAATAAATTTCAAGCTTAAGATAAATCAAAAATTGATTCCTATTAAAAAATTGATCTTATACAAAAAATACACATTTTAAACTCTCTTCTCTAAAATAAAAGAAAATTGCATGAGATATTCTAAATAGCAAGAAATTAACTTTTCCAACACATAAGATTAAATCAGATAAAATTTTAGAAAATTCTACACGCAACACTTAGAAAATTAAGGGTAAAACAATATAAAAAGCTTTTACACTTAGAGAAAATGCTTCAAACCTTGACAACACTGGTAAGCTCTTCTTAGTCTGTATTTCAACTTGATTTGAAAACTTTAAGCTTGTAGCGTTTACAAGAATTTAAATGTTTTGAAAATTGAAATTTAAGTTCTGAAAAAATAGTTTGAAAACAATTAAAAAGGAAAACTGTTTTTGGATACTAATTAAGCATGTTTTGAATTACTAAGAATTTAATATTTTGATTTGCTTATTATTTCACATTTTAACCCATTTTTAATTTTAAAAGCTTGTTACGGTTTTTAAAAATACAAACAATATAACAGTTATGTATATTTTTAAGCAGCTTAATTAATTATTAACACTCTGTGAGTTTCAAAATCCGGTTGCGTGCTTTTCTACATTTCATCATTTGATGCCTCTTTGCTAGAAAGTTTCAAATTCAGATTACTAATTCGGACAATAATTGGTAATAACTTTCACTTCGAAATTGACACTCGTAAATCTTAAAATCATTTTTGTACCTTTTCGCCTTCCACAATCAATCAGTGAATACAAGTTTTTAGAAAATTCTACTACTAAAACAGGCGATCAAAGAACTTTTGAGACAAATTGACTTTTTCCAAACAATGTTTTCGAATTGTCGCTCTTACAACTTTAGATACTGGAATGATATTCTTGAAAATATACAGCGGACGAAAATCTTCCTGGTGACGTTTTCCATAGGAAAACTCGAAAATAAAACTGATTTTTCGCGCCTTACTTCAAAAATATACTTCTTAATGCTTTACAACACTGAAACATGGTAATGTTTACACCGAAAGAAAAACTTAAAGCTGAGCTAATTATTCGTTTGGCTGTCTATTAATTCTCTTTACCTTCCAAAGCCTATTTCATTCAAAGCTTGTTTCATTTTAAGCTTGTTTCCTTTACGGCATGTTTATTTTAATTTAATATAAAAATTTACTAATTAAAATTCCTCTCGTACAATTTTTACAGATCCAAGCTTAGCTTAGCCACAGCCGACCGCAGCATAAGGAAATTATGAGCGCAATAATTTCCAAATCAAATGCAACTCAATGATGAAATATGCAGCATCAATCTAACAATTTAAACGAAATTTACACTTTTCTAAAGCGAAAAAGAAAACTAATAATGCATTAAACGAAAATTAATTGTTGAGCATTTTTTAAAAAACGAGATTTTTAATTATGTAATTTAGGTAAAAAGTAAATTAAATTTTATTCTATTCTAACTAAAGATCCTATCTAAAATACAATCTAAATTATATGTAATCGGTGTTTTCAACTATTAATAATTTTATGTTAACTAAATTTAAGGCAAAAGTTGTAATATTGAAAACTAAAAAAGTGAATTTATATCTATTTCATGTTATTTCTAATGTTAGTTTTTCTATTGTTTTCGAAACATAAGAATTTTTACTGTTCTTCTTAGGCTTAAAAAATTATGTAATGTAAACGAATATTTTACTCTCTATTTCACTAATATTTAACTCGAATTGTAATTTTTCCTGCATTCTTTTATGTTATTAATTTATTTTTATGTTATTAATTTACGTTATGTATTTAATTTATGTTATTAATTTTCTTTTGTTTAAATTGTTTTTTAAACATTTTTGTGAAGTTCCCCAAAACGTATTTTAATCTTTATAAATTTTACATTTCGTATATATTTTGCCCAATTTTATTTTAAATTACAATAATTGTTACTATTTGTTAAAATTACTGTTTCTTTATTTTTATATTTATGTAAATCGTTATAAATTCAAATCGAATACTGTTTGTTAGGTTTTATAATTATTCTTTGAAAAATTTTATACAATATTCAGATTCCTCGGGTCTCGAAGTGAAATCTTAAGAAATTCAACACAAAATAATGAAATATTAATAAAAAACCCACTTTTTAATAAAAATCTATTCATTGCTCGAATAAAAATTTGGCTATTAAAAATAAATAGGTAAAATTGAATTTTCCCTCTTACTAAAGATTTTACTTCAATTCGTGTTCTGAGCTGTAAAACTTAATTTAAGAAATTATATAAACATGCAAAAAAAACCGCTAAATATTGTAACTGCTTATGAGTGATAAAAATATCAAGTGTATATTTAAAAATAAAGTGGTGGAAAAAGGAGAGAAAATTAAATAGTTTTATTCTAAAACGGAATTCGACTAAAAATATTGTTTTCTTTTAGGGAAATTTGTAGCAAAATTTTCACTGTGTATTAAAGTTCTACGACAGGCATTGCAAGCAGCAAAAAATTAGTATTTCTCAAAATCTGATCACAACGCCGTGAGCTCTTTTTAAAAAAAACATTTTTTGTTATTCCTCCTCTGCGTTTAGAAAATCTAATACTAAATTTTATATATTTTAACTGTAGAAATTCGAAAAATTTCCTGTCAAATAAAAATAGAGTTGTAAAACCTTTCCTATTCAATATAATCTCAGAAAAAAATAGTACTTTTCCAATTTTAAGGAAGTTTGCTTAGAAAAAGGAAAAAAACTAAGAAAAAATTTGTATTGCTACGTATTTATACTTTACATCATGTTGTAGTTTTTTCCTTAATTTTTGTACAAAATTTATACAACTGTCTCAACACTGCTCTACATGTCTTCTATCGTAGACATAAACCCCTTGCCATTTTTGTGGTATTGTCAAACAAATGTCAAATTATTCCACGTTCCAATTGGATGGAATCCTCAACTCTGGGCTCAGTTGAGTTTTTATTTGAAAATGGCAGTGCTGCAGATGGATTTTTCTGCCTGCTTTTTGTCATTTGCTGTGAAAAATTGGAGTTGTGTCGTCGTTGTTTCAAGGATGTTCGGTAGAAATTCCAATTTCTTGTCATTCAAGCAACCGAAATTAATGAAAAGTGTTATAGAATAAAATTGAATATATCTTAAAATTCAAAAAATTGTCATTGATATACAAGTGAAGTGTTAAAAAAGTGAAGAGAAGTCAACATTAACAGTGAGTGTGAAAAAAGTGCAGCTAAAGCAGAGCAGAGAAATTGAAGATTTTACTCGCGGTTGATCAAATAAAACATTAGAAATGGAGTTTTATTAATTATGATTAATTAAAGAAAGGTTTAAAAAGCACAGAACTGAAGGTGTGTTGGAAAAACAAAAACAAAAGAAAAGTGATAAATACCAGCTGCTTTCGCTACGTCGTCGTCGACAGCAACGCCTTGAAAATTTTTTTCTTTCATGTTCTTTGCCCAAATTGTTCTTCTTTCTCCACGTATGGTGGATCCTTCTGAATAATTTGAACTAATATTTTAAAAAAAAGCATTAGCAGTACACTGAATAAAGTTTTCTCAGTTGAAAACGCATTGATTTTACAAGCAGGTGGTGCTCTGGGAAACGTCGTTGTTTTGTTGCATTCAACGTCTACTCTTTCCCCACCCCTTCCATTAAATTTTCCCAACCAACAGCAGCAACAACAATGCTAGTTTTTCCACTTTTCCTCTTTGGAATTTATATTCTTGCTGTCTAGCAGCGTTTTTACTCAGAGAAATTAACAAAAACAAAAGCCGCTTCTGCTTTGACGACGATGATAACAGCGACGACTGAGTTTTCTGAATGTGAGTGAGCTGGTAAAGGCAGACAACAGCCAGAAATGAGTAGAAATTTTCCAAAATTTCGCAATAATTGCGGCTAAATCAGTGTTTTTAAAATGTAATTAGTGAATTCTGAAAAATTAAACTTACAACACACCTGTTTTTCAAGCTTACGCAAGCGTGCTGCGCTGCATCATTCTGGCTACGACAACCACCACCATTCAACGCCAACAAAACAAGAAACGTGACAACTAATTTAATTGTTCATAACATTACAAAAGAAAAATTAACAACAGTATAAACTATTCTGGAACTCGTCTTTTCAAAAAGTTGAAATTCCTTTTTTGGTTTTGGCAACGCAGGCTTCAATAAATCCCACCAGAACGCAGGAGTCAACTTCAGCAGAAACCACTCGCCACAAAACTCAACCACAGCAGCGGCAGCAACAACAACACCATGGCACACCACAACGCTAATTTTCTGAGCTCCGACATCTCCCGGAGAAATCCACAGGATGAGTACGAGTTGATACAAAAAATTGGCTCCGGCACGTATGGTGACGTTTATAAGGTGAGTCACCAACATCATTGTCACAAAGCCAATGAAAAGATTGCAGATGTTTCATTAGTTATGGATTTCTATTTGGTTTCTGTTCTTTGTTCTTGAACGTTGTGAGCTTTGACTTTCAATTGTGGCTTTCAATCGTTGCTTGACATATGGAGTTGATTTGGTTTCTGAAGAAGAGCGGAAGAACAGATTTCTATGGAATGGAATCATGTTATAGTCCAAAATTGTGGGTATCCAAGCACAAATATTACCGGGTCATGCTTTGGTGATCGTTCAATTTGTTCATTCATAAAATGTTTATTCAATTGCTCAAATAAGTTAACCGCTTGTTACGTACATATTTTAAATAACAACTTTTATATTTCTGTGACGTACCATCAGAGTACTGCGCCGATTTATTTAGAGTCAGCTCAACCAGACCGAGATCCCGCCGCCGAAATCTTATCGGCTCATTTACAAACAGAATATTTTAAATTTTATACAGCGAATATGCAATCGTTTCCTTTAAAACACGTTCTAAATATTAATATATTGTAATTATAGTAATAATTTTATATATTGCAATTCTAAATTTAAATGTTAAAATAAATTAACAATGCAATTAACATCGTATCAGAGATGAAAAAAAACATCACAAGATCGTGAGAGTTTTATTTTTATTTAATTTATACGTTAAAAAACGAATTAAAACGGTAGTTTTAATTCTACTGAACGAATTCAATGACCTCCGCTGTAGTGATAACAATGAGATCTTTTATAAGCACGGCAATGTTATAATTTTTTGTTTATTTTTTTATTTAGATGCGCACGAGACGTTCTAAATCCTTTGCAATTTCTAAAAATTCTCTTGATCGAATATCTAAAAATATATTACTTTATCCTCTTAAGGCAATAAATGAACTCAATTGTTGTATTTTCATCTCTTTCACAGTCTTAGATATGTAAATGAATTTCCGTATGCTGCACAATCTGTAAATTCCATGACTGAGAGTGCTTCATGCACGCTCATCCATTCGTCGCAACAGCCATCAATTCATCCACCCATCTACATACATCTCTATCATTCCATCCATCTCCCTATCCATCCCTTCATCTATCTTTTCATCAGTTCCGTTTTTGCTTCTAGCTTCACTTTTATGCTGTCATATGTTTAGCGGTTCTTCTATGTCACCATCATTCCGCTTCAGTTACCCTTGGCACCACTTCGTGTGTCTCTCTGATCATCATTATCACCACCACCATCATCATCACCACCATCATCATCATCACCACCTTCATCATCATCACCACCATCATTGCCATCGCCATCTCCATCACCATTTCATCATGAGTGTTTCTGTGCAGCTGCTGTGTGCAGTTTTTTTCTATACTTCTGAACTTGCTTCATATTTTTATTATCTGTGTTTTTAATGTTTGTATGTTTTGTTTGGTCTTTTTCTTCATTTCGCCCTACAACCCCTTTAACCCTCCTCTGGAATTTATGAAAAGTACTGATGTTTTAATACAGAAACCTTCAGACTGTTTATTGCTTTCTGAAGCCAAATGTTGTCTGTTGCCTCTTTGATTGTCTGCTTCCTTCATTTGTCTGTCTATTTATTTTTGTGCATCTTCGGTTGCAGTAAACATTTTATGCATTTCCAGATAAAAGTTGAAAACAGCTGTGTATAAAAATGGTTGCTCACCAGAATGGGACTGGAAAGGGGCAGAGAACGAGTTGTTTGAAAATGTGCTTCTATTCTATTGCACCATCATTGCTCATTTCAGGGTTCGCAGATGATTTCTAAATCGGTTGCATTAAATAACAACAGCAGCAAACTCAATAAATTGAACTGATTTAAAAAGATTGAAACTCACCAGCGATACTTTTAGTCGAATAACAAAAATTCCTTACAGGATTTCTGTGGCTATTTAGATGGATGGCTCTCATATGCGAATTTAATTTTCGAGCATCTTCGTTCGCCTCGTTTTTCTCATTTCAGCAGTTAAAACTTTTGTTCAGCCAAAATTTGTCGAAAGGATTTCCGAAAAACGCACAAGCGTGTTGCTGCAATTGCGTGTTTCCTTCACAAAACACACTCGCCTGAAAGAGCTGAAAATGGTTTTAGCTTTCATTTTTTAAGTGAATGCTTTTTTAATTTTGAGAAAAACTAAAATCCTTTGAAACTACACGTTTTCCTGATTTTCGCTTTTCCGGTTTTTATATTTCGCTTACTTTTCTCCCTTTCTTTTCGGAAAAGCTGAAGTCCTTACGAAACTACGCGCTTTTCTCATTTTCATTTCTTCCATTTTTTTGTTTCGCTTATTTTTTTCACTTTCCAACTTCACTCATTTTCAGTACTTGGAAATTCAGTCTTTTTCCTCATTTCTTCTTCATACGTCTTATTTCTGTCAAATTTTGTGTCTTTCAACATTTTCACGTTTCTTCTCGTGACACGACTGTCGCTGTGGGTGGTGGTTTGGATGCCCTTGACTGCAGGGCGTGTCGCGCCATCTTCCCCTTTGTTGTTTGTTTACCTTGTCATTTTGATGACATTTGAAGCAATTCAGTGAAAACCCTTTGCTGAAGATACTTGGCTTCTTGGAAATCCTTTAATAAAATAAGCAAAAACAGAGAGAAAAAAGAGATCATAAATTGAGCTCAGAGAATGAGAATGGAAGGAAGGACGTATTGTTGGCCAACGTGAGTAGCTGGCAAAAAAATTCACATGTTTGTTTTTTATTTTTATTCCTAGAAATCAGCTGGAATTTCTTCTTAGTTTTTTCCTCTCCACAGAGTTGCCAATTGTGTGGGAGAATTTCAACACAAAGTAGAGTATATGAGTAAATATGAGTACTCCTGCCTCCTGAGACTGTTGACCACCTATGGGTCAAATGTAAAATATTAGCTTCTCGGTTCTAATTTTTGTTTTAAAAGATCGAGCGTCTCCTGTTCTTTTGTTAAACTTTTATCATTTTCATCCAGAACTTGGAATTCATGGACGTATATGAGCGAGGAAGCCAACAGAAAGTAGAGTGTTATGAGTACTGATATGAGTGGATATGAGTACCACTGCCTTCTGAGACTGTTGCCCACCTCTGGGTCAAATGTAAAATATTGGCTTCTGGGTTCTAATTTTTGTTTTAAAAGATCGAGCATCTCTTGTTCTTTTGTTAAACTTTTATCATTTTCATCCAGAACTTGGATTTCATGGACGTATATCAGCGAGGAAGCCAACAGAAAGTAGAGTGTTATGAGTACCCCTGCCTTCTGAGACTGTTGCCCACCTCAGGGCCAAATGTAAAATATTGGCGTCTGGGTTCTAATTTTTGTTTTAAAAGATCGAGCATCTCTTGTTCTTTTGTTAAACTTTTATCATTTTCATCCAGAACTTGGATTTCATGGACGTATATCAGCGAGGAAGCCAACAGAAAGTAGAGTGTTATGAGTACCCCTGCCTTCTGAGACTGTTGCCCACCTCAGGGCCAAATGTAAAATATTGGCTTCTGGGTTCTAATTTTTGTTTTAAAAGATCGAGCATCTCTTGTTCTTTTGTTAAACTTTTATCATTTTCATCCAGAACTTGGAATTCATGGACGTATATGAGCGAGAAAGCCAACAGAAAGTAGAATGTATATGAGTACTCCTGCCTTCTGAGACTGTTGCTCACATCTGGTTCAAATGTAAAAAATTGGCTTCTGGGTTCTAATTTTTGTTTTAAAAGATCGAGCATCTCTTGTTCTTTTGTTAAACTTTTATCATTTTCATCCAGAACTTGGAATTCATGGACGTATATGAGCGAGGAAGCCAACAGAAAGTAGAGTGTTGTGAGTACTGATATGAGTGGATATGAGTACCACTGCCTTCTGAGACTGTTGCCCACCTCTGGGTCAAATGTAAAATATTGGCTTCTGGGTTCTAATTTTTGTTTTAAAAGATCGAGCATCTCTTGTTCTTTTGTTAAACTTTTATCATTTTCATCCAGAACTTGGATTTCATGGACGTATATCAGCGAGGAAGCCAACAGAAAGTAGAGTGTTATGAGTACCCCTGCCTTCTGAGACTGTTGCCCACCTCAGGGCCAAATGTAAAATATTGGCGTCTGGGTTCTAATTTTTGTTTTAAAAGATCGAGCATCTCTTGTTCTTTTGTTAAACTTTTATCATTTTCATCCAGAACTTGGATTTCATGGACGTATATCAGCGAGGAAGCCAACAGAAAGTAGAGTGTTATGAGTACCCCTGCCTTCTGAGACTGTTGCCCACCTCAGGGCCAAATGTAAAATATTGGCTTCTGGGTTCTAATTTTTGTTTTAAAAGATCGAGCATCTCTTGTTCTTTTGTTAAACTTTTATCATTTTCATCCAGAACTTGGAATTCATGGACGTATATGAGCGAGAAAGCCAACAGAAAGTAGAGTGTATATGAGTACTCCTGCCTTCTGAGACTGTTGCTCACATCTGGTTCAAATGTAAAAAATTGGCTTCTGGGTTCTAATTTTTGTTTTAAAAGATCGAGCATCTCTTGTTCTTTTGTTAAACTTTTATCATTTTCATCCAGAACTTGGAATTCATGGACGTATATGAGCGAGGAAGCCAACAGAAAGTAGAGTGTTATGAGTACCCCTGCCTTCTGAGACTGTTGCCCACCTCAGGGCCAAATGTAAAATATTGGCTTCTGGGTTCTAATTTTTGTTTTAAAAGATCGAGCATCTCTTGTTCTTTTGTTAAACTTTTATCATTTTCATCCAGAACTTGGATTTCATGGACGTATATCAGCGAGGAAGCCAACAGAAAGTAGAATGTTATGAGTACCCCTGCCTTCTGAGACTGTTGCCCACCTCAGGGCCAAATGTAAAATATTGGCTTCTGGGTTCTAATTTTTGTTTTAAAAGATCGAGCATCTCTTGTTCTTTTGTTAAACTTTTATCATTTTCATCCAGAACTTGGATTTCATGGACGTATATCAGCGAGGAAGCCAACAGAAAGTAGAGTGTTATGAGTACCCCTGCCTTCTGAGACTGTTGCCCACCTCAGGGCCAAATGTAAAATATTGGCGTCTGGGTTCTAATTTTTGTTTTAAAAGATCGAGCATCTCTTGTTCTTTTGTTAAACTTTTATCATTTTCATCCAGAACTTGGATTTCATGGACGTATATCAGCGAGGAAGCCAACAGAAAGTAGAGTGTTATGAGTACCCCTGCCTTCTGAGACTGTTGCCCACCTCAGGGCCAAATGTAAAATATTGGCTTCTGGGTTCTAATTTTTGTTTTAAAAGATCGAGCATCTCTTGTTCTTTTGTTAAACTTTTATCATTTTCATCCAGAACTTGGAATTCATGGACGTATATGAGCGAGAAAGCCAACAGAAAGTAGAGTGTATATGAGTACTCCTGCCTTCTGAGACTGTTGCTCACATCTGGTTCAAATGTAAAAAATTGGCTTCTGGGTTCTAATTTTTGTTTTAAAAGATCGAGCATCTCTTGTTCTTTTGTTAAACTTTTATCATTTTCATCCAGAACTTGGAATTCATGGACGTATATGAGCGAGGAAGCCAACAGAAAGTAGAGTGTTGTGAGTACTGATATGAGTGGATATGAGTACCACTGCCTTCTGAGACTGTTGCCCACCTCTGGGTCAAATGTAAAGTATTGGCTTCTGGGTTCTAATTTTTGTTTTAAAAGATCGAGCATCTCTTGTTCTTTTGTTAAACTTTTATCATTTTCATCCAGAACTTGGATTTCATGGACGTATATCAGCGAGGAAGCCAACAGAAAGTAGAGTGTATATGAGTACTCCTGCCTTCTGAGACTGTTGCTCACATCTGGTTCAAATGTAAAATATTGGCTTCTGGGTTCTAATTTTTGTTTTAAAAGATCGAGCATCTCTTGTTCTTTTGTTAAACTTTTATCATTTTCATCCAGAACTTGGATTTCATGGACGTATATCAGCGAGGAAGCCAACAGAAAGTAGAGTGTTATGAGTACCCCTGCCTTCTGAGACTGTTGCCCACCTCAGGGCCAAATGTAAAATATTGGCGTCTGGGTTCTAATTTTTGTTTTAAAAGATCGAGCATCTCTTGTTCTTTTGTTAAACTTTTATCATTTTCATCCAGAACTTGGATTTCATGGACGTATATCAGCGAGGAAGCCAACAGAAAGTAGAGTGTTATGAGTACCCCTGCCTTCTGAGACTGTTGCCCACCTCAGGGCCAAATGTAAAATATTGGCTTCTGGGTTCTAATTTTTGTTTTAAAAGATCGAGCATCTCTTGTTCTTTTGTTAAACTTTTATCATTTTCATCCAGAACTTGGAATTCATGGACGTATATGAGCGAGAAAGCCAACAGAAAGTAGAGTGTATATGAGTACTCCTGCCTTCTGAGACTGTTGCTCACATCTGGTTCAAATGTAAAAAATTGGCTTCTGGGTTCTAATTTTTGTTTTAAAAGATCGAGCATCTCTTGTTCTTTTGTTAAACTTTTATCATTTTCATCCAGAACTTGGAATTCATGGACGTATATGAGCGAGGAAGCCAACAGAAAGTAGAGTGTTGTGAGTACTGATATGAGTGGATATGAGTACCACTGCCTTCTGAGACTGTTGCCCACCTCTGGGTCAAATGTAAAGTATTGGCTTCTGGGTTCTAATTTTTGTTTTAAAAGATCGAGCATCTCTTGTTCTTTTGTTAAACTTTTATCATTTTCATCCAGAACTTGGATTTCATGGACGTATATCAGCGAGGAAGCCAACAGAAAGTAGAGTGTATATGAGTACTCCTGCCTTCTGAGACTGTTGCTCACATCTGGTTCAAATGTAAAATATTGGCTTCTGGGTTCTAATTTTTGTTTTAAAAGATCGAGCATCTCTTGTTCTTTTGTTAAACTTTTATCATTTTCATCCAGAACTTGGATTTCATGGACGTATATCAGCGAGGAAGCCAACAGAAAGTAGAGTGTTATGAGTACCCCTGCCTTCTGAGACTGTTGCCCACCTCTGGGTCAAATGTAAAAAATTGGCTTCTCGGTTCTAATTTTTGTTTTAAAAGATGGTGATTGTTGAAAATAGTAATGCATTCGAGACGAGAGAATTCGAGAATAAACCAGAATTAAAGCTGGGACGGCCTTTTTCAGTCGAGCCAAAATCTGATCTCAAGACATCTTTTTTAAAAAAATCTAGTATTTTAAAAAAGCTGGATAATTTTGATCTAAAATCTTCAATTGTAATTTTATAAATTCGAAATAATCAGAAACTAATACAAAATAGAGTATTTTTCGATTATTAAAGGTAATGAAAACCTGAATTAATAAACAAATCGTAGTATTTTCATTAAAATTATTATTTCAAAGAGTTTCTGCAATAACGAAGTCGTTACACTCATTCTTATCAGAATTTCTGCCTTTTATAAGTTACGACTATCATCTTTTATTAAGAAGCAATAATTATTCAGGGTCATTTGTGGCAAGTTCAACAGCTACAAACAAGAAATAAGTAACTGTATTGTTAGTTATATTCATTAAACGATTTTGTAACTATGTATTGTGCATTTTTCTTATATTAAATTTGATTACTTTTTCTATTAATGTAACTTAAAAATATTTGTGATGTGAATAAGTATTTTCAGCGCATTTAATCGTAATCCTAATAACGTAATGGCCAAAAGCAAACATTAGTACGATATTATCTTCATGGATTCATGGATTGAACTTCTCACTTTACCATTGATGTCGCCTCTATTAGTCGAACGTTCTTTACTTCGTTATTGCTGTTGCTTTTAATTATCCTCCTCCTCATTTCCTTGCTGTCTCCTGTTTCCACATTCTTACCATTAACTTTGTTGACATTTCATTTTGACTTTTGAAAATTCTTAATAATAAAGTTTCTCCAAGGTTGAACTCTAGTAAGCGGTTAGTGTTTGCTTTCTGTCTTGTACTCGCTCTCCCTAATGAATGTATCTTCTTCGTTCTCTCATCATGTTTGCTTATCATATCATAACTTTACAATTTGTTCCACTCGTGGTTTTCATTACATTCCGTTCCACTGCCTTGATTTTTGTTGTTCTTCGCGTTTTGTTCGTCACTTTAATAATTTTTTACTTATATGTAAGGAGCGTTCTTTACATTCAATTCTGTGGAAATTATTAGTTGTAAAAGTCCTCCATTGTTGCCTCTGGTGTATTTGATTTTTTTTTCTTTATCTTCACCTTTATGGCTGTTTTGTGGTAAGCTTCTTATAATTTAGAATTTCTTTAAATTAGCATTTGTTGGCATGATTTTTGGTGGTTACCTTGGTGGTTGCTGTGGGTTGGAGGTTCACATGTTAGTGATGGTTGAAGAAAAGACTCATTAGGAATAAAATAACAAATAGTTTTTATTTAGTTGTTTTTTAATTGGCTTCTGTTGAATAATAAATAATTTATAAAATTATTCGTTTTGAGTGGCTAATTTAAGAGTGTATTAAAAAAAACGGATATTATATGACATCATATCATATCACCAGATTATTTCATACATTACATCATATAATCTTATTAAATCTTATCATACATAATATTTTATATCATATAAATATATGTAATTTCATTATATCTGTTACAATTATTTATTTATTCGGCGTTCAGCGTTCTTAACACTGAATTCTTAAAATTTCTGCTTTCCTTTTCAGAACACTACAAATTTACATGTCTGAGCTGGTTACGTTTGTGGCTTTTTCCTCTTCTTCCTTTTTCTTGCTATTATAATATAATTTCAACCGCATAACTACAAAATTCTCTTCATCCATCAAATATTTTGTTTCTTTTTTGTAAGCTCGCTCCGCTCGGCTAACTGCTGCGTCCCCCATCCGAACAGCTCGTGAAACTTGTTTCTTGAATTTAAAATTTTAATTTCGTACATTTTAACTTAGAAAATTGTCACTCGACGCGTGCGTCTGCAGTTGGGGCGAACATTATTTTTAGCTTGCAGTTTGTTGAACCGTTTTTCCGCAACACTTCACGGTTGAGTTTGCGTAGTAGCGGCTGTAAAATGCATCAACGTGCGACGCGACGTAAATGTGTTGTTTTGAGTTTTTTTTTATTAAAAAAAACTTTTTTGTTTTCAGCATTACAAAATGTGTTTAGGCGTCGAACCTGAAGACAAAAACTTGTTTAGGCCGAGCCTGTGTATTCTTAGAGTAAATTGTTGCAGTTAGTAAATTGAGGTAGCTATCAAAGGAAAGAATGGCTTCATAATTTGAAAATTAGAAATAACATTAAAAATGTTCTCTAATTTTTCATTTTTGTAATAAAATTCAAAAAAATCTGCTCCACTTCTTCATTCGTTAACCTCACAACTTTTTTTTAATGAAAACTTCATTCCTATCCATTCGATCCTCTTTTCAGTTCTGTTCATTCTTCACCTAACAGCACCCAACTTCATTGCCAATAAATCTAAAAACAAAGCAGCATCTCCGAACCTCAGGCAGGTATATTTTACATAGTTCACTTTATGTTCAGGGAAAGAAAATAGCTTTTTCTACCTTTATCTTCTTTTATTTAGTTTCTCTTCTCTCGAACAATAAAACTTTTAACAGAAACTTCATCATCAGCATCCTGCGAGAGGCAACCTAAGCAAAAATGAAGCTCCGCTTGTGGATTTTGCTCCATTTTTCAGTTATCGCTCTGCTGCCTAACCATAGTTACTCTCGTCTGCAGATCCTTCAACTATGCAATTTTCATGACTGCCAGTCTGCCAGTTTGCCAGTCTGCCAGTCTGCCTGAAAACCTCCAACTGCAGGTGTGGCGGGCCACATTTTCATTATTTCTCACTTATGTATTCGCAAACGTGGCAGAAATTGTTTGCTGAAACCTCGTAAACGTCATAACTTCCATAGATTTTGCGGAAGAAGGTGAGGGTTGCACTCTGCGGTGTTGAGAGAGGGTGGTGGAGGTTTTAGGAGATTTTTCAAGTGTTTTCTGATCTTTTATGGTAGCTGCCTTGCTGTTGCTGTTTGCACTGCTTGACATAATTTTAATAGGGTGCGATTATACTTTTCAGACATTTTCGGAAAGAGAAGATAATAGGGGGAAAAACCTTATTCAAGATTCTATTTTGTTGGCTTTTAAAACTTGTCTGCATTTGCTTTACTGCATTTAGAGAATTTATTAACAAAAATCAACATAACAAGATAGAAGGTTCTCATAATAAGAAATTTTACAAAATAGCGAGAAAGAATAAATTTCCAATCTCAGATTAGACAAATTGACCTTCCCTTGGTTTTATTTGACATTTTTTGTTTATATCAGTAATACAATGCACTCGCAATGTTGTGCTTTCTTTAATCCTCTCATCGTATTTCAAGCTGATCACGACTTTTTTCCCATAGAAATAGTGCCAACTTTTACTTAAATTCTTAAACCAAGAACTCTTTAAATCTTAAGTGAGTATAAGAGTGTAAACGCACGCACATGAACCTCGCACTCATCCACACGCCGATGCACTAGCATTTTCATTCGCTCACGCACAAACATACGCTCATATAACTGCCAACTGCATTTACATTTTAATTGTCAACTAAGACGCCTTCTTTCTGTGCTGAGAAACGCAATCAGCTTTGATGAATTCGTGCTTATGCTTCTAACAAAATTTGCATTTATTGATCCAAAGCAATCATAAATTTACGGTACACACAAACACTAACGCATACAAGTTACTTTCGTAAACACTTGAAAATTATTTGATTTTCTTAAAGTGCAAACAACTTGGCTAAAAGTGCAGCTAGATGATGTTCTTTAATAATGAAGTATGTATGTTTTTCGGTCCTTCCTGCCTTTCCTGAATTGCCATTCCACTAAAACGTATCAAGCCGCAAATAGATTCTCTGTTCTCGTCATCCTTCTTATTGTGAAGTTTCAATCAATATCAATATCGTCCTGCATATTTGTGTGATGGCTATTGTGGTGTCACTTGCTGGTGGTCTGATTGTTCTCTGTAATTAATAGTTGATTACACCCTTTAACAAGTTAGTCTTTGTTGTCGATTGATATGTTTTGAAATGCGATATAAATTGTTAATGTCGTTTATAATGTGTCTACAGTGGCGATGACACGGTAGAGGAGTTCATCCAAAATTGAATACAAACAATAATCTGTTAAATTTACTTAATTCATTTGTAGCAGAATAATTGATTTAAACGAGATATTGTAGCGGTGAAAACTTAAGTAAAGGAATCCCAGATGAAAATGCGATCGTAGAGCTGCAAAAATTGACTTTATATCGATCCATCGTATAAATATTATAGATTTAATATAGTAATTTTCATACAATAAACTTACCACATTTAGGAACCCTTAGTTCTCTATGAATGCGAAAGAAATGCCGTCTCTAACTTTCAAGATATTTAGCGCACTTTTGTTATAAATATTTAAACATTCTAGACAAAAAGAATTTAAACAAAAGAGAAAAAATTAGAGTGCTGGACTTAAAGAGGTCGTTTAGAGCAAATTATATTCATAATCTTCTCATTATTATTGTATTAATTAAAGTGTGACAATAAAGGTAGATATTTACGTACACATTTACAAAGTGTTTTAATTAGGGAACATTAATTTTGCTCATATCATTAAACTAAAATGCAATCCCAGCTTGATTATTATGCAAAAACCTACATACACTCAAGGACATTAAAAAGTCTTGCGCAATAACCTATTATTTCAGCCTTTCATTTCTTAGTGTTTTGCTTATATTTATTTCCGCATATAATCATTTTTAGTAGAACTATTTGCACTTCCTTGCTAATCGCCTTCGAGTACTTGAAACGCTTTCAGTATCACAAATATAAGTATTATTGCAAAAGCTAACTAACTCTACAATTGAAATTGAGTACGTACATATAGCAGAACATATCCACTTGAATATCTGAATAGCAAGAAAAATTGAGAAAAGCTAACAAAACGAAAATCTAAAAGGAAAACGCGTATATAAACAACGCGTATTACAAATGCGTTCGTAATGTAAAAAACCTATTTCGTAATGCAATCAAAGAAGAATGAAAGAAACCAAACGTTTGCAACAATAGAAACTGTAAAAATAATCAATTCACCGGAACGAATAAACAAATAAAGAATAGGTAGGGGAACCATATAAACATCGGTGATTGTTCAGTGAGGGTGTAAAAATATCAATATGTAAAGTGAGGTTTATGGACTTTGGGAGACATATAGTGAAAGGGGTGATATAGGGATTTAGCTGAAGCAGTCAGGGTGGTGATATAGGGATTCATCTGAAGCAGGTAAAGTAAGATGGATTGAATAAATTTAAACAAAGAAATTACTTGACACAACATTTCCCCCGATAAATTGCCATTTTGTCTTCCTTTAGATTACTTCCAGCCTTTTCTTCTCCTTTTTAAAATGAAATAAAGTAAAGCAATAGAAACAAATACATTAAAAAATTCGCTTTGTATTCTGCCGCCTCTGCAAGCGTTGTTTGCATATTAAAATTCTTCATGACTTCAATTAATACAATAATTTAATAATTTATATGCTTGCTGCGTTAGATGAAATGAAAGACATCAAAAACTGACAAAAAAGATATTAGATATTTTGCATACAAGACCAATAATAGCACCAACTACAAACACATTAACATTTACAACAAATATTTATGCAATAGTTGAGCTGAATAATTTCTAGATAGAAATCATAAAATCTCATTTTACACACGACTGGCTTTTTCTGTCATTTACAAAAGACAAAATATGATAATCGCTATAGTAATTAAGTTTTCTTTCGTATAACAATACGGAAATTTTGAAACCACTCTAAAATTAAAAAAACCCTACGAACGAATAATACTTTATTAAACTCAGTGGAGTTTTCAGCAGTCTTTCTTAAACTAAGAGAAAGAGAGCGAGAGAGAGCTCAATAGAATGTCTCCTTTCTTGATTTTTTTCTCTACATGTTGCAACAGAAAATCATTTTCATTTTCCGCCTACATTGATGGCGCCCCACCACAACAACAACAACACGGAACAAGCAAATCTAAACGAAAATCGGATACGTACTCCAATGTAAAGGCAGTCAGGCGATTACAATAAATTGCATTGCAACAACAAAATGTAATAAGTGCAACAACAACATAAATGCAAAAGCAACAAAAACAACAACAAAGGCTGCTGCTACTAATAACCAGACATATAACGAGCAGCACGCTAGCATTCAACCATTTGGCAAGTCTGTTCAGTTCTAGAAGAAGATATCAGAGAACCCGACCGAACGACCGAAAGGACAGGAGAAAATTGAATCAGGCAGATAGTTACAAATTACGTACTTAGTTTCATATCTTTCTCATGGGTGTAGAAATAGGTGGGAGCTTCAATGGGATCCCTAGATCTCTTTCTCTCCTAAATCACAGGCAGAAAAGGCCTTAAATATAGATATTCTTTAGTAAATTAAAAAGTTCGAGTAGAACTTTTGATTGTTGGTGAGAAACCGGTCCCCCATACTACTCCTTCACGTAAAGTCCTGACTACGCCCCTGTAATTAGCTACATATATATATATATATATATCAAACATACCTAATTGTATGGCATGAATGAGGTCATTTGCGATAGGGTCGAATTAAAGCAGTAGTAACGGCCACAGAGGAGGTCATTGTGTAGGATGAGCATCAGATATAATATCTAGAAACCAAAGAAAAACAGTTAGTAAACTTTAAAATTGCGATTCTGATTGAACAGAACGCATTTCTTTAATTGAAACCACTTATTAAATGGGAATGCAAATAATTACGTAATCGTTTAAAGTAATTAAAACAAGTTGAAGTAATATAATCAGATTAAATCACTGAAATCATATTATTAAAACGAATTATTGTATTAGTAGAAATTGATTAAAAACAAAAGAAAGAAGTTGGAAAATATAATGTAATGTTTTTTTACAATGAAAAAAGTACTAACAGGTAAGAAGTACGTTATTCTTACTTTTTAGTTCCGTTTCCCCTGTCACTTTTTTTACTAACAATTGAAGTCCAAGTTGTTAACAAATTGCCAATTTGACGGAACAAGCGAGTGTTGCAAAGAGACAGATAAAGTGTAAGAATATCAGACAGCTGACAAGCGATAGTCAACGAACGAGACCATGACGGTTACTAATTCTTGCTAAAACAGAAGCATAAATTTGGATTTAATATGTGAGCGCGGAATAACTGGGAATTCCTGGAGTCAGAAGACAAACATGGCTAGGGGAAGCAAGCATAAATTGCAGTTGCATGATAGGAATTGGGTCAAAACAGCCAACAACCACATTGAAGTGAACCACATCTACAACAACAGAAAAATGCAACGATCGAAACCGGTACAATACCATTTAGCAACGACAACAGAACATGAAAACTTTGAAATTGAACGAACGATTACAAAAAACCGAATGGAAATGACAATTTATATCAGAGGGAAGAAATTACAAAACAGTCTTCACCAAGATTAAATGACGACCAACTAATTAAAAATTGCACGTTCCGTTAGTTCCAGAGAAAGAGAAATATCACGCAAAGTGCAATAATATAAAAGTGCAAAAAGGAATAATTTGAAAAGAAAATAAAAATTAGCATTCCAACAAAGACTTTTAAGAAAAGCCAGAAATGAAAAAGAAGAATCGTAATTTCAATGCAAATAAAAGAAAAAATACAATATTTTTCAGCGCTTGTAAGCACAAAACAATTTATTCCAAGGTGCTTTTTTAATTAAAAATCAAAGCTTTATTTGCCACTTTGCAGATATTCAAGTATTCCGAGATCCTGTGACCCGTTACGGTGTGATGGTGTGATTGCGCGGGGGGTCGGAGGGCGCGGTAAGAATGAAAGGATGTGTGAAATTCAAAGAAGAGAAGTTTTGTACCGCCTGTACTTTCGATCCTTCAACCTGTTGAAGTCTATAGATAATTAAATTGTGCTTGTAGTCTTTAGTTAATTAAATAAGTCTTAGTTAATTAAGTCTTTAAGTTCATTAAGTCCTTAGTTACTTAAATCCTGTAACTAAAATCTTGAAAAAGGTCGAGAAATAGTTTAACTTATTTACACAGCTTCTCTATAAGAACTTTAAAGACATCATTAAAAAACCAGAGACAATTAAAACTACAACATATTTGAGTTTAACAAAAAATTCTCAAAAATCTTTTCAATTTGAATGAATAAGGCCAACAGTTACCTCAACCTAGTTCATCATTATTTATTCTCTTTTACTCTCAGAAGCCTTTCGGACAAAAACTCAAATCCTTTTCAATTAAAACTTTTAATGGAACACTAAACTCACAGAAGAGTGTAAAAAATAGTTATATTTTAGTAAAAACTAACCTCGAATTCTAAGAGAAAGTGGTTTTAACTTTTTCGGTTTAAATGGTATGGTTCGGTATAAAATTAATGCATTTTTATGTTATGTGTTTCAGTGTGTCTTGTGGATTAAGTTTGCTAATTGAATTTTGTACATTTGCTGGTTGATTATGAGACGTTGAAGTATCTGATGAAAGACTTCTCGGAAGAAGTTTTTTGTACTTTGAGCTGAAGTTTGCCCTTCTAGTAGAGCCATTTAAAAAATGGATTTCCAAATAGAAACTTTACAATTGCAAATGGAAAAATTATCTAAGAAAGTTTTAGTAAAAGCTGGAACTAAACTCTTGAACTCTTGTTTAGGTTATTTTATTATTTTATTTTAGTTCATAGAATTTCAATTAATTTAAAAGGTAGAATGATTGGTTAGTGTAGCTCTCTGCCTCAAAAAATCTTGAAACCAGAAGTCTTCATTTTATAAACCAACGTATTCAGAAAAAAAGGTTTTCTACGTTGTAAATCTCCCATCACAATTAAGCTCAAGGGATTTTCTATCAGAAAGTTGTACGTAAAACTTTACATGCAAATTTAAAATGAAGGTGAAAAGATTAGTTAGCAGCATAAGTTTTCCATTTACCAGCCACATCTTTTGATTCTAAACACGTGAGGCGCTTTTCATCAACCGCAGTAGGTTATAAATGACTCCTAACTATTCCTCTGAATTTCACTGGCTTTTATTTTTGTTTTACTGAGTTCAGAGGTATTTATTGCCTAACATATTGTTGAAACCCTTCACGTTTGTTGTAAATTGAATTAGTTTTCGTTTATCACTAGATTTTTCATAAAATATTTAGAGGTTCAACAATAAAGACATCTTTTATATTGTATGTATTTATCTAAATTTAATTTATCAACAAATTTTAAATACCTTATATATTGTTATATAGTTATAGCGTATACCGAACTTCACATCAAAATCGTTGGTTAAGTACAAACACGGTCCACAGTACGCGGAATGACCCGGATACAATAATTTAAGTACAGAATTTATTGTTACAGTGGCTGTTGTTGACTTCGTTGTTGTTGTTGTTATGCTTGCTTAGCTGGAGGTTTTGTTGTTGGGTGGCCGAATGGTATTAATTAGTTTAGTTATTTACACACAGAGTGCAGTAAATTACATCATGGCCATCGTGGTGGATGCTATTGTTTTTCCTCGATTTTATGTTGCTGCGAATTTGCCAAGTTAACTAATAACAAACAAATTATTTAATGTATTTGGGTCAAATAATTTTATTTCATTAGAAATTTTCGCGCGGTTTAAAGTAAAACTTTCGAGTGCTTCATTTTGTATTTTTAACTAACGTAATTTGGATTATTGTTTACACAATAATGGTTATTGTTTACACAATAATCCAAATAAAGTTACTTTTTAAATTCTAACATTACATTAATTAATTTAAAATCAGACTCTCACTGACCCAAGGTAATCCTAATTATCGCTGAACTAATTTTTTCGCTGATGACTTTCTACTTGCATTTTATTTAATTAAATTTTCAATGAAGAAGACGCGTTTGTTGTTGAAAGATGATCTTCTATTTGTTTTCATTTCCTGCTTTATCACTTTCAATCTTTGTTTAGTGGCTGTTTCAACCATAACAGGCGGATACATACAGCGTGTTTTGTATTATAATGACATATCGGGGTGAATCGATTTCTTGAGTCAAACAAGAAAAGACGAAACTATCGGGCACAGGAGTGAATTCCATTTCACACATGTATCGTGTTATAAGCAACAGTTTGCAAAGATATGACTTTCATAGTTGGAGTGTGTCAAAATCTGACATCAGCTGTCAAAAGTTGTCAAATTAGAAGAGTTTAACTGTCAAGAACATCATTTCTGTCAAAATCTTTTTAAACGTAAAAAGAGCTCTTTAAATATCTTCAAATCATAATTTTCTCTACAAAATTGTATGCTTCCAAAGCCATCAACTGTCACGTATCAAAAATATCGATTCTGTCAGTCACTTTGAATGATTCAATGGCACTTAAAATTTATCTGTTTAAAATAATCAAATAAATAAATAAATAATATATTTAATAATAAATTAAAATATCTGTTTAAAATAGTAACGTCTAAAATTGTTAAGTCTTGAATTTTCGCCATTTGTCAAAAATCAATCGTGGTAAATATAAATTCCATAAATTGTTTTCTATAAGAATATGCAAGAATAATATGGGCTACTAAAATATTACTTGGAAAGCACTTAAAACTGAAATGCTATGGAATCTAAACGTAATAAATCAAACTTACCTGAGCTTAGGCAAAATATGACATTAACTATTATAGATATCTTTACTATGATAGTAGACAATAATGTGTGTGTCTATAGGTAAATATAATGTAAATATATCTACGTAAATGTAGAAATATAGAAATGTATAGGAAAATATAAAAGTATCTATAATCGAATATATAATAGGCAAATATGTGCAAATTAATAATATGCCTCACTGAATGAATTTTATCACTTAAAAAGTTTAATTCCTTCTAAAGGGAGTCCCAATCCAATTAAAACGTTAAATGACTTTTATTTATTTAACCAAAAAATGTGCACCTTTTTAATTACCTGTTCTTCCCTCATTATTTCTTTCGTTCTCTTAAGCTTTTCGTAATTTTCCTTCTATAGCTGTTAAATTTTATATTTCTTACTCCAATTAAATTTGCTTTTAATTTTTTCTTTCCTTTCTACACTTTTGTTTAAGTTTTTCTTTCTTTTAGCTGAATGCAATTTCTTTCCGCACGTATTGCGTACCATAAAGAAAATTCTGTGCGCTTATCGAGGACATTTTAATGGTTTAACACTTGGGATTTTCTTAAGGTGAAAAGGAATGCACAAGGATTTATATGGAATTAAGGACGCAATTTTCGTTTTTATTGTTTTCAGTTTAAAAGATGTTAATCCTAACAAAAACTAGAAACTTTAAGCGAAACTCAGTGTTATGAGCTTTAAAATTCTAAAACGAGCATCTCGAACTGGATTCTCGTTCAGGTTGAAAGAGAAATTCTTTCCGGCAAGAAAAATGAATTCTGTATTTCCCATTTTTGCACTTCTCTTCTTTTTCTCTCTCGACATTGAAATTCATTAAATTTTTCCATCCTGCATTTTTTCTACGTAGTTCATTTGCAGTGAAATAAATTGCAGTGTTTTTTCCATAAGCCCTCAGCTACAACATGGATTTACATTTGTTAGCTGTGACTTGTTCGTTTAATTAATAATCAACTTTTCGTAATTAATTTTTTTAAGAATCTATAATTCATAATCTATTATAAAAAACACATAATAATGGTTAAAATAACAATTATTCTTTATTTTCTGCAGAAATGCTGATTGTTTCTCGTATTTCTTTGATCTTATTTTCTTTTTAATCGTTTGCTCCTGCTAGAAATAGTCAAAGAAGTAATTTGTATGGATTTTTTTGTTATAGAAGTTATAACCACTACGGCTCCTGATGTTTATCTGTTTTAAGTTTATCTATTGTTCGTGCTTTTCATACTTATTCTACTTTTTAATTGCTTTTTCTCTCCTCGAACAAATCCTTTTACACGCTCCATTAGATCATCGTAATACTTATACAGTCAGTGCTCCATCCTTTGTTTAGCTACCTGCTGCTACCTTCGCTTCTTTTGTTTACCGTCTGTCTTTTTTGTCAAGTTTAGCTTTCGCTAAATTGAATTTTCATTTAGCAAATACTGCAGTATCCTGAGTTTAGGAGCCGAATAAGTCGGACGTTCACATTCATCCATAGTGAGGTGAGTTGCGGTTTTATGTGTACCCACTCGCCCATTCAGATTTTTCTGCCAGGAATAAACTGGAAATATTTCATCCACTTCTTTATTCTATCTACTCTTATTTTCTGTGCGTTTTTTACAACCGACTGATGTCGTTTTTTGCTACTTCTTTTTTACACTTTTGCATATTTAAAAAATCATTAACATTTTTTCTCTATAATCTGGATTGCATAATAATTTCTTTGTTTATACCACCACGTCCTCCCCCCCCCCCCCCGCCCCTTTTTCAATTTATTTTCAACCTTATTTGCGTAAACTATTCATCCCAGATATGCTGTCGTTGCCAAAACATATGTCTATAAATCGTTTATTGCACTGACATGCGGACGTTGATTTATATTGACATGCGGAAGATATTTTCTTATTTTTATATTATCTAGTCAGAAGAAAATAATATCTATTCACACTGGTTAAGAGCTTTTTGAATAAAGGAAATCGGTTCGGAAATAGGGCTGGAAAATGATATCTATATTTAATTTTTTTTATAAAGAAACCATTTATCACCTAAGATGAACAAAAGCAATAAATAATGATGGCTTTTATTTAATGACAGTAATTGGGGTTATATTTGTACACTTACAAAGAAGTATCTCATAACTATAATATACTCATAATATAATGTATCTCATAATATAATTCAAATACTGTTCTGGTATTCTATATTATTCACTTCCAATTACTATTCTAGTTATTATATTAGAAAAAGAACTATGATGAAAAAATCTAAAAAGTTCTTGAGAGTTTAAAATGCGTTAATTTGATAACATTTGTTCAATCATTTATCACTTATGATAGTCAATAGCTAACAAATTATGACTTTTATTTTATGAATTATGGTTATTTTTTATTTGTTTGAGGAAGAAATCACATAGAAAGAATTATCTCAGAACTCTTTCCAATACTATTCGATAATCTATGCCATTCATTTTCAAATATTATTGTAGTTATCGCATTAGATTCGAAAATAAAATAAATAAAACTCGTATATTAGCCGAATAAGCCATGCTTACCCTAAAAGTAATTTTAAAAATTAAAAAAGTACAGATTAATAACCATAAAATAAATAGCGGACTATAAAATCAGAAAATTTCTTATAAGTTTTGCCGTAATGTAAATATTTATTCACGCCATTGCAAAATTTTCCAGTCTAGTGCGTGCGCATTCTATCTTCTTCAAGTAAAGAAACAATTATCGACCGAAACACAGGGTTTTCACACCACAAAATTTGCTTTTAATTTTTTTGGTTCTATACTTTTATTTCTGGAAGTGGCAACTTGGAGTGCCAACAAGAAAATAACAAGCAATTCGCTATTTTAACCTTGAAGGAAGAAATGAAAATGATAATAGCATGCCAAATATTGGTTTTGTGGAGAAGAAGGATATAAAGAAAAATTATATATTATTATTATTATTATCTTTATATGAGGAAAAACTTCTTCATCATTTAATTGTTTAATTATGGAGGAAGAACAAATTTTTCTTAAAACATTAAAAATTATAAAATAAAGAATTTTTAATGGAATATAAACCGAATAACTCGGAAAGTTTTGGTGATATCTTTGTTAAAATTTTCTTATGAAAGGATTAATATCTCTTATTAAAATTTATAAAATTCCATTCAAGTCTTAAGGGAAATATGAATAAAAGGCGTTCTTATTTTTAATTTCAGCCTTTTTAGTTGAAAACAAAAGCTTTTTATACCAGTGAAAACTAAGGAACTCTCTATCCAGGCTAAGGATAGCATAGATCCTTCATTTTTTTCATTTTTCATTACACTCCTTAAACCAGAAAAGTAATCAAAGAACTCAAATTGAGTAAAAATCTCGTGTGTAGAGCTCTCGTAGGCTTAAAAGCCTAACAAATAAAACAGCTTAAATGCTTCACCATTCAGTGAACATTACTGAGCATGAATAAGGGGATGGAGTCCACCCGATAAACAGTTCGTGCGAAATTTACTTGTTTAGTAAACATACTTACAATAGTTGCGTAAATTATTATTAAATGATTTTGAAATGTTTGAGATTGTTAATTTTTGCAGGTGCAGGTGCTTTAAATTAAAAGCTTATAAATAACTTACAAAAGGCTTATTTTGTTTGCTGTGCAACAGAGTGCATTGCAAACAACACATGTGTTTACCACCCGTTGGTGCTGTTGCATCAGCTTTAATATTAGCTTCGACAGCCTCGATGCTAAGCTAACGTATTCGAAGAATACTGAATAAAAATGAGCATAATATTATTTTTTTTTGATGAGCTCGTGATTTAAATATTCTATGTACGTGTTGTGCCTTTATAAAAAGTAAACAAAAGCAAAAATGTACGTACAAGAAGAAGGCAGCAACAACATTCAGTCCCAGACAATTTCATTGCCCATCAAACCAAATAAGACTTTCGTGAGTTATTTATAAGCTTACAGTTGAAAGCATTTCGTCGTAAATGATACGAAACAGTGCGAGATTTCAATCACAGCTTTGCTCTGTAAAACATTTGAAAAACATCTGTTATTGTAATTGAGTTTTTCAAATAATACATTTATGTAATTTACAACAGTAGTCAAGTACGATAACGGATTATAATTTTATTTGTTTAAAAAAGATTAGTATAATTATATTAATTCTTTACAAAAGAATTAAAAAAAAACGCAAATGTTTTGTTCTAAAAAACAAATTCGCAACGCTTACCGAGTTGTTTGCTGGGTGTGTGGATTGGAATCACCAGACTGTTTCTGTTTTAAAAAATTCTGTGTGTTCAGTTTTCTATTTTCATTTTTTAAAGAAGATAAATCAGAAATTCAGACAAAGTCGAATAAACCAAAATTATCGAGTTTTCAACAATGTGTTTTAAATGTGTTATTGAGAGTAATTTTAAGGTGTTAAAACAATGCTGTTTACATGTTGTTGATGCTTTAAGAAAATGTTTGAATCGAGGAAATTTAAAATTATAACAATAGCAAATTTTTATATGATTTCAGATTTGAATGGCTTCGAAGCTACGAATGCCTATCTAAAATTTAGCTGATTTGTAAAAACGGTGTGTAAAATTTTAAATTTGTATTTGAGGACGTTATAGTGATAGTAATGATGTTAATTATTACTTTACAGCACGGCAAGGTTGTATTTCGTGGGTTGGAAACCCCAACGATGAACTCTCGTGACTTTGCTTCGTGAAGCGATATTTTCTCCATCTCACTCTTCCTTTATAATAATTATCCTTCCAACCATCAGATTAATGCATTATTTTCCATAAGCTTGAATTAATTTTATAAACGGTAAACAACTAAAACAACAGTTGATGCCACCTCATATAACTACAAATTCAATGCGGTTCATACATACAAACGTATGTCCTTCCTAGTTTTAATCCTTTAAGTTAGTTAGTTTTAATCCTTTAATCCTCTAACAAAAAAAAAGAAAAGAAAAATTAAACCTCTCCTTAAGCTCGCACCACAGCAATTCTGAAGCTTTAAGTTTCGCTAAATTTTACATTTAGTGGACACACATACGCACATACATACTCTTACAAAATACTCTGCAAACATAAATACATCGCTACACTGTAACGTGTCCAGGGTGGGAGTGTAAAATAAACTCAATTACTTTGCTGTTGCACGTTTTTATCATAAATAAGAAACGTATTAAACTCAGTACTAAAAAATTATGGTTTCGTGTGGTTGGTGTTGGCTTTATTTAAATTTTTTTAGGTTGTTTTGTGTAGTTCTTCAAGCTTCCCCAGCAGGAAAAAGAGTCAGTGGTTAGTTCTTTGTCTGCAGTGACATCATCTCAATAGGAAAAAGAGTTCTTTTAACAAGTATATTTGAATATGTCGGGATTAGAGAGAATACCGCAATTACGTACATTTTTCTTTTTCATAATGAATCTTGTTTTTTTATTTACTTTTCTCCATTTTAACATTTCATTATTGACATAGTAAAAAAATCTTGTATTAAGAGACAAAGAATATCTGTTCTCCAACTTATAATGCTAATATTCGCTCTTTGTCTGCCACAAAAAGTCATGCAGAAAAGTAGTTTGCTCTACTCTACTTAGCAAGCGCTTCCTTCCTGTAATCTACATAAAAGTCAGCCGGTAATCGTTGGCAACTAAAAACACCCCTCTGTTTTTAGCTTGAACTCATCCCTGCTCCTAATTATCCTTTTTATTACGAGGAGCAGGATTTCGTTGATTTGAGCTACTTTTTGCTATTATTTTTACGTACTTAACTTGATATTTGCAATTCACAACTTTTGCTGAGCTTGTAGTAATTTCCCGGTACAGTAGGCTACAAAATAACGTTTTGTACTTCTTGCTTGTTGTCCTGGTAATAAAAAGAGTAATAAGTAAAGTAACAGTGAAATCTTTTAGGAAATTAATAGCATATGAGCGAGGAAGCCAACAGAAAGTAGAGTGTTATGAGTACTGATATGAGTACACATGAGTACTACTGCCTTCTGAGACTGTTGCCCACCTCTGGGTCAAATGTAAAAAATTGGCTTCTGGATTCTAATTTTTGTTTTAAAAGATCGAGCATCTCTTGTTCTTTTATTAAACTTTTATCATTTTCATCCAGAACTTGGAATTCATGGACGTATATGAGCGAGAAAGCCAAAAGAAAGTAGAGTGTTGTGAGTACTGATATGAGTACCACTGCCTTCTGAGACTGTTGCCCACCTCTGGGTCAAATGTAAAAAATTGGCTTCTGGGTTCTAATTTTTGTTTTAAAAGATCGAGCATCTCTTGTTCTTTTATTAAACTTTTATCATTTTCATCCAGAACTTGGAATTCATGGACGTATATGAGCGAGAAAGCCAACAGAAAGTAGAGTGTTGTGAGTACTGATATGAGTACCACTGCCTTCTGAGACTGTTGCCCACCTCTGGGTCAAATGTAAAAAATTGGCTTCTGGGTTCTAATTTTTGTTTTAAAAGATCGAGCATCTCTTCTTCTTTTATTAAACTTTTATCATTTTCATCCAGAACTTGGAATTCATGGACGTATATGAGCGAGAAAGCCAAAAGAAAGTAGAGTGTTGTGAGTACTGATATGAGTACCACTGCCTTCTGAGACTGTTGCCCACCTCTGGGTCAAATGTAAAAAATTGGCTTCTGGGTTCTAATTTTTGTTTTAAAAGATCGAGCATCTCTTGTTCTTTTATTAAACTTTTATCATTTTCATCCAGAACTTGGAATTCATGGACGTATATGAGCGAGAAAGCCAACAGAAAGTAGAGTGTTGTGAGTACTGGATATGAGTACCACTGCCTTCTGAGACTGTTGCCCACCTCTGGGTCAAATGTAAAAAATTGGCTTCTGGGTTCTAATTTTTGTTTTAAAAGATCGAGCATCTCTTGTTCTTTTATTAAACTTTTATCATTTTCATCCAGAACTTGGAATTCATGGACGTATATGAGCGAGAAAGCCAACAGAAAGTAGAGTGTTGTGAGTACTGATATGAGTACCACTGCCTTCTGAGACTGTTGCCCACCTCTGGGTCAAATGTAAAAAATTGGCTTCTGGGTTATAATTTTTGTTTTAAAAGATCGAGCATCTCTTGTTCTTTTATTAAACTTTTATCATTTTCATCCAGAACTTAGAATTCATGGACGTATATGAGCGAGAAAGCCAACAGAAAGTAGAGTGTTGTGAGTACTGATATGAGTACCACTGCCTTCTGAGACTGTTGCCCACCTCTGGGTCAAATGTAAAAAATTCGCTTCTGGGTTCTAATTTTTGTTTTAAAAGATCGAGCATCTCTTGTTCTTTTATTAAACTTTTATCATTTTCATCCAGAACTTGGAATTCATGGACGTATATGAGCGAGAAAGCCAACAGAAAGTAGAGTGTTGTGAGTACTGATATGAGTACCACTGCCTTCTGAGACTGTTGCCCACCTCTGGGTCAAATGTAAAAAATTGGCTTCTGGGTTCTAATTTTTGTTTTAAAAGATCGAGCATCTCTTGTTCTTTTATTAAACTTTTATCATTTTCATCCAGAACTTGGAATTCATGGACGTATATGAGCGAGAAAGCCAACAGAAAGTAGAGTGTTGTGAGTACTGATATGAGTACCACTGCCTTCTGAGACTGTTGCCCACCTCTGGGTCAAATGTAAAAAATTGGCTTCTGGGTTCTAATTTTTGTTTTAAAAGATCGAGCATCTCTTGTTCTTTTATTAAACTTTTATCATTTTCATCCAGAACTTGGAATTCATGGACGTATATGAGCGAGAAAGCCAACAGAAAGTAGAGTGTTGTGAGTACTGATATGAGTACCACTGCCTTCTGGGACTGTTGCCCACCTCTGGGTCAAATGTAAAAAATTGGCTTCTGGGTTCTAATTTTTGTTTTAAAAGATCGAGCATCTCTTGTTCTTTTGTTAAACTTTTATCATTTTCATCCAGAACTTGGAATTCATGGACGTATATGAGCGAGGAAGCCAACAGAAATTAGAGTGTTATGAGTACTGATATGAGTAGATATGAGTACCACTGCCTTCTGAGACTGTTGCCCACCTCTGGGTCAAATGTACAAAATTGGCTTCTGGGTTCTAATATTTGTTTTAAAAGATCGAGCATCTTTTGTTCTTTTGTTAAACTTTTATCATTTTCATCCAGAACTTGGAATTCATGGACGTATATGAGCGAGGAAGCCAAACCAAAGTAGAGTAAAATATAAGAATAAATGCAATTTAAAAGATTACTTTTCTTGCGAAGTGTGAAGGACTCAGTTATCTATTTTTGCATAAATATCACATGTTTCTCATTTCTGGCTTGCAACTTCCTTTCGCCTCGACTCTTTTCTTTAAATTGAATTATTTATTCGTGGTAGATGGAGATGGTAAGCTATAAAGTGATTACTTCCTCATGTTTTTTATATTCTCTTTCTTGTATTCTTCTTATAAAAAAGTTAATTTCTGTACTATCATCTCATCTCTTCAAATATTCATAGAGTTTCGTAAAACTTAAATGCTGAGTATTGAAAATAAACTTTTCGAACACCTACTGGAAACTATTTACTTCAGTTATTATTAAGTGTAATGGGATTTCTGATCATAAAAATAGCTTTTAATAAAAGCACTTTCCAGAAAACATATGAATTTAAGTTGTTTTAACCATTCAGAATAAAATCCTCGTACCAGACGAGGCATTCGTTACCTCTGGCCCAAGGTGATTCACCTCACTTAATAAAGTTAAAAGCCTATTCAACCAAAAACTGATTGAATTCGTGTGTCCTTGAGTCCGTTAATGAGTTTATGTTCCAGCTAGTGTGTAAATTGGGAATTGGTCAACTTGGAGGCAGACAATTTAGTCGAGGAGAAGCGTGTCCCTCAGTAAATAAATTTGTCGTCTGACAGAAGCAATTATTTTTGTAAATAAATTAACTGTTTTCATAAAAAATATTAGCTATTTAATTAACTATTTTCATAACAAATATTAGCTTACCTTAAAAGTTGTCTGAATTTAAAAATAGTGTTCGACACGAAAAAGACTGCTTTCGGTTAATCGAAATCGAGAAGATTTTTTCTAGTCGATCATATATTACAATGGAATGAAGAATATTTGCTTCAATTTTCTGCAAAATATAAAATTTTTTCTTTTCATTATCCTTTAAAATCCCCCAATTTCACTCTTATGCTTACCAAAGCAGTTTAAGCTCGAATAGCTTTAAGCGTTCTTCACCTCTTTCACTCCCCTCTCCACGCTTTGCGTACACGTATCCTGGTCAACTCTCGGATATCCGCTCAACTGTTACCGTCTGCTTCAATCGAGCGTGTTATACGTGGATGCGTGTGTAACCAATTCAACTGCTTCAGATGCATATGCATGAACGAGTTTTGGCGCAAGCAGTGTTTTCTACCAGGGCACTCGTGATAGAGGCTACTTTGAGGTCCTTCGTGTTAAGTTGTAAGCAGTGAGAAACTCATAACCATAAAAAGAGAAAAATGTGCGAGTGTAGCCACGTATACACGCAACGTATTTCGACTTGAAAGCTTTGGTCCTAATCTTTGTCCTGGAATTATTAAGAGAAATTATTCTGCATAGATATTAAGGTTTGGGGCTTTGATGGGTCTAAGTGGGCGAGGGACGACCGGTTGCCACGTAAATCTGACCTAACCTAAGACAAAATTTTAATCCGATATTAAGTTAAGCTTCAGTTCAGTTTACAGCGACGCTAAATTCAACTATGAAAAATTCAACTGTTTCTAAACTGAGCAATAAATAAACTTAACTGAACAAAAAAGTGTCAAAAGTTTTTCGACTGTCAAAAGTTTTTACAAGTTTGTGTGTAAAATTCTATAAATCTAAGGAAATTTACTTTTGCTAAACTTCATATCTTAACACTCGGGAAAAATGGAAAAACACTCTAAATGTTCCGGAGCATCACCTCCAGTCCCAGATGCACTGCTTGCAGGAACTACTCCCGATGCAATTGGTGCAACTGCTGCCGCAAGCACCAAAAAAGTCTCCAGGGGAAGACGGAGACAGTTGCGTCGATGGCTGGGTAAAACATTACGGGTCGTAATGAGTGACGACCGTGTGCTTGTCGGTACCTTCAGCTGCACTGATAAGGATGCAAACGTAGTGCTTTCCATGTGCGTCGAATATCTGGAGGAAGGCAAGGATGGATGTCTTCTAGGCAACGTAATGATTCCGGGCAAGCATATTGCTTCGATTGCGATTGACATGCCGTCAACGGGAACTCTACCGAAGAAGAAAAAAAAGGCATCCCGTGCGTCCGGAGGGGGAGCGGTCCCTAGCTAAATACTAACTTTCATCATGGAAATTTTCACCTTCGGCCGTAATCTGCAATTAACCACACATAATTATCTAATAAATAATGCTGAAGAGAAAAAGTGTTCTTAATTGGTTTGGGAGATTTAGCCAGTCGAACTTGAAATTTTAAAGTGCGATATCTCGTCGACTATAAGAGATAGTAACGAAATTTTGGTTAAAGGAAAACACTCCGTATTTTCCTTTATACCGTGCTGTAGATGCTGCATTTATTAGTATGCTGAAAAGGCGTTCGGTAGCAACCTGCCTGCTATCCATTTGTTTTTGTAGTTGTTTTTCGAAAGTGTTATGGGAATCATAAAAATTTACAACACAGAGATGATGCTCTTCTGCAGTCTTCTCTTCTCCTTATTGTCGAACAGTGTTCCCAGAATATGAAATTGCGCTCATACTCGGGGATTTTAAATTTTCTTTAAATTTTGATTTTTCCCGGTAATCCAGTATTCAAAGAATTTAAAATTTGAACTCTTAATTCAATTCGAAGTAAAGTAAAAGTATTGTATTTATTTTTTTTTTATTTTAGGTTCAAAAGAATTCAGTTCTTCTTTTCCTTAACTTCATTTTGATTTATACTAATATTACAAGTTATTTTATTATATTGATTAAATTTTAAATACTTACATTTTTAAATTTACATTTAAATTTACATTCAGTTTATTTTCCTGCTTTAATTTCTTCTCAGTGCTGTCAAACTTCTAGTTATCTTTAACTTTTCTTATAAATTCCTTGAACAACCTTTAATGCAAATTGCATGCAAATTGCAACCAAATCATCTCCCAAAACGCATGAAATGTTTAGAAAGAGTTCGATATGAAGTTTCCCAAAGCAAAGAAGGAAACGAATGCTCTCTATAGCATAGCTCTACATCAGATGGTGGAATTCAGGCGTTTTTCGGACAAATTATTTGGTACTCAGGTTTTCTATACATTTTTTCAATTTGCTATCGAGGTTTGCGGTCCCATTTTGCCAAATGACATGGAAA
Organism: Sicus ferrugineus; assembly: GCA_922984085.1. Classification (NCBI taxonomy): domain Eukaryota; kingdom Metazoa; phylum Arthropoda; class Insecta; order Diptera; family Conopidae; genus Sicus; species Sicus ferrugineus. The sequence continues at coordinate 9,964,733 of OV277354.1, forward strand.
CACTCGTAATATTGAATGGGTGTGTATACTGCAAACAAATGAAACTATTTGTCCTCATTTTCTCTCTGTCTCTCTCTCACTCACTCTCTCTCATACACTTTGCATTCTTTGCCTTCGCAAAGTGTTTGCAAAAAATAACTCTTCAATCATTAAAAACTTTTCGTTGAAAAGGAAAAACTTTTTTCTGGCAACTTATCAAATTGAAATTGTTTTTCCTTTTTTGTGGGAAATTTATTGAAACCAAAAATATTCGTAGTCTTTTTCTTCGATTATTCTAAATAGAAGCCGGCGAGGGAAGAATGAAAGGAAAGTGGGAAAATTAGAAACTTAAATTGAAAAGGGAATAATGAAATTCTTTGTCTTTGTTCGGAAACACAGATTTTTTGAGGAATATAATAAAATACCTTCTCTGGAATGAAACAATTACATGATACGAATGCAACTCGTTCGATTTTTAATGTGAGATTTGAGTGAATTCAAGACATATTTTACTTTTTCAAAAAAATAGAAACAAGCACTAAAATTGTAAAAAATCTTTTCAATGGACTAAATATATTTTAGGAATAATTCTTCCCGTATAATATAAAATAATCACTCCTTTCTCTCTTCTCTTCCTGTCTCAAAAAAAGGCAAAACGCATTCAAAGCAATGAGCTGGCCGCTATTAAGGTTATCAAACTGGATCCCACCGATGATATTCATATCATTCAGCAGGAAATTATTATGATGCATGATTGTCGTCACCCGAACATCATTGCGTATTATGGATCGTATTTGCGTCGTGATAAGCTTTGGATATGCATGGAATATTGCGGTGGGGGGAGTCTACAGGACATCTATCAGGTGACGGGGCCACTGGCTGAACAGCAGATTGCCTACATGTGCCGCGAAACCCTCAAAGGATTGGAATACCTGCACTCGATGGGTAAAATGCATCGTGACATCAAGGGTGCCAATATCCTCTTGACGGAATATGGTGACGTTAAATTAGCAGATTTTGGTGTCTCAGCTCAAATTACGGCAACAATTAATAAAAGGAAAAGCTTTATTGGTATGTAACGAAAAATTCACACATTACATAATTTGAGGTGCGTACGAGTATTTGTGTATCTAAATGTATATAGATGTCCTTGCATTTTTTTGTGTACGTCCCTGTATTCTGTGCAGAAAACAGATGATAGGAAGGACATTCTATATTATTTCTACCTCGACTGTATTTGAACGTTTTTGGTGCTTGTTCGTGGTGTGGGAGGGGAGTGGAGGAGGATGAGGAGGAGGAGGAGGAGGAGGGTGTAAGCAGGAAGTTGTTGGTGTGGAAGAAAAGCAGTTGCTTTCAAAAGAGGTTTTCCGGTGGTTGGTGAAGTGTTGCAGCTGATCCTGATTGCTAGTTTTCAGTGGCCATACGCTTGACGAAGCGCAAACATAAAAACTCATTCTTCTTCTTATCCTTTTAGATGCTTTTTTCGTTTTTTCTATTTCTCTTTGATAAATGTTCTAAAATATGACAATATTTTACCTAGAGATTTACTTGCAATTAACGCTAGTAAAATTCTCAAATTTTTCCGCACTGATTTGCTTCATATATTTATTAGAATTGGAAACTTTTTACGTCTGTACTTATTAATAAAAAATAATAATGATAAAAATTATTTAAAACAAAATTTTTTTTTTAAAATTAATGGTTGCTTTCGAGTTGAGAAAACCAAATCAAATCATGTCATCAATTTTCAACTCTCAGCAGAATCAATGAATTTTTGTCACAACGTATCTGTCAACTTTACACAACGTTGCTCTACTTGCTTTACCTACCTGCCTTACTTAGCAGCCTTTTAAGTACGTCACACAACATGGGCAATTCAAGTACAACTTAAGTCAAGATGCCTACTTGAGGGAGCTAATTTAAAATCTTGCCGTCTTGGCTGCATTCAACTCTCTTCAACTTAAAAAGAGAGGAAAGCAGGAGGCTGTCGTTGTCCCGGCCTGAAGTCTGAATACCCTACACGCCTATTTTTATACATAGCGTTACAACTTACAAATGCCCAGATATAAAATATTCTTCGCTTACTACACGAGTACATTAAGCATCAATTTTTCGATTATAATTCCTCTTCATTCGGGCGTAGGGTATAAATATATTTTATTGAAAACAGCAACAGTGATAACAACAAAATATAGTATAATGACAAGGTCAAGGGAAAATGTAGAAGCTGTGAATCGTCTGGCAGACTGTCTCGTCTGTCTGATTATTTAGCTGTCAGCTAGACTGCATAATTTATAATTAACTGACTTCTGAATAAATGCAGTAAGATATGAGCTGTATATAAATGTACATATACATATATATAGGTATTATATGTGGGGGTGTGTGTGTGTATCTATTGAGTGGTGTATTATTTGTGACACGTGACAAAGCTTTTATCTTGTGTTTTTATTGTCATTAATGTCGCCTCTCTCTTTGCTCAAACAACAAACTTTACAATCGTCAACAACAGCAGTTGTAACAAAAGCAGGCAAAACAAGATGCAATTGTCTTCTTACCATATAAATAAGAAGAAACACACACACACACACACATTTGCACACCTTTACAAAATAACTGCGTGCAGATAAATACGTATTTAAGTTGAGAAGATAAATACGTATTTAGTTTAGCAAAGATACGAACCGCAACCCGCCCCAGGATCCACAACATGATCCACATATACTGTCATGATGAAGTGGCCACGGCCCATTTCATGGTCCGAGTGCGTTGATGAAACTTACCATTTTGGAAAGCTAATGGCAGTACCTTTCCACCGATATATGCCACTTGGTCAAAATATTTTTCTAAAGTTACGAAAAAAGGCACTGAAAACGCACATTTTTAGTTAGCATACACTGGCATGATGAAGTGGCCACTGCCCACTCCTTGGTCAGAGTGCGTTCATGAAACTTATCATTTTGGAAAGCTAATGGCAGCACCTTTCCACCGATATATGCCACTTGGTCAGAATATTTTTCTAAAATTACGAAAAACAGCACTGAAAGCGCGCATTTTTAGTTAGTCTACACTGGCATGATGAAGTGGCCACTGCCCACTCTATGGTCCGAGTGCGTTGATGAAACTTACCATTTTGGAAAGCTAATGGCAGCACCTTTCCAGCGATATATGCCACTTGGCCAGAATATTTTTCTAAAGTTACGAAAAAAGGCACTGAAAACGCGCATTTTTAGTTAGCCTACACTGGCATGATGAAGTGGCCACTGCCCACTCCATGGTCCGAGTGCGTTGATGAAACTTACCATTTTGGAAAGCTAATGGCAGCACCTTTCCACCGACATATGCCACTTGGTCAGAATATTTTTCTAAAGTTACGAAAAACAGCACTGAAAACGCGCATTTTTAGTTAGCCTACACTGGCATGATGAAGTGGCCACTGCCCACTCCATGGTCCGAGTGCGTTGATGAAACTTACCATTTTGGAAAGCTAATGGCAGCACCTTTCCACCGATATATGCCACTTGGTCAGAATATTTTTCTAAAGTTACGAAAAACAGCACTGAAAACGCGCATTTTTAGTTAGCCTACACTGGCATGATGAAGTGTCCATATGAAAAGTCCACTGCCCACTCCATGGTCCGAGTGCGTTGATGAAACTTACCATTTTGAAAAGCTAATGGCAGCACCTTTCCAGCGATATATGCCACTTGGCCAGAATATTTTTCAAAAGTTACGAAAAAAGGCACTGAAAACGCTCATTTTTAGTTAGCCTACACTGGCATGATGAAGTGGCCACTGCCCACTCCATGGTCCGAGTGCGTTGATGAAACTTACCATTTTGGAAAGCTAATGGCAGCACCTTTCCACCGACATATGCCACTTGGTCAGAATATTTTTCTAAAGTTACGAAAAACAGCACTGAAAACGCGCATTTTTAGTTAGCCTACACTGGCATGATGAAGTGGCCACTGCCCACTCCATGGTCCGAGTGCGTTGATAAAACTTACCATTTTGGAAAGCTAATGGCAGCACCTTTCCACCGATATATGCCACTTGGTCAGAATATTTTTCTAAAGTTACGAAAAACAGCACTGAAAACGCGCAGTTTTAGTTAGCCTACACTGGCATGATGAAGTGGCCACTGCCCACTCCATGGTCCGAGTGCGTTGATGAAACTTACTATTTTGGAAAGCTAATGGCAGCACCTTTCCAGCGATATATACCACTTGGCCAGAATATTTTTCTAAAGTTACGAAAAAAGGCACTGAAAACGCGCAGTTTTAGTTAGCCTACAATGGCATGATGAAGTGGCCACTGCCCACTCCATGGTCCGAGTGCGTTGATGAAACTTACTATTTTGGAAAGCTAATGGCAGCACCTTTCCAGCGATATATACCACTTGGCCAGAATATTTTTCTAAAGTTACGAAGAAAGGCACTGAAAACGTGCATTTTCAGTTAGCCTACACTGGTATGATGAAGTGGCCACTGCCCACTCCATGGTCCGAGTGCGTTGATGAAACTTACCATTTTGGAAAGCTAATGGCAGCACCTTTCCAGTGATATATACCACTTGGCCAGAATATTTTTCTAAAGTTACGAAAAAAGGCACTGAAAACGCGCAGTTTTAGTTAGCCTACACTGGCATGATGAAGTGGCCACTGCCCACTCCATGGTCCGAGTGCGTTGATGAAACTTACTATTTTGGAAAGCTAATGGCAGCACCTTTCCAGCAATATATACCACTTGGCCAGAATATTTTTCTAAAGTTACGAAAAAAGGCACTGAAAACGCGCAGTTTTAGTTAGCCTACACTGGCATGATGAAGTGGCCACTGCCCACTCCATGGTCCGAGTGCGTTGATGAAACTTACTATTTTGGAAAGCTAATGGCAGCACCTTTCCAGCGATATATACCACTTGGACAGAATATTTTTCTAAAGTTACGAAAAAAGGCACTGAAAACGCGCAGTTTTAGTTAGCCTACACTGGCATGATGAAGTGGCCACTGCCCACTCCATGGTCCGAGTGCGTTGATGAAACTTACTATTTTGGAAAGCTAATGGCAGCACCTTTCCAGCCATATATACCACTTGGCCAGAATATTTTTCTAAAGTTACGAAGAAAGGCACTGAAAACGTGCATTTTCAGTTAGCCTACACTGGTATGATGAAGTGGCCACTGCCCACTCCATGGTCCGAGTGCGTTGATGAAACTTACCATTTTGGAAAGCTAATGGCAGCACCTTTCCAGCGATATATACCACTTGGCCAGAATATTTTTCTAAAGTTACGAAAAAAGGCACTGAAAACGCGCAGTTTTAGTTAGCCTACACTGGCATGATGAAGTGGCCACTGCCCACTCCATGGTCCGAGTGCGTTGATGAAACTTACTATTTGGAAAGCTAATGGCAGCACCTTTCCAGCAATATATACCACTTGGCCAGAATATTTTTCTAAAGTTACGAAAAAAGGCACTGAAAACGCGCATTTTCAGTTAGCCTACACTGGTATGATGAAGTGGCCACTGCCCACTCCATGGTCCGAGTGCGTTGATGAAACTTACTATTTTGGAAAGCTAATGGCAGCACCTTTCCAGCGATATATACCACTTGGCCAGAATATTTTTCTGAAGTTACGAAAAAAGGCACTGAAAACGCGCAGTTTTAGTTAGCCTACACTGGCATGATGAAGTGGCCACTGCCCACTCCATGGTCCGAGTGCGTTGATGAAACTTACTATTTTGGAAAGCTAATGGCAGCACCTTTCCAGCGATATATACCACTTGGCCAGAATATTTTTCTAAAGTTACGAAAAAAGGCACTGAAAACGCGCAGTTTTAGTTAGCCTACACTGGCATGATGAAGTGGCCACTGCCCACTCCATGGTCCGAGTGCGTTGATGAAACTTACTATTTTGGAAAGCTAATGGCAGCACCTTTCCAGCGATATATACCACTTGGCCAGAATATTTTTCTAGAGTTACGAAAAAAGGCACTGAAAACGCGCATTTTCAGTTAGCCTACACTGGTATGATGAAGTGGCCACTGCCCACTCCATGGTCCGAATGCGTTGATGAAACTTACTATTTTGGAAAGCTAATGGCAGCACCTTTCCAGCGATATATACCACTTGGCCAGAATATTTTTCTAAAGTTACGAAAAAAGGCACTGAAAACGTGCATTTTCAGTTAGCCTACACTGGTATGATGAAGTGGCCACTGCCCACTCCATGGTCCGAGTGCGTTGATGAAACTTACCATTTTGGAAAGCTAATGGCAGCACCTTTCCAGCGATATATACCACTTGGCCAGAATATTGTTCTAAAGTTACGAAAAAAGGCACTGAAAACGCGCAGTTTTAGTTAGCCTACACTGGCATGATGAAGTGGCCACTGCCCACTCCATGGTCCGAGTGCGTTGATGAAACTTACTATTTGGAAAGCTAATGGCAGCACCTTTCCAGCAATATATACCACTTGGACAGAATATTTTTCTAAAGTTACGAAAAAAGGCACTGAAAACGCGCATTTTCAGTTAGCCTACACTGGTATGATGAAGTGGCCACTGCCCACTCCATGGTCCGAGTGCGTTGATGAAACTTACTATTTTGGAAAGCTAATGGCAGCACCTTTCCAGCGATATATACCACTTGGCCAGAATATTTTTCTAAAGTTACGAAAAAAGGCACTGAAAAAGCGCAGTTTTAGTTAGCCTACACTGGCATGATGAAGTGGCCACTGCCCACTCCATGGTCCGAGTGCGTTGATGAAACTTACCATTTTGGAAAGCTAATGGCAGCACCTTTCCAGCGATATATACCACTTGGCCAGAATATTTTTCTAAAGTTACGAAAAAAGGCACTGAAAACGCGCAGTTTTAGTTAGCCTACACTGGCATGATGAAGTGGCCACTGCCCACTCCATGGTCCGAGTGCGTTGATGAAACTTACTATTTTGGAAAGCTAATGGCAGCACCTTTCCAGCGATATATACCACTTGGCCAGAATATTTTTCTAAAGTTACGAAAAAAGGCACTGAGAACGCGCAGTTTTAGTTAGCCTACACTGGCATGATGAAGTGACCACTGCCCACTCCATGGTCCGAGTGCGTTGATGAAACTTACCATTTTGGAAAGCTAATGGCAGCACCTTTCCAGCGATATATACCACTTGGCCAGAATATTTTTCTAAAGTTACGAAAAAAGGCACTGAAAGCGCGCAGTTTTAGTTAGTCTACACTGGCATGATGAAGTGGCCACTGCCCACTCCATGGTCCGAGTGCGTTGATGAAACTTACTATTTTGGAAAGCTAATGGCAGCACCTTTCCAGCGATATATACCACTTGGCCAGAATATTTTTCTAAAGTTACGAAAAAAGGCACTGAAAACGCGCAGTTTTAGTTAGCCTACACTGGCATGATGAAGTGGCCACTGCCCACTCCATGGTCCGAGTGCGTTGATGAAACTTACTATTTTGGAAAGCTAATGGCAGCACCTTTCCAGCGATATGTACCACTTGGCCAGAATATTTTTCTGAAGTTACGAAGAAAGGCACTGAAAACGTGCATTTTCAGTTAGCCTACACTGGTATGATGAAGTGGCCACTGCCCACTCCATGGTCCGAGTGCGTTGATGAAACTTACCATTTTGGAAAGCTAATGGCAGCACCTCTCCAGCGGTATATACCACTTGGCCAGAATATTTTTCTAAAGTTACGAAAAAAGGCACTGAAAATGCGCAGTTTTAGTTAGCCTATACTGGCATTATGAAGTGGCCACTGCCCACTCCATGGTCCGAGTGCGTTGATGAAACTTACTATTTTGGAAAGCTAATGGCAGCACCTTTCCAGCAATATATACCACTTGGCCAGAATATTTTTCTAAAGTTACGAAAAAAGGCACTGAAAACGCGCATTTTCAGTTAGCCTACACTGGTATGATGAGTGGCCACTGCCCACTCCATGGTCCGAGTGCGTTGATGAAACTTACTATTTTGGAAAGCTAATGGCAGCCCCTTTCCAGCGATATATACCACTTGGCCAGAATATTTTTCTAAAGTTACGAAAAAAGGCACTGAAAACGCGCAGTTTTAGTTAGCCTACACTGGCATGATGAAGTGGCCACTGCCCACTCCATGGTCCGAGTGCGTTGATGAAACTTACTATTTTGGAAAGCTAATGGCAGCACCTTTCCAGCGATATATACCACTTGGCCAGAATATTTTTCTAAAGTTACGAAAAAAGGCACTGAAAACGCGCAGTTTTAGTTAGCCTACACTGGCATGATGAAGTGGCTACTGCCCACTCCATGGTCCGAGTGCGTTGATGAAACTTACTATTTTGGAAAGCTAATGGCAGCACCTTTCCAGCGATATATACCACTTGGCCAGAATATTTTTCTAAAGTTACGAAAAAAGGCACTGAAAACGCTCAGTTTTAGTTAGCCTACAATGGCATGATGAAGTGGCCACTGCCCACTCCATGGTCCGAGTGCGTTGATGAAACTTACTATTTTGGAAAGCTAATGGCAGCACCTTTCCAGCGATATATACCACTTGGCCAGAATATTTTTCTAAAGTTACGAAGAAAGACACTGAAAACGTGCATTTTCAGTTAGCCTACACTGGTATGATGAAGTGGCCACTGCCCACTCCATGGTCCGAGTGCGTTGATGAAACTTACCATTTTGGAAAGCTAATGGCAGCACCTTTCCAGCGATATATACCACTTGGCCAGAATATTTTTCTAAAGTTACGAAAAAAGGCACTGAAAACGCGCAGTTTTAGTTAGCCTACACTGGCATGATGAAGTGGCCACTGCCCACTCCATGGTCCGAGTGCGTTGATGAAACTTACTATTTTGGAAAGCTAATGGCAGCACCTTTCCAGCGATATATACCACTTGGCCAGAATATTTTTCTAAAGTTACGAAGAAAGGCACTGAAAACGTGCATTTTCAGTTAGCCTACACTGGTATGATGAAGTGGCCACTGCCCACTCCATGGTCCGAGTGCGTTGATGAAACTTACCATTTTGGAAAGCTAATGGCAGCACCTTTCCAGGGATATATACCACTTGGCCAGAATATTTTTCTAAAGTTACGAAAAAAGGCACTGAAAACGCGCAGTTTTAGTTAGCCTACACTGGCATGATGAAGTGGCCACTGCCCACTCCATGGTCCGAGTGCGTTGATGAAAATTACTATTTTGGAAAGCTAATGGCAGCACCTTTCCAGCGATATATACCACTTGGCCAGAATATTTTTCTAAAGTTACGAAGAAAGGCACTGAAAACGTGCATTTTCAGTTAGCCTACACTGGTATGATGAAGTGGCCACTGCCCACTCCATGGTCCGAGTGCGTTGATGAAACTTACTATTTTGGAAAGCTAATGGCAGCACCTTTCCAGCGATATATACCACTTGGCCAGAATATTTTTCTAAAGTTACGAAAAAAGGCACTGAAAACGCGCAGTTTTAGTTAGCCTACACTGGCATGATGAAGTGGCCACTGCCCACTCCATGGTCCGAGTGCGTTGATGAAACTTACTATTTTGGAAAGCTAATGGCAGCACCTTTCCAGCGATATATACCACTTGGCCAGAATATTTTTCTAAAGTTACGAAAAAAGGCACTGAAAACGCGCAGTTTTAGTTAGCCTACACTGGCATGATGAAGTGGCCACTGCCCACTCCATGGTCCGAGTGCGTTGATGAAACTTACTATTTTGGAAAGCTAATGGCAGCACCTTTCCAGCGATATATACCACTTGGCCAGAATATTTTTCTAAAGTTACGAAAAAAGGCACTGAAAACGCGCATTTTCAGTTAGCCTACACTGGTATGATGAAGTGGCCACTGCCCACTCCATGGTCCGAGTGCGTTGATGAAACTTACTATTTTGGAAAGCTAATGGCAGCACCTTTCCAGCGATATATACCACTTGGCCAGAATATTTTTCTAAAGTTACGAAAAAAGGCACTGAAAACGCGCAGTTTTAGTTAGCCTACACTGGCATGATGAAGTGGCCACTGCCCACTCCATGGTCCGAGTGCGTTGATGAAACTTACTATTTTGGAAAGCTAATGGCAGCACCTTTCCAGCGATATATACCACTTGGCCAGAATATTTTTCTAAAGTTACGAAAAAAGGCACTGAAAACGCGCAGTTTTAGTTAGCCTACACTGGCATGATGAAGTGGCCACTGCCCACTCCATGGTCCGAGTGCGTTGATGAAACTTACCATTTTGGAAAGCTAATGGCAGCACCTTTCCAGCGATATATACCACTTGGCCAGAATATTTTTCTAAAGTTACGAAAAAAGGCACTGAAAACGCGCAGTTTTAGTTAGCCTACACTGGCATGATGAAGTGGCCACTGCCCACTCCATGGTCCGAGTGCGTTCATGAAACTTACTATTTTGGAAAGCTAATGGCAGCACCTTTCCAGCGATATATACCACTTGGCCAGAATATTTTTCTAAAGTTACGAAAAAAGGCACTGAAAACGCGCAGTTTTAGTTAGCCTACACTGGCATGATGAAGTGACCACTGCCCACTCCATGGTCCGAGTGCGTTGATGAAACTTACCATTTTGGAAAGCTAATGGCAGCACCTTTCCAGCGATATATACCACTTGGCCAGAATATTTTTCTAAAGTTACGAAAAAAGGCACTGAAAGCGCGCAGTTTTAGTTAGCCTACACTGGCATGATGAAGTGGCCACTGCCCACTCCATGGTCCGAGTGCGTTGATGAAACTTACTATTTTGGAAAGCTAATGGCAGCACCTTTCCAGCGATATATACCACTTGGCCAGAATATTTTTCTAAAGTTACGAAAAAAGGCACTGTAAACGCGCAGTTTTAGTTAGCCTACAATGGCATGATGAAGTGGCCACTGCCCACTCCATGGTCCGAGTGCGTTGATGAAACTTACTATTTTGGAAAGCTAATGGCAGCACCTTTCCAGCGATATATACCACTTGGCCAGAATATTTTTCTAAAGTTACGAAGAAAGGCACTGAAAACGTGCATTTTCAGTTAGCCTACACTGGTATGATGAAGTGGCCACTGCCCACTCCATGGTCCGAGTGCGTTGATGAAACTTACCATTTTGGAAAGCTAATTGCAGCACCTTTCCAGCGATATATACCACTTGGCCAGAATATTTTTCTAAAGTTACGAAAAAAGGCACTGAAAACGCGCAGTTTTAGTTAGCCTACACTGGCATTATGAAGTGGCCACTGCCTACTCCATGGTCCGAGTGCGTTGATGAAACTTACTATTTTGGAAAGCTAATGGCAGCACCTTTCCAGCAATATATACCACTTGGCCAGAATATTTTTCTAAAGTTACGAAAAAAGGCACTGAAAACGCGCATTTTCAGTTAGCCTACACTGGTATGATGAAGTGGCCACTGCCCACTCCAAGGTCCGAGTGCGTTGATGAAACTTACTATTTTGGAAAGCTAATGGCAGCACCTTTCCAGCGATATATACCACTTGGCCAGAATATTTTTCTAAAGTTACGAAAAAAGGCACTGAAAACGCGCAGTTTTAGTTAGCCTACACTGGCATGATGAAGTGGCCACTGCCCACTCCATGGTCCGAGTGCGTTGATGAAACTTACTATTTTGGAAAGCTAATAGCAGCGCCTTTCCAGCGATATATACCACTTGGCCAGAATATTTTTCTAAAGTTACGAAAAAAGGCACTGAAAACGCGCAGTTTTAGTTAGCCTACACTGGCATGATGAAGTGGCCACTGCCCACTCCATGGTCCGAGTGCGTTGATGAAACTTACTATTTTGGAAAGCTAATGGCAGCACCTTTCCAGCGATATATACCACTTGGCCAGAATATTTTTCTAAAGTTACGAAAAAAGGCACTGAAAACGCGCAGTTTTAGTTAGCCTACAATGGCATGATGAAGTGGCCACTGCCCACTCCATGGTCCGAGTGCGTTGATGAAACTTACTATTTTGGAAAGCTAATGGCAGCACCTTTCCAGCGATATATACCACTTGGCCAGAATATTTTTCTAAAGTTACGAAAAAAGGCACTGAAAACGCGCAGTTTTAGTTAGCCTACACTGGCATGATGAAGTGGCCACTGCCCACTCCATGGTCCGAGTGCGTTGATGAAACTTACTATTTTGGAAAGCTAATGGCAGCACCTTTCCAGCGATATATACCACTTGGCCAGAATATTTTTCTAAAGTTACGAAAAAAGGCACTGAAAACGCGCAGTTTTAGTTAGCCTACACTGGCATGATGAAGTGACCACTGCCCACTCCATGGTCCGAGTGCGTTGATGAAACTTACCATTTTGGAAAGCTAATGGCAGCACCTTTCCAGCGATATATACCACTTGGCCAGAATATTTTTCTAAAGTTACGAAAAAAGGCACTGAAAGCGCGCAGTTTCAGTTAGCCTACACTGGCATGATGAAGTGGCCACTGCCCACTCCATGGTCCGAGTGCGTTGATGAAACTTACTATTTTGGAAAGCTAATGGCAGCACCTTTCCAGCGATATATACCACTTGGCCAGAATATTTTTCTAAAGTTACGAAAAAAGGCACTGAAAACGTGCATTTTCAGTTAGCCTACACTGGTATGATGAAGTGGCCACTGCCCACTCCATGGTCCGAGTGCGTTGATGAAACTTACCATTTTGGAAAGCTAATTGCAGCACCTTTCCAGCGATATATACCACTTGGCCAGAATATTTTTCTAAAGTTACGAAAAAAGGCACTGAAAACGCGCAGTTTTAGTTAGCCTACACTGGCATTATGAAGTGGCCACTGCCTACTCCATGGTCCGAGTGCGTTGATGAAACTTACTATTTTGGAAAGCTAATGGCAGCACCTTTCCAGCAATATATACCACTTGGCCAGAATATTTTTCTAAAGTTACGAAAAAAGGCACTGAAAACGCGCATTTTCAGTTAGCCTACACTGGTATGATGAAGTGGCCACTGCCCACTCCAAGGTCCGAGTGCGTTGATGAAACTTACTATTTTGGAAAGCTAATGGCAGCACCTTTCCAACGATATATACCACTTGGCCAGAATATTTTTCTAAAGTTACGAAAAAAGGCACTGAAAACGCGCAGTTTTAGTTAGCCTACACTGGCATGATGAAGTGGCCACTGCCCACTCCATGGTCCGAGTGCGTTGATGAAACTTACTATTTTGGAAAGCTAATGGCAGCACCTTTCCAGCGATATATACCACTTGGCCAGAATATTTTTCTAAAGTTACGAAAAAAGGCACTGAAAACGCGCAGTTTTAGTTAGCCTACACTGGCATGATGAAGTGGCCACTGCCCACTCCATGGTCCGAGTGCGTTGATGAAACTTACTATTTTGGAAAGCTAATGGCAGCACCTTTCCAGCGATATATACCACTTGGCCAGAATATTTTTCTAAAGTTACGAAAAAAGGCACTGAAAACGCGCAGTTTTAGTTAGCCTACACTGGCATGATGAAGTGGCCACTGCCCACACCATGGTCCGAGTGCGTTGATGAAACTTACTATTTTGGAAAGCTAATGGCAGCACCTTTCCAGCGATATATACCACTTGGCCAGAATATTTTTCTAAAGTTACGAAAAAAGGCACTGAAAACGCGCAGTTTTAGTTAGCCTACACTGGCATGATGAAGTGGCCACTGCCCACTCCATGGTCCGAGTGCGTTGATGAAACTTACCATTTCGGAAAGCTAATGGCAGCACCTTTCCAGCGATATATACCACTTGGCCAGAATATTTTTCTAAAGTTACGAAAAAAGGCACTGAAAGCGCGCAGTTTTAGTTAGCCTACACTGGCATGATGAAGTGGCCACTGCCCACTCCATGGTCCGAGTGCGTTGATGAAACTTACTATTTTGGAAAGCTAATGGCAGCACCTTTCCAGCGATATATACCACTTGGCCAGAATATTTTTCTAAAGTTACGAAAAAAGGCACTGAAAACGCGCAGTTTTAGTTAGCCTACACTGGCATGATGAAGTGACCACTGCCCACTCCATGGTCCGAGTGCGTTGATGAAACTTACCATTTTGGAAAGCTAATGGCAGCACCTTTCCAGCGATATATACCACTTGGCCAGAATATTTTTCTAAAGTTACGAAAAAAGGCACTGAAAGCGCGCAGTTTCAGTTAGCCTACACTGGTATGATGAAGTGGCCACTGCCCACTCCATGGTCCGAGTGCGTTGATGAAACTTACCATTTT